>CM073737.1:70527926-72927926 GCA_037113605.1 Calophaca sinica | reverse complement strand
TCACCAAGGGACGCAGAAACTCCAAGCAATGTTGGGTGCCACGTGAAATTGAGATCCACATTAGAAAAGGGTATGAGGAAAATTCCGATTTTGCAGCACACATTGATGGAAAAACCAAATCTTGAAGATTTGTGATTTGTGTGTTGCGAAGAACACATGAACCAAAAAGAGGAAATGTGAAGCAGAAGGATAAAAGAAAATGTTAATTACAAATTTGAGTGAATAACAATAATGATGATAATTTTACATATGAATCGAATCCAATATTCACAACATTTTTGTCCCAATTTTCTTTGGGTATGGCGGTGGAGATAATGAATCCCTGCAGAGATATTTTATTTTCGTTTGTTTTTTCCCAGAATAAGAGGTATTGGATTTGTGTTTTCTGCAAAAAGTCTGGAATTTGGGGTGGTGGAGAGGAAATGGAGGAAGGGGGTGGCAAAGAATGAGGAGGTGGCTAAAGAAGGAGAAGTGGTTGATGAGGTGGTATTAAAATATTATATTTTTGTCTAGTCGTTTGCCACGTCTGCACCACATATGAAATTTTTATTAGTTATTATAAGTCATTGACGGAAAGGACTAACTTGAGGTAATAGAGATAAATTAAAGGGCCAAAATAAACCTTTTAAAAATTAAAGGACCAAAGTGAACTTTTAAAATAAATTACGGGACCAAAAAGACAATTTAACCTATTTATTATTATTATTATTATTATTATTATTATTATTATTATTATTATTATTATTATACCAATATTATCAAAAAAATCTCAAGTAATAAATGTAATCAAAATAATAAATATTATCTCTTAAATTACTTGATGATTTTGAATTAGTGTAATTAATTAGTATTTATTATTATTTTATCATATAAATTTGTCAACTTTTAATTTGACATTCACTATTGCTAGGAGAGAGATATAAATTAGAAATTTAAAATTTAAAAATATAAATTACATTAATAATCACTCTAGCTTTTAAGTAGCTTTTTAAAAGAAAAAGTTGAATTTTAGACCAAATCAAAAAGGTGTGGGGTGCTAACTTACTCCATCTAAAAAATAGGTGGGTGTAAATAAGCAATCCCATATATATATATATATATATATATATATATACACACATATATATATGAACATAATGTGAAAAATTTAATGTTATTTTAATAATTTTTGTACAATGTTTTGCAAATGATATAAATTATTCTAATTAAACAAAGGCAAAATTATTTCAAATATCTTTCATCTTAATTTAGAGTTACACTTTGATCTTTGATCTTTTTTTTCAAGTTAGTCCCTTGAGTATTAAAATGTTAATGTCAAGTTAGTCTCTTGAGTATTAAAAAATTAACACCAAGAGTACAAGCATGGAAAATGATTAAAAAGTCCAATGGTGGTAACGTTTTAGTACTCAAGGGAAGAACTTCACAAAAATAAAAGGTAGAGAACTAAAGTACAATTTTAAATTTAGATAAAAGACATTTGGAGTAATTTTATCCTAAATAAAAGAGGTGAATATTTCTATGAAAATGTAACAATATTTATATTTATATAAATGTTTACATCGGTGAATAATTAATATTCTCATGATCTCATTCCCTTCTCAATCTTGAATTTTAGCTCTACTTTTTATTACATTTTCAGACTCTTATAAGTTTTTTTTTTAAATTCTGCTATTTAGATACCATATGATTATTATCAAACTAAACATTTTGGAATGAAGTATTTTTCACTTAATTAATCTATTGAAGATTTTCCTGTTGTCGGGAAAATATTAGTTTTTACATATTCATTAATATCATTTTATAAATTGAATTTTCTAATATTAATTTATTGTGATCATAAAAAAATTATTATTTTTTGTTTATAGTTGTACAATTTTACTAAAAATTATTTCATAAAATTGATAACTTTATTTAAATGATTAATAGATTAAAATGATGACTTTATTTATTAATAATTTTATTAATTTTCCAATTAAAATTTGAACATGTTTTATCTTAGATATAATTACATATTTATATTTTATATAGGATTCTTAGAATCGTAAAAAATATTTTTATATTAATGAACATATTTATATTTTAACATAAAGCTTTTATTTTTAAGTAACTGTCGTGCGTAGCACGAACCATCATACTATAAGTGTGTGATTTATAATATTGAACTTATTTTATCTAAGTTACTAAAATTGAATTAGGTAAAAAAAATGGTTCACAAACAAAATTCTTTTGAATTTTATTTCATGGAACACTAATAGTCCCACTAAAATTTGAACATATATTCACTTGATTGTAATTAAATATTTTTTATTTTATATAGGGTTCTTGCCATCATATTTCTATTGGTCTTTTTCTTTGACATAATATTTCTATTGGTAATTTAGTATTATTTTCAAATTTGCATGTTCTTTTTTATATTTTTGTTATATTTAACTCTTTTGTCTACATTCAGCATTTTTTTCTTTTGTTTTTTTCGGTGGTATATTTTAGTAAAAAACTATTTTTTATGTACACGTTTTGAACGACATGTTTTTTCAAATTTCTTAAATATTTTTAAATTCTTCCATGAATAATCACTGCACAAAATTTATATATTATATACATTTATTCACATTCCCGAAGAATAATCCAGTGGTTTGGGTTGGGACACCAAAGAAGTATTAAGCAGGATATGCAGGGCCCTAACTAATACAATATCTGTGCATTCACATGGGGCGCACGTTGTTTGTTATGCTTAATGTTATAAGACGGTGATTGTTTATAAAAAAAGGCTTAATTGGCAATTTTGTCCCTTAACTTATTTTTGAGGTTCAATTTGGTCCTTTAACTATTTTTTGAGGCATATAAGTCCATTAAGTATTTAAATTGGGTCAACTAAGTCTTTTTCGGCCTTAAGTTTTTAAGTTGGGTCAAATAGGTCCCTTAAGTTTTTAAGTTGGCCCAAATAGGTCGCTTAAATTTTTAATTTGGGTCAAATAGGTCCTTCGTGGTAATGACTCATTTGACTCTACTTAAAAACTTAAAAGACTTATTTGACCTAACTTAAAAACTTAAGGGACCTATTTGACCCAACTTAAAAACTTACGGGACCTATTTGACCCAACTTAAAAACTTAAGGCCAAAAAGGACCTATTTGACCCACCTTAAAAACTTAAATGACTTATTTGCCCCAAAAAATAGCTAAGGATCAAATTGAACCTTAAAAAATAAGTTAAGGGACCAAATTGCTAAGTAATCCTATAAAAAATGATATAGGGACCTATTTGACCCAACTTAAAAACTTAAATCCGAAAATGACCTATTTGACCCAACTTAAAAACTTAAATGACTTATTTGCCCCAAGAAATAGTTAATAGACCAAACTAAACCTCAAAAAATAAGTTAAAGGACCAAATTGCTAATTAAGCCTATCAAAAATGATATTTTTTATTCAATGAATTAAAAATTAACAAATTTTATAGTGAAAGTGAAAGAAATATTAAATATGTATCAAATATTATTATTTATGTAATTGTGTAACTTGTGTACCATATATGGCTAAGATGAAACAAACATAGTTAGGGTTTTCTTGATTAAATAGATAGATAAATAGATAGATAATCATTTATAAATAACTTAAACATTTATAAAATTGATCTGTGTCAAAGACGATAAAATTATACCGACAACATGTAATGTTTCTCCCGTCGAGACTTAAAAGTAAAATAATCATTTAAAAATAATAAATACATTTATAAAAATTGATTTGTGCTCAAAGATAACGAAATTATAGCAACAACATGTTATTTTCTCCCGTCGGGATGCAAAAGCAAAATAACCATTTATAAAAAATAATATCAATCATAAAAACAGAATATAAAAAGTAATTATACTGATAACGTACAACGTTTTTCCGTCTAGAATCAAAAGCAAAATAATAGATGATAGTATCTAGTGTTTCTTCCCATTAAGAATCAAAAGTAAAATAATTATCTATAAATAATATATAATAAAGATATTAATAATCAAATATATAAATAGTAAAATATATAACAAAACTCTGTTTGGACTTAAAAGTTAGATAATCATTTATAAATAACTTAAACATTTATAAAATTGATCTGTGTCAAGGACGATATAATTATACCGACGACATGTAATTTTTTTCCCGTCGAGACTTAAAAGTAAAATAATCATTTAAAAATAATAAAAATATTTATAAAAATTGATTTGTGCTCAAAGATAACGAAATTATAGCGACAACATGTTATTTTCTCCCGTTGGGACTCAAAAGAAAAATAATCATTTACAAAAAAAATAATATCAATCATAAAAACAGAATATAAAAAGTAATTATACTGATAACGTACAACGTTTTTCCCTCTAGAATCAAAAGCAAAATAATAGATAATAGCATCTAGTGTTTCCTCCCATTAAAAATAAAAAGAAAAACAATCATCTATAACTAGTATATAATGAGGATACTTATAATCAAATATATAAATATTAAAAAATATAAAAAACCTCTGTTGGGACTGAAAAGTTAGATAATCATTTATAAATAACTTAAACATTTATAAAATTGATCTGTGTTAAAGACGATAAAATTATACCGACAACATGTAATGTTTCCCCCATTGAGACTTCAAACTAAAATAATCTTTTAAAAATAATAAAAATATTTATAAAAATTGATATGTGCACAAATATAACGAAATTATAGCGACAACATGTTATTTTCTCCCGTCGGGACTCAAAAGCAAAAAAAAATATTTATAAAAAATAATATCATTCATTAAAACATAATATAAAAATAAATTATACTGACAACATACAATATTTTTTTTCGTCTAGAATCAAAAACAAAATAATAGATTGTACCAAAAAAAAAAGCCAAATAATAGATGATAGTATGTAATGTTTCCTCCGGTTAAGAATAAAAAAGTAAAAAAAAAATTCGTCTAATGGCCCAGCGGCCTACTACGCACTCCAAAGATCGGCGAAAGGGTGTAGCGAGGTTGAACCGCGCCCGTCAAGCGGCAAATACTTTGCCAGTTGGGACTCAAAAGTTAGATAATCATTTATAAATAACTTAAACATTTATAAAATTGATCTGTGTCAAAGACGATAAAATTATATCGACTACATGTAATGTTTCTCCCGTCGAGACTTAAAAGTAAAATAATCATTTAAAAATAATCAAAATATTTATAAAAACTGATATGTGCACAAAGATAAGGAAATTATATAGCGACAACATGTTATTTTCTCCCGTCGGGACTCAAAAGCAAAAAAAATTATTTATAAAAAATAATATCATTCATTAAAACATAATATAAAAATAAATTATACTGACAACATACAATATTTTTTTTCGTCTAGAATCAAAAACAAAATAATAGATTGTACCAAAAAAAAAAGCCAAATAATAGATGATAGTATGTAATGTTTCCTCCGGTTAAGAATAAAAAAGTAAAAAAAAAATTCGTCTAATGGCCCAGCGGCCTACTACGCACTCCAAAGATCGCTGAAAGGGGGTGTAGCAGGTTCGAACCCGCGCCCAAGCGTCCAAGCGGCAAATACTTTGCCAGTTGGGACTCAAAAGTTAGATAATCATTTATAAATAACTTAAACATTTATAAAATTGATCTGTGTCAAAGACGATAAAATTATATCGACTACATGTAATGTTTCTCCCGTCGAGACTTAAAAGTAAAATAATCATTTAAAAATAATCAAAATATTTATAAAAACTGATATGTGCACAAAGATAAGGAAATTATATAGCGACAACATGTTATTTTCTCCCGTCGGGACTCAAAAGCAAAAAAAATTATTGATAAAAAATAATATCATTCATTAAAACAGAATATAAAAATAAATTATACTGACAACATACAATATTTTTTCCGTCTAGAATCAAAAGCAAAATAATAGATTATAGTATGTAATGTTTCCTCCCGTTAAGAATAACAAAGTAATTTTTTTTTTGGCCTGATGGTCCAGCGGCCTACTATGCACTCCAAAGAGCGCTGAAAGGGGGCGTAGCAGGTTTGAATCGCGCCCAAGCGTCCAAGCGGCAAATACTTTACCAATTGTGCTAAGCACCACAGACAGAATAAAAAATAAAATAATCATCTTTAAATAATATATAATAAAGATATTTATAATCAAATATATAAATAGTAAAATATATAACAAAACTCTATTGAGACTCAAAAGTTAAATAATCATTTATAAATAACTTAAATATTTATAAAATTGATCTGTGTCAAAGACGATAAAATTATACCGAGACATGTAAGGTTTTCCCTGTCGAGACTTAAAAGTAAAATAATCATTTAAAAATAGTAAAAAGATTTATAAAAACAAAATTATAGCGATAACATGTTATTTTCTCCCGTCAGGACTCAAAAATAAAATAATCATTTATAAAAAATAATAGCATTCATAAAAACATAATATAAAAAGTAATTATACTAATAACATACTATGTTTTTTCATCTAGAATCAAAAGCAAAATAATAGATAACAGTATGTAATGTTTCCTTCCGTTAAGAATAAAAGATAAAATAATCATCTATAAATAATATATAATAAAGATATTTATAATCAAATATATAAATAGTAAATATATATAACAAAATTATTTTGGGACTGAAAAATTAGATAATCATTTATAAATAACTTAAATATTTATAAAATTGATCTGTATCAAAGACGATAAAATTATACCGAAACATGTAATATTTCCCCAATCGAGATTTAATAATTTCGTTCCCCCGTCAAAGATAAAGAAATTTTACCGACAATATGTAATATTTTTCGGTCACGAATTAACAATAAAATATTTATTTATAAATAATTAAGATATTTATAAAATTGATTTATCCTCAAAGACGATGAAATTATACCGACAACATGTAATGTTTTCTTGCCAATACTTGAAAGTAAGATAATATTTATATAAAATAAAAATATTTATGAAAATTGATATGTACTTAAGTAGTGTTTTCACGTCAAAACTCAAAAAAAATATTTATAAAAATTAAATACATTTATAAAAAAGTAAAAAGTAATTATACCGACATGTAATGTCTCCCGTCACGACTCAAAAGAAAAATAATCATTTATAAATAACTTCAAAAAATATAAAAAAATATTAATAAAAAAAAAGATGCACAAAAAAAAAGAGAGAAAGATAGAGTAAAAAAAAAAGAATGAGAGAGACAAAAAAAAGGTAAGAATGAGAGAGAGAAACAAAAAGAAAGAAAGAAAGAATGACGCAGAGGAGAGAGAGAGACAGAGAGAGAGAGAAAGAATAAAAAGTAACGTGATGTCAGAGAAAGAAGAAAGAGAAGAAGGAGAAAAAAGTGAAAGGTAAGATAGAAAAAATTAAAAGTAGGAAAAAATAATTTTTTATGTGTATTTAATTTTTATTTTGATTTAGATTGACATTTTTGTCCCTCAAAAGTACATGTGCCATTAATATAAGATATCTAAAATTGTAATTTTGGTAGTAATTTGTATCATTATATATATATATATAGTAGACAAAGCTTTTTTTTTTTGGCAGAATATAGTAGATAAAGCTAACCACTAATATTTGCCTATAAAAAAATTAAAAAATTCATACTCCCGAATCTCGACGGATCACCGGTGCATTGCACTCTTTAAACGTGAAAGTGTTTTTTTCAATATTGTTCATTAAATGTTTTTCTTTCAACTATATACCATTTATTATTTTTTTATGGTGTAACTATAATTTCTCTTCTTTTTTTTTTTTTACGGGAATCAACACATATCATTTCACTTAAAATAATGTTCTCAAGATAAGGAGATACATAATCAAAGTCATGGCGACTAGCGTATAAATAAGACGCCCTTATAAGGACATGAACAACTCGATTAGCTTGTCTCATAATAAAACTTATTCGAAAGTTATCACCCAAACTTCTAACATATTTGCATCTAGAGATAATGTTCCCAACCTCATTATTAAGGCTGGATGTGTTGTGAAATAGCTCCATTACAGTTAAGCAATCCATCTCTATATGCACGTTGCTTGCTTTTCTAGCAACCAGCCACTCCAATGCTGCCAAAAGAGCTGCTGCTTCTGCTTCCATAGCTGGTGGTGCGCCTGCTCGAGTCAGCTTGTGAACTGCTACAAATTCGTCGTGCTCATTCCTCAAGCATAAGCCGATGCCAAAGTTGTTGTGTTCTGCAAAGATTGCCGCGTCAACATTGTACTTCCAATTTCCTACAGCTGGTTTCATCTATCTCGAGCCTGACATGTTACATTAAAATAGATAAAATATTCTCTCTTCTATCTTTTTTAAAATCATAGATAAAATATTACACACAGGGATGTACATATTACAGTAAAATAGATAAAATGTGACACATAGGATGAACATTTTACATGAAAACTAGGAAAACTTTTATGGGGATTAATATTTTACATAAAACCATATTAATATATAAATTACTAAAGTTATGTTTCCAATCAATATAAAGTACTTTTTATGTTTCTTAATGCACAAAATTTTAGTTATGTTTCAACTTTTCCTATATTAAACTTTTTCACTAACAAAAACCTTTTCACTAAATTAAAATTCTATTCTTCTAGCAATTTCCTAAAAAATCATTAATATAATCCTTTTCACTAAATTAAAATTCTACACATTTTAATATCACTAGAAAATCATTATTGTGATTTTTGGACCACATTTGTATGCCAATATATACCACTCATGCGATATATTCATACTCTAACGTATAACACGTAGATAGCACAAATAAAAAATCACTAGCAGCATATAAGCTTATAAAATTCTTATTCTTGTATGTTAAAAAGTTTAAATTTCAAATTTTTACAAATATTTAGACCCAATGTATGGCCGGTGCATTGCACGGGTTCATATAGTAATATATTTATAACGTGACAAAATAATTAGATATCAAATATGTTAAGAATAGCATATCTTGTGAAAACCAAAAAACGAAATCCTTACATAGAAGGCATATAGAAAAGTCATGACAATTCATGGGTAAACAAACTGCTAAACAATCCACTGAAGCAAAAAAAAAAAAAAAACTTAACAATTCTGTGTAATCATGCCAATACAAAGCTTCAAAAACATCCAACATATTGCTCACGAGGCTTCAATATATGTCCTCATGTACTCCAACCGCCTCTTGCATGAAAGTAAAATAAGGATTTTTAGATGCTCTTAAAAAAAATGGATTATAAACCTAAATTGAATGAAGCAGCAAACAGGGAACATAAACCTGCATGATTCTATGAATAACTGTTAGATATGCTTAGATCCATTCATTAAAACACGTGTTTTGAATGAACTGTTCTCGAAGCTTGAACCACTCTACTTCAAAACTAGCTTGTGCTAACTTAGCACATTCCTGCTCAGCCTTCAACCTTGGCAATTGGTTCCTAAAATGATCCCTTTCTTCTTTCATCCCACTTCCTTTGAGGAACAATTCTATCTTTCTCTTACCAACCCTCTCTCTCCGTGCTGTAGAATTTGCAATCTGAATTTTTATGCAATTGATTTTCTCTTCAATTTCTCTCTTCTCTTCCTCCAAGCTAGCCAATTGATGAGACAAAGACTTATACTCCTTGTCCATTTCGCGGAACTCTTTAACATTAGCTTCAAGATCTATCGCTTTCGCGGTCGCGGCTTTTGATAGTTCCGAAGTTGCTGAATCAAGTTTAGCGTCTGCATCGCAGTAGTTGGAAATCAACTGAGTAAAGCTTTGTAAAAGTTGCAGGATAAATAAAAGGCACCGAAAGGGTATATGTCAGCCGTTGGAGTTCATAAGTAGTGGCAGCAGGCAGCAAGGGCTCTATACTCAGCTTCCGATGATGATTTGGACACAGTAACTTGTTTATTTGACTGCCAAGCAATGAGGAAATCACCCAAGAACATACAAAACCCAGTAACTGACTTACGGGTAGAAGGGCATGCAGTCCAATAATCAATATCGATGACTAAATGCTTTGAGTTGGAGGCGCCGTGAAGAGGTAGGAAAGAATAATCATCCTTGACTCGGCGAACTTTTGATGTGTCGCAGGACTCGTTTTGTAGCCTTAAAATGGAGCATAGTAAGTGAAGACATCTGCTAGCTGATCAGGAACTATACATCAGAGCAAATATCTGGACGAGTCGTAGTTAAGTATAAAAGGCGACCAACAAGCCTTCTGTATTCAAAAGGATCAGGATGAGGTGCCCGAAGTTGCCAGTCAAAATCACATCGTCCACATAAACCAAGAGTGCTGTGAAGGAAATTGCAACGTTGAGTAATTTGCACATATTCCATATATTACTTCAAGCAGGCAATATCAAATGGATTATCTTAAAACTTGCAAAATGCATGTCTCAGGCTGAAACAAAGAAGGTGTTTTCATGACAAAGTTATTACATACCAAAAGACAATGTCTTAAAAGTAGTATTATACAGCTAAATAAGCAATCAAATCAAAGCGTGTAAATAATTCAGCTGGTATGGTATAACATGTTTACCTTGGAGAAGAGGGATAAAGAGAAGAGGAGGAAGAACATAGGGACACAATTGAGGTGATCAAAGCAGACAAGCAAAATTGCCACCAGCAACTACTTTGATTAGTTTCAGATCCCATCACATGACTGCTTTCATCATTTGCAACAGGTTGATCTTCTGGATATGACACTTGATATTCCCATTCCATTGGATCACAAGCCATGGTCTTGTCATTTGAGGCAAGTTGGCATTTCTTCTTTCTCAGCTGATACTCCTGATCCTGTTACAATGGATACAAAGGTACATGACTAAACAATGATACTTAATGCACAATAGAATGTGTTATCAGTATATAATTTTAAGATCGAGTAAATCAAATGCATTCCAGCTTACTTAAGTAACTTATAACAAATCTCTTCATTTTCTTATTTTGCCCTTTTCTTTGGTTTTATACGGACAGGTAAATGTATGCTTTAGCTAATGCCTAAAGAATAGTAAATAAATAATTTTCTACAAATATATATAATTAATAATAGGTATTAGGTATGCCTGCAACAAAGCGTGGCGTGTGTGAATGTGAACTTCCATCACAACCTCCTTCCACTTGAGGAGATGAATACTAGAGTGGTATAGTATAATATATGTAAAGTGTATGCTGTATTTCTGTTATCCTTGTTGCAGCCTGTGAAAGGTTTGTATCACATCCAGTTAGGTTATGTGATTTAGCATCACCAATATCACTCTAGTCTAGGGTTGAGGGTTGCCTCCCACGTACCACACATCGAACTCAACCCCAAAAGCTGGGGTGAGGGTTGCCTCTCACTTATAACCACTAATTAGGCCATATCACTATCCAATGTGAGACTCTCAAGGATTTGAATATCAATTTTCAAATTATTTACATAAGAGGAACCTGATTGGTTAATATGCTTGAACACAAGGAAGTCAAGGATGTGAAGATTGCTGCATACAAAAGCTCCATGTATGGAGAAATCCCTACAATTACTCAAAGATTTTTTTTTTCTAATCATGCACAATAAGTTTCCTCAAGAAATTACATTCTCTAATGCCTGCAAGATGAATTTTGATGTCTAAATCATTCAAGTATTGCACTGTTATGTGGATAATGTTTCTAATTTGGGTGGAATCCCTCTAATTTGGGGACTCTAGATGCATCATGCGTCTATGTTATACATTCACACTCCTCAAAATCCAAAACTCTCATATTCAGAAACTTGTGCAAAAGAGTAAATTGAATTAAATTAGATAAAAAATAAAAAATTGAAACAAGAATCAAATAAATAAATAATCTCAAAAAGAATTTGTAAATACACAGGACCAGGAAAAAATAGTGTATATACTTACCTCCTGTAAGTTGAGCAACACAAGTGATATGAAGCAAATACTTGCCAATTTGAATATAGCATGTTTCTTTGGATGAAAATCAGATGTTGTGAAGACTGTGAAGGAGATCCAGCCGATTTCAGCGCTTTAAAATTTAAACTATTAGGAAGATGTTTGGGCCCTTTGGGAAAAAAAACACTGTTTTGAGGTCTTGCAAATTCTCCAAGGACTCTTCATTCCATTCTTGCGCTTCTTCTTTAAATAAAGGAGAATTGCAGAATTATGACTTGAGTTTTACTAGTTCCCTTTTAACACAAAAAGCACAAGTCAAACACAACACATGTACATTATCTTAGGGATAACATGCATATTTATTATTTAGATATATTTTCTTGTCTTAATGGGGAAAAAAAAATCAACAATGAATAATACTGTCAGCAAAATATTGGAAAGTGAGCTATAAATTTAATGTCAACTAAAATATAATAAGTCAAAACAAATAAATCGCACTTAAAGATGCAATGGCAAGACATATAAAATAGGCTTACCTTATTTTCTTCAGAACCATGAATAATATCTGCACAGAACCATACCCTGCTGCATTGGACAATTTCTCTATCCTTGTCATGTAATGCCACCTCACCATGATTAATTTTTATGAGAGATTTTTTAACTAACTCTTGGATATCAACTTTCAGATGGACACCATGATGAGCCCAAGGTATAGTCGATTTACATCCTTTGAAGCAACAAGGAATGTGTAAAACACTATGCTCTTCTTTCTCCAAAGCATCACCAAAGCTCAATTCAAGCATCTTTTGGATCTCTTTATTATTATGCATTCTTTCATATCTATCTAATACAGAGTTCCATTCTTGTATATTTTTTCCAAACAATTCTGAACCTATTGCTTCCAAAGCTGATGGAACGCCAGAAGCATAAGTTACTACACGGTTCAAAATGTCCACATAACATGGATCTACTTTGTCAGTTTTAAAAGCTTTCCATCTAAGCAATTCAGAAGCATCTTTCTCTTTCAACTCCTTCACCTCATATGCTCTTTCAATCCCGTGACATTCTAGCAATCGTTTGTCTCGAGTGGTGACGACGACTCTACTACCAAGACCAAACCAATCACGGCTTCCAGCAAGAGCATGTAATTGCTCCTTGTTGTCAATACCATCTAGAAGCAAAAGAACCTTCTTTTGCTTGAGCCTATGTTGGATTATAGAAATTCCTTCTCTGACACTTGTTAACTCAATTTTTTTCTCTCCAAGTATTTTGCAAAGAAGGATCTTTTGGAGATGTAGTAACCCGTGTTTCCTTGAATTTTCTCCGACCTTTTCAAGAAAATATAAACGTTCAAAATGATGTGAATTTGAATTATAAACTGCAACAGCAAGGGTTGTTTTACCTATTCCACGGGTTCCGTAGATCCCTACAAAGTCAACTCTATCAACAGATCCAACCTCCAGAAGGGAGTTTGCTTCTTGCACTCTAGAATCCAGTCCAACGGGGTGATCAGCAACAGGTAAAGGAAAACAATTGATCTTGTTGGAGACCACTTCGACAATCTTCTCGATAAGCGTATGTTCATATCCATCCCTGCCCAATCACAGAGAACTAAATGCATCAGATACATGTCATAATACTTGTATTATTACAATTCAAAAGTGCTTGTTAGATTTGATATGCAATAGTTTATAACTTGTTAAAGGTTAAAAAGCATTTCTTTTGTCCTTCACAAAGTAAAATTTGTGAAAAACATAATATTTAATTGCATTTGTGGTCCCTGTAGTTTGGTACTGCCTACCATTTTGATTTTTTGAATTAAGTCTCCATACTTTTCAAACAAGTTATGGTCCAAGTGGAGGGAGCTAGAATTATATCATATCAGTGACCAGAAGTAAAAAAAGTTTTGACATCAAACAGAATTACTAATAAATGCATAATGACAAAAATGTACAGCTCGTAATATTAATTGAGTAAACCCCAATTTAGTCTCTGAACTTACGTTATCTCTCCTATTTTGTCCCTAAAGTATATGAAAATAATAAGTAGTCTAAAAAATTTGTGAAATCCGTCTCGTTAGTCTCTAAAGTTTTATAAATAATCTCTTCCCAGAACTAATGAGATAAATTTCACAAAACTTTAAAAACTACTTATTATTATCATATAATCTAGAGATCAAGTTGGAAAGAGCGTAAGTTTAAGGACTATATTAGAGTGTGCACATATTAATATTAATAAACAAAAGGAAGTAAAAAATGACAAACAGTGTGATCACAAAATGACAAATATTAATATTAATTTTAAATGACAAAAGAAAGCATAAAAAAAATCCAATACAGCAATACCCATTACCCCGTAAAAATATATTAATATAATATTAATATTATCAATAAACAAAAGGAAGCATTTGACTAGATCAATCATTCGACCGAAAAAAATAAGTAAAAGGAAGGGCGCACTTTATTGCTGCTTGAAGAAAAAAGTGAAAAAATCGAAGCAAACTTAGGCGCAAACAAGTTGCCTTTTGTAGCTCCAAGTCTGCGGTAGTGAGAATACTATTAGTGATATTAAAATTAAATAAAAGTAACGGTGGTATGGAAAGCCCCGGGATACCATACCACACTTTCTTTCTTAATTAAATTATAAAATTGGTCTTTTATATTTATTTTAGGTTTTAATTTAGTCCTTTATGTTTTATTTGTTTCGTTTGATACCAATCCAATTACCAAGACTGTTGGCAGGTCAAAAAATGCCATCCACTTCAGCTTATATGCTAATAATTGGAAGGAGCATTAATGGATAGACCAGATCTCATTGATTTGGAAACTATGAGGACTTGATTTTAATCAGTTGAAACTACAAGACCAAAATCACCCATATATATGCCAAACTATTGGACCAAAAACGCTTCTACTAAACCAGAACATAACAAAACATGGTAAAAGGTTGGATGAGAAAGAGTACCCATGTTTGAAATGCCAACCGGACAAGTTAGCTGCATGGTACAGAGCCTTCCTCCAATTCTGCACCCTTTCCTTGTTGTTTGCAAAGCTGTTCTCATGCATAGCCATTGCTTCTTCATAAGTCCCTGTTAACCATCTCACATCAAAAGGGTCCACCTTATAAAAAACCGGCAAAACAACCAGACCCTTCGCCTTATTGCACTCAAGGATCTTGCAAAGTTCATCTAAGCAAAACGATGAAAACGCGTAGTTCTTAGAGAACACAATGATGGCAATCTTGGACTCTTCAATTGTCTTGAAAAGTAACGGTGTGATCTCCTTACCTCTCACATGTTCCATATCATCAATGAAGGTGTGAACTCCCTTGTCATCAAGGGCTTTCCAGAGATAGCCAGCGAAACCGTGGCGAGTATCAACACCTCTGAAGCTGATGAACACATCATAAGGGAATGGTGGTAGAGCCATGAGAAGAAAGGTTGGTTAGTAAGTATGCAACTATAGTAGCAAGGACGAGTTTTATAACAAGAAATAAGTGCTAAAGATTACCGACATTTTTTATGGCTCCAGGTCATAGTCGTGCAACAGTTCAATGGAGGAAATTATTAGTGTTGCGTTGAAACGTTAATATTTTGTAACGTTAGAACAGCACGTTCAGGAAGTAGTCAAAAAGAAAATCCTCTGCAATCTACATTATTGTCTCTAATTCACCCTATAGCGACCAGGGGTAGGCGCAGTGCAGGCGACCTGCGAACCCGGATGTCTGTCCAATCGCCATAAATCTTTGGGTTGGTTCGGGTCATTGGGTTGAGTTGGTTTCAAAATAAACAGACCCATAGTTTATGGGTTGGGTGTTGGGTCCAAAGATTGTGAACCTACTCAAGCCAACCCAACCCAACCCACATAATATAGGAATGAGACGTTACATAAATAGTTTGAAGACATGCAGAAATAGTTTGAAGACATAGTCAATAATTGCAGAAATTGTTTAGGAATAATTTGAAGACATTATGTTTTGTCTGTATTTCACTTGCTGATTTCTTTAAGGTATTTTGTTTTGTTTTTATTTAACTTGTTTGCTTAATTTTAATGGAAATTGTACTCCAAATTGAGGCTGTATGCTTCCTTTCGTATTTAGAAGTTCAAATTAATACACTGATAGTGTTTTTGTTCTTTTTTTTTTTCCATTTTTTGCTTTTGATGAAAACATAATAATTTAATATCAAACTTGGTTACCCAACCCAAACCAACCCACATATCCAACCTAACCCATATTTATTTGATTGGGTTGGATCTTTAAATGCATCAAAACCCACCTAACCCGACTCATGCCCACCCCTAATAGCGACGTAATTAGATTTCTTTCAAGTATCGTTGTTTTCAACTTTATACCTCTCATCTACGGTTCTACTTCTCTCAATAATCTTTCGTTTTGCTACTTGCACAAGGAGTTGTATGATAAGCATAACTCTGCATTCTTGTTGATTTACCTGATTATTATTTTTTTCTAGTATTACAAAATATACATGTTTCAGCAAAAAAAAAAAAAAGCAAAAAAAAAAAATGTACGTAACTCATTGAATTGGTTCTTCAGTCAAGTCCTTAATTTATCTTTAGTGGAAGAGGAAAAAGACGACACGGGGTTGGGGTTGTCAATTTTTATTTCTTTGTTAGTTTGTAGTCTATACTATTTTCCATCGCAATTAATTAATATGGTTTCTATTCGTACTTTGAACGATAAGTATGCATCATTCTGCCCATTTCTAAAGGGAAATCAGCACAACCATCAAAAGTAAATGCAGAGGATTTTAGATCAAAATAATACTTAATTACAAACAGCAATCAAAAGTTCTGCCATTCAATTAAACTGGTAAGTAGTGGCCTACCATTCGTTAAGAAAGAATAAAAAGAGCATGCACTAATAACATTAATGATTTTTTTTAATATAATAACATTAATGATTTGAAAAACAAAATAATTAGTGTTGCATGCATTCTGCAATTGCAATTTAACATTCTATAAAACGTAGAGATGCCACTTATAACAATTGGTCTTTTAAAAAAAAATAACATTTGATCTTTCATTCCGAGTTTCCGTTGTCCTCTCAGTCATAAAGGATGATGCTATCCTTCAATACTTGACCACACTTTCACCCTTTCCCAGAATCTTAGTTCAATTTGATTTTGGAAAGAGTTATCAATTGTTGGCAAAACAGAGCGCGTAACAGGTTTTTAGGTGTAGGTCTTCGGATTTAGATTAGATGCAGTCAAAACTGTATGCAGTCACGCAGTCAGGTGCATCTGGACCGTTTTATATTTCAAGTTTCACTTAAAGTGTGATTTGTGCCGTTAAAATGCAGATGTACTGACCGCATGACATCATGCAGTTTTAATTGCACTTAACCCAAATCTGTAGTTCTTCCCCCTAGCTTTGTCACTTGAAAAAGTTGGACTTGGCGCCTGAGATGCAAACCCTGGGGATTGAGAAGATTTTTCAGGAGCCTTTTTTGGGGAGGACAAGACTGCACCATCAAGTTCAGAATACATACGAGGAGAAAAAGGTGAAGTGACTAGTACTGAAGATGTATGAATAGTGTGTGATAGTAACACTTCAAATGCAATACAAAGATCTAATTAAATGTAAACAAAAAGATACCCACCAGCACAAAATATCTCTAGTAGTAACCAACTTCTTACAGATCCGGTTTCGCACCAACTTCTCCAGAAACAAATATGTTCTTCAACTTCTCCTATAGGAATAACAAGATCAAATTAGCTGCTCAATTTATTTATTAATTACAATCAATAAGAAACCATGTACATTGTAATAAATAGTGTCAGAACATATTAGCCTCAACAAAATACAAACCCTACATAATTATCTTTTGTAGGAGCTCCTCTTATGTGATTGGATTTCTTTTGACAGAACAAAATATGGAGTGAATCACATTAACCAGATCTAGTAAAGATGAAGATTTTTTACGTCATGTATATAAACCAGCATGATTTTGGTTGGTTTACCCAAAAGTGATCAAGGCATTCACATTTAGATTTATACACACTAGTCATATAGATACGCATGGTGATGTGGTACGAAATTATGCAACACAAAGTGGCTAATCCAAAGCCAATCAACAATATTTTTTCTTGTTTTAATTAAATAAAATCTTATTGTTGAGTTGTTTCCCTTTTATTATTATCCTTTCCTGCTTTCTAGGATATTCTCAGTTGTTAGGATTTGATTTGCACTAGGATTTATTTTGTTAGGATTTGTTTTGCATTAGGATCCTTCCTTTATTTCCTTTATATATTTGCTTCCCAAGTATGTTAGTTTTCAGTTTTTGAATTATTAATGAAAATCGAGAAGTTTTCTCAAACCCTCGGTGTCAATTCCTCGAGTATTCTTTGAATCAACGAGTTTGATACTTTTATCGTTTTATCCATCACGTACGCTGCATCACATGGGCAAGAAAAATAAAATAAAATAAAATGAAAACATACAACTCTTTATCAATCATAATCTTTTTTTCCGCATAGTTAAGAAGAGCATTCACTTTGCAACATTTGTTCATGACAGCTAGACATGATAAGTTAGCTACTCCGTTTATTAATAACAATCAACAAGGAACCACGTAGGCTGCAATAAGTAGAACCAGAACATAATTATCTCAACATCCCCACACTGCACATAATTATCTTTTTCAAGACCTATGCAGTGAATGGAGTTCTTTTGACAGAATGAAAGAGAGTAAAACCACATTTACCTTATCCGGCAATGGAGATTTTTTATGCCTTGCATTTAATCCACCTAGATTTTAGTTGGTTTTCTCGAAACAATGACCAAGACTCACTTCTACCAGCATTGAGAAACCAAAGACAAGAAAGTAATCACCTGCAAAACAAAATTTACTGTAAAAATATTTTAAAATGCTTTCATGATTTTTCCAAGTGTGGGAGGTCAGTAGAGAGGATACTATACACAAGGATATGCTAAGTATGAACAATTATTAAAACAAGGCAAAAATTAAAGACGTCTAGCTATAGTTGTCAACTTGTAATAAGAAATGCATAGCCCAAGCATATACTTGTGATACATGAATACATAACAGCTTTGACTGATACCAGAACACAAAAATGTAATGGCCAAATATTGTTATTTACAAAATAACAAGATTCATCTTTCAGCCCTCCCCTGTGGCACTGCCAGGAACAAGAAAGAAAGAATTAGAAATTTGATCATGAGCTGAAGTAAAGATATACCTATAATAAAAGAATGAAATTTGGAAATATATAATGAAACAGATTAATATGCTACAAGAAGAAAACTTTACGATGGTTTGTATGTAATGACTGATATACTTGCTTCAACATCCTGTGTGAACATAATATGCCCGTGAGTTTTCTCTGGAGGGATGCTATAACAACATGGTGGATTCTTGGAATTGGTAGAGTTGATCCCATTCCCTTTTATCCACATCACAATCAATGCTTTAGAGCAATGACAATCACTCAGAGTTGCGTTTTAAAGAGTGATTGGTCCAATCTCACAGTGGTTTGGTGAATCGAATATCCTTCGTGGAACTTTCCCCTTTCAACACATAGATTCCACTTTCGTAGAATGTGAATTCAAATTTCATCACCGCATGGCTCCACTCATTTTCTAAAAGTGCTTGGTCTATATTATTATTATTGAATTTTTCCCATTTGCATACGAAAAAGATCTATATGAAACATTTTGGGATACCAACGCTCATTCTTACCATCATCCCTATAGAAAAATGTATTGCCATTGATGATCACGCTTACACCACCTCTATACATATGCGCTGTCGTTGTAGAAACAACACAGAGAGCTATGGCAGGGAACTTATTACGAAACCAGAATGAAATTGACTTTCCTTCCATCAAACCACTTTGGAATCTCATTATCTACTAATATAGATATAAAACAAAGAAAGATAATAGATTTTTCTAGCATTGCAAAAAAGCACAAAGATATGATAAAAGGACACAATAATGTAAACACAATGAATTGCTTCTTCAATCAAGTCCTTACTTTTATCTTTGGTGGAAGAGGAAAAGGATACGGAGTCGGGGTTGCCAATTTTCTTTGCGATGTGGACATATAATAAGCGAATTTCCTCTTTGTGATTATTTCAATTTACTGAAACGGAATTTAATTATTCTATTTTATTATTATTAACTATACTATTTTCCATGCAAATAAACTATATCGTTTCTATTCGTAATTTAAAACGGATGACTTAGGGCCCGTTTGTTACGGATTAAAAAAAAGTGATTATGTTTTAAAATAATCTAGAGATTATTTTTTATAGATTTTAAAAAAATCTGAAGCTAATTTGTGTTTGTTTAGGATTATAAAAATCATTTTTTCAACTCTTATGAATGAGAAGCTACTTTTTTCAGCTTTTCATTTTTAACCTAAAAATCATTTTTTTAAAAAAATCATTTTCTAAAAAATCTGAAACAAACACAATTAAAATTAAAAAAATGATTTTTAACATAAAAAAAGTGATTTTATTCTAAAAAAAGCTGTAACAAACGCCCCCTTAATGTAACATGAGGTTTTTGGGTGCTGATTGAACATCAATTTCTAATGAAAATAATTTAACTGAAATGTATCAATGATTAAGTAATTTTGCCAAAGCTCAATATTCAACTTGAATTCATATACATCTCACTCTGCAGCAATCTTCTTAATTTTTTTTTTGTTTGTTCTTGTCTGTTTTGTTTGCCAAATTATGCACATGAGGTGCTGTTTCCCTCAGTATATCTGAGCTATAAGGGTCTTTTATTCCCTTTTTTTGACATGCCCTTTTCTTTTCTGATTCAACAGCCTCCTCATTGTCGAAAAGAACAAGGCATTTGTGCCATCAATAATGACTGAAGCACAACAATCTCATTGTTGAGAAGAACAAGGCCTTTGTGCAATCAAGAATCCAAACTGATTCCATCAAGTCCGAATAGGTTTCCTCAAGAAGTGACAATCTTTGGTGTATGCAAGAAGAAGTGAGGTCTAAGACGTCTGATTCGAGGGCGAATCTTCTCCATCCCGAGAAGAATGATGCAGTGCAAAGTTGACTTTATAAAAACCTTTTAATTATTATTATTCTTTCCTTTAATCATTTTATTTCTTAGGATTCTAAATTAATATTTCGTATGATGCTTTCCTTTTATTTACTAGGATTCTTTCCTTTTAATCCTTTTATTTCTTAGGATTTATTTTCTGTTAATCTTTTAATTCTTAGGATTCTATCTTTTATTTTTTAGGATTTGTTCTTTATTTATTAGGATTTGTTTTTGATATTTCTTTTCCTATATATTTGAACCGACTACCTCTATTAGGGAGTTTTAGATTGAATTTGAATTATACAAAAAAGAGATTTTTCTCAGTTTTGTTTGTTAACCTCTCGGGTATTCGTTTGAATCAACGAGTTGTTATCGTCAACCTCTCGGGTATTCTTAGACTAAACGAGTTGTTGAATCCTTTACTTTGTCCCATCACGTACGCTGCATCATGAGATTAATAAATTCTACTTGTGAAGACTGCATTGGGCTCCCTTTTTCTTCACCCTTGTCCTGTTTTGAGAATAGCCATCCCCCATACTCCATGGTAATCGTAGTCAGTTCAGACATCGTAACGATGCTACTTGGTAGTTGAACATTTCCGCAGTGTTGCAGATTTAAAGTTTGAAGCCGAGTAAGATTTCGAAATGAAAATGGAAATTTTTTTATAGGAGTAAGAACCATGTTAAACTCTATTATATTTTTCATCGCTCCTAATATTTTCGGAAAACTCTTAAGATGACCACAATATGAAAGATTAAGTTGTTCTAGCAAAGGCAACTCAAGAGGTGGAATACTCGTGAGCTTCTTACAAAATTTAACACTCAAGATTTTGAGTTTACCCAGCGACTCATCCTCCACAAGTGGAATTCTCAAAAGGCTATGACAATCTGAAATATTGAGTTCCTCTAGCGAAGGCAACTTGAGAGGTGGAATACTCCTGAGTGTGTTGCATTCGTAAACTCTCAAGGTTTTAAGTTTACCCAGCAATCCATACATGGGTGGAATATTCTCAAGTCTAGGACAACATGAAAGATCGAGTATTTCTAGCGAAGGCAACTTGATAGGTGGAATACTCTTGAGCCTATAGCAATCCCTAACTATCAAGATTTTAAGTTTATCCAGCGACCTATCCATGGATGGAACACTTTCAAGTTCATGACAATCAACAAGAACGAGTTTCTTTAACGAAGGCAACATGAGAGATGGAAAACTCGTAAGCTTCTTGCAGTTACTAACACAAAAGATTTTAAGTTTACCCAACAACCCAATCGAGTCATCAATTGTAGTTAAATTCTCCCAACAACTAAGTGAAATTTCTTCTAAATTTGGGAGACCAGATAGATCCCCTATGTGTGTGAAAGAACACCAATTGTCATGCTTCCAGAGAAGAGTCACACTCCAACCAAAGATGAACCCAACCTTTCCGATGATTTCCGATGAGCTTCCTCAATCGCAAACATGGTTGTCATGCTTCCAGAGAAAAAGCAACACCAAAATAATCGGCAAAACAACCAAGAACGGCACCACTCTTGTCTCTGAAAATACCTCCACCACCAGCATGCCCCGGAGAGCCCCTAGCTACCCCATCCGTGTTGACTTTAACCCAGCCGCAAGGGGGGAATCCAATCAACTTGAGTAATAACTGGCGCCTTGGGAGCACGAATCAAAATACCAAACACTTTAAGAATCAGGAATTCCTGCAAAGAAGAAGATATACAGCTTGTAGTCACATTTCCTGACAGAGAAGTAGAGCCAAAAACTAAGTTTTTTGCTGTCTGAAGAGGAACTCTCTTGCTATCAAACTTAAGCTTATTTCTACAGAACCAAATCACCCACACAATATTGTTGATGATAGCAACTGAGATGACAACCTTTGTTTGAGGGCTCCAATTAAGGTTGCAGAATTTCATAATATCACGAATGGAAGAGGTATCAATATTTGTTTTAATAACCAAAGCAATCCAATCACAAAGGGATTTAGCAAGCTGCAATAGTAAAATAAGAAGATTCTTCAACTGCATAACACAAGCTGCAGATCGACACACAAACACAGCCCCTAGACTTCATATGCTCCTCAGTGGGCATGCGATTATGTAACAGCCTCCAAGCCACAAAAGATTTGGATGGAGGAATAGAAGCATTCCAGATTGACTTACTCCAAGGAACAGCAGGCTTGGAATGTTTGATATGCAGGTAGGCATCCTTGGAGGATAATAAACCAGAGCTGGTATCCATCCAAGTTATTTTGTCAACATCAATGAACTGAGGCACATTAACTTTGGCTATATCAGATATAACATTAGGAAAAGCATCCAATATACTTCTGGGAATGTGCCAAGATTGATTTTGAATGAAATCCGCGACAGAGGCAATGAGCTGGTCATGCAAATTCCCTGGAATTTGTAAAAGATGAACAAGAGGTGTTGAGAGCCAATTATTCATCCAGAAATTAATTTGTTTGCCATCTCCAATTTGCCAAATGGAATGAGACAGAGCTGTAGATATGTGCGGCTTGATACCCGGCCAGATGGAAGATTTGATATACCTAACAGTGGGCTTCTTGTTTTTAAAGAATCTAAATCGATAGAAAATGGCCCACTCCTTATTTGAAGACAAAATGTCCCAGCTGAGTTTCAACAGAGAAGCCTCATTGAGAGCTTGAAGAGACTTGACCCCGAGGCCACTTTCCAGAGCAGGAGAGCAAAGAGTGTCCCAAGCTACTGTCACAATTTTTCTAATATTGATATCACCAGCCCAAATGCAGTTCCGAGTACAACGGTCCAGGAAATTTAGCAGAGTTACGGGCCATGCATAGATGTAAAAGCTATACAATAACATACTTTGAATAACCGATTTCACAAGCTCAACTCTATCCATAATGGATAGCATGGATCCTTTCCAAGTTGCCAATTTAGTTACAATTCTATCCGCAATTGGCTGAAGATGCACTTTCTTTGGCTTTCCCTTGAAGAGAGGGACACCCAAGTAATTGAAAGCGAGATGACTAGCTCCAAACCCAAGCAAATTGGCAAGATAAGCAATTTTAGAAGGGGAGACATTGCTAGAGTAGAACCTACACTTACTCAAATTGAGATACTGACAAGAAGCCCGGCCATATAACTGAACCAAGGCCATTGAAGCCTCTAAATTCTTCTTTGTACCTTTGCAAAAAAACTAGAACGTCATCTGCATAGAGGACATGATTTGGAATTGTAAAATTATTAGGACCAGTGAAAGGCTGCAAGGAACCAGATGTCATCAAATTAGTAACCCCCTACTTAGAACATCTTCTGCAATACAAAAGAAAAGGGGAGACAGGGGGTCACCTTGCCTCACTCCCCTCTTGCAGGAGAAGAAGCCAACTGGTCGGCCATTAACTACAAAGGATAGCTTAGCTGAATGAAGAATAACTTCAACCCACTAATAGAATTTATTATGAAAACCAAAAGCACGAAGCACAGATAATAAGAAGTTCCAGTCTAGGGTGCCAAAGTCTTTTTTGATGTCCAGCTTGAGGGCGACATTGCCCCCAAAGGTTTTGTAATCCAGGAAATTTATAGCTTCAGAAGCAATGCAAATACATTCATGAATGTGCCTATCTCTGAGGAAACCCCTCTGCTAAGGTTAGATGATTTTAGGAGCTACAAGAGCAAGTCTATCAGCAAGCACCTTAGTGATTATCTTAAATGGAAAATTTTCCAGAGCTATAGGTCTGAAGTCTTCAATTCTGACAGCACCAATGAACTTAGGGATTAGAACAAGCAAATTTGAATTCATATTGGGCAGGAGCCACCCTTAGGAAAAATTGTTGGACTGAATTGCACACATCAACCCCAATAGTATCCCAAAAAGCCTGGTAAAAACAACTACTAAAACCATCTGGACTCGGAGACCATCGGCATTAAGAGAAAAAATTGCAGCTTTCAGTTCTTCAGCAGAGGGAATTGCAATCAAGGAAACATTGTCTAAAGGAGAGACAATGGAAGGCACAACTTGGCTAATCAAATCATTTGGAGTGCAGGCATTAGGACTGGCATAAAGAGAGGTGTATTAATTAAGAACATGTGTAGCAATATCATCTTGATCATCAAGAAGATCATCACCATCTTTCAAAACTGTCATGGCTTTAGAAGCAAACCTAACTTTGGCAACTTTGTGGAAGCAACTAGTGTTCCTATCACCCTGGCAATGCCAATTAATTCTAAATTTCTCTTTCTCAAATTCCTCTTCATAGCTAAACGCTTACTGAAGCTCCATTTGAGCTAAATTTTCTTGCTCCAACAGGGATGTTGTAGCACCAACCGAGGCAATAAGCTGCTGGACAGATTCCACAACAGCAATAGCATTATCTACTCTGACATGCACATTTCCAAAAATCAACTTATTCCAAGTTTTGAACTCCTTCTTTAAGGATTTTAGCTTTTGGGAGAGAATATACATGGGACATCCCATCACAGTCCTACTCCAAACTTCTTTAACGAGCCTGCTGCAGTTAGCATATTGCAGCCACATTATACGAAATTTAAAGGCAGCTTTCACCTTCAAATTGCCTCTTTTCAGAACCAAAAGTAATGGAAAGTGATCGGATTCACTCCTGACAAGAGTACTACAGGTGGTGGAAGACCAAAAACCAAGCCAAGCATCATTACACATACTCCTATCAAGCCTTTTTTCAGTGTGTGCATGACCCCTCCTGCCATTACTCCAAGTAAACTCTGCTCCTCTAGTGAGGATGTGAGCTAAATTGCAGCAATCTGTAAAATTATGAAAGTCATCACAGGCTGTTTTGAGGGGAAGACTAGAGCCTTTCACTTCATGTGCTCTCAAAACTGAATTAAAATCACCTATGTAGCACCAAGGACTAGGATTAGCAGCTTGGAGAGAAATTAAATTCGACCAAAACCTCTTCTAACCAGGTAAAAAGTACTAGCATAAACTGCACAAATAAAAATGTTCTGACCATCAATATTAAGAGACAGCGAAACTTGCTGAGAAGTGTTGCTAATAACAGTTGGAATTATTTGATCTGAGCACAAGCCCTAGAGATTAGGTAGAGAAGAATTTCTATTGTTAATCACAAAAGGCTTCAGCTGTAGCTGTCTCCAGAAAGAAGGGGAGACATCAGTTAAA
The DNA here is from genome assembly GCA_037113605.1 of Calophaca sinica. Taxonomy (NCBI): domain Eukaryota; kingdom Viridiplantae; phylum Streptophyta; class Magnoliopsida; order Fabales; family Fabaceae; genus Calophaca; species Calophaca sinica. The sequence continues at coordinate 72,901,898 of CM073737.1, read as the reverse complement.
GATATCCAAGGTTCAACAATAAAAAGCAATTCTGGTCTATGAAGATTGCAGAATTTTTTTTAACATTAATCGGGTATCAGGGTTAGCAAACCCCCTACAATTCCAAAAAAGGATTTTCATTAAGCAAAATTTCTAGGACCACCCCTAGCACGGGTTTGATAAGTAGCAGGCTGAGAAGCTTGTTTGACTTTCCTTTTCAATTTTTTCTTCTTTGATTTTGTCATAATAAGAGTGAATTCTGCGAGAATTTCTTGAAGACCATCACCTGAGGCCTCTTCCAAATACTCAGAAGCAGAACCAATCAAATGAGTGGAGACATTATTTGGAGTTTCCATATCAATCTCCTCATTTACTTCATCATTATCAGGATGATTTTCAACTGCATCACTCCAAAGCCTTCCAACTATCGTCATGTCATGAGCAACATTCTGGTTAGTGAAATGGTCCACTGGAATAACTGTTGCATCCAAGTTTGCATGCTGCAGCCCTCCAGGCACTGAGGGGGGTGACTAAATTAACACCAGTGGTAGTGTCATTACAAGTAGAAGTCACAATCTCATCATCTGAGCCAACATCAGAAGCAATTTACACTACAGAATCCTACACTACAGTGTCACTTGAAGGCTTAATCAAATTGTGATTAGGATCCCCAATGATCTGAACACCAACTCAAGGAGTTGGATCTGATTCAATTCTTGGGCCATGAGATATAAATCCCAATAAGAGATTTGGTTCTTTTTGCTGCTCTGAAACCAAGATAGAACATTATTAACTCCAACAATATCAACAGGATTAGCAGTTACCTTTTCCACTGAAATAATCTTGGATGGACCAATGTGCTCCATTAGAACTGGTATTGTTTCATTTCAGTCTTGAACATCTGCAACATCAATCCGTTTTCCTTTATCCTGATTAACATTAATAAGCTTATTTGTGATGTCATGAGTATCTCCCATATTAGATTTCGGGATATATTTCCAATTTTGCTTGTGAGGCTCCTTTGGTGCAATAATCTAATCAGCTGTAACTTTTGCCACCCTATTCACATTACTTTTGCAATTATCAAATGAGTGACCAATGTTTTGACAACCAGTGCAATAATGAGGGAGTCTTTCATATTCCACATCCACAAAGAAAGCAAAGCCATCTCTTTCAACTAGAATTCTATTGTGAACTTTGGTTGATAAGTCAATGTCAAAGAGAATTCTTGCAAAGTGACCAAAAGTCCTCTTCATGGTTGCCTTATCCAATACAATGGGAGTACCAATCCCACCCGCGATCTCAAACAAGATTTTTAGTCTCTAGTATTCCAGCGAAAGTCCATGAATGCGAACCTAGCAATGTGCATTAGTTTGACGAATAAGATTCGAGCTGAAGTCAGGCGTCCATGAGGATAATCGTATCACACTAGGATTAAGATTCCATGAGCCATGTGATCAGACCTTTCTCATGTCTTCAATGATAGTGAAGTTGAATTCATAATAAGCCTTACCTAATGAGACCATTGACCATGGCCCTGTGATCTTCCAAACTTTCGATAGCTTTGAACGCAAGTCATTCATCTTGATGGGAGATTCCCCTTTTGACAGCAAGAGGCGGCCATATAAAATGTTTTTGCACTCTGCCACTTCTGCCAAATATTCAACCTCAGATATCTTAATCGCAAGTGCCTCACCTTTCAAGCAAGGTTTCAGTAACTGGCTTAATGGAATGTCGAATGAGTTGTTGACTGCTTGCGCAAAGGTTTTCTTGGGAGCCGGAGAAGGAGCACTCGGTTGGTGCTTGGGAGAAGGAGGAAGCGTGGTGGGGGCTAGGAAACCCCATGGGCAAACTACTACGTCGGCCATGGAAGGCATGCAAAACCCTAGCAGAGCCATCAGCCTAAATATGAGCAATCAAACGAATAGGGGCAAAACAATATACCCTCCTATATTACATTTTTAGGATGTGCATTTTTTGAAAGAGTAGTCTTAGAAGGAAAAAAAATACTTTTTTTTATAATTTCATTGACATTAATTATGAAAATTTAAATAATTAATAATCTATTTAATATTTATTTATCTTTTAATATTTATTCAATAATTAATTATGAAAATTTAAAGTTGAGATTATTAATAATTAATAATCTCAATTTTTGATTTTTTTTCAAATGAGTTTAATATTTATTTATCTTTTTAGAGTGAAGTTTACTTTAGAGGCATTAAATAAATATATTTTTATGTGATTTAGTTTTCTAGAAAGTTTTATTTATTTTTTTACTAAAATATTATAAATTTATAAAACATGAAAACTTAACCTAACGCTGGTCTCTCCTCTCGTGAACTCCTTATAAATGTGTGATTATGTTCATCGCTTTGACAATACTAGCAAAACCTAGCGCCGCTTCCCCAAAATTGAAAAGGTCTCTTTCCCTTTCTCTATCCTTGTAATATTGTGTTTGCAGAGTTTGCAAAAGTGGTATTTTACTATCTATCTATCACTCATTCATATGTAAGTTATATTGTACACACATATTTTTGGTTTCTTTTCTCTTGTTTAATCTTGTGTTGTTTTGTCTCCACTAGATCCATGAGTGAGGCTATAATACCCAGTTTATGGACTATCATTACATATCTGGTCAAAAGGAAACCATCAATGTTGTCTTATATTTCTACGCCTTCTCTGTTGTGCTTTGCTCTACTGTCCGTTTTGATAATGTCCAACATAAATCACCAACGATTGTGATTTCCTTGATTAAATGTGGGTAAGATGTTACACATAAAAGAAGCTAATAATTATGAAATTAATGTATATAATATCTTTTATATTTACCATTATAGTTTATTTTAAATTAATTTATTTTATTTTGGTTATTTTGATTAGTACTATCGATTTTTTATTTTAATTTGCAGGTTTTGTCTCGATGACATGGTGAGATCAACCCCACGCCTTGTGGTGTCACTGCAGGAGGTAGCATTGTTCTTCTTGTCTTATCTTTCCCCCTTTTTGATCCTTCCTCTATTTCAAATAGCAACACTTTGTTTTCATGACTATGCCTATGAATAAGGTTTTCTGATTCCTCTCTTATGCAAAAGCCCCCACTATATTTTAATCATTTCTCTACATTTACCATTTTGCCTCTTGTCTTTCACGTTGGTTAAGGTTCTCGGGCTCATGTTGTGTATTCTAGTTTTATTGTCAATAGCAAATCTATTTATACTATATATAATTCCTAACGCGCAACTTATTATGTTGACCCCACCGCGATTAGTATTAACCACATATTTTCATGTTTTCTTTTATGTTTTGCCAATTCAGTTTAAATGCTGACATGTCAACCTTAGGTACATTTTTTCATTTAATTTGTTTCATTTTCTAGCTTCTATTCTCCCGTTACATATCCTCCAAGTTCTTCTTACTGGCCAATGTGTTTCCAACAAGCAAATTGCACATAGACCATCACTCCTTTTGTTGGATGGGAACTCCAAAGACTTCAGAAAATATTTAATGCTCTCTTAATATAAAGTTACAAATAATTTGAGAAAACAAATATTTCAAACATAACAACATAACAGATAAAATGAAACGGAGGGAGTAGTTTCTTAGGCAGAATTTTGACTATTCCTTTCTAGTTTCTAAATATAAAATGAAATTGCTTTTTCTTTATCTTCTAAAATTTTCATTTGTATTTGACTTTCAATATTCTTAAATCTTTATTATTTCCTCAGATTGATTTTTCCTAGAGATATTGTCATTGAATGTAGACCAAGATGTATATGTGGACCTGATTGTGGCAATAGAATTTCTCAAAAGGCTTTAAAATACCAGCTTGAGGTCATTTATCCAAGCCTCTACACTTTTTTATACCATTGATGTATGGATATGTGAATTAACCTAAATACCAATCTTTTGCAAAGGTTTATCGAACAACCAATAAATGGTGTTCTGTTAGAACATGGGACTTTATTCCCTATGGTGCACCATTTGTAGAATATATTGGTGTACTGAGTAAAACTGATGACTTGGATAGTGCTGTTGGGAATGAATATATATATTTGAGATTGAATTGTTTGCACACAATCAATGAGGCTGAGGGACGAGTGGTAAGAATACAGTTATTTATTATTTGAAAATTTTTATTTTTCTATTGATAATATTGATCTTTTCTATCACAATGTTTTAGAACTAGTTGTCAGTTTAATCTATTTATATGAAATGGACTGGATATGGGGTTTTCAATTACCCATTATTATTATCAAACTGAAATCAAACAACGTATTCTTTGCAATTACACTCCTTTTGTTAGTTTATTTGCGATCACTATTTAGTTTTATAATAAGAATTTTCTATTTAAAATATTCATTATTTAGGAACTTCATTTTATATATTTTAATTTATCCCTTCTAATTTAGAATAAGAATAATTAACTTATTAGAGTTTTTTAGTTTTATTAGATCTTTAAGTAGAATTTCAATCTTATGATTATAATATATTGGGTTTTCTTTATTTATAAAGTACATGATACCGAGTTAACAAACCACTATAGTTTATCAAAGAAAGTATGTACTCTTGAATTATTCTACATTATATGTTCGTTCATGGTAAATATTAGCACAACACCCTTTTTTTGTCAGAATGTCTAATATATTTTTTGTGAATGGTTTAATTCATTCTTTAAATATATAGTTCAAGGGGAAGAGGTCGGTGCTGATGTTGAAGGAGGCAAAAAGAAGGCTTCCTCTTTAGTTGCCAAAGCATTGGGGATGGAAACAAATACCAATGAGGTAGGGGGCTTCACTGGAAAGCACTTCTATGATTGTAACATACGCTTCAACAAGGCAAAAGATCATGTTTTGACTTGCTGTGGTCACTTGTTTTGCTGGTCATGCTTCTATTAATTGTCATATGCTTATCCAAAAGCAAAGGAATTCCCGATTTGTCTAAGAGAGGTCTTCGAGACTGACCTCACCCCAGTTTATGGCAATGCAAGTGCCAATGGTAGTGGTCGGTTCGAAAAGAAAGAAATCGATTCGAGAGTCCCCCCTTAACCCAATGCAATTAGAATTGAGAGTATTAGGCAGTAGCGCAGAAGCAGCAGAGGAGCTTCTACAAACCAGGATATATATGTTGTTGTTTGGTAACCTTCATGGATTAGAAGAGGCAGTTCAGTTGAAAATCTTGAATATTTCAACCGATTGAACAATGTTTTAGCTGCTCATAAGTTTCCCAAGGAGAGAAAATAATCAGCATATTTCTTACCATCAATTTTCAAGGTTGTTCTTACCATCAATTTCAACCAAATCTGGAGCCACATTTTCTATTTCTCCTTTTTTTTTTTTGAGGAAATTTTATGTTTCTCCTATAAAAACCAGATAATAATAGTACTATAGTAGTATACGATTATTTTAGTAGTAGAACTGATAATAGTAATATACATATTATTTTAGTGGACTCTTCATCTTTTAGTAGAATTGATGTTTTAGTAGAATAATTCAAGAAATATCAGTCATCATATTTTCTTCTAAAACTTGAACTATATCTCCAGGGAACCATAACCTACTACGTTTTCTAGGATCTTCTGGTGATTCTTATCTTACAATTTCTTTTCCCATGTCCTCTATCAAATCATGCAATGTCACATTACCAGACTCGGTTATCTTTGTGAGGGATTTTTCAACCAACACACTAATGTGATATTTCTTGCTGTCACAGTGATGAGCATGCATTAATTTTTTGACCATTGCCAATTTATATCCCTTAAAGCAACAAGCAATGTCAAGGAAAATAATCTTCTTTTCTGCCTCCAAAGCATCAAAGCTGACTTTTAGAATCTTTTAGACCTCCTTATTAGGAATGTTCCATTCTTCAATTTCTTTTTTAAATAAATGAGAACCTATTACTTATATACCCAATGGAAGGCCAGAAGCATAAAAAACTATACGGTTTAAAACGTCCTCATAACTGGACTAACTTCATTAGTTTTAAAAGACTTCCATATAAGCAAATGAAAAGCTTCGTGCCTTTCCAACCCCTTTACCTCATATGTATTCTCAACCCCATGACGTGTGAGCAAGTATGTGTCCCGTGTTGTTATGATGACTCTACTTCCTGGACCAAACCATTCAGGTCTTCCAACAATAGTCTGTAATTGCTCAAGCTTGTCAACATCATCTCGAATCAAAAGAACCTTCTTTTGACAGAGCCTCTATTGTATTATTGAAACTCCTTGTAGAGTACCTATTAACTCAATTTTCTCTCCAACTACTTCAGAAAGAAATTTCTTTTGGAGATATACCAGCCCATCCTTCTCTGACATTTCCAAGAAAACATGAACCTTTAAACTCATGAACAATCAAATTATGAACCGCTATAGCAAGAGTTGTTTTACCTATTCCACCAATTCTAATGATTCCAACCATGTGGACTCTGTCATTAGACCCAATATTCAAAAGTGATGTTACAATTTGCCTTTGGGACTCTAGTCCAACTGGGTAATCAGCAACAGGTAAAGTAACAGGTTTAATCTCTCTTGAGACTTAGTCAACAATCTTGCCAATAAACTCATGCTCATATCCATCCCTGCTGAATAAGAGAAGTGAAGTTTGTGCAAAGTCATTCAAGTGGATCTTGTCTATGTTTTAAACACTTATTTATCACCACTCATATGAAAATCAATGCACACACATATATTATCATAACTCAAATTGTAATAATTAGACAAACGAAAGGCATTGTATCAAAAAAATTAAAAGACAAATGAAAAGCAAATATATATATATATATATATACCCATTCTTGTAATGAAAGCCAGCCAAATCAGCCACTTGGTGCCGAGTGTTCCCATTTCCACAACCTATCCTTGTTATGACGATACCTGGCCTCATGTTTAGCCGTTGCTTCTCCATAAGTCCCCATTAACTTTCGCACATCAGAAGGATTGACATCATAAAATACAGGCCAAACAGACAGACCCTTAATGGAACCAAGGATCTTAAAAAGTTCTTGTAAGCAAAATAATGAAGATGCATAGTTCTTGTGGAGTACAATAACGGCCATCCTGGAGTCTTCAATTGCCTTAACAAGTGCTTCTGTGATTTCCTCCCCTTTCCGAAGTTCCTCGTCATCAATGAAGGTACGGATTCCCCAGTCATGGAAAGCTTTCCAGAGATTGCCAGTGAAACTGTGGCGAGTATCAGCACCTCTGAAACTGAGAAACACATTGTATTTGAATCAATCGGTGGTGTCGAAAGCCATGAGAAGAAAATTTAGTCCAATGAATATGGAATAATATTGAAATAGGTTAATGGAGCGTACAGTCCAATGTTGTCAAATACGTAACTCGGACTTGAGTTGGTAGGAGGCTGAAAAATCGTAACACGAAGGATCGTAACACGGATCGTAAAATTCTATCAAGTTGTAGGATCAAAAACTCGAACTAGAATCGTAAAATAGGATCGTAGGATCGTAACTTCCAAAACATAATAAAATTCATAAAACTATAACATGCAAGAGACAAATTCACAAAATCTATAAAGTCATAACCAAACTCATAATCATATATTTGTAGCATAAGATTAATATCCCAAAACATAAACAAGTCAACAGAAGTTCAAAAACAAAAACATAACATAAGTTCATAATTAATTCAACTCTTAAAACTAAAATTCTAGATATCAAGGATCTCATTCAATCCAATTTTAGGAAAGCCATCCTCCATATGATCTTTAGCCTCATCAATTGCATCATCATCTTCATTAGCATTATGAATCTCCAAATCATCTCTAAGTGCACCACCAATGCCACCACTACCACTAACATTTTCTTATTCAACATGAATAGGTGCATCCAAATCCAAATATGAATTTTGATCATTCTCCACTACCTAATCATCGTCAGAAGAAAGATCATCAATGCTATAATCATTTGATTTTCTAACTTTCTTCTTCTTGTTGATTTTTGAATTAACCATCACAAAGACCACATCATTCATGGTCTTTAGCTTTAAACAATTCCTTTTCTTGGTGTGGACCTAAATAGTTATAGAGACAATTAAAACATAATATACTATGTAATTTAAAGAATGAAATACCATTTATTTAATAAATTAGAAATCTTACCCTCTCAAAGGCACTCCAATTACGCTCACAGCAGGTGAACTACAAGTTAAGCTCAGTACTCGAATAGCAAACCTTTGTGATTCTAGATATTCATCGCCATAAGATTCCCACCATTATGCTGGAGTTTTGGCCTAAAGTGCACGTGTAGCTAATGGACTACCAAACATTCCAACTTTACTTTTGAAGTCCTCAAGTTGGAGATCAATCTTACTCCTTTCATCCAAGTTTGGCACCAGTCTTTCCAAACATTCATATACCCCTTTCTTAACTTCATAATCAACTTTAAAAGTAGGACTATAATGCATCATGGGGTTAAGGTAATAGCATGCAAGGGCCTATGCAATTGTTTATTCCATCTTTTGTCAATGATGTTCCATGGGCCATGAAGCTAAGAAAGGAAAAACAAATTGAATTAATTTCCAAACAAAGTCTATAAATTATAAATCTAAAAAAGTAACAAGTGGAAGTTAATTACCTCTTACGAACCCCATTGAAGGCACGTTGTACCCTCTCTTTAGCCTGATCCATTTCTTCGTAAATGAATCCCATGGCCAGCTTCTCATCTGAATCCACCAAGCACAACACTCTAATTAAAGCATAAGCACCCCTCAAGTAGTTCTCAATATTCTTCCAAAACTCCTTATCTGTAATCTGATTTTCAACCAATACCCCACCCTTAGACTTTGCAAAGATACTAGATTTCCATTGCTCAGATGTGAACATTCTAACTAATGCTCCCATATTATAATTCAAACATCCCAAAGTCAATAAGAAGTGGCAAAACGAGTAGCGACAGGTCTAATCAACTCTCCACCTTTAGTGAAGTGATGCAACAAAGACATAAGGCCAGATCTTGAATAGATATAATTTGTAATTTTTTTTTACCAGTTGCGATTGTCTCTTTGTGGAGGGGTAATTCTTTCTCAAAGTCCTCCAACGTCAAGTCGATACGATGGGCTGTACAAGTTCTTCCTCTTCTGCATCAACAAATCACTAGCTACCTTGTAATTTGCTGCGTTGTACGTGACATCTTGGACAACGTTTTCTTCCCCAATCTCATCAACAACCTTGTCCATCATCTTGAAAATTTTATTAGCTGTCTTGGATATGTCAGATGCATTAATAGACTTCAAAAAAAATAGTTCCCCTAGGACTACTTACCAAAAAATTTAGTATAGTCCTCCTCCTTTGATCATTCCATCCATCTGTCATAATGGTGCATCCTCTTTTTTTTCCAAATAGCTTTATTTTCCTCAAAAATCATATTTGTTTCTTCTACTTGTTTCTTCAAATATGTCACCCTGATCTCATGGTCGGACAATGGAACCACACATCCTCTGGAATTCTTCACCCTTTGCCGCATTGAAAGGAATGGCATTGTTGTAGAAAAAAGAAGCAATATCGATGCATGTATCCTCCCTCAAATCCTTCTTGAAAATGCTATCAATAGTAGTTCGGCTCCTTCTCTTGAAAAAGGTTTGTAGCAGCAACACTGTTAGTATCAATCACAGCAGTAATTTTTCTTTCCCCAGCCTCATCAATTGATTCAGACGGGTTACCAACATCTCCTTCAAACTCTCTTGCATTTGTCCTTTTAACCAGTTTTTCTTGCAAGGCCGCAACAACATCCCACATCTGCTTTCGAATATCATCTGGAACAGCTATACAGGGTTCATCGTCCTTACGCGTTCCAACCAAGTGCCGCTTCAAACGATAAACACCTCATGTCATAATTTTCAAACGGTATTTGCATTTTACTTTTTTTTTCCATTTGCATCAATTGCAATACAATGCTTCCATGCAATATCACCTCTAGTATTTTTATTTTTATTTTGATTTAACATTGGACCCACCAACTGCAACTGCATCTATTGTAATTCCACTGGTTCCAGCATTTGAAGCCATTTCCAGATAGCAACAGATATGGTCACACACTCACACAAACAAAAATGGTCACAAAGAGTGGAATATGGGAAACTCGCTCGCACAGAGTAAAGAGGCAGAGGGAGATGAATATTTATAAGGAAGTGTCTTGGAACCATTAGCATTCAAAATAGAGTAGGAGATTAAGAGATTGGAACAATTTTCTAATAAGATAAATAAATGTGCCGATAAGAATGGAGAAGAAATTGGAACGATTAGTTTAGCCCAATATCGGTACCCAATGGAATGACGCGTACAAAAAAAAGGCAGAAAAAATGAGATTAAAAAAAGGGGGGAACAACGCACATGGAGCAAAAATGAGAGAATGAATAAAAACGAAGCGAGCGCATGTGGGTCTTCGGGTCATATAGAAACGGGTTGGGTCCCTAAAGTGGTTTAGAAAACGGGTCAAGGACACCCGAGTCTCCTTTTTTCTGGAACACGGGTCGCGAAAGCTACAACTTCAACACAGTAAAAGCTAAAGCTTTGAATGGCGGCCGAAGGCGAATTCTGAGCAGTCATAAAACTCGAAACTCGGAACGGACGCGATTCAGCGATTCAAGCGGTTCAGAACGATGATTCACCTAAAAAAATCAACATATTTCTAACTACACCACATGGAACAAATCAAAAAAATATATAATAATTGATGAAGTAGGAAACTATGTGTTTGCTAGTATAAAGTGATGATAGTGAAGTGTCTATTGTATTCTGAAGACACCTATTTATGCTAATTACTTTCCCCTCATCTAGGAAACTAACTTCAGAGCCGTTAGAGTGTGACCTCCTTCCCAAGCCAAAGCAATGAACCGACCGAACCTCTCGTCCTCTACTGGAGCGGGGGTGAATGGGGGTTATGAGCAAGCTCCTTCCGAGATTCTTAGAAATGTTGCATTCCAAGGATCATGGGAACACCTTTCTCCAGAGATAAGGGGAGCGTCATACCCGGAGATTAGGCAAACATCCTCATCCTCGTGGACCAAGCTGCATCCGAGCTCTGACCTATTGGGACTGGATCGAGCGTTGTTGGGCCGACTGCTTATGGGTCGAGTGCTTCTAGGCCAAGTGCTTCTGGGCCAATTGCTTCTGGGCGGTTCGGGTGTTGAGGCATCAAGGATAGCAGGAATCAGGCCAATCGGATCCACGAGATTCTGGGTCAGCCAGTTAGGCCCGAGTGGGTATACCGAACAATATCCACTGATTACATACCATTTTTGATGAGCTGAAATTAGAGTAATAAATTTGCTAACATTATTAATCAGCACTCACCAACCTTCTATTGTTGAAATAATAAAATTTTGGTTATGTTTAATTGTGTATTTGATTTTTCAAACGAAACTATTTTGTAAAATAATTTTAAAAAACATATTTATGAACAAAAGAAAATAAAAAACATGTTCGATAAAATTATTAAGGAAATAAAAAACCATTTGACAAATTTGTTCTAAAAACATGTTTTCAAAAAAATAGTGACGGGACCAAATCGCGAATTTTCGAGTAGTCATCGAAGAAGAGGAGTTGATCGAAAAGATGAAGAAGGTGAGAGCCTTGCGAAATTAGAGGTGTTTGATTTAGGCGCTATGCGTTAGGGCAGTGGAGGGAGCAAAAAAAAATTGGGAATTCAAGGGATTAGGCAATGAGGGAGTGAGAAATTAAAAAATTGGGGAGGGAAAATTTTTGTTTTGATTTTAATTTAGAGGCTATGGGTTAGGGCAAAGGAGGGAGTGAAAAAATTGGGAATTCAAGGGATTAGGTAGTGAGGCAGTTGGAAATTAAAATTTTGGGGAGGGAAAATCTTTATTTTATTTTTTTATAATTTGTTATATTATGTAATTGTTTGATAATTTTTTTAATAAATGATTAATATGAGAGTGTATTTTTTTTACGATCACACCGTAGTTAGGGCTTTTGGCTCCCTAATGAATCCACAGAGTAATCCTCCCACAGCTAAAGTCCTCTGGATCCACTATGGGTCTAATCTTTGCTCGGCTGCTTAGTCACTATTGCTCTTCGCCCCTCCCAAAGAATATGTTCTGTGAGAATCGAACCACAGTCCTCCCCCACAAGTTTAGCTTGTGCAATCAACTGAGCCACACTCATTAAGTATGTATAAACTAGTATATTTGACTCATGCCATGCACGAGATATATATTGATTTTTGAATATTTGGATTTTTTATATAAAAGTTTTTTGATTTGTCAAAAAAATAAAAAAGATTTTTTTTTGGTAGATAAAAATAAAAAAGATTTTTGTTATTATCTGTAAAAATTATATAAGGTTTGTTTAATTTTAATCATGCATCATAATTATAACATCGTTTGTTAAAAAAAATGCAACATAGTAATTATTATTGTTCACTATAAAGAGATGGTTTAATATGTGTTTGATTATCATAATTGAAGTTAAATACAGTGAAAAAAATATAAATTATGACCAACTTATGAGAATAAAAAAATTTGTGAAATAATATTTTTCCTTAACTATAAAGTGAAGTGAGAGTTCTTGGTAAAAAAATAAAATAAAATAAAATAAACCAACACATTTTGCCAAATGAAATTTTCAAATATAGTAGTCTTGACCCATGAATGCACGGGTTATACGTCGGGTACAAATGAAAAACACATTCTATAGTAGCAACAAATTTACGGTATATTGGCTCATGCTATTCAAAGTGTATATTAAAAAAATATTGTGGGCTATTTTAAAAGAAATTATTCAAAATACACATAAAATGGTTAAGCGAAATTGTTTTTCATATAATACGTCCATTCCCGTGTTTTTTATTTCATCTATAATTTATGTAGAGGAATGCTACGGACACTCTCTCTGATACTCTCTCTTAAACACTCTCTCAATGATTGGGACACGTCACACTTTTTTCCCAAAATCAACCGTTGGATTGAAAGTTACTATCATATAGATCATATCTGTAAATTTTAACATTAATCTATGATCATTTGCTATGTCATCAAGATGCGTCAAGATTAACGTTATTTGTAATTACACCGTTGACGTTAATCTTGATGCATCTTGATGACATAACAAATGATCATAGATTAATGTTAAAATTTACAGATATGATCTATATGATAGTAACTTTCAATCCAAATTGGCTGATTTTGAAAAGAAAAGTGTGGCGTGGCTAATCATCGGTAGAGTATTTAAAAAGAGTCGTATAGATTGTCCATATCATTCCTCATTTATGTATTGATCAATTTGTATATAGATATTAGTTTGTAAAAGAAAGTTCAAAAGTTATAACATTCTATCCTTGCGCGTTGACCTATCTCTGCTAGGGTTTCCGCCGCAGAGGTGGCCACTCGTATAGTGCATTGTTTTCCGTTTTTACGTGCCGTCTTTCGCCAAGTGCTGCTCATTCCTTCATTGATAGTGGCGTAATGGCTTCTTCATCATCTGCAAAAGACCTTAATAACGATGACACACGTGATGATCTGGGGAACGAAATTGAGGAGGAGGAAAATATCATTGTCTTTGATGATGATGACGTTGAAGATGGAGTATCAGAGTGTCAAAGGAGCGTTGTGGGGAGGATCTTCACAGAGAAACCAATACACAAGGCGTCCCTACAAAGTGCACTATCGAATATATGGTGCAATCCAACTGGTTCTCGTGTCGAACGCAACATATGGCCAAGAAGATAGGTGGGGTACTGGGAGAAGTGGTTGAGGCGGCTGGTTTTGAGTTTCCAGATAAGAGCATGAGCCATGGAGAACTAAACTGCCCAGGAAGACAGGATGATGAGGAGGGGGTGCGCTAGAAAAACCTTGGCCCATGGCTTCGTGTTACCTTGGGAGGGAGAAGAATTACTGACGAGAAATCCAACAATGGCTCTCATCAGGGACAACGCCATAATATCAGGTTGTCAGCTCGTCGACAGTTCCCTGCTGAAATTGTTTCTAAATTAGCATCTATGTCTGTGAAAGAGATGGAGGGAGCTAACCATAATGAAGCTGAAAAGGAGGGAGCTAACAACAGTGGTGATGCCAAGGAGAGTTAACACCGAGGGAGGAAGAGCAAGATAGGGAAAGCCAAAATAGTGTTACCAATGAAATATGTAACAACAGCGTATCTCATTGTAATAACACTGACATTGAGAAGGGAGTGAAAGTGGGCTCTAAAGAAGATGTGGTGGCATTATTGGCAGACCTCACTACGGGGAAAGATCATGATAAGGTGGAGGCTAAGACAAAGAAATGGAAGAGAAAGCAGGGACCCGTTCATGCAACAACTCAGATTCCTTTGATGTCTTTAGATCACAAAAGGAAGGAAATAGAGGACCTTATGGAGGTTGAGGTGACCTCTTACAAAAAACACCACACTTTTGGAAATGAATCATTGGGGGGTGCTGCTAAGCAGACCTGCCAGGAGCCATGAGTTGCCTAGCTTGGAACTATCGTGGGCTTGGGAACCCACGTACGGTTAGAGCTTTTGAGAAGCTCCTTAGAAATAAAGTTCCCAACCTTGTTTTCTTGTCTGAGACAAGGAAAAAGGATTTTGAGATGAATAATTTCAGAAATATAAATGGTCTTTCAAATGTGGTTGCTATGAGCTGTCAGGGTGAAGGAAGGGAAAGAGCAGGAGGTCTAGCTTGTTTATTGGATGATAGTGTGGATGTCAAGATTTTATCTGTCTCTAAATCATATTAACATGATAGTAAAGATAGGGGTTGAGGATATTGATTGGAGATGTACAGGAATTTATGGTTTCCCAGAAGCTCGGAATAAAATTCTCACTTGTGATCTTATCAACAGAGTAGGAGGAGAGATGAGCAATGACAAATGGATGATTTTTGGTGATTTTAATCTTATCTTATCTCAAGAGGAAAAGGTGGGTGGAAATTTCATATCTCAATCACTCATTAATTCTTTTAGAGATACTTCGCAGCTGAATAATTTATGTGACATGGGTTGTGAGGGTGATGTTTTTACGTGGACAAATAATCAAGAAGGTGTGGATAATATTAAAGCAAGGCTTGATCGTGTGGTAGCTACATCGGAGTGGAGAGTTGCTTTTCAGCATGCCTCGATTTTAAATTTAACTAGGCACTCCTCTGATCACATGCCTATTCTCCTTTATTTGTTTCCTTGCCAAAGAAGAAAAAGGAAGATTAATAGAGTTGTCCGGTTTGAACAGTGTTGGTTGCGTGATGATGGTGTAGAAGATGAGGTTCGCAATATATGGGCCTCTAGAAATGATCATCTCAGCTCCAAAATTCCTGCAAGTATTCTAAGCATCGGAGGTTTGTTCTCTAAAATTCTGTAAATCTTTTCGTCTCGGATTCAATAAAAAATTCATTCTAGTCTAGTAGTGAAAAAGAATCGATAAATCTTGAAATGATAGTCTTATCACTCCACTACTACTGTAGTGTTCGTCTACTGATTATGTCTTGAATAAGATTGGATAAGGATAGGTCGGACGAGAAAAATAGAATTCCATTTTTAGTTTAGTTGGGGAAGGGGTTGAAGAAAAACCTTGTATACAGACTCATGTAAAGTATATGAGTGCTTCCGCATTTATTCAATATTAGTTAGATTAATAAAATTGAATATATGTTGCTCTCTCTCGATGGGGTCAAAGCCGTTTTGGTGATGTCCCTCAAAAAATTCGAGAAACTCTTACTAAGTTGAAGCGTTTGAATGTATTGCCTTTATTGGTCAGCGTTACCCTTAGCATTCGATGGGCTTAACATCCCAACCCATGGCGCCTATAATGGGCGCAACCCCTTAAGCTTGATGCGGTTTTGAGTATCCTTAAGGAAATAAAGTTGATGCGACCTTGCTAACAGCTATAGCTTTTGGCCTAGTGGTAAGCGTTTGATCTAACAAGTGGTATCAGAGCAAGGTCATGGGTTTGAATCCCCCGGGTGACATTGGGGGGGAGATTGTTGGCTTTATTGGTCAGCGTCACCCTTAGGATTCGATGGGCTTAACATCCCAACCCATGGCGCCTATAATGGGCGCAATCCCTTAAGCTTGATGTGGTTCTGAGTATCCTTAAGGAAATAAAGTTGCGCCCTTGCTAACAGCTATAGCTTTTGGCCTAGTGGTAAGCGTTTGATCTAACAGAATGCACTGGTAGGTGAGGATGGTATCATTGGTCAAATTAGAGAAATGGAGAAAAAACTTGATGATTTACTTGAAAGTGAGGAAGTTTGGTGGGCTCAATGCTCGAGAGCTCTTTGGCTTGAGCATGGTGATCAAAATACAAATTTTTTCCATCAAAAGGCTTCTCAGAGAAGAAACTGGAATTGGATTGATACGATTTTCGATGACTTTAGGGAAAAATTCACTGAAGAAGATGACATAGCAAATGTCTTTACTGGGTATTTTCAAAATCTATTCTCTTTTTCAGATCCTCATAGAATTGAGGAAGCTGTTGAGGTAGTACATGGAAGAATTACCGATGATATGAGGGTTGTTTTGGATGAAGATTTTTCCATAAAAGATGTGCATGAAGCTATCAAAGCTATGAAACCAACTGCTGCCCTTGGTCCGGATGGAATGCCTGCAATTTTTTATCAAAAATTTTGGAGCATTGTCGGGGGTGATGTTTCAACTCTAGCTCTTAATATTCTTAATCATGGAGCAGACCCCAATGATATAAATCACACCTTCATTTGCCTGATCCCAAAGAAGAAAAAACCCCAGATAACATGTGATTTTAGACCCATTTCTTTGTGCAATGTTGTTTTTAAAATTGTTACTAAAATGATTGCTAATCGTTTGAAAATAATTCTTCCCAATATTATTAAGGCAGTGGAAGTTCATTCTAAATATCTGGGTTTACCTACCTTTGTTGGGAGATCAAAACAACAAGAATTTAATTTTGTCCAAGATAGAGTATGGAAGAAGTTGAAAGGGTGCAAGGAGAAATTCTTATCATTAGCTGGTAGGGAGGTTCTTATTAAATCAGTAGCCCAGTCAATTCCAACATATGTGATGGGTTGTTTTTTGCTACCTTTAGGCCTTTGTGAGCATATTGAAAGTATGATCAGAAAATTCTGGTGGGGAAGTAAAAATGGAGAAAGAAGAATTCACTGGATAAATTAGGATAAATGTTGCCAATCGAAGAGAGAAGGGGGTTTGGGCTTTCGAAGTTTTAGAGCTTTTAATGAGGCTCTTTTGGCTAAGCAAGGTTGGAGGATTGTTACAATCCCAAATTCTTTAGTGGCCCAATGTCTAGGATCGAGATATTTCCCAAGGGGTGATATTATGAAGGCAAAAGCGGGATACTCTCCTAGCTATACTTGGAGAAGCATTCATCATACATTGTGGGTTCTAAAAAAAGGATGTCTTTGGACTGTTGGGACAGGACATAACATTGACATTTGGAACCATAATTGGTTGCCCTATCAATTTGGTTATAAGGTGTGGACAACGAAACCTTTGGATTGCTCTATCTCCATGGTTTCAGATCTCATTTTACATAATGTTGGTTGTTGGAACCATCAGTTGCTTAATGACTTATTCCTCCCATTTGAAGCTATATGCAGATTGCTCAGATTCCTATTTCTAATAGTGGCCGCATCGATCAACTTGTTTGGGGTCCAGATAAGAGAGGAATTTTCTCAGTCAAATCAGCCTATCATTGTATTAAAAGGTGGGAAAGGTTGGAGCACGCTCAAAGTTCAAATTTACAATGTGGAGATGTAGTGTGGAAGAAACTTTGGAGTATAAAAACAGTTCCAAAACACATTCACCTTGCATGAGAATCCTCAACAATAGTTTGCCAAGTAAAGCAAATCTATACGCTAGAGGAGTTGCTAGTGATCCTCTTTGTCCAAGGTGTGGTGATGCTGGTGAGCATATTGATCATATTTTCAAAGATTGTGAGTTTGCAAAAATTTGTTGGTTCTGAACCCCTTTGGGAATTAATTTTGATAGTACCAATGAGGACTTTAAAACATGGCTGAGTGATACTATTATAAAGGCGCCTATGGATGTTGTTACTCACTGTTTGTCTATGTGTTATGGTATTTGGTGGGCTAGAAATAAAAAATGTTTTGAGGCAAAAAACCTTGAACCCGTGCATATTGTTACGAAGGCTTGGAAAATTATAGCTGAGTTTGAAGCATCTTGGAATACTCATAGTGATATGAATACTCAGCAAGATCCTATTGGTGACCAACAAATTCATTGGACTCCTCCTCCAGAGTCATGGTATAAAATAAATGTTGATGCTGTTGGCCCGGTTGATGGTTATTGGGGAATTGGTGCGATTGTTAGAGATTGTAATGGAAATATTCTTGTTGTGGCTACTTGAAAGATTCAAGGACTCCCCGAAGTTGACACAGCTGAAGCTATGGGACTGAAACATGCCTTCGTTTTTACTCATGACATGGGTTTCTTTCATATCCAGGCAGAAACTGACAGTTTGCAGGTGGCTATGACAATGAAGAATGGAAAGCACTCTCCTTCTTATTTTGGAAGACTTATTTCTGATTGTATTGATTTATCTTTTAGTTTGATTGGTTTTATGTTAATACATGTTAGGAGAAATGGTAACAGGTTAGCTCATAAACTATCAAAATTTGCTTTGGCTAATCCTAACACTGTTTGGATAGAGGAAATTCTTCCTTGTTTTGCTCTTGATTTGCCCTCTGAGTTTAGAGGTGGCTAATGAAAGTATTTCTACGTCAAAAAAAAAAGTTTAAAATTTTTTAAATTGAACAAAAATTTCAAAAAAATTAGTTAGTTGAGAAGATAATGAATAAGAAAGAAATTGTTATTTGCCTAAATATCATTAAGATTTAAATTTCAAATTTGCTTGAAAAAAATATTTGAATCAAATGTAATTAGTTTTGTGAATAGATTTTAAGAGACATAATACTGACTAACAAAAAAAAGAGACATAAAACTGATTTTAAATTCACACAGGATATATGTGTGGGTTATCAATTTAGTCGTGTTATATATTAATCATTAAAAATTTATAAAAAGTTAAAAATTTCAATATAAATATAATTGAATTTAAATCTCTAAAGAGTTCACATAAAATTGGGATTCAATCAATCACATTCGGAAAAAATTACAAATTTTTTAAAAATCGATGATGATATCATTTAAAAATATAATAGATTTTTGAAATCGCTCCTAAAGATATCATTTAAATGTATAGTAGATATTTATAATCTCACTAAATATTTAAATAAATGTATATATTTAAAAAAATTATATTGATATATAATTTTCATTAAAATGTTCACTAAGGTAGATAAAATATTTGGTTTGAACCTCTCGAAGATAACTAATATTTTAGGAATGTTATTATAAATTGAATGCATAAGTATTCATAATAAATCATACACCAAAAAAATAAGTATTCATACTAAAAGATTAAGAGAAGTTTTGTCAAAAAAAAAAGATTAAGAGAAGTTGTATCAACAAAAAAAAAAGATTAATAGAGGTAAAGAAGCTTGTAAAAAAAAAAGATGTGAGAACAAAATAAATATATATATATCGAAAGAGAAGAGAGAGAAAATATATTGAATTTGATACTTGAAATTTATTCTACATAATATAGACTGTAATTTAAATTGATATGCAGGTAATTTGACCAATCGAAAAGTTTGTTATGGAATAACTGTTAGGTAAATTATTAATTAACATTTATCATTAATATTGATTCTTATTTTGATGTATTTTAAATACTCACTAAAATGTTTTATTAGATGAAGCTGTCATTCGAATTTCAGATATTTTTCAAAGAAAAATTAATTTCAATTGGATGGGTGAGATTTTTTAAAGAGCATATTTCTTATTTCTTTCTTCTTTATACGGTGCATTTTTATATTAAATTGACATAAATTTGGATCAACATTAATGAAATTTATTTGGTACAGTAATTTCTGAGATTTCTATTTATATTTTCCTTTATTAGTGTGTTTGTTATCTAATTAATATTGCTATGAATCCAAACCTATTTAATTCATTTTGTTTTTGCTTTGTATCCGGACTTGTTAAATGGTAATTTAGGATTTCTCACGAATCTCTTACTGAGTGACACGTGTTTACTGAGCTTGTTAGTAAACTCTCAGATGTATTATAACAAGATAAGGTTATAGTAAAATAAGATTCAAGTCCATTGATTACGCCATTGCCCCGTACATTCAAAATTGAAATGCATCCCCAACAATTTAAAACAATTAATTTGAATATTCCTTTGTGGCATTATGATTTAAAATATCAATTTTGAAATGCATCAGCCCAAAATTAAATGGAGGGTATAGATCAATTTGTGACACTCCAGATAAGGAAAATGTAGCAAATTTCTTATCTTACACAACAACGAGAACCACATATCTGTCACTTACCAAAATTATGTCGTGCAATTAATCTTCCAAAAATACATGCATGTGAGAAAGTCTCATTGCATCACAAAGGCAAGTAATTCAATGCGCATTAATAAGAATATAATTTTTTTTACTACCATTAGAATATAATCTTCTTATCATGAATTTTTTAATTTCGAAAATTCAGTTGTACTAATGAGATGTTGATATAAATACAGGCATTAATTGTATATACCAAATGAATGAGATTGCGACATATAAGATTTTTCTGGAGGGAATGTCTACGAAGATGACACATAAGAGAGTAAATTAAGAAGAAGTCGACACGTGCAAGATTTTTGCTTGAGATTATTTTCAATTCTATATAGTATAGATAGATTCAAATATATTTTTTATATAATTATAAATTTATATATATATAATGAAATCATCGTGCAACTTAAACCGTACATTTTGGAGGAGGTCGACTTCCAGAAGTTGTGCGACCTTAATCAAACTTCAGATGATTTTCTTTGTCGTAAGGGGCACCCCAGTTCTTCAACTGGATAGCTTTCATCTCATTTTCCAGGTTTATGAACTTATCTAACCTTTCAAGGAATTCTTTCATTGTTTTGGCCTTCTTCTTGGCTAATGATGTGCGGAATGGCGTTTCGATGAGAAGCCATCATTGAGAAGGTGGAGTTCCACGTAGGGAAGCTTAAACCTTCATCACTTCCTTGGTGAATCTTGAGATGTAATAATTCAAAATATTCATCCTTCCTCTTACAAATCGTAGCCAAAGACGCCTTCTACTTGGGCTAAATGTGGCTGATAGTGAAGTTGGCGAGGATAGACTTCTTCAATTCTCCCCAAGAATTAATAGATCTAGGAGGAAGCAACTAGCGTGAGGTGAAACGTGGGTGGTGCGTCGCCGACTTGGGTGACACCAGTGGTGTGTGAGACGGATTCATGTTCCGATGGCGATCGTACGCCGCGTAACAGAGGAAACAAAATCTTTTGGTATGTCATTTTTTAGTGCACGATGTGTGTGTTCGATTACATGACAGGAAGAAAGATGAATCTACTACACTTCCAACTGCTCAAGACGGTGGTGTTGTTCGTATATGAGTTGTTGGCATTGGAGGAAAAGTTCCAACAATACTTTGCGCCCCAATTTTGACTGATGAGATTGTTGGGGTGTCTGTTGATCTTGAAGAGGCAATGGAGGAGGTTGTGGCACTTCTAGGTCAAGAACCGGAAGCAATGGAGGTAGTGGTCTGACGTCAAGCGTCTGTTGCAGGTTTACATGAGATATGGGCAGATACCTCGAGTGGTGAATGGTGATGAATGATGAATGTCAATTTCTAAGAGAATATCATGCTGCAACATTTTTAGTTTTGGTCCGAAACTAGTTATCAAAATGGACGGACCCCTCGGGCCTATTATGCTTCGATAAATGGTGATTGCTATTTGCACCCTATTATCTAATACACACTTAAAAGTTAAACATTAATCTTAGTTTTCAAAATACCCCTGCTTGAAGATTAACTTATAAAAGCAATATTTTATTCTTATACTTATATCTTCTAGTATTTTATACATTTCGGATGTTGACTTCAAAAAGGATGTTGACTTCAAAAAGGTATATCAATTCGAAAGTTAACTTTCGATGTGTCCGGGGTGAAAAGTGATATCCACCTGCAAGGACTCCAGCGCTCAAGTTAGATAGTGTTTTAGGAGAGAGAATGATTAAAATGAAAATGTACTTGGAATTCGACTATTTAACCTTATCAGGTTGGTAGGATTCCATGGATCTCAAAAATGGATTATTGGGCTTCCTAATTTTTTGAGGCTAGCATCCAAAATATTGATACAAAACAGGGCTCAAATCGATTTTGGAGAGCAAGGGAATGGGAGGGAAGTAGGAACATAGAGAGTTCATTTATTAATTTATTTAATTTCTTAATAAATATTTAAAAATACATGATAATATATCATCAAAAAAAAATACTTGATTAATATTAATATATCTTGTATCTCTATGTTCCCCCATACTTTTTATGATGTCCCATATTGTATTTATACAATTCTTTCAAATGAAATGATATAAGTTTCCTCTTGTGTGCTAAAAAAAAAAAAAAACTTCCAGTTTGCTAAGTACTTGGTTGGTTTGGGTCATGCCTTTAAACATCTTGTACTTGGTTCAAATCTGGCGCCTTATAGAACGGAGGGAGATTGAGAAACTCTAAAAAAACTATTATCCACTTTAAACTTTAACTTTATAGTAGTAAGTATTTCGTATAAACTAGACAATATTTGTAAATTTTAAAAAAAAATTAAAATTAAATAAAACAAAAATATATTATTATGTTAGGAAATGAACAAATTAAATTAATGAACAAGTATACTATAAAGAGAAAATTATGTCTCAAACATAATTTTTAATTGGATTTATTATTTTTTTAAAATAATTTAGAGAGGGAAAGTAGAGGCGGAAATTGTTAGAGACGGATTATTTCCATCTCTAACAATATTTTGATTTTGATGTTCATCAAATTGACAAGTTAAAGACGAAATCGCTTTGACGCGGAATGATTCATCTATAAAGTCTATCTATAAATAAGTTTGACATTTTTTAATTCCATTTTGACCAATTAGAGATAGATTTAGAGATGGAATAAGTTTGAGATGGAAATTCTGGCTCTAAATTTTAAAATTTTGTTTATGTCTATAATCGATATTTGTTGTCTCTAATTTCGTCTCTTAGAGATGTAAATAATTCTATCTCTAAATTCCGTCGGTATTTTATATTTTTCAAGTAGTTCTCTCGACATTCAGCTAAGGGATGACACCTCCAGATAAGTAGGTGACCTTACCCGACATAGGTTATGTAATTGCACCAAAATATAACTCGGTTCTCGTTCTTTTGTCCATGCATGAATGCATAGTGTTTTTTTCCTCTTAGAGGTCATCCACTAATGTCTTAGACAAGTCAATGGATTGATTGCATCGAGTTTGTGCAGAACCATCACTTTCTACATGTAAAATATGATGCAATATATTTTAAATGAGTTCTTTACGTTAAATATGTCATGGTTAATTGAATTTGTTAAATTATTTCTTATTTACATGTCTTTTTGAAGGATGAGTATTTGATACCTCCTATCGCTTTACAATGGCACACATACCGTACAGCCGATGCTCGTGCATTAAAATCTCTCTGCCTTGTTCAACCATTATATGATTGTTTTTTGAAGTTCAAACACTACACAAAGTTCATATAGTGAGCAAATTGCACAAACTACCTTCTCATATACCACACTGAAGGTTTTATCTGAACATTTTTTAAGGCATGAGACCTTCAAAAAATGAAGCTTCAAATATTGTTTTTTACTTTCTTCCAGAGTTGTACTTCTAGACTATTCATATGTTTTAGAATTTGGACTCCGGAATATATAAAAGTGTGTACCAAAGATCAACATCTAATAGATAAATCACACCCATAATACCTTCCAAATTTTAACATCTGGTATAGTTCAGACTCACTCTTCTAAAATATATTGACAACCCAAATGTGTACTTTCAAAAGGCAATATGCGCTCCAAAAAATATATATACATTCTGAAAGTTTACTTTTTTAAAAAAAAAATGGCATGCAAAAGCATCACAATAAAGAAAGAGATCTCAACTCTATTGGCATCTCAGACTCTATTTATGATCTACAACACACCACAAATTCTTGATAAAATTAAAAAATAAAGAGTACAAAAGACTCGAGGGGACATAAACCGAACCAAATGGAAGATAGCAAAAATTATCAAAACATGTAATTAGGAAGATCAAACCAATTACGGTAAAAGTCTTCACTGATGAAGTTAGAAATGATATCCCACCAAGTAAAACAATGAGAGTTGACTCCAAATGAAGCCAATCTATCAACATAATTATTATCCTTCCAATAAACGTGAGATACTTTAAAAAGCATAGAAGAACTAACATGAAGACAATTTTGCATCTATTGGGAAGCTTCCATGGTAGTATGTCAGGAGATGAAAAGGCTTGAACAACCAATGATCCAGCCTCTCTGATAAGCTATCTTAATGGCAATCATAGTAGCAAATTAACACCTAGGCATAAAGCTGCTAAAAAAAAGACACCTCGACATAAAGAGAAGAAACAATGCCTAGATATGAAGCCAAAAACACCCCGAGACTGCTCCACTTTGATCTCTGAAAAATTCCACTTCTCAAAGGAATGAAGAACGGAGTGTGGTTTATGAAAGTTAGAGATGCCACTTGCAGCCATAGACGCCTGGCCATCCCTACCTTTCACATGTTTAATTATTAAACACAGAGCTTCAAGTTATGTTATGAATCTGAATTATGATGTCTTATGAGTTATGATCTCACACTCGTGGAATTTAGGTTTGGCTCACTACGATTTTATTATCTCACTTTTTACTTGTTTTGTTTTAGATAAGCAAGCTTGAAGTGACTTAAGGACCAACTTAAGCATTATGACTCCTCTAGTCTATTACTCATACGTATTCCATATTTGCGTACTTCTAAATACCTTGTACTTTTGAGGCATGAATCATGTTTTGTTACCTAACTCTCGGGCTTTGTCCCACAAATTAACTATGCTATGATGTTATGGATTTTTCTTCATGCTTTCTATTCTAGATATAAAAGTATATATGGTGTTACAAAAATCATGACAAAACCTCTGGATCTCAAATGCTCATCTGTTGGTAATCTATCATGGATCAATCTCCAAGCAATGAATGACTTAGAGGGAGGAATTGATGTATTCCAAATGATCTTGCCCCAAGAAGTCGAAGAGAGGGATGGATTTAATTAGGTGAGCAAAAGCCCCCTTTATAGTGACAGTACTTGCCACACCGAATGATCAAAATCCGGGGAAAAGGGTATGGCAGTCTTAGATATAGCAGCATTCAGAGAGGGATATTTTGAGACCAAACTCGTAGGGATAGACCAATTGGCATTATCAATGAAGTCAGAAACTCGTAGGGATAGACCAATTCGTTCTGTAGAGATATATGGACGTTAGCTAGAATTTGTAAAAGATCAATAATAGGTTGATCTAGCCATTTGTCTTTCCAAAAATTAATTTGAGATCCATCTCCTATTTGCCAACTAGAGTTCTCCAAGACATTGTTAAGATTAGACTTTAAAACTGTCCAAATTGAAGATTTCAAATAATTTACAACAGGTATTTTGTGCCAAAAGAACTGGCTTTAAGAAATGAAGCCCCTCTTTTGGGGAAGAAATAAATTCCCAATTACTTTTAACAAGGCAGCCTCGTTGAGAGCTCTTAAGGGCCTTAGACCCAACCTTCCTTTTATAGTAGGTGAGCAGACTTTTTTTCCAAGAAATAGTGACCACTTTCCTAATAATAATGTCCCCTGCCCATATGAAATTGCTGATTTGTTGATCAAGGGATTTCAGCATGGAAATAGGTCAGTCATACACATGAAAGCTGTAAAGAAGCATACTTTGGATAATAGTTTTTACCAATTCAACTTTTCCCATAATAGAAAGAAAAGAACCCTTCCAAGATGCAAGTTTGGCAATAACCTTATCCATTATAGGTTGAAGATGTAGCTTTCTAAGTTTACCTTTGAAGAGAGGAACTCCCAAGTAGGTAAATGAAATATGGCCAACATTGAAACCAAGCAGGTTGAAATGGAAGTAATATTATTAGGGGAAATGTTACCTGCATATAACTTGCATTTTGGCAAACTTAAATGTTGACTTGAAGATTGACTATAAGAATGGAACAAGTTCATCAAAGCTTCAATGTTATTTTTGGCCCTTTTACAAAATACTATGATGTTATTTGGATACAAAATATGACTAGGAGTTAAAAAGCCCTTTGGACTAGACATAGGCTTCAAAACACCATAATCGACCAATTTGTTGATGCCTCAATTGAGCACATCCTCAACTATGCAAAAGAAGATGGGAGAGAAAATGTCACATTGCCTGGCCCCCTTTTTGCAAACGAAGAACTGGCTGCTTTACCATTCACAAAAAAGGACGATTTAGAGTTGAGAATAGTTCTAATCGAGTTAATGAATTTGGAGGCAAAGCCAAAAGCATCAAGCACCTTAAGAAAGAACTTCCAATCAATAGAATCAAAAGTTTTCCTAATATCAAACTTCATAGATAGTTGTCCCCCAAAAGTTTTGTAATCAAGCAAGTTGACAGCCTCAGACAATGCAAATGCATTATGAAATCTATCTACCCCGTATGAAACCCCTTTGCTGCTCAGTAATATTGAAGCAACTCTATTAGCTAGCACTTTTGTAATTACCTTAAATTGGAAATTAGCCAAAGCTATTGGATTGAAGTCCTCAACTCTGTCAGCATCACTGAATTT
The DNA here is from genome assembly GCA_037113605.1 of Calophaca sinica. Classification (NCBI taxonomy): domain Eukaryota; kingdom Viridiplantae; phylum Streptophyta; class Magnoliopsida; order Fabales; family Fabaceae; genus Calophaca; species Calophaca sinica. Next base: position 72,875,186 of record CM073737.1, on the reverse strand, counting down.
AGGAATTAGAAAAACAAGATTAGAATTCATATTAGGAAACATCCATCTCTGATAGAAAAATTGACGCACTGCCTTGCAAACTTTTAGAGCCAATGATATCCCAAAATTGTTGATAGAAACAGCTGCCAAATTCATCAGGACCAGGAGCTCCATCTCTATTCATTGAGAAAATTGCCTCCTTTATTTCCTCAATAGAGGGTAACTTAGTAAGCATCTCATTGTCTTCAGTAGTAACCATAGAATGTATTGCCTGTTCAATCAAATCATTTTCCAAGTAATCATTGTCAACTGCATATAATGTGGAATAAATTAAGAACATGTTGCTCAATTTTCTCAGGATCATCAATAACAACATCTCCATTTTTAAGGACATACATAGACTTGGAAGCATATCTAATTTTAGCGACTCTATGGAAGAAACTAGGGTTTCTATATCACCATGACAATGCTAGTTTAATCTAGATTTCTCCTTCCAGAATTGATCTTTATAATTTGTTTTCAATTCAGCTTTGATATCTTTAAGCTTTTGAGTTAAAATAAACATTGGACAACCAATGACCTGGCTATTCCAAACCTCTGAAATGATGGTAGGGGAGATGTTAGCATTACATAAACCCCACAAATTAGGAAGTAGCTGACCCTTCTTGTTAACTATAAAAGGTTTCAAATTAAATTGACACAAAAATTTAGAAGAAAGTTGGTCATGGAAATCCAATGTTCAACTATGAACAGAAACTCTGGCCTATGCAAAGCACAATTTTTTTCCAAAACTAACCTTGTAGGAAGGTTACCAATGCCTCTTGCATTCAAAAAATAATCTTCATTAAGCATAATTTTGAAGTTCAGTCCTTGAGTTTACATGTTATTCCCCCTTATTTGTTATTGAAGTATTGCCTCCAAGTTGCACATTAATATCATGAACGACCTTTTCTTGATGCCTATCATCAGTATTCTCCACAATATTGACATTCGACATATATCCTGAACAAAACCCAACAAAGGGTTTGGATCCGATGGATTTGCATGCTGCTGCTGCCCCTTAATTATTATAGTTGAACCTCAATAAGTGATTTAAGGCCACTACTGACATAATAATTGAAGTAGGAAATTTTATTTGTTTAATATATTTATTAGAGTATGACATTTTTGGCACCAACTAAGCGTCGGTCCGACTGATACTGCGGTTGGGTCCCTTACTAAGGTCTCGAGTTCGAGCTTTGGGTATGACAAAAAATGTCATTGGGAGGGGTAGCCCTAATGCAGCCAAGGCTCTGAAAAAATTAGTCATCGACAAAGCTGGGGGATATTTCCACCGTGATACCATGATAAAAAAAAAAAAAAAGAGTATGACATTTTTGGCAAATTGGAATTAGTCTAATAGTTTTTAAAAATTATAATTATTTTTTGTTCACTTGTTCTTTTTTTTTTTTGATAATATGTTCACTTGTTCTATGTGATTCTTTTACGGATGCATCTAATCTAATATGCACCCTAAAAAAGAGCGATCAAACAAATAGGGGCCAAATAGGATGTGCATTTTTTGAAAGAGTAGTCTTAGAAGGAAAAACAGATTTTTTTTATAATTTCGTTGACATTAATTATGAAAATTTAAATAATTAATAATTTATTTATAACTTTTATTTAATATTTATTTATAAATAATTAAAATTTTATTTTTTATTTAATATTTATTTATATCTTAATATTTATTTAATAATTAATTATGAAAATTTAAAATTGAGATTATTAATAATTAATAATCTCTATTTTTTATTTTATTCAAATGAGTTTAATATTTATATATCTTTTTAGTGTGAAGTTTACTTTAGAGGCATTAAATAAATATATTTTTATGTGATTTTGTTTTCTAGAAAGTTATATTTATTTTTTTACTACAATATTATAAATTTAGATAACATGAAAACTTAACCTAATGTCGCTCTATCCTCTCGTGAACTCCTCATAAATGTGTGATTGTCTTCATCGTTTTGACAATACTAGCAAAACCTAGAGCCGCTTCCCAAAAATTGAAAAGGTTTTTTCTTTCTCTATCCTCATAATATTGTGTTTGCAGAGTTTGCAAAAGTGGTATTTTACTATCTTTCATTCATTCATATGTAAGTTATTTTCACACACATATACTTGTACGATTGAATTAATTATATATGATGGTATGTTAGGGATTGGTACATAAACTATGGCTTCATTCTACTCAAATCAATACTTCATATACTTCTAATCTCATATCATCATGTTCTGTCATTTATATCATCTATTTTTTCTTGGCTTCTTTTCTCCGGTTTAATCTTGTGTTGTTTTGTTTCCACTAGATCCATGACTGAGGCAATAATACCCAGTTTGTGGACTATCATTACATATCTAGTCAAAAGGAAACCATCAATGTTGTCTTATATTTCTACGCCTTTTCTATTGTGCTTTGTCCTACTGTTCATTTTGATAATGTCCAACATAAATCACTAACGACTGTGATATCCTTAATTAAATATGGGTAAGATATTACATATAAAAGAAGCCAATAATTATGAAATTATTGTATATATATTCCCCTTTATTAGTACCACACCGTTTTTTGTCATAATGTCTAATATATTTTTTGTGAATGGTTTAATCCATTCTTTAAATAGTAAATTTAGTGGTTTATTAAATTGACGTCATTCTAAAAAATAATTTTTAAAAAAAAATTGAAATAATTAATTATAAACAATATGATCAAGAGCATGTTAAAAAAAGATGGTATTAATAGATTTTTCCAATGATCTTTCTTTCAGAGACGGTTGCATAATGTATCATTGCCTACAAACTCTTTTGTTGAAAAGTGGGATGATGAGACAATGGAAAATGGTCCTGAATTCTGCATTTATATACCCTCTCGTTTGGTAATGTTGCTAGGTTTATCAACCACAGATGTGAGCCAAACCCATTTGTCCATGGTGTTCTCAGCTCCCACCTTGATAGCGGACTAGATAGGGTGGTACTACTTGCTGCACATGACATACATCCTTACCAACTAAGGATCTTATTCTTGCTTATGATATTTTATATCAATTTTTTTTTTAAAAGCCCACATTTTTTTAACGTGATATTCAATTATTGGTTGTAGGAATTTTATGCTAGACTTGAAAGAATAACTTTTTCCTTACATTTTTTTTTTCAGTTTAACTATGAAAGGTGACAATAGGATAAATGAAGGGGAATTTTTTTTATTTTTTGAAAAAATAAGTATTCAAAGTGAAATGTGCCAATGAAATTCAACACAAAAGAGGTTTTTTAATGTACCATGTGTGTGTGTCTTGCTTCAAAATATTCATCATGTCCATCTCAGAGAAGATATGGACTCCACTTTTAAAGTGTGCATGTATATCAATGTAATGTTCTTGTTATTTCCAAGTAAGATGGAACCAACCATTATTTTATATTTATCAATTAGACAATCACAATTTTTACCCTAATACACCTTTGGGGAGATCAAATCACTGTAATACATTTTTGGAAAATCATCATAGTTGTTCAATGACATCATCCTTGTCACCTTTTGAAAATCACTATTGTGCTATATATAATTTAATTAGCGCATTCTAATTATTGATTTTCATAATTGTTGGGTACACTTCATGTCTCTCATATTGATGATAGTTCCTTCACGGGGAACATCATTTGTTTTAACAGGAACTCACTTATGACTATGGTTATAGACTTGAAAGCGTTGTTGGTACTGATGGAAAAATCAAGCAGTTACCATGCATGTTCCTGTGGTGCAACTGAATGTCGTAAGCGCTTATACTAGTTTGGTATGCAAAAAGCATAAGACATTTCTTTTATTTAAGAAAGATCTTCTTCAAATTATAATTATTTTTAAGAAGCAAAAGGAATATATTATAAATAGAGAGGAATACAAAGAGTATTCCAACCGACTTACAATAAGAGATCAGAAACAGGGGACATAACAAATGCAGAGATAATCCAACCACCAGGGGCCTACAAAAGAGCTACTTCCTAGAGATACAATCCAAAGAATCAACACATTATTCATACAACAGATAGTGAGGCACTTTGGAGCAAGCCAAAAACTATCTCCAAGATAACACCTTAATATACTCCACCTTATTATACTCCCAAACGGCACATGATACAACATGTCAAATCAAAGTCATTCCCATACTACTCGTACCCCGGGCTTGAAAGGAATATAATTGGGAAGACAACATATATAAAGACCGGGGCATCACCTCCACAATTCCTAGCCAGTTAAAAACTGCATACCATACTTGGAATGAGAAGTCATAGGAGACAACTGGTGCAGGCTAGATTTCATGTGATCCCCACAAAATACACAAAGGGAAGTAGAAAATCAATAAGAACCCTCCTTTGTAGCAAATTATCTTTTGTGAAAAGCCTATCTAGGAGCAGTTGCCAAGGAAATACACTAACCTTTGAAGGAGAATAACTCTTCCATTGCTTATCCAAGACAAAGATCTCACCATAAAAAAAGCTAGACCGAAGAGACAAAATGCCAAAAAAAAAAAATATGCGGATATGACCGAGAAGACCCCTCCAACAGTATCCAACTAGCACCACCTATCTGCCACGAAGAGATGGAAATTGCCCCCAACAACCCATATAACTCATCATTTATCTTCAAATTATAATTATTCTCCATCATTTGTGCTTACTCATTATTTTGCATTGTAATTTTCATTGAGCACTTGGGGGGCTCTCTCCACGTACACATTGCGCATAATTGTTAATTAACTTGAAAACAACAATCTTATTTGGTTTTATATGATAAGTCTTTGTATGCTATTATGGTTGAAGAGAGAAAAATTTGTAAGTTTAAAATTAGAGCAGTGCTAAATATAACGACTTCTTTCGGTCACGAATTTAACGACATACGTGTCTTTGTTTAAAGAGATACTAGTACACAGTAACTTCCTTCTTTCACGGAAATCACACTTCGGTCAAAATTTAAAAGAACCATTCAAATGCTTCTTGCATTTATGTGATTTCACTGTTCATGATATTTCAGTAGGACAAAGTAAAGAGTTAATAGTGTTTTTGGTCTCTGTAATTTCAGGAAAATTCAATTTTAGTCCCTGTAAAAATAATTTTTTTAAATGGTCCCTGTAATTTAGTCCCTGTAATTTTAAGATTTTTCTATTTTTATAGGGACTAAAAGTGAAAGAATCTTAAAATTACATGGACTAAATCTAAAAAAAAAATTATAGGGACTAAATGTGAAAGGGACTAAAAATTTTCGCGTTAAGATTTTTTCCGACTCCTTACCGACGGTTTGGCCGTCGGTAATTAAAATTTTACCGACGAAGTCGGGGCCATCGGTAAATTTTCGTCGGTAATACACTCTTTTCTTGTAGTGAATCACAGAGGCCAATTTAGTCCCTCAAAAATAAAAATAACAATTTAATCTTTAAGAATCTCAAATATGGGTCAAATTAGTCCTTAATAGGGACTAAAATGTCCCTAAAAATAATCTTTAAAAAAAATGGTTAATACCTCTTTTGGTCCATGTAATTTGAGCAAAATTCGATTTTAGTTCTTGTAATTTTTTTTTTTTTAGATTTGGTCCCTTTAATTTAGGATTCTTCCACATTTAGTCACTGTAAAATTTTTCGTTTCGATTTAGTCACTGTAATTTTAAGATTTTTCAACTTTTACGTAAAAGTGGAAAAATCTTAAAATTTTAGTGGCTAAAAGTTGAAGAATCTTAAAATTACAGGGACTAGATCTAAACAAAAAATTTTACAGGGACTAAAAGTGAAAGAATCTTAAATTACAGGGACTAAATCTAAAAAAAATTATAGGGACTAAAACCGAATTTTGCTCAAATTACAGGAACTAAAAGAGATATTAAAAAAAAAAGATAACACAGAATATATTGTTTCCATGATATTCGTGTGGTGCTCACGAAATCTTTTTCGTGAGATTTAACGTATGTTTGGAACGCAAGAATGGAAAGGAAAAAATGGTAAGAGGAATGAAAACACGAAACTAAAAAATATTTCCATCCTTTGGTTTGTCAAAGAAAAGTAGAGGAAGGAAGCATATCACAAAATTCAATGCAAAAAAGTTTTCCACCCAAAACCGAAAGAAAAGCGCAGAAACATCTTAAAATGGAATAAAATTACGTAAATACTATTGTTTCCAAAATTTGTTGAACGTTTTCTTTCTTATAATTTTTTTAACTATTTAATATAAAAAATAGTAATTAAAATATGTAATATATATAAACTGAAATTGTAAAATAAATATATTAAATAAAATATATATTGTGTGAGTTTTTTATAACCGAGAATATATATATATATATATATATATTATTTTTTATCTCCACTTTAGGGATATGTATGTAATTTCATAAATATATATTTTTTCTTTCTTCTCATCATTTCTTTTAATTTTTTCTCAAACCAAACCACTAAACAATTATCTCATTTTCTCATCTTCTCCCTCCTTTTCCATTCTTTTATTTTCCTCTATCTTTTTTTCATATACCAAACATACCCATAGCATTTTTCTTAAAACTATAGAAGTACGTCACAAAGTGCATCGAGTTTCGTGAATCATTTAACTAAATATCTTCTTAGCTTTTGGTATTTTTATCAGAAAATTTTGTAGTTACATCACTTCATTCAAAATTAAAATGGTTTTAAAAGTAGATTAGATTAGAAAATCACTTTATGCGACTTGCCTTGGCGTATATGTACTAGTAAAGTTCTAGTGTGGTTCACGATGCTCCAATAGAATAATTTTTTTTTTTAAAAATAACAAATTATATTTATATAGGAAGAATCACACGGACTGACAAAGCCGAGTAAAAAAAAAAAACACGTGGCCAGCCAGGTTTTTTGGCGTAGATTAGTCACCGACAAAGCCAATAGATACTGCGCACCAATAACATGGTAACAAAAAAAAAACTACGTAATCGTCCCTTGGCGACTTCTACCATGGACCACCTTGATAGGTGGTCCACAAGGAATCACGGAATTCAAACAATATATTATTGTTATTAAGTCTATTGTTTGTATTCATGAATTTATAATTTACTAGATTTGGGACCCGTGCGTTGCGCAGGCATTATTTTTTTATTAGATTTATAAGTGATGTATTATGCATTGTAAATATAACTACTGGGTAATATTGATCTATTGAAGTGGAACAATTGAAATGAAAATATTTTTCTTCAGAAAAAATAAAGAGATAAATATTTTAAACATGCATAGGTTGCATAATATAAGCATTTTAAAAATGTGAAATTAACACTACAACAGATTTTTATATATAAGGCGCCACATTTAACAGCATCTACATTCTGATAGCACTACTAAAAAAACGAATCAAGCCTTTACCAACGTTTACTTTAATAAGTGTTGCTGAAAACTGCATAATAGACATCGCTTCCTCTGTTAAACGCTATTGAAAATACGCGTAAGGCCTTCACTAGCGCTTTCCCAAGGAAGCGCCGTCTATTCTCGTGACTTCACTCAAACTTCACTAGCGTTTAGCGATTCCTTAAACTTTAAAACCCTAATCTTCTTCATTCACGCCAGTCTCTTCCTCCTCATTCACGCCGGTCTCTTCATCCTCTTATATGCGACGTTCTGTTTCATTTCCCTCATTTTTGAGCTCTCGGTGCTCTCTCTCGTCGCCACTTCCATTTTCGTTTCATTCTCATCTTCACTTATCAGAATTTGAGATCTATATGGAATGTCGTCGGAGGAGGAAAAGGACTCATTGTCCTCGTTATCGTCGTTGTCTGATCTCAGATCTGTCATCTTTCGCCTCTCCCACGACAGCAAAGTCTCCGCCAACAGGAACAACATGTTCACGACGTCGCAAAAGGAGATCGCCTACAAGGAGTTGGATCGATTCATTCATGATTCAGCCATCAACGATTTCGTTGTGCAAGCCAAGCACATGATGTAGTGAAGGTTCCTCCATGCAAGCACAAAATTGGTTTCTCCGGCTCAGTCGAAGGTATGATTCTCTCTTCTCCTAGCTCTTTTTCTCTCTAAAGAATTTCTTCTCTTAGCGATTTGTGTGCGATATTTCCTATTTATCTGCATAAACTCACGAGTAAGTTCGCCAAAACCAGGGAACATTGGTTTATTGCACTAAAGGTGTTTGTCTTTATGCTTCAAACAAAACCTGCTTTAGTTTCAATTTAAATCCTAGACTAAAAGAATGATTTTTTTTTTGTACTTTTATTTCTTCATGGTTGCTTCAGCAGAAAATAGCTTGATGTAAAATATAGCTTTCAGTTTCAGTTTATCAACTTGATAGATTACTTATGTTTTTTATTTAAGTTCATAGGAATGGGAAAGAACCTGCTAGTTTTTGATTGGAGACAAGTTGCTAATGTCTTTTAGTCTTAAATCTGACTTTGTATATTAAATTTTTTAATCGAATTCATCTGTGCCCATTTATATAATTCATAATAGAGTATATCATTTGGTAGTTAATCTCAGGAAGTTAAGAATTAGTTATGCCACCTCAGCCAATTAGTTATGCTCACTGCCAGCTCGTCATTTCTGTTATGCCAACTAAGCAATTCTGTTTTGCTTCTGTATTCGATCACAAGTGTATAAATATATGACTTTGTGTAACTCTCATTGAGTAAAAAAAATGAAATACAATTCTATTGAGATGAATTCTCTCACTAATATGGTATCAATCGCCATTTTTCCTAGGGCCTGAGCTTCGAGTTTTCGGTTATGGCAGGTTCATCTCCTTCATCGCCTCCGCGCAACTCTGCGCATGCATCGGTTCAGCATGCGTCAATTCAACAACAAGATTCGCATCAACAACAAGATTCGCAACCTGTAGCGAACAATTCTTAGGTAAACTTTCATCACAAACTCTCGATCAAGTTAGATGATCAAAATTTTCTGTTATGGCTCCAGTAAGTTGAAAGTGTTTTGATTGCTCATAAATTGCATCAAATTGTGGTAAATCCTGAAATTCCCCTTAAATGTTGTAACTGAGGCATATGACCGATGGCTAGTTCAAGATCAGATGGTGTTTGCTTGGTTGTTATCGTCACTCTCTGAGTCTATCTTGCCTAGGGTGATAGGTTGCAAACATGCCTGGCAAGTTTGGGAGAAAGTGCATAAACACTTTCATTCCTTGTTGAAGGATAAGATTCGCCAGTTTCGTTCTGAATTAAAGACAATCAAGAAAGCAAATCGCACGATTTCTGAATATGTTTTTCGCATTAAAGCCATCACTGATACACTAATTGCCATTGGAGATCCGGTTTCGGAACAGGACAAGATCGATGCGGTTCTAGAAGGATTACCAGAGGAGTATAATCCGTTCGTGATGATGATATATGGAATGCCTGATCAACCTTCACTTGATGACATTGAAGGTTTACTTCTGGTACAAGAGTCTCAGCTTGCTAAATTTAGGCAAGAATTACCAGTCTCTAATGCCTCAGCTAATGTTGCACAAACAAAGATTGCTAGCAATGGTGGTTCTAATTCCTTTGGTGAGTCTAGCAGTGGTTCACATGCTCCTGGATTTCGTGGCCGTGGTAGAGGTTTTGCGGCCGTGGTAGATCTGGTCGTGGAAGGTTTGGCAATAGTCCTACATGTCAGCTATGTCTGAAGTATGACCATGATGCACAAAGTTGTTGGCATCGGTTTGATCACTCTTTTGGTGCTCAACCATCGCGCCAAAGACCGTACTACAAAGAACCTCCTTCTCGCTTTCATGGTCATATGGCACCGATATGCACCATCAACACCTGAATTTACTGTTCCATCAATTGCAGGTGATCAATCTTGGTATGCAGATTCTGGTGCAACACATCACTTAACTCATGATGCAACCAATTTCACTCAGCATGCTGGTTATACAGGTCCAAAAAGGGTGCACATGGGCAATGGCCAAGGTCTAAATATTGAATCTATTGGTTCAACTCACTTTCCCTCTCCTTTTAAATCTGATTTCAAGTTTTCCTTAAATAATTTATTGCATGTGCCTGATATTACCAAGAACTTGTTATCTGTGTCTCAATTTGCAAAAGATAACCATGTCTATTTCGAATTTCATCCCTCAACTTGTTTCGTCAAATCACAGGCCTCTAATCAGGTCTTACTTGAAGGAAATCTTGGACACGATGGCTTGTACTGTTTCAAGCATCTTCCACTACTCAAAGCTTCCAATAAAGCAGCAACAAGTTCCAAAGCTTTGTCTTCTGTTTCTGTTTTACCTTCTGTTCATACAGCTTTGTCTTCAAGTTCTGTTTTACCTTCTGTACGCACAGCTTTGTGTTTGAATAATGCCCAATCTAATGTACTAGAATTGTGGCGCCATAGACTAAGACATGCAAATTCCAATTCTGTAAGAACTGTTCTGAATTTGTGTAACATTCAAGTTCCTATTAAATCTGAAATTCCTTTCTGTGTTGCATGCTGCCAAGGGAAGTCTCATAGATTGCATTCCCCCTCTTCCCTCACTAATCACAGCACTGCATTTGAGTTGATTCACACAGACCTCTGGGGTCCAGCACCTATAAAATCCTCTAATGGTTATTTCTATTATATAGCATTTGTAGATGCTTGTACAAAATATACATGGGTGTACTTTCTAACTCATAAATCTGGTGCTTTACAAGCTTTTCAACAATTCTATAGTCTCATTCTAACTCAATTTTCTGTCAAAATCAAAGCTGTCCAATCTGATTTTGGGGGTGAATTTTGACCATTTACAAAATATCTCAGTGAGCTAGGAATTATTCATAGGCTTACTTGTCCTCACACTTCCCAACAAAATGGAACAGTTGAGAGAAAACACAGGCAGATAGTTGAGATGGGCTTGTCCTTATTGTCACATGCTGGTATGCCTCTAACATATTGGGATCACAGCTTTACACAAGCTGTTTATCTCATTAACAGGCTCCCCACCTCTGCTTTGCCCCAAAATCTCTCTCCTTATTTTGCTCTCCATAACACACTGCCTGACTATGCTGTTCTAAAGAGTTTTGGTTGCTCTTGCTTCCCTCACCTTAGACCTTACAATCAACATAAAATGGATTTTAGATCAAAAGAATGTATCTATCTTGGATTGTCACCTCAACACAAAGGGCATAAATGCCTCTCACCTGATGGTCGAGTCTTTGTTTCCAAGGATGTAATTTTCAATGAGTCAAAATTTCCATTCTCCAATCTGTTTCCAAGTTCTAAGACAGCAATGGCAGCCTCTAACACCTACTCGTCTTGTATTCCAATAGTTTCTCCAACTGTGTCTCCTGCTGCACACAACCCTGTGTCTTCTGCTCTCAGAAGTACTCCAATTATCAGCCACAATTCTTCTGTGTCAAATGCTCAAAATGAGCCTGCTGCTGAGTCAGTGTCAGTATCTAGCCCTGCTGCCTCAAATCCTCTGCCAAGTGCTCCTGCACTTACAGTTATCACTAACACACATCCTATGATAACTCGGGCTAAAACTGACAGCCTCAAGCCCAAAGTTTTTGTGGCCAATGTTGAACCAAATTCAGTCAAACAAGTTCTAGCTGACACCAATTGGCTAGCAGCAATGAAAGCTGAATATCATGCACTCCTAGCAAACAATACTTGGACTCTTGTGCCATTGCCCCCTCACCGCAAGCCTATAGGCTGCAAATGGGTTTTCAGAATCAAGGAAAACCCTGATGGGAGCATTAATAAGTACAAGGCTCGCTTGGTAGCTAAAGGGTTTCACCAACAACCCGGGTTTGATTTTAAAAAAACCTTCTCTCCGGTAGTCAAACCAGTAACCATTCGAATAATCCTCACATTAGCCTTGACTTATAAGTGGGATATTCAGCAAATCGATGTAAACAATGCGTTCCTCATTGGTTTGTTGAGTGAGGAAGTCTTTATGGTCCAGCCACCCGGTTTTGAAGCTACTGACAAAAGTCTTGTATGCAAATTGAATAAAGCACTTTATGGCTTGAAACAAGCCCCTCGGGCTTGGTATGAGAGGCTCACCTCTGCTTTGTTGCTGTTTGGTTTTGCTGCCAGCCGATGTGATCCTTCCTTGTTCACATATATGCATCAAGGTGTGACACTTTATGTTTTGGTGTATGTGGATGATATCCTTATCACTGGATCATCACCTGCTCTAATTCGAGACCTTATATGTAAGCTGAATGCTAAATTTGCTTTAAAACAAATGGGCCGCCCTGATTATTTTTTGGGGATTGAGGTGAAGTCTCTAGCAAATGGTAGTTTGGTGCTCAGCCAAGCAAAATACATTAGGGACCTCCTGCATCGAGCTAATATGAGTGATGCCAATGGAATTGCTTTTCCTATGCTCAGTAATTGCAAGCTCAGTCGACATGGAAGTGATACTCTGGATGATCCTCACCAATATCGCTCAATTGTTGGTGCTTTGCAGTATGTTACTTTAACACGCCCTGAGATTGCATTTGCTGTAAACAAGGTGTGCCAGTTCATGTCCCATCCGCTTGATTCACACTGGAAGGCTGTGAAACGTATCCTTCGCTATCTAAAGGGAACTGTCTCTCACGGTTTGCTGCTGCAACCTGCTGTCTCTACTGGTCCTTTCTCCCTGCGTGCCTTCTCAGATTCAGACTGGGCAAGTGACCCACATGATCGAAGATCTACCTCTGGATCATGCATCTTTTTTTGCCCGAACTTTGTTTCATGGAGTTCGAAGAAGCAGTCACTAGTGGCACGGTCTAGTGCTGAAGTAGAATACAGGAGCATGGCTCACACAATTTCCGAAATGTTGTGGATTCAATCCTTGCTCAGTGAGCTTCACATTGCCTTTCATATTCCTATGCTTTTATGTGATAATTTGAGTGCTGTTCTCCTAGCACATAATCCAATTCTTCATTCGAGGACCAAGCACATGGAGCTAGACATCCACTTTGTGCGTGAAAAAGTGCTCTCCAAAGCTCTCATTGTCCAACATGTTCCAGCTGCTGAACAATTGGCTGATTCCTTTACCAAATCACTGCCTTCGACCAGGTTTGTTGACCTCATAGACAAGCTTAAGGTGGTCATGCCTTTCACTCCCACCATCAGCTTGAAGGGGGGCTAATAAAGTATATCATTTGGTAGTTAATCTCAGGAAGTTAAGAATTAGTTATGCCACCTCAGCCAGTTAGTTATGCTCACTGCCAGCTCATCATTTCTGTTATGCCAACTAAGCAATTTTGTTTTGCTTCTGTATTCGATCACAAGTGTATAAATATATGACTCTGTGTAACTCTCATTGAGTAAAAAAATGAAATACAATTCTATTGAGATGAATTCTCTCACTAATAATTCACTCTCTGAATCATTACGTCTTGATGAATCTTTGAATCAAAATTGTGAATATATAGGAAGAAACCAATTAAATTTTTTGCAACAGAATACAACTAAGGCCAAAGTTTGTTAAGTTCAATCTAGATCAAGTGTAACATGGAATTTGAATACTCTGTATTACTTGTTTAACAATCACAAGTTTACTAGTCCTTGCCACTAAAATCTGTTTATCATGTTTCTCATTTTTCTTGTTTCCATTAATGAACAGTCTGCGATGAAGATGGCTAAAGTTTGCTCTATATTTTGGAGCCACTGTTTAACTGTTTGTCATTTAGACTTTAGAGTGGATTGTGTTTATCTTTTATTTACTATTCTGAACCCTTTCCTTCGTCTTGCAGATAAGATTGTAGTTGTCTCATAAAATATACTCGGTGTTGAAAATGCATCGAATCATCTGGATTTGTATTCTAATGTCCCACGAAAATTCTTGGAGTGGGGCAGGCGGAAGAGGCTGATACTTGACCAGATAAATAGCTATAATGCAAACATACTATGTTTCCAGGTAGCTTAATAATCCTTCCCTGTGTTATACTTTGCATAGCACTGCTTATTATCTTGTTACATGCTTACAACCATTTTACATTCAGCATATATGCATCTCTACTGATCCTTGAGAGGTGGGAAAAGAAGAGTTCAACGTACTTATGTAACTTACATATGTTTATTTAGTTACAACTCTTGGTTACGTGTATTCATGTAACAAAGGGGATTGTTTTTCTGTGGTATTTTTATAAAATGTTCTTTCACGGGCTTTGTTGAGATACAAGTCACGCTGATGTTAATGCTAGTTGGAACAAAGATCTTAATTTTGCACAATTTATTATTTATTCTTTGCTTTATATTGTAAGCTTATTTCATGCATCCTAGAATTGGATTTCAATAATTATTTTCTCATAAATCCTATGTCTGCAGGAAGTTGATCATTTTGATGATTTGGATGATCTTTTTCAAAACAATGGATTTAAAGGTGTTTACAAGGTAGTTATGTAGACATTTGAAGGGACATGTAAGTTTTTGATGTCCAAACATTTAATCAAGTACCATTTCATACAGGAGAAGCACATGATGGATGTGCTGTATTTTGGAAAGACGATTTGTGGGTTTCCATTACCCATAAATCATTTAGATAATTTTTTGTATCCTATATTAATTTGTTTGATATCTTATATTTGTGACCTTTGACAATAAGTAAGTGATGTATGTCATCCTATACTAAAAACATATTTTATTGATTTTTTTATACTAAAAACACATTTTTTTAAGGGTTAATGAAAGAGAAAATGTGGAAAAAAAATATTTTTTTTAAAAGGGGAATAGACGGCGCTTCCTCTTAGAATTTTTTTGAGAATAGACAGCACTTCCTTGAAGAAGTGTTGTCTATTATCAAAAATAGACAGCGCTTCTTCAAGAAAGTGCTGGCTATTCTCAAAATTGTCAGCGTTTCCCAAACGCTGTCTTTTCGAAACATAATCACCAGCGAGTGATTAGGCAGCACTTTGAAGCACTGGCGAATGCCAAAAATAAACACTTTTTTGTACTTTTGGTCATGCTTGTGCTATTGTTGCTAACTGCTTCCTTTTTTTGGGTGGTTGTTTTTCTCCTTAAGCTCTAAATAAAAATTGGTTCATCATCAGAAGATGTTATCTCTTGTATTAGTTTGGATGACTTTTTCCCTTTGTTGCATTTCATATCTATATATATTAATATGATGATGTTCTATGCAGTCTTTGGTTGGTTGGTTTTTACTTCTTTTTGTGTTTGCAATTTGAATTTTCTTCTTCTTTGAATGATATTGGTTATGGTGAATCAGACTCCTTATTATAATAAGTAATTATTATAGGTAGTATAATTTGAACTAACGAATAGTTTATGATAGTATGAAAATTTGTTTATAACACTTTACCTGTTTGATAGGCTTTTGTAGAGCTTGATCTTGTAAAATATTGTTTGGGATAAAATTCTTGATAACTGCATAGTTTTTCTATCCTTATTTCAAGTTATGATCTATGAGCTTCATTTGAAAGGGCGTGATCACAAAGCTTTTGCAGAATTGATGGTAACTCGTTGTTATAATAATTTTGCAAGAGTTGAGATGTGATTATGTTGAGGAGTTTTTTGCATATCTCTGTCAAACAACGTTCGATAATCGATATATTCAATAAAGAATTAGAAATATATTTTATTGATGATTTAAACATAGTTCAAATATAGTTTTTATTGTATTTAAAAGATTTGATTATTTATTTCTGTAAAATTGCGGATTAGATATTGAAAACTTTATGAATTGTAGTTATATATGTTGATGTTTTCATATAAGATATAATGAAAATTTATTTTGTTTTTCAATACATTATTTGATAATTCTAATTACTAATATACTAAGGACGTTTTAAGAAAAAAAAATATTGGATTAAAATTTGATCATGAAGAAATAACTTAATTGATTAAAATTGGGTGTTATTTTTTTTTAAGAGGCTTGTATTGTAAACTTTTAATAATTTTGTCTTATAATAATATTTTTTGTTTCTAAATGTTTGTATTTTCATTTTTTTTATTTTGGAAAACAATAATTTTAATAATATTATTATTAGAGATGATTAGTAATTTTGTATTACTAATTTTTTATAATATTTTTTAATTAAAATATTTGTCGTTGAAAATGGTGTGCTTAATTATAATTATGACACTACAGCAAAAATCAGTTTAGGCAACAACAAAAAATCGTGGCCATAAATGAAAAAACCGTGGCCTAAACTTTAGGCAACGGTTTGGCCACGGTTTTGTAGGCGTGGAGTATGCAGCCGTTGCCTATTCTTTTACGCCACGATTTTTTGTTTCTGCCCACGCTACAAAGATAACCGTTGCCTATAACACAAGAACAGGCCACAGTTTTCTATACCAGTTTCAGGCCACGGTTTTCTGGTCTTGTTTTAGACCACAGTGACACAAGTGTTGCCTATACTTTAAGCCACGGTTATAGTAGCGTTGTCTCGTCTTTTGGGCAACAAAATTTTAACCGTGGCCTATACCTTTAGGCCATACATATGCAAACGTTGCCAACTTCAAGAACAGGCCACGGTTTTCTACACCTGTTTTAGGCCGCGGTTTTCTGGTCTTGTTTTAGACCACGGTGACATAAACGTTGCCTATATTTTAAGCCACGATTATACTAGCATTGCCTATATTTTAAGCCACGGTTATACTTTTTTAGCCACGACTCATTTTCAATAAAATAATTTCAACGCATAATTAAATAAATACGGTAAATTATAAATGTGAATAAACCATATAGATAATTAATTACTATTATTTAAAACAACTAAACCATTAAATTTTTTATAGCTATTTAATAATAAACAAGAGTTTAATATAACCAAGTCTTAATACAAGTAGCAAAGGTTAAAAACTTTGTCTAAGTATATCAAAATATTATAACACTACTACGCAACCATAAAACACCAGTACATAATTATATCTTGTCATCATAAGCCTAAAAACATCTAAATCTTCCACGAATTAACTTCATTCATCTTCAGGATGATCTTCATCAGGATGATCTTCGTGTATAGACTGCACATATAAAAACAAGTTAATATGAATGGATCACTCAAAAAATCAGATCAGCAGCTTTCACTAGCAAATAGAGAGGCTCAACATGTATAGATGGAGTGCAAATATATGGAGATAGATACCACTACAAATGGAGGCTACTTAATTAGTAATTGCATTTCCAAAATCCAAGCTAAACCATAAGCTACTAATTTGCTTAGATTCAAAACCACAACAAAGAAACAGTTAAATTATTAACTAGTTTACTGATTACTAAGTACTATAAACCGAATCTTACTAGAAACTACACCAAGGTTGAGGCATTCATATATATTACCATACCATCATTGGAGCAAGCCTTCACACAGAAAAAGGACATGCCCCTTTACAATACAAATTCAGTGTTGTTCACTTTTAATAAACCCACGGCTATGTACTCAAATCATTTGTAAAAGATGGACATAAGGGTACAATTATTCACTTGATCAGCTCAATTCAATTTAATAAACCCACGGCTATGTACTCAAAAAAACATCAAACTTTAAAAGAGAAATAACTTTCAACAGATCTAAACAAAGACCCTCAATGTTATTATCAGCACATCAATTCCTGACTGAGAGAGTATAATAACAATTAAACAACTCATAGCTTCCATAAATACTACTGTTGTCATTGATTTGCACATATCATAAGAATCAAATAATGGAAATAAATAAGTTAAGCATCGATTCCTATTTGGATTTGACATACCAAGCTACATCTTAACACTAATAAAAATTCATTAAAAGAAACAAAGAAAGAAGTGGAATATATAGCACTGAAGTAAAAGCTACAATATGCAGCCCAAAGGAATGGATTATCTTAAAACTTGCAAAATGCATGTCTCAGGCTGAAACAAAGCAGGTGTTGCAGTATTTGTCATGTCCATAGCACGTCCCATCATGTTATCCACATCCTCTTCACTTAAATCTGGATGTTGCTGCTTCAGTACAGATTTTAGAAGTGACTCGTATGCTTGCATCCTCTTCTTCACGTCGCTCAATTCATCATCATAGTGTTTCTTAATGGTAGCAATTTCTTGATTTTTCTTTAACATGGACGGCGTGGCTGTTCTTCCATAACAACGTACTCTACCAGGCTTTTCTTTACCAAGCAATGATTGAAATGCTTGGTCTACAGCTTCACTAGAATTTTCAATTGAATCTTGAAGCTTAGCCTAATAAATAAATAAAAAATATGAAGGATGAAAAACAAAGACTTTAAACATAACTAATGAGAAACAAAAAACTAAACAAAACTTACAATAGCGGTTTGTGTTTCTTCATCCACTTCTTTTCCTTTTCGGCTTTGACGGGTTTCAATAAACATTTCGGCCTGGGTGACTTCCTCTCCACTGTCCTTCTTTGCACGCTTTATTGGTTAAAGATTAAAAATAAAATAACAACTATTGATTAGGAGAATTTTTTGTTTTAAATATAACAATAGCATATACACAAATATAGATATCGTACCAATTTTGCCCGAATTCTAACAAAATTTATTGGCCCCGTTCGGTGCATATACTTTTGCTTAGACCTGTTATCAGCATTTTTCTGGCTAATGTTCTACAATGTGGAGGGAAAAAAATTAAAGTTAGATAATATATATATAGATATATATTTATAATTAATAAGGTGTATAATTATCATACTTGGATGGTATCGTTTCTCCAATATGCCATCCATTTCTTGAAATGAGCTTCAGGTACGCTCATAGGTCGGTGTTTTAACCTTTCCTTGGAGGTGGAGTATTTCAAATAATGTATCCTCTTGATATAACATTTGTAACGTCTCCATGCATCATTTATGCGAGAAAACACAGCTTTTTCTCCTCTATCAGAAATAATATATTTATCCTAAAAAAAAGCATTGTCATCAACATCTAATAAATTTATGACGATCAAATAAAAATATGAAAGTTAATCTCCAATACCTGAACATATTCCCAAATACGTTCCTTGTGATCATTGACCAAGGCGCGAAAGTTCGTATAAATCAAGGGACAAAAACTTGCATTCCTTGCTATAGTGCCAAGGAAATAACTCAAGTCAGATACAATTTTGTCATCGGGTCCAATCGGCTCTCCATCATCGTCTAAGATAACTTCTTGACGATCCTTGTTTTTTCTCGCATGTATTTGCAAGCACTGAGTTGGTCCACGTGTTCTTTTCTTACTTGTCCCTATTTTGACATTAAACTTATATAACTTAAGACAAAATTCCAAAGATGACTCACATAAATATATATTAAACAACAAAAAACAAATACTTGACTATTACCTTCAATGACATTTTCACTATTTTCGCCATCTTCCTCTTGTTCCATGACATATTCTTCATCTGCACTATCAGTTTCATTTCTCATCCCTTCTTCTTCATCAAGTTCTTCATTTTCCTTAAGAAACTCTTCAATTAACATTGACCGACACAATGGGATTCTTTTTGTCTTCTTTGTTGTACTTCCTAGACTTTCCCTTAACTCATCATCTTCAGCTGACACCCTCTTAATGGGCTTCTTTTTTGCCCTAAAATTGTCATTTTCAGCCAATGACCTTTTCATGGGTGACTCAACTTCTTCAATCACTATCTTTTTCATGGGTTGTCTCTTTGGATGTTGATTTTGTATAGATCCTTTGCTTTGAGTCATAAGGTGGCCTTTTGGATATTGGATTTGTCTAGATCCTTGGTTTTTAGTCATGGATGCTTCGCTTGTCAATTTATTTTGACTTGCAGTTACAAATTTCTTTGGATCTTGGTTTTGACTAAGAACTTTAGGCTGAGCCATACTTGCAATGACAACCTTCTTTTTTGTCGGATCAAGATCCCTATTTGAATTCAAATTCATTTGGCCACTTGTTGCAAAATTTGATAACTTGCATTGTGCTTGGGATGCAACCTTTAACAAAGGTTGGTTGATTCCTTTATTTTGCATGTCTAACCCTTTAGCCCTGGAATCGACTATTGTAAAAGTTGGTGGCTTGTTTTGCTTGCTACTAGGTTCTTTGACTCCAGTCATGTGTGTATTAATTCCTCCAAGATTTCTCATTATCTTCTCACGCTTGACTGTGTAAGCCCTTAGTAACTGATTGCTTGATCTAAATTCAGGTAGTTCGCTCTTGGAAGTGCTCCTTTCACCCTTATCTTGAGCTTTCATCTTTTGCTTTAAGCTTGCTTCCTTCTTCATTTTCTGAAAAATGAAATCAAAGGGTTAGATCAAGTGTGACCAGTGACTGTACATAAGAAATAGAAGGTTCTATTGCTGAGGGGTAAAGCCTATAAATATCTCAAATGCATTTGTATTTCACTAATCTTTGTACAAACTTAAGACTATGATTATTAAGAGAAATGTTTCAATCTTATATCTAGCTACACCTAAAGAAGTTTCAAAGCCAACATCACATCCAGTGGTAAGAAACCAAATTTACGTAGGCCAGTATAGTTTGCCATTCACTTTCAATGGCAATGCCAGAAATTTTCCAAGTAAAAGAAATTAAAATAATGAATCAAAAGTGGGGATAAACCAAAATGGTGCTTATGTTTATAACTTTATTACTGATAGTATGTGTTGAATGCCATTTAGGAAAACAGAGATGGCAAGCAATAGAGCAAAATTAGATACATCCACCATGACTTCAAATTCATAGGTGAAAAACTTGTTCAAAGCACCCAGAATATTAAAATGGTTGTGGGGATGCTTGTTCTGTTCACTACAAACACAGAGAGTTTTGCTACTCTGATATTATGCTGCTAATTAACTCATTGCTAACTTGGACACAAACAATAAATAGCAGGAGTGATTTTGTGGTAGGAATACTGGTTCCATTCTTAGCACTTTAGCTGTGAAAGGGACACAAACAAATTAAGAAACGCCTTTTTTTTTAATACTTAGAATGAGATTGTCTTATGATTTCTCAGTGAATACTTTTATTTTGTTCAGAAAATATCCAGCAAATTTTATACTTGCAGAATAATAAACAAGGATACAAACCTTTCTGTACTCCTCCTTCAGAATTCAATCTGAATCCCCTCTCCTCAATAAACTGATTTAGTTTCTTTAAAAGTCCAAGGGAACTTGCAAGAGCTGCTTACTTTTTTCCTTTACCAGATGATTCAGTGTATTTCCTAATTATTTCCTGCATGAAAATTCCTATATTCTTTTAGTACAACGGGGCTTTTGAATGTTGGAGTCACAATGCAGGGAAGATGACAGTATAACTGTAAACCATTGGTGCCATGAAACAATGCATATCACTACAGTACAGATATGGATTTCAGAAATAAAATATCATATTATAAACAATATTGTAATATACATGTATAACATCTAAGTTTTAATATATAGCAAAGTGCCATGTGTAAAATTTTAAGAAATTAAACCACTATTTCATTGTCAAGCCCATACTAACTTAAGAGGAAACTCATACTCCCGAGGCTAGTCCTCATCGGTCCATGAAGTCCAACAAAGTATCATCAAAATCAGTATCATCTTCATGTTCAGATTCCCGCATAGCATGCGCAGGCTTATCAGTTATTGTTGCCGGAATGTCTTCCCTAACCCAATTGAGTTCATCGTCATTATTTAGTGCATTTAAATTTCCCATATCATCAAATGGATCACTCTGATATCCTTCTTGAGTTGTAACATCTGATTGGTCACCCATGTTAAACAGATCTCTAGGAACAGTCTTCATAACATAATGCTTATTTGCTTCCAAAGGATCTTGGACATAAAAACATTGATGGACTTGAGAAGCTAGCACAAAAGGATCATTTTGGTAACATTTTTTGTTGAAATGCACACAAGTTAGCCCATGATTGTCTTCCTCAGCCTCAAACCAATCACAGTTAAACAACACAAACTTGAAGTGACTATAATAATCCAACTCAATTATGTCATTAATTGCTCCATAGTATGTGATAAGATCTGTCTTAGGATTTTCATCCTTAGAGCTTGCAAAACTTTCGGTTAATGAAACCAAAGTTACACCAGAATTTTGAGTTTTGCGTCTTGCATCTCGTTTCATAGTGTGGAATCTATATCCATTGATGAGGTAACCCGAAAACCTCTTTGCAACAAAGATTTGGACCTCTAGAGAATGCTTTGAGCTGAAACGACACATCATCTTCCAAGGCTCGAGTTTTAAACCATTCACTAAAATCTTGACTTTGGGTTTTGGACTTAATCCACTTTCCTCGTTTGTTGCGACTTTTCACTTCATCCTCATGCTCTCTACAAAGATAAAAATGTTTGTTTGTTAAAATAACTCTAAAATAGAACTTATAGATGAGCAACGAAACAAAAAAAGGATTATGATACCTTATGTATTTTTGGACATCATTGCAATTGAACAAGATGTATCGATGGGCTTGAGCCTTGTTGAGTCTATAGAAAATGGTTTACCATTTTGCTTCCCCCCCAAAGGACGACCAATACTTGAAAAGTAATCAGTTGCATCTACATCGCATAAATCATCAAGTATCATAATTTCGACTCTTTCTATTCAAATTGTCTCTACACTTTTATGTAAATATCTTGAGCAAAGAGTCAAAGCTTCTTCAGCCAAATACCCCTCAGCAATAGAACCTTCTGGATAAGCTTTATTTCGGACATAACTCTTAAGTTTACACAAGTTCCTTTCTGTGGGATACATCCATCGAAATTGAACGGGACCGCCCAATCTAACTTCATCTACAAGATGAATAGGCAAGTGAACCATTATATCAAAAAAACTTGGAGGAAAAATCATCTCCAATTGACAAAGTATTTCTGCAATCTCTGCCTTTAAGTAATCCAAATCTTGCATTTGGAAAACTTTCTGGCACAGAGAGCGAAAAAATGACCCTAGACGAATCAAAGGTTCAGCCACCGCATTAGGCAACGTGCTTTTTATTGCTACTTGCAATAAGTAGTGTAACATGAAATGTGCATCATGGCTCTTGTAAACGAATATTTTCTTATCGACAACTTGCACACATTTTGAAATGTTAGATGCACTCCCATCCGGTAATTTGGCAGCCTTCAAAACACCGCAAAAAATAGACTTCTCTGGGCATTCAATGAGAAACATGCTTTTGCAAACTTTGCACGACCTCCAGCAATCTCCACAGGATGAAGTTTCTTTCTAATGCCCATATCTTGCAAATCATAACGAGCATTAACATGGTCTTTTGTCTTCCCTGAGATGTCCAAAAGAGTCCCAATAATATTATCACATATGTTTTTTTCGATGTGCATTACGTCAAGATTATGACGTAGTGTATTTTGAGCCCAATACGGCAACTCAAAAAAAATTGACTTCTTCTTCCAGGGACCATCAATTTTCTTCTTTTTCTTCTTCTTTCCAAATTCATTCTTGAAATCTTTGAAGTTTTCTATGATTTCTGTACCTTCTAACATAGATGGTGCAGACCTATGTTCTTTCTTTCCATTAAAATATTTTCTATTGGTTCTCCATGCATGATTTATAGGTAAAAAGACACGATGATCCATATAGCACATTTTGTGACTGTGTCTCAAATAAATTGAATTAGTGTCATAATTGCAGCATGCACATGCCAACTTTCCTTTGGTACTCCAACCTGACAACATAGCATACCCAGGGTAGTCACTAATAGTCCATAGTAGAGATGCACGCAATTGAAATGTTTGATTTCTTGAGGCATCATATGTGTCCACTCCGAATTCCCATAACTCCTTTAGCTCCTCAATCAATGGTTGAAGGTACACATCGATATCATTTCCTGGCGATTGCGGTCCAGGAATCAATAACGACAACATTGTATATTTAGATTTCATGCACAACCAAGGTGGATAGGTGCATATAACCATCATGACAGCCAAGCATCGTGCGATATGCTCATAGTTCTAAATGGATTGAATCCATCGCTTGATAAGCCAAGTCTTACATTACGAGGCTCAGAAGCAAAATCGGGATGGAGCCTATCAAAGTCCTTCCATGCTTGGCCATCAGCAGGATGCCTCAATTTCCCATCCTTTGAGCGTCCTTCTTCATGCCACCTCATTTCCTCAGCTGTTTTCGAACACATAAATAGCCTCTGAAGCCGAGGAATCAAGGGAAAGTGTCTCAAAATTTTTGCAGGAACTTTATGAACATACTTTGGTTCCTCATACTCAGAATCAACTTGAGCAAATTCCTTCCATCGTGAGGCTTTACAACTGCTGCATGAATCATCATTTTCATGATCTTTCCAATATAACATACAATCATTTGGACATGCATGAATCTTTTTATAATCAAGACCCAAATCCCTGATCATGGCCTTTGTCTTGTTATAAGATTCAGGAATGTTCAGATTAGGCACGGCTTCCTTCAGCAACTCCAACAGAGCAGTGAATGATGCATTGCTCCACCCATGAAGACACTTCAACAAATAAAGTCGAATTATAAATGACAAAGTGGAGAAATTTTCACATCCAGGGTACAACTCTTGTTTTGCCTCATTAATCAAAATGTAAAACTTCTTAGCATCCTCATTAAGACACTCACTACATTCCTCTGCTTCTGCCACATGCCTAAATGTGTCGTAAAGTAAGTCACCAATGTTATCTTGTGGGTTCTCTTGATCTTCCATGTCATCATCAATTTCCATAGGCACTTTTGGTATTTGCTCCCCGTGGTTTACCCAAACATCGTAGCCTTTCACAAAACCGAAGGCTATTAGGTGATTATGAACCACATTTCTTCTTTGCCAATCAATATTTCTGCATTTAGCACAAGGACATGGAATCTCGCCTCCTTGAGGTTTTTCATCAGCGAAGGCAAAGTCTAAAAATGACTCAACACCATCCTCATACTCTCTACTAAGCCTTGGAAGTTTTGTCCACTCTTTGTCCATCCTTATAATTCTAATACAAAAAAATACCATATACATTGAAGTTTAGCACAAAAGATATCCTAACATACAATTCTGCTTGAAATTATTATAAAGGCAAAGAAATTTAGCATGTAAAAAAATAAGCTTGCAATTAAAAGTAAAAAGATTATCCTAGGGTGTTATGAGTTACCAACTAATCTCGTAATGTAATGCAGAAATTTCATGAAATTCTGATTTATTTCTTTGGTGGTGGTGGTGTGGATCAAACACAAGAGCACAAATGAAACCAGTGAAGTCAGTGACAGTGTAAACACAAGCATGCATCAATTATCAATTGACAATTTGTGCAATACACCTGTCAGTAAACACAATGTTCCTATTATTAATTGTGTGTATCTGAGTCCTTGAAATTTTTTTTTTAATTCTAATTTTTGTCCTTTTATCAAGTCAGTTTATTGGTGTCCTTGAGGAGATGGAGTGTTCGGCAAAAATGGCTACAAACAGAAATGGAAATGATGATTCCAGTTTCAATCCATGAATCTTTTTTCTGCCGAGTCTAAGGCTGATATATTTTATTTTTATCATGGATATGAGCATACTCATGTATGCTCAGACGTTGGCAATTGACCTAACTGAGTTTGTCCACTATATTATTTCAGGGGCTTTGTGTATTTTCATTTTTGCCCTTTGTTTTAGTTCTTATTGAGGAGTATGTATTTGTTTTTCTGTTTAGTTAATCTAGATTTTTACTGGTTTGACTAGATGCTCCTAGGAACAAAAACTTTTGTAGCTAAGTGCAACTAGATAGGTTAGCGATAGTTACCTACAGACTCAACCGTATTGCGCATTTAAAATGAATTAGTTGGTGTAGTCATTTTTTGACAGAAGTTAATCAAAACTGACTTATTAAAATATATTGCTGATTTGGGTTGATTGTGGCTTCTATAATGTTGTTTTGGTTGGAGGTAGAGTGGTACTCCTATTTCTAATCTTGACTTAAATTCCTTGCTGCTGTTCATAAAGCTTTTTGTCAAGATAGGGTGTCTTTTGGTCTTGTATTGTAACTTCTAATCGTGTGTTGTTTGTGTGGGTGTCTGATGTTGTTCCTCCCTAAATGCATTTATGTGCTACTATCTGAAATGCATTATTTTTTCTGCTGGTTTTACCTTTTATATTCTATAGGTGCAGGACAGGACTCAGGTTGGTTGGTTGCATTCTTGGCCAAATCAGGGTGTTGATGGAGCTAGTCACTTCCAAAACCCTACTTTATTTTAAATCATGAACTCAGTGGCAACAAAGGGGAAAAATAATTGTACTTACTAAGTGACAATTTGTGCAAAGTAAAGACACCTTCAACAAGCAAAGACACAAGATCGTATATTAGGAGTTGAATCATGAAATTATGTAAAAATTGACATACTTGGGCAATATCCCACTGCTTACCTGCACATGGACCATGAGTCACCATAAACAACTAACAAGCAACAAACCACCATCTACATAGAACACACTCCACGGAAACCAAATAATCCATAAGCTAGCATACACATCCTACTGACTTTTTCCTACTATGATACATCTATAAAGAAATTCAAACATACATATTCTATTTTGTTTGATTTAACTAGATTGGCATACATGTCTTTGCATATAACAAGATTTCAGTTGGAGGGTTGGTAACAACTAACAACTTTGGGAGAATAATTTGAAAATTTCAAACAAGACAAGGATCAAGATAAGAAAGGTAATCAAACACAGTAGACATATATATATATATATATTAACAAGACACACAAATCAGTTGCCAGTCGCACTAAGTCAATGATCAACTTGACTAAAAAATAATCAGGAGATGAAAATCTAAAATATATAAATCTGATTCAAATGAAGACCTTCAATGAAGCCTGAGAGCTGGTTCAAGAAGGAATTGATGGGATCCCTGGAGTTATAGCCAACGACAGCAAAAAGCCCCCAGCAACACCTACTCAAGGCAGAGTTTGAGTTAGCAACCTTATGTGAGAGAGTGAAAATGATTAAGACTAACATATTTACAATTAAGCATCAAATTGATGCCCTATAGCCTACACTCACATTATCACCCCAAAGCCTAAAATAAACAAAATATGTCATTCTTAGCATGGCATCAGGAATATCGAATACCCAATTTGATAGAATACAAAACCTAGAAAGCATATATGGAGAGAGGGTGAAAAACCTGTAGAAAATTTGACCTTCATAGCTTCAAGGTTCACTTCCTTTTCTCGAACCGAGCTTCAAGAAAAGAGAATTTCAAAGAGAGCTGAACGAGAGAACGAGAGAAGAACTTCGTGGGTCTCGCGACGGGGAGAAGGATTCAGGGTTGCTGACTGTGGCGTGAATGGTGGTGGAAAGACGGTGAGACTGGCGTGAACGGTGGTGGCCGGTGTAACGACGGTGAGATGGAGAGTGACGGCGGAACGTCAGAACGGGGACGCGGGAGACGAAGGGTTAGGTCGTTCTGAGTGATGGATTTGGGTTGCGATGATCAGTGGCGTTCTGACTAATGTTTGAGAAGTTTATTTTTCCATAAATTACGCTGATCAGTCGCGAGAGTTTATTATTGTTATTTTTTAAACTTTTAGTCCACGTTTTTTTCAATGTAGCCTATCTTAAATGGTAAATGAAACACCACTTTTTTTAATCCATGGTTTTTAACGTCTAAATAGTGTGGTCTTTACTTTTAGCCCACTGTTCTTTTTTAACTTTTAAAGGCCACGGCTTAATAAGTGTGGCCTCAAGCGGCAACATTTTCATAACCGTGGCCTATACATGCCCACATTTTTTAAAACGTTGCTAGATAAAAAAGAGGCAACGGTTGTAAGTTCAAAATCCAAAAAGACGGATGAAATTTGTACATTCTTACCAACGCCTATAAAACCGTTGTCTATTCAGTTTTAGGCCACAGTTTTTTAGCCATGGGCAAGTTTAGCGTGGGCTAAAGTCAAAAATGTTGTAGTGTGAGCATATGTTTTTTAGCTTTAGAAAGGATGTCATTAATTTATTGAATATTATGACAGTAAATTGTTTGTTGTTGAGTTTATTTTTTGGCAAAAAGGGAAAATAGAGATGGTGAGAGTGTGAAAGTTGTTTTTGAAGTTGGTGTTTTAAAGGGTATTTATATTAATTGTGAATAGGATAGTCGTTAGTATTTGCATTTTAGGATTCCATTAAGGTTTAATGATATATTTTTAATTCTCTGAAAGTTTTGTTGTATTTAATTATTGTAATGTATTTAATTATTGTAATGTAATTAATAGATTTAATTGAATTTATATGTAATGAATGTACGTTGTTGCAATAATAGGCTAGTAGTGGAGTTTGCATCTAGTACTCTATACAAAAGCTAGAATATGAAATATATAGAAGAACTCTAGAGGGTGCCACATAGGATATATGTGATGTGGCACAAATATAATTACATGGCACTTAAGGAGATAAGATGTCATCACACTGGTGTGTGAGTCTGTTTTTATATATTATAATAGAATTATATGACACTTAAGGAGATGAGATGTCATCACACTTGTGTGGGAATCTGTTTTTATATATTATAATAGATTATACTCATTCCATATCCATCACCACCTTTACACCAACCATGTCCACTATATCCAACAATGACATCACCACCAACTTTGGGATTAAACATCATTGAAGTGACAATTGTTGGTACCACAATCTTTATCAATAGTTACAAATAGAGCAGCCGTTTGCAAAAAAATCATTTAAACCTCCATCGTCTAAATCTGATACTTACAATAATCAAGACCCTAAAGAAGTTGTTTCTTCTTCCAGAAACCCTAATTCCACCACGTTTCTTCTTTTGTTAGATTATAGAAGCCACCCATCATCTTTTCTCTCTCCCTTTAATCACCATCATCGAATAGGGTCATGAAGTCAAATCCTGGTGACAACAGCAAGTGTTGAAACGTGAAAAGGCGTGGAGATCATAGATCGGAGGCTGGGATGCAATATTTAGAGGTAATGCAGATGTTCACAAACCGAAGAGGCAAAAAAGGTCGAAGAAGATAGAAGATGGCACTCTAGGGCTTAGATTTGGGGGTTAGTAGTGAAATGAGCTCAACCAATCCATCAGAACAAGAAGAGTAATCATCCATTAGAATGAGTGACCCCATGGAGTTCGGGGTTGAGGGAAGATTTGCATGTGTAATTGTTGTAGTCAACCTTGTTTGTCCACCTTCTTCAATCAGCAATAAAACGTATGTAATGTCATAGGGGGCGAGCCTGAGAGTGATGCAGCGGAAAAATATTTTCATGGGTGGAATATGGATTAGGGGTAAGGTTTTGTTTTAAGATGAGCTGAAAATTTATAATTCTAAAAGATAATTTTAAAACAATATCAAATTTACAAATCACCATGGACCACCTATAAAGGTGGTCCACCTTAGAGTTTTCCTTGTTCCTGTTGTCTCGAATATCAATTAGCCGCAGATCGGCTAACTTTCACAATGGTGATTCCCTTTTCTTCAAGCGATTACGCCAAGGAAGGAACTCTGTTCCTTAGCTATGGGTTCCTTAACTCACTCCAGAAAGGTTTAAGTCGATGAACTAAGATAAAAACTGGGACATAAAGGTAAACATAAAATGCAAGTAAAAGCTTGAGCGAAAAAATATAAGTTGTTTGATTGATTGATTCCTCTCAAATGTATGTACAACTTGGGTATTTATAGTAACACCTAGGAACTACCCCTATATGCCACGTTCAACTGGCTAACATTGATAAACTCCTAGTTGACAGTTATTCGGCTGAGAAGTGCCTTGTTCCACTAACCACGTTCCTGAAATCTAGGTGCATTACCGCATCGTGGTCACGTCTTCTCGCCCAACGGTCTCCTTAGTATTGACCTTATCTCGGATTCCCTCGCTCAGCTCCTAGAAACGTGGAGAAAAATCTTGACTCCGTTTAGTCTTGAATTTAAATTGATTCAAAATTATTCCCCCATCATTCGGCTCATGGAGCGAGCATCTGATCCCATACGTGACTCCAATGAGTAAAGAACCCGAGATATAAAAATATGGAAAGCATATATATACTTTCCATAAATTAAACTTGCCAAAAATCGTCGAGAACCCTTTAAATCAAGTAATGGAATGATTCAAGGGGTTCTCACAAACAACAAACATATTCGATTACAATTCTCAATTTTTTAAAAGTGAATCTAACGTAAAAATCTCTTTTTCATTGTACAAAGGGTTTTTTCTCTTTTTGATTTCTTTGTTTTATTCACAAAAACTATCTATCAAAAATTAGATAGAATAGCTTCAACCTTCTCAACCGAGAATGAGAAAATGAAATCTGGATAAATACCAATACCTATTACGAGCGGCGGATGATTGGTATGCAGGATCGGTTGCAACGGTTTCACATGAATGTGAATCAAGAGATTGGCTTGAATTGAAAGGCTTTCCAACTAGCCATTGTACCTGAGATTGCGATAAGTCCTTCTTCTTCTTTGTCACCCCATTTCCCTTGGGACCAAGAACAAGCTCCAAAGAAGAAGAAGAGACTTAAAAAAACTATATGTGGTTGGTTGTTGACCAACAAACAGAAAGGATGCATGGGAAAAAGACCAAAGATATCATAGGCTCTCTTTGGAGAGCGGTATACCGGAAAAAGCCCTTTTTAAAGTAATATGTGATATCATAGACTGGAAGCCCATACTTCTTCTTTTCCTGATCCTTCTAGTGCTAGAACTGGGACTATTTAGAGCTTTCTTTCATAGCTTCGGGGAGTGCGCTTGGGAGCTAGGTGAAGGGGACCATGAGTCAAAGACTCCGACTGATCTTGTTCTCTTTTTCTTGTCAGACTCGGCTTCGTTCATGAAGCCGAATGTTAGAATCAGTCACAGATCTTATAATTGTGTTGATAAGGAAGTTGCTGTTGCCAACTCCTTCTGCTTTCCCCGACAACCTGATGTTATCCCCATGGGCCTAAATATCTTCCTTGAAGCCCAATAAGTCCAAGGCCCATGTATAGCTTTCGGTTTCCTGCTTTCGACTCTATCAGCTGCCATGCCATATCGACTGGTAAGCACATCGGCTGACGTCCAATCGGTTATTCGATCTATTCGACTGAGACTAGCTTCGGCTGGTTCTGATGAATATTTTGGGTGTAAACAATTGCCCCCCTACGCTGTCTTAGCCATAACACCCTAGGTTTAGGCTGGGGCGGCGTAATGATTTAAGTCAAATCACCCTTTTGAATCATGAATGCGAGGTCATCCATTAACAACAACTTTTGAATAGTGCAACGGCTAATCCTCATCCATCCGATTTATTCGCCTTTAAACCCCACTATCAGTGATTTACTTTTCCTTTAAATACTCATCAGTCGAATTACCTCTTACGCTTACTTCCAGCCCTAATTCCTGTAGCTTTCACCATCTCCAACCTTTTCGTCTTTCACCTACAAACCAGGCCCACCATGTCTTCTGCTTCTGATTCTCAAAACCAATCCTACGCGTACGATGGTGAACAATCTTCTTCCTCCTCCATGAACCTTGACCGCTCCCTTAGCCCTCCTGAGGCTTCTGACTCTGGCCTCCAATCTCCCTTGTTCGAGATTCAGGACTCTCTTTCTTTGGCTCCTTCTACTTCAGATATGGGTGAAGGAGCGATCTTCTTGACGGAGTACATGGCCCCCTCTCTCTACGTATTGCCCATTTCCTGTGATTGGTTCACCACCAAGTCCAAACCTACTGATCTTCGTTCATGGCCTCGTTCATCTCAGCACTACCTTGATTGGGTGGATCGGCTAAAGGCTGCCAAATCCGATAAATGGAAACAATGGGGCCTCTATGACATAATCATGCTGTCAACCAAGGACATCCCCCTTAACCTAGAGCTGCTCTATGGCTTCTTCGGCTACTGGAGCATTGCCACAAACACCTTCACTTTCCCACGGGTATGGTTTCCCCCACTCTTCTGGATGTGGCGGCTATTTTGGGGCTCCCAATCACAGGCGATGACGTCCTCTCCCATTATTCCTTCCAGGTTCCTGAACTAGGGTTCCACTTCTCTAAACACACCTCCGGATACTCCAATTTCATTGCCAATAATGCCAAGTCCAGAGGGTCTGTGTCTGATGCAGAACACAACGCATTCCTTCTGTACTGGTTTAGCAAGTACTTTCTCTGTTCCAGCTCCATTGCCGTAGTCCAAGAGTTACAGCTTTACGTGGCCCTTGTTAACTCTGATGGCAATTTTTCTTGGGGAACCCTTTTCCTCTCATACCTCTATCGCTGCCTGTTCACCATTATGGATCGGCTGCAAAGAGGTGAGGATATTAGGAACGTTCAGGGCCCACTCTGGTTTTTGCAACTCTAGATAATGCTCTATTTTTCAGAGTTCATCGACTCACGCTTCAACCCTAGCGTTCTTCCCCGGGATGCAGGTGTTTTGGGTACCCATTTGGTGCTCACTCCTTGTGAGCCCTCTTATGCTTTCACCATGGCCACCAAGCTCTTTGGTCTGACCCGGATAGCTGCTGACTGGTGCCCTGTCCTGGAGAAAGGTATTGGGCCTTTCTGGATCTTCTCTACCAATGATCCTCTCCCAGTCGATCAGCAGAACCAATTGGAGCTCAACTGGAGTTCAGTCTTGACCTCTCGTGACTTGCTTTGTGGTCTCAAACCCACCTCACGAAACAACAAGTCATCGGCTGAGTTCTACTTTCCAAACTGCGTGGCGAGGCAGTTTGGGTTGTTGCAGCACATTCCTTTGCCATACGACTCTATGGTAGGGTGCCTGGGTCGACTGCCCTTTAGCGCCAATGATGTAATGGAGGTGGTTTCTACCAACTTCAAAAAGATTCAGGCCTTCTGCTTCCTCCTCTTCACTCCTGTATCGGGCGAAACTTCAGCTTTTGCAAATTGGTGGCCATCAGTGAAGGACAGGTTGTTCCCCGATCGGCTGGATAGATATGCAACCCGATTAATCCTCGCTGATGTAGCCGAAGCAATGAGGCCGTCGAGCCAACCCAAAAGCACTCCTGTTAAGACCAAGCCCCGGGTCCAAACCCAAGTCCAGAAACGGTCTTCTACCAGGATGAAGACCTCAGTACTCCAGCCAAGTAAGTGTCTCTATATTCGGCTCTTTGCGGTTCTTGCTTTTAAACTCAAAGTAATTTCTTACTTTTCTTGTCTTATGGCAGCCACAACCGCTACTCCACAATTCATTATTGTTGAAGACGACCCCGTTACTCCTCCCACCAAGAAAAGAACAAGGGCCCCTGGCATTGTAATAGAAGAACCTGCCGAGGTTCAGGCCAAGCCCAAAGAGAAAACACATTCGGCTAGTAAAGCCAAACAGCCGCAGGTAAAGGTACATATCTTGTCCTTATCTCCCTTTTCCTTAATATCCTTTGTTAGCCTGAATCTAACCACCTTACTTTCAGAAGCCGCGTGTGGAGATTCCCACCTCCTTTGTTCAAGAGTTTGCCGAAGGCACTAGCTCTCAATTTACCCCAACGGTACAGCCGATTTCTTATCCTTTCAACATATATTACCTGCTTACTTAATCGGCTAACCATTGTTTTCCATAGGACCCCCAATCACAAGCCGAAGAGACTGGCTATGAAGCTCCCCAGATGCCTTCGCCTCCTACAGCTTTCGCAGTGCCTTTTTCAGAAGAAGAGCTGACGAAGTATTTCACCTCTGCTGACCCCTTCTCAGTGGTCTCTTCTCCTATTTCCAATCATTTGGAGAAAGTTGATGCAGCACTAATGGGGGAAATACCAACCAGCAGGGAGCAGGTTGCCCATCTGAGAACTTCTTTGTTCAAGCTGTCTAATTCGGCTGACATCCCTGCGGCTAGCCAGGAGGTGTACAATACCTTGGCTCTTCAACTGAACAACCTGTCTCACCAATACGGGCGCTCCAAGGAGGTTCATGACGTGACCTCTCATGATCTCAAAAGACTGAAGGACCTCCAGGAACAAAAGGCTCAGTTCCAAACCTCTTTCCTATTGTTGGAGAAGGAGCGTCAGGAAGCCCTAAGCCAGCGCCAGAACAAAGATGAACGGCTAGCTGTTCTGTCGGCTGAATTGGAGAGGATCAAGAAGGAGATAGCAGAATTGACTCCTCAATCGGCTGCTTTAACTGAGAAACTCTGTGTCAACTCTCAACAGCGTTATGATTTGTTCAAGAAATCTTCCTCTTTGGATCGTGATTTGGCGGTGCTGAGCGCTCAGAAGACAGGCCTAGACAAAGATCTTGAAACTAGCAGTGTTGGGTTAGCTGAGGCCAATCAAGCCTGGCACTCCTTCAAGCATCAGCTAGAGGAGATTAGGAAACAGGAAGCTGTCGTAGCAGCCGATCCTTCAACCAGTCAGCAAGGCGATCTTGAAGGTGCTTTTGTTTCCCTAGTGGAGGCATTAGCTGAAGTGCCAGCAGCAGAACCTACCCCAGATATAGCTGTAGCTTCGGCTATGACTGATGCTCCTGCATCGTCAGCCGATCCAGGTCCTGCCCAGGTTGAAGAAAAATCAAGTGATACACCTGAGGCTGCAGCTCCCTAGTTTCACATTTAAGCTTTTGTAATTTTGGCTAGGTGGCCAGCCTGTGGTCACCACAAACAATTTTACTTTTATGCTAATGCACTTGCTTTTAATTCTCCAATATGCCTTCTCACATAGAGGGGTAATATCTCTTAAGGTATTTTCCATTGATGCTTCTATTTAGTTCTTCGCCTTGCATGTTGACTAGCCGATAAGCGCCACCATGATAAGCTTTGCTAACAATGAATGGCCCTTCCCAATTTGGTGACCATTTCCCAAACTTAGGATCCTTGATCCCAATAGGTAGTATGGTTTTCCAAACAAGGTCTCCTTCAACAAACCTTTTTGGCTTCACATGTTTGTTGTAAGCCCTAGCCATTTTTTGCTTGCTATGCTCAATTTGATCTAAGGCCATGAGTCGATCTTCGTCAACCGAATCTAACTCCATTAACATGGCCTGTTGATATTCATCTAGGCTCAGCAGGTTTTGTTTTGCTACTCTTAGTGAAGTCACGTTTATCTCTAAGGGTAACACTGCATCTTGGCCATATGTTAGCCGATACGGAGTAAATCCAGTCGCACTACACTTGGAATTCCTCACGGCCCACAATGCCTCATTCAGTGTTTCATGCCATTTCCTTGGCTTATCCTCAATATTCTTTTTGATTATATCAATAAGAACTTTGTTGGTGGCCTCAGCTTGCCCATTGGCTTGAGCATAATAAGGGGATGAGTGAATTAACTTAATCCTAAATTGTTGTGCGAAGGCCACCACTTTCTCCCCAGTGAACATAGTGCCTTGATCTGTGGTGATGGTTTCAGGTATTCCAAATCTATAGATGATTTGGCATTGTATAAACCTAATCACCTCCTCCTGAGTCACATTCACCATCTACCGGGCTTCTACCCACTTGGTGAAGTAGTCGATCGCAACTATGATAAACGCATGCCTCTTGGACGAAGGTGGATAGATTTTGCCTATTAAATCCATTGCCCATCCCTGAATGGCCAAGGTTTTATCACTTTGGGTGGAGGTTTTCTACTGGAACCCTTTGAATTGGACCATGCACCGACACGCCACATCCTTTGGCATATTGATAACAATCAGCCGTGATGGTAGGCCAATAATATCCATGTCTATATATTAGCCATTTCATTGTGGGTCCAGCACTGTGAGATCCACAGATTCCTTCATGCACTTCCCCCATGACCTTCATGGATTCCTCTTTATCAATACACTTAAGTAGCACTCCATTGATGGCTCTCCTGTAAACTTCATTGTCTACCAATACGTACTTGAGTGCTCTCTGCTTGAGCTTGAAGTCAGCACTGCTTGAAGGATCTTTAAGATAGTCGATTAACTCTTGTTTCCAAGAGTCGATCGCTCCTATTGGTGCACACTCCCAAATTGGGTACTCTTCATGTTTTATTTCGACTATCATGTCTTTGTACCCTGAGGCCTGTTGAGCCAAATCATTAGCCTCTTCATTCTCTTCTCTAGGAATGTGATGTACTCGCATCAAAGAACAAGCGGCAAATTGCTAGCCGTTTCATAGCACTCTTTCAAGTTAGGGTTATTACATCTATACTCCCCAGTTGGCTGTTTTATCACTAACTGTGAATCTCCCATGACTTGGACATAATCGGCTTTCATGGCTGTCAGGATCCTAAGCCCCAAAACAAAGCTTCATATTCTACCTGATTATTAGAATACCCAAGATCCAGCTGACACATGAATTTCCAACTTTTCCCAGTTGGATCAGTGATGGTGATGCCAGCACCTACCCCTTTTTGCGTTCGTGACCCATCAAACATCAGCACCCAAGGCTTCAAGTTAATACATGCAGCGTGTTCGGCTAATGGGTCATTGACTTCAACACAAGGGTGTTGAGCCAAGAAGTCGCCATCGCCTGGCCTTTCATTGCTCTCAATGGAACGTATTTTAACGCCGAAGCATTTAACTTAATGGCCCACTTCATCGACGACCGTAAGATGTGCCTATTAAGTAAATACCTAATAATATCAATTTTGCACAAAACCAATATTTCCTTAGGCAACAAATAATATTCGAGTTTTGTACAAGCATAGAACAATGATAAACATAATTTCTCAATAGGGGTGTATCTGGTTTCTGCATCATTCAAGGTGCGGCTGAGATAGTATACAGCTCTTTCCACCCCATCATCAGCATCCTGCGCGAGCAAGCAGCCGATTGACTCTTCTTCAGCAGCTATATACAATTTGAGTGGCCTTCCTGACACTGGAGGCGTTAGTACAGGAGGTTTGGCCAACACTTGCTTAATTTGATCAAAGGCCTGTTGTTGCTCTTTCCCCCATACCATATCCTCCGTATCTTTTAATTTCAGCAAGGGAGAAAAAGCCTTCATTTTCCCAGCCGAATTAGCTATGAACCTCCTTAGGAAATTGATCTTGCCAATCAAACTTTGCAGCTCCTTCTTGTTCCTAGGAGGTCTGGCTTCCAAGATAGCTTTCACCTTGTTCTTGTCTACTTCTATTCCTTGATGGTGGACCAAAATCCTAGGAAACCGCCACCGCCACTCCAAAAGCACATTTGGTCGGATTCATTTTTAGCCCACTGCTCGCATCCTTTAGGGCCTCGCTCTAGATCGGCTAGGTGGCTTTCAAAACCCTCGGACTTGACCACCACGTCATCTATGTATACTTCCATGGTTTTGCCGATCAAGTCATGAAAAATGGAGTTCATGGCCCTTTGATAAGTGGCTCTGCATTCTTGAGCCCGAAGGCATGACCACCCATTCATAGATTCCCAATGCTCCTGGGCACCAAGGCTGTCTTGTGAGTATCTTCTTTCGCTAGAAAGATTTGGTTATACCTCGAGTATCCATCCATAAAGGTGAGAATACCATGTGGTCAGCCAGATCGACTAACATGTCACCACAGCATAGCATACTCATCCTTTGGAGTGACCAAGTTCAAGTTCCCGTAGTCTATACATACTCTTATCGGCCATTCTTCTTGATTTACGTGAACTATGTTAGATAGCCATTCAACATACCTGGTCGTTCTTATAAAGCCTGCCTTCAGTAGTCTTTCAATTTCAGCTTTAATTTGAGGCATCAGTTGGGGATTGAACCTGCGAGGCGCCTGCTTGTACGGCTTGTATCCGGCTTTGATAGGCAACCTATGTTCCACCAACCTTCTCGCCAAACCAGGCATTTCGAAGTAATTCCAGGCAAAGCAATCTTTGTACTGCTGGATTAATTCGACTATCTTACCTCATTTGTCTTCCTCAAGCAACCCACTCACCTTCACGATTCTGGGTTGTTCTGGCGTACCCAAATTGATCTCAATTAAAGGATCTTCTGCCTCAAACGCAGGAGTCGTCTTGTGAAGAGGGGAGTCCAATTCCACAGGTTCGGCTGCACACACCTCATCAGCGTGAGTCAGCCGCACCTTCCTCCCTGGAGAGTAGTACCTCCTCTTCCTCTGCAGAGTCATAATCTTCCATCATGGCATCCATCGCTTTGGACTCGGCCTTAAAGATTTCTAGCCGACCCAAAAGATCTTCGAGTACCTGAGATGCCCTACTCATTAGTTGCCTGCGCATTGGGCCGTGGTTCGGCCTGAGATCTTAGCTTGAATCCCTCGTTAGTAAGGTTACATGCTTTCCACACCCTTCTTCATAATCCTCTAGGATGGCAATAGGACCTAGGTGTGGGGAGTAGAACAGGGCTTCCAACATTTTTACCTCGGTAGAAAAGGGGTTCTTATCTCCGCCGATCGTCTCCACGTTGTCTCCAACCCAAAACATAAGCTTCTGATGAAGAGTGGAGGGGACACACTGACTTGTATGAATCCAATCCCTTCCCAGGATCACGCTATACGAAGGTTTGCCATCAACCACAAAGAAAGCTGCTTTGATGGTCTTGGGGCCTACTGTGACTTCGGCTATCAAGACTCCAAGTGCCCTGGAAGGTTCCCCCAGGAAGTTGGACATTTTCATGTTGGTAGGAACTAGGTCCTCAAGACTCTTTCCCAGTTTTCTCATGGTTGTCACGGGCATAACATTTAGCACAGCCCCTCCATCCACGAAGACCCTTCTAAAGATCTTCCCGTTGATATAGGCCTTGATATAAAGAGGCTTCAGATGTTTCACCATTTCCTCTGTAGGTTTCTCAAACACTACCTTGGTAACCTCATCAGCCGGTGTATCGGCTAACGCGGCCCATTCTGTCTCCTCAGCAAACACGTCTCCCTCCAAACCTCCTGGTTGTGGGTTGTTTCCCCAGAATTCTTCTGGGAATAAGCTGATAGCCTCTATCTCAGCCAGCAGGCCATCAGCCTCTTCATTGAACAGGAGATCCAACAAGGAGTCTTCCATGATATCATCTTGTTCCCAATGCATCTCTGGGATTACTAAACCTTCTATGGTGATCGCCTCTTCATCTACATCGACTGCGGCGATCAGACCCTCTGCTTCAGGAACAGGTTCATGTTTAGTAATTGGCTCTACATTTTCGGGCACTTCTTCTTTCCCAGCCTCTTCAACCTCTAACTTCGGGAAAGCCTTATCCAATGCTTCATTAACAGTTTCTAAGGGGATCTCCCTCTTCTCGCTATTCTTTACATCGGCTATCATCTGCAGAGTTTGTTTCATCCTCTGGACGGACCTCATTCTCTCGTGATCCTTCTCTTTGGGTTCTTGACAAAGACGGCCGGCACCGCTTTTTGTCCTTAGCATACTTATTCAAGAACCAAAGGTCCTTCTCGCGACATTAGCCTGGGGTTTCAAAGCATTCTCTGTGTCTTTAACTTCTCATCATTCCTCATCATATCTTTAGGAGGACATTCCTCCTACTACAGTGAACTCGGCTACCCTTCTCTTATCCCTGGGAATAGGCTCTTCATCAATCCTGGGTAAAGATAGCCTACCACTTTCTCTAATGGTTAGCCGATCTTGCCCCCCAGTTTTTTCGACAGGTGCCTTGCCTTTCTCTTCGTCAGGCTTCCCTGTTAGGGCCTGGCCATGTGTAATGTATTGTTTCACCAATTCCTGGGTGAGCCTACCCAGTTTGGGTGGCTTGCCCCCCTGCCCATGTCTTGCTTCTGGTTGGGGTTTCTAACCCGTCAAAGACAGAGCCCTGGCACCGAGGTCTCGGCCGATCAATATGGGTTCAATCGGCTGGTCCCTTTTTTGGCCTCCAGACTTGTTGCACAAATATCCTGCGCTTGTGGCTGGGCCCCTCGTCATCAAGTCCTGAGAATGAGACCATACCTATCCCAAGGGCAGGGAAAGGATCAAGATCCACCGCCATTTCGCGATTCCTTTGTCTGCAAGTTTGAACCTCCTCTTTTATCCCCTTCAATGGCCTTCCCGAAAACCATGCAATTTAGAGTTGCGTGATTATAGGAGTTGTGCCACTGCAGATTTCTTGTCCTTTAACTCCTCGTGGTGGGATTTTGTGCCCATCCAAAGAATGAATTTGCTTATCCTTAAGCAGGTAGTCAAAGATCTGATCTGCCTTGGAGATATCAAAGGAGTATTCTGGCTTGCCATCTCCTGAACTTGGCTCTTTTCCTTTGGCAGCTCTTAGAGCAGGGCAAGTATAGCCGTTACCCTTTACTATTTCAGCTGCCATGATGTCTGCCGTGGAGTCGGCTGAATCATCATCAGAGTCTTCAGCTTCTACAATGGATACCAACTGAGGGCCTCTCCCTCTACTAGCTCGCCTCTTCTCTTTCTCCTGGATAAACTGCTCAATGTGAGTAGCCCTTGAGACTAACTGGTTCATGTCAGTGCAAGCTTGGCCAACTAGCTTTTCCTTGAGTTGGGGATGCATGCTGCTAATGGCCATAGCTGCACATTCTGCCTCAGGGAACTGCACTGAACATTTCCCAACCATTTTCCTGAACCTCTCCACAAAATCAGCAGCCGATTCATCTACCTGTTGTCTCAGGTTCATGAGATCAGCCGTAGTGACTTCAGGTTGGGGCCAGTAGAATCTGTCATGAAAGCACCTCTCCATGTCTGACCATGTTTGTATGGAATTAGGTGGTAAAGAGGAATACCATGCAAATGTTGTCCCGGTAAGTGACAAGGGGAACAGCTGCAATTTGTGGTATTCATTCTGGTTCCCTTCACCACATTGGGCAGTAAACCTGCCTACATGCTCCATAGTCGATTTGCCATCTTCCCCGGAGAAAGTAGCGAAATATGGAGTCTTATATCCCCTAGGCAGAGGTACCAATCTATCCACCCACTCAGGGTATGGTTTCCTGTAGATTGGACGATCCAAAGGCTTCAGCTGCACACCAAAGTATTTCTTGATGGTGTCTGTAATGATGGCTGGGTCTAGCATTGTGAACCCCTGGCCTTACTTCTCCCGACTAGGAGCAAATTTGTGGTTGCTTGTCTCCAAGTTGGGGATGTGCCTGGGAAACTTGTTCTCGAGGATCAGTAGCCTGGTTGATTAAACGATGGAGGTGGGTAAACTCCCATGGTCGCTCCATGTTCGCCTCACCAGGTGCCTCAGACAGTTCCGTGCACACTTGTGTTAAATGGTAGAGGTGGGATCTGTCCCCATGATCGCTCGCCATCAAACCAGGTGCCCTTGGAGGAGTTGACCCCATTTGAGCGCCTGCAGATACTTCAGGATAGGATGGGTAGAATGGAAGATTAGCCGATACAGGTGGAACATAGTTCCATGGCTGCTGACCCGCATATCCCCCAGGTGGTCTTATACCGCCCAATCCTGTACCAAGAGTTTGCCCCCCAGTGTGCTGTGGGTTAGTCGCCTGCACAGCAGAACCATAAGGCTGAGCACATGGCATAGCTTGCGGCATACCAATTGGTCCCACTGCACCCGGTGGCCTCCTAGCCATCTGCACCTGTCCAAAATGAAGATTAGCCTGGTTGTTCTCGTCATTCGCCACCTGTTGCCCTCCAGTGTTCAACGTGGCAAAAGCACCATGCTGGGAATTAATTGGATTAGAAGGTACCTGTCCTATATTCTACCGAACTCGAGTAGGTCCTACCGAATGTAGGTAGGCTAAACTTGATGTGCACCTGCCTGAGTCATGTTCGGCTGAACCTGAATTGGTCCCGCCTGAGCTGCACTCGGCTGGATGACGAGTCCTGCCTGGGTAGGGTACCCCACTTGCGTTGGGATAGCAGAATTGATAGAGCCTTCACTTGCGTGAGCCCTCCTGGCCTCTATCTCCCTGGCTTGCTGCACTTCGTTATGTACCATGGGTTTCACAATATCGGCCAATTGTTGTGACATTTGGTACATGATATCATTGATTCCCAAATCGAGTTGTTGGCGTATAAACGAAATGGTCATCACCACCGGGGTCTCATTGAGCTCGTTGGGTTGAGTTTCAGCCTCTATCTCCGCTTGTACTTGCTCTGCTGGTGGAACATTGCTTCCACGGGATGGGCTTCCTTCAACCGGTTTTCTGGGATTGCTCTTTGCCGTCATATTGTTCAAACTCTTGCCCGAACGCAAGTGCATACGCCACTGGTAATCCTGACCTGGGGATTCGAACGTGTTGATCCGTTCACCTTTGGTCCCACTGGGCGTGCCAATTTTGTTGTCTCGAATATCAATTAGCCGCAGATCGGCTAACTTTCACAACGGTGATTCCCTTTTCTTCAAGCGATTACGCCAAGGAAGGAACTCTGTTCCTTAGCTATGGGTTCCTTAACTCACTCCAGAAAGGTTTAAGTCGATGAACTAAGATAAAAACTGGGACATAAAGGTAAACATAAAATGCAAGTAAAAGCTTGAGCGAAAAAATATAAGTTGTTTGATTGATTGATTCCTCTCAAATGTATGTACAACTTGGGTATTTATAGTAACACCTAGGAACTACCCCTATATGCCACGTTCAACTGGCTAACATTGATAAACTCCTAGTTGGCGCTATTCTACCGAGAAGTGCCTTGTTCCACTAACCACGTTCCTGAAATCTAGGTGCATTACCGCATCGTGGTCACGTCTTCTCGCCCAACGGTCTCCTTAGTATTGACCTTATCTCGGATTCCCTCGCTCAGCTCCTAAAAACGTGGAGAAAAATCTTGACTCCGTTTAGTCTTGAATTTAAATTGATTCAAAATTATTCCCCCATCATTCGGCTCATGGAGCGAGCATCTGATCCCATACGTGACTTCATGCTATCCCCATGGGCCTAAATATCTTCCTTGAAGCCCAATAAGTCCAAGGCCCATGTATAGCTTCCGGTTTCCTGCTTTCGACTCTATCAGCTGCCATGCCATATCGACTGGTAAGCACATCGGCTGACGTCCAATCAGCTATTCGATCTATTCGACTGGGACTAGCTTCGGCTGGTTCTGATGAATATTTTGGGTGTAAACAGTTCCCATACCTACCAAAATCTAGAGCAGTTTTCCCTTTTCTGGAACTCACTCTACCTTTGCCTACAAGTCGTAGCCACCACATCATCTATCTCTCCTTCTCACCTCCATTGCCCACAATCCAAGTTACAACGCGTCATGTTCTTTCTCTTTTCAAACAATGGACTATGCATTATAGTTAGAAAGCTGCACATGCAACCTCCATTCCAGGCATACGACTCATGGAACAATCCTCAAATATCACTATTTCTATCATGCCCTGGGACTAGGCAACACCATCAACTCAGTGAGCCTTAATCATCTAAACCCAATCCCTAATCATCATCCTCTTCTCAAGCTCTCCCCGTAAATCCCTTCACTTGGCAACAACATAAATTTAGTGATCCCAACCCTCCAGTTCCAAGCCCTAATAATCCTCTTTTCAAGCCCTATAAGCCTTCCTAGTGAATCCATAATCCAAATTGTAACATACCCAAAATAATAGGTGTATAATATTCTATCCTTTAAATGGTGCAATTATTTATGAATATGTGTATTTATTTGATAAACTTATGCAGAGGCATAATTTTACAATAGTCAGAATTATAAGTAATTTAAATGAAAAAGGTAAAAGAAATGTTTTATGGTTAAGGATTAGAGTTAAAAGTTATAGGTATCTTTTTTAAAAATAGTATTGACTAATGTTATAATTTAATTTAAATCTTAAAAGTTATAGGTATCTTTTTCAAATTTGTAACAATTAAACTAATAAGGTACTAATGATATTGTTATAAGATAGAATATTTATTTATTTTTTTGACAGAAAAAGTCTAATTCATTTGTTAATAATAAACGTCTCAATACATGTAGGAATATCAAATGATAGTTGAGGATTAGCTCTATGAATAGCTGCCTTTGCTAAATAATGAGCAGCTATGTTAGTATACCTCCTAGTGAACTCTACACGAGAGTTTTTAAAAGTATTTGAGAGCATCTGTCTACAATCTTTGACAATAGATCCAAACTCTGTCATGTCATGAGATGAAGAATTGATCCCATCCACGACTAGCTTCATATCCATCTCAAAAATAATATATTCCAATCGAAGTTCTCTCATCCAGTCTAATGCCATCCCGAGCCCCATTGCCTCACCCACTTTCACATCGAGTAAAGGTTCCCACCAAAGCATTTTAGCTTCCATAAATAATCCAAACTCATCCCTTAGGCATAGCCCCAATCCCACCCGATTTAACCTCGGAGAAAAGGACTCATCAATATTACACTTAACAAATCCAATGGGGGGTCTGCACCACTTACTAGTTTGCATGTTATCTCGCTCCTGTTTTGGCTTCTGAGTTGCTCTTGCCTTACACCAATCTTCCAATAGAGTCTTACCACGGTAGATGATAGTGGTTGCCCTCTCATCCACTCCCTCCCAAACTTTTTGGTTGCGCATCCTCCAAAGACTCCACATCGTCATAACCCAAGCATGTTGCTCCTCGATTGATCGAGTTGTTTCACAATCCAAAAAAAACTCACCGCAAAACTTGTATCGGCTTGGTCATGGACTGGCATCACCGAATCCAAGTGCAGTTGTCTCCAACATTGTTTAGCTTTGGGGCAAGTCAACAACACATGGCTTACCGTTTCATTCTCAGCCTCAAACCAAGGACACCTGGCATCCAAATCGATTCCTCGAAGTCGAAGTTGTCCTCGCATTGGGACACAACTCCTGCATGCTCTCCAAAGAAG
Organism: Calophaca sinica; assembly: GCA_037113605.1. NCBI lineage: Eukaryota > Viridiplantae > Streptophyta > Magnoliopsida > Fabales > Fabaceae > Calophaca > Calophaca sinica. Next base: position 72,830,763 of record CM073737.1, on the reverse strand, counting down.
TTTCTGACCTTGGGTGGCACTGAGATTTGCCACATCTCCTTCCAATTTCCATCTACCTTTAAATGAGAAGTATCAAATATATGCTCCAAACATAAATTATACGCTGACTTTACCGTGTATCTCCCTTTGTTGTCTAGCCACCAGATCCTCGTGTCTTCCTTCACAGCTTCCAGTAAAGGCGTGTTCAAGATTGCCTCTGTTGAGCGAGAATCCACCCAAAAGCGCAATACAGCTTCGTTCCACCGCTTCATATTTGGATCCATGAGGTCACGCACTCGGAGATCAACATTCAGTCTAGTTGCATCTAGTGGAGACACAACTGACCGATCCCCCGTCCACACATCAATGAAGACTCGAATTGCATGTCCCTTTCCAATGCTCCAACGGATTCCCTGCTTCAGCACCATACTAGCTTCATGAACACTCATCAACACAAAGCTAGAATTGCTCCCACACCTAGCATCAAAGAAATCACAATTTGGAGAATACTTTTCCTTGAATTGCTTGGAAACAAGTGAATCTGACTGGGTCATAAGTCGCCAACGTTGCTTCCCAAGAAGGGCAATGTTGAACACATATAATTTCCTAAACCTCTTACCTCCATTACACTTCTTCATGGCTAACTTATCCCAAGACAACCATCTAATTCCTCTACTCCTCTCGCCACCTCCACGCCACCAAAAGGAGTTCATGAGTTGTTCAATCTCATCCCCTAAGGATGTGGGAATGAGAAACATGCTCATGAAATATGTTGGAATAGACTGGAGCACAGATTTAATCATGATTTCTTTCCCCGCTTTGGACAAAGATCGATCTCCCCAAGAATTAATTTTTCACCACACGTGATCCTTTATAAACTTGAACAATGCCTTCTTGCTCCTTCGAATCATGGATGGCAGCCCATATTTTCCAGCGCCCAAGCATACATGAACTTCTAAAATAGCCGCAATACTATCTCACATACCCGCCAGCATTTTTACTATAAAAAACTTCGGATTTCTGGAAGTTAACTTGTTGCCCTAATGCTTCTTCATAAGTCGTTAGAATATTCTTCATTTTTTCCGCTTCTCTGATCGTAGCCCTGAAAAAACAAAATACAGTCATCTGCAAACAAAAGATAGGTTATAGAGGGTGCTGCTTTGCAAGTTCGGATTCCATGAAGATCTCTCGGTCTTTCAGCTTGATTAATTAAGGTCGTCAATCCCTCCGAGCAGAGAATAAATAAATAAGGGGAAAGAGGGTCCCCTTGCCTGAGCTCTATGCCTATTTGGATCGGACCCACCTGCTCCTGATTGACCAAAACTGAGTAATTTACTGACTCCACACATACCATAATCAACTCCACCCATTTGTCATCAAATCCCACCCGCCTCATTACCACTCTTAGGTACCCCCAATCAACTCTATCTTACGCCTTACTCATGTCAATCTTCAGCGCCACTTCAGCCATTTTTCCTCTCCCCTTTTTCTTCATGTAATGGATAATTTCAAACGCCATCACAACATTATCTAGGACGGATCATCCAGGAACAAAGGCTGACTGAACCAGTGAAACACATTTATGCAATACTTCCTTCATTCTATTAGTCAGCACCTTCAACACAAGCTTATAAACAACATTACATAAAGAAATAGGCCTCCAGTCCTTCGTAGAAATCAAGTTATCATTTTTGAGTATCAAAGTAATATTAGTATCATTGACAGTTGTCGGAAAGAAGCCTTTATCTAACCAATTACGGCACGTAGCAAAAATCTCATCACCATATGACTACCAAAAATGTTTATAAAATCCCAGATTAAAACCATCCGGGCCCAGAGCTTTATCAGAATCCATTTGATTTAAAGCATTAAAAAACTCCAGATTGCTAAAAGGCCTAATAAGGAGCTCATTATCATCATTACCAATACAAGGCGACATTGCACTCAACACACGATCATATTGACTTGTTTTTTGCGCAAAAAGCTCCTGAAAATATTTTTTTCGTGACCTGTTGCATCTGGATAGGATCATCCATAGTAGTAACATTGTCTACTTGAATCTTGTTCATCATATTCTTCTTCGACCTGCACGTAGCTGTGGCATGGAAGAATCGAGTATTTAAATCCCCTTCTTTTAACCAAAACACCTTAGCACGTTGGCACCAAAACGTCTCCTCCTGCATGAATAGCAGAGACATGCGCTCTTTGACAATATTGAACAGGTGAGCCCCCATTTCATCCCTTCGAGCCAGCAAGTCCTCAAGCTGCCTTCCACACTCATCAATGGCCTTTTTAAAGCGCATTCTGAATCTCCTGCTCCAGGTTTGTAAATTCTCCGCACAGCCCCGAGTGACTAAATCTCCACTTGTACCCTTCCTCCAACCTTCATTAACCACTTCTCCAATACCCGGCTCTTGAAGCCAGAGATTCTCAAAACTGAAACCTCCTACGGCCACCACGGGGAATATGAGGCTCGCGCCTTAGCAAAAGCGGAGAGTTGTCTGAACGAACTACCACCAAATTCAGTTACCTCACTTTAGGGAACATTGCTAACCAATTGGTATTAGCCATGGCTCGATCTAATCTTCGCTCTATGGCTCGTTCGGTTCATGCTGCAAACTTCCATGTGAATGGATAACCTTCTAGGCTTATGTCTACTAACCCCGCATCATTCACTACTTCTTGGAAACCCTTCATCAAATAATTTTGGTGATCACATTTACCAATCTTGTCATCGGATGATAACAAGTCATTGAAATCACCAATGACACACCAAGGTAGCTGTGACATGCTTGCTAGCCTCCGCAGCAACGCCTAGGACTCTCGTCTTCTAGATCTCTCCGGAAAACCATAGAATCCTGTGATACGCCATCTACCCATCCTCTGATCATCCACCTCTACCTATCTATAGTGACATTAACAAAAGACCGAATGATGGGCATGTGATTTGAGGATTCGGATTCTCTCCTAAATTTTATGTCTCTTTCTCTCTACAAAAATGCATCACAACCATTAAATTAATCGTACAGATGAGAAATTAAAAATTAAAACTGAATTTAAATTTTAAGTTAAAACCGAATTTTAAAATAAACAAAAGTCATTCTCATTTCCAATTAGTCCTCTGCGTTTTCTCCCTATTTAGGACCCATTTGATACAGATTAAAAAAAAGTGAATTTGATACAAAATAATTTAGAGATTTTTTTAAAAAGGTAAAAAGTAAAAACTAATTTATGTTTGTTAACAATAATTTAGAGATTTTTTTAAAAAAGTAAAAAGTAAAAACTAATTTATGTTTGTTAACGATAATAAAAAGCATTTATTAAAAAAATTATTTTAAACTTGTTTGGATACAAAATCACTAAATTAGTTTTAAAAAAAAATCATTTTTACTTTTTCAAAGGAATCTTTAAATAATTTTATATCAAAATCACTTTTTTTAATCTATAACAAACAGGTCTTAAAGCTCATTTGTTTCAGATTATTTTATGAATGAATCACTATATTTAAAAAATAATCACTATTTAGGATTTTTCATTCATTTGTTACAACTTTTAGAAATAATCATAATCTAAATATAATTTGAAAATTTATTATAATGAAAAGCTATTTGAAGTAGTTTCTCATAAATAATCTGATTTTAATGAATGTCAAGATTACAGAGAAGATTGAAAAAGTAATTTTTGTGATCTTTAACAAACATAAATTAGCTTCTACTTTACTTAAAAATCTCTTATAAATAATCTCTAAATTATTTTGTTTCAAAATCACTTTTTAAATTTTAAACAAATGGGTCCTTAAATCTGGGATAAATACATACGAGAAATTGGGAGTAAGAGTAGCTTCTGTTTATTTTAAAATTCAGATTTAATTTAAAATTCAAATCCAGTTTTAATTTTTAATTTTTCATCCGTACGATTAATTTAATGGTTGTGATGCATTTTTGTAAAGAGAATGAGACATAAAATTGAGAAGAGGATCCGGATCCGTAATCTGACGATGAAACACAGTCATCGGCGCGTGATTGGACAAGAGTTGCAATGCACTACTCTGGAAATGTATTTTCACGTTTCGAACATTAACTTCTAGACTGATTTAAGTTTTTGAAAGTTAACTTCAACTCCCCAAGTTATAACTTTGAGACGGCTTTTAGCCCGTGAAAGTTAACTTTTGGAAAGTCAATTTAGTAAATAAAGTCAATCCTAATCAAACCACTGTACCAGATTCTGCCACTCCAAATTTTTGTTTTATTTTTGTCACCAGCATGTATGGAATTTTGAATCACAGCAACGGTATTTTCCAATCTTATTTGCTGCTAACTGAGAAAAATCATCTTTGCTAAAAGAGAAAAATCCTCTTTGAGAACATTAGAGTCCCTCCTTGTGATTGGATTAAGGAGGAGCTAGTGGCTTTAAAAAACCTGAAGTAATGGTCTAAACAAATCCTATATAACGTAAGCATTTTGTCTATTTTATATTAAAAAATTTAATCTTAAAATTAATAGTGTAATATCATACAATATTATTTTATAAAAAAATAATCATTAAAATTTTAAAAATGTCCAAAAATTATTTATTTTACATTATAAGTATGATAACCACCTTAATTTTTATATATTTATTTCATCTTTTATCAATTATATTCGAAAGTTAATATTTAAACAAGATTGTATATAAAATAAAAATGGGGGCATTTTGATAATTACAGCATTTATTCCTGGGAATACATGTCATCCACCTAAGAAGCTTGCAAATTATTCCAGGGAATTTCAAGAAATATTCTCAGGAATTTGAACAATTAACCAATTACATGTTTTACAAAATACCCAGAAACCACATTTCTAGTTATAGCATTTCGGGGCAAATTATTCCCGGAAATGTAATTCCAATCCCCGAAACAAACGCCTCCTTGGTTTTTTACACGTTTTAACTCGGTAATTAGGACCAAGATTAATCTTGCCTGAGACTTTTTGAACGATCTTCTCAATAAGCTCGTACTCATGTTCATCCCTGTCAATAAGAAAAGTGAAGTTTGTGTCATTCAAGTGAGTCTATATGTGTTTTAACGCTAGTACTTATTTTAACTTAAACTGTAATAACGAAACAAGAAAAAAGATATGATAAAAAAATATATATATATTAGAATATATATACCCTTTCTTTGAATAAGTAAAGCCAGACAAATTAGCCACTTGTTGTAGAGAATTTTTCCATTTCTTCAACTTTTCCTTTTTATCATTCTTATAAGAAATGCCTGCAATATCATTCAACTTGGATAGAGCGTCCTTCAATTTATTTTTGTACGTAGCCTTATGTTTAGCCATTGCTTCTCCATAAGTCCCCGTTAACTTTCGCACATCAGAAGGACCCACATCATAAAAAACAGGCCAAACACACCGACCCTTTTCTTTTATGCATTCAAGGATCTGAGAAAGTTCTTGTAAACAAAACGATGAAGAAGCATATATAATGCTCGGAGAGCACAATGATGGCCATCCTGGACAAGTGTCGGTGTGATTTCCTCTCCTTTGAGAATCTCCTCCTCATCTATAAAGGTGTGGATTCCCCTCTCATTGAGAGCTTTCCTGAGAAAGCCACTGAAACCATGGCGAGTATCCTCGCCTCTGTAGCTTAGGAACTCATCGTATTTGAATCCATCAGGGGTGATGGATTGGAAGCCATAAGGAAAAAGGTTAGTCCAATATTGAGTACTGTGGAAATATTGCAAAAGGTAATGGAGTGTTTGTTGAGTCTCTATAGTCAAACGAGATATATATATAGTACGGAACTGTTTGACTTATTTTGAGGGACTTGCTATTTCCACCACCGTTCCTTGATCAGTCGTTAACATTGCAAGTTTACTTGATGATACAAACAATAACAAAATATTTTGCTGAACATCACTGACACTACTAACTAACGAAGTTATAGACGACCTAGCAAAACCAATTTTAACTGCGTACTTGTACTTGTACTTTACTTGACCTGGAAAAAATCAAACAAGTATATTATATAATAATGATAATTGAAGGACTAAATTTTCTTCAGTTTAATATATCCACTAAGTAAAGCAGCTCAGTTTAATATATCCACTAGGATATTAGCTATAGTTTTGTTATCCAGCGCTCACCAACCTTCGATCATTGAGATATAAGACCATTGTATTTTGTTTTTTTTTTTTTTCAAGAAACTACTCCTATTTAATAAAATAATGGTCTTTTTTGAGCTACAAGAGCCAGCATCCGCTAAAATAAAATTAATTTTTACCGGCAATTATATAGTAGCCAAATTATTATGGACAGTAATTTATTTAATCAGTAAAAAAAAATGTGACTAGTAAAGGCAATTGATAGCATTGGTCGGTAAAATTAAGATTAACCGCAAAAATCTAAAACCGTCGGTTAATTTTCCTTCTCTTGTATTTGTATCGTCAATCTCGACACTCGAGCGATTCACTCTCACTTGACTTCGCTCAAAGTTCTTCAAGTTGAGGCGATGGTTAGATTCTCTCTGTGATTTTCTCTCTTTCTTCTCCATTTTTGCTCTTCACAATCCTGTGATTTCCTCTCTTCCTTTTTTGTTTTCGCTCTTTACAAAAATTTTCAAGTCAAGGTGACAATTAGGTTCTCAAAATCCTAATCTTGTTTCATTGTTCTCATGATGATTAGTTGTAATATTTGCTTGGATTCTCCTCCAACAGTTTCGTAAATGACGGTTAGGGTTTTAATTTCCCCTCAACGTTGATTCTAAGTTCTGAATATATAGATAACTCTTGCAAATTTTATTCGAGTCCACCTAGGTTGCTTGAAATAAGGATGAAAATGCTTATTTAAGAAACATAATGTTTATGAATAAAAAATAATTTTAGCTCAAATCTCAAAGATGGGTCATTTATAAATTAATATTTTAAATTAAAGCAAAATTAAGTACAAATAAAAAAAATATAAAAGTGTGGGTTACTTACATGGATACCATTGGTGTAAAAGTACCGTAGGTTGCTTAAATATAATATGGTATAGTTGGGACTCATTTAATAGGAGATAAGCAACCCATCTAATGTTGTCCATTGGAAATGCTCAATGGGTCTTTTCTTCCTAAAGGATATTTCTCTTTTTCTAACATGCATGCCATATGCTTTTTCTGATTCAAAAGCAAAGATATGTACAGATTCAATAACAATGGAAAGGCAATCTAAGCAGGTTTTCATGACACCACACTCTCCAGAACGCAATAAAACGAAAGTATCAATGAAGATTAAGTCTTGTCCTGTTTGCAAAGCTTGCATGCATGGCCTCGTCAATTCGAAACATGACAAAATAAAAGTTGACTTTAATTACTAAGTTGAAGTCCCTATCATGATTCATGAGGGGAAAAGAAACAAAGAATTATAAGATTTTGTTTTGATCAAAAAGTATTATTAGATGAACAATTAAGAACCAATAGATAATAGGTTCGTGTCTTTCTCTTCTATTTTCCCTTTCTAGTATAAAAAGTTTCAAAAATGAATAAATAGAAGCATAATATAAGCATGTAGTTGCAAAAAAAATCAAACAGCTTTAAATCAGTGAAGTGATAGAGATTTCAGAACTAGATTTGATCTTGAAACTAATGTGCAGAAAACTAACAACGCCAAGCGGGATAATCAGATATCCTTCTTGTAAATATTATATAATCCATTTATTAAATTCATATTTATTCTATAAATTGTTTTTACAAAACTATAATGTTTTTCATCCCAATTAATTGTTTCGCTTACTAGTGCATTATCCTGCCCACTCTGAAAGGGAAATCAAGATTACCACCCAGAGAAGTACACAACTCTGGACAATAGAAAATCAAAATCATACCTACAAGCTTGTAAGTAAAAAAAAACTCTCCAATAATCGAAGGCCAACTTAAAGCATGAATAAAGATCGACCATTAAACTAGTGATGTAAAAGAGTATACTGCATATGTTATGTAGAACAGGAACTTTCACACTTGACTATTTATATGGTTTTCAATCCTCTTGTAAGTTTAACCCTCCCATCTCTGTTTGCCCTTCTTCCACTTGCTTTATGTGACGGCGAAGATATTCACGCTAATACCATACTATGCACCGCATTATCAACAATCATTTGCAGCACCATAATACACTTTCATTATCAGTCAAGTAAAACCCTTCACTCAACTACTTCGGTCACATTGCTGAGAAGTCTTGATCGAACTGAGTCCAAATCATACACATCCTTGACGCTGCAAATGTCACAGGTTTTATAAACTATAAGAACTTCAAAAAGAAAATTAAGAAATAACTACTTTGAAGTAAATGACCAGAGGATTTTGGCTCACAACAACACTAACTGAAGGCATCAAAAGTTCTGCTATTCCATTAAACTGATTAGTAGTAGACTAGTAGCTTACCGTTCATTGCAGAAGTATAAGACAAACATACACATTAAACTGATAGTAGTAGACTAGAAGATATATTGACTTTTTTTGATAAAAAATACATGCGCATGCATTCTCCATTCTTTTGGACCACTAAAACTCTGCACAGTACCATAAGCCACTTTTGGCTCTAAAAATGGAATTGCAAGGAGGCTGAGTCTAAGGAGTACACCCTTGAAAGGGATACAACAATGATCTTCTTTCATTGACCATTAATTTGCCATTTCAAAAAAATAAATGATAGAGGTTAAACTTGCTAACTTTTCATCATAACCGTCCATAATTTTATATTATAATCTGACAATTATCTGCAAGTGAAACACTGGTGATCCCTTGTTATTGAGACCATGTGGATGCTACCATTGAAAGGAATCAGTCTTTACAAAGCATATAATTATGTCATACGGCTACTCAATTAACAATAAATGGACTAAAAAAAATCTACAGTATGCAACAAGACTAACATGGCATCTGATGCTATTATTGATGTTTGATGCAGAAACATAACAAACTACTCATCGCTCTACTAATAAAAAATGTAGACATCTTCATGAACCAAAAAAGAAAGTAGAAGAAATCTTTAATAACAGCGCATGATAACATGAATTGTCTATTGATAGGAAGTTATATGTCCAAGACAGTTATGTATTAATATGTGGATAGTTACCAACCCAATCTATTAGTGCAGCATAGGTGGTTTATATTTTTATGGGTTATGTTTTATATATTGGGTAGTTACTGTAAGGTATTAGTAGCGTGTGTACAGTATAGACAGTTATCTGTGTGTGTAGTTACCGTTGGTGGATTTTTTGTTGAAGAAGGAAACTCCTTAGGGGGAAACCTTGAGTTTGCTAGTGTTGAATTCAGATCTGGTCTGCAACCCAGATTGTATCAGTAATAAATTACGAATTATGTGTGTTTATTTCTTGACTCCAACAATTTGGTCCAACCTGTCATATGCCATTGACAAGGATGGACTCAAGAGTGGATGGATTGGAGAAGCAAATGGAACATATTTGTAAATCGAATCAAAAGATCCAGAGATCCAATATAATGACTGATTAAGAACAATGGGGAATTTGTGAAAGAAACATGGAGATATTTTGACGACATGAAGAAGGCATGGTTTGGATGAGGTGAGATGAGAGACAAACCTTGTTGAGAGAATTGGTGAAACAAAAGGGCCTCGTGGTTGTGGAACCACATGAAGAAAATTTAAGCCATCCTAGAACTCATGCCCACAATCCATGGATGCCCATTCAACTAGTTATGATGATGGTTCATCTGAAGCATTCAAGAAGGTTGAATTGCCAATTTTGATGGGAATGATCCAATTGGGTGGCTGGATAGGGCCAAAAAATATTTTGAAATTCAAAATACCAAACCAGAAGCATCACTGGCCTTTGTTTGTATGTAACGTTCAGCAGTACACTGGTTTAGGTAATTTAGAAAAAGATTGCAAAATCTGAATTGGGAAGTCTTGAAAACAAAATTGCTTAAAAGATTTCAGGAGATAGAGAAATTGAAGTGACTGAATTAATTGAAGCTAATGAGGACCGTTAACCAAAAGTTGATACAATTTCCTCATTTCAGCCTAGGAAGCATTGAGAGGTAGTTATATTTTTATGTATGAGAATGTTATGTTTATATGTTTGGACAGTTACTGTAAGGTATTAGTAGGGTGTATGCAGTGTACGCGGCCATTGTGTGGTTGTTGGTGTCGGGCTTTGTTGGAGGAGGAAACTCCATGTTAGAGGAAAACCTTGTGTCTTTTTAGTGTATTCAAATCTGGCCTATAAACTGGACTATATCCGTGATAAATTCAGAAATTCTTTGTATTTATTTTGAGTCCGACGAAGGCTGGAATTTCGTGTTAAGTCTGGCTAAGATTTTCACAACCCTAAAAGAGACTGATACTCTAACAGCACTAAGACTTAAACAATGCTAAACAGAAAGAGACCCACCAGTACATAGTATCTCCAGAAGAAACCAACTTCTTGCAAATCCAGTCTGGCACCAACTTTTCCAAAATCTCCATCTGTTCTTCAACTTCTCCTATTGGGAGGACAAAATCAGTTAGCTACTTTGTTCATTAATATAAGAAACCATGCACAATATAATAAACAGAATTAGAACATACTAATCTCAACGAAATCTAAACTGTTCACAATTATCTTATGCATGAGCTCCTCTTTTGTGATTGGAGTTCTTTTAACAGAACCAAATATAGAGTCAATCACATTAACCAGATCCACCAATGATGAAAGATTTTTATCCATTGCATCCAAACCAGTTTGATTTTGGTTGGTTTTCTCAAAAGAATAACTAAGGATCTCTTGTACCTGCATTAAGAAACCAATTAACAAGAAAGCAATTACTTTCACAACAAAAAAATTGCTTTTTCAATAAAAAAAAAATTGCAAGGAAAATAATTTAATGAAATGCAAAGGGTGAAAATAAGGGATATATTGGATAACAACAATATGCTGTGTATTAACAATTTTAATACTGGGCAAAAATTCAAGATATCTGGTAACATTTGTCATAAGCAATGCACAGCACAAGCATATACTTGCGACTTGTAAATAAATAAGAGAAGATTTGGATGGTACTAGAAAATTGGAGGGCAGGAAAAAAAAACACAAAATGAATAAAGTGCAGTTAGCAAATCCCTTTCTTATCAATCTAGAAAGAGAACGAGTAATCACAAAATATAAACCATCTCCATTATAGATAAAAAGTATACCTAGTGGTAGCCTTTCATCTGTACTTTGTAATCCCAAATGTTTCAAAGGGTGCCTCGCTAAACTCATAAACCCTTCAAACAATAAACGGCCTATTTGACGCACCCTATTTAAATAAACAAACTAAAGTAAACTATGATATTATAAATTATAAATTTGTTATAAATAAAAAAAATCAAAGTTTTCGTATAACTATGCCCGATGTTTCCCTCTAAATCTTCGAACATTTCTCACCCATTATGTCGGCATAACCATCTCCACTGTTCCACTTTTCATGCATGAATATATGATGTGTGCCCCACTAAATAGTTAGAAATTCACATGAACTGCTACAATACATCAACAACAATAACAACAACAATCAAGCCTTATCCCACTAAGTGGATCGGCTACATGGATCAAACGACGCCAAAATATTCTATCATAAATTATGGAGGATAGAAAGAAAGGTACAAAATGGAATAATAAGTGAACGTCAAAAGTTTGATACTGAGAATAGGTTAAAAATTAAAACCAATGTGGGATGGCATACCTCCCGAGGTTGAGCAACAGAACCAAAAGAATCGCAATCCTCAGAACATCCTCTGCTAGGTTCAGAGATGCAATCAAATTCATGCAGAGCTTTGCTAGATTCTGACACTTCTACTCTATCGTTGAAACCATCATTGCCTTCCATGAGTGTAAAGTCAAGCACTCTTTTTGCAGGCTTAGAACATGATGTAGACTTTTGGGCAGTCATGTTCTGAAGCTTAACATCAGAACCGGGCAACAATCTCCCAGGTGCTGACTGTGCAGGTGTCTCTATCATCAAACTATCAGAACAAGAGACGATTTTCATATCAGGGCTTTCAGAAATACTGCGACTAACAGATTGTGGAGGGGAGATCATATGTACTGGTGTATTGATAACATTAGGTTGAGAACACATTGACAATGATTCCTTCTGGTTGGCTCTTTCTGTATTAAGATTAATCACACAATGAGACAATGGTGTTGATCCTTTCATATCAGGGCTTTCAGAAATACTGCGGCTAACAGAATGTGGAGGGGAGATCATATGTACTGGTGTATTGATAACATTAGGTTGAGAACACATTGACAATGATTCTTTCTGGTTGGCTCTTTCTGTATTAAGATTAGTCACACAATCAGACAATGCTGTAGATCCTTTCTGCCATGTGCCTTCGCTATCATGGTTATCTAGGCAATCAGGTGCATGGGATGACAGAGAAGTTTTAGAGGATGAAAAGCACTGAACTTCCTCTGTCTGGCTAGCAACATTCTTCTTAGAAAAATGTCTACTAAAAGATGGATACAACTGCAATTTCTTAGGCAACAGTTCAATTAGATTTGAAGTTGATGAAAGTTCTGCTGAAGAAGTTGCAGGCAAATCTTCACAAATCAAGCTACAAGCTCTTTGGCTAAAAGGCTCTGGTAGTGTGCCCTCTGGAATATCAGTACCCTTATCCACAAGAAAAAAGCAAAAACAAAAAATAAGTGATGAAATCAATTCTTTTGTATCATTCGTACTTTCAAATTTCTCTACTTAACTAAGAAGAATAAAAACAAAGAGCTGAGCCAGACCCAAGGAAAAGCAGCTATATAAAGGTAAGCCTAACCAGTAACCTCAGAATCACATATACTTTCCCATAATCATCAACCTATTTTCAGCTAAACCTCATATAGTACTTTCTTATTATCATAGTGCTTTCTTATTATCATCAATACATTTCCAACTAAGGATAACATGCTTATGTCTATGGTCTACCTACCAGATGGAATAACAAATAACAGCATAGAGAACTCTGCAGAGAATGAGAATCTAAATGCCACCCGGTAGTAATATTGAGTTCCACAATCCACGGACTATGTTACCAAAAAATGACAGCATTACATTGACTCCGTTGGACCTAGTTAGATGTATAACTGAGACACAACTAATAAAGTTCCATAACTCCCTCAGACTGGAGTTAGGACAGAGGATTCTGAGCATGAGAGCATCTAAAATAACAATCCGAATCACAGCTAAAAATCTAATATGACCCATGCCACTGCTGAGATAGTGTAAATTGCTCCTTTAAATACAGAAAATACAATTCACAAGGACAACAACCCAGAATAAACAATGTTACCTCAGGATGCATATTGAAGAAATCAAGCAGCCTGGAATTAAAATATTGCATAAGAGCCATATAAGCAGATTGTTCAAGGCGTTCTTCTACAACCTCAAATACCAAGGTGATCTTCATATCCGGCTTCATGCACCAGCTCTCCTTGTCATGAACAATCACCTTATCTATTCGTATGCCTTCAGGGAGTATATACTTCATCTGCGCTAGATGAGAATAAGAGAACTTTCTGGAAATAAAACACACTACAGTCACTTCCTTAACCCATCAATCAAAGAAAATGGATTCTCAGCATTTTAAAGTTCAACTGCACACGAACAGAATCCTCAAAAGCTTCAAAAAAATTGAATTTAAACGGGGATAAAAATAAAAACGAAACCTTAAAATGGATACTATCCAATATCCATTAACTAATTGGAGGCACTTAAAAATCAGAACAATTACCTCTTGGCAAGAACTTCGACCTTGCTGCAAATATTTTCGAAAGTTGGGGACTTTTTACGCAGATGCAACAGTCTAAGCGAACGAGTCATATGATAAAATAAATCAGCAATGGTCGTGTACCTGTAATAAAGAAACATAAATTACATTTTTTTAAAAAAAATAATAATTTGATAATAGAAAAAACCCTCAAAAAATCGTTTGAATTTATTTAGGGCTCGCACTTTTCTGGAAGCTGGGTATGTGCCTCCTTGGATTTGATGGGTAAGGGCTCAGTCTTTTTCTCTGGAGTGGGGCACGCAATTGGTTTATCAACTGCGTGGAGAATCGTCTCACACTTGAAATCCGAAGCATCTTTAGCTGATTCCTCACACACTTTTGGATCCATTCTCCAGCAACAACAACGATGTAGTAGCAAGAACTGCGTAGGGCATTGAAATCAGTGCATGAATTCAAATTGCAAAACACAAACAAAACACAAATATCGTTGTCGCGGGATTTGAAGGAAACGGTGCTTTGGGAAAGAGCGGTTACCTGAGTGATGATGGAAACCCTAGCTGAGCAGAGCTTACTCGTTTCACGAGGGAAAATCTGTGCGTTCAAAATAATACGTTCTATAGCATTTTATAAAAATTTCAAAAATTTATGGATTAATAGTGTTTTTTTTCGAGTAATTTCAAGAAAATTCGGTTTTAGAACTTGTAAAATTTTTTGTTTAGATTTAGTTCCTGTAATTTTAAGATTTTTCTACTTTTAGTCTTATAAAATTGGAAAAATCTTAAAATTTCAGGGACTAAATCTAAACAAAAAATTTTACAGGGACTAAGGGTGTGATTGGTTCACGAGAGAAATTGTGAAGAGAGAAAATATAAAGAGAGAGTATGAAAAGAGAGAAAAAAGTGAGAAATTGAGTAGATTTTGGGTATTGATTGGAATAAGTGAAAGAGAAGAGAAAAAGAGAAGAGAGAAGTGTTGATTATTTTTTAAAAGACATTAATATCCTTGACTAAAAATTTAAATAATTTAAGATATAAGGAGAAAATAGGGGTATGAAATGGAAAAGGAACGAAAAAACCACCCGTCACTCAATTTCTTCACAAGTCTGGTGAGAAAATAAACGTAAGGAGACCCCACATTTTTTTTTCTTTCATCGCTTTTTCAACACAAACCGATCAGAAGAAAATCGGATTTTCTCGCCAAATTCGCTCAGTGAATTCTCTTTCTTGCCATTTCAGTCTATACCAATCAGGCCGTAAAAGTGGAAGAATCTTAAATTACAGGGACCTTTTTAAAAAAATATTTTTACATGGACTAAAACTGAATTTTTCTGAAATTACAGAGATCAAAAGCACTTTTAACCCAAAATTTATTGAAAAAATAATATAAATGAATTTTTTGGGTTAAATAGAAATGAATTTTTTTGTCAATAAATAAAGTTTTTTTTAACAGACTGTATACAAACAAATGGAATTATAAATTATAAATTTAAGGGCATTGCTACAATACACTTATACAACTATTAGTTTTTAGGCTAAATTATATTTTTGGTTCTTTATGTTTATTTTAGGTTTCGGTTTGATCCATTATGTATTAAAAGTTTCGAATTGGTCCCTTATGTGTAAAAGTTATACCAATGTGGTCCTTTTTTTTTTCGAAATGGTTCCTTATATTACAAAAATTATACCAATGTGGTCCTTTTTTTGCCACATATTTTGCAAAAAAAAATGGACCACATTGGTGTAATTTTTGTAACATAAGAGACCACTTCGAAACAAGAGACCATACTGGTGTAACATTTACACATAAGGGACCGATTCGAAATAAATAATACATAAAGGACTAAACTGGAACTTAAAATAAACATAAGGGACTAAAAGTATAATTAACAAATGTGAGTCAAGGTTGACATTGACATGAGTTTGAGGGACTGTGGACTGTACAAGACATGAGTCAGCCGAGATTAATCGGCTTGATAAACAAATTGCATTTGCCTTTCAGGCTCAGCGGTTGAGGGACAGTGAACCGTACAAGATATGGGCCAAGTACCAGGCCTACCTCCGGAGAGGTCCGACTGAGTGGCAAGGATTGAAACATGCCCTCTAGCAATGCGCATCGAGGTCGGTCGACTGTCTTGAGTAGGGTCGGTTTCCCTTGATTAATTCCTCATTTTGGACCCGAAGTGTAAGGGCCCATCATAAAGCCCAATGAACAATTATATAAGGACACTCCACTAGCCAAGGTAAGTCTCATGACCTAATTTCACTACTTATCATACGGGGCCTAGGCAGCGAACACCACTTTCTCTGGCAGATCGACCTCTCGAAGTCTCCATCACGGCTCCCTCGTGTTCCACACATGAACATAGAGTTATTGGCAGGACCCGTTTAATAATTTTTTCAGAGGTGATAGGTTGGAAGAATTGAATACTTATTAGGTACCAAAGTTAAAAAAGTAAAAATGAGTAATGTAGATATGTGGAACTCTTTAAGTACCAACTTTATGGGTACTCCATATTAGAGATGGCCTAAGACCACTTGATAAGATGCAAACAGTAAAATGGAAGTACATATTTCATCTTCTTTTTTTTTGGGTCATTAAGTACATACATACTTCATGTGAAGATCTATAAAACAACTGAAATAATATTTGAACATCATTTTTGCGACACCTATGGTGGACACCGTATTTCGCATTTGGCCCATACGGTCATCGACATGTACGAATCGCATTTAAACTGCATTTTTTTTTTACGTAAATGCATTTTTCTAACTGGTTAATGCATTTCATGTAAGTGGTTAACGCAGTCCACTAACTGGTTAATAGACACAGATTTTTTTAACTGGTTAACACAATTCATGTAAGTGGTTAACACAGTTCACTAATTGGTTAATAGACAGATTTTTTTAACTAGTTAACACAGTTTATGTAAGTGGTTAACGCAATTCATGTAAGTGGTTAACGCAGTCCACTAACTGGTTAATAGACAGATTTTTTTTAACGGGTTAATGCAGTTCATCTAAGTGGTTAATGCATTTCATGTAAGTGGTTAACGCAGTCCACTAACTGGTTAATAGACACAGATTTTTTTAACTGGTTAACACAGTTCATGTAATTGGTTAACGCAATTCATGTAAGTGGTTAACGCAGTCCATAACTGGTTAATAGACAGATTAACTGGTTAATGCAACTCGTATAAGTGGTTAATGCAGTTCTTGTAAGCTGTTAACGCAGTCCACTAACTGGTTAATAGACATAGAATAATCGTTAACCAGTTAGTGAATTGGATTAACTATTTATATGTACTGTGTTAATCACTTTTATAATAACTTTTTTTTGGAAAAAAAGTATTTTTCTGAAGAAATTTAAAAAAAAATTGAATTTTTTTTATCCGTACGTGCACGGACTACGATATCGCTGACGGTGTCGCCCAAATGGATGTCCATTTAGCGCGACCGATAAAACACTTTTAAAGCGTATTGAAGAAAGATTATTCAAACCCACGTTAGTTATTTTAAAATTATAAAAATATTTAATTTTTTTATTTTAAAAAGCTAAATAACTAGAATATATTAGTTGTTGTTTTAACTCTTTTAACTGTTTCTTATAAAAAGAAAACTAACGAAATCCAAATGATAATAATTATGTGAAACAAATTTTTATTTTAAATAAATAGTAAAGGTTTAATACCTCTTTTGGTCCCTGTAATTTCGGTTTATTCCCTATAAAATTTTTGTTTCGATTTAATCCTGTAATTTAAGATTCTTTTACTTTTAGTCCCTGCCGTCAAATCCCTATTAAAAGCATTGAGTTTTTCTTCCACTTTTTGTTCCTTTAATTTTAAGATTCTTCTATTTTTAGTCCCTGTAATTTAATAGAGATTTGATGGCTAGGACTAAAAGTGGAAGAATCTTAAATTACAGGGACTAAATCGAAACAAAAAATTTTACAGGGACTAAAACCGAATTTCGCTCAAATTACAGGGATCAAAGAGGGTATTAACCCATAAATAAATAATTTAGAAAAATATAAAATGCTATATTTATTCTTTCAACATGTATCTTACAAAAAGAAAATCAACAAAATTCAAATGATGTTAATAATACTTTTTTTTATTAAATAACTAAATAATTTAGAAATATATTAAATGTTTAATTTTTTCTTAGTCCCTAAACTATTCGAGAATTTTTAAATACATTCTTGAGTTAAAAAAGTTTGCAATTGAGTCCTTGAACTTATGAATAATTTGTAATTGAAACCCTAAATTTTAATCGGGTCCGTGAACTTTTAAATAATTTTTAATTAAATTCGTAGACTTTTAAATAATTTGTAACTGGGTCCCTGTTAAAACGAACTGTTTAGGGACCTAATTAATTTTTTTTAAAGTTCAGGGACCCGATTAAAATTCAGGGATTCAATTACAAATTATTGATAAGTTCAATGACCCAATTACAATTTTTTTTTAGTTCAGGGATATAAATTGTTCAAAGACCAACAAAGTAGTTAAACCTATATTAAATTCTATTTTTGTTCTTTTACCCATATCTTACAAAAAGAAATTAATGAAATTCAAATGATATTACTATTGTGAAAAACATTACTTTCCAATACAGACATTCTTTGAGGGATTTCATTCTTAAAAAGTGTTTACACCCAAAATATTCCTAAGTGTCAACCGAATTTAACAGCAGCCGATTGGAGGAGGTTAGTCGAATGGAGGTCAGTCGAACCACAAGTCAGTTGATATTGCAGCTAACAAGCTAAAAGCAGAAAACCAAGAGCTGAATAAGGGTCTTGGGCTTATTGGCTTGGTATCAAGGTATTATTCCCATTGGGCCAGAGCGAAGTCATTATTGGGCCATGGTTTAGGAGTTGCTCCATGAGCCGAAAATGATGGGAAGAGATTCTGAATTAATTTAAATTCAAAGGAAAATCAAATCGCGGATTGATCCCAAGTTTTTAGGAGTTGAGCGAGGGAATAAGAAGATAAGATCAAATAGAAAGAGTCGTTGGTTAGGACGTGGCCATGAAGCATAAAGGCGCCTAGAATTTATGAACATGGTTAGTAGAACAGGGCACGACTCAGCCGATTAACTGTCAACTAGGATATTGTTGTTGTTAGCCATTTGAACGTGGCAAATAGGGGTAGTTCTTAGTTACTACTATAAATACCCATGTTCTACATAATTTTGCACACATCAATCAATACAAACAACTTATTTTCGCTCAATCGCATTTATGTTTACCATTATGTTCCTGTTTTTAGTTTAGGTCACTACACTTAACCCTTTCTGGAGTGAGTTAAAGGACCCATAGTTGAGGAATAGAATTCCTTCCTCAGCATAGTCGCTTGAAGAAAAGGGAATCATTGTTGTGGAGTTAATCGATTCGTCGGCTAAGTTACATTCTAGTCAACAAAATTGGCATGCCCGGTGGGACAAAAGGTGAACGAATCAACACATTCGAATCCCCTGGTCAGGATTACCATTGGCCTATGCACTTGCGATCTGGCAAGAGCCTAAGCAGCATGGAACAGCCTACGTCAACTTCAAAGAAAAACAATTCCAAGAAGGTGGTTGAAGGGAATCCCTCTTAGGGAGTGCCTACTTCAACAGCTGAGCCGGCACATGTAGTGGCAGACCCTGAGCCTATTAATCAACCACTAGTGATGTCCACTTCATTTATACGCCAACAACTCGATTTGGGAATCAATGATATCATGTACCAAGTGTCACAACAGTTGGCTGATATTGTGAAGCCCATGGTGCACAATGAAGTGCAGCAGCCTAGAGAGATAAAGGCTGAGAGGTCTCACTCAGGAGAGAGCTCTATCAATTCTATTATTCCAACGCAAGTGAGGTACACTACTCAGGCCGGACCTGTCACCCAGCCGAACGCAGCTCTGGTAGGACCAACTCAGGTTCAGCCGAGCACGACCCCGGCAGGGATACAGCAAGTTAAGCCTACATATGTGCAGGCAAGACCTACTCAGATTCAACCAACTATGAGACAGGTACCTTTTAATCCAATTAATTCCCAGCCTAGTACTTTTGCCATTTTGAACACTGGAGGTCATCAGGTGGTGAATGATACACCTAACCAGGCTAATCTTCATTTTGGACAGGTGCAGATGGCTTGGAGCCCACCAGATGCAGTGGGGCAAATTGGAATGCCGCAAGTAATGCCATATGTGCAGCCATATGGTACTGATATGCAGGCGACTAACCCATAATACAGTGGGGGCAAACTCTTGGCACGGGAGGGGGTGTGATAATACCACCTGAGAGTTATGCTGGACAGCCGCAATGGAGCAATTTTCCACCTGGATCGGCTAACCCCCCATCCTATCCACCTTATCCTGAAGTATTTGCAGGCGCTCAAATGGGGTCAACTCCTCTGAGGGCACCTGGTTTGTTGATGGAGCAGCCATGGGGACAGATCCCACCTCCACCACTTAACACATTTGTTCCAGGGACTCAATACAGGGTGCCAATTGAAGGAAGCATGAAGCAGCCATGGGCAGTTAACCCACCTCCAATGCCAAGTCAATCAGGTTATCCCAATCCTCTAAAGCAAATATCTCAGGCACATCCTCCAACGTGGAGACAATAGCCATAGGCAACCACTCCTAACTTAGGGGAAATAAGGCCTGGGGGTTCTCACCTGCTGGACCCAGTTGTGATTGCTGATACCATCAAGAAATATTTTCTTGTGCAGCTGAAACCTCTCGACAGGCCAATCTATAGGAAGTCATATCCGGAATGGGTAGACAGATTGGTACATTTGCCTAGGGGATACAAGACTCCAGATTTTGCTACCTTCTCTGGATAGGATGGCAAGACGACTATGGAGCACATAGGAAGATTTCCTGCTTAGTGTGGTGAAGGGAACCAAAATGAGTTCCACAAATTGCAGCTGTTCCCCTTGTCACTCACAGGGACAACATTTACTTGGTACTCTTCTTTACCACCTAAGTCTATACAGACAGGGGCAGATATGGTGATATGTTTTCATGATAGGTTCTACTGGCCTCAACCAGAAGTCACTGCAGCTGACCTTATGAACCTAAGACAACAGGTTGATGAGTCGGCTGCTAATTTCGTGGAACGGTTCAGAAAGACAGCTGGAAAATGCTAAGTGCAGTTCCCTGAGGCAGAATATGCAGCCATGGCCATTAGCAGCATGCATCCCCAACTCAAGGAAAGGCTAGTTGGCCAAGCCTGTACTGATTTAAATCAGTTGGTTTGCAAGGCTATACGCATTGAAAAATTCATCCAGGAGAAAGAAAATAGGCGAGTCCGTAGAGGGAGAGGACCTTAGTTGGTATCCATTATAGATGCTGAAGATTCTAATGATGATTTAGCCGATTCCACGACATACATCATGACAGCTGAGATAGTAAAGGATAAAGGCTATTCCTGCCCATCCCTGAGGGCTGCCAAAGGAAAAGAGTCAAAGTCAGGAGAAGGCAAGGTGGAATACTCCTTTAATATTTCCAAGGCAGACTAAATCTTTGACTACTTGCTCAAAGATAAGCAGATTTGGCTGCTGGATGGGCACAAGATCCCACCAGCTAAAGAGCTAAAGGATAACAAGTACTGCAAATGGCATAATTCCTACAATCATGCAACTGTAAACTGCATGGTTTTTAGGAAAACCATTCAGAAGGGAATAAAGGAAGGAAGGTTCAAACTTGCAGACAAAGGAATTGTTGAAATGACTGTAGATACTGACCCATTCCCTACTTTGGGGATAAATATGGTCTTATTCTCAAAGCCTGAAGATGCAGGATCTAGCCATAGGCGTAGGATATCCGTTCAACAAGTTTGGAGGCCAAAAAAAGGGTTAATCGAATCAACCAATAGTGATCGGCTAAAACCCGAGGCAGCTAGGACTTCCGTTTTTGACAGGTTGGGGAATCCTCAGCCGATCACAGAGCACAGGCAGGGGAAGAGACCATCCAAACTAGATTGGCTCACTCAGGAATTAGTCAAGCAGTATGTGAAGCATGGCTAAACTTCGGCAGAAGGATCTGCCAAGTTGAAAAGGAAGGCTCCTATTACTTAAACTGGGGGGCAAGATCGACTAACCATTAGCAATAATGGGAATCCATGCTTACCCAAGATTGATGAGGAGCCTATCCCTAAAGACAAGAGAAGGGTGGCTGAGTTCACCATGGAAGAAGGCATGTCCTCCCTGAGAATAACAGTGAAAAATGATGAAAAACTAAGGCTACAGAGGATGTTGAAGCCTCCTGCTAATGTCACATAGGGACATTGGTTCTTGAACAAGTTAGACAAGAACGTAATGCCAGCTATGTTGACATGGACCCAAAAGAGAAGATTATAGAGAATGAGATCTGTTCAGAAGATGAAGCAAACTCTGCAAATGCTAGCTGATGTCAAGAACAGGGAAAAAAAAGAAATTCCCTTTGTAAGCAGCATGTTTGATCAAGCCTTCCCAAAACTGGAGGCTGGAGAAGATAAAAAAGATGAAGTGCCCAGAGCATGGAGCCAATCGATGAACAGGATCCCACTCCCGAGGCTGGAGGCTTAATTGCTTCAGTCGATATGGATGATGAAGCAATCACCATAGAGGGATCAGTAATTCAAGAGATGCATTAGGAAGCAAATGACACCATGGAAGATTCCTTATTGGATCTCTTATTCAATGAGGAGGTTGATGGCCTGTTAGCTGACATATAGGCCATTAGTTTATTCCCTGGAGAGTTTTGGGCAGACAACCCCCAGCTAGGAAGTTTGGATGGTGATGTGTTTGCAGAAGAAATAGAGTGGGCCACGTTAGCTGAACCATCGGCTGATGAGGCTACCAAAATGGTCTTTGAAAATCTCACTGGGGAGATGGTAAAACACTTGAAACCTCTTATATCAAGGCCTACATTAATGGAAAAATCTTTGGAAGAGTGTTTGTGGATGGTAGAGCTGTTTTGAACGTGATGCCCATTGCAACTATGAGAAAACTTGGGAAAAGTTTAGAAGACTTGGTGCCTACCAACATGAAAATGTCCAACTTCATGGGGGAACCATCCATAGCTCTTGGTGTCTTGATAGCCGAAGTAATTGTAGGCCCCAAAATCATCAAGTCAGCTTTCTTTGTGGTTGATGGCAATCCTTCCTACAACATAATTTTGGGCAGGGATTGGATCCACGCTAGTCAACGTGGAGACAGTTGAAGCAGATAAGAACCCCTTCTCAACTGAGGTAAAGATGCTAGAGGCATTGTTTTATTATCCATACCTAGGGCTTATTGCTGTTCGAGAAGATTATGAAGAAGGGGCTTGGAAGGCATGCAATCTCACTAATGAAGGGTTCAAGTTGAAGTCATAGGCCGAATCACGGCCTAATACATAGGTGATTAATGAATAAAGAATCACAGATACTTGAAGACCTATTGGATCGGTTGGAGATTTTTAGGGCCGAGTTCTGGAAACAAGGTACGGCAGCTGAGCCTGATAAGGCACTTGCAGCCGAGCCTATGGAATTAGATTCTCCTCTTCACAAAATTGCACCTGCTTTCGAGGCGGAAGATCCTCTAATTGAAATTAACCTGGGCACACCAGAGGAACCCAGAACAGTCAAAGTGAGTGGGTTGCTAGAAAAAGACAAACGAGGCAAGTTAGTCAAATTGATCCAGCAATACAAAGACTGTTTTGCCTGGAACTACTATGAAATGTCTGGTTTGGCAAGCGAGTTGGTGGAACACAGGCTACCCATTAAAGAAGGATACAAGCCTTTTAAGCAGGCCCCTCACAAATTCAATCCCCAGATGATGCCTCAGATCAAAACTGAGATAGAATGATTGTTGAAGGCTAGCTTCATCAGGACAGCTAGATATGTAGAGTGGTTGTCCAATATAGTCCCTGTGATCAAGAAAAATGGCCAGATAAGAGTATGTATCGACTACAAATACTTGAATTTGGCAACACCAAAGGATGAATATGCTATGCCTGTGGCTGACATGTTAGTCGATGTGGCAGCCACTCATGGTATTCTCACCTTCATGGATGGATACTCAGGGTATAATCAAAATTTTTTTAGCCAAAGAAGATGCCCACAAGAAAGCCTTCAGGTGCCTTGGAGCTTTGGGGATATATGAGCGGGTGGTCATGCCTTTTGGACTTAAGAATGCTGGGGCTACTTATCAAAGGGCTATGAACACCATTTTCCATGACTTGATTGGTAAGACCATGGAAGTATACATTGATGATGTGGTTGTCAAGTCCAAGGACTTCGAATTCCATTTGGTAGAGTTGGAGCAGGCTTTGAAGAGGATGCAAATCCACAAGCTGAAATGAATCATGCCAAGTGTGCCTTTGGAGTTACGGCTGGAAATTTTCTAGGATTCCTGGTCCACCATCAAGGGGATTGAAGTAGACAAAAACAAGGTGAAAGCCATCTTGGAAGCTAGACCTCCTAGGAATAAGAAAGAGCTTCAGAGTTTGATAAGTAAGATCAACTTCCTAAGAAAGTTTATAGCTAATTCGGCTGGGAAGATGAATGTCTTTTCCCCACTATTAAGGCTAAGAGCTTCTGATGTCATGATATGGCCGGGGAAAAGAGCAACAACAAGCATTTGAGCAAATCAAGCAGATGTTGGCCAAACCTCCTGTGTTAACACCCCTAATGCTAAGAAGGTCGCTCAAACTATACATAGCTGCAGAATAAGAGTCAATCGGCTGCCTGCTAGTATAGGATGCTGATGATGGGACGGAAAGAGCTGTGTATTATCTTACCCGAGTATTGAATGATGCAGAAATCAGATACACCCCTATTGAGAAATTATGTTTATCATTGTTCTACGCTTGTACAAAACTATAATATTATTTATTGCCTAAAGAAATATTGGTTTTGTGTAAAATTAACATTGTTAGGTATTTGCTTAATAGGCTTGTCTTACAAGGTCGACTAATGAGGTGGGCCATTAAGTTAAATGCTTTTGCGTTAAAATATGTTCTATTAAGAGCAATTAAGGGTCAAGTGGTAGCTGACACCCTTGCGTTGAGGAGAGTTACCCATTAGTCGATCAAGTTGCGTGTATCAACTTGAAACCTTGGGTTTTGATGTTTGATGGGTCAAGGACTCAAAGAGGCGTAGGTGCTGGTATAACCATTACAAGTCCAACAGGTAGGAGTTGGAAATTCATGTGTCAGCTAGATCCTGGTTGCTCCAATAATCAAGCAGAGTATGAGGCATTGATTTTGGGGCTTACGATTCTGGCAGCTATGAAGGAAAACTACGTTCAAGTTATGAGAGATTCACAGTTAGTCATAAAGCTGTTAACTAGGGAATACAAATGCAATAACCCCAACTTGAAAGAATGCTATGAAACGACTAGTATGCTATTGTGCCTGTTTGCTGATGCCATAGTGTATCACATTCCCAGAGAGGAAAATGAAAAGGCTAATGACTTGACTCAACAAGCCTCAGGGTACAGAGACATGATAGTCGAAGTGAAGCATGAAGAGTACCCATTATGGGAATGTGCGCTTATAGACACAATCGTCTCTTGGAAGAAAGAGTTAATCGACTATCTAAAAGATCCTTCAAGTAGTACTGACTTCAAACTTAAGCAGAAAGCACTTAAGTATGTCTTGGTGGATGATGAACTCTATATGAGGGCTATCAATGGAGTGTTGCTTAGGTGCATCAATAAAGATGAGTCAATGAAAGTTATGAAGGAAGTACATGAAGGAATCTGTGGTTCTCATAGGGCTAGACCCATTATGAAACGGCTAATATACAGGCATGGGTATTATTGGCCTACCATTACAGCTGATTATTATCAATATGCCAAAGGGTGTGAATCCTATCAGCTGCATGGTCCAATACAAAGGATTCCAGCTGAGAATTTACACCCAGTGATAAAACCTTGGCCATTTAGGGGATAGGCAATGGATCTGATAGGCAAAATCTATCCCCCTTCTTCTAAGAGGCATGTATTTATCATAGTTGTGACTGACTACTTCACCAAATGGGTAGAAGCGCAGCCGATGGTGAATGTGACTCAGGATGATGCGATTAGATTTATGCAAAGCCAAATCATCTACATGTTTGGTATTCCTGAAACTATTACCACAGACCAGGGTACTATGTTCATTGGAGAAAAGGTGGTGGCCTTTGCACAACAATTTGGCATTAAAATGATTCATTCATCCCCTTATTATGCACAAGCTAATGGACAAGTAGAGGCTACTAATAAAATTCTTATTGATTTGATCAAGAAGAATATTAAAGATAAGCCTAGGAAGTGGCATGAAACACTGAATGAAGTATTGTGGGCTGTAAGGAATTCTAAGTGCAATGCAACTAGGTTCACTCCTTATCGGCTAACATATGGACAAGATGTTGTGTTGCCATTAGAAATAAATGTGACTTCACTAAGAGTAGCAAAGCAAGGCCTACTGAGCCTAGATGAGTACCAACAAGCCATGCTTATGGAGCTAGATTCAGTCGATGGGGATCGACTCATGGCTTTGAATAGAATTGAACGCAACTAACAGAAGGTGGCCAGAGCCTACAAAAAGCGAGTAAAAGCAAAAAGGTGTTAAAGGGAACCTTTTTTGGAAAATCATATTACCTATTGGGATTAAAGATCCTAAGTTTGGGAAATGGTCGCCAAATTGGAAAGGGTCATTTATTGTTAGTAAAGCTTATAATGGTGGTGTTTATCAGCTAGTTAACATGCAAGGCGAAGAATTAAGTAGAAGCATAAAGGGAAATACCTTAAAAGATACTACCCTACTATATGGCAGGGCATATTGGAGGAATAAAAGAAATTGATTTCAAAAGGTAATGTCATGGTGACCACAGGCCGACCACCTAGCCAAAATACTTAGAATAAAAATAAAAGAAAACTTCAAAAGAGGCTAGGCAGCTGCTGCACCAGGTGAACCACCTGTTGTTTCTTCCGTGTGCATGGATCCTTGTTTGGATGTAGAGGGACCTAGAGTTGCAGAAGGGGTAGTAACCTCAGGGGTAGGATCAGTTGGGGCCTCCACAACAGGCACAACCGGATCAATGGACTCATCTTGCGGATTGGTTGAGATATCAACTGCAGCAGGAGTTTCTTTCCTTCTTGATTCCTCTAGCTGCTACTTGAAGGAGTCCCATGTCCTGTTGGCTTTAGCTAAGCCATCACTTCTAATCTTCAGGTCCTTTTCCAAATAGCCTTATGGGCAAAGAGCACCACTATCTCACTATCCAGAGAAGAGGATTGAGAATACAAGGCGAGACGCTGGTCAGAAAAGGAATCCAACTTCTAAGTCAAGGCAGTCGATTTGGGGGCCAATTCTCCATTTCCTCCTTTATTCGATCAAGCGCAACTGTTAATATGGCCAGCCGATCATCATAGCCTTGTGCTGAGCTAGGGCTTTTTGGCGTTCCGCCTCAAGGGTTTGATAAGAAGCCTGAAACTGAGACTTTTTTCCTTGAAGCTTTCTCAGCCTTTTGAGGTCATCGAAGGCAATGTCATGAATCTCCTTAGAGCGACCATACTTGTGAGCTAAGTCGTTGAGTTGGAGAGCTATGGTGTTATATACCTCTTGGTTAGCCGCAGGGATGTCAGTCGAATTGGCCAGCTTGAACAATGAAGTTCTCAGAGCTGCAACCTACTCCCTGCTAGTTGGAATTTCTCCTATCAATGCTGCATTAACTCTCTCAAAATAGTTAGAGATGGGAGAGGAAACCATTGGAAGGGGATCAGCCGAGGTGAAGTATTTGACTAATTCCTCTTCAGACACTTTGACCAAAGGAGCTCTAGGTGGAGAGGGTACAGGAGGAGTGTCATGAGCAGGTTCTGCAATAGGAGGCGGAATAGCAGAAGTCTTGGGAGCCTGAGTATTCCAATAAAAGGTTGGTCGATGAACAGATAAGCAATGGTGCATTAAGGTAAAAAGGAATCGGCTATACCATTGGAGCAACTTGTGAACTGGTGCCTTGAAAAGACTCTGGGATGTCAGGAGTGGGAAGCACTACACGTGGCCTCTGAAAACATCAAGAATGGTTAAATTCAGGCTGGTAAGAGAAGTTTGGAAAAAAACTTTAGGAAAGCATAAAGAGGAATTTACCTTTGGTTGCTTCCCCTTGTCAGTCGAATGAGCCTTGTGTGGTTCCTTGGAGTTAGTAGGAACTTGGTTTGGCTCTTTTATGGTAATATCAGGGCCTCTTGTCCTCTTTTTGGAATGGGGAATGGTTGATTCATCCTCAACGATGATTACTTTGGGGGCTGGTTTAGCTGCCAAGAGATAATAGAAAATAAGAGATAAGTTTGGGGAAAAACAAAATGAAATAGAGGAGTTAAGGTCAAGACACTTACTGGTTGTTGTAGATAGAGTTCTGATTCTAGAAGATGACCTCTTGTGAACCTGAGGCCTAGCCTTAGCAGGAGTGCTCTTAGGCTGAGCAGCTGGCCTAAGTTCCTCCATTTCTGGATCATCACTCTCAGTGATGACAAGTCTGGTGACATATTTCTCCAGCCGATTAGGAAATATTTTGGTAGTTACTGATGGCCACCAATTTGCAAAGGTTGAAGTTTTCCGGAGGAAGGGGTGAATGAAATCCACTTGAAGGCATTGATTTTAGCCGAATTGGTCTTGGCCAAATTCTCCACATCATTTTAGCTGAGAAGCTCAGCCGACCAAGACTGCCAAGCATAGATTCATATGGCAGAGGCACATGTTGCAGAAGCCTAAACTGTCTAGCCACACAGTTGGGGTAGTAGAACTCTGCATAAGAATTGTTGTTCCTGGAAGTGGGCTTGAGACCACAAAGCAAATCACGAGCTGTGAAAACTATGCTTCGGTTCTGCTCCATCTCGTTGTGGTGCTCGACTAGGAGGGCCTCATCAGTTGAAAATATCCAAGAAGGCCCAATGCCCTTCTCAAGAAAAGGGTGCCAGTCAGTCGATATGCGATTGAGACTGAAGAGTCGTTCAGCCACATTAAAAGTATATGTTGGCTCACAAGGAATGAGCCTAAGCTGATTCCCCATACTCCTCTCATTCTAAGGAAGAGTGTGTGGACTAAAGCGAGCTTCAATGAACTCTGGAAAGTATAACATGATCCAGAGCTGAAGGAACCAGAAAGGTCCTTGAACATTCTTGATATCCTCTCCCTTTTGCAGCCGATCTGGATGGTGAAGAGGCATCGGTAGAGATAAGAAAGGAAGAGGGATCCCTATGATAGCTTCCTATCTGCAGTTACAAGAGCCACATAGAGTTGCAGCTCTCGTACCACTGCAATGGAGTTTGAGCAAAGGAAGTACTTGCTGAACCAATACAAAAGGAATGCATTGTGCTCAGTTTCAGTGACTGTTCCTTTAGTCATGGCATTATGAGCAAGGAAATTGGAATAACCAGAAGTTTTCTTGGAGAAACTAATCCCCAATGCCGGAATAGTGGAGGAGTGAAGAGCTGGAACCTC
Organism: Calophaca sinica; assembly: GCA_037113605.1. Lineage (NCBI taxonomy): Eukaryota > Viridiplantae > Streptophyta > Magnoliopsida > Fabales > Fabaceae > Calophaca > Calophaca sinica. The sequence continues at coordinate 72,801,607 of CM073737.1, read as the reverse complement.
ATCTCCAACAAGAGGAAGCCCTACTATAGCCACCACATCCAACAGGGTAGGAGTAATCATGCCCCAAGGAAAGGTGAAAGTGTTGGTGGGGACGGACCAGAAGCCAAAAGAGCCATAGAGCAGATCCAGGTTGAGTGGAATGTCATGCTAGATAGTATGATCATATCATAAAGGCCCCATTATTTCCATTGGGCGGACTTGGCCTTTTCCAATCTGTTAACCCAGTCGACATAGGGTTGAGTCGCGCGGGGCCAGGATCAAAGATCGGTCGGCTTGGACTTGGTGGTAAACCAATCACAAGAAATTGGTAGGCCATAAAGTAATGGATACATGTATTCGTTCGAAAAAATGGCTCCTTCCTTTAACTCCGAGGTAGAAGGATTTAGGGATAGGAAATCCTGAATTTCGAAAAGGGGGATTCAGAGGAAGGATCAGAAGCTGATGGGGAGTTAAGGCTAACAGAGGCAGATGATTGATCATCATCATACCCATAGGAGCGGTTTTGAGAGTCAGAAGCTGAAGACATGGTGATTGTGATTGCTAGTGAAAAGTTTGCAAGGAAAAAGGTAAAGCTACAGGGCAACAGTGCTTTCAAAAAGGTAATTAGGGTAATTCGGCTAAGGGATATTTAACGGGAATTCCGATTACTATAGATAAAGTTTGTTGAAGGTTAATCGAATGAGATAAGCCTATCGAGTTAGTCGTTGCTTATTTAAAAGTTTATTGCAAACGGATAACTTAGCATTAATGATCTAGGCGGCGCTGACAGTAATCATTACGTTGCATTAGCCTAAACTTAAAGTTTTACAGCTAAAGCAATGTAGGGGGCAATTGTTTACACCCAAAATATTCCTAAGTGTCAGCCAAAGTTAACAGCAGCCAATTGGAGGAGGCTTGTCGAATGGAGGTCAGCCGAACCACAGGTCAGTCGATATTGCAGCTAACAAGCTAAAAGCAGAAAACCAAGAGCTGGATAAGGGTCTTAGGCTTATTGGGCTGGTATGAAGGTATTATTCCCATTGGGCCATAGCGAAGTCACTATTGGGCCATGGTTTAGGAGTTGCTCCATGAGCCGAAAATGATGGGAAGAGATCCTGAATTAATTTAAATTTAAAGGAAAATCAAAGCGCGGATTGATCCCAAGTTTTTAGGAGCTGAAGGAGGGAATGAGAAGATAAGATCAAACAGAAAGAGCCGTTGGTTGGGACGTGATCATGAAGCATGAAGGCACCTAGAATTTAGGAAAGTGGTTAGTGGAACAGGGCACGATTCAGCCGATTAACTGTCAACTAGGATATTGCTGTTGTTTGTCATTTGAACGTGGCAAATAGGGGTAGTTCTTAGTTACTACGATAAATACCCAAGTTGTACATAATTTTACACATATCAATCAATACAAACAACTTATTTTCGCTTAATCGCATTTATGTTTACCTTTACGTTCCTGTTTTTTGTTTAGTTCACTACACTTAACCATTTTTGAAGTGAGTTAAGGGACCCATAGTTGAGGAACAGAATTCCTTTCTCAGCGTAGTCGCTTGAAGAAAAGAAAATCACTGTTGTGGAGTTAGTCGATTCATCAGCTAAATTACATTCCAGTCAACAAAAAACAAGTTTTCATTATAAAGAATAAAGCAAGAATTTTAATAATTAATAAGAAAATTATACATACCAAAACAGACATTCTTTGAGGGATTTCACTCTTATAAATTAAGTTTTTATTTTAAAGAATAAAGCAAGATATTTTAATTATTAATAAGAAAATTATACATACCAAAACACTAAAGAGACATTCTTCGAGGGATTTCACTCTTATAAAATAAGTTTTCATTTCAAAGAATAAAACAAGATGTTTAATATAATGGCAAGTGACGGCTCTGCTAGGGTTTTTGAAGCCCCTACGGTGTCCAGTGAGAAAACCAGCGAAAAAGATGACATTCTCAAACATAGTAAGAAGAAAATAAGATCGTGGGAGGAAGATGAAGTCCATGACACGTCTCAGGTGGATGCATGAAACGTTACAACGAAGCCAAATGTCTCGTATAAGGAAAAACTACTCAACTCGTTTGGTGAGGAATTCCAAGAGAAGTTGGATGCTAATTACATGAAGGGGAAACTGGGACCTGAGGTTTTTGATGGTGCTAAGAAATCAGAAAACCCCCCAGGGAACTGTCCTGAGATTCAACTATCTGATGAGGAGTGGGAAGAGTGGTCTAAGCCATGGAGAAATATTTTGGTGACCAAGCTGCTGGGTAAGAATGTTAGCTTTCGAGTCCTTGAGAACAACTTGCAGAGAAAATGGGCCCGCAAAGGTAGTATCAAGATAGTGGACATGGCTGATGGCTTTTATTTGGTTTATTTCTCTGCTGTGGACGACTACAATTGGGTTCTCTTTGAGGGACCTTGGATGATTGCAGATCATTATTTGATTGTGCAAAGATGGCGACCTTTCTTCCTTCAGAGCGCAGAAGTTTCTAGCAAGGCAGCAGTGTGGGTTCGGATTCCAAAGCTCTCCTTTGAACTGTATAATGCTAAGTTTCTCTGGCGTATCGGTTCTGAGTTAGGAACAATGCTTAAGGTTGATCGCCTAACCTCCATTCACTTCCGAGGAAAATTTGTGCGTATTTGTGTGGAGATGGATCTTAATCAACCCTTACCATCTCACATCAAAAGTAAGGGAATATAACCTTGTTGTGGAGTACGAAGGGTTGCACCAAATTTGCTTCCGGTGTGGCCGCTATGGGCACAAAGCTGATAAGTGTCAAGAAATGCTTGAACCAAATGTAGTCACCCTGAGTAACGGCCAGGGAGTTACACCCCCAACCCAGGGTAAGGGGCCTGAAAGTCTGAAAGACATGGCAGTGCCGAAATTGAGCCATGCAGGCAATGAAACAGTGCCGGCAAATGCTACAATTGAGAAGGTTGATACTAGGGCTGACGTGGAGAAGGCTGCCAATGGAGATTCTTCTACATTGCCCGATAATAGCGTAACAGAAAGTGGCAAGGAGCTGAAATTTGGCTCATGGAAGTAGTTTCTATTCTCAATCAGCCGGATTGGAGAACATCTGTGGAGCATATTTATCGTGAGGCCAACTAATGTGCGGATCTGTTAGTTAACAAGGGACATACATCGACCTATGATGGTGTTATTTTGGGGTGCTCTTTCCCTTTGCTTAATTTGTTCCTTTCAAATGATGTTAGAGGTGTTTCTATACCTCGTAGAGTTTCGTAATTGAATTCCTTTCCTTATCAAAAAAAAAAAAAACAAGATGTTTAATTATTAATAGGAAAATTAATGGTTGATGTTTTAATATATTCATAAATTGTTATGCATATGTACATCTATCAATAATCATAAATCACTATGTGCTGAGCTTTGAAGGAATAGCTTTGAGTCCCATTCTTTTGGAATTTTGGTTCTGGAATCTTCAATTTCAGGGAGGCTGAGCTTGTGGGAAGCTCTCAAAATCTCTGCTTTCTTTGATTTTCAATTGAATTGCATGATGAAAAATTCTGCTTTCTGCATCCTGAATTTGCAACCACTGTGTGCTGTTAATGGTAAAAGACTAATTGCGTCTGCATCTGTTTGTCACAGTTAAACCTTGACACGGACATCACTTGTCATATCTCACACTGTTCTTGTGATATTGTTACTTTTTAATATCTCTATTTCTTTCTTTCTCAAATACTAGTGTGAATTTTCTATGCAGAAAATACCAGAATTTTGACTTGACCAGTCAACAGCCAAGGCAAAGGACAAGGTTTGATAGTTAAATAATAAATCTTTTGGTGCTTAATTTTTAATTTAGGAGTGGATAAACAAGAGAGAATCATTAATGCTGCTGAAAAGAGCCCAAAAAAGGGTATAAAAATAATGCTGCTGAATAAAATATTTGTCTATTTTTTAAAATACTAACAATGTGGAGAGTCCTATTACAAGTTAAATGTAATGCTGCTCGTGAGTAACCTTCAACCACTTTTTTGTTGGTTGGCAACTTGGCATTTAATCAGTCATGTAAGTGGCTTTTTAGTGTTAAACTCTTAGCTTCCTTGTAAGTGTGTTGTTTAAAATCTTACGACTTTAATATAATGAATCAATCAACATTTCTGTGAGTGAAATATATTGTAGGACTGTATTGCTACCAGCACTTTATTGTTGAGTTTGCATAGCTTGATGTTAGAGATAATAGAGATTCACTGTATCCACTGAAGTAGAGATTCTTGTGGAGATTATTCACTGTATTTTTTTGTATCAGCATTCAACATGGGTTGCCTGGTGTCAACTCCAAAGGATTATTCTGGTGGAAATAGAAGGAGGCCAGGGAATATTGGTGAAGTTTCAGTATATGTTCCTGGTTTAAGAATTCCTAAACCTGTTGATTTTGCTCAATCACTCGGTGATTATTTGTCGAAGAATATAATCGAACGCCTATCTGCTATTAGAACACGTATAGTTGTAATGGTTGGTCAAGAAGGTCCTACAATTACAAGAACGAAACGAAAAAGCGTTACTCAACATGGTTAGTTTTAGCAACAATAAAATTATTTTATGATAAATATGAATCTGTTTGATTATACTTTTTAAAAACAGTTTTCTGTTTTAAAATATTTTAAAACAAAATTTGTTCTTTGTTAAGTTTTATAAAACAGAAAAACAGTTTTTAAGAACTAAATCAATCAGACCCTAAAAGTTGCTCTAATTTATTGATGCATCGGCATCGTGTGATTTCATCTACAGGTGGTTCGACACTGGCTGATCTTCTAAAGGCTCTTGAAGATTACTTGCCGGTTCTTTTAGGATTAGTTAAAGATGGTAAGCATGTGTTAGTTTAGTCCATTAGTACATGATTTATTTATGCTCTATGTAAAGATAAGAATTGATTATTATCACTTCCTATCTTTATGGTGTAGGAAGCCATTTACAATACAAAGTACAATTTGTTTGGGTGAATCAAGAGGATGATAAAGAGGTAACTTAACTCCTTAAATTCATACATGTATTCTGGATTGAATTTGGAAGTTACTTTCTATACTGAAGAATGAATGCTGATCAATTTGTTCGCACTGTGCGGTGATTGGCAATCTTTACAGGAAACAACCATGTCTAATGCTTGGTATGAGGTGTTGTCAGTTTTGCATTTGATGGCGATGCTATTACTGTTACAGGCTAATTTGTTATTGCTTCCAAGATCATCCACTGACGGTTATCACCCAAAAGTATCAGATGGTAAGTAATACTACAAAAAAATTTGGTACAAGCAAATAAATTTGTCTCCCTGGTTCTGAATCTCTTACTGTTTATTATATCTATCAGCCAAAATAAATTGGAATTGATTAGCATGGACCTTGAATTGGAGACACTCTTGCCACCAACACCTTACTCTTCTGTGGATACATAGTGATACATAAGCGAAATATTTATATTCTTGAGGTTTTCAAATAATCTTGTTTCTTCTGTGTGCACGCATGCGCACGTGTGTTGGATGTGTTTTTGTACAAATACTATGAGTTTAATTGATATGCACAGACAGTGTAAAAAAGTTTTACACCATCATCCAATAATATCTCACTATATATATGTTTGTTGAGATATTTTAGGAAATGATATAACAAAGTGACATAATGGTGAGATATGATTGAATGATGATGTAAAACTTTTTGATACTGTCGGTGCATATCAATTAAATACTATAGCACATTAATTACGTGGACCCTTCGCTCCATATTTACAATTTGGATAAATTGGACAAAAACTGGTTGTAAACTAGTAATTGTAAATTTGTCATGTTATTAAAATTAAACTGAAAAATATAAGTTTATACTGGATTATTTGTTTTTTCATATTTGTCCCAATCCAATTGTATGAAAGTTAAGCTTTTGGTATCATCTGCTAACAGAAAGCAGATGAGCTTCTGTTGATATCTTTTAAAAGCTGCTGGATATCTGGATTGTGCAGTCAGACATGTTCTTCCACAGTTACCTGCAGAACTCAGGTTTGTTGTACATATCTAATGCATGCAATGAATTGATTGTAACACTTTTTTTTATGTAATCTAAATAGCCTTCTTCATTCTTTTGATGCTTATTACTTTGGTTCTGATTTTAGGATAAATTTACCAGTTGACCTTGCAGAAGGAGTTCTTCGAGCACTCTGTCTGCAGGCATTAGGACAGGTAATGATTTTTCTTTTGTATGGATCCATTAAGTGTCACTTGTCTTCTTGTTCCTCAATGGCTAAAATTAATGTGTTTCATTAACATGGAAAATTTTTGTCCACTTATCTTCTCACAAAGTTATGTTGAGGATTCAAACGGTTGGCTTGGCTTAGTGAATCTGAGAACAGCGTATTTAAATCTCATATTACTTGACTTTGTTCTCATTATAAAAGAAGGGAATGAATTGAAAAGGGTGAAAGGTAGAAGAGAACAACAGTGGATACACTAGATCTCAGCTCAAACTCTTATTTTAGTTCTTTTGGTATTTTCAATGTATTTATTTATTGAGGATGAAAACCAATGCTATGATGGGATTAATAAGGAGAACTTATCTGATTCCTACTCAGTGTTATCGATTGCAGATGGCGAACCATAGCGGAAGGCCAAAATTCTGCTATTTTAAGTCGCTTCTTTCCGCCATAAAATGCCATGGCGTCGCCATCCTTCACAAATTGTCCATAGCGGTTGGCAAAAAAACCGCCATCACCGTGATGGCGCCACCAAGGCCGCTATTTGATAACACTATTCCCGCTCTTTTTTGTTCCTGCTCTTTTTTGTTCAATCCATTATATGTAAATCCCTATGGATTTTGTTTCAAGTAATGTAATAGTTAAGGTGTTTTGGGTCTAATAGTGCACTGCCTTACTTTAAGAATTTGTGTGATTTGAAACCATTAAATTTGTATGTTGAATCTTTCAATAGAAGAAAAGTTTCCTGTGTCATGGTAACATTAGTGTATGTGTATGGAAGACTGGAATGTTCAATATTTAGATACCTTTAATCTTGTTCACATCCATTTTGGATGTTTATTTCTTCCCTTTCTTTATTTTTTCAGGGTGTAGATATACAACTTGGAATGGCAATTGATAGTACTAAAGCAACTCTTGCAGTTAAGCGTAAAATTGCATGTGAGATGGTGAAATCTTGGCAACAGGTATAATAACTTGTTTCATATGAGATCTGTACTCAACTGCTTTTGTCATTGGGGAATAGGCCCTTTGTTTTTTCCTTTTGTGGTTATATCCTAAATTTCTTATGGGCCATCTAAGTTCTAGCTTTCTTCTCTTGGATCTGTACTGTATTGAGAACATTATTTTTCACAAGACACTAGTAGATGGGACTTGTGCTCAGCACGAGTGCGAGAAAATCAGGGGAATTTTTTTTCTCTATATTCTATATAAAAGATAGTGTAATTTTTTTTAAAATAGATAATAAATGAGCGATTGAAGCAGGAAATCATATTGGAAGCTGGAAAAAGGGGGAAAATTTTTTTTGACCTGTGAATGAGTTTTTGGCATGTGACATAACTGTAGTTAAGTTTCTTAAATATATAATATAATAAATGTTTGTTTTTATTTTACATGCTCTGTTTATGTGTGTTTAATATGGGTGCATTTTTTCAGCATATATTGCTTTGATTACACTGTTTGTTTTACAGGCTCAAGATAACATTATGAACCTTCCTTTAGCGAATGGTTAGGGTGAAAAGCATCAACTTTTTGTGAAACGGAAATATGTTGAAGCTAAGGTATATGCCTCCCCCCCCCCCCCCCGGGTTATTTGCATGTTGGTATTTAATTATGTCTTACTGCATAGTAATTTTATTAGAGGCAGACTTTCTGGTTTATTACCTTATGCAAACAAATGCAGATGAAAGTATAAATTGGTTCAAATAATCGATTTTCCTCTACATCAGTTTTCTCAGAAGCTCTATCATCAAACTTCTCCATGAATACCTATAAACTTAAGACTTCTTCATTAGCAAGGAACCAAATACTTATTTGAGTGAATCACCAATTTAGTTTCTAAAATTATAGAGATCGGGCAATTTGGTCCCTAAAATTAACAAATTCCAAAATGATCCCTGAAATTGAAAATCTCCGACCACATTAGTCCATTCGGGACGATTTCAAGGACACAACCCAAAAACACTAATGTGATCGAGGATTTTAAATTTCACAGATCATTTTGAAATTTTGTTAATTCTAGGAACCAACTTGCCTAATGCCTACGATTTCAAGGATTAAATTCCTAGAATTCCAAAGACTAAATTGCTGTTCACTCTACTTATTTTATTTAAGAAGTTCCAATAAGCTAGAAGTTAATCCAAACTAGGCCCGAATATGGTTTCGTCTGCTTTCAGCATATTCGTATATAGGAAAGGTCATAGTTGTCAAAACCGGACCGGACCGGCCGGTCCGACCGGTTGAACCGGGAATCGGACCCCTGTCCGGTCCGTTTGAACCTTAAAACCGGATTATAGTCGAACCAGCCTAAAAACCGGAAAACCGGTAAAAAACCGACCAAAACCAGGAAAACCGGAAAAAAAACCGGACAAAACCGGGAACCGGGGGGTTCAACAAAAATTAATTTTTTATTTTTTTAAAAAAAATGGTAAATGACATTATTTTTGACACATAAGAGATTTTATATCCATTTTTTCACGTTAATGGGTTAAATTAAATATTATAATAAAATTTAAAATTAATTTATATATTAATATAAATTATGAGAATACTTACATTATAGTATTTGTAATTATTGAATATTAAAAAGTTATTATAACATTTATTTTAGTTTAATATGTAATTTTTGTATGTTATATGTTGATATACAACATTTTAACCATAGTTTAATTTTTTATGTCGTGATGTTATGAATATTATGTTATTTTTTGTTTATTATTGCTTTATATGTTATATTAAAAATTTTAAAAATATAATTTAATTCATTTCCGGTCCGACCCCGGTCCGACCTTTGAACCTTGAACCCGTGCCTACACCGGTTCAGTGTCCGATCCGGTTTTGATAACTTTGGGAAAGGCATTCAGCAGAAGCAAGTTATATGAAGTTGTGATATGTTTGTCATAATGGTTTAACAGGCTGCAGCATATTATTATCATGGTTTGATTCTTGATGAGGGAACTACAGAGAAATCTAACGGGATGGCTGTTGCTGCTTTGCAAGCAGCAGATGGATATTTCAACGAAAGCAAGAAGTTATGTGAGGCATTCAACATGTCACCTCCATTGTCAAGGTTATCCATTGTCCTCCCTTTCCACATTGCTATATCTATTTTCTGCCCTCAGAAAACATGTTTTCACCTTCTGTCTTCAAAACTCACCAAACCAACAGTAAGGTTTTAAATCATGTCTTTCTAAATAATGTGATACTATCATTAGTTGTAATTTCCTTCGGTAGATGTTCTATTAATCAGTCATGATTCAATGAGAATTATCATGACCATGGTTTGATATACTACTCAATTTTTTAATTCACTTCAAGAAGATTACTATTGCTGGTCTTGTGCTGTATTATGGTCAATCTAACTGGCAATCATGATGCAGAAATCCACCACCTTGGGGGACCATGAAATATCTCTGAAAAAATTCCTGAGGACACTTCAAGCAAGGTGCGAATAAACCGTGATCTGTACTCTCATCAGATTTTCCAGAGTGCATGACTAACTTGTGGCCTAGCAGCAATTGCATAATCATTATCTATTATCTATATACGAAACTTAACTACACTAATGATACGTGACAAAAACTCATTCATCTGTTTTCCTGTCAAAAACTATGTAAAAAAGTATTTTACTGAATAATATTGTATTAACTTAATCATTATACACACACTAATTGATGTTATATAGACTACGCTAGACTTAAACCTAATGGGTCTGAGCATGGGCCTGATAAATAAACTAGGTTACAATACAAAAGGTAAATATTTACTATTTATTCTAATTATTTACAATATTCCCCCTCAAGCTGATGAGTGGATATCAATCATTCCTAGCTTGCAAGTAAGTTGGTGGAATCTTTCTGTAGATAATCCTTTTGTAAGCACATCTGCCAGTTGGTGTCCAGTAGGAATGTAGGACGTTGTTATCAGTCCACAATCTAACTTCTCCTTTATAAAGTGTCTGTCTATCTCAATGTGTTTGGTCCTGTCATGTTGTACAGGATTATGAGCAATGCTGATTGGTGATTTATTGTCACAAAACAACTTCATTGAGCCTTCATAGTTCACTTTCAAATCATCAAGTATAATCTTCATCCACAATAGCTCACAAATTTCATGTGTCATTGCTCTGAATTCTGTCTCAGCACTTGATCTGGCCACTATATTTTGCTTTTTGCTCCTCCATGTAACAAGATTACCACACAAGAATGTGCAGTAGCCAGAAGTGGACCTTCTATCACCCACTGATCCTGGATTCTCTACTTGGGACAATGAAGACTATCTCATCATGTCATGGATGTGGAACTGTATGATTCCAGATATCAGCGGGCATTATATGTTTCTTGCTACTGCCAGGGAAATTTGGGACAGTCTCAGCCAGACTTACTCCAAGAAACAGGATCTCTCTGCCCGCTTTTATTTGAAGAGCAGGATCTTCAATACTAAACAGGGAAGCATGTCTGTCTCTGAATACTTTGTCATTATGAAAGGGTTCTGGATTGAATTGGATCAATATCAGACTTTCAAGATGGAGACCACCAACGACACGATCGCTTTGAATACTTGTATTGAAACCGATCGAATCTTTGAGTTCTTGGCTGGGTTAAACAGTGAGTATGACCCTATTCGACTGCAGATTTTGGGCAAGGACCGCCTTCCTTCTTTTTTTAAAGTGTTCTACATTGTGCGGGGTGAAGAGAATCGTCGGGGTGTCATGCTAGGTACCAAACCCTCTGAAGGATCTGCATTAGCTGCCAACAAGACAGGCAGACAAGGATCATCCAAGTCTGGCAGGGAGGATCGCTACTGCGAACACTGCAAGAAGCCAAAGCACACAAAGGACAGATGTTTTAGGCTCCATGGGAAAGACAATGTCCTTAACCGTATTGGAGGTTTCAAAGGTATTCAAGCACACGTGGCAGCATCTACTCTCACACCTGTAGCTTCTCCATCCGGTCCAATTGCGCCTTCCCCCTTGGGCGCTGAGAACTTGGACCGCTTGCAAAATCTCCTCGACTCCTTGCGTAAGCCTTCTAGTTCTTGACAATGACTGGTAAGCTTCCATTTTTCTTTATCACTTATACTGGGCACGGGTTCTCTCAGCTAACTAGTTAGTTAATGAATACATATGTTATTGTATTATTTATATTACAGGATCATGGAGACAGCTCCAACATTGCCTGATTTTTCCGTGGCCTTGAACCCGGATGAATACCAACTTCCTTCAGTGGACTCCTCTTGGAGAACAGAGAACATAAAAGTGACACAAACTCATCACAAGATTCACAACCATTTCAAGGGTGACAAATGATAACATACTATGAATTTTCAAATCTCAAAGAAATTTTGGTCTTCCTGAAAGATGCAAGTCAAAAAAGTGTGTTTTTCCAATTCTTGTCAATAGAAAAAATAAATTAGTTTTTTCTGTTGGTTCCTACTTTCTGCCTTTTTTTGTACTTTCATATATTGATTTTCCCCCCTCTTACTCTACATATTAGAAAGATGCCCTGTAAAACCCAAAACATGTCTATCAATTGGTCAAGCACTATAATTAATTAATTATTTCCATAAGTAATAAATATATTGATAATTCAAAACATATTCTGAATCCAGATAATAATTTAAATAAAAAAATTAACACCAAGCCCATGTGAGGTACCAAACTTAGGGGCATTGCGTCTTGCTGATTCAATTAAAATTCAAGGTTTTGTTGGATTTCTTGATAAGTTCATTTGCATTTTGTTGAGTGTTCAAGGATGTGTCCAGCTAGAAACTTTGGAGCTGAGTGGGTGATCATGTCTTAAGGAAAGAAACATAACACTTTCAGAGGTTATGATATCCTCTTCTACTAAAAGGGGAAAAAAAAAAACAGCACAAAATATAGGAAAAACTACTAAACAAAGTTTGTTACTGTCTCTGCAAATTAAATACAAAAACACCATAGTGAACAAAGGAAGAAACCTTTATCCCCATAAAAGAGGTAGCACTGAAAATACCTAACACACACACATCACGGTTGAAAACACAGTACATACCACAGGATGACTTTCCACATATAACAATGCCAAGTCAAACACTTTTGCATGATCAATGTTTACCATCCATAGTTAGCACCTGTTTGTGTATATACACCACATAGAGATACATCCTACAATAACCAAAAAACCGAGAAACAAAATGTTAGTAATAATCTGAGAAGCCTACAAATGAATAAAGTATAAAATTAATAGCATCATTTGCAAATGTAACTCTAATAAGCAATAGCTGTTCAATCATTTCCAAACAAATGAGAGAATAGCAACAAGATGGTTTAACTTTATCACCAGCAATGTCACTAATCCAGCTTGACATTATAGAATTTGAACCAGTTATCACTTCTGGAGGCATACAAACAAGTGCATCTGAAAGTGTCAACCTCCATGTGTCTTGTCTCGGTTGGATAGCTAATGTGGTTAGAGCTTGGAACATAAGGTGTTGGAAGGAGGAGGACCGGGGTTCAAACCCCAGCAAAGGAGAAAATACTAACATAACAACTAACAACTAACAACTAACATTTGCCATTCAAAAATAAAAAACCTCCATGTGTATTTCATGGTGAAAAATAACCTCTCCATAACTCCATCTCACCATGGAATTATCCTTCAGGTTTGTTCTTTTGTTGTACAATGGTGGCAATAGAAGCTGCATTGGTGCAATGGTTGCTTTCATATGATGATGAGGTCATAAGTTCGTTTGACCCATCATGGCCGGAGCTTTGTAACACCGGGTTGCCCTTTAATGGTGACAATGAGGTTTGAACCTATGACATTATGCAACCTACTCAAATGCCTCACCATTAGGCCAACCCTAGCAGCTTTACTACCCTTCAAGTTAATCATAACATTGGGAGAAATAAATGACGCACAATTGTTTTTCTCCATCGCTGGTGTATGAAAACTCAAGTTTGTCATTATTGAATACTGAACTGCAATACACTTTTGAAGATGCCTATCAAAATATAATTGTTATTGTTAGAAATCATATTTAACATGTGCTTATTATTAAATTAATAGGTGCAAGTAATTAGGGATGTAGTTACACAAATCAAGGATTTGATTTGACTTGATCATTTGTAATTATTACATGATTGTATCCTGAGATTATAAATAAGACCAATGTGTGATCATAGGACACACAACATTCCTTCTCAATTTTCTTTACATGGTATCAGAGCAGGTTTTGTTTCTGTAACCTTTCTCTATGATTCACCACCGCTGCCGCCATCTGCCGCCGACAGCGCCACCTTTCAGTTTCTGGCGCCATCTTGGTGCCTTATTTTCTCACTAATGGATCATATTGTGGTGACTTCTCTTCCCACTGACGATTATTTCGGTGGTGACTCTTTTCCCACATAAATCATATTAGTGGTGACTCTTTTCCATCAACGACCATTCCAGTGATGCGTTCTCTTCTCACCGACGACCATTCCGGTTGTGTCTTTTCTTGCCACCGAAGATCATTCCGGTGGTGCCTTCTCTTCCCACCGGCAACCATTCCGGTGGTGCGTTCTATTCCCACTGACGACCATTCTGGTGGTGTCTTCTCTTCCCACCGAAGACCATTCTGGTGGTGCCTTCTCTTGCCACCGCCGACGACCATTCCGGTGGTGTCTTCTCTTCCCAGCGACGACCATTCCAGTGGTGTCTTTTCTTCCCATCAACGATCATTTTGGTGGTGCCTTATATTGGTTATGACTCACACTAGCCCATTGGCCTAGTCACTGTGAAGGGAAATGCAGTTTTCGTGTAACAAGCTTAAAGCTTAGCAAGCTTTAGCTTGAGGGGGAGTGTTAGAAATCATATTTAACATGTGCTTATTATTAAATTAATAGGTGCAAGTAATTAGGGATGTAGTTACACAAATCAAGGATTTGATTTGACTTGATCATTTGTAATTATTACATGATTGTATCCTGAGATTATAAATAAGACCAATGTGTGATCATAGAACACACAACATTCCTTCTCAATTTTCTTTACAGTTATCCTTACTATCCAACATTAATAAAACACATTTTCGTCATTCTTGAAACAATTTCACAGCTTATTGGGATCATTATTAAGCTGAATATGCTATTTCAAATTATGAAGTCAAGAAACATACTGACATACTACATAAATCATAATATACAACATTATTTCCATACTAAATCACAATCCAATATCATTGAATTTCTCTACACTAAACAACAAATTGAATTCGTATATATTTAGCACTTGACTCTAGTTTTGGTATTGCTTTTCATTTGTTTCATATATTAAGAACCGAGTTATACATGCCTGAGAATAGAGCCATACATTGTTGCTGCAGAAATAAAGCCATTTGTGTTGCAGTGACAATAAAGTCATACGACACTACTGCTGCACAAATTCTGTCTCAGAAACTTCCATGTCCACAAATTTATGCTTTATCACCATCAAGTGGTTTTATGTGTGAACTGTTGAGATCTTCATCTAATTTTCTCACTGTTATTTTTTTGTTCCATTTATGTAGAAGATCAAAAGAAATAGGGCTACTAAAATTAGTTACTGTGATAGCAGACCACAAGAGAGTTTACCTTCGAAACCAGCTGCGCCTCTTTTCTGTGTTGACATCATTGAACTTGAATCATAATTCACACCATCACCCAATGAATGCATTGCTGGAGCTAGGAGAAATGAAAACCACTACATGACCAGTTTCACATCCATGACAATTAATCCATTAGTTGTTGCTGCAGCACAAGCACAAATTGTGTAAAAATCTTGCATGTCCACGAATAAATCTATGCTTTTTCACCAACAGGTGGTATTGTGATTGACCTGAACGATTGTGAATCGTCGTCATCGCCGTCATCATCCTCATCATCATCATCATCTAATTTTCTCTTGTTATAAGTTAGGATTGGTGAATTGAATATCCTGCATGTTGCTTTTGTGCTTGAATATGTGGATTCCACTTTTTATAAGGAGTGATTTCACCATCGAACCCTCACACAAAACCTTCATATGGATCCATTCATGTCTTAAAAGTGTTTTTCCCAGTTTAGATTCAAGATACTTGTCATGCAGTTGCAGATCGTACACATGTGTATGATCATGTTCTATCACGAGATTGTTGAGATCACATTTATAGCCATTGACTCTTAATGAAAGAAATTCACTGTTGGGGCACTTGTTATGCATCGATTTACAAACAACGAAGAGAGCTACAGAAGGGAGCTTGTTACGAAACCAGAAAGAAATTGACGGTCCCCTGCTTTGGTGCTCGAACCACTCTGGAATCCTTGCACTTCCTGGCAAAATAAACCTAGTGTCTCCAGACTCATGCAGTTCCTGTTAGTCATAAATAATTCATAAGTTTAGTTTGGCAAGATAAATTACACTATGCGATGAAATATGAAGTCAAACACAAGAAGAAAAAAAAAATCCAAACCTGATTCAGTAGCATGTTTCTATGCATAGAAGTCAAAGATTTGCAGTGTAACGCAGACAAATGTTTTAATTTTGGCGGAATCCCTTTAATTTCTCGAAGATACTTGCAATCATTCAAATTAAGGATCCTTAAAAAACAACATTCTTTGAGGCATTCCGGAAGAATTGTGAAATTATTCGCCGATAGGTCTAAGTATTCCACATTAGCAAACCACGTGAGAATTATTGGAAGAAATTCATCTGACAGGTTACATTTTGGGAGTCCAAGTTCTTGTACATTTGAAGACACCATGGAACTCAGTTTCACATTTTGTTTTGGCAATAGACAACCCTCGGCATCAGTCAATAATTTTGGCATCATGCGAATGCTACTTTGTAGCCTATGCCTTTCACGTCCCCATATTCGTAACTTACGAAGCCGAGTGAGATTTTGAAAGGAAAATGGCAATTCCTCTATGGAAGTTCCCACCCAAAAAATGTTTGTTATATTTTCCATCTTTCCTAATATTTCTGGAAATCTCTCGAGACTTTTACAATCTGAAAGTTCCAGTTCTTCAAGAGATGTCAACTTCAAGGGTGGAAAACGCCTTAGCTTATGGCAACCGTAAGCATTCAAGATTTTCAGTTTATTGAGGAACCCAATAGAATCGTGAATTGTGATTAAATTCTCACATCTTCGAAATGAAAATTCTTCTAAATTTTGGAGACCAGATATGTCAAGTATCTGTGTTAAATATTGACAGTTGTCGAAATTTAACTTTTTCATATTTACGAACCTCTGCAAAAAGAAAAGAAAGGCAAAGAGAAAAAATGAATAATCTTAAAGTGATGTATTGGTATACAAAATGAGGGAAATGAAATCACTACACCTACCTTTTTCAATGAGCCGGGCAACTCAAAAGATATAAGGCCACTTTCGCACAGCTTGCATATGGAAAGTTTCTTTGGACGAAAATCAAATGGTATATACCGTGAAGGATATCTATGCCATTCCAACACTCTTAAACTATTTGGAAGCTGTTCAGGATCTCTAGAAAAGCGACCATTTTTTATAATAAGTGTTTTGAGGTTTTCCATCTTCTTCAGTTCATCTCCTTTCCATTCTACCTCTTCTTCTTCTTCCTCAGATAATGGGAATTTCAGATATATAATTTCAATTTGACTTGTTCCCTTTTAACACGAAAAAGCGCAAATCAACCAAAATACATGTATATATGTTACAATTTCAACATATGTACTTCGATAAATTTTCATATTATAAAGGAACAAAAAACTATAACATAAGCATTTGTAACACTAGTGATCAAAAGAGCTAAATCAAGGTTAAAGATAAAAAAAACCAAACTATCCATAAATAGCAGTCTTACTCACCGAATTTTCTTCAAAAACTTGAACTATATCTTCATGGAACCACAACCTACTGCGTTTCCCAGGCTCTTTTGGTGATTCTTGTCGTACAATTTCTTTACCCATGTCCTCTATCAAGTCATGTAATGTCACAATATCATGATGACCCGACCGACTAATCTTTATGAGAGATTTTTCAACCAGCACTCCAATATGATATTTCATGCATTGACCATGATGAGCACAAAGTATATCTTTGACCTCTTCCAATTCATACCCTTTGAAGCAACAAGCAATGTCGAGAAAAACACTCCGCTCATCTTCCTCCAAAGCATCAAAGCTTACTTTAAGTATCTTTTGGATCTCTTTATTAGGAATCCTTTCATACCTATCTAATATAGATTTCCATTCTCCAATATGCTTTCCAAACAAATTGGAACCTACTACTTCTAAAGCCAATGGAAGGCCAGAAGCATAAGTTATTGCACGATTTAAAATGTCCTCATAACTTGAATCAATTGTATTATTTTTAAAAGCCTTCCATCTGAACAATTCGAGTGCTTCTTTCCCATTTAACGCATCTACTTGATATGTTCTATGAATACCATGACTTGATAGCAAATGTTTGTCTCGAGTGGTAATGATCACTCTGCTGCCAGGACCGAACCAATCAAGTCCTCCAGCCATAACCTGCAACTGCTTCAGTTCATCAACATCATCCAGAATCAAAAGAACCTTCTTTTTGTGCAGCCTTTGCTTTATTATTGGAATTCCTTCGCTTACATCTCCTAACTTAATGTTCAATTCAACTGTTTTGGAAAGGATCTTCTCCTGAAGATGTTCTAAGCCATGTTTAGCTGAATTTTCTCTCACGCTATGAAGAAAACACAAACATTCAAATTGATCGGCAATCAAATTATAAACCGCTCGAGCAAGTGTTGTTTTCCCCATTCCCCCAGTTCCATGGATCCCTAGCATGCAAACTCTATCATCAAATCCAACATCCAGATGCCACTTTACATGTAGCAATCGAGACTCTAGTCCAACAGGGTAATCCGCAACATGTAAAAGAGTACGATTGATCTTGTTGGAAACCTCTTCTACTATCTTCCCAATAAACTCATATTCATATTCATTCCTGCCCAATCGGATAAGTTTCTGTAAATGCTTCACAATCATATCCATGTATTGATAATTATATTATGACAAATCAAATTCAAATTCAAATTGAAATTGTTTTGATATAACAATGAATTAACTTGTTCAACAAATAAGAAAAATAAATAAATAAAAACATATCTTTCCTCTTTAGCATTTAAGGTGAAATGATTCAACAATCGAAAATTAAAGAAAGAGATCATGAGAAGGCAAAATAGGAGTGGAATAAAGTGAGGTACCTAAGATTGAAATGGTGGCCGGACAAGTTAGCTGCTTGGTTAAGAGCCATCTTCCATTTCCGCAACCTCTCCATGTTATCTCTATACTTCTCCTTGTTATTTTTTAACCTCACTTCAAGCTGAGCCAGTCCTTCACCATAGCTCCCAGTCTGATGTCGCACGTGCGAAGGATCCACGCCATAGAAAACAGGCAAAAGCATGCGACCCTTTGTATCAAAGCAATCAATGATGTGGACAAGTTCGTCTAAGCAAAACGAAGAAGAAGCATAGTTGAGAGAGAACACAGGAATGAAAATCCTAGAGTCTTCAATGGCCTTGACAAGTGATGGTGTAATTTCATCCCCTCCCCGAAGCTCCCTATCATCGATGAAGGTGCGGATTCCCCTGTTACAAAGAGCTTTGTAGAGATTGCCGGTAAAACCGTGGCGAGTATCAGTGCCTCTGAAACTTAGGAACACATCGTAGGTGAAACCATAGGCGAAGGAAGATGAAGGTGATTTCATAGCCATGAGAATCAATACAGAAGAAACGCAAGTAAGTGTAACAAGAAGAACATAAGCGCAGGAATCAAAAAAAATAAAAAAAAAGCGTAGTTACACACACTTAGGATCCGTTGACCAATGTGAAACTTACTTCCGAATTTTCGCATCCTCCACGTGACTTAACTGGATTTGGATCCCAAAACATTTCACATGGGCACTATTAAAAACCCACTTGTGTAATTTTTTTTTTTTTTTTAAGTGGGGATCCAATGAATTTTGTGAAATTCCCACGTGAGCGATGATTTAAATCCCGTGATGACTTTCTTGGTAATCATCATCATCATCTCTATTATTATTATTATTTTAGTCAGAGAAAACAAACCTCTCTGTTAGACACGTGGCAACATTTGGGATTTGTTAACTCCCGTCCCTCGTGTCGCTGTTCTAACTCTTTTTTTTTTTTTTCAAATTCTTGCTCTCGCGCGTATTAAGTCCAATTTTAGTTAGAGAAAACAAACCCTTTTGTTGGCCATATGGCAACATTTGGGGTTTGTTAACTCCCACCCTTTTTCTAACTTTTTTTTCTTTCAAATTCCTGCTCTCGCGCGTATTAAGTCCAACTTTGTTTTTTTGCTTTTCAAATTCTTGCTAACTGGCACAATAGCTCACTTTGATTTCTTTTTTTCTTTTTCAAATAAGTCCATTAAATTTTTAATTTAGACCAAATAGGTACTGTAAGTTTTTAAGTTGAATCAAATATGTCCTTTCAGTTTTTAAGTTAAGCCAAATAGCAAGCGGAAGTGTACAAAAGTATCTAAAAGTATCCAACCTTAGGGCTTATAACTGTGCAGAGTGTTTGATAACTGGGACTTCCTTATTTACTGACTCTAACTTACTGGTTGTGGACCCACAATCTCTATCTTTCTTCTGAACCCGTCTGATACCTGCTAATGACCGAAGACAACTATATAAAAAACAAGAAGTAGAACAAGAGACTCAGAACACACTATATGCACCATTTAATGGGAAAGTAAGACTAGAGTTCATGTATAAAAAGACAGGCACACATAAGCAAAGTAGAATAGCAATACGTAAGAAAGCTCAAACCACACATCTCACAGTCAACTGTTAGGATCTCCACCTAACTACCCATAACCATGCAGCTTAAGTCTACATGCATACGTGGCCACACAGTTTTACAATATGACAAAGGCAGCCCCACTTTAATCACCATGTCTTTATAGATAACAGCGACCTCGATAAGCCAAGCCGATTGTCCATCCCCTATCCTGCTCATCGTACCCCTAAGAGTGCATCACTGCTCTTCAATAAGAACAGGTATCGGGGCGGCACTCGGGATCGGCACTATGGAGAGTGATGCAACAGTACCCCATCAGTGGGGCCAAATCACTGGTCACCTAGGAGCCTTGTCGGACCCAGACTATCCTCAAGGATCCACGTGAAGCATGTCCTATACCGACTGCATCGTGTCTGCATTCGCACTTGGCCTCGACACTTATGTGCACTACGGTGGATCGCAAAGACATGCATATGACCATTTATTATTCAAGACCTTATCGGTTTTCATTATTCATCACCAAGACATCAACTCATTATCTCAAACAAGATCATCATCTTATCTCAAAGACTCAAAGACATCAACTCATTATCTCAGCCAGCATTATAATTTTATCAATTTATTATAGTTAAACAACTCAGTCATATTCCCCATACAGCAACACTTATTATCAATTCAGCATAATCAGCACACCTTCCAACATATATAATATAAGTGTTCACATGCCTAATGTAACAGTAATTATCAACATATTAACCAATACAACATAGCATTAATTACCAATCAGTATCACATAGATCAACCAACACATCACTTATATCATCCATCCTTGATCAACAATATGGATCAACGCTGGTGTCGCTCAGGCGACCCACTACAGTCATATTATTAACAAGCATAAAATCAATCAATCACACAACCATAAGTAATTATACAAAATCAACATCACATCAATCCACATCCATCCATCAATATCAATAGATCATTCCTATGGTTGACAGACCTCTGACAACTGTCCTCAGCTATCACAGGCCACAACCTCTCTCCTAAGGTGCTGCTATTATCAACCACTAGTAGGGCTTGGGTCACCCTACGTCTAATTATACATTTATTCTAGTCCTACAATCCCTGGTGGATAGGATTTAGGTCTCCTATACCTGGTTAGAAGATTGTTGCAGCTGTTGCCACTCTCTGTATCCTCACCACTCCTGTCACTCGTATTCCTACCTCTGGATGCTCCTACTTGGTCTACTAAGCCACTATCATCCTCTCTTCTTAGAGGATTACCTACTAAGGGCTTTCTGATGCTCAAGATCCTCTCTTGAGGCAAGTGTAGAGCATACTTGCTCCCTAGTGGCCCTCTAAGTCTCACTCTTTTTCTCAATCCCTAGGATTACTTACTAAGGATTTTCTGATGTGCCAAATCCTCATTAGAGACAAGCACAGAGCATACTCACTCCTTAGAAGTACCTAGAGAGAGAAAGCTAAAGAGAAAAGAGGATGAAGGACGTACCTGGCTTAGGAGACTATCGTCGCCACTCCCGTCGCGCCTCCAGAGCTCCTCTACATCCTCCCAAAGCCTCTGGAAGAACTTGAGAAGAATGGAGGGCGGTGGGGGCTTATTTATAGGCGTGGTGGAGAGCTTTTCCTCTCACCACTGCCTTTGATCACGAGTGGATCGCGTTGCGATGGACCACGTTAAAATTTCATCGCGTCGCGATGGACCCTTCTCCAGAACGTTCCGTTTTCTCTCTTGCACTGCCTTGACCACCAGTGCTCATCGCGTCGCGACACGATGGGATGGAGTGTCGCGATAGACGCGTTTTAGAGAAATCTTGAATTCTTTGAATTCTAGGGTTTTTCTGTGGTATTTTTGACCTCTTAAAAGTACTTTAATCCTTTCAAATATTTATTTATTTATTTAATTTTCACAGAATGTCACACCACCACCCTCACTCCCCTTCCCTATGTGCAACCCCACCCCTTTTCCCCTTCCTAAGTCCCCTCCCTCGCCCCCCACCCTATCTTTTTTCACATATTTTTTCTTCTAAAAACTAAGTTTTTGGGATGTCACAATTTGTTATGTGGTCTATAAACTAAGTTTTTGAACAGAAAAATAAAATTGTCTATCGAAAACTCAGTTTTCAAATAGCATAGAAAATTGTGGCCCACAAAAAAACCTAGTTTTTGGAAACAAAAAAAATTGAAAAAAGTAGAGGTGGGGGAAGTTGGGCGAAGGGGAGGGGTAGTGGGGGAAAGTTGGGGAGGGCAGATGTAACGGTGAGCATGATCCAACCCAACTAAACCTAATGACC
Organism: Calophaca sinica; assembly: GCA_037113605.1. Classification (NCBI taxonomy): domain Eukaryota; kingdom Viridiplantae; phylum Streptophyta; class Magnoliopsida; order Fabales; family Fabaceae; genus Calophaca; species Calophaca sinica. The sequence continues at coordinate 72,779,358 of CM073737.1, read as the reverse complement.
CGCCCTGCCAAAAATTTAACCTTTTTAGTTAGATAGACTTCTAAAAAAGCTTTGACCTCACTAGTACATGAAACGGAAACAAATTAGGGTTTTTACATCGATTTTGTATTTAACCGGTGTAAAATGTGACGCGGTGGCAATTTTAAAATTATCGCGTCAGCTTTTACACCAGTTATATACCCAACCGGTGTAAAATCCTTGATGATTTAAAAACTGAACACAATATACACCGGATATGTATATAACCGGTGTTAAAAATAGCTTATTACATATTATCACACCAATTTGTCTACTTTTATAGGGCATTTTTAGTACTTAATTAAATATATCATTTTGCACTATTTAAAGCACAAAAGCACTCACTTATGTCCTATTTTGCAGAAAATTCATAAAGATACCACTCAGAGTAAAAGATGCGACAATAGACTGAAAACTAACAAGTTTAGAGAGTTATAGCACTACTGAACGAGCGGTTTCAGAGAATCAATAGGGGCGTACCCCCTTGGTCAGTACCACCTAGCGCTGATGAAAAAGTTCAGTACGGTCGTGCCCAAGGCAGTACGGCCATACACAGTTGATGTCAGGGATTGCTTTATGCACAAGTACGGTCAATGTCGCAAGCAAAGTTCAGTACGGCCATGTATGTAGTCGGTACGACCGTACCCCGTCCCAGATTGTGCAGATTTGAAAGCCAGATAACCTAATCCGCATCCCAAGATATAAATAGGCCTTTTTGGCCTATGCTGAAAATCTTTGGACGAATTCTGAAGCTAAGACCCCCTTTTTTAGAGTTCTACATCAATTCCCTTGCCATTCTATTGATTCCTAATTCTTTGGAGCTTGGTGCCAATCCCATTTCGATACCGAAGCTCGTGAGGACGTGAAGAAGGTGCTTAAGGACCGTCGTGATACCGAAAAGGTGTCCCGGTTTAGATTTTATTCTCTTATTATGGATTTTTATGGTTTTATAAATGTGTTTATATTATTATCATTGAGTATGAGTTGTTAAATGCATCACTAGGGATGATGGGGGATCCTTTACAATGCTTTTGATATTTATCTAATTAAGTTTTATGAGTTTCTATTTATTCGATTGATTGTTTTATCCCGGGTATGCTTAATTCTACAAGGTCTGATCAACTTTTAGTTAGTTGGCTTAATTGGCAGTAACAGGACCACAGTTAGTTAACAGATCTCTAGGAATAAAAGAACTCGCTTTATATACTGGACAAGGTTATTGCTTGTTTCTAATCGGTTATTAGATTAACAAACTCACATGTTCTTAATGCTCTTTCCTTTAATTACCTTCTTAGATCAAACAGAGTAATTATTTAGGAAGAAGGCTATTAGCCAGGTAGTTCTTAGTAAATTAGAGTGAGCGATTAGCTATCAATCAGAGTATATATCTTGTTTAATTAATTAAGTCAATTTAGAAGTTGAGTATTTGTAAACCCAGTTCCCCTAGACCTTCCATAATATTCTAAATCCGTTCTTGCACTTCGTTTAGTTATTGTTTTAATTACATGACAACTTTTGCTATTCTCTAAGTATAACTTTCGTTAGCTTAATAGGATAGATTCTTTATTTCATTGGTACTCGCGCATTCCGTGTGGGTTCAACATTCAGAGTCTTAAAAATACTCTACTATTATTAAGAGTTACAATCAGGTGCACTTGCCTGAGCCGTAACATTACACCGGTTGCTTCCCAAACCAATGTTAAATTATTTTTTTTTATTTTATTACATTCTTTTTCTCATTCTCATTTATGCGGGCTCTTCTTCTTCTCATACAGATTACCCTACTGTTTCTCTCTCACTGCTGCATGCACTCCACCATCTCCAAGCTTGTTATTCTCTCTCACGTCATTCTCTCAGGCAGCCATTCGAAGCTCTCTCTCTCTCTCTTGCCGTCGTTCTAATCCTTCTCGTTCGCCCCATTCTCCTCTATTTCGTCTTCTCCCTTAGCAACGTTCGCTGGAGCTCGCGCTTGACGCAGCTGTTCACAGTGCTCGTCTTCTTCTCTGTTTCCATTTTCCTTTCGTGATCTTCAGTGCTCGTCTTTTCTGCTTCAACTTTGCCTCTTGTGCGTGTATTTGTTTCTCTGGTGAGTTCATCGAACTGTGTTTCCCTGTTCTTTGATATGTATGCGTTTTTGGTATTTTATATGTAGTTGGAGATTGCTTCTTCTTTCGATGAATGTTCTTCTGTTGGGTGTTTGATTCATCATTGTATATAATATACACATATGAGGCATGACATTTGAGACCTTGAAGTTGAATAAGAGTGTGTGACATTCAAATGTAACCTCAGTTATGTTGTTCTATGGTTATGCTCCATGCTTCAAAGAAAAGAAACATACAAAATAAACACAAGATAAACTTATACCTAGTTACCCTTTGTTGTTGTCACCACTACTCTGCATTAACATTCTACAATAAGTGCTTATGAATCTTGCTATATGTGAATACTTTATGGCATTACTTGATTATTAAAGCCTGTAATGCAGAGAAGAGGTCGTGAATCTGAATATGCTTTCCATTCTGCATCAAAATATTTGCTTTTTTTATGATAATGCTAATTTTATATTTGCTTTTGTTTTTTGGACGCATATAGTTGTAAATAGCACAAAGAATTAGCTATGTCAATGCTTAATGATTAATGCCAGTGACACAATAATATTATGAGTTCAAAGATAAAAAGGATGTACATATTTATAATCTAACTGACATATTTTTTTGTCTATACAGGTAGCATAGATGATTCTTCAGCCTCCTCTCCAACAAGGCATAGGCCTAGACATGCCACGACTTTGATTGGTTTTACTGCCAGACGTCCCCTAAGTGAGAGATACCATGTTGAGTTTGATCATGTTACCTTCCAACCCAATGGTCCGTATGCTGCGAAGTTCAAGAGTTATGTGGGTTATCTATCCCGTAGCAAGGCTAGCATCAACGAAAGTAATTAGAAAGGCATACATGGTGATGTCAAGAAGGTGATTTGGCAAGATGTCATGGTAATTAATATTAACACAATTATTGTTGTTGCTTATTAACATTAAAACTATGTTTAGCTTCATTTACTAACGCCACCATTTAAGACAATGCTCTCTAAGACAATGCTCTCTAAGACTTATGTATTTGCTGAGGGAGATAAAAATGGCAACACAACGCCATTAGGTTCATATAGTTATATCTCCGCGGAATCATGACAGTTGTTTGTCTAGAGCCGACATGATGAAGAGCTTCAGGTTAGTGTCAATGGTAGTTTTTTAATTGGCCTAGCTAATTTAAATTTTTTACTGATTTTTAATTTGTTATGTGTTATTTATAACAGGCGAAAAGGCAAAAGGGCAAGCAAAATGCAGCAAAGAATGTATACCCCCACAGAATGTCTCGTGGGGGTTATGTGAAGCTTAAGGAGACCATTGCGGAATAGAGGTTGAAAAAAATGACTGAAGATTTGGGAGATGAAGCAGACTCAGTTTTAAATGAGCCTCCCAAACTAACACGTCATGAGCTATGGCTGATGGCCCGACAAAAGCCATCGGGAGATTATACATCTGAGGCAACAGTCTCAGTGGCTGCTAAGGATTATAAGTAAATAATTTTGATTCATCAATGTAATTGTTTTACAACTTATACATTTTCTCACATCATGTATTAGTTGACAAATTTATATATATGTTGTAGCAAGAGTTAATCGAACAGAGCACACAAGGATCTTTTGTTCCACATGAACTTCAGGATATCTTGACAATGCCATTAGAACACAAGAGCACCCTGGTCTTTTCTGCACTGCTGGTTGGGGTGTGGGCCTAAAGAAGTACTGTGGAGGACCTGCACGCCCCACCGCAGGAATAATCTCTGGTGAGGTACTTCAGGCCATCCAGCACGAGATCCAGCAGGAGATCCAGAGTGAGATGCAACAGGAGCTCCGGGATGAGATCTCAAAGGAGATCTGGGATGAGATAAGCGTAAGTATGCAGGAGGAAATCCAACAAAGGGTTTTGGAGGTATGTGTAACTTGACACAATTAATGAAATGTGTAAAAAATACTATACTTTATCAATATTGTTAGTAATGTTTACTTAATTTGATACAGACGCGAGCAATTATAATGCTCCACCTGATTGTTCTCCTAGAGACACCGTGCATGTCAGCACTAAAGGTAGTAATTGTGCACTTGACATTGAGGACCAGCCGCCTAGAGAAAATTTTCTTGAAAAGTTAAAGAATCTCAAGGGTGATAGCTTCCAAGTAGACTTGGAGCATGATTCCTGTGTCTATCCAGGGTTCATGATTGATAGGAAAGACGTGGATGAGATTATTGATGGTACTCAGTGGCTTTCCGCCGAAGTGTTATCATTATGGTGCACGTAAGTATCTTATTCGATTTGTATCAATTGTAATTAACTATTTCAAAATCTATTTGCTAATTGTAATTAACATTTGTGTAAATATCTTAGGTATCTGTATCGCAAAGGGCAACATCGATCTGTTTGGATTCTTTGACCCAGACAAGATTGTTTCCTCCAAACATGACCTTCCTGCAGAAGTAGTTTAATCTTACATAGAAAATAAGATACAGAGTGAGCCAAAAATGTGTTACTTAGGAGCGTATTTGCATAGGTAAGTACATATGGTATTGTTGTTGTCAAATTGTTTTCCTAGTTTGCTTTTGTCTGTTTCTGCTTCAGATAAACCATTATTGTTGTTTATTATTTGCAGCGATCACTAGCAGTTGTTTATTCATTGTCCTAGTGATAATGTTGTTGTTTGGTTGTGTTCGCTGAATTATCAACCAAACGATGTATTTAAGGGTATAATTGAAAGGTAAGCTTATATTTATCATATATACATTGATTCTCTGTCTCCTGATTTGCAACTTAATTTTGATGAATATGTTATTTTATCAGGATATATAATAAGAAACCTAAATGGGTAAAGCCTAAGGTAAATAATTTGTCTTCCTGAAATTCATTTATATTTAATAGTACTAGTTAATGTGTATAAGTTTTACTCATTATATGTTACTACAGTATTCATTTGTAGGGGTCTCGACAAAAGAATGGTTGGTCCTGTGGGTACTATGTGATGAAAAATATGTTAACAATTTTCTTGGCGAATATTGTTGACGGATGAAAAAAAGTAATAAATTTTTTAACCTCTTGCTATTATATTTGTAATATGAAAAACATGTAACTTTTAGGCCGGTTTAATTTATTATATATATGTTTAAACTTGCAGATATTCAATGACCCATCTGAATATGGTCTAGATGAAATTGAGCATGTTAGACAAACATGGGTAGAGTTCTTTTTGTAAATGATTGAGGAGAAAGAAAGGAAGATGAAGGAGAATGAACATTTTTACAAGAAGCCCGAGGAACAAATACAAAAAGACCTAGAAAATCATCAAAATGACTTTGTATATAGCACTTGATTCTTTGTACATTGTTTATATATTGTTTACATAGCTTAACTTTGTTTATGTGTATATTTGATATGTTTATAAATTAAATTTGATATGTTTAAATGGTTCAAATTTTGGGCACATTTGGTGCCAACTCTTGGCAAATTTATTGCCTGTTTATTGTCAATTTAAATAGCCTCTGGGTAGGAATGGACAAAAACAAAAAGAGAAGCAAAAAAAAATTAACCTTTTACGCCGGTTATCCATGAAACCGATGTAAAAGATAGACTTTTAACACATGTTTTTGTCAATAACCAGTGTAAACTGTCCTTAAAAAAATAAAATAAAATCCAAAGTTGACATTTTACACCGGATATATAACCGGTGTAAAAATCAACTTTTTATGCCGGTTAAATAACCAATGTAAAAACCCCAACATACAACACCGGGAGCATCTACACCGGTAAAATCGGTATAAAATATCAATTTTAACCGATGTAAAATCTTCCTTCTGCATTAGTACCTTACCTATTTAGAAAAAGTTTGAGCCTAACGCAGGCTAGGCCATAATTCCCTATTCTGCGGTCTGACGTATTCTCAGCCCTATTCGCATCTCCAACTAAGCCCACAAGTAGGGATGGAAATAGGCCAGATCAGACCAAGCTCTGGTTAAATAGGCCTAGCCTGTTTCAAAAGTCTAAGGCAAGAGCCTGACCTATTACTTGTCATAGGCTATTTTAAGGCCTGGTCTGACCTTTTTGAAAGTCTAGTTAGGCCTGAAGGCTTGAATAAAAGCCTGCGTAACACCAACAGTACAACAAAAACTCTAATTGTGTAACAAAAAATGATATTTGAACAAACATTTTTGGGACACTCGTATGGACACCGTATATCCGTACGATACAAACATGTACGGAACCATACGAACATCTGTACGGTTTTTTTTTTTCAAATTTTTGTAAACGGTTAACGCAGTTCATGTAAGTGGTTAACACAGTTCATATAAGTGGTTAACGCAGTTCACTAACTGGTTAATACAAACTTTTAACTGATTAATGCAGTTCATGTAAATGGTTAATACAGTTTATGTAAGTGGTTAACGCAGTTCATATAAGTGGTTAACGTAGTCCATTAACTGGTAAATACAGATACATATTTTTTGGCTGGTAAACGCATTTCATGTAAATGGTTAACGCAGTCCATGTAAGTGGTTAACGCAGTTCATTAACTGGTTAACGATTACTGTATCTATTAACCACATAGTGGACTGCGTTAACCACTTACATGAATTACGTTAACCATTTACATGAATTGCGTTAACCAGTTAAAAGTCTGTATTAACCAGTTAGTGAACTGTGTTAATGTTGTGTGAAATAATAACACAGTTGTGCAAGCATACACAATCGCAACAAGTAGTAAAGAGTAAATCAAGATCGTTCTCACGAGGATTGATTAATTGCTTTGACAAGTTTTTCTAATAATGAGTGAGTTAGTGAGTAAATAATAAAAATAGAAAATAAACATCAAGTTTTTGTGGTTTTAATAACTGAACAAAACATAATTAAGCAAGTGATTTGAGTAAAATATGGATAAAGACAGCTAGGAATCAGTTCATTCATATTTCCACCAAGTTAGTTTCAGTGCCATAAGTCAGTACCATTTGGCACCTGGGAGCAAGACACTAATGTGTGTGCCTTTCAACACTTTCACCAGGGTTAAGTAAAGGGTTCCTTATGTCTAAGCCCTCATTATGTTCCCTCTTGTCTAGTTAATATGGCCAAGAACACCCTACAAGACAGATTTCCTATGTCTAGTTTAATCAAGATCAATTAAAGTGTCCTTTAAATTGATACCCCTTATATTGCCTTATGAACTCAGCATGTTATCACCTTTCAGCATCTAACATACAAGTACTTAACTAAAGTTGATCAAGCTGAAGTTAAATATATAAGCAATAAAATCACATGAGACAAAGGTACAAAGGCAAAGACAAATAAACATTCACCAACCAGGTTTTAATACAAAATCACATCATCCTAACTTAAGAAAGTTAGCTCATAATGAGCCTAAAAATAAAACAACAGAAACTGGTGCCAAAAACAGAATCCATGGCACTAAAGTAAGAGTTCAGAAACTATTACAGATATGGAATAAAACAGTAAACAGAATTGCTCCTAGCTTGAGAACCACTCCTTGAACAGCAATGTCTTGCTGAATCTGCTTCACTCTATACTGAACAAGTTCCTTCTCTCCATGGACAAAGCTAAAAGCTTGAATTAATGGTGTTTGAAAGGGAAGAGAAGAGAGAGGCTGCTTCTTTTAGAGGGGACAGATGCTGCCCTAGCAGAGAAAATCAGAACCAGCCTCCTTTACTTCATTAGGTCATTGTACTTTTATAGTCTCTCATAAAATGGGCTAGCCAATGCTGATCCCCATAAAGATGCTGTCTTTGGGCCCAAAAATGAGAGTTTTTGTCCTGTAGTGAATTGAGAGAAAATGTAGTATGACAAGAGGGGACCACTAAAAAGGCATGCTGCAGCAATACAGATAAGGACAAAGTCATTTGTTTAGCTCAAATGAAAGATCACACGTTGCTGTTTTAATTCTAGGGGCTGTTATCGACACAGTGCCGTGGCATGGCACCAAACTTGGCACTGAACAATTTTCATAAAAATCCTGCACAATGTCAAAACACATCAAAATGTTCACAAACGCACCAAAGTGCCTTAAAGAGCTCCAAGCAAGGGAAATCCCATTATTTACACAATTCTAATAATTAAAGGATCTAAATTACTCTTAAACTCACATGATTGATAGTCATAAAAGCATAAATAACTCTTATTTCTAAGAGTTATCAGTTAACCACTTATATAAACGACGTTAACCACTTACATGAACTACGTTAACCACTTATAAAAATCTACAAAAAAAAATCCATACGGATGTCCGTACGGTTCCGTACATATCCATACCGTACGGACATACGGTGTCCATACGGGTGTCCCAAAATATGATGTTCATATATCATTACTCTTGTGTAACACAGTAAAGCAAATCGAAATAAAACAAAACAAGAAAACTAAACACCACAATTAGGCCACCTCTTAAAACCAAAGAAAAATGGCTGCAAGCTTCAAGCTAAGAACAGTGCGACAATCCTTGACAACAAATACAACAACATCCCCCATCACCAAATAGATACCAAATTAATTATAATAAGTAAAAATTAGCACCCTAAGTTAGATAACTATGAACAGATGAGAAAAGGTGAAAACTCATTATCATAGCTTGTGATTTAAGCAAAATTTCCAATCGAAATAACAACAAACAACTCCAAAAATAACTAAGCTGCAACCAAAAATGAAGTCCATCACACAGCACAAAATAGCACCAAAGGCATTGATAGGGACCCTTCAAAAGGAGTATCTCCTGCTCATCTCTCCCGTCCATCTCATCTCTATTTCTCTCATAAGTGGTTGGAGGTGCCATGCTAATGTGTGTCTTGACTCTTGAGCGTCGTGTGCTTCTCAGGGTTTACTCTTTTCCTTCATTATCAAATAGTTTTCAAGGTTCCAGCGCTATTGTTTCCTGTGCCCGTAGCCCACTTTCATCGCAAAAAAAATTAAAAGAATAGCCCATCTAGTTATCTAATTAATACTTATAGTTCTAATAATTATTTGGGTTAATACTACTTTTGGTCCCTGCAATTTCAGGAAAATTCAGTTTTTGTCCCTACTAAAATTTTTGTTTAGATTCTGCCTATGTAATATCAGATTCACCCATATTTAGTCCCTCCCCTCATCTCTCTGTCCAGGTGGCACTAGGTGGCACTTGTGACGTGTAATTTTTTGTATACGTGACCTGTTCTTTGCTGACTCACCTCCAACCATATTAAAATAAATAAATAAATTAAATAATTTTCTTCCTGGATTTCCCTGCTTTTCTTCTTCACAAACCCATCTTCATCTCCCTCAATGAACTCACAAATCTACAAAATACCTGTCTTCTTCCTGGACTTACCATGACTCTGCGCAAGCTATTCCTCACACTCCGCCTTGCCATTTTCGTCCCTTCCGATGCTGCCTTCCGCCACCGCGACCCACTCCCTTTCTCCCTCCTCCAATATCTCATCCAAAACCCCTCTTTTTTTAATAGAATCGAACCAGAACAAATCTCAGAGTCCAAAATTTTTTAACAAAATCAAAAGAACCCAGGTCTCAAAATCCAAAAAAGAGAGCTTTTATAAAAATTAAGGTGAAAGAAGCCTGTGTGATCTGTAACTCGGAGATGCAGCCAACAAAAAGGACCAAAGATTGGGTGAGCTATGTGTTCAGCGCTTGAAAGAAAATTACACTTCGCAGAAAACCAAGGATGGGGAAGAGAGAGAGAGAGAGAATTACACTTCGCAGAAAACCAAAGGTCATGTTCGCGGTAGGTCAGCGCCATTTTTGACCGATTCAAGCTCTATTTCGTGCATTTCTTTTATGGGTTTAAATAAGAACCAAGTTTCTAACAATTTCATCACAAAAGCCCAATTTTAAACAACGAAAACGTGGAAAATAAGATGCAAAATCGGGAAACATGAACCCTAACTAAGTTGCTGTAATTTTCAAATTTCTCCCTCTTTGGGTAACAAAAAATTATGAAACCAGTGCCATTAGATTCGTTTAATCATCCTCTACAGAACCCCTATGCTTTCAAGCTCTGATTTTTGTGTGTGTATGTGACTGTGGTGGGAGGGGTTGGTATCATCACTCGTGTCATCACTCATCAATCATCACTGTGGTTAGCTAGCTTGAAGTGTAGGGGTGGGTGGTGGTGGCGAAGAAGAGGAAACGGAGGAAGAAGACGAAGCAGGGAACGGAGGAAGAAGCTTTCATTTCTTCTCCAAGTTTAATTTCTATTTGTTTATTTAGTTTATTAATTATTTATTTAATTTGTTAATTAATTAATTAATTAATTATTTTTAGTATTGTTGGTGGTGACTCAGCAAGAACAGGCCACGTGTACAAAAAATTACACGTCACAAGTGCCACCTCATGCCACCTGGACGAAGAGATGAGGGGAATGACTAAAAATGGGTGAATCTGAAATTACAGGGGCATAATCTAAACAAAAATTTTAGCAAGGACTAAAACTGGATTTTCCTGAAATTATAGGGACCAAAAGTGGTATTAACCCTAATTATTTTGTTTTATATAATATTAGTGATGTAGTAATAATAATAATAATAATAATAATAATAATTATTATTATTATTATTACATAGCCCAAATGTTCTAAAAATTTGGCAATGGCCAAATTGGTGTGTTTTTGTCTTTTTACAATAACTTTTTGGGTTCTGATTTGTGGCACAATTGATACAGCAGATTGCGTTTGTGGCAGATATGTATTTCTTGTTGTAAATTAGTCAATGCTCAATAGTTTGCCTAAAAATTAATGTTTTAAAATATGTGGGACTGGCTTTGGGATAAGTTATCTTAGGAGACAAGCTAACCGAGTTGCTCATGCGCTAGCCAGGGCATGTCGGTTGTTTGCTTATCATCAAGATTTTGATTATATATCTCCCTGTATTGTGGACGTTATTTTGGAAGAAATGAGATAAGATTGTTTTTGTCAAAAAAAAAAAATACGTGGGACTAAATTAGAAATAAAAAACAAAGATAAAAAAAACTTTAAATTAAGATAGAGATATCACGAATAATTTTGACAAAATAAAAAGAAGTCCTAAAGCGGTCCCCGAAATCCTGACCCGACGCTTTCTTTGGCGACGGCGCGAACGCAAGAGCAGTAAGGGTGTGTTTGGTTGGAGGGTTTTGGAGAGGAGGGAAGGGGAGTGGAGGGGTTATTTTAAATTATGTTTGTTTGGTTCAATTTTTTTGAGGGGAGGGGAGGGGAGCAAAATCCCTCCTAAGCCAATTTTGGCTCCCCTCCCAAAGTGGGGGGTTTTGGAGGGGAGAGGAGATTAAATTATTTTAAATAAAATTACTTAAATATCCTTATATATAATATAATATAAAAGACTATAAGGATATACTAATAAATTAATCTCTCATCTTCATTAAAATCCCTCCCCTCCCCTCCCCTCCTGAACCAAACAAGCAAAGACTTCCCTCCCCTCCCCTCCCCTCCTCTGCTCTTAACCAAACACAAAATCAAATTAAATCCCTCTCATCCCTTCTCCTTCCCTCCATTAAAATCCCTCCCCTCCTCTCCCATCGACCCGAAGCGAAGGGAAGAATTTCCCAACAAAGCAAAGCAAAGCAAAGGAGCAGTTGATCCGATCACATCGCTGGCTGCAGAGAGAGAGGCGGAGAGAGAGATGGGTTTTGTTTATGTTTCCTATTTGTTTACCCTCCTCAATTTCTTTTAATCCTTAACATGTCACTGTTCACATTGCTTTTTCCACGAAAGAACGAACTAACCTATGCATATTTTCATAACTGCAATACATACTTTTGCTGTTGAAATTTAGAACACGAAATAGGGATTATATATATATATACACACACACACACAAGAAACCCGTGTATGAATATGATTCGTCATCCTGCATTTACTTTCCTTTTATTTTAGTAGCTCTAACTAGGGTTCCATGTTTGGACGAAGAAAGTAAAGGTGCTGAGAAAATGCTAGAGAGAATTCTGTGTAACGGGATTCTGAATTGTGAATTGATTGACTGAAACTGAATACAATGGGGTTGTATTTATAGAGATTGACCCTCACCCTATAGTTAGCTAACAGTTATGTCAGTTAACTACATCCAACTAACTCTTAACAGAAATAGTTACAAGGAAGCTTCTAGAGCTTATGAAACTGTGTGTTTGGATTCATTCTTGAGTTGAGAGTGCCAAAAGTTATTCTAGAGACATAAAATTGATTTTGCCGTTTTTCGTTTTTCTCCGGTAGAATTGATTCTGCATCTAGAATTGATTCTAACTTGAAGTTAGGATTTAGAGCTTTTGCCTTCAAAAATGATTTTGTCACTCAAATTTATTGTTCAACTCACTTTACACGAATGTATCCAAACATAAACCAGTTTATGTTCAACTCACTCTTAACTGAAATCAATTTTACAAAATCAATCCATTTAAAATCAATTTTCACCACCGCGCAACCAAACACACACTAACATAATAGTCTCTATTGTACACACAGAGTAGAGTAGAGAAGAAAAGAATATCAAACATAAAGTACAACATGATATAAAACTCTAACATGGACCAGGTCTATATCAGGGGACCCCTAATTTCTAGTTTTTAACTTTAATTTTTTCATTATTAAGTTTATGATAATCTGTTTACTGGTCACTATCGCATATCTCAAGTAATCAATTCTCTGCCTTGGTTTTTTTTTTTTTTTTTTTTTTCCCCTGCTCGGATACCTTTCTTCATTGCTCGTGGATTCATAGGATTTGTTGCAGCTTTTCCCTCCCTAGGAACTTCCAATGCTCCTTGGTAGCCTTTTTAATGAATAGTTTTCATATTTAATTTTAAAAAGTAGGGAAGGAAAATAAAGGAGTAGTCATAAATGCACTCTATATTTTTGATACAATCAACTGGTATGTGCACGTGACTATGCAAGAAATCTTTATTGGGTCTCTTGTTCAAAGTGAGCAAGAGAAGGATGAAAAGAAATATGTATACACCTCTCAGGGAACATTCAAGAGCTCCCTGTTACTCTCCCACTTCCTCTCTACAAGTTTTCTGTTTCACACCTCTCATGTTTCTCTGGTTCCTCCTAAATTCCTTCATCCCCTCCTAACTATCATACAATTTAGCCATATGTCAGCCTTTAACTATTTCTCCTAACTACTGAACTGACTCTTAGAAACTATAAGAGTACAAGTAGGTAGTATTATCCCCTATTTCCCATCCTATTCTTCCAAACATACACCCTCTTTATTAATGGTCTCATATCAAATTTCTTCTTCTTCTTAGGCTCCTTGCTATTTACACCCCCTTGCTAAAAAAATTCTTTGTTGTTTGTAGAGTGTCTTTATGATGTATAACACAAGTTTCATAGGGTGTCTTTTTTGTGGTATGCGTGGAAGTTGAAGGGTTTTGTTATCCAACACTAATGGAACTTTTTTTAAGCTTTCTGATATTTGATGCTTAATATGAATATATTTCTCAAATAATTTTTGCATAAGTTCAATTTTTAGTGTAAACTTGGTCCTGTAGTTGGTTAGTTTGAGATCTAAATAGTGTTAATGTATGAACAATGAGCCTCTTTAATGTAATGATTCTGTGCTTGAAAGCAAGAATTGGTCCTATGGTGGATTAATTTGTAGTGGTGCTTGTATGAAGAAACCCAAGCTTTTAGAACTGTTTGCTCTCTGATTTTGTGTTTGTATTTTCAAACTTTGTTTTAATTCGTGGCTTTTTTCCCTTAAATCTTTTCTTTCTTTCAATTTTCCAAGCAGTGATGGGAAAGATGTACAAGAAGAAGAAACAAGCTGATGGACTTGGACCTCCAAGAGAACATGCCAATATACAGGAACAAGAAATGGACATAAGGAAGATTATGAAAGATGTCGAAAATTTTAGTAATTTTCTATTCCTTTTTCGTTGAGTTTATTTTCCCTTGAATGCTGTCTTTATCTTCTTGTTGAATCTGCTTTCTGATGTTGATGCACTGAGAATATACGTTCAATGATGCATTATTTTTTTAATTCACTGCATTATGATTTTGCATGTATGATGTTTAATTAAATGATAAAAGAAAGATTTGAATGGGATGTTTGAATGATAAGAAAAATATGCGTTCCTTTCTTTATTTTAATTCGGGTGTTTTGGTGGTAAAGAATTTATGGTAAGCATTCTTAATTCACCTGGTTTGTTGACCTTTCTACTATGTCTATCAAATATCATAGTGCAGGTGCTTCTTATAATAGCTGCTAGTTACAATATTTTTCAGGCTACTCACATATGGCATGGAAAGAACGCAAAAAAATTGAAAATAGGAAGGTTGTTTCTCTTGGTGGGAAGGTGAGGTCTATTTGTTGATGCTTTATTTTCTACATCATGTGCCATACTGCCATTGTAAATGGTATCATCAGGATGCTCAGCACTCAAATTTCACTGTGTAAGTGTGTTTCATTTGCCCATATGCAGTGCCCCAAGAGTCAGATATTACCTTTAAGCCCAATGATGAAGAAACAAAAGGAGAGAGAGCAAAAAATGCTCCAAGTGGTAATTAATATTTATCATCCCCATTTTTTTTATTGGCTTAAACATATTTTTGGTCCCAGTATTATATCTCTTATTTCGTTTTAGTCCCTAATTTTTTTTAAAATGTTTCGGGTAATATACTTTTTTTCTATTCTGGTCCTCATTGTTTCGTTTTATTTCCTATAATATAATTTTTTTCTCATTTTAATCCTTATAATATACTTTTTTTTTCATTTGAGTCCCTGTCATGTCGGGACAAAAAATTCCCTCAAGGATTAAAATGAAAAAAACGATATGTTACATGGACAAAAAAATATGCAAGTATTTTTGTATAATACTTATTGACCTTAATATTCCTATTTGTACAATTTGTGGTTCTTAGCGTATGGTCCTTGGACAATTTGGGGGAAAGCTTGGTGGTAGCAGTAAAAAATCAGTTGGAAAGCACAAGCCTGAGAACAGGGGTCTGAAGTTAAGTGAAGTTCGTTTTAGAAATGGCATACTTGATGTGAAGCATTTGTTAAATTCAGCACCCTCAAGAGATCATGGCTCTAGAACCAATATGTCTAGTACAGGACAAAGAAAAGGTGGTCAGATGAAACATGGTAAAAAGGGTGCTGGTGGTAAGAAGCACCATTAAGACTGATTGTATCCTTGTGGATATAGTGTTTTTAGGAATATTGAGATGAGTCATTTGTCAGTGTGTATGTCCTTTACAAATTTAGCATGATCCTTTTGGTGTTCACTGTCATCTGATGTATACATATTTATGGGGTAACTAGTCAATTTTTGAAGCCATTTTGGCTGTTCTGTAGTTGCTATCGTCCTCCCATTTTCTTCTTTTTTTTTTTTCCTTTTCTTTTGTTACATATTGTCTATATCTCAGAATATATAATGTCAATGCGGTAAACCTTGAGCAGTTAAATAGAGGTGAAACAAAATTGACGGTATGACAAGAAAACATAAAAGACCGTCGGTCCAAATATGAAAGAATACAGGTGAAGCAAAGTTCAGGCTTTGCGCTTTAAAGTACAACTTGGATTCTAAATTTCATGTGCTTGCGATATATAGGACAAAACTCATGTTAATTTTTCATGTTAATTTTTTTTTTTAATACAAAACTTGTGTCAATTTCTATTTGCCCCGTTTGTACTATCCCTTTCACAAAAAAAATAAAATGGTTATCTTATGTTTATTGATGCAAGTAGACAATGCAATCCTTGAGACAGTTTGTCACAGGTTCAGTATATTTTTACTACCTCTTTTTCTAAATGACTGTTGTTTTAATGAAATTAAAAATTTTCATATTGATTGTCTTCTTATTATCTCAATACAATGTTACTTTTTTTTTCCTCCTAATTTTGCCCAAAATAAGTATTCTGTACATTACTTTCAATATATCATACTTTATTATTCATTTGTGACAATTATTAATGCACTAATAATTAACAAGAACAATTTAATAAAATTGTTTCATTCACTAAATTATTTATTGTTTTTATTAATTATTGTGAAAAAGAAACCTTAATAGTTAATCAATATGAATACGAAAAGGAGACAATAACTGGGAACATGACACACAGGATATAAAGTTTTGTCTTCATAGTTTACCAAAAAAAAAAAAAAGTTTTGTCTTCGTATATATATATATATATAGGTTCTCTCTGCATTCTTTATTAAGAGCGTGATGATTCTTTCATTTATTTATTTATTATACAAGATGCTTTTCATTTTATTAGAGATAAAAAAATCAATTATTCATTTTCTTTTGTTTTTTTGTTTTTACTTTTTTTATTCAATTAAACAAGTAGAGAGAAAATTTTATTTTTCTTTATCTCTATTTTTATCTTTCCAAATAGTATACAAAATCTATTCGTTTTCTCTTTTTTTATTTTATTTTTGTTTTTTTTAAACTCATTCTTTTTTTTTTTTTAAAAAAAGTTCGCATCCAAATGAAACAATAACATGGATTTAGATCCTCTCTTATTGAATAACATGACCTTTTTTTTCCATAGCAAACAAACTCATTCAATTGATAAAAGGAAAAACATTACAAACAAGTTGATTTAGCAGTGTTGGGGCATTACCCATCCACATTAACTGGCCTACTCTAATAGTTCATCCTAACATATGCTCGGTAACACAACACACATAATGTGTAAATACCAAAGGGGTGACAATCCAATCTCTGCCTCCTAACTTCTAGTCGTTCCACATCTTGCTCATATGGGAAGGGACAAAGTAGAATTGAGATGCCACGGTCTTAACATCTATCCAATTAAGGATAATTTCTTTGGCTTTTTCAGGTACAGTTCGACTATTCGTGGTCTCGAAAATGTCAAACTTAACCCTAAAATCGGAAATCCATTGAAAGGTGGAAGGGATGCACAAATTGGAATTGAACATAAAGGGACCTACATACTCTCTGGCTAACCAACAAAAAGAGCACATATAGGACTTACAAACAAGCAGCTCAAGAGTATTCATGGCCCAATCTAAAAATAAATACATACGCAGAAAGTATCCAGCAAGAACATCCTCAATAACTAATCCACCTTTTTACCTAAGTCAGGTGGTTTTGTCGGAGGTCACAGAAAGACCCGATGAGGGGGCAGAGGAGTAGTGTTAGAGTGCTGAGGAGGTGGCTTCCTTTTGCGGGTGTGACCTATAGAAAACACCAGATGTTGCTGGTTGTCACGTGGGGGTGGTTCAGGAGGGGGACGCCGAGTCAAAGGGGGGTGCGCGTCGGTGATGAGTGGCCACTTGCTAGTGAGAGCGTCGTGGAAGATATCACCAGTGGGGAAGTTGGATCCCAAGAGCAAGAAGAGACTTGGTCGAGGTAACCTTGGTGGGGAAGTGGTTGTTGCGAGAAGGCAGTGGTGGTCAGCCGATTCGCCAGACAAAGGGCTTCGGTGCGGTGGATTTTCCAGGCAGGAAAATAGAGATCCAGAGGCTGTTGGAGGGTAGAACGCGGTGGTGGTCGGCCGGTTCGCTAGGTAAAAAGGGCTTTGGGTGGGGGTGGATTCGCCCATGGGAAAACAGAGGAGATCTCATAGGAAGGAGGGAAAGGGCACTGCTCAAGTATTAACTCCCAACAATGGGGGAGCAAACCTCCATAGAGGGAGGGGAAGAGGACCCAGCGCTGCCACATGGGGGATGAAACCCTAACAGAGCCTCAGGCTTGTAGGGAGAGAAAAAATTTCAATGAGGAGGAAAAGATCCCACTTGCATGTATTATTATTGTAATTGTAATCCTACTATCCGGCTGATCTCAAGGGAAGAGACGGGGCTTATTGAATAACAGGGCTTACTGAATAACATGAACTTATTATAGTGAAAAGGACACAATTATGTTAAATAACTAGTCAACCCCACAACCAATAGTGGTAAAATCTTATAATAATTGGGTCTCTTTCTTAGCAGAACCATATCTCATTATTTAACAATACCGAGAGATTTCAAAACCTACTTAATGTGTTATTTGTGTAAATTAGTTTTACACTGACATTTAATTAAAGCTCATCATATTATCACATCAACCTATTTTGTAACTGCATTTTAAAAATAAATGCATAATAGTGTGTTTTCATTGGATATCAGTGTAAAATTAATTTACACTAACAGTGCATTTCTCCGTTTTTTCTACACGAAAACGATTAGTTTTGTAGAATTTAAATTAAACAAAACTCCCAATCTTAAACTTATTCATGATTTTATCACGAGTTTAATTTATATGCAATACGTAAAAAAGTTTTACACAGTTATCCAATTATATCTCATCATGATATCACTTTGCTATATTATTTCGTAAAATATCTTAACAAATATCACCATGGTGAGATATGATTAAATGACTAAGTAAAACCTTTTTACACCTGTCTGTAGATATAAATTAAACTCTTATCATCCGTAAACAAACTAATATTTCCATGATCGATGTTCTCTTATGCAAATGTAATGAATAATTAATTTTGATATAGTTCTTTTATCAATTTTTTTTTGTTGATATATCATATGGTCCTATTTTTTATTCAGTCTCAGTTAGTGGAGTCTCGATCTTACAGAAATGATATTTGTACGATAAAATGAGACACAAAAATCAATAACTATTTTATTAATACACACATGATTAATAATGTGTTCAACTTGGTTAATGAATATATACTATCTTCGTTCCTAATTGTAAGAAAAACTTACAAAAAAATACAAAGATCAAGAAACATACTTAATGTTATAAAATTGAACTCTCTTTTCAAATATACCCCTAATTATATGCATAGAAAATATACACAGCTATTAAATATACAAGTCTATTAAAATATGGATATAAATTAACACACAAAAAATAGGGGTATAAAAGATATTTTAGTAATTAATACATTTAGAAATAAGTCTATTTTTCTTATAATTAGGACAAAAAAATTCTTTAAAAATTTTCTTATAATTAAGACTAGAGTTAATATGATTAAGGGTGTTCACAAACCGATCCAATCCAATGCAAACCGCAGTCACCGAACCGAAAAACCGCAAACCGAATTAACCGCAAACCGAAAAAACCGAAAACCGCAAAAAACCGAAATTTTGGATTGGATTGGATCGGATCGGTTTTCGGTTCCCTCTCATGGAACCGATCCTATCCAAACCGATCCAAAGTATTGTTAGGTAACATAATATTATACATGTAATTACCTTTTTACCCATATTTAAATTACTTTTTTCCAATACATTTTAACCCTAATTTCACAACCCACATTTGATGCAGCCCAGCCCACGTCTGTCATTTAATTTTAACCCTAACTAGTACGATACCCGTGCGAATGCACGGGACACGCGTTATTTATTACGCTTAATATTTTAAGATGTGATTGTTTATAGCAAATGATATTTTTGATTCAATATATTAAAAATTAACAAATTTTATAGTGAAAGTGAAAGAAATATTAAATGTGTATCAAATATTACTATTTATGTAATTGTGTGACTTGTATACCATATATGGCTAAGATGAAGCAAACATGGTTAGGGTTTTCTTGATTAGATAGATAGTAGATATATAATCATTTATAAATAAACATTTATAAAATTGGTCTGTGTCAAAGACGTTAAAATGATACCGACAACTTATAATGTTTTCCCCGTCGAGACTTAAAAGTAAAATAATCATTAAAAAATAAAAAAAGAACATTTATAAAATTGATATGTGCTCAAAGATAATGAAATTATAGCGACAACATATTATTTTCTCCCGTCGGGACTAAAAAGAAAAATAATCATTTATAAAAACATAATAGCATTCACAAAAAAAAAGAATATAAAAAGTAATTATACTAACAACATACTATATTTTTCCATCTAGAATCAAAAGCAAAATAATTGATGATAGTATGTAATATTTCCTCCCATTAAGGATAAAAAGTAAAATAATCATCTATATTTAAATAATATATAATAAAAATATTTATAATCAAATATATAAATATAAATAGTAAAACATATAACAAAACTCGGTTGGGACTCAAAAGTGATTTAATCACTTATAAATAACTTATACATTTATAAAATTGATCTGTGTAAAAGACGATAAAAATTATACCGATGACATATAATGTTTCCCCCGTAATGACTTAAAAGTAAATTAATAGATTAAAAATAATTAAAATATTTATAAAAACTGATAAGTACTCAAAGATAACGAAATTATAGCGACAACATGCTATTTTCTCCCGTCGGGACTCAAAATCAAAATAATCGTTCATAACATTGTACTTAATAAGTGTTTTCCTGTCAGAATTCAAAAACAAAATTATTTGTTTTTAAAAATTAAATACATTTGTAAAAAATAAAAATAATTATACCGACATGTAATGTCTCCCGTCACAACTCAAAAACAAAATAATAATTTATAAATAACTTAAAAAATATAAATAAAATGTTAATAAAAAAATAAAAATAAAATTATACCGACAACATATAATGTTTCTCCCGTCGAGACTTATTAATTTTGTTCCCGTCGACAACATTATACTTAAGTAGTTTTTTTCTTTCAAAACTCAAAAACAAAATTATTTATTTGTAAAAAATAAATACATTTATAAAAAAATAAAAAAATAATTATACCGACATGTAATGTCTCCCGTCACGACTCAAAAGTAAAATAATAATTTATAAGTAACTTAAAAAAATATGAAAAAAGTGTTATTAAAAAATAAAAATAAAATTAAACTGACAACATGTAATGTTTCTCCCATCAAAACATAATAATTTTGTTCTTATCGACAGCATTGTACTTAAGTAAAAAATAAAATAATCATTTATAAAAATAAAAATTAAATACATTTATAAAAAAAATAATTTATAAATAACTGAAAAAATATAAAAAAATGTTAATAAAATAAATAAAAAAATGCACAAAAAAAAGAGAAAGAGAAGAAGAATGAGAGAATGAGAGTGAGAGAAGAATGAGAGAATTGTTACCAAGTGACTTCAAACACAAGAGGGGGGGTGAATTGTGATAGCGGTGCTTATAAAAAAAATTACAGATAAATTACTGAATTAAAAAAAAACTTGAAAGAAATAACTTGCGAAAAGATAAATAACTTGAAGAATAAATTGCAATAAATAAATGACAGAAAATAAATGACCGAAAAATAAATAAAGAACAAAAATAAATAAAGTGTTTGCATGATAAAGAGACAGAGAGCAAAGAAGAGCACGCAGCAAATTATACGAGTTCGCCACCAAACACCCTGTGGCCTACGTCCCGTCTCCCAAAGCAAAGCACTATGGGATTTTCACTAAATCACTAGCTTTTAAATCGAGTTCAGCTAGAAACCTTTACAACTCTATACAGAGCAATACGTTCAAGAGATATCACCTCTCTATGAACACCTTGGGATTCCTACCCAAAAAGAAATGATTTTCGCAAATAAAATGAGATGAGAAAGATACACTCAATAGTGCAGATATAACAAATTGAAGCTCAAATAATACAACTCAAATTATGTAGAATAAAAAGACTCTCAAAAATTGTGCTCAAATAAGTGTGAGTGATGGAGAATAGGTGATAGAGTTTTGGCACAAAGTGTAAGTGAGTGTATTGTTTAAAAACATCCGGTCTTTGTTGCTTTTATAGGCAATGGAGGAGCATGTAGCATTAAAAATTTGCCCGCTATGCTTTGATTATTAAAAGGATAATTTGTCCGTTGCAGCATTAAAAGGGAAATCTGCCCGTTGCGTTTTGATTATGAAGAATTTGAAAACACGGAGACGGAAAAGATTCTCGGACACACTTGGAGTTCGACATCGTATTTCCATACGACCTCTCCCCAGCTCGGCATACGATCTCCCCAGCTCGACATACGACCTCTCCACACAGCTCGACATACGACCTCTCCACACAGCTGGCACACGACCTCCTCACAGCTCGTCACGGGACCTCAACTCGGCACGCGACCTCCCCACAGCTCGGCACGCGACCTCCTCACAGCTCGGCACGCGACCTCTCCACACAGCTCGGCACGCGACCTCAGCTCGGCACGCGACTTCCCCACAGTTCGGTACGCGACCTCAGCTCGGCACGCGACTTGCATGTCAAAATATCACTGCTCGACACGGAGAATATTTTCCAAAGAAAACTTGAAATATTTTCCAAACAATATTTTGAGCACAACTTAAGAATTTTTCAAAATACTTTGTGCCTAAAAATAATTTAAGAAAAATTATCATAAAATCAATTTTAGAATAAAAATCATTTTGTGAGTGTGTGATTTAATTTTAATTGAGAGCTTTTTATTACTACTTACAAATAGTCTTAATAAAAATAAATGAATACCCAAAACCCAAAGACTTGAGAAACTATCATTCTTGATACGTGTCTTGGTATTCTTTTCCACTTTTTGCACGGTTGACTATTTGCAAAGCTCCCTTTTTGTCAATCATCAAAACCATCCTGTCAAGGCATGTATTCACAGACTCCCTCTTTTTGATGATGACAAACATCTCATGGAGGGAATTTAGTAAAATATAATCATGATATAGCAATGAGATATAAGCATGGTTTTTCAATAAAAGATATCAGAGTTTAAGCACAATATTTAGAAAAACTCCCCCTCACAATATGCATAATATAATTTACTCCGCCTGACTCAAACTCCCCCTCTCAATATGCATAATATAATTTACTCCGCCTGAATCATAAAACTCTCCCCCTTTTGTCAACATCAAAAAGCGGAAAAGATTAAAGGGAAAGGCATGTAAAACGTATGCATATACGTGTAACTAGATGGCGAAAAATAATAGAGTGTCAAGGGTTCAATGAAGCATAATTGTTTGCAGTTAACATAACCTGCACAAACTTGTGAGCATTTTTTTTTTAACGATTACAGGAAGGACGGTTGCATTTCTCCACTTTTAGTCTTGGTAACGGAACCTGCATAAAAATGTTAGCACACTCCAACGCCCAAGTTAGAACTTATTTATAATAAAATGCACTCACACGCAGTCATTCAATGCATGATTGATCTAAAATTCCTAACTCGGTTCTTAAAAAAAAGAAGTTTTCTTTAGGCAAAGGTTTAGTAAAAATATCTGCGAGTTGTTTAGATGTTTCCACAAACTCAATCACACAATCTCCTTTTTGAACATGATCTCTAATAAAATGGTGTCTAATTGCTATGTGCTTAGTCCGGGAGTGATAGACCGGGTTTTTCGTGAGGTTTATAGCACTAGTATTGTCGCACTTAATTGGAACAGTTTTCAGATTAATCCCATAATCATTCAACTGTTGTTTCATCCAAATAATTTGTGCACAACAACCGCCACGTAACGTATTCCGCTTCAGCAGTGGATAAAGCCACACTGGCTTGTTTCTTACTATGCCATGAAACCAAGGCATTCCCAAGTAAGTGACATGTCCCACTAGTGCTTTTTCGGTCCATTTTGCAACCCGCAAAATCCGAATCCGAGTACCCAATAAGTGTGCACAAGACTTTGGGGTACCATAAACCCATGGTTTGTGTGCGGTGAGATATCTCATGATGCGTTTTACCGCTAAGAGATGTGATTCCTTAGGATTTGCTTGAAAACGTGCACACATACAAACACTAGACATAATATCCGGACGACTAGCAGTGAGATAGAGAAGAGATCCTATCATACCTCGATACTTACTTACTTCGACCGACTTACCACCTTCATCTTTGTCAAGATAGCATGATGTGCTCATGGGAGTTGAGATTTCTTTGGCGTTGCTCATTCCAAATCTTTTAAGCAACTCCTTGCAATATTTGGATTGGCTTATGAAAATTCCTTCCTTTGCTTGTTTGATTTGGAGACCAAGGAAGTAGTTGAGCTCTCCCATCATGGACATTTCAAACTCACTTTGCATGATCTTAGAAAACTCTTCACATAAAGACTCATTAGTGGCACCAAATATTATATCGTCGACATAAATTTGAACAAGTAAAATGTCATGATTTTTGTGTTTAATGAAAAGAGTGGTATCTGTAACACCTGAGGATGAGATCGACCTCGTATTAGGACATCGTATCGAGACCTCGCGTCGAGACCTCCTGTCGAGATCCCGTGCCAAGATCGCGTGCCGAGGTCATATGTCGAGCTGATGAGGTCGCGTACCGAGCTGAGGAGGTCGCATGTCGAACTGAGGAGGCCGCGTGCACGAACTCGTGTTAGAGCCTTGTGCGCTTGCACAAGCACCCTGATCGACCTCGTGTCGAGACTGTAACACTCGTATTTTACGAACGTTATTTAGCGTTAATGATTATATTGTTTGTAATATTTATAAACTTATATTATCGGTTTGCAGTTCTCGTCGCTGTGTTTTTAGACCTTTAACCTATAGATTAGAGGGTAATCATGAGAAAGGAGAGATTAGATGGGTAGAATGATTGATGGGATGAGCATCTCATAACAGTAGTTACACGTCACTTATTTGTGTTTTTTTTTAAAAAAGAAAAATTCATTTAAATGGTTTCTTTACCAGCTGTATATCACGATCAGCCCCTCACAACCCTCACTTTCTCTTCTCTTCTTTCTTCTTCTCTAAGTTTCCTCTTCCTCTCCAAAACTTCCACCGAAGAACCTTGGATTTTATTGAGTCTTTGCATAAACTTTCTTCATCAACCTTGTTTCTTATCATCTTCTCGACATACATCACCATCTCGACCATCATTTGAGGTATGAAAAACAGAATTTTCTCTTCCTTCATGTTACTGTTAGCGCCACTTCTTCTCTCCATTTTAGCTAGTTTTTATGCTTCCAAATCATGTCATATTGATAGGTTTTCTTCTTCATGATGAAATATTTTTCAGAAAACATAAACTTAGATTTTGATTAATTTGTGCTTAATATGCTACTTGATTTTAAGCTTGAGTTAATACTTAGGAAAAATGGCTTTGTCTGATGATATGTATGAAAGAAGTTTTAATAAAATTATTAGAGAAAATGAGTTTTAATATTTACTTGGGTTGTAGTTAAGATTGGGGTAATGAGAGCTAAGTGTTATTAGAACCCATAGATAGAACTAAGTTGTGCTCGTATTAGGCAGTGTGATTTCCGAGATCGTGCTGCAAGGAGATCAGGGTGTACGAGAACACGAAACCGAGGTTGATTGAGAGCCGTACGTGTCGAGGTCGTTGTCGAGCTCGTTTGAAGACAGCCGTGTGGAGGTCGTTGTCGAGCAGCGTTAGCTTAGAGTTCGGTAAGGGCACTTCTAGACATTCTAGGATTTTTATTGTTATATTCCTATGTATGGATTCCTTGATCGTGTCGAGCTTGAAGTGTTGTGATATGATTGAATATATGCCACGAATTGTGTATTGCTGTTGAATTGCGTTTCTTCATGTTGAGCCTGCTCTTTTTATTTGACATGCGGTTGAATATCTTGCGTATAACTCTTTGAATATCGTATGCGGCGAATTGTTCATTGAGTGAGAGAGCTTAGCGAGTCGTTGGCGTTTGAAGTTGCGACCGGATAAGCGGAGAGGTGCTAGGTCCCTTTTCGCTTATGGGGACTTCTAAGCGTCGCTACGCTATGGGACCTGAGTTAGTATCCTAGGGAGAGCGAAGATCCCAAGGCTTCGGCTGGACTTTCCAAAGATACGATGCAGCGTGTGCATTAGGAATAATTGTCGAGTCGAGAGAAAATGGATAGCGAGTTGAGTCGAGTCTAGAGTGAGATGGTTGAGTCACGTTTGGTGAATGTTATACTTTGTTGTTTACTTATTTCTTTATGCCTGGATTATCTTGATTTGTTGAGAAGTTGACCCTTTCCCGTGGTGCCTTCAATCCATGATGGTTACGCAGTCGAGGCCGAGTGCGTAGGGAACTCGGCCAGATGATGGCGAGGAGGATCTCGACGAGGATCGGCGGCGACCTCTACTTGTCGTGATTTGCTTTGTCTATGTTTTTGTGTATAGTGGTTGTGACCAGTTGGGCCGGTTATGTTTTGTTATTACAGGGTAGACTGGCGGTTTACTTTTGGAGTAGCCCCCTGCGTGGGAGTCTGCCGGAAGTACCCCCAGGGTATGATTGCTCTCTTGAAGTCGTCATACCTTAGGTGTATTTTCTTTGTACATTATTACTGTCTTTTTGTATGCACTTTTTATATCTTGTATATATAAGTATGTACTTGTTATACCTGCGTGTTGTTATTTAGGACTTAAGTCTTATGTCTTAGTTGCACCATGTTTCGAAAAGCTGTAATTACTCTGATGTGCACGTGCTGGTCTTAGAATAATAAAAAAAATAATAGACCGTACTTTTCTATAGGGCACAAGAGTATCGTTTTAAAACACATCGCATACAGGGTAACTTGAGCTCGATGTCTTGAGCTCGGTAACTCGAGCTCGGTATGTTGAGCTCGATAAGCGGTCGAAGCAGGTCATTACACTTTGTTGGTATCAGGCTTGATTCGATTCGGCCGTGTATAGGAATTTTGGGTATCACCGTGTCCGGGATATGTGTGTCGGGTACATGGTTGTACTATCTTGATTCTTTGTTTGATTAAGTGAAGCACTTATTGCTTGAAAAATTGTTTGAACTGTTTCTTGATTGAAGTAGTGTGTTTTAACACATCCTTGTTGTGAGATTCGACGGGGTTTTGAACTTTGTGGAATCTAATGCCACCTCGTAGGGATACGATACCGTATGCGAGAACGCCGACATGGAATGAGCAATTCAAGCTATGACCAATGGCGGCAGCCATGGCTTAGCAATCACCGGCCGAACTCAACAGCTAACGCGATGGCTTAACAGACGGCGGCGTTAACCCAAAGAAACTTACAAAGAACAACAAATGGCGAGCGGAGTGATGAGGCGAGAGGATTAGCAGACTTTAGGAAGCATGATCCACCGAAGTTTTACGGTGAGACAAATCCAGATAAAAGCTGATCTTTGGATGCAAGAGATCGAGAAGATCTTCGAGGCACTCCATTGCCCAAACAACGTGAAGGTAGACTACGCCACCTACTTGCTGCTAGGAGACGTAGAGTATTGGTGGAAGGGAGTGAAGCAAGCACTGATAGCAGAACGTCGCGAGATAACTTGGGAGCTTTTTCGTGGAAGGTTCTTGGACAAATACTTCCCAGATCTTGCCGCAGTGAGAAGGAGCAAGAGTTTCTTCAACTACAACAAGGCAAAGATGACAAAGGTGCGAGTATGCGACCAAGTTTGAGTCCTTTGGCGAGGTATTTCATCCATTTCGTGATCGGTGACCAAGGATGGTTAAGTGAGAGGTTCCAACGGGATTAAGATTTGACATTCAAGTCGGTGGTGTCACCGAGGATCGAGGAATCTACAAGAGCCGATAGATCGTTGTGTTGAGGTAGAGGTGTAAGAAGCCTCAAGAAGAAAAGCTGTTGTAAGCGGGCCGGTGAGACCCCAGTGCGGGCGAGGTTTACACGAAGGAAACAAGCTGCGAAGAAGCCTTACAACCGACCTCGGGAACAACAACGAGGGGACAATATCGTCAGATGACCCAGGAGCGAAGCGGAGGTCGAGGCCGGTCTTAGGTGACTTGCTATCGTTGTGGAAGGCCAGGACATTATGCGAGTGATCGCACTCGGAAGGAGGAGGTATGTTTCAATCAGAAGAAGCCAGGGCATTTTGCCAAGGATTGTCCCACACCTAAAGTGAACCGTGCAATGCTTGCGGCAAAGGCCAAAGGGAAGCGTCAGTAGCTAAAGCGTAGTCTTCTGCATGAATGGTGAGGAAGCGAAGCGGTGATGATCTTATTCAAGGTGAATGTGAGATTGAGGGTAAATCCTTATCCGTTCTCTTTGATTCGGGTGCAACCCATTCCTTTATTTCCTCTGATTGTGTGAACCATCTGAACTTGACTGTGATCGCTTTACTGCTCAAATTGGTAGTTCTGACCCCAATTTGCTAAAACCTTAGTCACAAACACTGCATGTCTTAATTGTGTAGTGGTTATTCAGAGTAGAAAGATTGTGGTCAATTTGGTTTGTTTGCCTCTTAAGGGCTTAGATGTCATCCTCGGGATGGATTGATTGTCACACCACCATGTTCTCTTGGTGTGCCGTGAAAGCTGTAATTTTCCCGGACCTTGGAGTCTCAATTATCTTCTCTGAGCGTATTGGAGTTTCTTTGAAAGAAGGAACTAGAGAATACATGTATCCGCTAGTTGAAGTTTTCCAACGGATCGAAGTGAAGAATGTACCGGTGGTGTGTGACTTTGTGGATGTTTTCCCGAAGACGTGCCAGGGTTACCACCGGTCACGAGAGGTCGAGTTCTCCATCGAGTTGATTCGAGAACAGGCCGATTTCCAAAGCGCCATACAGATGTCTCCTGAGATGAAAGAACCGAAGTCCCGGATCGAACACTTGGAGTCAAAGCAATTCATACGACCGAGGCGTGTCACCGTGGGGAGCTCCAGTGTTGTTGGTTAAGAAGAAGGATGGACGATCAAGGCTGTGCGTGGACTACCGCGAGCTCAACAAGGTTACTGTGAAGAACCGGTATCCGTTACCCCGTATTGACGACTTGATGGATCAACTTCGTGGAGCGGCGATCTTTTCCAAGATAGATTTGAAGTCTGGTTATCATCAGATTCACGTGAAGGAGGAAGATGTCCCCAAAACAGCTTTCAGGACTAGGTATGGTCACTACGAGTATTTGGTGATGCCGTTTGGAGTGACAAATGCGCCAGCTGTGTTTATGGACTATATGAACAGGATTTTCCATTCGTTCTTGGATCAGTTTGTAGTAGTGTTCATCGACGACATCCTGATCTACTCGAGGAACAGAAAAGAGCATGGAGGACACCTACGCCGAGTATCGCAGATATTACGAGAGAAGCAACTCTATGCCAACCTGTCGAAGTGTGAATTTTGGCTTGAAGAGGTGAATTTTCTTGGACACGTGATTTCCAAAGAAGGGATAGCTGTGGATCCAACTAAGATTGAGGCTGTGTTAGCGTGGGAACAGCCGAAGACGGTTACCGAGATCAGAAGTTTTGTTGGCTTAGCAGGCTATTATCGAAGATTCATTGAAGGTTTCTCGAAGATTGTCGCGCCTCTTACACGGCTTACGAGGAAGGATCAACCTTTTGCCTGGACTGTTTTCAAAGACTGAAGGAGCTCTTGACGACAGCGCCTGTGTTGATTTTGCCTCAACCAGAAGAGCCTTACGAGGTTTATTGCGATGCGTCACACCAGGGTTTGGGATGCGTGCTGATGCAACATCGGAAAGTGGTAGCGTATGCTTCAAGACAGCTTAAGATTCACGAGAGAAACTACTCTACTCACGATTTGGAGTTAGCGGCCCGGTGGTTTTTGGCGAAGATATGGAGACACTACCTTTAT
Source organism: Calophaca sinica (assembly GCA_037113605.1). Taxonomy (NCBI): domain Eukaryota; kingdom Viridiplantae; phylum Streptophyta; class Magnoliopsida; order Fabales; family Fabaceae; genus Calophaca; species Calophaca sinica. The sequence continues at coordinate 72,749,933 of CM073737.1, read as the reverse complement.
GGGAGCGCTCTTCGCTTTCGGCGATCACAAGAGCTTGAAGTACTGCTCGATCGTAAAGAGCTCAACATCGCGGCCAAGATGGACGAGAATTTCTCAAGGACTACGACTTTATGTTGGAATACCATCCCGGTAAGGCTAACGTAGTAGCGGATGCATTGAGCGAAGAGCGCTTAGCCTCAAAGAATGATGATCAAGGAGTTGGAGATGCTCGAGAAGTTCGAGACTTGAAGTTGAGTGTGGAAGTTTCACCGGAAGCCGAGATTTGGTATGCTTACCATTTCTAACCGATTGTTGGGCGAGATCCGAGACCAAGGTTCATGACGAGCTCCTGCAAGAGAAGGTCGATTGATAAGCGCAAGGAAGCGGCGAATTCCAAGTCGGGCGGACAACATTTTAAGATGTAATGGCCGAGTATGTGTACCTAACGTAGTGGAGCCGAGAAAGTTAATACTTGACGGCGCATAAAGAGCAATTTTAGTATTCACCCAGGAGTTACGAAGATGTATCAAGACTTGAAGAAGCATTTTTGGTGGTCCTGAATGAAGAAGCAAGTGGTCGAGCACGTAGCTCGTGTTTAACGTGTCGAAGCGAAGGTGGAGCACCAACGACCTGCGGGAATGCTCTGATAATCGCTGTACCGATATGGAAATGGGATAGTATTTCCATGGATTTCGTTGTAGGTTTACCAAGACGCAGAAGAAGAATGATTCGATTTGGGTGATCGTCGGCCCGATTGACCAAATCGCTCATTCTTACCGGAGGTCGACGTACCACGTGGAAAAGCTGACCGAGATCTACATCGCGGAGATAGTGCGACTTCATGGTATACCCTCTTCAATCGTGTCGGACCGAGATCCGAAGTTCACGTCTCATTTTTGGAGGGAATTGCAAGAAGCGATGGGAACCGAGCTCAGGCTTAGCTCGGCATATCATCCCCAAACTGACGGTCAGACTGAGAGAACGATCCAATCGCTTGAAGATTTGTTGCGAGCGTGTACCTTAGATCACCGAGGAAGTTGGGACGACGTCTTACCATTGGTGGAGTTCACCTACAATAACTTGCTTCCATGCGAGTATTGGAATGGCACCTTTTGAAGCATCAGATGGACGGAAATGTCAGACGCCTCTTTGTTGGTACCAGGATGGCGAGCGTTCTGTTGTAGGACCAGATATGATCCAGCAGACTACTGAGAAGATCCGTTTGATCAGAGATAAGATACGAACGTCTCAAAGTCGACAGAAGAGTTATGCAGACCAAAGACGTCGACCACTCGAGTTCGAGGAAGGAGAGCATGTATTCCTTAGAGTTACCCCCACTACTGGAGTTGGTCGAGTGATCAAATCCAAGAAACTTACCCCTAAATTTATTGGACCTTACCAGATTCTGCGTCGTATCGGTCCAGTGGCATATCAGATTGCCCTGCCACCCTTCTTGTCAAACATTCATGACGTCTTCCACGTCTCACAATTGCGGAGATATATTTCCGACCCCTCTCATGTCATCGAACCGGATGTGATTCAACTGAGGGACGACTTATCCTTCGAAGCCTCACCAGCAAGGATCGTTGACCGGAAAGCCAAACAGTTGCGGAACAAAGAGATCCAACTTGTCAAAGTTGTGTGGGATCAGAAGACCGGAGATGCGACTTGGGAGCTGGAAGAGAAGATGAAGACTCAGTACCCTGAACTCTTTCATGGTAAGTAACTTATTTGCAATTTCGAGGACGAAATTTTTTTAGAGGGAGAGATTGTAACACCTGAGGACGAGATCGACCTCGTATTAGGACATCGTATCGAGACCTCGCGTCGAGACCTCCTGTCGAGATCCCGTGCCAAGATCGCGTGCCGAGGTCATATGTCGAGCTGATGAGGTCGCGTACCGAGCTGAGGAGGTCGCATGTCGAACTGAGGAGGCCGCGTGCACGAACTCGTGTTAGAGCCTTGTGCGCTTGCACAAGCACCCTGATCGACCTCGTGTCGAGACTGTAACACTCGTATTTTACGAACGTTATTTAGCGTTAATGATTATATTGTTTGTAATATTTATAAACTTATATTATCGGTTTGCAGTTCTCGTCGCTGTGTTTTTAGACCTTTAACCTATAGATTAGAGGGTAATCATGAGAAAGGAGAGATTAGATGGGTAGAATGATTGATGGGATGAGCATCTCATAACAGTAGTTACACGTCACTTATTTGTGTTTTTTTTAAAAAAGAAAAATTCATTTAAATGGTTTCTTTACCAGCTGTATATCACGATCAGCCCCTCACAACCCTCACTTTCTCTTCTCTTCTTTCTTCTTCTCTAAGTTTCCTCTTCCTCTGCAAAACTTCCACCGAAGAACCTTGGATTTTATTGAGTCTTTGCATAAACTTTCTTCATCAACCTTGTTTCTTATCATCTTCTCGACATATATCACCACCTCGACCATCATTTGAGGTATGAAAAACAAAATTTTCTCTTCCTTCATGTTACTGTTAGTGCCACTTCTTCTCTCCATTTTAGCTAGTTTTTATGCTTCCAAATCATGTCATATTGATAGGTTTTCTTCTTCATGATGAAATATTTTTCAGAAAACATAAACTTAGATTTTGATTAATTTGTGCTTAATATGCTACTTGATTTTAAGCTTGAGTTAATACTTAGGAAAAATGGCTTTGTCTGATGATATGTATGAAAGAAGTTTTAATAAAATTATTAGAGAAAAGGAGTTTTAATATTTACTTGGGTTGTAGTTAAGATTGGGGTAATGAGAGCTAAGTGTTATTAGAACCCATAGATAGAACTAAGTTGTGCTCGTATTAGGCAGTGTGATTTCCGAGATCGTGCTGCAAGGAGATCAGGGTGTACGAGAACACGAAACCGAGGTTGACTGAGAGCCGTACGTGTCGAGGTCGTTGTCGAGCTCGTTTGAAGACAGCCGTGTTGAGGTCGTTGTCGAGCAGCGTTAGCTTGGAGTTCGGTAAGGGCACTTCTAGACATTCTAGGATTTTTATTGTTATATTCCTATGTATGGATTCCTTGATCGTGTCGAGCTTGAAGTGTTGTGATATGATTGAATATATGCCACGAATTGTGTATTGCTATTGAATTGCGTTTCTTCATGTTGAGCCTGCTCTTTTTATTTGACATGCGGTTGAATATCTTACGTATAACTCTTTGAATATCGTATGCGGCGAATTGTTCATTGAGTGAGAGAGCTTAGCGAGTCGTTGGCGTTTGAAGTTGTGACCCGGATAGCGGAGAGGGTGCTAGGTCCCCTTTTCCATTTATGGGGACTTCTAAGCGTCGCCACGCTATGGGACCTGAGTTGACTGTCCTAGGGAGAGCGAAGATCCCAAGGCTTCGGCTGGACTTTCCAAAGATACCTGATGCGGCGTGTGCATTCCGGAATAATTGTCGAGTCGAGAGAAAATGGATAGCGAGTTGAGTCGAGTCTAGAGTGAGATGGTTGAGTCACGTTTGGTGAATGTTATACTTTGTTGTTTACTTATTTCTTTATGCCTGGATTATCTGGATTTGTTGAGAAGTTGACCGCTTTCCGTGGTGCCTTCAATCCATGATGGTTACCCAGGCGGTCGAGCGCGAGGAACTCGACGGCGGATGATGGCGAGGAGGATCTCGACGAGGATCCGAGCGACGACCTCTACTTGTCGTGATTTGCTTTGTCTATGTTTTTGTGTATAGTGGTTGTGACCAGTTGGGCCGGTTATGTTTTGTTATTACAGGGTAGACTGGCGGTTTACTTTTGGAGTAGCCCCCTGCGTGGGAGTCTGCCGGAAGTACCCCCAGGGTATGATTGCTCTCTTGAAGTCGTCATACCTTAGGTGTATTTTCTTTGTACATTATTACTGTCTTTTTGTATGCACTTTTTATATCTTGTATATATAAGTATGTACTTGTTATACCTGCGTGTTGTTATTTAGGACTTAAGTCTTGTGTCTTAGTTGCACCATGTTTCGAAAAGCTGTAATTACTCTGATGTGCACGAGCTGGTCTTAGAATAATAAAAAAAATAATAGACCGTACTTTTCTATAGGGCACAAGAGTATCGTTTTAAAACACATCGCATACAGGGTAACTTGAGCTCGATGTCTTGAGCTCGGTAACTCGAGCTCGGTATGTTGAGCTCGGTAGCGGTCCGGAAACGGGTCGTTACAGTATCAACTTTTCCTCTTTCAAAACCTTTTTCAAGTAAGTACTTGCTCAACCTCTCGTACCAAGCTCTAGGAGCTTGTTTTAAACCATATAAAGCCTTTTTCAATTTAAAAACATGATTTGGAAACTCAAAATTTTCAAAACCGGGAGGTTGATCAACATATACTTCTTCTTGAATAAAGCCATTAAGAAATGCACTTTTAACATCCATTTGAAAAAGTTTGAAATCCATGATGCATGCAAATGCAAGAAGCATGCGAATAGCTTCTAATCTAGCCACGGGTGCATAGGTTTCATCGAAATCTATGCCCTCTTGTTGGTTATAGCCTTTTGCAACAAGTCTAGCTTTATTTCTAACAATGATACCGTTTCATCAAGCTTGTTGCGAAAGACCCATTTGGTCCCAATGACTAGGTGATCTTTAGGCCTAGGGACAAGTTCCCAAACATCATTTCTCTCAAATTGATTTAATTCCTCTTGCATAGCAAGGGTCCAATGCTCATCAAAGATGGCTTCATTGACGTCATTTATTTCAATTTGAGAGACAAAGGCCATATGATGACATGCATGATTAAGAGAGTTTCGAGTCGTTACCCCTTTTGAGATATCACCTATTATGTTGTCAAGAGGATGGTTCTTTGAGACTCTCCATTCCTTTGGAAGATTTAAGTGAGAGAGTTCTTGAGAGGGTTGAGGCAAGGACTCTTGATCCTCCTTTTGAACTTTTGATCTCTCTTGTTCCTCTAAATAGGTATCTCCAAACACTTCTGCAAGATCATCAACACTTTCTTCTACTGAAGATTTGGGGTTAGATTCATCAAAAGAAACATGCACAGATTCTTCAACAGTCCAAGTTCTTTTATTAAAAATTCGAAAAGCTTTACTAGAAGTGGAATATCCAAGAAATAAACCTTCATCAGCTTTAGCATCAAATTTACCAAGGTTATCTTTACCGTTATTTAGAACAAATCACTTACATCCAAATACGTTAAGGTGGGAAATGTTGGGCTTCCTTCCCTTGTAAATTTCATAGGGCGTTTGTTTTAGAATAGGTCTTATGAGGACTCTATTCATTACATAACATGCGGTGCTTACCGCGTCTGCCCAGAAATACTTAGGAAGGTTGGTCTCATTGAGCATCGTCCTCGCAAGCTCTTCAAGAGACCGATTTTTCCTTTCCACCACTCCATTCTGCTGTGGTGTTCTAGGTGCGGAAAAATTATGCTCAATTCCATTTTCAGTACAAAAGGCCTCAAATGCCTCATTTTGGAATTCCCCACCGTGATCACTTCGGATGAATACTATGTTCATTCCTTTTTCATTTTGAATAACCTTAGCAAGTTTTCGAAAGGCAGCGAAAGGCAGCAAAAGTGTCATTTTTATGAGAAATAAATAAGGTCCATGTATAGCGAGAATAGTCGTCCACAATAACAAGAGCATAGTAATTGCCACCAAAGCTTTTAGTTCTAGAAGGGCCAAATAAATCCATATGTAAAAGTTGTAAAGGCCGATTTGTTGAAACAATATTTTTAGATTTGAAAGAAGCCTTTACTTGTTTTCCCTTTTGACATGCATCGCAAAGTTTATCTTTTTCAAAGCGGAGCTTTGGTAAGCCAATTACTAAGTCCTTTTGAACCAACTTATTAAGATGATCCATGTGAATATGAGCCATTCTCCTATGCCATAGCCAAGATTCATCCTCTTTACTAATAAGACAACATGCATCATTTGAAGGTATTCTATCTAAATCAACCATGTAGATATTTCCAATTCTAGGTCCAATAACAATAACATTTTTATTTATAGAATCCATGACCATGCATTTTGAAGAATCGAAAACCACTTTGTTTCCTTTATCACAAAGTTGACTAATGCTTAGCAAATTATGCTTCAAACCATCCACATACAAAACATTTTCAATAGTGGGATTAGGACTCTTACCAATAGAACCAATCCCAAGAATTTTACCTTTGTTGTTGTCACCATACCGGACATAACCACTATTCTTAGGTACCAATGAGGAGAACTTGCTTTTGTCTCCTGTCATGTGCTTTGAACAGCCGCTATCAAGATACCAATTTAAGTCCTTGGCTTTCAAGCACACCTACAACAACAGATTAATTTTTAACCTTTGGTACCCAAACCAAGTTAGGTCCAGATGAGTTAGTTTTTGGCAAAGTACCCTTTGGAATCCATATCTTTTTGCCAACCACATTCTTGTTCTTTCTAATATTGCAAATGGAGGCAGTGTGACCATTTCTACCACAGTGAAAGCATTTAATGAAAGGGCTGCTTGAAGTGTTGTTGTGATTGACAAATTTAAAGGATTTTTCATGCGTTTGTGGATTATAACCCAAACCGGCTTTTCCAAAAGTACCCTTTTGTTTTCCCAATAGAATGTTTAAGTTATCCCTTCCCCTGGTAAATTTGGCAAGGGTGTTTTCCAAATCTTCAATCTTGTTATTCAAAACATTGCATTCATCACACTTGAAAGTATCAATCTTTTGGTTTTCACAAAAGGTGCAAGTAGAAACTTCAGTCACAACAACTTGTTTTTCCTTAAAAACTTCCATCTCTTGGTTTAAGAAAATAATTTTAGATTCAAGAGAAGAGATGGTTTTCTTAGAAGAATAAATAATTTTTCGAAGTCTAGTCGTTTCATTATTTAATTCTTCACAAGCAATAAGCAGCTCATCATAAGTTAAGGGAGATTCGAGTTCAAGAGCATTTACCTCATCCTCCTCGTGTTTTGCCATTAGACATAAGTTGGCCTCCTCTTTTTCTTGTTCATCAGACCAGTCCATATCATTGTCATCCCAGGCAATGTAGGCTCTTCTTCCTTTTGATTCCTTTTGTGGTCTTCTATCGAATTTTTCGCTTTTCTTACGACCATGAGGCAATCGGGTTTTATATGTCCCTTTGACCACACTTGTAGCAAGTTGGATTAAAAGAAGTTCCTTCCTCATTTTCTTTTGAGGATTTTGTACCTTGTCTGTTCTCCCCTTTTGCCTCATGAACCTTTTGAACCTTGAACCATCGGACTTATGTCTTCCTCATTCTCATCCGCACTATCATTGTTGTCGATTCCTCTTTTTCATTTACGATTGCTTTGAGAGCAATTCCTTTCTTTTCTTATCACTTTCTTCACTCTCGGTGAGTCGATTTAGTTCAAGTTCATGTTCTGCAATTTTCCAAACAAGGTTGCCAATGATATAGTAGATAAATCTCTAGATTCAGATATAGCAAGAACCTTGGGTTGCAGTTTCTATTTAAACATCTAAGAACTTTATTAATTAAATCTTCATTACTGAAGACTTTCCTAAGAGCTCTGGAGATGGTTTATTATATGGATGAACCTTTTTTGCATATCTTGTATGTTTTCACTTGGTTTCATCCTAAATAACTCATACTCATGGGTTAATGTGTTCATTCGAGCCCTCTTGACCTCGGTAGTACCTTCATGGGTCAATAGAAGGGTGTCCCACATTTCTTTAGCAGTCTTGCAATTTGAGACCCTATAGAACTCATCGTAGCTTAAAGCAGAAGTGATGATGTTCTTAGCTTTCAAATTGTATTGGACCTTTTTCTTATCATCTTCGGTCCAAAGTGATCTTGGTTTGTCTACCACTGCATCATTAATTGATTGAGTGGGGACAAATGGACCATTTTCCACAGCATCCCAAATATCAAGATCAACACCCTCAAGAAAGATTTGCATTCTATCCTTCCAATAACCATACCCCTCACCATTGAAAAATGGGGGTCTGTTCATGGAAGTTCCCTCGTTATTGTTTGAAGTCATTCTCTTGAGACGGTTAAGTCCTTTATACAAGAGTCTAGCTCTGATACCACTTGTTACCAAGTGACTTCAAACACAAGAGGGGGGTGAATTGTGATAGCGGTGCTTATATAAAAAATTACAGATAAATTACTGAATTAAAAAAAACTTGAAAGAAATAAATTGCGAAAGATAAATAACTTGAAGAATAAATTGCAATAAATAAATGACAGAAAATAAATGACTGAAAAATAAATAAAGAACAAAAATAAATAAAGTGCTTGAATGATAAAGAGACAGAGAGCAAAGAAGAGCACGACAAATTATACGAGTTCGCCACCAAACACCCCTGTGGCCTACGTCCTGTCCCCAAAGCAAAGCACTATGGGATTTTCACTAAATCACTAGCTTTTAAATCGAGGTTCACTAGAAACCTTTACAACTCTATACCAGAGCAATACGTTCAAGAGATATCACCTCTCTATGAACACCTTGGGATTCCTACCCAAAAGAAATGATTTTTCGCAAATAAAATGAGATGAGAAAGATACACTCAATAGTGCGGATATAACAAATTGAAGCTCAAATAATACAACTCAAATTATATAGAATAAAAAGACTCTCAAAAATTGTGCTCAAATAAGTGTGAGTGATGGAGAATATTTGATAGAGTTTTGGCACAAAGAGTAAGTGAGTGTATTGTTTAAAAACATCCTGGTCTTTGTTGCTTTTATAGGCAATGGAGGAGCGTGTAGCATTAAAAATTTGCTCGTTGCGTTTTGATTATTAAAAGGATAATTTGTCCGTTGCGGCATTAAAGGAAATCACGTTGCGTTTTGATTATGAAGAATTTGAAAACGGAGGCGGAAAACGCTTCTCGGCCACACTTGGAGTTCGACCTCGTATTTCCATACGACCTCTCCACACAGCTCGACATACGATCTCCACCGACATACGACCTCTCCACACAGCTCGACATACGACCTCTCCTCACAGCTGGCACACGACCTCCTCACAGCTCGTCACGGGACCTCAGCTCGGCACGCGACCTCCTCACAGCTCGGCACGCGACCTCTCCACACAGCTCGGCACGAGACCTCAGCTCGGCACGCGACTTCCCCACAGTTCGGTACGCGACCTCAGCTCGGCACGCGACTTGCATGTCAAAATATCACTGCTCGACACGGAGAATATTTTCCAAAGAAAACTTGAAATATTTTCCAAACAATATTTTGAGCACAACTTAAGAATTTTTCAAAATACTTTGTGCCTAAAAATAATTTAAGAAAAATTATCATAAAATCAATTTTAGAATAAAAATCATTTTGTGAGTGTGTGATTTAATTTTAATTGAGAGCTTTTTATTACTGTTCTGGACAGAACTTTAGAGGATGACTGGGGTGAAGCGACACGGCGGCGTCCACGACGGATGACAACGGCGTGTGGTGGTGTACCTGCAAACACTCCGACGCTCAAGTCAGTGTATGAAAGAGGTGAGTGAAGAGGTGATGAAATGAGTAATAATACCTCAATCGTTTGAAGTGACTCTCCTTTTATAGGAGTTGAAGTCGGTTACCGTTGAATGACGGTTGATGAATGACGGTTCCCGTGGAATCCGGGGTACCGTCAGATCGTTGCCGACCTGCGATGAGCTGGGCGGAATGCCGAGGACCGTTGGATTGGCCACGTCGATCTGGTCTCGAGGCAAGGCGGTGGGAACCGACGTTGGTAATGGGCTGGATGTGACTCTTCGGATTGGGCCTTGGCCCAGTCCGGAACAGTTGCCCCCCAAGTCGCTAGCTCGAATGTCGAGGTGGTGACTTGTTTGTCGAAGTCCGTTGATGTCGACGTTCGACGTCCTTGTCCGTAAGGAACTGTAAGCGTCGTCATGTCGTGTTTGTGCAAGGCTTTATCATCACGAGCTCGTGCACGCGGTCTCGGCACGAGGTCGATCAGGGTGCTTGTGCAAACGCACAAGGCTTTGTCACGAGCTCGTGCACGCGGTCTCGGCACGAAGTCGATCTCTTCATCAGGTGCTTGTGCAAACGCACAAGGCTTTGTCATCACGAGCTCGTGCACGCGGTCTCGGCACGAGGTCGATCAGGGTGCTTGTGTAAACGCACAAGGCTTTGTCATCACGAGCTAGTGCACGCGGTCTCGGCACGAGGTCGATCAGGGTGCTTGTGCAAACGCACAAGGCTTTGTTACGAGCTCGTGCACGCGGTCTCGGCACGAGGTCGATCTCTTCATCAGGTGCTTGTGCAAATGCACAAGGCTTTGTCATCACGAGCTCGTGCACGCGGTCTCGGCACGAGGTCGGTCAGGGTGCTTGTGCAAACGCACAAGGCTTTGTCATCACGAGCTCGTGCACGCGGTCTCTCGACGCGAGGTCGATCAGTGGTGCTTGTGGAAAACGCGCAAGGCTTTGTCATCACGAGCTCGTGCACGCGCGGTCTCGTGACGAGGTCGATCTCTTCATCAGTGCTTGTGCAAGCGCCGCGAGGCTTTGTCATCACGAGGCTCGTGCACGCGCGGTCTCGTGACGCGAGGTCGGTCAGTGCTTGTGCAAGCGCACAAGGCTTTGTCATCACGAGCTCGTGCATGCGGTCTCGACGCGAGGTCGATCGAGTGCTTGTGCAAGCGCCTGAGGCTTTGTCACGAGCTCGTGCACGCGGTCTCGACGCAGGTCGATCTCTTCATCGGTTCTTGTGCAAATGCACAAGGCTTTGTCATCACGAGGCTCGTGCACGCCGGTCTCGGCACGAGGTCGGGATCAGGTGCTTGTGCAAATGCACAAGGCTTTGTCACGAAGCTCGTGCACGCGCGGTCTCGGCGCAGGTCGATCTCTTCATCAGGTGCTTGTGCAAACGCACAAGGCTTTGTCATCACGAGCCTGCGTTGCATGCGGTCTCGACGAGGTCGGGATCGTGGTGCTTGTGCAAACGCACAAGGCTTTGTCACGAGCTCGTGCACGCGGTCTCGCACGAGGTCGATCTCTTCATCGTGTGCTTGTGCAAACGCACAAGGCTTTGTCATCACGAGCTCGTGCACGCGCGGTCTCGACGCGAGGTCGATCAGTGCTTGTGCAAACGCGCAAGGCTTTGTCATCACGAGCTCGTGCACGCGGTCTCGGCACGAGGTCGATCAGGGTGCTTGTGCAAACGCACAAGGCTTTGTCACGAGGTCGTGCACGCGGTCTCGGCACGAGGTCGATCTCTTCATCAGGTGCTTGTGCAAACGCACAAGGCTTTTTCATCACGAGCTCGTGCACGCGGTCTCGGCACGAGGTCGGGATCAGGGTGCTTGTGCAAACGCACAAGGCTTTGTCATCACGAGCTCGTGCACGCGGTCTCGGCACGAGGTCGATCAGGGTGCTTGTGCAAACGCACAAGGCTTTGTCATCACGAGCTCGTGCACGCGGTCTCGGCACGAGGTCGATCAGGGTGCTTGTGCAAACGCACAAGGCTTTATCATCACGAGCTCGTGCACGCGGTCTCAGAACGAGGTCGATCAGGGCTTTTGTGCAAACGCACAAGGCTTTATCATCACGAGCTCGTGCACGCGGTCTCGGAACGAGGTCGATCAGGGCTTCATCTTTGCCGCGTTCCAAGTCTTTAGAATTCGAAGAACTAGATCCCCAGGTATGAACTCCCTGGGCACAACACTTAGGTTGTATCTTGCTGCCATTTTCTGTTTCATTGCGACCTCGCTGAGTGCTGCAAGTTCTCTGCATTCGTCAACGAGGTCGAGTTTTTCTCGTATACTCCGATAGTTTTTTTTTTAAATGAAGGAAAGGAGCCTCGTTAAAACCTTCTGATGCAAAACCCTCCTTAGGGAAAAAACACCTAGAAGGAAAAAGAGTACTCCTCCCTGTTAAAATAGAAAAAAATTGGAAAAAGAATACAGAGAAAACATGGGGGGACTAGACCAAAACCCATGCAAAAGAAAAGGAAACAACGAAAGCAGCCCCAAAAACAAGGGGGAAAAACCCAAACAAAAATTAAGCAAATCTATAGGCAGGGAAGCCGAACCTATTATTAAAAAACTCAACAGCAATAAAAGAGGGGATGTTATTCCACCAAATAAATTGCGTCTGAGAGGCCCCGAATTTGGCCAGCTTATCTGCACAAGCATTCCCCTCCCTGTGGATATGCGAGTAAACGAACTGCATAGAAGAGGAGAGGGCCACACAATTATGCCACCTGTTACGAAGGGACCAGGGGACAAGAGTAGCATTGTTGAAGGCTTTAATAACAATTAAGGAGTCGCATTCTAACCAAAACCTATGCCAACCTTTATAGTAAGCAATTTCAATAGCTACCATGGCACCGATGAATTCCGCCTGTAAGGCATCAAGCGAACTAAGCGGCTTGGCAAAGCAACCCAAAACAGCTGTGCTGCTATCACGAAAAATGCCCCCACAGGCAGATAATCCGTAAGAGAAGAAAGCGAGCCATCGGTTACACTTCACCCAACCGCAATTAGGAGGGACCACAAAGCGATAGTGATGACCAGAGCACAAGGCGTGACGCCGATCCCAAAGAAGCTAAGAATTTTCGATTCGTAATCAAAAGCGGTGCCGCTTACTATTAAGACCCGCAAAGCAACGTGGTTGATAGCGGTGCGGATGGCAACACGAGCGGGAGCGAAAGAATTCTCGAATCTCGCCTTGTGCGGCTCGCCAAATAACCCAAATGATATTGGTGATACAAGCGATAACTAAATCCAAAGCTTGAGAGCTCCAGCTGCGGTTACAGTAGTCAAGAATGGAGGAGACAGAGTTGGCGTTGATGTTGAACCCAAAAACATCAGACATCCAAGACCAAAGGCAATAGGAATAAGAGCAGCTCAAAAAGCGGATGAGAGGAAGTTTCCGCTGCCTGGTTACAAAGAGAGCACATGGAAGGGTGAACAGAGCCAACACCGATGAGGTGCTCGTCAGTGGGAAGTCTATTATGAAGCAACCTCCAAGTACAAAAAGACTTAGAGGGAGGAATGCAGCACCTCCAAATAAGCTTGTACCAAGAGTTGGGAGCATCCGGCTTGTAGAACTTATAAGCTTCCTTGAAAGTAAGCAAACCAGAGTTAGAAGCACACCAAACCAACACGTCAGTGAGATCACCAACAAGAATGATAATCCGCTATAAGCGAATGAAGGCCCTAATATTAACCAAAATAGAGTGCGGGATGCACCAGTCTCCATCATGGATAAAATCACTCACTTTAGCACTGAGCTTGCAATGAAGCTTAGGAGGGATTCCAAGCCGCTGAACTATGGAAAAGGGGAGCCAATTGTCTAACCAGAATCTCACCGCCGAGCCATTGCCAATCTGCCAATCCGACAGTTGTCAATGTTACTCTGGGGATTTGTTTTTGGCTTTTGATGCCATCAACTTCTCTTCGTAATTCATAAATTTCTGAGCTCGCTTCAGGAACTCGTTCAGGGTCTTCGGTTTGTCGATACCAACGTCGACGCTGAATAGATTTCCTTCGATCAGGCCTTGCTCTAGCAAGTACAGCTTCATCTCGTCAGAGCATTTCTTCACAAAAATGGCTTTTTTGTTGAAGCGCTCGAGGTAGTCTCTGATAGACTCATCTTTCTTCTGCTGAATTGCGGCCAGTGCCGCTGTCGACTTGGGTTGGACTTTAGACGCAATGAAATGCGCGGAGAACTGGTCGACAAGCTCTGTAACACCCGATGATGAGGTCGCGTGCCGAGGTCCTATGCCGAGCTAAGTAGGTCGTGTGCCGAGCTGTGGTCGCGTACCGAGCTGAGGAGGTCGCATGTCGAACTGAGGAGGCCGCGTGCACGAACTCGTGTTAGAGCCTTGTGCGCTTGCACAAGCACCCTGATCGACCTCGTGTCGAGACTGTAACACTCGTATTTTTATGAACGTTATTTAGCGTTAATGATTATATTGTTTGTAATATTTATAAATTTATATTATCGGTTTGCAGTTCTCGTCGCTGTGTTTTTAGATCTTTAACCTATAGATTAGAGGGTAATCATGAGAGAGGAGAGATTAGATGGGTAGAATGATTGATGGGATTAGCATCTCATAACAGTAGTTATACGTCACTTATTTGTTTTTTTTTTAAAAAGAAAAATTCATTTAAATGGTTTTCTTTACCAGCTGTATATCACGATCAGCCCCCTCAAAACCCTCACTTTCTCTTTTCTTCTTTCTTCTTCTCTAAGTTTCCTCTTCCTCTCCAAACTTCCATTGAAGAACCTTGGATTTTATTGAGTCTTTGCACAAACCTTCTTCATCAATCTTGTTCCTCATCATCTCCTCTACCTATATCATCATCTCGATCATCATTGGAGGTATGAAAAACAGAATTTTCTCTTCCTTCATGCTACTGTTTAGCGCCACTTCTTCCCTCCATTTTAGCTAGTTTTTATGCTTCCAAATCATGTCATACTGATAGGTTTTCTTCTTCATGATATTACCTACCTTTCTAACCATTTATTTGAGCTTGAAAAACAAATTGTTTCCTCTGTTTTCTGCAGTAGGCAGCGCCCAAAACCCTCCCTACTTGACTTGTTTTGATTTCTTGTTCTATGTTGTTGTATGATGTTTCTTGTTGTTGTTTGTTGTTGATTTATCTGTTGTAGCATCACATAACCTTTTTCCTGAGCCTTTGATCAAAAACCCTAACCTTGAGTAAGAGGGAAAATATGTTTAATCTTGCTTGAATCATGCATGAGGTATGTGATTATGTGTTTAATATGATTTTAGGACTTATTAGGATTAAGTTGCATGATTAGTTAGTGTTAGATAAGTTTTTGTGCAAAAATGGATTTTTGAGGGACCAAAAAGGCATGTAGGGAAATTGATCTCTTTTTATGATTTAAATTTTAACATAATTGGTTATGGTCTTATTTTAATTGTTGGACCATGATGAAAATATTTTCCAGAAAACATAAACTTAGATTTTGATGAATTTGTGCTTAATATGCTACTTGATTTTAAGCTTGAGTTAGTACTTAGGAAAAATGGTTTTGTCTGATGATATGTATGAAAGAAGTTTTTAATAAAATTTTAGAGAAAAGGAGTTAATTTGTAATGCTTGAATTCTGGTTGTACTTGTTTAAGTTCTTGAGTTTTAATGTTTACTTGGGTTGTAGTTAAGATTGGGCTATGAGAGCTAAGTGCTATTAGAACCCATAGATAGAACTAAGTTGTGCTTGTATTAGGAAGTCTGATTCCCGAGATCGTGTGATTTCCGAATCGAGGTGTACGGGAGAGCGAACCCGAGGACGTGGGAGCAGTGGGATCCAGATCGAGAACGGTACGTGTCGAGGTCGTTGTCGAGCTCGATTGAGGACAGCGTAGACGCGTAGCTTGGAGTTCGGTAAGGGCACTTCTAGACATTCTAGGATTTTATTTTATGTCCCTGTGTAAGGACAATTTTTAGAGATGCTTAAATTCTTGTTTTACTATTTAAATTGCTTTATTTAAATACGAAGAAGTCTGAGAACTCTACGAGTTCGAAGTTAGGGTCTTCGAACCCCTTCGTTTTGTTGTTGTGAGGTCGAACATTTATCCGAGTCTTCGTGGGCGAGCGAAAGCTGTTGCGGTTGGTCTCCTGAACCCAACCCCCCACACTTGTATGTCCCTCTCTGTTAATTCCATCGAGTTGCAGAGGGATGGATTCCTTGATTTGTGTGTCAAGCATGTGGTGATTGAGTTATGCATGTATTTAATATGAGATTGAATATATGTTGCGAATTGTGTATTGCCTGTTGAATTGCGTTTCTTCATGCAGCTGGTTTTTATTGTTTAAATGATTGAATTGTGTTTTCTTCATGTTAAGCATGCTCTCTTTATTTGATATGCGATCAAGTAATTTTATGTGTCACTCTTTGACTGCGGTGAGCTGTTCATCGAGTGAGAGAGCTAGGCGAGTCGTTATGACGTTTTTGAGCCGTGACCCGGATAACTAAGGGTGCTAGGTCCCCTTTTGTTTACGGGAGATTGACTAGGCGTCGCAGCGTAGGAACCGGGTACTGCATATCTAGGGAGAAGCGAAAGATCCCAAGGCTACGGCTGGTATGTCAGTTGATGGATCTGCGTCTGCTTTTCGGAACAATTGTCGAGTCGAGAGAAAATGAGTCGTGAGTCGAGTCGAGTCTAGAGTGAGAGAGTTGAGTCACGGTTGGTGATTGATATATATATTGTGGATTGCTTATTTCTTTATACCTGGATTATCTTGATTTGTTGAGAAGTTGACCCTTTCCCGTGGTGCCTTCAATCCATGATGGTTACCCAGGCGATGTCGAGGGCGCAGGGAACTCGACAGCAGATGATGGCGAGGAGGATCTCGACGAGGATCCGGGCGACGACCTCTACTTGTCGTGATTTGCTTTGTCTATGTTTTTGTGTATAGTGGTTGTGACCAGTTGGGCCGGTTATGTTTTGTTATTACAGGGTAGACTGGCGGTTTACTTTTGGAGCAACCCCCTGCGTGGGAGTCTGCCGGAAGTACCCCCAGGGTATGATTGCTCTCTTGAAGTCGTCATACCTTAGGTGTATTTCTTTGTACATTTACTACTCTGTATTTTGTATACATTATCATTCCGAGTGGTATATATGTATATTATGCATGTATGTTTTATTAGAATTTAAGTCTTGTGTCTTAGTTGCTGTAGGGAAATAGCGCAATAACAGAGTTTAAAAACGCAGCGGAAATTTAAACTTTCCCTTCCATGGATCCTTGCGAATGGTCATGACTCAGGGTTATATGAATTACCTCTTGTAGCGCAGATCGTTTGCAGACGAAAATTGGAATCGAGCACGAGCGTCGCACAGAAAAACAACGCCTCTACGTAGTCCACACGAACAGCCTTCGAATGGGAGCGGTCTCCGTCACAGTGCTAGCTGACGTACGGAACCAGTCACGATGCAAGTCACGATCTTTGAAACGGCTAGGGTTTTTCCAGCTCGACTTCATCTTAACGAGTCTATTTATAGACTTCACTTAAGACTGACCTAGCGCATCAGAGCTTACCGTGTGCTCTCGGTATACCGTAACTTATCATGTTCTGCGTCTTTCTTGACTCGCTGGTGCATCGTGAAGAATGCACCACCGAATAAAATGAGTATCACTCATTTATTTAATCTCCCATTAGCCTGTTCTCATGTGTGTGACCTATAGGTTCAGTAACGTTGGCAATAATATTAAATCACTATTTAATATTATAAACAAGTGAGCGTGTCTAGCAATACATCACCGCTACCCAAGTAACGAGAATGTCTTTGTTATGACGTAACCTTTACGTGATAATGATCATGTGTATAATTACCCTTTTGCCCTTATATCTATATTGAACACAAGGCATAGTATGTGTCACCCTTGTATAGTTCAATATTATATTCCTTGATGCCCGAGTAGACTTAGTAACAACAAATAAGATCAATATCTCATATTGACTTATTTCAAAGCATGGCCATGCATTTTACACCATACTCTATCAAGGGGCCACAGATATTACTCCCAAGTTATGTAGGAGGGCAAATCCCATCTAGGTCCCTCATGTCTCTTTGCATGACTCGTTGAGTACCCAGTTGACCGACTTTATAATTGTCCTGCATGCATAATGTTTGACGGCAATAAAACACTCAACTCCTCATGTAGGGACCATAGTGGTTTCAGTCCGAGGGTGGCATACACCACTATCACTATGAGAATAACTCATGACACTTACATAACACACTATGTAGTATTCTCATGGCGGGTCAATCCAAGACACAATTACCCTAACGTGTACCTATGTGGTGACTTGATATCTCATATCTATAACCTGGTGAGATGAGGTTATCACCCATCCACATAATAGTCTTGATGCATTATTATTGTCCTTAATAATAATAATACTCGACTACGGATATTTAGAGTAAGTTCTTTAGTATCTCACAACCGAGTCGTCTACTCGATGTTCTATTGAAAACGAACTTTTACTCAAGGACTTTATTACGTTGAAACAAACATAATAATTGAAAATGCCTCATATAATAAATAAACTACATGATACAAAATATAAGTCCAAAGGAAAAACATTGGCCTCTAGGGCTTACACCAACAGTTGCACCATGTTTCGAAAAGTTGTAATTACTCTGATGTGCACTAGCTGGATAAAAAAAAAATACCGTAATTTTTTAAAAGGCACAAGAGTACCGTTTTAAAACGCATCGCATACAGGTTTAGTTGAGCTCGGTAAGCTGAGCTCGGTAGCGGTTCGGAAACGGGTCGTTACAAGCTCAGTCCACGAACCAATGGAATTTTTCTTAAGAGTTTGGAACCAAGACAACGCTGCCTTCTTCAGAGTGAGGGGAAAGATTCTGCACTTTACCGGCCATTGGGCGCCTCGATAGTCCATGACAGTGTCAAAGCAGCCAACATGTTCGTCGGGGTCGGTGGTCCCGTCGTAGGAATCCAAAGAGGGCGGTTTCCGAAGATGTTTCGGAATCGGGAATTTCATAATCTTGGACGTAAAAGGACCAAAGGCCTCGCACGCGTCACCTGTGTCATCGCTCTGAGAAGGTGTTGATGAGACAGAATGAGCATGGCGGCGGTGAGGTGGAGTACGATCCACAGAGCGGTTATGGCGGTGTGCTCTATGCACAGAGCGGTGTGGAGTCGTGCCACAGTGGTGGCGATGAACAGATCTGAGGTTTTCAGACTCCTTTGATCTCTGAGTAGAATGAGAAACATGATCTTCTCTGTTTTCGACCTGTGTGGCAATGCGAACGGAGATTTCCTTCTGCTGATTCTCCATTCGATCGAGGCGTTGATTCTGAGCGTGCATCGCTTCGGCATGGCTCTGAATGAATTCACGGAACTCGCGGATTGGAACGGTGTCATTCTGATACGGAGGTGGAAGGTTACTCCTCCGTCTCTCATGTTCCACGACGAAATTAACAGGTTCGTGGTGAGGTGGTTCTGCCGGAGCTATCGGCGGATTCGGTGGTTCAAGATCTGCGTTTGCACGAGTGGAACTGCGAGTCGCGACCTGGTGCTTCGATCCAGTCATCGTCTCGACAAGTGTCGAGCAAAGATGAAAGACCTCGACAAGTGTCGAGCAAAGAAAAATGAAATCAGAAATGATTCCCACAGACGGCGCCAATGTTCTGGACAGAACTTTAGAGGATGACTGGGGTGAAGCGACACGGCGGCGTCCACGACGGATGACAACGGCGTGTGGTGGTGTACCTGCAAACACTCCGACGCTCAAGTCAGTGTATGAAAGAGGTGAGTGAAGAGGTGATGAAATGAATAATAATACCTCAATCGTTTGAAGTGACTCTCCTTTTATAGGAGTTGAAGTCTGTAACGACCCGTTTCCGGACCGCTACCGAGCTCAACATACCGAGCTCGAGTTACCGAGCTCAACACACCGAGCTCAAGTTACCCTGTATGCGATGTGTTTTAAAACAATACTCTTGTGCCCTTTAGAAAAGTACGGTCTATTATTATTATTATTTTTTTATAAGACCTGCTCGTGCACATCAGAGTAATTACAGCTTTTCGAAACATGGTGCAACTAAGACACAAGACTTAAGTCCTAAATAACAACACGCAGGTATAACAAGTACATACTTATATATACAAGATATAAAAAGTGCATACAAAAAGACAGTAATAATGTACAAAGAAAATACACCTAAGGTATGACGACTTCAAGAGAGCAATCATACCCTGGGGGTACTTCCGGCAGACACCCACGCAGGGGGCTGCTCCAAAAGTAAAACTTTAACACCTGAGGACGAGATCGACCTCGTATTAGGACATCGTATCGAGACCTCGCGTCGAGACCTCCTGTCGAGACCCCGTGCCGAGATCGTATGCCGAGGTCGTATGACGAGCTGAGGAGACGCTTGCACGAGCATCCTGGTCGACATCGTGTCGAGATGATAACACTCGTATTTTTACGAATATTATTTAGCGTTAATTAGTATATTTTGTTGTGATTATGTTTTATTAAAGTAATTACTTGTTGTTTGGATTAATATCTTACTTTAAAATCTAGGTGTCGCTTATTTATGATTTTATGAAAGATAAATTCATTTAAAATGGTTTTCTTGTAATTAATTATTGTTTAAGAGATATTTAAGGGAGATAAGACCAAACTGTTTTTTTTCCACCAGCTGTAGATAAATATCATGATTAGTTTCCTCCACCGCCATAAATATCACGCTTAGCCGCCTTAAACACTCACTTTCCAGTTTCTTCTTTTTCTTCTTATCTAAATTTCCTCTTCTCCAAACCTCCATTGAAGAACCTTGAGTTTCATTGAGCTTCTGCATAAACTTTCTTCATCAACCTTGTTTCTTATCATCTTCTCGACATATATCACCATCTCGACCATCTTTTGAGGTATGAAAAATAGAATTTTAGTTCTCTTCATGTTACTGTTAGCGCCACTTCTTCTCTCTATTTTAGCTAGTTTATATGCTTCCAAATCAGGTCATATTGATAGGTTTTCTTTTTCATGACATGACCTACCTTTCTAACCAATTATTTGAGCTTGTAAAACAAATTGCTTTCTCTGTTTTCGCAATAGGCGATTGCCCAAAACCCTCCCTATTTGGTTTGTTTTGATTTCTTGTTTTAGTTTGTTGTACGTTGCTTCTTGTTGATGTTTGTTGTTGATTTATTTGTTATAGAATCATATAACCTTTTTCATGAACTTTTGATCGAAAACCCTAACTTTGTGTTAGAGGAAAAATGGTTTTGTCTGGTGATGTATGAAAGAAGTTTTTAATAAAATTTTAGAGAAAAGGAGTTATTTTGTAATGTTTGAATTCTGGTTGTATTTGTTTAAGTTCTTGAGTTTTAATGTTTACTTGGGTAGTGGTTAAGATTGGGATAGTGAGAGCTAAGTGTTATTAGAACCCATAGATAGAACTAAGTTGTGCTCGTGATAAGCAAAGTGTGATTTCCGAGATCGTGCCGCAAGGAGATCGTGGTGTACGAGAACACGAAACCGAGGTTGACCGGAGAGGCCGTGCGTGTCGAGATCGAGTGAGAGAATTCGTTGTCGAAGCTCGTTTGAAGACAGCCGTGTCGAGGTCGTTGTCGAGCTCGTTTGAAGACACCGTGTTGAGGTCGTTGTCGGCGGCGTTAGCTTGGAGTTCGAAGGGCACTTCTAGACATTTAGGATTCATTTTATGTCCCGTGTAAGGACAACTTTGGATATGCTTAAGCTATTGTTTTGTTATTTAAATTGCTTTATTTAAATACGAAGAAGTCCGAGAACTCTAGGAGTTCAAGTCGTGGTCTTCGCACCCCTTCGTCTTGTTGTCGTGCGGTCGAACATATTCCGAGACATTCGTGGGTGAAAACTTTGTGGATGGTCTGCTGAACCCCACCCCCCACTTCTTTGTTCCTCTCTGCTAATTCCATTGAGTTGCAGAGGGATGGATTCCTTGATTTGCGTGTCAAGCATGTAATGTTGTGATATGATTGGGTTTTTGCATGTATTTAATATGTGATTGAATATATGTTGTGAATTGTGTATTGCCTGTTGAATTGCGTTTCTTCATGTCGAGCCTGCTCTTTTTATTTGACATGCGGTTGAATATCTTGCGTATAACTCTTTGAATATCGTGACGCGCTAATTGTTCATTGAGTGAGAGAGCTTAGCGAGTCGTTGGCGTTTGAAGTTGCGACCGGATAGCGGAGAGGTGCTAGGTCCCCTTTTTCCGCTTATGGGGACTTCTAAGCGTTGCCACGCTATGGGACCCGAGTTGGTATCCTAGGGAGAGCGAAGATCCCAAGGCTTCTGCTGGACTTTCCAAAGATACCTGATGCAGCGTGTGCATTCAGAGTAATTGTCGAGTCTAGAGTGAGATGGTTGAGTTACGTTTGGTGATTGATAAACATTGTTGTGTTGCTTATTTCTTTATGCCGTGGTTTATCTTGAATTGTTGAGAAGTTGACCCTTTCCGTGGTACCTTCAATCCATGATGGTTACCCAGGCGATGTCGAGTGCGAGGAACTCGGCGGCAGATGATGGCGAGGAGGAGCTCGACGAGGATCGAAGCGGCGACCTATATTTGTCGTGATTGATTATGTTTGTTGGATGTTTTTTTTGGGATGACTGTACTTTGTTTTTTTTTGTGTTCAGAGGTTGTGACCAGTTTGGGCTAGATGTCATTTTGAGCACAGGGTAGACTGGATTTGAGCACAGGGTAGGCTAGATGACTGTACTTTCTTGGATTTGATCGCTCGACCAACTCCAGTAGTGGGGGTAACTCTAAGAAATACATGCTCTCCTTCCTCGAACTCGAGTGGTCGACGTCTTTGGTCTGCATAACTCTTCTGTCGACTTTGAGACGTTCACATCCTATCTCTGATCAAACGGATCTTCTGAGTAGTCTGCTGGATCATATCTGGTCCTACAACAGAACTCTCGCCATCCTGGTACCAACAAAGAGGCGTCTGACACTTTCGTCCATACAGTGCTTCAAAAGGTGCCATTCCAATACTTGCATGGAAACTGTTATTATAGGTGAACTCCACCAATGGTAAGACATTGTCCCAACTTTCTCGGTGATCTAAGGTACATGCTCGCAACAAATCTTCAAGCGATTGTATCGTTCTCTCAGTTTGACCGTCAGTCTGGGGATGATATGCCGAGTTAAGCTTGAGCTCGGTTCCCATCGCTTCTTGCAATTCCTCTCCAAAATGAGACGTGAACTTCGGATCTCGGTCCGACATGATTGAAGAGGGTATACCATGTAGTCGTACTATCTCGTGATGTAGATCTCACGCCTTTTCCACGTTGTATGTCGACCACCGGTAAGAATGAGCGGATTTGGTCAATCGGTCGACGATCACCCAAATCGAATCATTCTTCTTCTGCGCCTTCGTAAACCTACAACGAAATCCATGGAAATACTATCCCATTTCCATACTTGATGCGTCAGCGATTGTAGCATTCCGCGGTCGTTGGTGCTCCACCTTCGCTTTACGACGCGTTAAACACGGTTACGTACTCAGCCACTTGCTTCTTCATTCCGGACCACCAAAAATGCTTCTTCAAGTCTTGATACATCTTCGTAACTCCTGGGTGAATACTAAAATTGCTCTTATGCGCTTCGTCAAGTATTAACTTTCTCAGCTCCACTACGTTAGGTACACATACTCGGCCATTGCATCTTAAGATGTTGTCCGTTCCGACTTGGAATTCTGTCGCCTTCCCTTGCGCTATCAACTGGACCTTCTCTTGCAGGAGCTCGTCATGAACCTGCTGGTCTCGGATCTCGTCCAACAATCTGTTAGAAATGGTAAGCATACCAAATCTCAACTTCCCTGGTGAAACTTCCACATTCAACTTCAAGTCTCGAAACTTCTCGAGCATCTCCAACTCCTTGATCATCATTGCGGAAGCTAGAACGCTCTTCCTACTCAACGCATCTGCTACTATATTAGCTTTTCCTGGATGATATTCCAACGTAAAGTCGTAGTCCTTGAGAAATTTCGCCCATCTTCGCCGACGCATGTTGAGCTCTTTCGATCGAACAGTACTTCAAGCTCTTGTGATCGCCGAAACAAAGAAGAGTGCTCTATAAAGATAGTGCCTCCATATCTTGACGCCAAAAACCATCGCCGCCACTCAAATCATGAGTAGGGTAGTTCCTCTCGTGAATCTTAAGTCGCTTGAAGCATACGCTACCACTTTCCGTGTTGCATCGCGACGCATCCCAATCCCTGGTGTGACGCATCACAATACACCTCGTAAGGCTCTTCGGTTGAGGCAAAATCAACACAGCGCCGGTTGTCAAAAGCTCCTTCGCCTTTGAAAACTGGATTCACACTCCTCGATCAAGCAAAGGTTGATCCTTCCTCGTAAGTCGTGTAAGAGGCGCGACAATCTTCGAAAAACCTTCAATGAATCTTCGATAATAGCCGCTAAGCCAACAAAACTTCGATCTCTAGAATCGCCTTCTACTGTTCCCACGCTAACACACCTCAATCTTAGTTGGATCCACAACTATCCCTTCTTTGGAAATCACGTGTCCAAGAAAATTCACCTCTTCAAGCCAAAATTCACACTTGGATGAGTTCGCATAAAGTTGCTTCTCACGCCAATATCCGTAGTACTCGACGTAAGTGTTCTTCGTGCTCTTCTCGGTTCTTGAATAGATCAATATGTCGCCGATGAACACTACAACGAACTGATCCAAAAGCGAATGGAAAATCCTATTCATATAGTCCATAAACACAATTTGGCGCATTTGTCACCCAAACGGCATCACTAAGTACTCATAATGCCCATACCTAGTCCTGACGCCGTTTTGGAGACATCTTCCTCCTTCACGCCGAACTCGATGGTAGCCGACTTCAAATCTATCTTTGAAAACATCGCCGCTCCACGGTTGATCCATCAAGTCGTCAATACATGGTAACGGATCTGGTACTTCACGAGAGCCTTGTTGAGTTGACGATAGTCCACGCACGATCTGGATCGCCCATCCTTCTTCTTGACCAACAACACCGAGCTCCCCACGGTGACACGCCGGTCGTATGAATTGCTTTGACTCCAAATGCTCAACTGGGACTTTAGTTCCTTCATCTCGGCAGAGACATCCTGTAGGCGCTATTGAAATAGGTCCTGTCCTGGAATCAGTCGATGAAGAACTCGACCTCTCGACCGGGTGGTAACCCCGCACGCCTTCTGAAAACGCCCACAAAGTCACACACCACTGGTACATTCTTCACTTCGATCTGGGAAACTTCGAACTAGCGGATACATGTATTCCCTAGTTCCTTCTTTCAAAGAAACTCCAATACGTTCAGCCAGAAGATAATTGGAGACTCCAAGGTCCGGAAAAATTACGCTTTACGGGCACACCAAGAGGACATGGTGGTATGACAACCAATCCATCCCGAGGATGACATCTAAGCCCTTAAGAGGCAAACAAACCAAATTGACCACAAGCTTTCTACTCAATAACCACTACACAATTAAGACATGCGGTGTTTGTGACTAAGGTTTTAGCAAATGGGTCGTAACTACCAATTGAACTAAAGCGATCACATTCAGATTCAAATGGTTCACACAATCGGAAGAAATAAAGGAATGGGTTGCACGAATCAAAGAGGGCGGATAAGGATTTACCCTCTATCTCACATTCACCTTGAATAAGGTCATCGACTTGTTACGCTTCCTCGCCACTCATGCGAAGACTACGCCTTTAGCTACCTGACGCTTCCTTTGCCTTCGCCGCATGCATTGCGGCTCGCTTTAGGTGTGGGACAATCCTTGGCAAAATGCCCTGGCTTCTTCAGCTTGAAACATATATTCTCCTTCCGAGCGCAATACCGTGCATAATGTCCTGGCCTTCCACAACGATAGCAAATCACCTCGACACCGGCCCGACCTCCACTTCTCGCTCCTGGGTCATCTGACGACATCGTCTCTATTATTGTTGTTCCTCCGAGTTCGGTTGTAAGGCTTCTTAAGTTGCTTTCCTTTCAGGCAAATCTCTGCCCCATGCCCTGAGGTCTCATTGGTCCACCTGGGCCAGTCTTCTTCTTGTGGTTTCTTACTCCTTCTACCTCGACACAGCGATCTATCAGCTCTTGGAGGTTTCGAATCCGCAATGATACCACTGACTTCTGGATATCAAATCTCGCACCTCGTTGGAACCTCTCACTTAACCATCTTTGGTCACCTCGATCACTAAATGGATCAAGTACCTTGCCGCTGACTTCGAACTTGGTCGCATACTCGGACACCGCCGAGCCGCTTTCTGCAATTGAAGAAACTCTTGCTCCTTCTCACTGCGGCAAGATCTGGGAAGTACTTGTCCAAGAACATTTCACGGAAAAGCTCCCTGTGTCATCTCGCGACGTTACGCTTATAAATGTTTGCTTTACTCCTTTCCACCAATATTCTCGTGATCTCCCAAAGAGTGATAGGTGGCGTAGTCTACCTTTACGTTGTTCGGCAATGGAGTGCCTCGAAGATCTTCTCGATCTCTTGCATCCAAAGATCGCCTTTATCTGGATTTGGCTCACCGTAGAACTTCGGTGGGTCATGCTTCTAAAGTCCGCCAATCCTCTCGCTTCAGACATTTCGCTCAGCTTCGTTCTTTGTTCTTTGCAAATTCTGTGTCATGACTGCTAGTCTATTGAGCCATCGCGTTAGGCTGTTGAGTTGCGGCCGGTGATTCTTGAGCCATGGCCGCAGCCATCTCGGCCATAGCTTGAATCGCTCGTTCCATGTCGACGTTCCTGTGTACAGCCGTCGTATCCCTACGAGGTGGCATTAGATTCCACAAGATTCAAAACCCGCCGAATCTTACAACAAGGATGTGTTAAAACACACCGCTTCAATCAAGAAACTGCTCAAACAATTTTTCAAGCAATAAGTGCTTCACTTAATCAAACAAAGAATCAACATAGTACAATTAGGTACCCAACACATATATATATATCCCGACACGTTGACCACCCAAATTTCCTATGCACAATTCTGGCCAGAATCCGAATCGCTCGATACCAACATTGTAACGACCGTTTCCGACCGCTAGCGAGCTCAACATACCGAGCTCGAGTTACCGAAGCTCAACACACCGAGCTCAAGTTACCTCAGTATGCGATGTGTTTTAAAACAATACTCTTGTGCCCTTTAGAAAAGTACGGTCTATTATTATTATTATTTTTTATAAGACACGCCAGGCACATCGTAGTAATTACGACTTTTCAAACATGGTGCAACTAAGACACAAGACTTAAGTCCTAAATAACAACACGCAGTATAACAAGTACATACTTATATATACAAGATATAAAAAGTGCATACAAAAAGACAAAGAATAATGTACAAAGAAAATACACCTAAGGTATGACGACTTCAAGAGAGCAATCATACCACAGGGGTACTTCCGCAGACACCCACGCAGGGCCGCTGTTCCAAAAGTAAAACCACCAGCCTACCACTGTGCTCAAAATGACATCTAGCCCAAACTGGTCATAACCTCTCGAACACAAAAAAAAAAAAAAAATGCTGATCGTCCCAAAAAACATCCAACAAACATAATCAATCACGACAAATATAGGTCGCCGCTCGATCCTCGTCGAGCTCCTCCTCGCCATCATCTGCCGCCGAGTTCCTCGCACTCCTCGACATCGCCTGGGTAACCATCATGGATTGAAGGTACCACGGGGAAAGGGCCAACTTCTCAACAATTCAAGAAAACCACGGCATAAAGAAATAAGCAACACAACAATGTTTATCAATCACCAAACGTAACTCAACCATCTCACTCTAGACTCGACAATTACTCCGGAATGCACACGCCGTACCGTATCTTTGGAAAGTCCAAATTAAGCCTTGGGATCTTCGCTCTCCCTAGGACAACTAACTCAGTCCCATAGCGTGGCAACGCTAGAAGTCCCCATAAACGGAAAAGGGGACCTAGCACCCTCTCCGCTATCCGGTCGCAACTTCAAACGCCAACGACTCGCTAAGCTCTCTCACTCAATGAACAATTCACAGATAACGATATTCAAAGAGTTATACGCAAGATATTCAACCGCATGTCAAATAAAAAGAGCAGTCTCAACATGAAGAAACGCAATTCAACAGCAATACACAATTCGCAGCATATATTTAATCTCATATTAAATACATGCAAAAACCCAATCATATCACAACATTACATGCTTGACACGCAAATCAAGGAATCCATCCTCTCGCAACTCAATGGAATTAACAGAGAGGTACAAACAAGTGGGGGTTGGGTTGAGACCAACCACAAAGTTTTCACCCACGAATGACTCTAATATGTTCGTACCGCGACGACAACAAGACGGCGGGGTGCGAAGATTCGACTTCGAACTCGTAGAGTTCTCGTGACTTCTTCGTATTTAAATAAAGTAATTTAAATAACAAAACAATAGCTTAAGCATATCCAAAGTTGTCCTTACACAGGGACATAAAATGAATCCTAAATGTCTAGAAGTGCCCTTACCAACTCCAAGCTAACGCTCGACAACGACCTCAACACTGGCCGTCTTCAAACGAGCTCGACAACGACCTCGACATCTGTCTTCAAACGAGCTCGACAACGACTTCTCTCACTCGATCTCGACACGTCACGGCTCTCGGTCAACCTCGGTTTAGTGTTCTCGTACACCCCGATCTCCTTGCAAAGACGATCTCTGAAATCACACTGCCTAATACGAGCACAACTTAGTTCTATCTATGGGTTCTAATAACACTTAGCTCTCATTATCCCAATCTCAACCACAACCCAAGTAAACATTAAAACTCAAGAACTTAAACAAATACAACCAGAATTCAAACATTACAAAATAACTCCTTTTCTCTAAAATTTTATTAAAAACTTCTTTCATACATCACCAGACAAAACCATTTTTCCTCTAACACAAAGTTAGGGTTTTCGATCAAAAGTTCATGAAAAAGGTTATATGATTCTATAACAAATAAATCAACAACAAACATCAACAAGAAGCAACGTACAACAAACTAAAACAAGAAATCAAAACAAACCAAATAGGGAGGGTTTGGGCACCGCTTATTGCGTAAAAACAGAGAAAGCAATTTGTTTTACAAGCTCAAATATTTGGTTAGAAAGGTAGGTCATGTCATGAAAAAGAAAACCTATCAATATGACCTGATTTGGAAGCATATAAACTAGCTAAAATAGAGAGAAAAAGTGGCGCTAATAAAGAACATGAAGAGAACTAAAATTCTATTTTTCATACCTCAAAAGATGGTCGAGATGGTGATATATGTCGAGAAGATGATAAGAAACAAGGTTGATGAAGAAAGTTTATGCAGAAGCTCAATGAAACTCAAGGTTCTTCAATGGAGGTTTGGAGAAGAGGAAATTTAGATAAGAAGAAAAAGAAGAAACTGGAAAGTGAGTGATTAAGGCAGGTAAGCGTGATATTTATGGCGCTGAAGAAAACTAATCATGATATTTATCTACAATTTGGTGGAAAAAAAAACAGTTTGGTCTTATCTCTCTTAAATATCTCTTAAACAATAATTAATTACAAGAAAACCATTTTAAATGAATTTATCTTTCATAAAATCATAAATAAGCGACACCTAGATTTTAAAGTAAGATATTAATCCAAACAACAAGTAATTACTTTAATAAAACATAATCACAACAAAATATACTAATTAACGCTAAATAATATTCGTAAAAATACGAGTGTTATCATCTCGACACGATGTCGACCAGGATGCTCGTGCAAGCGTCTCCTCAGCTCGTCATACGACCTCGGCATACGATCTCGGCACGGGGTCTCGACAGGAGGTCTCGACGCGAGGTCTCGATACGATGTCCTAATACGAGGTCGATCTCACCCTCAGGTGTTACAAAGTCGGTTACCGTTGAATGACGGTTGATGAATGACGGTTCCCGTGGAATCCGGGGTACCGTCAGATCGTTGCCGACCTGCGATGAGCTGGGCGGAATGCCGACGACCGTTGGATTGTCCACGTCGATTTGGTCTCGAGGCAAGGCGGTGGGAACCGACGTTGGTAATGGGCTGGATGTGACTCTTCGGATTGGGCCTTGGCCCAGTCCGGAACAATTACTACTTACAAATAGTCTTAATAAAAATAAATGAATACCCAAAACCCAAAGACTTGAGAAACTATCATTCTTGATACGCGTCTTGGTATTCTTTTCCACTTTTTGCACGGTTGACTATTTGCAAAGCTCCCTTTTTGTCAATCATCAAAACCATCTTGTCAAGGCATGTATTCACAAGAATGAGAGTGAGAGGGAGAGAGAAAGAAAAGAATGAGATCAAGCTTGATTTCGACAGCTTGAGGACCAACAACCTGAGCTTGATCTCGGCAGGTGTGAATAGCTGTCGAGATCAACAGCTTCATGTCAAGCTCAAACTGTCGAGATCAAGCTTGATTTCGACAGCTTGAGCTTGATCTCGACAGTTTGAGATCAAGCTCAACCTGTCGAGATCAAGCTCAACATGGCGAGATCAAGGTTGATCTCGACAGGTTGAGGACCAACAGCCTGAGCTTGATGTCGACAGGTGTGAATAGTTGTCGAGATCAACAGCTGCATGTCAAGCTCAACCTGTCGAGATCAAGCTCAACCTGTCGAGATCGAGCTTGATTTCGACAGCTTGAGCACATAATAGTTGTCTTCAAGCTGTCGAGATCAAGCTCAACCTGTCGAGATCAAGCTCAACATGGCGAGATCAAGGTTGATCTCGACAGGTTGAGGACCAACAGCCTGAGCTTGATCTTGGCAGGTGTGAATAGCTGTCGAGATCAGCAGCTGCATGTCAAGCTCAAGCTGTCGAGATGAAGCTTGATCTCGACAGCTTGAGATCAAGCTCAACCTGTCGAGATCAAGCTCACCTGTCGAGATCAAGCTACAACTATATTTTTTTTTTGAGCAAAAATTGATATGCAGAGGCATGACTGTGGAAAACTGACAACCCAACAAAGTTGGCACCTCAGCTACCACCAATCAACTGCAGCATACCAATGAATATGTATTAAAAAGAGGAAAAACAGAACAAAAGCAAGGGGGGACATAAACCAAAACCCCTGCAAAAACATCATTTGAATCGAAAGTTGGGAAGTGTAACACTCGATGATGAGGTCGCGTGCCGAGGTCATATGACGAGCTGATGAGGTCGTGTGCCGAGGTCATATGACGAGCTGAGGAGGTCGTATGTCGAACTGAGGAGACCGCGTGCACGAGCTCGTGATAGAGCCTTGTGCGCTTGCACAAGCACCCTGATCGACCTCGTGTCGAGACTATAATACTCGTATTTTTTTTACG
This sequence comes from Calophaca sinica, assembly GCA_037113605.1. Taxonomy (NCBI): domain Eukaryota; kingdom Viridiplantae; phylum Streptophyta; class Magnoliopsida; order Fabales; family Fabaceae; genus Calophaca; species Calophaca sinica. The sequence goes on along the minus strand of CM073737.1, from coordinate 72,719,179 downwards.
AACGTTATTTAGCGTTAATTAGTATATTTGTCGTAATTATGCTTTAATAAAGCAAATTACTTGTTCCCTAAGAAAGTGATTTAATTAAATCAAGAGCTAAAATAAATGAGAGTTAATATTTTAATATTAACTTATGGTTTGAGTGTTGTCGAAATGTTCTATCGAAATTTCGTCGCGTTTTAAATCGCCGGGCAGTTTCTGCCGCTGATAAAATTTAAAATGAGCCCCGATTTCGATGAAAATCGAGTCGTAACCTGTTTTAAATATTCTTAAGTGAATTATATTGCTTCTAATACTTATAAATTGATATTATCACGAGGAGAATTAATTTTTTCGTAAATTAATTTTTCCGGGATTTTCTGGCGAGAAATTAATCGGTTTTGCAGCTTTTCGCCGCCGTGTTTTTAGATCTTAAGCCTATAGATTAGAGGGTAATCATGAGAGAGGAGAGATTAGATGGGTAGAATGATTGATGGGATTAGCATCTCATAATAGTATTTGTACGTCACTTATCTGTGGTCTTATTAATGGTTTTCTTTTAATTAATTATTGTTGAGTGTTAATTAAGGGAGAAAGAACCATAATGCCCCTTCCCTCACCAGCTAAATATCACGATCAGTCCCCTCAAACCCCCACTTTCTCTTTTCTTCTTTCTTCTTCTCTAAGTTTCCTCTTCCTCTCCAGACTTCCATTGAAAGACTTTGGGTTCCATTGAGTTTTGCATAAACCTTCTTCATCAATCTTATTTCTCATCATCTCCTCTACCTATATCATCATCTCGATCATCATTGGAGGTATGAAAAACAGAATTTTCTCTTCCTTCATGCTACTGTTTAGCGCCACTTCTTCCCTCCATTTTAACTAGTTTTTATGCTTCCAAATCATGTCGTAATAATAGGTTTTCTTCTTCATGACATTACCTACCTTTCTAACCATTTATTTGAGCTTGAAAAACAAATTGTTCCCTCTGTTTTCTGTAGTAGGTAGCGCCCAAAACCCTAACCACTTGGGTTGTTTTAATTTCTTGTTCTATGTTGTTGTATGTTGCTTCTTGTTGTTCTTTGTTGTTGATTTATTTGTTGTAGCATCATATAACCTCTTTCATGAGCATTTGATCGAAAACCTAACCTTGAGTAAGAGGGAAAATATGTTTAATCTTGTTTGAATCATGCATGAGATATGTGATTATGTGTTTAATATGATTTTAGGACTAATTAGGATTAAGTTGCATGATTAGTTTAGTGTTAGATAAGTTTTTGTGCAAAAATGGATTTTTGAGGGACCAAAAAGGCATGTAGGGAAATTGATCTCTTTTTATGATTTAAATTTTAACATAATTGGTTATGGTCTTATTTTAATTGTTGGACCCTGATGAAAATATTTTTCAGAAAACATAAACTTAGATTTTTATTAATTTGTACTTAATATGCTACTTGATTTTAAGCTTGAATTAGTACTTAGGAAAAATGGCCTTGTATGGTGATATGTATGAAAGAAGTTTTTAATAAAATTGTAGAGAAAAGGAATTAATTTGTAATGCTTAAATTCTTGTTGTATTTGTTTAAGTTCTTGAGTTTTAATGTTTACTTGGGTTGTAGTTAAGATTGGGATATGAGAGTTAAGTGCTATTAGAAACCCATAGATAGTACTAAGTTGTGCTTGTATTAGGAAGTGTGATTCCCGAGATCGTGCGTGTAACACCTGATGACGAGATCGACCTCGTGTCGAGACCTCGTACCAAGACCTCGTGTCGAGATCCCGTGCCAAGATCGCGTGCCGAGGTCATATGTCGAGCTGATGAGGTCGCGTACCGAGCTGAGGAGGTCGCATGTCGAACTGAGGAGGCCGCATGCACGAACTCGTGTTAGAGCCTTGTGCGCTTGCACAAGCACCCTGATCGACCTCGTGTCGAGACTGTAACACTCGTATTTTTACGAACGTTATTTAGCGTTAATGATTATATTGTTTGTAATATTTATATTATCGGTTTGCAGTTCTCGACGCTGTGTTTTTAGATCTTTAACCTATAGATTAGAGGGTAATCATGAGAGAGGAGAGATTAGATGGGTAGAATGATTGATGGGATTAGCATCTCATAACAGTAGTTACACGTCACTTATTTGTGTTTTTTTTTAAAAAGAAAAATTCATTTAAATGGTTTCTTTACCAGCTGTATATCACGATCAGCCCCCTCACAACCCTCACTTCCTCTTTTCTTCTTTCTTCTTCTCTAAGTTTCCTCTTCCTCTCCAAACTTCCATCGAAGAACCTTGGATTTTATTGAGTCTCTGCACAAACCTTCTTCATCAATCTTGTTCCTCATCATCTTCTCGACATATATCACCATCTCGACCATCTTTTGAGGTATGAAAAATAGAATTTTAGTTCTCTTCATGCTACTGTTTAGCGCCACTTCTTCCCTCCATTTTAGCTAGTTTTTATGCTTCCAAATCATGTCGTATTGATAGGTTTTCTTCTTCATGATGAAAATATTTTTCAGAAAACATAAACTTAGATTTTGATTAATTTGTGCTTAATGTGTTACTTGATTTTAAGCTTGAATTAGTACTTTGGAAAAATGGCTTTGTCTGGTGATGTATGAAAGAAGTTTTTAATAAAATTTTAGAGAAAAGGAGTTATTTTGTAATGTTTGAATTCTGGTTGTATTTGTTTAAGTTCTTGAGTTTTAATGTTTACTTGGGTTGTGGTTAAGATTGGGATAATGAGAGCTAAGTGTTATTAGAACCCATAGATAGAACTAAGTTGTGCTCGTATTAGGCAGTGTGATTTCCGAGATCGTGCTGCAAGGAGATCAGGGTGTACGAGAACACGAAACCGAGGGTGACTGAGAGCCGTACGTGTCAAGATCGAGTAAGAGAAGTCGTTGTCGAGCTCGTTTGAAGACAGCCGTGTCGAGGTCGTTGTCGAGCAGCGTTAGCTTGGAGTTCGGTAAGGGCACTTCTAGACATTCTAGGATTTTTATTGTTATATTCCTATGTATGGATTCCTTGATTTGTGTCGAGCTTGAAGTGTTGTGAGATGATTGAATATATGCCACGAATTGTGTATTGCTGTTGAATTGCGTTTCTTCATGTTGAGCCTGCTCTTTTTATTTGACATGCGGTTGAATATCTTGCGTATAACTCTTTGAATATCGTATGCGGCAAATTGTTCATTGAGTGAGAGAGCTTAGCGAGTCGTTGGCGTTTGAAGTTGCGACCCGGATAGCGGAGAGGGTGCTAGGTCCCCTTTTTCCGTTTATGGGGACTTCTAAGCGTTGCCACGCTATGGGACCTGAGTTGACTGTCCTAGGGAGAGCGAAGATCTCAAGGCTTTGGACTTTCCAAAGATACCAGACGGGCGTGTGCATTCCGGAAAAAGTGTCGAGTCGAGAGGAAATGGATAGCGAGTTGAGTCGAGTCTAGAGTGAGATGGTTGAGTCACGTTTGGTGAATGTATACTTGTTGTTTACTTATTTCTTTATGCCTGGATTATCTTGATTTGTTGAGAAGTTGACCCTTTCCCGTGGTGCCTTCAATCCATGATGGTTACCCAGGCGAGGTCGAGGGCGCAGGGAACTCGACAGCAGATGATGGCGAGGAGGATCTCGACGAGGATCCGGGCGACGACCTCTACTTGTCGTGATTGCTTTGTCTATGTTTTTGTGTTTAGTGGTTGTGACCAGTTGGGCCGGTTATGTTTTGTTATTACAGGGTAGACTGGCGGTTTACTTTTGGAGTAGCCCCCTGCGTGGGTGTCTGCCGGAAGTACCCCCAGGGTATGATTGCTCTCTTGAAGTCGTCATACCTTAGGTGTATTTTCTTTGTACATTATTACTCTGTCTTTTTGTATGCACTTTTTATATCTTGTATATATAAGTATGTACTTGTTATACCTGCGTGTTGTTATTTAGGACTTAAGTCTTGTGTCTTAGTTGCACCATGTTTCGAAAAGCTGTAATTACTCTGATGTGCACTAGCTGGATAAAAAAAAAATATACCGTAATTTTTTTTAAAAGGGCACAAGAGTATCGTTTTAAAACACATCGCATACAGGGTAACTTGAGCTCGGTGTGTTGAGCTCGGTAACTCGAGCTCGGTATGTTGAGCTCGGTAGCGGTCCGGAAACGGGTCGTTACAATGTTGGTATCAGGCTTGATTCGGTTACGAGAGTGTATAGGAAATTTGAATTTGAGTCAACTGTCGGGATATATATATATGTGTTGTGTACCTAATTGTACTATGTTGATTGCTGTTTGATTAAGTGAAGCACTTATTGCTTGAAAAATTGTTTGAACTGTTTCTTGATTGAAGTAGTGTGTTTTAACACATCCTTGTTGTGAGATTCTGACAGGGTTTTGAACTTTGTGGAATCTAATGCCACCTCAGAGGGATACGATACCGCACTCAAGAACGTCGACATGGAACGAGCAATTCAAGCTTATGACCGAGATGGCGGCAGCCATGGCTCAAGAATCACCGCTGCGAACTCAACAGCTAACGCGATGGCTCAACAGACGGTAGCGTTAACCCAAAGAAACTTACAAAGAACAACAATGGCAGAGCGGAGGCCGAGGCGAGAGGATAAGCGGACTTTAGGAAGCATGACCGCGCAAAGTTTTACGGTGAGCCAAACCCAGATAAAGCTGATCTTTGGATGCAAGAGATCGAGAAGATCTTCGAGGCACTCCATTGCCCAAACAACGTGAAGGTAGACTACGCCACCTACTTGCGCTAGAGACGCAGAGTATTGGTGGAAGGGAGCAGCAAGCACCGATAGCGGAACGTCGCGAGATAACTTGGGAGCTTTTTCGTGGAAGGTTCTTGGACAAATATTTCCCAACATCGCACGAGCCGAGAAGGAGCAAGAGTTTCTTCAACTACAACAAGGCAAAGATGACAAAGGTTCGAGTATGCACCAAGTTTAAGTCATCGCCAGGTATTTCACCCATTTCGTGATCGAGCCGACCAAGGATGGTTAAGTGAGAGGTTCCAACGGGATTAAGATTTGACATTCGTAAGTCGGTGGTGTCACCGAGGATCGTGAATCTACAAGAGCTGATAGATCGTTGTGTTGAGGTAGAGGGTGTAAGAAGCCACAAGAAGAAAACTGTTGTAGGCGGACCGGTGAGACCCCAGAGTGCGGGGCAGAGGTTTACACAGAAGGGGAAACAACTGCAGAAGAAGCCTTACAACCGACCTCAGGGGAATAACAACAGGGGACAATATCGTCCGATGACCCAGGGAGCGAGAAGCGGAGGTCAGACCGGTGCCGAGGTGACTTGCTATCGTTGTGGAAGGCCAGGACATTATGCGAGTGACTGCACTCAAAAGGAAGAGGTATGTTTCAACTGTAAGAAGCCAGGGCATTTTGCCAAGGATTGTCCCACACCTAAAGCTGAACCGGCAATGCTTGCGGCAAAGGCCAAAGGGAAGCGTCAGGTAGCTAAAGGCAGAGTCTTCTGCATGAGCGGTGAGGAAGCAGAGCGAGCTGATGATCTTATTCAAGGTGAATGTGAGATTGAGGGTAAATCCTTATCCGTTCTCTTTGATTCGGGTGCAACCCATTCCTTTATTTCCTCTGATTGTGTGAACCATTTGAACTTGACTGGATCGCTTTACTGCTCAAATTGGTAGTTACAACCCCAAATGCTAAAACCTTAGTCACAAACACTGCATGTCTTAATTGTGTAGTGGTTATTCAGAGTAGAAAGTTTGTGGTCAATTTGGTTTGTTTGCCTCCTAAGGGCTTAGATGTCATCATCGGGATGGATTGGTTGTCACACCACCATGTCCTCTTGGACTGTGCCGTAAAGCGTAATTTTCCCTGCACAGGAGTCTCCAATTATCTTTCTATCGAACATATTAGAGTTTCTTTGCAAGAAGGAACTAGAGAATACATGTATCCGCTAGTTCGTAAGTTTTCCAGCCGGTCGAAGTGAAGAATGTACCCGGTGGTGTGTGACTTTGTGGACGTTTTCCCAAAGACGCGTGCCAGGGTTACCACCCAAGGCGAGGTCGAGTTCTCCATCGAGTTGATTCCAGAACAGACCGATTTCCAAAGCGCCATACAGATGTCTCCTACCGAGATGAAAGAACTCAAGTCCCGGATCGAACACTTGGAGTCAAAGCAATTCATACGACCGAGGCGTGTCACCGTGGGGAGCTCCGGTGTTGTTGGTTAAGAAGAAGGATGGACGATCAAGGTCAGTGCGTGGACTACCGCGAGCTCAACAAGGTTACCGTGAAGAACCGTGATCCGCACCCGTATTGACGACTTGATGGATCAACTTCATGGAGCGGCGATCTTTTCCAAGATAGATTTGAAGTCCGTTAACATCAAATTCGGCGTGAAGGAGGAAGATGTCCCCAAACACTTTCAGACTAGGTATGGTCACTACGAGTATTTGGTGATGCCGTTTGGAGTGACAAATGCGCCAGCTGTGTTTATGGACTATATGAACAGGATTTTCCATTCGTTCTTGGATCAGTTTGTAGTAGTGTTCATCGACGACATCCTGATCTACTCGAGGAACAGAGAAGAGCATGGAGGACACCTACGCCGAGTATTGCAGATATTACGAGAGAAGCAACTCTATGCCAACCTTTCAAAGTGTGAATTTTGGCTTGAAGAGGTGAATTTTCTTGGACATGTGATTTCCAAAGAAGGGATAGCTGTGGATCCAACTAAGATTGAGGCTGTGTTAGCGTGGGAACAGCCGAAGACGGTTACCGAGATCAGGAGTTTTGTTGGCTTAGCAGGCTATTATCGAAGATTCATTGAAGGTTTCTCGAAGATTGTCGCGCCTCTTACACGACTTACGAGGAAGGATCAACCTTTTGCTTGGACTGAGGAGTGTGAATCCAGTTTTCAAAGACTAAAGGAGCTTTTGACAACAGCGCCTATGTTGATTTTGCCTTAACCCAAAGAGCCTTACGAGGTGTATTGTGATGCGTCACACCAGGGATTGGGATGCGTGCTGATGCAACATCGGAAAGTGGTAGCGTATGCTTCAAGACAGCTTAAGATTCACGAGAGAAACTACCCTACTCACGATTTGGAGTTGGCAGCGGTGGTTTTTGCGCTGAAGATATGGAGACACTACCTTTATGGGAGCACTCTTGCTTTCAATGATCACAAGAGCTTGAAGTACTGTTCGATCATAAAGAGCTCAACATGCGTCGTGAAGATGGACGTAATTTCTCAAGGATTATGACTTTACGTTGGAATACCATCCCGTAAGGCTAACGTAAGTAGCGTATGCATTGAGCGTAAAGAGCGCTTTAGCCTCAAAGAATGATGATCAAGGAGTTGGAGATGCTCGAGAAGTTCCGAGACTTGAAGTTGAGTGTGGAAGTTTCACCGGGGAAGCTGAGATTTGGTATGCTTACCATTTCTAACAGATTATTGGACGAGATCAGAGACCAGCAGGTTCATGACGAACTTCTGCAAGAGAAGATACAGTTGATAGCGCAAGGGAAAGCGACAGAATTCAAAGTCGGAGCGGACAACATTTTAAGGTGCAATGGCCGAGTGTGTGTACCTAACGTAGCGGAGCTGAGAAAGTTAATACTTGACGAAGCGCATAAGAGCAACTTTAGTATTCATCCAGGAGTTACGAAGATGTATCAAGACTTGAAGAAGCATTTTTGGTGGTCCGGAATGAAAAAGCAAGTGGCTGAGTACGTAGCTTCGTGTTTAACGTGTCAGAAAGCGAAGGTGGAGCACCAACGACCAGCGGGAATGCTACAATCGCTTGACGCATCAAAGATGGAAATGGGACAAGATCTCCATGGATTTCGTTGTAGGTTTTGCCAAGACGCAGAAGAAGAATGATTCGATTTGGGTGATCGTCGACCGATTGACCAAATCTGCTCATTTCTTGCCGGTGGTCGACGTACCACGTGGAAAGCCGACCGAGATCTACATCAGCGGAGATAGTGCGACTTCATGGTATACCTCTTCAATCGTGTCGGACCGAGATCCCAAGTTCACGCTCTCATTTTTGGAGGGAATTGCAAGAAGCGATGGGAACCGAGCTCGAGCTTAGCTCGGCATATCATCCCCAAACCGACGGTCGACCGAGAGAACGATCCAATCGCTTGAAGATTTGTTGCGGCGTGTACCTTAGATCACCGAGGAAGTTGGGACGACGTCTTACCATTGGTGGAGTTCACCTACAATGAGCTTCCATGCGAGTATTGGAATGGCACCTTTTGAAGCAATCAGATGGATGTAAATGTCGACGCCTCTTTGTTGGTACCAGGATGGCGAAGGCTCGTTGTGGGACCGTGGGACGGATATGATCCCGGACTACGGAGAAGATCCGCTTGATCGTAGATAGGATGCGAACGCCGCAGAGCCGACGAAGAGTTATGCCGACCAAGGACGTCGACCGCCAGAGTTCAAGAAGGAGAACATGTATTTCTTAGAGTCACCCCCACTCTTCGAGTTGGTCGAGCGATCAAGTCCAAGAAACTTACCCCTAAATTTATTGGACCTTACCGCATTCTGCGTCGTGACGGTCGATGGCATATCGACGCCGCCACCCTTCTTGTCAACCATTCATGCCGTCCTCCCCGCCTCACAATTGCGGAGATATATTTCCGACCCCTCTCATGTCATCGAACCGGATGTGATTCAACTGAGGGACGACTTATCCTTCGAAGCATCACCAGCAAGGATCGTTGACCGGAAAACCAAATAGTTGCAGAACAAAGAGATTCAACTTGTCAAAGTTGTGTGGGATCGTAAGACCGGAGATGCGACTTGGGAGCCTGGAGGAGAAGATGAAGACTCAGTACCCTGAACTCTTTCATGGTAAGTAACTTATTTGCAATTTCGAGGACGAAATTTTTTTAGAGGGAGAGATTGTAACACCTGATGACGAGATCGACCTCGTGTCGAGACCTCGTACCAAGACCTCGTGTCGAGATCCCGTGCCAAGATCGCGTGCCGAGGTCATATGTCGAGCTGATGAGGTCGCGTACCGAGCTGAGGAGGTCGCATGTCGAACTGAGGAGGCGCGTCGCGTGCACGAACTCGTGTTAGAGCCTTATGCGCGCTGCACAAGCAGCCTGATCGCCCTCGTGTCGAGACTGTAACACTCGTATTTTTACGAACGTTATTTAGCGTTAATGATTATATTGTTTGTAATATTTATATTATCGGTTTGCAGTTCTCGACGCTGTGTTTTTAGATCTTTAACCTATAGATTAGAGGGTAATCATGAGAGAGGAGAGATTAGATGGGTAGAATGATTGATGGGATTAGCATCTCATAACAGTAGTTACACGTCACTTATTTGTGTTTTTTTAAAAAGAAAAATTCATTTAAATGGTTTCTTTACCAGCTGTATATCACGATCAGCCCCCTCACAACCCTCACTTCCTCTTTTCTTCTTTCTTCTTCTCTAAGTTTCCTCTTCCTCTCCAAACTTCCATCGAAGAACCTTGGATTTTATTGAGTCTCTGCACAAACCTTCTTCATCAATCTTGTTCCTCATCATCTTCTCGACATATATCACCATCTCGACCATCTTTTGAGGTATGAAAAATAGAATTTTAGTTCTCTTCATGCTACTGTTTAGCGCCACTTCTTCCCTCCATTTTAGCTAGTTTTTATGCTTCCAAATCATGTCGTATTGATAGGTTTTCTTCTTCATGATGAAAATATTTTTCAGAAAACATAAACTTAGATTTTGATTAATTTGTGCTTAATGTGTTACTTGATTTTAAGCTTGAATTAGTACTTTGGAAAAATGGCTTTGTCTGGTGATGTATGAAAGAAGTTTTTAATAAAATTTTAGAGAAAAGGAGTTATTTTGTAATGTTTGAATTCTGGTTGTATTTGTTTAAGTTCTTGAGTTTTAATGTTTACTTGGGTTGTGGTTAAGATTGGGATAATGAGAGCTAAGTGTTATTAGAACCCATAGATAGAACTAAGTTGTGCTCGTATTAAGGCAAAGTGTGATTTCGAGATCGTCTTTGCCGCAAGGAGATCGGGGTGTATGAGAACATGAAACCGAGGGTGACCGAGAGGCCGTGCGTGTCAAGATCGAGTAAGAGAAGTCGTTGTCGAGCTCGTTTGAAGACAAATGTCGAGGTCGTTGTCGGCGGCGTTAACTTGGAGTTCGGTAAGGGCACTTCTAGACATTCTAGGATTTTTATTGTTATATTCCTATGTATGGATTCCTTGATTTGTGTCGAGCTTGAAGTGTTGTGAGATGATTGAATATATGCCACGAATTGTGTATTGTCTTTGAATTATGCGTTTCTTCATGTTGAGCCTGCTCTTTTTATTTGACATGCGGTTGAATATCTTGCGTATAACTCTTTGAATATCGTATCGGCGAATTGTTCATTGAGTGAGAGAGCTTAGCGAGTCATTGGCGTTTGAAGTTGCGACCGGATAAGCGGAGGGTGCTAGGTCCCCTTTTTTCCGCTTATGGGGACTTAGCGTTTACGCTATGGGACCTGAGTCGATAGTGTCCTAGGGAGAGCGAAGATCCCAAGGCTTATTGGACTTTCCAAAGATACCTGATGCGGCGTGTGCATTCCGGAAAAAGTGTCGAGTCGAGAGGAAATGGATAGCGAGTTGAGTCGAGTCTAGAGTGAGATGGTTGAGTCACGTTTGGTGAATGTATACTTGTTGTTTACTTATTTCTTTATGCCTGGATTATCTTGATTTGTTGAGAAGTTGACCCTTTCCCGTGGTGCCTTCAATCCATGATGGTTACCCAGGCGAGGTCGAGGGCGCAGGGAACTCGACAGCAGATGATGGCGAGGAGGATCTCGACGAGGATCCGGGCGACGACCTCTACTTGTCGTGATTTGCTTTGTCTATGTTTTTGTGTATAGTGGTTGTGACGGTTGGGCGGTTATGTTTTGTTATTACAGGTAGATAGGCGGTTTACTTTTGGAGTAGCCCCCTGCGTGGGTGTCTGCCGGAAGTACCCCCAGGGTATGATTGCTCTCTTGAAGTCGTCATACCTTAGGTGTATTTTCTTTCTACATTATTACTCTGTCTTTTTGTATGCACTTTTTATATCTTGTATATATAAGTATGTACTTGTCATACCTGCGTGTTGTTATTTAGGACTTAAGTCTTGTGTCTTAGTTGCACCATGTTTCGAAAAGCTGTAATTACTCTGATGTGCACTAGCTGGATAAAAAAAAATATACCGTAATTTTTTTTAAAAGGGCACAAGAGTATCGTTTTAAAACACATCGCATACAGGGTAACTTGAGCTCGGTGTGTTGAGCTCGGTAACTCGAGCTCGGTATGTTGAGCTCGGTAGCGGTCTGGAAACGGGTCGTTACAGTGCGGCACAGAATCGAGGTGTACAGGAGAGCGAACCCGAGGACGTGGGAGCAGTGGGATCCAGATCGAGAACTGTACCTGTTGAGGTCGATTGAGGACGGTACGTGTCGAGGTCGTTGTCGAGCTCGATTGAGGACAGCGTAGACGCGTAGCTTGGAGTTCGGTAAGGGCAATTTCTAGATATGTTTAGATTTTATTTTTAGTATTTAAATGCTTTATTTAAATACGAAGAAGTCTGAGAACTCTACGAGTTCGGTTGTGGTCTTGAACCCCTTCGTTTTGTTGTCGTGGTCGAACATTTATCCGAGTCTTCGTGGGCGAGCGAAAGTCATTGCGGTTGGTCTCTGAACCCAACCCCCCACACTTGTATGTTCCTCTCTCGTTAATTCCATCGAGTTGCGGAGGGATGGATTCCTTGATTTGCGTGTCAAGCATGTGGTGATTGAGTTATGCATGTATTTAATATGAGATTGAATATATGTTGCGAATTGTGTATTGCCCTGTTGAATTGCGTTTCTTCATGCAAATTGGTTTTTATTGCTTAAATGATTGAATTGTGTTTTCTTCATGTTAAGCATGCTCTCTTTATTTGATATGCGATCAAGTAATTTTATGTGTCACTCTTTGATCACGCGAGTCGTTCATCGAGTGAGAGAGCTAAGCAGTCGTTATGACGTTTTTGAGCGATGACCCTGATAACTAAGGGTGCTAGGTCCCATTTTGTTTACGGGAGATTGACTAGCGCCGCAGTCAGTAGGAACCAGGTATCGTGATATCTAGGGAGAAGCGAAAGATCCCAAGGCTACTACCGGTATGTCGATTGATGGATCTGCGTCTGCTTTCCGGAACAATTGTCGAGTCGAGAGAAAATGAGTCGTGAGTCGAGTTGAGTCTAGAGTGAGAGGGTTGAGTCACGGTTGGTGATTGATATACATTGTGGATTGCTTATTTCTTTATGCCTGGATTATCTTGATTTGTTGAGAAGTTGACCCTTTCCCGTGGTGCCTTCAATCCATGATGGTTACCCAGGCGATGGCGAGGGCGCAGGGAACCCGACAGCGGATGATGGTGAGGAGGACCTCGTCGAGGATCCGGACGACGACCTTTATCTGTCGTGATTGGCTATATCTATTAGATGTTTTTTTTTAGATGACTGTAGTGTGTAGTTTGTGTGCGATGGTTGTGACCAGTTTGGGCCGGGTGTTATTTTTGAGCACAGGGTAGACTGGAGGTTTACTTTTGGAGCAGCCTGTGTGGGTGTCTCACGAGTACCCCGGTATGATCACTCTTCTGAGGGTCGTCATACCATAGGTGTATTTCTTTGTACATTACTACTCTGTTTTTTTTGTAGGCACTATTTTATATCTTGTATATATAAGTATGTACTCGTTATGCATGCGTATTGTCATTTAGTATTAAGATTTATGTCCTAGTTGCACCATGTTTCGAAAAGCTGTAATTACTCTGAGTGCGCTTACGGAAATGTATAAATGTTTAAAAAAAAAAGTATCGTATTTTTCTAAAGGGCACGGGAGTATCGTTTTAAAACGCATTGCATAAAGGGTTAGTTTAGCTCGGTAGCGGTCTGAATAACGGGTCGTTACAATGGTGGTATCAGAGCAGTTCGGTTCTGACCGGGCTGTGCATAGGAAATTTGGACTGGTCACTGTGTCGGGATATGTGTGTCGGGTACATAGTTGTACTATATTGATTACTGTTTGATTAGTGAAGTACTTATTGCTTGAAAAATTGTTTGAATTGTTTCTTGATTGAAGCAGTGTGTCTTAACACATCCTTGTTGTGAGGTTCTAACAGGTTTTGAACTTTGTGGAATCTAATGCCACCTCGTAGGGATACGACTACTGCACGAGAACGCCGACATGGAACGAGCAATTCAAGCTATGGCCGAGATATGGCGGCCATGGCTCAAGAATCACCGCCGCAACTCAACAGCCTAACGCGATGGCTCAACAGACGGCGTTAACCCAAAGAAACTTGCAAAGAACAACAGAGAGCGAGCGGAATGCCGAGGCAAGAGGATTAGCGGACTTCTAGGAAGCATGACCCAATCGAAGTTTTACGGTGAGCCAAACCCGGATAAAGGCGATCTTTGGATGCAAGAGATCGAGAAGATCTTCGAGGCACTCCATTGCCCAAACAACGTGAAGGTAGACTCGCCACCTACTGGCCGCTAGAGACGCAGAGTATTGGTGGAAGGGAGTGAAGCAAGCACCGATAAGCGAACGTCGCGAAATAACAGGAGCTTTTTCGTGGAAGGTTCTTGGACAAATACTTCCCCGAGATCTCGCACGAGTGAGAAGAGCAAGAGTTTCTTCAACTACAACAAGGCGGTATGACAGTTGTCCGAGTATGCGACCAAGTTTGAGTCATCAAGTAGGTATTTCACCCATTTCGTGACCGAGCTGACCAAGGATGGTTAAGTGAGAGGTTCCAACGAGGATTAAGATTTGACATTCGAAGTCGGTGGTGTCACCGAGGATCGTGAATCTGCAGGAGTTGATAGATCGTTGTGTTGAGGTAGAGGGTGTAAGAAGCCACAAGAAGAAAACTGTTGTAGGCGGACCGGTGAGACCCCAGAGTGCGGGGCAGAGGTTTGCACAGAAGGGGAAACAACTGCAGAGGAAGCCTTACAACCGACCTCAGGGGAATACTAATAGAGGACAGTATCGTCCGATGGCTCAGAATGCGAGAAGTGGAGGTCAGACCGGTGCCGAGGTGATTTGTTTCCGTTGTGGGAAGTCAGGACATTATGCAAATAACTGTACTCAGAAGGAGGATGTGTGCTACAACTGTAAGAAGCCAGGGCATTTTGCCAAGGATTGTCCCACACCTAAAGCTGAACCGGCAATGCTTGCGGCAAAGGCCAAAGGGAAGCGTCAGGTAGCTAAAGGCAGAGTCTTCTGCATGAGCGGCGAGGAAGCAGAGCAAGCTGATGATCTTATTCAAGGTGAATGTGAGATTGAGGGTAAATCCTTATCCGTTCTCTTTGATTCGGGTGCAACCCATTCCTTTATTTCCTCTGATTGTGTGAACCATTTGAACTTGGATCAGGATCAAGCTTTACTGCTCAAATTGGTAGTTACAACCCCAGCTGCTAAAACCTTAGTCACAAACACTGCATGTCTTAATTGTGTAGTGGTTATTCAGAGTAGAAGGTTTGTGGTCAATTTGGTTTGTCTGCCTCTTAAAGGTTTAGATGTCATCCTCGGGATGGATTGGTTGTCACACCACCATGTCCTCTTGGACTGTGCCCGTAAAACTGTAATTTTTCCAGACCTTGGAGTCTCCAATTATCTTTCTACTGAACATATTGGAGTTTCTTTGCAAGAAGGAACTAGGGAATACATGTATCCGCTAGTTCGTAAGTTTCCCCAGATCGAAGTGAAGAATGTACCGGTGGTGTGTGACTTTGTGGACGTTTCCTCAAGACGTGCAGGGGTTACCACCCTGCGGGAGGTCGACTTCTCCATCGACTTGATTCCAGGAACAGGACCGATTTCCAAAGCGCCATACAGGATGTCCCCTGCCGAGATGAAAGAACTGAAGTCCCAGATTGAGCATTTGGAGTCAAAGCAATTCATACGACCGAGCGTGTCACCGTGGGAGCTCCGGTGTTGTTGGTTAAGAAGAAGGATGGACGATCCAGATCGTGTGCGTGGACTACCGCGAGCTCAACAAGGTTACCGTGAAGAACCGTTATCCGCTATCACAGATTGACGACTGATGGATCAATTACGTGAGCCGCAATATTTTCCAAGATAGATTTGAAGTCCGGTTATCATCAGTTCGCGTGAAGGAGGAAGATGTCCCCAAAACAGCCTTTCAGGACTAGGTATGGTCACTACGAGTATTTGGTGATGCCGCTTTGAGCGACAAATGCGCCACCGGTGTGTTTATGGACTACATGAACAGGATTTTCCATTCGCTTTTGGATCAGTTTGTAGTAGTGTTCATCGACGACATATTGATCTACTCAAGAGCGCAGAAGAGCACGAAGGACACTTACACCGAGTATTGCAGATATTACGAGAGAAGCAACTCTATGCTAACCTTTCAAGTGTGAATTTTGGCTTGAAGAGGTGAATTTTCTTGGACATGTGATTTCCAAAGAAGGGATAGTCAGGATCCAACTAAGATTGAAGTCGTGCTAGCGTGGGAACAAATGAGGGCGATCAGCGATATCGAGTTTTGTTGGCTTAGCAGGCTATTATCGAAGATTCATTGAAGGTTTTTCAAGATTGTCGCCTCTTTACGACTCACGAGGAAGGATCAACCTTTTGCCTGGGGAGGAGTGCGAATCCGGTTTCAAAGATCGAAGGAGCTTTTGACAACAAATACGCTGTGTTGATTCTCGCCAACCGTAAGAGCCTTACGAGGTTTATTGCGATGCGTCACACCAGGGATTGGGATGTGTACTGATGCAACACCGGAAAGTGGTAGCGTATGCTTCAAGACAGCTTAAGATTCACGAGAGGAACTACCCTACTCACGATTTGGAGCTGGCAGCGGTGGTTTTTGCGCTGAAGATATGGAGGCACTACCTTTATGGGAGCACTCTCACTGTTTTCAGCGATCACAAGAGCTCGAACTGGTAACCCTGGCACGTCTTCGGGGAAAACGTCCACAAAGTCACACACCACTGGTACATTCTTCACTTCGATCTGCTGGAAAACTTCTGAACTAGCCAGATACATGTATTCTCTAGTTCCTTCTTTCAAAGAAACTCCAATACGTTCAGCAGAAAGATAATTGGAGACTCCAAGGTCTGGGAAAATTACAGTTTTACGGGCACAGTCCAAGAGGACATGGTGGTGTGACAACCAATCCATCCCGAGGATGACATCTAAGCCCTTAAGAGGCAAACAAACCAAATTGACCACAAACTTCCTACTCTGAATAACCACTACACAATTAAGACATGCAGTGTTTGTGACTAAGGTTTTAGCATTTGGGGTTGTAACTACCAATTTGAACTGTAAAGCGATCCGCAATAAGTTCAAATGGTTCACACAATCAGAGGAAATAAAAGAATGGGTTGCACCCGAATCAAAGAGAACGGATAAGGATTTACCTCTATCTCACATTCACCTTGAATAAGATCATCAGCTTGCTCTGCTTCCTCGCCACTCATGCAAAAAACTCTGCCTTTAGCTACCTGACGCTTCCCTTTGGCCTTTGCCGCAAGCATTGCCGGCTCAGCTTTAGGTGTGGGACAATCCTTGGCAAAATGCCCTGGCTTCTTACAGTTGAAACATACCTCCTCCTTCTGAGTGCAGTCACTCGCATAATGTCCTGGCCTTCCACAACGATAGCAAGTCACCTCGCACCGGCCTGACCTCCGCTTCTCGCTCCCTGGGTCATCGGACGATATTGTCCCCTGTTGTTGTTCCCCTGAGGTCGGTTGTAAGGCTTCTTCTGCAGTTGTTTCTTCGTAAACCTCGCCGCTCACTGGGTCTCACCGGTCCGCTTACAACAGTTTTCTTCTTGTGGCTTACACCTCTACCTCAACACAACGATCTATCGCTCTTGTAGATTTTCGATCCTCGGTGACACCACCGACTTCAATGTCAAATCTTAATCCTCGCTGAACCTCTCACTTAACCATCCTTGGTCACCGATCACGAAATGGACTCAAATACCTCGCCGACTCAAACTTGGCTGCATACTCGCATCGCCATATCGCCTTGTTGTAGTTGAAGAAACTCTTGCTCCTTCTCACCGTGCAGATGTCTGGGAAGTATTTGTCCAAGAACCTTCCACTAAAAGCTCCTGTTATCTCGCGACGTTCGCTTATCGCTGCTTGCTTCACTCCCTTCCACCAATACTCAAGGCCTCCTAGCAGCAAGTAGGTGGCGTAGTCTACCTTCACGTTGTTTGGGCAATGGAGTGCCTCGAAGATCTTCTCGATCTCTTGCATCCAAAGATCAGCTTTATCTGGGTTTGGCTCACCGTAAAACTTCTGTGGATCATGCTTCCTAAAGTCTGCTAATCCTTCGCCAACACTCCGCTCGCTCATTTGTTGTTCTTTGTAAGTTTCTTTGGGTTAACACGCCGTCTGTTGAGCCATCGCGTTAGCCTGTTGAGTTCGATGATGATTGTCGAGCCATGGCCGCCGCCATCTCGGCCATAGCTTGAATTGCTCGTTCCATGTCGACGTTCTCGCACAAATTGTCAGTATCCCTACGAGGTGGCATTAGATTCCACAAAGTTCAAAACCCCGCTGAATCTCACAACAAGGATGTGTTAAAACACACCGCTTCAATCAAGAAACAAGCTAAACAATTTTTCAAGCAATAAGTGCTTCACTTAATCAAACAAAGCAATCAACATAGTACAATTAGGTACCCAACACATATATATATCCCGACACGACTACCCAAATTTCGATGCACACTTCTGGAATCGAATCGCTCGATACCAACATTGTAACGACCGCTTCCTGACCGCCATCAACTCAACATACCGAGCTCGAGTTACCGAGCTCAAGACATCGAGCTCAAGTTACCCTGTATGCGATGTGTTTTAAAACGATACTCTTGTGCCCTTTAGAAAAGTACGGTCTATTATTATATATTTTTTTTATAAGACCAGCTCGTGCACATCAGAGTAATTACAGCTTTTCGAAACATGGTGCAAATAAGACACAAGACTTAAGTCCTAAATAACAACACGCAGGTATAATAATTACATGCTTATATATACAAGATATAAAAAGTGCATACAAAAAGACAGTAATAATGTACAAAGAAAATACACCTAAGGTATGACGACTTCAAGAGAGCAATCATACCCTGGGGGTACTTCCGGTAGACTCCCACGCAGGGGGCTACTCCAAAAGTAAACCGCCAGTCTACCCTGTAATAACAAAACATAACCGGCCCAGCTGGTCACAACCACTATACACAAAAGCATAGACAAAGCAAATCACGACAAGTAGAGGTCGTCGCCCGGATCCTCGTCGAGATCCTCCTCGCCATCATCTGCTGTCGAGTTCCCTGCACCCTCGACATCGCTTGGGTAACCATCATGGATTGAAGGTACCACGGGAAAGGGTCAACTTCTCAACAATTCAAGATAAACACGGCATAAAGAAATGAGTACACAACAAAGTATAACATTCACCAAACGTGACTCAACCATCTCACTCTAGACTCGACTCAACTCGCTATCCATTTTCTCTCGACTCGACAATTATTCCGGAATGCACACGCCGTACCGTATGCTGGAAAGTCCAGCCGAAGCCTTGGGATCTTCGCTCTCCCTAGGACACCAACTCAGTCCCATAGCGTGGCAACGCTAAGTCCCCATAAACGGAAAAGGGACCTAGCACCTCTCCGCTATCCGGGTCGCAACTTCAAACGCCAACGACTCGCTAAGCTCTCTCACTCAATGAACAATTCGCCGCATACGATATTCAAAGAGTTATACGCAAGATATTCAACCGCATGTCAAATAAAAAGAGCAGGCTCAACATGAAGAAACGCAATTCAATCATTTAAGCAATAAAAACACCCTGCATGAAGAAACGCAATTCAACAGCAACACGCAATTCGCAGCATATATTCAATCTCATATCAAATAATGCATAACTCAATCATATCACAACATTACATACTCGACACAAATCAAGGAATCCATACATAGGAATATAACAATAAAAATCCTAGAATGTCTAGAAGTGCCCTTACCGAACTCCAAGCTAACGCCGCCGACAACGACCTCAACACGATCGCCTTCAAACGAGCTCGACAACGACTTCTCTCACTCGATCTCGACACGCACGGCTCTCACCAACCTCGGTTTCGTGTTCTCGCACACCGATCTCCTTGCGACGATCTCTAAATCACACCGCTAATACGAGCACAACTTAGTTCTATCTATGGGTTCTAATAACACTTAGCTCTCATTACCCCAATCTTAACTACAACCCAAGTAAATATTAAAAATCCTTTTCTCTAATAAATTTATTAAAACTTCTTTCATACATATCATCGACAAAGCCATTTTTCCTAAGTATTAACTCAAGCTTAAAATCAAGTAGCATATTAAGCACAAATTAATCAAAATCTAAGTTTATGTTTTCTGAAATATATTTTCATCATGAAGAAGAAAACCTATCAATATGACATGATTTGGAAGCATAAAAACTAGCTAAAATGGAGAGAAGAAGTGGCGCTAAACAAAGAGCATGAAGGAAGAGAAAATTGCTTTTTCATACCTCAAATGATGGTCGAGATGGTGATATATGTCGAGAAGATGATAAGAAACAAGGTTGATGAAGAAAGTTTGTGCAAAGACTCAATAAAATCCAAGGTTCTTCGATGGAAGTTTTGGAGAGGAAGAGGAAACTCAGAGAAGAAGAAAGAAGAAAAGAGAAAGTGAGGGTTGTGAGGGGCCGATCGTGATATACAGCTGGTAAAGAACCATTTAAATGAATTTTTCTTTTTAAAAAAAAAACACAAATAATTGACGTGTAACTACTGTTATGAGATGCTAATCCCATCAATCATTCTACCCATCTAATCTCTCCTCTCTCATGATTACCCTCTAATCTATAGGTTAAAGATCTAATAACACAGCGACAATAACTGCAAACCGATAATATCAATTTATAAATATTACAAACAATATAATCATTAACGCTAAATAACGTTCGTAAAATACGAGTGTTACAGTCTCGACACGAGGTCGATCAGGGTGCTTGTGCAAGCGCACAAGGTTCTAACACGAGTTCGCACGCCGCCTCCTCAGCTCGACATGCGACCTCCTCACCAGACGCCGACCTCATCAGCTCGACATATGACCTCGGCACGCGATCTTGGCACGGGATCTCGACACGAGGTCTCGATACGATGTCCTAATACGAGGTCGATCTCGTCCTCAGGTGTTACAAAGATGGACAGAATTTCTCAAGGACTACGACTTTACGTTGGAATATCATCCAGGAAAGGCTAATATAGTAGCAGATGCGTTGAGTAGGAAGAGCGTTCTAGCTTCAGCAATGATGATCAAGGAGTTGGAGATGCTCGAGAAGTTTCGAGACTTGAAGTTGAATGTGGAAGTTTCACCGGGGAAGCTGAGATTTGGTATGCTTACCATTTCTAACAGATTGTTGGACGAGATCCGAGACCAGCAGGTTCATGACAAGCTTCTGCAAGAGAAGATACAATGATAGCGCAAGTGGAAAGCGGCATTCAAAGTCGGAGCGGACAACGCTGAGGTGCAATGGCCGTGTGTGTACCTAACGTAGCGGAGCCGAAAGTTAATACTTGACGGCGCATAAGAGCAATTTTAGTATTCATCCAGGAGTTACGAAGATGTATCAAGACTTGAAGAAGCATTTTTGGTGGTCCGAATGAAGAAGCAAGTGGTCGAGCACGTAGCTTCCTCGCTTAACGCGTGTCGGCGAAGGTGGAACACCAACGACCAGCAGGAATGCTACAATCGCTGACGCATCAAAGATGGAAATGGGACAGTATCTCCATGGATTTCGTTGTAGGTTTGCCGAAGACGCAGAAGAAGAATGATTCGATTTGGGTGATCGTCGACCGATTGACCAAATCTGCTCATTTCTTGCCAGTGAGGTCGACGTAAAACGTGGAAAAGATGACCGAGATTTACATCGCGGAGATAGTACGACTACATGGGATACCCTTTTCAATCGTGTCGGACCGAGATCCGAAGTTCACGTCTCATTTTTGGAGGGAATTGCAAGGAGCGATGGGAACCGAGCTCAAGCTTAGCTCGGCATATCATCCCCAAACCGACGGTCAGACTGAGAGAACGATCCAATCGCTTGAAGATTTGTTGCGAGCGTGTACCTTAGATCACCGAGGAAGTTGGGACGATGTCTTACCATTGGTGGAGTTCACCTACAATAACAGTTTCCATGTGAGTATTGGAATGGCACCTTTTGAAGCACTGTATGGACGTAGATGTCAGACGCCTCTTTGTTGGTACCAGGATGGCGAGAGTTCTGTTGTGGGACCAGATATGATCCAGCAGACCATCGAGAAGATCCGCTTGATCGTAGATAGGATGCGAACGCCTCGTGAGCCGACAGAAGAGTTATGCCGACCAAGGACGCCGACCGCTAGAGTTCGAAGAAGGAGAGCATGTATTTCTTAGAGTCACCCCACTACCGAGTTGGTCGAGCGATCAAGTCCAAGAAACTTACCCCTAAATTTATTGGACCTTACCGCATTCTTCGTCAGACGGCCCAAAGGCATATCGATTGCCCTCGCCACCCTTCCTGCCAAACATTCATGACGCCTTCCACGCCTCACGCCATGAGATATATTTCCGACCCCTCTCATGTCATCGAACCAGTTGTGATTCAACTGAGGGACGACCTATCCTTCGAAGCATCACCAGCAAGGATCGTTGATCGGAAAGCCAAACAGTTGCGGAACAAAGAGATCCAACTTGTCAAAGTTGTGTGGGATCAAAAGACTGGAGATGCGACTTGGGAGCTGGAAGAGAAGATGAAGACTCAGTACCCTGAACTTTTCCGCGGTAAATACCTTATTTGAAATTTCGAGGACGAAATTTTTTTTAGAGGGAGAGTATTGTAACACTCGATGATGAGGTCGCGTGCCGAGGTCATATGACGAGCTGATGAGGTCGCGTAGCCGAGGTCATATGACGAGCTGATGAGGTCGTGTGCCAAGGTCATATGACGAGCTGAGGAGGTCGTATGTCGAACTGAGGAGACCGCGTGCACGAGCTCGTGATAGAGCCTTGTGCGCTTGCACAAGCACCCTGATCGACCTCGTGTCGAGACTGTAACACTCGTATTTTTTTTACGAACGTTATTTAGCGTTAATTAGTATATTTGTCGTAATTATGCTTTAATAAAGCAAATTACTTGTTCCCTAAGAAAGTGATTTAATTAAATCAAGAGCTAAAATAAATGAGAGTTAATATTTTAATATTAACTTATGGTTTGAGTGTTGTCGAAATGTTCTATCGAAATTTCGTCGCGTTTCAAATCGCCGGGCAGTTTCTGCCGCTGATAAAATTTAAAATGAGCCCCGATTTCGATGAAAATCGAGTCGTAACCTGTTTTAAATATTTTTAAGTGAATTATATTGCTTCTAATACTTATAAATTGATATTATCACGCGGAGAATTAATTTTTTCGTAAATTAATTTTTCCGGGATTTTCCGGCGAGAAATTAATCGGTTTTGCAGCTTTTCGTCGCCGTGTTTTTAGATCTTAAGCCTATAGATTAGAGGGTAATCATGAGAGAGGAGAGATTAGATGGGTAGAATGATTGATGGGATTAGCATCTCATAATAGTATTTGTACGTCACTTATCTGTGGTCTTATTAATGGTTTTCTTTTAATTAATTATTGTTGAGTGTTAATTAAGGGAGAAAGAACCATAATGCCCCTTCCCTCACCAGCTAAATATCACGATCAGTCCCCTCAAACCCCCACTTTCTCTTTTCTTCTTTCTTCTTCTCTAAGTTTCCTCTTCCTCTCCAGACTTCCATTGAAAGACTGGGTGCCATTGAGTTTTGCATAAACCTTCTTCATCAATCTTATTTCTCATCATCTCCTCTACCTATATCATCATCTCGATCATCATTGGAGGTATGAAAAACAGAATTTTCTCTTCCTTCATGCTACTGTTTAGCGCCACTTCTTCCCTCCATTTTAACTAGTTTTTATGCTTCCAAATCATGTCGTAATAATAGGTTTTATTCTTCATGACATTACCTACCTTTCTAACCATTTATTTGAGCTTGAAAAACAAATTGTTCCCTCTGTTTTCTGCAGTAGGTAGCGCCCAAAACCCTAACCACTTGGGTTGTTTTAATTTCTTGTTCTATGTTGTTGTATGTTGCTTCTTGTTGTTCTTTGTTGTTGATTTATTTGTTGTAGCATCATATAACCTCTTTCATGAGCATTTGATCGAAAACCTAACCTTGAGTAAGAGGGAAAATATGTTTAATCTTGTTTGAATCATGCATGAGATATGTGATTATGTGTTTAATATGATTTTAGGACTAATTAGGATTAAGTTGCATGATTAGTTTGATGTTAGATTAGTTTTTGTGCAAAAATGGATTTTTGAGGGACATAAAAGCATGTAGGAAATTGATCTCTTTTGATGATTTAAATTTTAACATAATTGGTTATGGTCTTATTTTAATTGTTGGACCCTGATGAAAATATTTTTCCGACAACATAAACTTAGATTTTTATTAATTTGTACTTAATATGCTACTTGATTTTAAGCTTGAATTAGTACTTAGGAAAAATGGCCTTGTATGGTGATATGTATGAAAGAAGTTTTTAATAAAATTGTAGAGAAAAGGAATTAATTTGTAATGCTTAAATTCTTGTTGTATTTGTTTAAGTTCTTGAGTTTTAATGTTTACTTGGGTTGTAGTTAAGATTGGGATATGAGAGTTAAGTGCTATTAGAAACCCATAGATAGTACTAAGTTGTGCTTGTATTAGGAAGTGTGATTCCCGAGATCGTGCGGCACGGAATCGAGGTGTACGGGAGAGCGAACCCGAGGACGTGGGAGCAGTGGGATCCAGATCGAGAACTGTACGTGTCGAGGTCGATTGAGGACGGTACGTGTCGAGGTCGTTGTCGAGCTCGATTGAGGACAGCGTAGACGCGTAGCTTGGAGTTCGGTAAGGGCAATTTCTAGATATGTTTAGATTTTATTTTTAGTATTTAAATGCTTTATTTAAATACGAAGAAGTCTGAGAACTCTACGAGTTCGAAGTTAGGGTCTTCGAACCCCTTCGTTTTGTTGTCGTGAGGTCGAACATTTATCCGAGTCTTCGTGGGCGAGCGAAAGTCGCTATGGTTGGTCTCTCGAACCCAACCCCCCACACTTGTATGTTCCTCTCTGTTAATCCCACCGAGTTGTAGAGGGATGGATTGCTTGATTTGCGTGTCAAGCATGTGGTGATTGAGTTATGCATGTATTTAATATGAGATTGAATATATGTTGCGAATTGTGTATTGCCTGTTGAATTGGCGTTTCTTCATGCAAATGGTTTTTATTGCTTAAATGATTGAATTGTGTTTTCTTCATGTTAAGCATGCTCTCTTTATTTGATATGCGATCAAGTAATTTTATGTGTCACTCTTTGATCAAGCGGGCCGTTCATCGAGTGAGAGAGCTAAGCGAGTCGTTATGACGTTTTGAGCCGTGACCCGGATAACTAAGGGTGCTAGGTCCCCTTTGTTTACGGAGATTGACTAGGCGTCGCAGTCAGAGGAACCGCATCGTGCATATCTAGGGAGAAGCGAAGATCCCAAGGCTACTACCGTATGTCAGTTGATGGATCTGCGTCTGTTTCCGGAACAATTGTCGAGTCGAGAGAAAATGAGTCGTGAGTCGAGTTGAGTCTAGAGTGAGAGGGTTGAGTCACGGTTGGTGATTGATATACATTGTGGATTGCTTATTTCTTTATGCCTGGATTATCTTGATTTGTTGAGAAGTTGACCCTTTCCCGTGGTGCCTTCAATCCATGATGGTTACCCAGGCGATGGCGAGGGCGCAGGGAACCCGACAGCGGATGATGGTGAGGAGGACCTCGTCGAGGATCCGGACGACGACCTTTATCTGTCGTGATTGGCTATGTCTATTAGATGTTTTTTTTTTGAGATGACTGTAGTGTGTAGTTTGTGTGCGATGGTTGTGACCAGTTTGGGCCGGGTGTTATTTTTGAGCACAGGGTAGACTGGAGGTTTACTTTTGGAGCAGCCCCCTGTGTGGGTGTCTGCCGGGAGTACCCCCGGGGTATGATCACTCTTCTGAGGGTCGTCATACCATAGGTGTATTTCTTTGTACATTACTACTCTGTTTTTTTTGTAGGCACTATTTTATATCTTGTATATATAAGTATGTACTCGTTATGCATGCGTATTGTCATTTAGTATTAAGATTTATGTCCTAGTTGCACCATGTTTCGAAAAGCTGTAATTACTCTGAGTGCGCTTACGGGAATGTATAAATGTTTTTAAAAAAAAAAGTACCGTATTTTTCTAAAGGGCACGGGAGTATCGTTTTAAAACGCATTGCATACAGGGTTAGTTTAGCTCGGTAGCGGTCCGAATAACGGGTCGTTACAGGAAGCCCAACTCTGTTCCTAAAAAAGTCATCCCTGATAAAAGGAGGGATGACATCCCACCAGCTAAAACCCTGTAACTGTAAGGCGTGAGAGGCTAGCCTATCCGCACAAAAGTTACCCTCACGATAAATATGAGAAATTACAAAATGCATATTTTTAGTCAACTCAATACAATTTTTCCACCTAACTCTAAGGTGCCAAGGAGCAAGACTAACAGATTTAAAAGCCAAAACCACAAGCATGGAGTCACATTCCAGCCAAAAATTGTGCCACCCTCTCGTAGAAGCAATCTCAATGGCCACCATCGCACCAATGAGCTCCGCATGCATAGCAAAAGTAATACCAAGGTTAAGACCAAAACAGCCCAAAGCAGCAGCACTACTATCTCTGAAAATGCCACCACAGTACACCCAGAGCACCCCGAGCCGCTCCATCCGTATTACCTTTGATCCAATTGCCAAGAGGAGGCCACCAACGAACTTCAATGATGCTTTGGGGGCCTTAGGGGCTTAAGGCTAACCGAGAAAATTTCAAGATAACAAAATCACTCATAGGGGGAGGCCGAGTTGAGGCTAGAGTTACTGTGAGAGCTACACTAGCGTAAATCAAGTTCTTCGCACCGATTAGGAGTGAACACATTATCAAATCTGATTTTGTTACGGCATTGCCAAGTGGTGTAGATAACATTGATGATAGCGGCAATAACCACATCCTCGACAAGAGGGACAACCTTCTATCACAAGCACTTCAGGATACTCTGGATGCTAGAGGTGTCAATGTGGAAATTTATAGCGAGCTAAGCCGTAACCAAATTTGTTGGATGAAGGGCAATCACAAAACAAATGAGTGGAAGTTTCAGCAGCCTTTCCACACAGGAACAGATCAAATCAGAACACAACCCCTACTCCAAAGGTTGTCATCAGTGGGAAGGCGATTATGCAAGATTCTCCAAAGCAAAAGAGATCTAGAAGGAGGAATAGCCTTGTTCCAAATCACCTTGCACCAAGGATTGGTTTGGCCAATGGGATTAAGATGGAGATAGGCATCTTTAAAGGAGAGCTCGCCAGAAACCGTTGTTCTCCAAATCAAGGCATCCTGCGCATCAAAAAGAGGAATAGGGACCTGCTTAACGGCATGAACCAGAGCCGGGAACGCCTGTAAGCAAAGCGAGGAATATGCCACTGACCATGACTGATGAAGTGACCAACTTTGGCTCGGGCGATCATGCAGAGACAGAGGAATCTGCAGATGTCAACCACCACTGTCAGAGCGATTGTCACCCAAAAAATATCCTTACGAGCCAAGCCGCCAAGAGATATTGTCTTGAACTAAAGAGATATTAGCCTTCAGAGCATACCAAAGAGAAGAGTTGATATGATAAGATATAAACCTCCTATTCCCCGCAAGTTCTAGCTCGAAGAAGCCGAGCCCATCGGTTGTTCGATTGGAAGAGATTCCAACAAAGCTTCACCATGGATGCGTCATTAATTGAACGAATGGATCTTAAACCCGCACCTCCTTCCAAAGTGGGGCAGAAACCTTGTGCCAAGCAACAAGAACCACTTTCGCTTGTTAACATCACTGCACCAAATGAAATTGCGAATCCATTTGTCAACCAAATTAAGCAAACTGACCGGCCAAGCATAAACAAGGAAGCTGTAGATCATCATACCATGAATTACCGTTTTCACCAATTCAACTCTCCCGGCAATGGATAAGAGAGAGACCTTCCAAGAAGCAAGCTTGGCTTTAATTCTGTCTGCAATAGGTTGAAGATGAATGGCTCTTAGTCTGCCTTTGAAAATGGGAAGGCCGAGATAGATAAAGGGCAGCTGACCAATAGAGAACCCCAATAAATTAGCAATGGTGTGCTGTCTCTGAGGAGAGATGGCACCAGCGTAGATGGTGGATTTATTGGGGTTGATAACTTGACCAGACACTTCTCCATATCTCTGAAATATCTCATTAATAGCAATAATGTTTCTACGGGTTCCTTTACAGAAAAGCATCACATCATCAGCATAGAGAACATGAGAGGGAACCTGAATGCCACGAGGACCTGTCATTAAGTTGATAGCCCCATCAGAAACAAGCTTGGAGATACTCCTATTGAGAACTTCTTCACCAAGGTAACAACAGAGGAGACAGAGGATCTCCCTGCCTAACACCCCGCTTACAAGAGAAGTAGCCTGAGGCTTTACCATTCACCAAAATAGAAAGCTTAGCAGATTTTAAAATAATGTCCACCCAGGCACAAAATTTGGGATCAAAACCAAACTTCTGAAGGACTTTGATAAGGAAATCCCAATCTATGGTGTCGAACGCTTTGCGAATATCAACTTTTATAGCCAAGTTACCGCCAAAAGCCTTTTTATCTAACAAGTTAACGGCTTCCGAGGTAAGACAGATACAATCAGAGATTTGACGTCCCTGGATGAATCCTCTCTGACTAGTGGAAATAACATCTGGTGCAATTTTAGCTAATCTGTCCGCAAGGACCTTTGTAATGATCTTGAATTTGAAGTTGGCAAGAGCAATGGGCCTGTATTGATCAATTCGCTCGGCCTCGTGCACTTTAGGGATCGTAACAACAAGATTGGAGTTAAAATTTGGAAGAATCCAACCAAGGTGAAGAATTGCAACACCGCCTTGAGGACATCATCGAACTATCTCCCAATAAGTTTGGAAGAAGAAAGCGCCAAAGCCATCGTGACCGGCACCATCGTAATTCATAGAGAAAATCGCTTGCCTAACTTCCTCCATGGAAGGCAAATTTGTAAGCATGATGTTGTCGCAATGAGACAATGTCGTATCACTTCCTCAATTAGGCCATTATCCCCGCAAGTATTGTTAGTACTAAAGATGCCTTCAAAGTAGTTGACGATGTGATTTTCAATATCAGTAGGAGTTGACAATAACCGAGTCGACCACTTTAAGCGTGTTAATTTGCTTAGTTACATTCCTGACCTTAGTCATCTTGTGAAAGAACTTGGTGTTACGATCACCATGAATATGCCAATTTAGCCTTGACTTTTCTTGCCAAAAATGCTCCTCTCAGATCTAATGCTTGTTCAAAGTCTTCTTGAGCAAGTTTTTACGCATCAAAGAGAACATCGTAGTAACTGTATATCAATCTGCTGATGGATCTCATCAAGCTTAACTTTGGCATCTTGCACTTGTTTATTTACATCCCCAAAGACATTTTTGTTCCAAACCTTCAATCTATTTTTCAAAGATTTAAGCTTTTGAGAAAGAACCACCATCGGGCAACCAATTAAAGCATCATTCCAGACCTCCTTCACAATAGCAAGACAGTCCGGGTGTTTAGACCACATCCTAAGAAATTTGAAAGAAGTGGGATGCTGCCTGGCCTCTTTCTTTAAGTCTAAGAGCAAAGGAAAATGGTCCGATTTAACCTTGGTGAGAGTACAAACAGCAATGTAAGACCAAAAATCAACCCAAGCCTCATTACAAATACTTCTATCCAAACGCTTTTCGGTGAAAGCACGACCTCTTCTTTTATTGGACCAAGTATAATTGGCACCTTTAGTAGGAGGTGAATCAAATTACTAGAATCACCCCACTTTGAAACTCCTCACTAGCAATCTTAGGGTCGCCACTCCCACGATATTCATGAGCTCCAAGAACAACGTTGAAATCTCCTATGAAACACCAAGGAATCATGTGAGACTGCTGCAACAAGTTGAGCTCATTCCAAAGAGATCTCCTATTCATGTAGTTATAGGAGGCATACACTGCTGAGAAACCAACATCTTTGCCATCCACACTGATAGAAAAAGAGACATGTTGATCATTAATAGCAAGCACATTCGGGTTCCAATGAGCAGCACAAAGGCACCAAAGATTTGCTTTGCTATTTACTGCAAAAATCTGCAGCTGCAGCCGAGCCAGAAATCTTCTAGGCAGCTGACTAACTTGCATCCAAGGCTCTGCTAAAAAAAGGAAATCAGGCCTGTGAATGGCACATAACTTTTTAACAGCCAACCTAGTGGAGGGGTTGGCTAAGCCTCTAACATTCCAATAGATACACTTCATTGAGCAAGGTGTTTAAGCCCTGCCCTATTTCGGGTGTAATACTCGCCAGCGTTTGAGTTCTTAGAAGCTTTCTTCTTCATTTTTTTTTTCTGATGCTTAGACAAGACCACACTAAATGGTCCCTCCTTGACATGTTCAGGCTGGTCATTAGAGGTGCATGGAGATTCACCCTCAGAGCCTGAATCCACATCCAACATGTCATTCCAATTTTGAAGAACTCTAATGTCCCTCCCCACCTCAATGGGAACCTCATGTAAACCATCAACTAGCTGCAGAGAACTAGTTGAAGTCATTACTAGATCTGGCCTAGTGCAATTTTCATTATTGGCTATCTGGGTATCCTTAACGAATTCCACAGAATTATCCTGCATTAGAGTAACAGATACATGTGTCCAGACAGCAGTATCAGAGACAGATATAAGGTCAATATTACCATTCGACTGGTTGGCGATATTCACGTTCCTGTCCTTTGTTGGAGAATCGGTTTGCAGCTGCAACTGTAGGGGAGCATGTTGCTGCACAAGAGTGCCATCAGCTACATAACCCAAAAGAGGATTTGGGTGCACCTGGTGCTCAAGAGAGTCCCCAATGGGAGAATCACCATTCTGGGCAACAGACTTCTCAGCAGGGACACAAGGAGATCGACCTGGTTGAAGAACTCCAGCTTGCTCAATGTGATTTGTATCAACAACTTGGGCTATCTCCCTGTTTTCATCAGCCGTGGAAATAACCAATGTTTCATTGAGGTTCGAACCAACGAGTTGTGCTTCCTTATCCACTTGAGGTTTCTTCTTAGATGCAAGGTCAGTCTTTGTTCTTTCTTTCTTTGAGAGCCTATTTTTTCTGTTGCATTGCTCAATGGAGTGTCCAATGGCTTGGCAATATTCACAAACATCTGGCAGGTTCTCATATTCAACGCCCACATAAAACGTATGGTCATTTCGTTCCACCAAGAGCTCATCAACCAGCCTGGAGGTGAGATCCAAATCAACCAGAATCCTAGCAAAGTGACCAAAGAATCTCTTCCGGGTCATATCATCGATTGTAATGGGAGTCCCGATGCCAGAGGCAATTTCGAACAGGATCGTCGTCCTCCAATATTCTTGAGGCAGATCATAGATCTTGACCCAACATTGCACATTGGTCAGGGCGTCCGCAAAGGATTTTTGAGATTCACCCGGAGAAGGAGGCTGCGCAGGGGGTGCATTTGGAACTGGGGAGGGCTCGAGAAAACTCCATGGACAAACAACATTGACACCAGCCATGGGAGGAGAGCGAGCAAGTTTAAGAAGTCACGTGCGAGAAAACCCTAGCAGAGACGGCATGTCGACTCCTTCAGTTAAAGGTAATTCTATATTAATAATTACTCAAGCTACAACTATATTAATGTTAATAATTCACTGATTCCAAATCTCTCTTCTCTCTTAACATGCAAGGGTAATACACTTGTTTACTTCCAAAATTATTCAATCCTTCAAGAAATCATCACATTTCTTCAAAAAAAACATGTTAAATGCAGCTCACAACATGTCGAGATCAAGCTCAACCTGTCGAGATCAAGCTTAATATCGACAGCTTGTGGACCAACAGGCTGAGCTTGATCTCGGAAGGTGTGAATAGCTGTCGAGATCAGCAGCTTCATTTCAAGCTCAACCTGTCGAGATGAAGCTTGATCTCGACAGCTTGAGCTTGATGTCGACAGCTTGAGATCAACCTCAACCTGTCGAGATCAAGCTCAACCTGTCGAGATGAAGCTACACCTGTCGAGATCAAGCTTAACCTGTCGAGATGAAGCTTGATTTCGACAGCTTGAGGACGAACAGCCTGAGCTTGATCTCGGCAGGTGTGAATAGCAGTCGAGATCACCAGCTTCATTTCAAGCTCAACCTGTCGAGATGAAGCTTGATCTCGACAGCTTGAGCTTGATGTCGACAGCTTGAGATGAAGCTCAACCTGTCGAGATCAAGCTCACCTGTCGAGATCAAGCTACAACTATATTAATGTTAATAATTCACTGATTCCAAATCTCTCTTCTCTCTTAACATGCAAGGGTAATACACTTGTTTACTTCCAAAATTATTCAATCCTTCAAGAAATCATCACATTTCTTCAAAAAAAACATTTGTTAAATGCAGCTCACAACATGTCGAGATCAAGCTCAAGCTGTCGAGATCAAGCTTGATATCGACAGCTTGTGGACCAACAGGCTGAGCTTGATCTCGGAAGGTGTGAATAGCTGTCGAGATCAGCAGCTTCATTTCAAGCTCAACCGTCGAGATAAAGCTTGATCTCGACAGCTTGAGCTTGATGTCGACAACTTGAGATCAACCTCAACCTGTCGAGATCAAGCTCAACCTGTCGAGATGAAGCTACACCTGTTGAGATCAAGCTTAACCTATCGAGATGAAGCTTGATCTCGACAGCTTGAGCTTGATGTCGACAGCTTGAGATGAAGCTCAACCTGTCGAGATCAAGCTCACCTGTCGAGATCAAGCTACAACTTCTTTTTTTTATTAAATGAAGGAAAGGAGCCTCGTTAAAACCTTCTGATGCAAAACCCTCCTTAGGGAAAAAACACCTAGAAGGAAAAAGAGTACTCCTCCCTGTTAAAATAGAATAAAATTGGAAAAAGAATACAGAGAAAACATGGGGGGACTAGACCAAAACCCATGCAAAAGAAAAGGAAACAACGAAAGCAGCCCCAAAAACAAGGGGAAAAACCTAAACAAAAATTAAGCAAATCTATAGGCAGGGAAGCCGAACCTATTATTAAAAAACTCAACAGCAATAAAAGAGGGGATGTTATTCCACCAAATAAATTGCGTCTGAGAGGCCCCGAATTTGGCCAGCTTATCTGCACAAGCATTCCCCTCCCTGTGGATATGCGAGTAAACGAACTGCATAGAAGAGGAGAGGGCCACACAATTATGCCACCTGTTACGAAGGGACCAGGGGACAAGAGTAGCATTGTTGAAGGCTTTAATAACAATTAAGGAGTCGCATTCTAACCAAAACCTATGCCAACCTTTATAGTAAGCAATTTCAATAGCTACCATGGCACCGATGAATTCCGCCTGTAAGGCATCAAGCGAACTAAGCGGCTTGGCAAAGCAACCCAAAATAGCTGCGCTGCTATCACGAAAAATGCCCCCACAGCGGATAATCCGTAAGAGCCAAAGCGAGCCATCGAATTACACTTCACCCAACCGCAATTAGGAGGGGACCACAAAACAAAGAGTGATGACCTGAGCACAAGGCGCACGACGCCGATCCCAAAGAAGCTAAGAATTTTCGATTCGTAATCAAAAGCGGTTCTTACTATTAAGACCCACCAAAGCAACGTGGTTGATAACGGTGCGGATGGCAACACGAGCGGGAACGAAAGAATTCTCGAATCTCGCCTTATTGCGGCTCTGCCAAATAACCCAAATGATATTGGTGATATAAGCGATAACTAAATCCAAAGCTTGAGAGCTCCAGCTGCGGTTACAGTAGTCAAGAATGGAGGAGACAGAGTTGGCGTTGATGTTGAACCCAAAAACGGAGACAGAGTTGGCGTTGATGTTGAACCCAAAAACATCAGACATCCAAGACCAAAGGCATTGGGCATAAGAGCAGCTCAAAAACAGATGAGAGGAAGTTTCCGCTGCCTGGTTACAAAGAGAGCACATGGAAGGGTGAACAGAGCCAACACCGATGAGGTGCTCGTCAGTGGGAAGTCTGTTATGAAGCAACCTCCAAGTCCAAAAAGACTTAGAGGGAGGAATGCAGCACCTCCAAATAAGCTTGTACCAAGAGTTAGGAGCATCCGGCTTGTAGAACTTATAAGCTTCCTTGAAAGTAAGCAAACCAGAGTTAGAAGCACACCAAACCAACCTGTCAGGGAGATCACCAGCAGGAATGATAATCCGCTCTATAGCCGAATGAAGGCCCGGAATATTAACCAAAATAGAGTGCGGGATGCACCAGTCTCCATCATGGATAAAATCACTCACTTTAGCACTGAGCTTGCAATGAAGCTTAGGAGGGATTCCAAGCCGCTGAACTATGGAAAAGGGGAGCCAATTGTCTAACCAGAATCTCACCGCCGAGCCATTGCCAATCTGCCAAGAAGAATTATTGAGGATCTCCGGGACAACTTTTTTGATACCCGACCAAATAGAGGAGCTGATATGGTAAGAGATGACCTGGTTTTTGCGGTAGGCCCTAGCCTTCATGAGCTGACACCACTCCAGGGAGGTAGACATGAAATCCCAGCCAAGCTTGAGAATGCCAGCCTTGTTAATAGAAATGAGAGAGCGGATGCCTAATCCACCTTCCTTGAGGGGCAGGCAGACCTTAGACCAAGCAACCGTGACAGATTTGCGGGAGTGAATATCACCAGACCACAAGAAATTGCGAAGCCAAATGTCCACCTTTTTGAGAAGTGAGGCAGGCCAAGTGTAGAAATGAAAGCTATACATAAGGCTGCTTTGAAAGACAGATTTGATGAGCTGGGCCCGCCCCATAAAAGATAGCAGAGTACCTTTCCAAAGGCTGAACTTGCACTTGAGACGATCTGCGATAGGCTGTAGATGAGTCTTCTTGGGTTGACCTTTGAAGATCGGCACACCAAGGTACCTGAAGGGGGTTGTACCAGAGCGGAAACCAAGAATGTCAGCTATAGCCTGTTGACGACAGACAGGAATGGAGCCAGCATAGTACTTGGACTTGTCAAGGCTAATGGTTTGGCCAGAACAAGAAGCATATATGTTGAAAAAGTCAATCAAGTTCTTCAAGCCCCTACAAGAAGCCCTGCAAAAAACAAAAATATCATCAGCATAAAGAATATGGCTCGGCATGGTGTAACCCACAGGGCGATCATCAATCAAGCTTCCCTTCATGAACCATCTTTGTAATTCCCCTGCTAAGAACTTCTTCAGCAATGCAAAATAATAAAGGAGAGAGAGGGTCCCCTTGACGAACACCTCTATTACAAGAGAAATAGCCCACCGAATGACCATTGATAGAAAGGGAAAGTCTGGCAGAACGAAGGATGCAACTGATCCATCTGCAAAATTGAGTGTTGAAACCAAAAGCAATGAGGACAGTGTTAAGGAAGTCCCAATCCAAGGTATCAAAGGCTTTCTTGATATCAATCTTCATTGCCAGTTGACCCCCAAAAGATCTCTTGTCTAGCAAATTCACCACCTCAGAGGCTAAACATGTTACCAATTGACTTCAAACACAAGAGGGGGGTGAATTGTGATAGCGGTGCTTATATAAAAAATTACAGAAAATAAATGACCGAATAATAAATAAAGAACAAAAATAAATAAAGTGCTTGAATGATAAAGAGACAGAGAGCAAAGAAGAAAGAGCAGCAATTTATACAGTTCGGCCACCAAACACCCCTGGCCTACGTCCCCGTCTCCCAAAGCAAACCACTATGGGATTTTCACTAAAACACTAGCTTTTAAATCGAGTTCACTAGAAACCTTTACAACTCTAAACTGAGAGCAATACGCTCAAGAGATATCACCTCTCTATGAACACCTTGGGATTCCTACCCAAAAATAAATGATTTTCACAAATAAAATGAGACGAAAAAGATACACTCAATAGTGCAGATATAACAAATTGAAGCTCAAATAATACAACTCAAATTTTGTAGAATAAAAAGACTTTAAAATTGTGCTCAAATAAGTGTGAGTGATGAAAAATATTTGACAGAGTTTTTGGCACAAAAATTAAGCAATCGCGTTGTTGTATTTTTCGTGTTGTAGAAAGAGCACAAGCGTTGTTTATATTTATAGGACCGAGGAGCGTTTGAGGAGCATTTGCCGTTGAGTTGATTTGTCCGTTGGAAGATTTGGCCGTTGCACAGGATCATCCGTTGGAATTTGTCCGCTATGCGTTGAAAACACGGAGACGGCTCGGATACGACCTCAAGACAGCTCAGACGACCTCGCCACACACGGCTCGACCAGACGACCTCGGCGTATGACCTCCGAGCGGCTCGGCAAAGACCTCGGCACACGACTCAGATATCGACCTCCTCATCGCCTCGGTCCTCATAGCTCGACGCGCGACCTCATCGGCCACGACACGCCGACCTCGAAGCGACCTCATCACCGACACGGACCATCACCGGACGCGCGACAAGAGCTCATCACGCCGACCTCATTTCGACCTCATAAGCTTGACACGCGACCTCCTCCTCGATTCGACATACTACTTCCTCGAGCTCAACATCCGACTTCCTCCTCACCGACATCCGATTTACTCGAGCTCGACATACGACTTCCTCGGATCTCGACACGCGACTTAATCCTCACCGACATCCGAGCTCCTCACTCGACATCCGACACGAGATATGCATGTCAAAATATTTTGTGCGTGTGTGATTTAATTTTAATTGAGAGCTTTTTATTACTACTTACAAATTGTCTTAATAAAGATAAATAAATACCCAGAACCCAAAGACTTGAGAAACAATCATTCTTGATTCGCGTCTTGGTATTCTTTTCCACTTTTTGCACGGTTGACTATTTGTAAAGCTCCCTTTTGTCAATCATCAAAATCATCCTGTCAAGGCATGTATTCACAAAACAGACACAGTCAGAAATGTTTCTATCCTTGACAAAGCCTCTTTGATTATGAGAGACAATTTTGGGGACCACCGTGGCGAGCCTATCAGCCAGCACTTTGGAGATGATTTTGAATTGGAAGTTAGCAAGAGCAATGGGTCGAAACTGATCAATGCTGTCTGCGCCGTTGACTTTAGGAAGTAAGACCACCAGATTAGAATTAATATTAGGCAACAACCACCCATGCTTGAAGAATTGTAAAACCGAGTTGTACACCTCTTCGTGGATGATATCCCAGTAGCGATGGAAGAAAAAGCCACCAAAACCATCCGGTCCGGGGGCACTGTCACCATTAAGAGAAAAAACCGCGAGTTTAACCTCTTCCCTAGAGGGCAAGGAGGTAAGCATGCTGTTGTCCTCCTCAGAAACCAGATGAGGGATAATGTTGGAAATGAAATCGGATTTTTGAGTGCAAGGAGTGGAGTTAAACAAACCGTTGTAGTATTGTAAAATATGGTTCTCAATAGCAACTGAATCATATAACAATTGGTCACCATGCCTCATAACAGATCCGCTTGAAACCGCTTCTAATTTTGGCAATTTTGTGGAAGTAAGGTCGTATTACGGTCGCCTTGAGTAAACCATTTAATTCTTGCCTTATCCCGCCAAAACGTTTCTTCAGTGGACAAAGCTTTCTGAAGCTGGAGCTGCACCTCTTTCTCTTGGGCAAATAAATCCTCATTACCTCCCAAACGATCAATAAAAGAGGGGATGTTATTCCACCAAATAATTCACTGATTCCAAATCTCTCTTCTCTCTTAACATGCAAGGGTAATACACTTGTTTACTTCCAAAATTATTCAATCCTTCAAGAAATCATCACATTTCTTCAAAAAAAACATTTGTTAAATGCAGCTCACAACATGTCGAGATCAAGCTCAACCTGTCGAGATCAAGCTTGATATCGACAGCTTGAGGACCAACAGGCTGAGCTTGATCTCGGAAGGTGTGAATAGCTGTCGAGATCAGCAGCTTCATTTCAAGCTCAACCTGTCGAGATGAAGCTTGATCACGACAGCTTGAGCTTGATGTCGACAGCTTGAGATCAACCTCAACCTGTCGAGATCAAGCTCAACCTGTCGAGATCAAGCCTGATGTCGACAGGTAGAGGACCAACAGCCTGAGCTTGATGTCGACAGGTGTGAATAGCTGTCGAGATCAACATCTTCATTTGAAGCTCAACCTGTCGACATCAAGCTCAACCTGTCGAGATGAAGCTTGATTTCGACAACTTGAGGACCAACAGGTTGAGCTTGATCTCGGCAGGTGTGAATAGCTGTCGAGATCAGCAGCTTCATTTCAAGCTCAACCTGTCGAGATCAAGCTCAACCTGCCGAGATCAAGCTACAACTATACTTTATTAATGTTAATAATTCACTGATTCCAAATCTCTCTTCTCTCTTAACATGCAAGGGTAATACACTTGTTTACTTCCAAAATTATTCAATCCTTCAAGAAATCATCACATTTCTTCAAAAAAAAACATTTGTTAAATGCAGCTCACAACATGTCGAGATCAAGCTCAACCTGTCGAGATCAAGCTTGATATCAACAGCTTGAGGACCAACAGGCTGAGCTTGATCTTGGAAGGTGTGAATAGCTGTCGAGATCAACAGCTTCATGTCAAGCTCAACCTGTCGAGATCAAGGTTGATCTCGACAGGTTGAGGACCAACAGCTTGAGCTTGATCTCGACAGCTTGAGATCAACCTCAACCTGTCGAGATCAAGCTTCATGTCGACAGTTAGAGGACCAACAGCTTGAGCTTGATGTCGACATGTGTGAATAGCTGTCGAGATCAACAGCTTCATGTCAAGCTCAACCTGTCGAGATCAAGCTCCACCTGTCGAGATCAAGCTTGATTTGTATGGTCAGATGTTGTGGGAGATGCAGTTCCTCAGAAATCGGGAGAGGAGAAGGGATGCAGTTCTTCTTCTTTGGTCGCTTCCTTCTCCCTTGATGCTTTAGAAAACACAGAAGAAGAGGAAGCAAACCAAAATGCAGAAGCTGAAGACAAAACAAAAATAAAAAATACAGAGGAACAAAAAAAGGAGGAGAATCGAAAATGAAGTAGAAGAGAAGAAAAGGAAGCAGAAGCTATTGATGAAGCTAGAGAAGAAACACACAGAAGATGGAAAGATGTGTTGGGACGTCGCTTTGAGCACTTGCGGCAGTGAGAAGGGAGAGATCGGCGCTGTGAGCAGGGAGAGCCGGTGAGAGGGAGAGGAGGTAGACGACGCGGGGAGGGAGATAGTGAGAGAGAGAGAGGTAGAAGACAGGGAGAGTAAGAAAAAGATAAAAAATCGGGGAGACAAAAGTACCCTCATTTTGGCCAGGTGTCAAGTTTTTAATTCAGGATACTTTTGTGATTTCCACATCCTATTCTTTTCCTATATTAAGATTGATTGATTGATTGATGATGATTGATATATTAAGATCGATAATTCAGGGTACTTTTGTGATTTCCACGGCCTATTCTTTTCCTATATTAAGATTGATAAGATTGATTTTCCTGTGTCACTCACTTTGCCCTGGCACTGTCGCTCCCAGCCTCCCACTCAGAATCTCGACAGCCGCGGCGCTGCATCTCCGCTTCTCCTTCCTTCTTGACAGCGACGGCAGCGATGGCTCTCCTCTGCCCAGGTAAATGCTTCCTCTCCTTCTCCCTCTTTGCTTCTTCGTGACTATTCTCCGGTTCTCTCCCCCTCACTCGCAACAACAACGCCACCCTCATCCCCGTCCTCGCAACAACGCCGTCTGCCTTTGATTTTAGGGTTTTCAGTTTCTTCTTCTTCTTGTTCACATTACTGGTTTAGGGTGTAATTTGCCTTTTTACCCATCTTGTTCAGGTTAGTGCTTCTGCAGTTTGCAACCGAGCCAGCCCAGCTTCTCACTCGACACTGTCGCTCATTCGCTCTCACTCTCAGAATCTCACTAAGCCCAGCGACGGCAGCGACGGCAGCAAACGACTCTCCTCTGCCCAGGTAAATACTCCCCTGCCTTCAATCACAAAAGCATTCTCGTTAGTGATTCAGCATGAAAAACAATTGAATCTTGCTGCAGTGAGTGAGTGTTCCCTCAGTCAATTTAAAGGTTCTTGCTGTGAATTCAGAACAGCAACATTGTGGTTCTCAGAAGGCTTCTCAAATAAGGGAAGAGGCCACTGCAATGGGGACGAGGCCAATTGAATCCATCAAAAGTCTGCACTCACTGGGTAGAAATAATCATACAGTTGATACAATTTATTACAGACATAGTATTTCCCCAGGCTACAAAACTAATGATACAAAAGCAGCTAGTGCGGTTGTAAGCAATAAGCAATGTGATTGAGATCCATCAGCTGGCAATAGTGTAACTTGCACTCAAAAATAGCATCAAGGCATTGTTGAACTCTTGCAGCAGTCCAAATATAACTCTGTCTGTCGGCCACCGTGTTTCAATCTGTATGTTCCACATTGAACAGCAATTCTGCTGGTGTGGCAGTAAAATTCAGAAATCAGAATCACTGGTTATTCGACACGGGTGCTATTGATCATATTACCTTCAATCTTGATAGCTTCAGCAATTTCCATAAAATTAACCCAATGTCTATTACTCTCCCAAATGGTCAACAAGTCTTAACTTCAATATCAGGAACAATATACTTTTCAGATTACTTGGTCTTGTATGCTGTTCTTTATGTTCCTAATTTCCATGTCAATTTAATCTGTCACAAAGTTGATTCAGACCTTGCACTGCTACCATATCAGTTATCTTTCATGATGATTCTTAGCAAAGCTCTATATTGGATTGTCTGTGCTTAATGGTTCCGGTATGCATCATTCATCCTTGTCCGCTTCCAAATGTACTTCCTTTTCTTGTTCTAAGGACAATTCTTTGCTTTGGCAATTGGCACTTAATCTCATTTCTAGTAAATTTCCTTTTGTTCCACACTGTCATATTACTCTCTGTGATGTATGTTATAATGCTAGCAACTCTCAATCCTATAAACCATTTGATTTGCTTCATGCTGATAATAAGGAATCATATTATGTTTCTACTGTATCTGGTCATAAATATTTCCTTACTATGGCTGATGATTATACTCGATTCACTTGGATAATACTCGTGAAGTCAACGGCTAAAACCAGATAGCACATACAGCAGTTCACAGCTTATGTAGAAACCCGATTTGGGACAGTATTGAAGTGTATCCAAAGTAATTGTGGCAGAGTTTGTAATG
Source organism: Calophaca sinica (assembly GCA_037113605.1). Classification (NCBI taxonomy): domain Eukaryota; kingdom Viridiplantae; phylum Streptophyta; class Magnoliopsida; order Fabales; family Fabaceae; genus Calophaca; species Calophaca sinica. Next base: position 72,678,824 of record CM073737.1, on the reverse strand, counting down.
CATAAATCTTATCTTAGTAAGCAGATCTTTCTTCAAACACCGTGTTGAGACACTAACAAAATGGCGTGTTAAGTGGAAGCAACAACACATACTCAGTGAGGTTCGAGCCTTATTTCATCAAGCTCACCTTCCCAAACAATTTTGAGTTCACTTAATAAACAGGCTGCCAACTCCATTACTTTGTGAGTGACTATGTTCGTATGGGCTGCTCTACAACCAGCCTCCTAGTCTTGTCCATCTAAAGGCATTGGGTTGCCTCACCTATGTCAGCACCTTGCAAGCTCACAGAACCAAGCTTGATCCTCGGAACGAAGCTTGATCCTCCGGCAATAAAAGCAGTTTACCTACGATACAAGGAAGGCACAAAAGGATACAATCTCTCTGATCTAAAGCCTCAACTCTCATCAATTCTTCATTTCCCAGATTTTCTATTCAACCATTTTGCCCTTTGACAAAATGATCCTCCTAACTCATTCCCCCAATCACACATTCCGCAACCTGTCCTCACCAATTATAAACGAACAGCTATTTTTCATCTGATCACAACACCAACATTCCCACCACACCAACAATCACATGCACTCAAACAAATTGTTGCATCTAAGAGAACATTTCACAAATGATGCCAAAAAATAAAACTAGTCCAAAACAATTTGACTTATTTGTGCTAAGGGGAAACAGTGACAAATTCAAATTTGTTGTCAATTCCAACAACTGTATGGTGAAAAAAAATACTTGGAATAATGTCATGGAAATTCAAAGTAAAAGCAAAGTAAATGGCACGATGATGTATCATACATACTATGGGTTTCTTGCAAACACACACACACACACACACCTATTTCGTGCTCTAAGTAATAGATCGGTTGAGAGGAGGGGTGGGGGGAAGGGAAGGGAGACAAAATAATGAGATATGTGTGATGGCTTGCAGTAGGGGGAAGGGAAGGGAGACAAAATAATGAGATATGTGTGGTGGCTTGCTAACCGCAAGCCACCACAAGATCATGGGTTGGAGCACTTAGCAAGCCACCACAAGATCATGGGTTGGAGCACTTGCACCACAGATGAGGCCTCAAATTTTTAAACCCATCCTTGATCCCACATTATCTTTAACTGAGTGAAATACTTAGATACTGTAATATTTCCTCGGTGAAATCAATAGATATCCTCTTGCAATTCTAAGACTCGAAACTCATCTCTTGTGAGGAACAATCTTATAGATCTTTCCAGACCTCAAAGGCTTGATCAATCCATAGAATTGACTGAACAATGGAATCTCAGATCGAATGTTGAAGCTAAGCAAGAACTATAGTGTTGCAGCCCTCCCATGCTCCAAGTAATAGATCGGTTGCCGCTGGCTTCTTGATGCTTCCATCAATAAACATCAATCTGTTCTTGGATAACAGATCTAATCTGATTACTCTGGTCCATGAATGATAATTCTTCCCATTCAAGGAAGGTGAAACCGACACCAACAAACGATTTTTGTTAGAATGAATGTAGTATGGATCCAGCGGATTGGTCGAGTAATCAGAGAAAGAAGAGGAAGATGGAGTAGGAGTGGAGCTCTGGTTTTCCGTTGAAAATTGAAGCAAATCATGAAACTTGAAATAGAGGTGATAGAAGCCAGATCTCTATGTGTAGAGCTCTGATACCATCTTGTGGATGGAGAAATTTTGTGTTCTTATTAATCACAAGATTTGATGAGTACAACATATGTAATGAGCTGATTGAATGGACTGCTCAATCAGCAGCAGTAAAATGAACTTGCTTACAACAAACATAATTGAAGTAACTGATTTTGGACTAATTCACTAACTGAATTAACTGGTATTATTAGTCTAGGAATCAAATATACAGAGGAATTGATGATCCTTACTATGTGAAACTTTCTTTGTCGTTTCTTTGCTCCTTCCTAGGAGGAACCCTTAAGACTCTTTTTCTTGCAATCCTTCTCTGTTCTCTCTAATTGTATTTCTTTCTTTTCTTTTTTCTAGTAACAAAGTTCCTAATTTTGTTTCTATTTCAAATATTCCATCCATTGCAGGAAGTAGATTGTGGATATTGTTAGAGCGAAAAAAATGAGATCTGAAGCCTTCCAAACAGCTAACATCTATCGCCAACTTCTCAAGGCGGTCAAGAAACATATTGGGAAAGAAGAGAACAAGCGACATTTTTTAGAATTTGTAACCTCTGAGTTCCATAAGAACCGATATCTGTCTGATGGTGTTGCTGTCCAACAGAAAATAAAGCTTGCCCGTGATTATACTTTCCTGCTCAACGGTGTGCACCATCACAAGGTATTGCTCTCTTTTTGTTGCATTTTCCCTTCAAACAGTCAGTTGTATTTGTATAAGCCTGTAGATTACTAGTTTGATTCCAATGATTCTGATTGGTCAAATGACACAATAAGATATATCAACAGCTCTAGTTGTTGTATGTATGTTGCAAAATAAAAGTAAGAGGTTTAGAAGAGGATGTAGTACTAGTGTGATTTTTTACTAGTGATAGGCAATTCGGCATAGGCAAGTTGCATCCAAGCCAGAAGGAATCCTATGCAGATTTTGTCTTATCATGGATGTCAATCATATCATTTTGTTTTGACTCATTTTATGTCTGTATGTAGTGTAAGTTATTACTTTCAAGAAGAAACCACATTTAATCTGGCTGGCTTTCTGACCATGAATCATTGTTGACAATTTTGCAGGATTTACTTTTCTCTTATAACATTGCAGTGGATAGATCAGATGAAGTGAAAAGAACACTTGGAAAATCTGCTGCAAGTGTTGGTCTTCAGCTTCCTGAGGTTTATCAGTCATAATGATTGGCACTGGCGGTGTTAATTTTTGCATGTGCAGAACATGCTTCTGTATTTCTAGGGGCACAATGTGGTTAGCAAGAGTAATTTGAGTTTCTTTTACAGATGTTTGCAATGGAAGTCCAGTTCTTAGGTTGTTGCCTTTTGGGATTATATGGAAATTTTGGCAAAGTCCCTTTAATAAATGCTTATGTAGATACGTTTTTCTCTTAATATTAATGATGCCATAAATTCTTATTAATAATATATATTTTGGTCTCTGAATAATATCATTTATGTTGTTTTACTTCCTGACTATACAATACCAACGGAAGTTGTCAAATTGCTAACAAATACTCCATTTTCATTTCGAATATAAGCAACAACAAAAAATTCACGCTAATTAAGAATAGTAGTTAATGTCGTTTAATTTTTTTGTGTAAGTAAACAAAATAATTGTATTCTCCAAAATGTCTTTCACGAAAACTTGTTTCATAGGAATAGAAGAGATTATTGGAAAATGAAATCTAAATTAATTGAAAGGTATTTAGGAATGATATCATTAAATATGATATAATTAGTTGAGAAGAAATACTAGTGATACACTATTTAACACTTTCTTTTCATCACATTCTCTCTTATTGGTTGAAATTCATATGGGTACTACTAAATTTATATGCGATCCACATAATTTAGTATGACTCATTTGAATTTCAACCAATAAGAAAGTGAGTGTTGGGAAAAGAGTGTTAGAGAGTGTGTTGATAACACTCTTTGTAGTTGAGATTTGTTTATATTCGAAACCAGAGACAATATATCATTTCGAGGAAAATTTTTAAAGATTAAAAAACAACGCGACTAATATTTTTAAGTACACTTATTTTCTTTTTGAACTACATATGCTAGGAGTGTTGAGCTTATGAAGACAAACTGAAAATAATTATATTGATGTTTGGGTTTGATTCAGTTCCAGTCCATTGTAGTGATTAGTTCAAGCTATAAGATGAACCAACTTATAGGAAGTATTGATATAAACGTCAATTATGAACTATGGAATGATCATATGAAATGAAAAAGGATGGAATATTGTCTTCCAAGAATACTCGAGGGTTGAAATATCAAAGATCGAGTTAGAGCTCTCCGTTGCATTAAAGATCGAGGTCTAAGAATCGAGAGAATCTTGGGAATGCTACTATTCTAATGATTTTTAAGATGCACGTAAAATAAAGAACAACGGTGCAATCGCTTTCGCATATAAGTGTTACTATTGACACGTGTGACTAAAACACCCACCAGAAAGTAATTTATTTTGTGGAAATTTATTTCTGGACGGCATAAAATTGCCTGGAAATAAACTTTCGGAATACAAAAAATACATATCCAAAAGTTTATTTTTAGATGGGGGTGCAGGTTACCAAAAACTGGGGTGTTAATAATTACTCCCTGAAACTAATTAGTAGCAAATGCTTAGGCATTGAATTTGTTAGAAACTGTGTAAGCTTTCTGAAGAGGGATTAGGGCCATGGTGTTGTTTATTCAAGTGGCAGAGAATATCACTTGCCTTGGAGAACAAACAACTGACAACACCTTATATGCTGCCTGTTGAGAAGGCATTGTAATTAAACAACCCTTGAAAATAAGAAGCAAGAAAGAATAAGGAATATTTGCCCTTGCCTTGTATGTGAAGTATAAAACATCATCTTTACAACCCTGCATGAGAGCTTTTGATCTAACTAGTAGCCTTGTCAAGAAAAGAACCCAATTTTTTTTTTTTATCCATTTCTGATGTATATAAGAACTCTCACTTGTACCAAAAGGACATGCATATCCTGGTCCTTGGATTTGAGATTTTCATTCACTACTTTTTACACCCCTAGATTTTTTTCTTTGTTCCAGGCAGCATTTTTCCTTATTCAATACCACAAAGGAACAAATGAAGTCAATTGTCACACTTCTTTTGGGGCTGAATTTTTGCATGTATGTCATAGTTATAGGCATTGGTGCATGGGCCATGAATAGAGCAATAGATCATGGTTTTATTATTGGTAAGACAAGAAGACATTTCTTATCTTTGTGTTTCTTACTTTAATTCTTTAGCATATGCTTATGTTGTTGAGAAACTATACAGGTCCAGAATTACAACTTCCAGCTCATTTTTCACCCATTTTCTTCCCAATGGGAAATGCTGCAACTGGATTCTTTGTGACATTTGCTTTGATTGCTGGAGTAGTTGGTGCTGCATCAGCAATTTCAGGAATCAGTCATATCTGTTCTTGGACTGCTGAGAGCTTGCCATCTGCTGCTTCTGTTGCTACCATGGCATGGACTCTTACACTCTTGGCCATGGGGTAATCTATTCTCTATTATCCATATTCTTCATGCAGCCCCACCCCAAAATAATGTACACGTATCATTTAAGCATACCTGAGACGGAGGTGAGTGTAATTTTCTCAAATAAGATTAATAATAAGGGTTAATTATGCTTTTAGTCCCCCAATTTATGTTGATGTTTGATTTTGCTCCCTGAAATTTAAAAAATATCGTTTTAGTCCCCAATATTTTGAAAGGTGCTACCATTGATCCCCATTGTTTTATTCTAGTCCCTTATAATATTTGATTTACGTTCAATTAGTTCCTATGATCGGGACTCAAATGAAAAAAAATAAAAATAAGGGGACTAAAATGAGAAGCAAGTTATATTGTAGGGACTAAAACGAGACTAATTGTAGTATATTTCAAAACATTGGGAATTAAATTAAAAAGATACTTTTTAAATGTTAGAGACCAAAACCGAATATCAGTATAAGTTGGAAGACAAAAAATACAATTAACCCTAATAATAATAATAATAATAAAGAAAGTAAGAAAATGATATTGCTTTCAATTTATATATATCATCACATTGTATGTTATGATTTTACTGATCTAACAAGAATTTTAATTTCTGTAGCTTTGCTTGCAAAGAGATTGACCTTCAAATCAGAAATGCCCACCTGGTAAGAAAGGAAAAATTCATTTAATAGCTTTTTTGTTGTCTATACGTATAGTTTTTACTGCCAGATTTTCCTCTTTCCAAGAGCTCTAAAATAAATGTGCAATTTTGCAGAGAACAATGGAGGTTTTTCTAATTATCCTTTCAGCTACACAGCTTTTATACATAGCTGCCATTCATGGTGCTACTGCGTACAGGAGATAAACTTAAAAGTTGAGCCTGTAGTTGTGGGATTTTTATTTTTATTTTTATTTGTTATATTTATATTTATAATTGGTTGGTCATGAACAAATGTATGTACACTTGTATTTTTAATTTCCCCTTGTCTTTCACCGTCTCTTTCTCTTTGATTTATCTATTTTTTCTATGTGATTTGAGTGGTTGGATTTGTATGAATTCAATTTAAGTCATGCACAAAAGCAATAAAGGAGAACATTTTCTTCTAACTTTCTTAGAAGTAAGCTGTAGGCAATCCAAACTTTTTTGACACAGACCATGTATGCAAAGTTAAGGGAAATGGATTCCACACCTTCACGCTTTTATGCAGTTGACAATTTAGACAGTTGATCTCGATCGGACAACTAATATAATGAGATGTATATTTACCGAGCTTGAATATGGACCATTTAATCTTGATCCTATGGTTCCCAATGTGCCAACTGCGTTACTGCAACATTTCCTAACTACAGGGAATTTGGAGTCCGTTAACCTAGGGGTTAAGTAGCCTTTTAGATCCTTTCTAAAATGATCTATTTCCTAGTAGGAAAATCTTCATTCGGTATCCACAGGACTGTTTAAAAAGCATGAAAGAATAATCTTTGAATCATTTGAACCATAACCATGACAACACAAACGAAATAACAAAAAAGAATATTCTATCCCTGGGAGAGAGGGAACCAAAATTCATCCTAGTCCATAATCCAATTTGATTTAGTTTTTATATCACGAAATTTTTTTAATTAAAATAAAATAATAATTCTTCACTTAGGAAAAAAAAATCCTTATAAATATTTACGAAGAAATTAAATGAAAAAACTGAAGAAAGGGCCCACCCATTATATAATAAACATCAATATAAATTTTCTCATGGAAGCTTCTAGGTCATACCTCTGGTCCAATGCTACTTTACATCATAAAAGAGAGGGAAATGAACTGAACTGAACTAAGACAAAATTTTCAAATCACAGAATCAACAATGTAGTTTGACAGACTCAAGAATTGAGATGTAAATTGTTGCCAACACAACAACTACAATAAACCTCACTGTAGTAATGTAAACAAACCTTATATGGAGTATATAGTTGGGCCTGGTTTCCCATTATATTTTGCAAAATCATAAAAAGGACATTCTAGATCAAAATATCACGAAGCTTTTTAACAAAGTCCTTCTCTAACTTCAAGTTGGTTTGGTTTAGCTTTTGAATATAGTTCAACTGAATTTTGACCAAAGTTAACATATGGTTGCTTTGGTCAAATGTATATTGGTAAGTGTTTTTTTTCCATCTGCTTCTGTTGGAATCTAAACCAAACATGCACCAAGTCTTCGCGAGTTTGACTATCAGTTTAGTTCCTCAGCTTGTATTACTGCAAGAAAAGCAGAAAGCAAATATTGTCAACCATAACTTGATTTACAAGTTCAAAATGTATGTTGATGCAGTGATGAACCACGCAAATAATCCCCAAAATATGCATTATCAGAAAGAACATTGTGACTTAAAAATCAATTGATACAATACATGAAACTAAGTACATCTTAACTAACCATGAGTGCATTTGTTGAAGATTTTTCCTTAAAAAATCATTTTTTTTGTTAAAAAAGTCACTTTTAAAATTTTCAAACTACAGAGAGGGAGCTTGCCACATTAAATAACTTCGAGATTTTTTTTTTTAAAAAAATATTTTGTCCATAGCCATGTCCCAAGTCCCAACAAACTAGTCAACAAAATATAGAATCAAAGAGGTGTTTGGAAGAGTTTATTTGAGTTTATCTTATAACATAAGTACTTGTGTAAGTGTTTCAAAGAGCTTACAAAAATATCCTATGATATGTGAATAAGTTATTTTCAGCTTATTTTCATAAGCTTCCTAAGATAGCTTATAGATACAACTTATATAGAGTTTATGCAGAGTTTGCTCTCATTCCTTCTTCGACCGTAGAAGAAGCTTATATATAAACTCTCATATGATAACGCCCTATTATTGAATAACAATTAAACTCTTAAGTAAGAGACAAAGTTGGCAAGGATAAAAGAGGAAATTGATTAAGGCGAAGATAATAAAATTACAAGACAACTGTGGACACGAGATCTTTCATAAAAAAAATATGGAAAATAATCAACAGAGAAAAACATTAATGGAGTAAAGCTGCCTAATCCTTCTGTATGTATCTTACATAAACCCCATTAAAAAACCATGTGTTTAAAACCAAACAGAAGCTAATTGTTTAATCTTACTCCAAAACAACTGCTCAGCCAAGCAAATCTTGTTAAAAATGCAAGCACTGCACTCCATACAAATGCACCAATTAGAGCTAGTAACTAAAAATTGGTCCATAGACCTATGGCACACCCAGGCATTGGTGAAATACAGATTAGAAGTAGAGTAAAGAAAACACCATCAAACTTCTCTCCGATAATTTATAAGTAATAAAATGCCAAATACCAGACCAGTTAGAAATGATGTAACAGGGTAGGCAGTTAAAACGACCACAAGCGAGCACATATGAGGGGAGCAATGAGTGTATCTATCTCAGTAGGCACAACCTTTTAATTTGAAAGAGAATCCCGACAAATATGATTTTACAAGGTAAAATAACTTAAAGAGATCAAACCTGAAATTATCTATTTGAACCTGACAGAACTTCAAACAATCCACAGCAACTCCACCAGGAAGTCTTTTGCACCATATTTGGAGCTGAGGTAACACGAGGCTGGATATCAATTCAGCAAAGAAAAAAAAGATTCGAAATGAATTTTTCACAAAAAAAGTCACAAATCATAATTATGTGATGAAACTTGTAAGCAACAGAAAATGCAAAACCTGATTTTCGGAGCATTCTGGAGTCTCAGACTTCTTAATATGTTCTGCACTATTAGTAAGTTTAGCGAATGGACTAGCAGACGATGAAGTTAACGCTTTACTATCATATTCCTTTGGCTTCGGTTCCTCCAAACTCGATGTTCTAACATTCTCATCAGTCAAGGAATATACATTATCGTTGTTTGTCTTCACAGCAAGATTGGTCTTTTCTAGAGGAGGGACAGCTGACTTCTCTAGTAATACACTCCCAGCATCACTGTTTTCTACCTCAGACACAGAAGCTACGGCCTTAACTGAATTAATAGAATATTCAGAAGCTGAATTATCACTAGTCTCTTCAACTTCAGCTGGTGCATTTTTCGTAATCAAAGACAATTCAGAAGGTGAAGAATCAACGGATTTAACCAGCTCATGACATGCAGTTGCCTCTTCAAGTGAATTATACTTCTCATCCTTTGAGTTCTCGGCGAGGGATTCGCCATTAGAAGTACCACCGCCGTTCCCACTCTCATAACATGATTCCTTGTTGGCAATTTCATTATGCTCAAAACTTACATTTTTCCCCTCACAACTCTCATCAGATTTCAAATCTCTCTCAAGCGTAACAACGCTATTCTCCTTTCCTCCCAAGACTTGGGCAACTGATTCACCGTTTGAAGTACCACCTGCTTTCCCACTCTCATAACATGATTCCTTGGCAGTTTCAATATGCTCAAAACTTGCATCTTTTCTCTCATAATTCTCCTCAGATTTCAAATCTCTCTCTATCATAACAACACTATCCTCCTTTCGTCCTAACACGTGTTCAATCTTAACATCGCGAAGGACTTCTTCCACGGACTTGACATCAGAAGCAAACGGTCGAGCAGCTGGTGGGTCTCTCGCTTCGACCTCTTCACTTCCACATTTAAATGGATCATGGTGGTCGCCATGTTCATGATATGCAGGCGAATTACCCTCTCCACCATCACTCCCTTTCTCATCTTGGGACTTCAATTCATCATTTCCTAACATTTTTCATATAATCAATCAAACTATTATCAAGCAAACCAACCAAATTAACATACACCCAGTTACCCAACAACCCCAAATACAATCAATTAAAGCTTCATTACCAACCCCCCCCCCCCCAAAAAAAATCCCAATCAAAGAATTACACAAAACAATAATTATTAACAGATGCCCATCTACCCAAAAAAATAAAATTGATAAACATCAGATATATAATATATAATTGAAAAGGACCCATCTATGATTAATTGACAGTTAGTTGCACATGCTTTGATAAAGCTCTGAACAAAAATAATAAAAAAATTAAATAAAAGAAGAAATTATTGGACAAAGTACCTTGATGGGGGTTGTTGGTTGATGATGGGTTGTAGTGGTTGCTGTTTTCCTTTTCCTTTTTTTTCCTGGCAGCTTTTCTCTTCTTAGCACCTGAAGGCATGATTGGGGTTTAGCAGCTAGGGACTGAAACAGAAGCCACAGAAGATGGTGGGGTGCTACCCCTCTGTCCCCTCAGTGTCTCACTCACTCTTATCTCAATAATTTTGTAGTGGGGACCTTAAAGGTTCAATCTTTGAACTCAAATCAACAGAGAAAACTTCACAGAGGACACTAACTGTTAATGGGTCAGTGAAATGAAACAGAGTGAATGAATTTCTCCTTTCTTCACCAACAAATACAAATAGCTATGCTATGTTTCTATTGTGTTGTTTTGAATATATATGCTGCGAGGGTCAGAGAGAGAGAGAGACGGCCAAGGGAGCTATTAGGATAGTGAAAAAGGTGATATTGTGTTGTTTTTGTGTCATTTTCACCGAATTTGATGCTATGTCGACCAAAAAAAAAAAGAACGAAGATTCAAACTTTGGGACCTAACACCAAAAGAAAAGAAAATTTTCAAACTTGGAAATGATTTTTTTTTTTGACTGGTAACATGGAAATGATTGGAAATATGGAAATATTAATAATATAGAAAAGGGTTTAATTTTGTTAATATATTTTCACTATAATAATAATAATAATACTCAAAATTCTAATTAACTCATTTTAATGGCTTGCCATATCATTCAATCAAGTGTAAAAAAATTATTTTTAAATCAATCAATCACTTTTAATTTTTTTTATAGTTTTTCCTTTTAGATACTATAACTTAAATTTAATTAATCATACAAATTTTATTTATCTTTGTCAAAGCTTCTCATAATTATAAATGAAAAATTTAAACGTTTGAATTTTAAAACACCATGCCAAATTAATATGCCCAAATTATGGCATTTTAATTTACATAATTGATTTTTATATTAATTTTACAATTTAAAAAGTTTTATTTTCATAATTTATATATTCAATTTTTATTTTTAAAGCTCATCAGCCTCCTTTGCATGCCTCATCTCGGAGGTGTACATCAATAACAACCGGCTGCAGTGCACGTGTGCGCCTCTCGTCTCTCGTACTCTGCCAATGCCTCCTTGCGGGGTCATGCCAAGTAGCTTCTGCAGTAGGGCGCACGCCTTGTCTCTGCCCATGGGAGTGAAAGGTAACATCTTGACTATCGGGAGATCGAGCAAGCTGGAGACGTCATCGACCGTGATCTTTATCTCACCACAGGGAAAATGGAAGTTGTTGTCTCATTCTGCCAACTTTAAGCAAAGGCAGAAAGGAGACCCTTGTCCACAATGCAAAAGCTAAAATGTATAGGGGGCTCAAGCATGGACTGATAAAAAAATCTCCAATAACCAGTCATCCTCAAGTCCAATAACACACTCCAGGATCTTCCACACGTGGTTAATCACCTTCAGTGGTGTTCGGTACTATAAAGGGAAAAAAACAACAATTAATTAGTATTGAACTACAAATTCTAAAAAAGTATTGTCATTTAGAAATATAACAACACTTACCTCTCGGTTGTGTGGTCTGGGAACGAGCGGAGGAAAAACATATCCTCTGGGCCCCCAGGAAATGATGTCGATAACCCCTCGGCATGTGCACGTGGATGTGGTGGCAGAATCTCTTTGGCCTATAGTGATATAGATGGTGGGGTGGTGGTGGAATCATCCTGGCCTGTGCTTCTAGGGGTGGTGGCGGCATCTCTCAGGCAGGATCTCCCGCTCGGGCAACCTGAACCTGCAACTACTTCTATTTGCGGGAGGAAGCCGTAGGTACCTCCCTCTCCGCTCGTCCTGCTCACGAACCTCCCTTGCCGCCCTTTGTCATACCTGCACACATATTAGACAATCAGAGAATTAGAAAATATAGTATTTATAAAATTATGACCAGTTACGTAAATAAAAATGCGGGTGTATGTTTTCACTGTCTCTGTAAATAGATTTACAGAAGGCACACTTACACATAATATTTAAACATTCGTAATTGTATTTACAGAGTAGGTAAAACCTTCGTCCGTAAATACATTTACGGAAGGCATATTGATACATAATATGTTAACATCCGTAAATAAATTTACGGACGAGAATATTACCTACTTCATAAATACATTTACGGACATAACCAAAACATAGAAAAAAAGTTAAAAACACTAAAAACAAAAGAAGGGGAAATAGATGGGTTACATGAGGCTTGTTGTGATAAGATGAAAGAAATCAAAGAGTGGAGTGAGTAGATGGTTGGATTGGGGGTGTGTGGTTTAGAGTTTCGGAAGAAGAAGGAGAGAGAGAGGGGGTGATGAAGTGAAGAAGAAGAAGAAGGGAGGGGAGGTTTTTAAAAAAACGAAGTTAAGTGATTTTTCGTAAATATGTTTACGAAAAGGCTCCGTTCGTAAATATGTTTACGAAGAGGGATAAAATGGAAAAAAAAGGCGTTAGGGGTGTGTATTAGAAAAAACGGTGGTGTTATTAATAATAATCCATCATATTTTTTGGGTACTCAATATTCAATAATCTATCACAAATTCCATTTTTCAGTTATCACCCGCACTCTACTCAGACACGGATTCTCTGTGCTAGTTAAAACCTCATAAATTGATATCAAATCAACTCGGCATTAAAGGGGACGGACGGGTAAGGGTGCCATGCCAGCACACGACACAACGGAAAAGGGTGGGGCTTTCCCTCCTTTCTTCTCTTTGTACTAATAATTTACCAATAACTACCAATCTGCCATGGCATTTTCCATGCCCACCTCCTCAACACATGTTTTCTGCTAAAAAGGTAGTACCTTTTTTCCTCTCTTCCTTCTCACCAGGTTTTGGTTTTATTGGTCAAAATAGTAGTATTATTTTTCCTTCTAGTTTTAATTAATATTATAATAAAATATCTTCTTTGGTCCTGAGCTTGTTGTCTATGTGTGTACGCTAAAACCTTTCATTAGTCTCCACTGGGTTTGTTTATTAACAGCATTTCTGATGTATTCTCCTGTGGGGGCATCTTTACGTAGTCACTAGCTGAGAAACTCGGTGCTCATTACGAGTGGCGAAGAAAAAACTACAGTGTAGTTAGTGCGGTTAAGTTTTACGTGGGCAAAACTATATTTTCCCGAGAAAACGGATAAATGAGTTTTTGCTGTAATTAAGTTTCTTGCCTCTATAATAGATTCACGTAATCCTATTGCTAGTGTATGCAGTTTTTTATGTCTATGGATTTATTTTATTATTCATTGGGTCTTTCTTTGATTAGTAAAGCGGGGAGAAGTTACTTCAACTTTAGTGATTTAAGAAATTCACATAAATCGATCTCAGGAAATGGATTGATAACTTCTCTTTATCTTTGCTACACAAGGGATTGAAGGTGGTGAAGAAAATTTTGATTATATCCATCCTTTGTGGGGTAATATATGTGGCGTAGTGATTAATTCATTATATTACCTTTGGGAGAATTCATGTGTTTGTAGAATTGTCTATGTGAATTTGGGAAGTTGGTGAATACATACTTGGAAGGAAGATTACAATATTGAAGATTGCTTATTCCCAATTTATACTGATTTTGTTATGTCTTCTAAAACTATGCCAACAAGCTTGTTAAGGCAATAGTCTAATGGTAATCACTCAATTAGATCAAGCCTTCACTGATACCAAACCAATAAATTTTTACCAAAAACATGAAATTAGTCCATGCCATCACTGATAACTACGCTGCTGTTGTGGTGGTAAGTTCTGACTAATATGTGAAGAGATGCCTTTTATGCCTAAAAAGTATTAAATATTTGTAATCTTAAGTGGAATGCACTTGCAGCAAATAGTTGTGCACATACACAGTGGATTTGAAATGGGAAGTACTTACTTTGAGTATGTCATAAACTACTCATTAAAAGCATTCTTTTCAAAATTCTCTCGTGTCTCGAACTCTTCAGATATTCTCTTTGGCAGTCTTAAATGATAGAAAAACTAGCAAGCTAGAATACCTTCTGGTTTACTTATAGATGAGAATTTTGACCTCGGATTCATTTGGACTGTTTTCTTGTAAATACTTCTCTCATTTTCTTACTCATTCGTGGATTTATTCTCAATGAAGCGATTTGGGAGTCCAAAGCTCCCTTTGAAGTCATGTCTTTTGTCTAGATGGTGGTAGTGTTGTTGAGTAGTGACCATGGTACTATAGTGTAGTGGTTTTCCAGCAAAACTCCATTTAATGGCTGTTGTGTTGCTGGTTTCTCATGGCAGCCTAGGGAAGCTGCTTTTGCCATAGCGGTTTTGGCAGTGACTGCGGATTATATGGTGGAAAAAGCAGCAGTTGCTCTTCTTATTTTTTTTTATTTTTTATTTTTTAAAGAATAAAATGTAAGAATCTCTGACAGTTCAGAGGTCATTCATCATGCATTGAACGTGATTTAAAGTTCAAAAACAGGAACACCAAACACGCTTTGCTTACGTTTTTCGCACTCATGTTTTTTACAAACACAAACACAGCAGTGGATCGAGATCCATTTGACTGAACACCTCCACCATCTCTGACACAGGAGACCATCCCTTGTGAACTATTCATCTCTGGAAAATGAATGTCTTGGTTTTCTCAGGTAACCTCTCCGTTCCCGAGTCTCGGTTTCTTTGTTAACACCTCTTCCTCTTATTCTTCCATCTCCAATCCTACTCTGTTGTCTCCATTTCTCTATATTTTCCGAATCTCTCTGTCTCTCTCTATTCCTCCCTGTTGATTCTTTGTTATGTAACTCTTCTGTTTGTTCTGCAGTTTTATTATACTTGTTTTATGTGTGTGTGTGTGTATGTGTCTATATATATATATATAGTCTACAACTCCATGCTCGATATTTATATGGCAGATTTTTTGGCTTGCCTTTATGGGTTTAAAGTTCTAGGAGGCCAAAATTTTGTGCAAATGTTTAGAGTGTATCTTTTCCCCTCGATATAATTAGTAAAGGTAGGATTGTGTTATGGCCTCTCTTTGGTGTTCTGTGAATGGTGGTTTCAAGGGAGTTTGCCATTTTTCAGATGTATATAGAGGTTGGGCAGCCTTGATTCATTCTTTACTTTTATTTTTGTTCTCTTTGTTGCTTTCAAGGATTAATTTCTGTACCTTCTTTTCCTGCATTTTTTCTCTTTTCTTTTTATTAAATCTTTTCTATATATGAAATTACTTTTAAGTCAACAATCTGGTCTTGATTTTCTTTTCCCTGACATTACTGTTTTGATTTACTCACCATTTTGTTTTGCTTAATCTATGAAAATTTACCCTAACAACTTCTCATGAATTTTAGGTTTGGCAATGTTAATGGTGCGTGCTGCAAGGATTCAGTCCTCCTGTGAAACACATGAACAATTTATTGTCACTTGAAGGTATTGAAGTTATGGATTAATATACCTTAAGTTTGGAATTGTGAATGAAGCCATCGGTCCTGGTAGTTTAGTTAATATGTATTATATTGAATTATTTTGTACATTATTATTTGATGTAGCCCGGAACAATTTTTTGTTGTACATCAATTTGCTATAAATAGTGACCTCTTTGACTTGTCTAGTTTACGGTCGCGCCTAGTATTGATCAGAAATGTTTCATAGTCTAGCTAAAAGCTACGATACCTATTTCTCTTTCTATACAAGACAGATTGATTAGCTTGCAACATATGAATCTACACAACTATATTTAATCAAAAGAAAGTTGATCTAGGCTCAACTGATATATGCAACGAAAATATTTCTCTGAACGGTTATATTCAAAAGAACCATTGAAGCTTCATATAAATAAAAGATCAAGCTAGAATGGAGGTGTTCAATGTAAGGCTGGTAGGGTTCAATGAGCTGTTTGAAAGAGAGAAATAATGCAGCTCGAAAGAGCTCAAGTTGAAGCGATAAATTAACAAAAGAAATTGAGGTTGCTATCACAAGGTTGATCACACACATTGAAAGATCAAGATGATCAAGCAGTCATCATACAAAGAGATCATGTGAAGAGCATAATCGAAGATTAGTCCACCATGATCAAATTAATCACTTGATGATTACTTCAAGGAGAAAGAGTAAGCAAGAAGATCCAAATGCTCTTCTCATGTCAAAGTAAATTTCATAGCCTTAGCATAATGATCCAAGAAGAAATGTTGAGCATGAAA
Organism: Calophaca sinica; assembly: GCA_037113605.1. Lineage (NCBI taxonomy): Eukaryota > Viridiplantae > Streptophyta > Magnoliopsida > Fabales > Fabaceae > Calophaca > Calophaca sinica. The sequence goes on along the minus strand of CM073737.1, from coordinate 72,662,475 downwards.
TTAATATCCTCACTATGTGAGCCATTGCAAATTGATCAACGAAGAAGTATTGATTGTAAATATTCATGTCCTCACGATGTGAGTTATTGTAGGATCTTGAGTGATTTGACACTAAGCAAAAAAATTTATATCCTCACCCTGTGAGCTAGTGTGTTTAGAGCCACTTATCCTCACTTAGTGAGTTAAACATTGAGCTAATTTCCATATCCTCACGTGTCGTGAGTTATTTATTTGTGTATTGTGAATATACTTTGGATGTAATTTGTATAATACGTGAAGAGATGGAGAATACTTGTTAACTCCGGAGGGCTTGTCAAAGAATGCTCGCTGTAGAGCCCGAAGAGGCTAGAAAAGATAGTATTGAAGCTTGAAAAGACTTGGCCTATCCTCACCCTGTGAGTTAGTGTGTTTAGAGCCACTTATCCTCACTTGGTGGAAAAGAAGGAACCTTTCAACCATGTATTTGCAGACTAAGAGGTAAAACACGATATGTAAGTTTGTTGGTTAATTCCTTTCTTTAACATTCTGTAATGTACTGCAATAGTGCACTGTCAAACATGAAATTCTAAAATTAATAGCCAAGTTAAAAGAGAATATGTATGATAACACTCCATATGTAGTAGCAAATGGTAATATACTTTCTGTACAACACAATTTCCGAAGTCATTACTCGTCAAGATTCACCAAAGACATCAATCCTCTTCTCTAATAGAAAATTAAAATTAATAGGATGAATCACATTTAAATGTGGCTGATGTGGCCTGAACTAATTAAAAAACTAACATTTGTCGTTAAAAAAACCAACCTAACTATCTCTAACTAACTTTTATTCTCCTAGTATGATCAATATAGGAAACACAAGTGCAGCCTTTTTCACATTTAAGAAACATTGGCCACAGCAGCAGGTGCTACTGGTTTGCGTTGTGAACTATCTTCTGCTGCAACTTTATGAGGCTTCTGTAGTTGTTTCTTTGAGTTAAATTGTGCAAGCAAGGTCTTTATCTCACTTCCTGTAAGGGTCTCATGCTCCATAAGAGCATCCGCGAGTGCATCGAGTTCACCACTGTGGGAGATTAGGATGGCTTTTGCATTGCTGTAAGCCTTTTCCAGCAATTGCTTTACCTCTTTCTCAATAAGAAACTTTGTTTCTGAGCTCATATTTCTCCCACCATTAGTGTAATTGTGAGTGACATTTCCAACTTCATTGTTCATAGCATATTCGGTAACCATTTTCCTTGCCAATGTAGTTGCCCTTTCAAGATCTGAATATGCACCAGAAGTAACACCATTTTCCCCAAAGATGAGCTCTTCAGCAACCCGACCTCCCATGCAAACATCAAGCCTGGCAAGCATCTGTTTACACGTGATACTGGTCTGATCCTTCTCAGGCAATTGAGTAACCATGCCAAGAGCTGTCCCACGGGGAACTATAGTTGCCTTGTGAACAGGATCTGCCCCAATAGTATACATGGCCACAAGGGCATGACCACCCTCATGGAAAGCAGTGTTCCTTTTTGATTCCTCAGATATGACAAAGGACTTGCGTTCACTTCCCATTAGAACCTTGTCCTTTGCATAATCTAAATAGGCCATGCTCACAGCTTTAGCACCATCCATTGCAGCCTTGACAGCAGCAATGTTAACCATGTTTGAAAGCTCAGCTCCAGAGAACCCGGATGTTCCTCTTGCTAGAATCATTGTATCAACATCCTCATCCTTCACAACCTGTTGAATTTCATTTTTGATTGCTGATAGGAATCAGAATTTGAAATAGTGAATATGAATCATAAATATGCTATAGGACATTGATGACAAACTTTATAAAGTACAAGGGGTTGTCTGATAATCACAACACTAATTTGAAATGGCTAAATGTATTTGTGATTCTCACCCTAAAAGCTACTTAAAGATCATGCATACCAGGAAAAAAAAAAGGAGCTAAAGATCAAAATTATGTTTGCATTTCTTTGAGAATGTGTTGGGTTAGAAGGGAGAGCTGATCATAGAAAACAAAATATCAAATGGATATCCTATCATGGCTAGCTCAATCAAGGCATAATGTGACCTTATTTATATATGTGACAACAGAGATAATAAGTATCATTACATACAAACCACACAAGAATAGTTTTCTTCACATGCTTGTTGTTAATACCACATATGCGCGCGCACACACACACACATACTTCTCCGTTACCCAATATAAGCAAAAAAAGTCCATGTATTTGGTCTAAATTTGGACCAAATACATAGACTTTTGTGTTTATATTGGGTAACGGAGAGAGTACATATTATATATACCTTCGATATATAAGATTCTAAGATCTTCCTTCTTCCTTCAACATCTGGATAATGAACAACAACCTGGCGATCAAATCGTCCAGGTCTAACTAAGGCCTTGTCTAATGACCTGGGAAGATTAGTAGCTCCTACAACAATAATGCCTTGATTTTGCTTGAAACCATCTAATTCGACAAGCAGCTGGTTCAATGTCATCCTCGAGGTCCTGTGGTCCTCCGAGTTTCTTTTACCTCCGATGGTATCTATCTCATCAATAAAGACTATGCAAGGTGCATGCTTCCTTGCAGCTGCAAAAAGATCCCTCATCCTTCGAGCTCCAATACCAACATACATTTCATCAAATTCACTTCCACTACAGTAAAAGAAAGGAACCCCAACCTCTCCAGCTACAGCTCTTGCCAGCATAGTTTTCCCATTGCCAGGTGCGCCTACAAGCAACACACCTTTTGGGAGCTTACCACCAAGACGAGTAAAGTGCTATGTGACAAGGGAAACAAAATAAATCCTCCGAAAAAGATGTAGGCTTCTACACTTTAACTACAAAACCAATGAAAGTAATACTCCCTCCGTCCCATTATATATGTCATACTTGGCTAAATCACAGTTTAAGAAAAAAATAAATGAAAGAAAGAGAACAACAATTTTATCAAATTAACCTTGGCAGAAAACATTTAATATTATGTGACATTGACAGAAAGCATTTAATATTACGTTGAAAATAGAGAATGACATATATTTTGGGACAATTTTTGTTGTTGTAAATCTGACATGACATATATTTTGGGACAATTTTTGTTGTTGTAAATCTGACATATATATTGAGACGGAGGGCGTAACTAGCAAGCAAGCACGTCTAAAATGAGTATTGTAGAAGTTTAGAAGGTTACAATGCTGTAGTAAAAACCTTAACCCACTAATGCCCAGAGTCCCCAGCAAAAACTATGTCACATATTCAGCCATTTAAGAAATCAACAGAAAAAAGCGAGTTAAGCAGTATTGTGCATGAAAAATATAGCACCTATGCATGATTGGCACACTGAGTTAAAGAACCAAGACACCTAATGAATAATAATGAAATACATATAAAATGAAATCCAAGGAAAAAGTGTGTACATGTGATATGCACATAGAATCAATGTCAAGTAACAAATTTGGTCATTTTTTTTTATGTGTAATGATATTAAAATGACCCCCACACATGCATTTACATCACTTCATTAATTAGCATCAAAAAAAAAAATTGTGTGGTTGCAATCAACATGATGATGACAAAAGCTTAAGCATGAGTTTATCAGTATGTGTAAAATAGTTCTTTGAAAAGGTATATTTTGTATCTAGATACACTGTTGAAAATGCTGAAACCTGAGTGCAAGTAATGTATGAGTTTATGACAGAGATGTCTACCTTGGGATCTCGGAGGTAGTGAACAATTTCTTCCAGCTCTGCCTTTGCCTCATCAGCACCTTTGACATCACTAAATTTGGTACTTGATTCCTTGATGGGTTTCACTTGAAATGTATGAAATCCTAGGATAGGTAGATAGTGGATTTGGGTTAGGTGCAGTCAAAACTGCATGCAGTCACAGTATCTGGACCGTTTGATCAAGATCAAACGATCTGCATTTCAGCTGCACAAATCACACTTTAAATAAAACTTGAAATACAGACCGTCTGATCTTGATCGGACGGTCCAGATGCGTCTGACTGCATGACTGCATGCAGTTTCGACTGCATGTAATCCAAATCCGCAGATAGTAGGTCAAAGAAAATTAGATTCATATTTCAATAAAGATTTTAATGAATCTGAGGAGCTCATAAGTCATAAGTAACAATGACAAGGCTATACCTTCCGTATTGTCTTCTTCCTCAATGAATTCTTGTATGCCAGAAATTAAGACAAAGAGCACTGCAATGGTCCTAATTGCACTCCAAACAAGTCCCTTAAATTTTGTAGATTTTTGAGTAACCGTATGAATAGGAACCCATTTAGTTCCAAGAAGTGCACCTTCTGTAGTAACTTGTTTCCTTGTAAGACTATTAAGGTATTTTCTATCTTTGACCTGCTTCGCTGAATTAGAATTACCAAAAAGTTCAGACACCCCTGTTTGTAAATTCTAGTATTTCTGATATTAAAATGTCCTAAAGAAAAACAATGTCAAAATAGCTATGAAGTTCTTGTGTGTGTGTGTGTGTTGGGGGGGGGGGGGGAGAAACAACCCTTGTAGATGAGTACATAATTGAAATGCCAAATTTTGAAGTTTGCAAACTCCAAATTTTGGAGTCCAAAATAATTGCTCCACCTGAGATTTGAACTGAATTGATCTTTTTGCGGTATTGACATCACTTTGTTTTGTTGTTTGAGAGCTTCACTCTTAAGAGAACATACTTGTTACAATTCAATACAAAAGGACAAAATAAGCATCATGTTACTGGTGCAGCATTACATGCTGGAAAAAGGTGAGATAAGAGACATGATTGAAGTTCATAATCCACCGAAAATTATTGACAACTAGACGCTGACCCGTTCACATCACACGGTAGTACCCGTCTTGCTGCTAGTTACATTTTAAAAAGAAAGATGGTAAAGACTTAACTTTTGCCATTATTTTTACCTTTTGAAGTTAAAACTTGAGTTTTTAAATTTGTTTCAAGAGTATTGAAATTAACAATTCACAATACATATACCCAATTATTTGTAATTGAACTTTAATAATAGATATAATAATTATGAGAAACTCTAAATTTACTATCAACACGGCCTCCCCCACGAGTGCAGGGGGTAGTAGGTGTGAGTTATTTCCTATAAATGAGAAAATCAAAGTGATAGAGCAATGTTGATAAATGAGAAAATCAAAGTCATAGAGCATTCCATTTAAAGTTTTATTTGATATCCATGCATAAGCTACAGTGTGTATATCTATATTCAAATTGTGAAAACTTTTTATTTTATTTTGTCCTTCTGCAAAATGTCTTACAAAGCCAATGGTTAATTAGCAAACAGCTTAGAGTTTCCTTCTTACTTGTATTTGTAGTAGCAATGTTGATATTCCTCCTCAAATCGAGCAATTGCTTCCTTGAGTTCCTTTTGAACCTGACTTGTCGAAATTTACAAAGCCTCTGTGCTTCTGTAATTGGGTACAAGATACATGGAAGGAAATAATAATTAACAAAAATGGAGGATTGACATGTTCAAAATGAACCCAATAGGTCCAAAAGAATTAAGAATGAATCCCTTTACAAAAACTCGACCAAAATAATAATCAACACTAAAATAACCACCTCTTTGTAATGCTTTCAACTTCATTCTGTCCAAGTTTCGGTATAATTTTATTGTTTTTGAACACATATCAATTTTATGTATCTATTTATTATGCTTAAGCTTATTTGAATTTAACAGAACATGAATTTAGTATAAACAAACTTTTAAATGTATAATAAACCGTTTACGAACAGAATATTTCTACACATGCGTAAAAACGAATAAGACCCGTGCGTATACGCGGGCAATAAAAGCAAATAACATGGGCTTATGTAAGACTAATAATGCATGCGACAGTAAACAAAAAAAAAATTGTACAATTGTAACCTGGCACAAAAATTCTAGTGGTAAAGCTACTAGCAAGTGGATTTTTGACATCTCCAAATTCTGAATAAAGCCTTGCAACCTGTAGTTAAGATGATACAAATCATAGAAGTGACCCTTTTTCTCCTTCAATGTGCCAATTGGATTCACATAAAGGTAATAACAGTTTGTCTCAAAATTGATGATGTATATGATATTGATTGAAGAATAAACTGACCTGCATTGTCAAACACCTCCAAGCCATATCTCTTTTTAGAGAACAAAAGAGGTTTTTGACTGTGTCTGTTCAGATTCAGACCCTTGTTTCTCTCTCTTACTCTGTTATGTTACTCCTGTCCTCACTTTCTCCAGACAAAAGAAGTTAGTTAGCTTTATTTTCTAATCTTAGTTAATTGAAAATATAATAATCTAACAACTATATTTAACAATTCTATTTATAGTAACCAACTAAATAACAGTCATTGAAGGTGTGTGTGTGCAGAATATTTAAAAATTTATTGATAAATTTTTCTTCTAATCACTTTAAATAAGATGTGGCTGGAGAAACATTATTTTGGGAGGAGTTACTATTAATTTTATTTTCATAACAAAATTAAGAATTAGGGTAAATACTGAACTAATAATCCAGCGGATTTATTGCAAAATTAAAAATAAACAAAGTGGAACACGAACATGGGGAGTTCGTTGCTGGTTAGGCACTGAAGTAGAAGCTGAGGCTTCTCTGAATCGTCTCCTCCGATGAACATTGAACGTTGCACATTGAAGAATGGGTTGTGGAGGAGACGCCGATGCTGAGAAACAGGTCGACGCCCAAATCCAGCGAAAAAAGAAGCGTCGCGAAGGAAGCGAAAGACTTCGGGTGGCGCCGGAGGAAGAAGAAGCATCGCGGAAATCGGAAGCGGGTGGGGCAGTGCGGTGGTCGTGCAGAAGAACCGTAAATTCCTTATTATAAAAAAAGAAGATAAAACTCCTCTAAAAATAACAATGTTAAATTACAAAGTTTGTATGAAGTATAATCCACTTCCATTGCAACAAAGCATCGTAAGATAGTTTAATTAGAATAGTTTTTATTTTTATGAAAGTTTAATTAGAATAGTTACATATGTTAACTGTAACCAAAAAAAAGTTACATATGTTAACTTACATGAAACCATATTAATATTGATAATTTTATCAAAATGTATTTCATTATTAGGAATTTATATTTACTGATTATGTAATTCATATAATTATTTACGGTTCCGTTATTTTGACACACGAAATGGACAACATGAGCGATAACATATACGGACATATGGTTCGTACATGTACGGACCTTTTCTTTTCCCTCCAAAAAAATATTTTTTTAAATTTTTTTTATAAAAAAATATTACAGATTTTTTTATCTAGTTAGTCACGTTCATATATCTAGTTAATGCTATTCATTATCTGGTTATTGCCAAATCCTGAAACTTTTGCACATCTCATTTTTTTATTTGGTTAATTAAGTTCACATATCTAGTTAATGTTATTCATTATCTGGTTAATGCAAAATCCTGAAACTTTAGACATCCCATTTTCTTATCTGGTTAATCAAGTTTAAATATCTAGTTAATACTATTCATTATCTGGTTAATGTCAAATCTGTTTTAACCAGTTAAAAAAGCTATATAAAAAAAAAATCCGTACGGATTCCGTACGGTCCGTACATGTCCGTATCGTACGGACTTATGTACGGATATACGGTGTCGCGTATTGATGTCCAAATTATGTGTCCAAAAACATTTTTCAATTATTTATATGCACAAGTGTTTACGTGTGTAAATAGAGTGAAAAATTCTAAAAAATTTAGAATTGGGATTTTTAACCTATCCAAATTCTTTACATCTCATACCCACACATGACACATTGGATTTTCGATTAGAAATTGAACAACATGAGGGACTAAAATCGCATGATCGTAATAATTGAAAGACCTAATTCACTCAATTGGAACGTGAGATATCAAAATCACACAATCACAATATCTGAATGATCCATTTTGCACAATTGAAATCTGATAGACCAAAATAGCCCAATTGTGATACCTCCTCCATGTATCACGATTACGTGAAGTTACTCTCCGGGTTCTAAATGAGCAAATTGGATCATCAAAGTATCACAATTGTGTGTTAGGTCTCTATATATCACAATTATGCGATTTTGGTCCATCCGTTCAAATTTTATTTAACCTATAACCGAAAATGTTGTGGCCTCTGAGTCTCAGTTCCATGTCACTTTCTTATGTGCACACATGGCATCACCTAAATGATGTGGCATAGGTGATTTGGATCTCAGTTAGCCACGTCAACACAAACTTAACTATAATCAGCATAAAGGAAGGACTAACGCAAGATGGTTTGGAAATGACAGAGATTAATAAAAGAATTTTTTTTATACAGACTAAACTCAAAAACTCATATATCCATATTTAAGTAAAAAAAAAAATTAAAACTAAAAATACTAGGACACTGACACATATTAAGTGAAACACGAAATTGGTACTAGGGTTTTAAGAAATGCCGTTAATGGAACCAGAAATGGGGAATTGGAGAAGCGGGGTGTGCAATTAAAGAGTAAAAGTTGCAAAAAGAACTAACAATGGAGAAAGAGGAGCATAAGGTTGCGCAAGTGGAAGTAGCGAAGCAAAGATGCAGGTGCGTCATTGATGCCATTCACCAATTGCCATCTTCCTCAAACATCACCCACTCGTGCAGGCGAACCCTTCTCAAATTGGCACGTGCCGAACTTGCTTTTCTCTCTCGACCCTCTTCTTCTACCCCCCTCAGGTCACTCACTTCACTCTTTTTGAATTTCATAATATGCTCTTTTTTTATAATTGTTAATTTTTATTGTTAATTTTAAATCATGTTTTTATTGGTGGATATTCTTGTTAGTTGAATTTGAAGCCCTTGCCAAGAATAACACTATCAATTTAGAATATCATGCAATGTTATATTGTATGGTGGACTTCAAAAGCAATTGTTTTGTAATGAAGCATTTCCAAGTAACCATAACATTGTGTATGACTTGATAGTCTTGTTGGCACTTTACCTTGTTTAGTGACTTTTTTTGGTTCTATTTTATTTTTTTTATATGAAAATGAAATAGTGTAAACATGTGTGTTTTATAGTGTTTGGATCATTTTTTTACCTTTAATATAAGTACTCTTGATTAGAGGTAGGTAACTATTGATGCTTTCTTCATTACTTCACAATTTATGAGAATTTCTATCTGTGTGATAACAGTGTCAACATTGGGCATTTGGAAGCAGTTGTACATGTACTACAGCAGCCTTTCATAAGTGGAGTTTCTCGAGTTTGCAAATCGATCCCGCTATCACCTTCAGTTAGTCGTGAAGAGAAGCGAGGTTCTTCTCTTAAAGACATACATGTTGATGTGGTGTGTATCCTCAACGGGAAGCCTGTGTGGATTATAGTATCCGATAGGAATCCGAAGTACATTTCCTGGAATGGATGTCATAAAAGTAAGGGTTTGAGGCTACGCATTCAACAAGTACTTGCTGCTGCCCAATCTAACTTAACCTTAAGACCTTCCTCAGTTATTCTTTTCTTTGCCAATGGGATTGCAAGCCATGTTTACAACAAGCTTCGAGATGAGTTTGGGGCATCTGAAATCCAGTTGGAGTTTTTGGTTTTCAGTTCTGACATGCTGGAAGAAACAGAAGGTGACTGGATAAATGTTATTGCAAGATCATATAGAGATGCATGTGTCCTTGAAATCAACACTGCTGATGTCGAGGATGTTATTCCGAATTCTGGATGTAATGTTCAAGGTTCAACTGTGGATTCTTCTCAACTAGAGTTTTCAGCAGGTAAAGCTGAAACACGACTGCATCTTTTGGAAGAAAATGCCATCAGTGGGGATTCCTCTCAACTTGAGCTTTCAATAGATAAAGCTGAAACTAGACAGAAGCTATCACAAGAGAATATAAAAACAAACTTGGGTGATACATTCTGTTCCATTATTATGGGAATGAAACAAAGCTCCCTGGACAATAAAATTTTTGAATCCACTGAGCCAAGGAGTCTTTTAGGTGGGAGTGATCTGGTAAATTTTGATACAACGGCTTTGATAGCTCTTGTATCAGGAATTAGTAATGGTGGGACAGAGAAACTTTTGGCCACTCCGGAAAGTGAACTGAGACAGCGGTTTAAGGGAAACTTCGACTTTGTGATTGGTCAAGTAAGTTATTGAGATTTTTTTCTAACTGCTTTCTGTTTTTAACTTTTTGCATGCTTACACCTACTTTGTGGTGAAACATTCAAATTATTCAACGAACAATCATTATTATGATACAGAATTGTCTATCTTAAACATAAAAAATTTCAAGATCTAAAGACCCAATGATCTAGTTTTGAAATGATTTTAGTAGCATTTGATTCGTAGTTTAGCATTTGGACTTCAATGAAATGCTACAATGTCTTTGTGAATTCCATCTTTTTTAACCAAACTCATCACCCCTTCGTTCATTTCTTTGTCACCATATTGATCACTTGTCCTTGCTATGAATTAGTTTTCGAACCAAAAGTTATATAGTGCTTTAGTTGATGATGCAAATTCAATATGTGTATTGTATATAGTTTTTATAAATTATTCTGGTTTTTATCGGCGGCAAGTGAATTGACAAAAGCTTTCCTCAATTTTTGTGCTAGATAATGTCTGAACTTCAAATCCCAATCCATGTGGAATTTGGTAGAATCCTATGTGGGAAGACTGGCATAATTTGTGAGAGTGTTCTTTCAGAATTTAAGGAGTTGGTACTGATGTGTGGAGGGCCCAATGAAAAACTGCGAGCTGATAAATTAATAAATTGCCTCAGGTGAGTTTAATGATCTATTCTTTCTCTGTTTGAACCACTTAGGTTTATCTGTTAAAAAAAAATGATTTTTTTTTTTGACAGTATTAGTCATTATATTGTGGTAACTGGTAAATAATCAGTTTTAGGGAATCAATGGGAGGACATACTTGAATCTGAGTATTTCACTATCAATTTGCAAGGAACTCTACACACACACGCACACACACACACATATATATACAAGAGGAAACTAATAGTATCTTTCGGGATCAAGTCAATTAGCCTAGGCTATCTATGGTAACTATGAAAGTCTGATAAGAGGAAAGAATAATAATGGAAAGAAGGCATGAATGCTAATTATAATTACAATCAACACTCTCCCTCAAGTTGGAGCATATATGTCAGATGCATCCAACTTGTCATATACGTATGCTATCTTAGGAGTCAGGACCTTGTAAGGAATTTCAACGTGTCTGCAAGTTGATCCTTACAATTTACAAAAGAAATCTCGATATTGCTCGAGAGAATCTTTTTTCTAATGAAGTGACAATCAACCTCTATATTTTAGTCTTTTCATATATTGGGTTTAAAAAGAGATACAAAGCTGATTGGTTATGTCAATCAAATTCTATAAGACATATCTCACAAGACTTCAATCCTTGGAGCAAATGCTTTAGCCATAAGAGTTAGCAAGTAGCATTAGCCATTAACCATAAAATGATACATTGCTTTTGTGCTTGATCTCGCAACAATAGTCAACTTCTTGCTTTTCCACGAGATCAAGTTACCTCCAATGACCACACAGTAGCCTGAAATGGATCTCCTATCACTAGCATCTCTAGCCCAATCTATATTTGTATTGCCAATGATATTAGTTTGACTCGTGTTCATATAGATAATAATGATATTAGTTTGACTCGTGTTCATATAAACAAGCCATTTACTTGGTGATCCTTTGATGTATCTTTGGATTTGAAAAACTTCATTACAATGACTATCTCACGGCGAATTGAGAAATTGATTGACGACACTAACAGGAAAGACAATGTCTAGTCTAGTCATAGTGAGATAATTTATCTTCACAACTAATCTTCTATATCTGTCTGGGTCAAGATATGGTTCCTTCTGATTAGGTGTGGGCTTCACTTTCGGGGTCCATAAGAGGATCAACTGGTATACAATAAGGCATCCTTGTCTATTCCAAAATATTATGGTCATATTTCCTTTGAGAAACAACAATATTTGTCTTTGTTCGGGCAACTTCAATCCCAAGAAAGTATTGCAATCGGCTAAGATCTTTGGTTTGAAAATGCCCAAACAAATCCAATTCATTAATGTCTTCTTGATCATCACCTAATATCCATGGAATACAACTAGGACTTCAAACTTTAGAATGAGCAATATCAGAAGGAGACATAGCTTTGCTACTGACACTACTAGGAAGTGATACTCTGGTCTGGTCTGGTAACAACTTGAATCTGAATATTTCATTGTCAATTAACAAGGAATCGCACAGATATATATATATACAAGAGGACATAGTATTGTGTTCCCTGAATTTCGGGATCGAATCAATTAGCCTAGCCCTAGGCTGTTTATAGTTACTATGGAAGTCTAATAAGATTAAAGAATGCAAATAAGGAATAAATGCTAATTGCAATTACAATCAACAAGCGGTTTGCTAAACTTATAGTAACATCTAATGATTTTTTTAACCTAATATTGTGCATTCACACTTGACATGAAGTGTCTTTGATGATATTTTTTTTCCTTGACTGCCAATGCCTAACATAATATTTGCAATATTTTGCACTGACAAGCTGGAGGATCACTACAGGGTTGTTCCTGATACTCCTTCAGAACGCATGATGGGCCTCCCAACCACTAGGAAGCTGGCATTGAAAAACAAGGTTGTCTTTGGCACTGGTGACCATTGGCATGCCCCGACTTTGACTGCAAATATGGCATTTGTCAGAGCAGTTTCACAGACAGGGATGTCCCTTTCTACTATTGAACATAGACCAAGGGCCTTAACCGGTGATTAGTTACATGCATCCATGACAACAAGTGTTGAGGCTTTCACACACAATAAATTCAGGTAATAGAAACTAATTTCAATTAAATTTGTTTGCTATGTCCATTCATAAAAAAATCAATTGCATAAAGAGATAATCAAATCTAAGCTTGGCAACTGTTTAGTGTGTCTGCTTAGTTAAATGGAGGTGTAATAGCAATTTGTGGGAGATGGACGTTATTCCTAGTAGAATAACTGCATGTTTCTGTTTATGTACCGTGATCCTTGCACACAATGATTTTTAAGCACATCTTTTTTTTAAAACTCTCAATTTTGATGGATACTGGTTCATGTACCTTCAGATCCAATGGAATGTGTACTGTCTGCTGTTGTTCCTGCAGTGCCTTCATCAAGGTGCTTCCAGACTGCACTTGGCCAATCAAGGACACTGAGCACTGTTTTGTTCTGATGACCAATCTTCTTGTTTGGGCTTTTTGCTCTGATCTTCACATCAAACTCTGCATACATTGTCTTGTCAAAATTGAGCATCAGATCACTTCCTCTCAGGCTGTCAATTGATGAGTAATTGGGAAGTTTTTGCTTGAAACTAGGTGAAGAATTCCTACAGCTGCTGTCAATATAATGACAAGGAGCACAAGCAAGTTTAGTGTCCAGCATATGCACTTGCAAAAGAAGTCTCTCTTTGGTGGCTTTGAGTGCATAAGACATGGCAATGGAGGGAGGATGGTGTTGCACCTGGATCCGGCGACCCTTTTCTGATCCCGAGGAACCAGGCTTCACCATTGAAGTTGTCGGTGGTGACGGTGCTTCCACCATTACAGGGTGGGCCCTTCCCCAAGTTTTATATTGCATCTCATCTTTTGTTGTAATTGTTACACACTTTTTAGTTCAAGTGAACTATGTGTAGGAGTAATGTAATGTTGCTGCTCTATGCAGAACTTCCTTTTTTGACTTAAGTGTGAACAAACTTGTCTGATCAAAACCTGTCAAAACCTGTCTCCAAGCCATTCGCCTATCAGAAAGTGCAAAACACGTACTGAGACGTGTCATGAAAGCAAATAACTTTAATTAAAGTTTGATGTGATATGTCTAAGAGATGTGATGTATTTAATTAAAGCTTAGTTTGATGTGTCTAAAGTCATAAATGCTAGATGTGATGCGTCTGGTGTCATTATGTATGTTTTGTCAAAAGTTGTAATAATTATGGTGTATTAGTCAAAAAGTCTATATGACTTTGTCAAAATGCTATGTTTTAGAGTGTTGAGTCACTGATAGTGACATGTTGTCCTCTACCTGCCTGTTTCTCTATATCTCTGAGTTCATATGTTACAAGAGCACTCCTTATATAGAGGAGGAGGCAGGTAGATAACATGTCACTATCAGTGACTCAACATCCTAATATGTCACTATCAGTGACTCAACACCCTAAAACATAGCCTTTTGACAATGTCATATAGGCTTTTTGACTAATACACAATAATTATTACAACTTTTGACAAAACATACATAATGACACCAGACGCATCATATCTAGTATTTATGACTTTAGACACATCAAACTAAGCTTTAATTAAATATATCACATCACTTAGACATATCACATCAAACTTTAATTAAAGTCCTTTGCTTTCATAACACGTCTCAGTACGTGTTTCAGCACTTTCTAATAGGCGAATGGCTTGGAGACAGGTTTTGATCTGACAAATTGTCTTTATCTATGCGCGATTCATACCATTGATTCCAACAGTCATCGATATCAATTTTTCTGTTCATATCATCTGAATTTAGATCTTCTGAGTTTGGATTTTCTGGAATATCTTCTTCAAGGTCCATATTTTCAACAAGATACGGACCCAAACTAACAAACTTTACAATCATCTGAGAGTTTTCTCTTTGTTGACTTATTAAAGCTTGATCTAAACTTTCTCCAACAACTTTACTATCATGCCAAGCGTGATTTGAGTTCTGTCCAAAAACTTGGCTATCCACTGATTGCCATTGGGGCTGATTAATAAGATCTCCATGGCTAATACAAGTGGTAGTAACTGATTTTTCTTTATGTTCATGATGATTAACAAAACAAACATGATCCATTAATTCTTTTCCCAATCTTGGACTGGAAGGATAATCATCAAGTATTTCCCATAGATATGCATGATTTCTAGACCAAAGAAGTTGATGTTGAGGATCTATCTGATAAGGCCTGTGAAGCATAAAAACAGATTTGAATATTTTAATTACTTCAAGACTGTGTACCTGACAACTTTAGGAATAAAATCCCTAATGTAATTGACAATGCCAAGAAATTGCTGAATTTGTTTTATCGTTAAATTTTCATCAAGAAAATTCAGTAGTTCTTCAGCAATGTGAGGTTGAGGCTGATAATTTCCTTGGGAGAAGTGCATACTCAAAAAATCAATTTCTGTTTGGCCCAATTGGCTTTTCTTTTCAGAAAGCATTATCCCACGGGCTTGGGCTAGTTGGAAAAATTGGCTCAATAACTGTTTATAAGTTTTTTCATCTTTGGATAATAGTAACACATCATCAATATAGATGAGGATACTGTCTAGATGGGTTCTGATAACTCTTAGAAATGAGAGTTATCTAAGCTCTTTTGGTATTGAATTATGCAAGTCCAATAGTAACTTTGAGTCTTTTATGTTTAGAAAATGTGAATAATCTGTTCTTAATGCTCCATACAATTTTGTGGCACCTTGAGTGCCTTTGTTAAATTTTAATGCATTTTTGAGTAGCTGCGCGGAATTTATTTGAAAATGATCAGATGCTGAGTTTAGGTGCCATAGCACCAAGAGAGCTACTGGAATTTAAAAGAACTGAAGCTTGAGTTGAGTTGCTGAGAGAAAAAGAATTGTTGCGTGCCTACCAAGTACTATCAGGTCACGCTCCAACATGTGGTCCCCTTGTGTTTGTACAACAGGACAAAATGTCCTTAATTGGATGGGCCAAGGACAATACCTTTCCTTGTACCTTGATTTTTGGGCCCATTTGAAATGTGAATAAACCCTAAAAGGGAGGCAGGCTGGTACACACTAATCCCGAGGTCAGATTGTCTCATCTTCCTGAAGCAGCTGCAAAGTACATCATCCATTTTCCATTTCCATTTTCACCTACCTCCATTTTCCATTTGTAACGAGTAAAGCAAGCTGAAACTTGAGCTCACTAGACTGTCTCAAGCACTGCAAAGGAGTACAGCAGCACGACATTGCTGCAGAGAAGGTCTTCTCTTCTTGACAGAGAACTGGAAGCCTTCCTTCGTGCTCTTAGTACCACTGTTTGTAACCATTTTTAACTGCAAAGTTTTAAGCGCCATGGATATGTTTGTTAGCACCTGTGTATGCTATTTTGTATTTATGCTCAGCATGAGCTAAATATCTTAAGCTAGGATGATTTGAAGTTGTAACAAAACCTTGTTGGTGAATTTATGTGAATGTTGCTTTACACTTTTATCTCATGCGATTTACTGTCATAAGCTGAATTTGAGATTGATCACCTTAGGTTTAGCACTTGCATGTTTGATACTGACAGGGTTAAATATGCTGAATTCATGAGTTAATATGAGCTATATTAGTAATGGACACATTAACTAATCTTGATTAAACTAGACATTGGCAATCAAACCCATAGAACTGATCTGAGTCACACTTAGAAGACAAAGGGGAACATAATGAGGGCTTAGACATAAGGTACCATTTACTTAACCTTGGTGATAGTGACTGAAAAGCACACACAGTAGCATTCTGCATTCAGGTGCCAGAGTATTCATTCACAGCACCTAGCCAACTTGGTGGAGTTACAATGGATATGAATTCCTAGCTGTTTTACTCAAATCTTTTCTCACAACCCGTGACTGTTTCATTTTCCAATTCCTTGTTAACATTCAATTTTAATATTCACTATGTTGATAATTTT
The DNA here is from genome assembly GCA_037113605.1 of Calophaca sinica. Lineage (NCBI taxonomy): Eukaryota > Viridiplantae > Streptophyta > Magnoliopsida > Fabales > Fabaceae > Calophaca > Calophaca sinica. Next base: position 72,645,787 of record CM073737.1, on the reverse strand, counting down.
TAGTTCTTTATTTTATTTACTCACTAGCTTTCTTACATAGCCTAAAACTTGTGAAAGCAACTTAATCAATCCTCGTGGGAACGATCTTGATTTACTCTTTACTACTTGTTACGATTGTGCATACTTGCACAAGAGGTTCAAAAATTCTGGTCATCGCCTTTTGAAACTGTGATAGGGAGACTTTAAGCCCAAATGGTAAGACTTTCCATTGGTATTGGGCATTTTACAAAAATTTGTTTTGTATCGGTCTGCAAGTTCAACACCCAATTGTCAGAATCCTGACTTCATGTCAAACTTGGAATAGATCTGAGCATCTTTGATGAAGATGTTGAGTGAAAAGGTCTTTGGAATTGGAAACTTGTCATCCATGAGAAAATGATTAAGAGGTCTATAATCAATAACCAACCTCTTTTTTCCTTTTACCTTTTCAGATCTTTTTTCTACATAGAATGCTTGACAAACCCACTCAGATTTAGTGGGTTCGATCAATCCTTGCTTCATTAATTGATTGCATTTCTCACATGCCAGAGCTAGATCAGATGGACTCATTCCAAGGTGTCTAGCTTTTGTTGGATTGATGTCTTCATTGAGTTTGAAAGGAATTTGAACAAAGAAATTTTCATTTGTCCACAAAGGTTTTGGGTGAATAAATTTTTCATGACTGTCTGCACAAAGCTTGAGCAGATTGGACTTAATTTCTTCATATCCTTTAGGAACCTCAGATAGAGAATATAATTTCAGGAGATGTGAATAAGGTTTGAATTCTCTTTTGAACTTGATTCCTGTAGGAAGAATTTGAAGTTTGTTGGCTGCTGAATAGACATCCATTCAAATGAGAATATCCTTGTGGGGAAGACTGCTGCAATAACTTTTGTCCATACTATACATTCAGGGAAAAATTTGTTTCCTATTTTATCTTTGGTAATCAGACTAGTTCTGAAATTTTTTCATCAGCTGGTACAAAGAATGCGACATGTTTTAGCCATGCTTCTGAAGGGAGAATGCTTGGATTCATCATTGTTTTCTGAGCACCCGTATCTATATAAGCTATAACCTTTTTGGGGTGAGAAAACTTGGATGGTAAAACATGAATCTTAACACAAGGTTGTGGAGGTGTAGGCAAAGAACTGTCTATTTCTTTGAATGAGTATATGGAAAAATACTCATTATCAGATTCAGTAAAAGATTCTTCATTGGAAGGGGAATTTTGTAGAGCAAAAGCAGTTTCTTCATCTGTAGAGCTTTGTTCTGAATATAAGGATTCCAGATCTTTTTCTAATGGATGTAAGGCGTTAATCAGCTTAGCGGCTTTGTCTGTCTTGTTGGGACAATTCTTGGAGAAATGTCCTTTCTTTCCACAGATAAAGCGTTTGTGGTTTCCTCTTTTTCCACAGAATTTCTTTTTCTTGAAGAACTTGAAAGTTTTCTTCTTTTTCCTTTTTTTTTGGGGAAAATTTAGAAAACTTGGTGAACTTCTGCCGATGATTCTTCTTTTTTGCTGAACAATTGCAGTTTTTGTCTTTGCACTTGATTTCAAGACAAGGCTTCTTGCATGCCTTAGTGAATTTGGATTTTTGATTCACTATATCTGAAAAATGTTGATGTAGTCTGCATAGCTTTTCAAGTGCTTCAAGTGTCATATAATGAATTTGTCCAAAAGTCAACGTTTTAATATCCTTTTGAGCTGTTGCTGCCATCTTGTGTATCTCAGGCTGGAGTTCTTGTGGTAATGAAGAAACATAAGTATTCTTAAGACTAGTTTAAATCTGTTGAGGAGATAAAACCTCTGAGACATTCTTTGATAATGTCTTTCAATATCTTTGACTTTAAGAGAGCAACATTTCATTTCAAAAAACTCTTGTCTGTTTTTTCTATCAAAGATATCCATATCACCAATGAAATCTTGGTGAATGACTCCAAGGATGGAGCAGTAGTTGTTAACCTATGAAATTCATCTTGTTTGAATACACCAAGATTGTGATACCATTCTTTTAAGGTACCAGTCATTCTGCAGCAAAATTCTTCAATGACTTTGTAAGGATCATCACTTGTTTTCATCATTTGTGTGTCAAGCCTTGCATCAAAATCAAGAAATCTTTTTCTCCAACGGCTTGGAGGTATATCATCAAGGGTGAACCACAGACCACTGGATATTTTTCCTTTAGCAGAATTATCTTCTTCCTCAGGAGATTCATTATAAAATGAACCTTCTTCTTTAATGTCCACCATGAATAACCCAGAAACATCCATGTAATCTTTTTCAGATTTTGATTCGGTATAGGATGGATTAGGTTGTGAAGATTCTACGGATCCAGTGAATTGGGAAAAGTCTTCTTCTTCTTCTTCAGATGAGGTTTCACTATCAGCTTCTTTTGGGAAATTAGTTGGTGGCGGCAGATAATCTTCTTGAGAAGATTCATCACTATGAAAAGAAGTAACTGCCACAACTTGAGAAGGTTTGCTAGGAGGTTCTTTTTTCTGGACTTTTGGTGGAGGAGTTTCAGGAACTTCCTGAGAGTCAGAGGATGATATACTCAAACGGGCGGTTTTGTTTTTTGATTTTGAGGTTGTGGCTTGGGTGTCTTTTGGTCTCTGAAGGGATATAACGATTATAGTCAGATGGTGAAGTATATGAATGATAAAATGGAGAAGGCCGAACTGGCTGAGTGAAATAAATGGGAAATGATGGAGGATTGAAGAAAGGGTTTTCAGTTGGTGGAGGCTATGCATGCTTTTGGTTGGCTTTTAAGAAATCATCTATCTCTTGCACTTGACTTTGTAACTTTCTGATTTCTCTTTCTTTGAGATCAAAATCTTTGCCAAAGGTCCTTTCATTCAAATTGTTCTTAGATTATGATCCAATTGAGAAACTTGAGCTTTTAGGCTTTTATAATGTTTCTGCATCTTATGGGAGAGGAGTTTAAGATTTTCATCATTTTCTTCTATCTTCTCTGCAATCTTTTCTACCTTTTTTCAAGATTTTGCAATGTTTCATTCTGCTCAATTGTATTTTCAGATTGCCAATTGATGACTTCTTCTGCTCAATTTAAAGCCTTGAGCTTTCCATCAGGTTGAAGTTCATTTGGCTGTATGAAAGGTTTAGAGGACCTATTTGAAATTGGATCAACTCTCCTTTCCAAAGGAGGAAAGTTTTGTTCATAATTTGAGGGTGAAGCTGAAAACATGTAGCAAGAGATAGGTTCAACAGGTTTCAAAGGAGTTTGAGGTTTACAAGGATCTGGAGGAGGCCAAGTAACAAGATTTGGATCATCAGGTGGTTTTTATGAAGGTAAAAGTCCTTCTTTTCTTAGAATTTTAAGAGCTTCCTCATAAATCAGAAGTGGCTATTTTTTCTCATGAATTCCTATCCAAGGACCATCATCAGGGTCAGATCTTCTTCTGGGTGGAGGAGGCGGCTTACAGGCCCCTTTTTTCTTTATTTTAGGAATTATCTCCCTATCAATATCATCATAGTACATCCAACAGTCACATCCTGGGTCACACATGCTAGGATCTACATCTCATATGTAGTGACCATCAATCTTATTAGTATAAATTGGATTTCCTTCAGAAGTAACACCATAAATGGGACACCAATCTTCTTTGAGGACAAGATTGATCATCATGGTTTCAAATATAGGAGGAGAAGCTGAGCTGGAGCCTTCTTTAGGTCTCTTAAAGACGGTTTTAACAGATCCATCAGTAGATCTTTTAAAAATAACATCTTGAGACTGGATTGGCTTTCTGTCAAGGTTATGCTTCTCATAATTGGTTATCCATTCAAGAGGAATGAGCTGGGTCAGTTCTTCTCGAGGAATTCTTCTTAGGATCTGAACAATTGAAGGTATTTCATCTTCTCTATTAGTCACAACTAACAGAGAGTCAAAAGAACATCCAGAACTAGGGAGATCAATTGAGTGGTTTTGAAGACGGTAAATTATTTGGTGATGAAGAATGGCTGATAGAGCTTCTGGAACTTGATTAGCTCCAGTGATTTGAACTTGAACCTTCAGTCTTGTGGACAAAGTACTGTCTTTGATGCTAACAATGTAATTTGGAAATATAGTAAGAACTACACTTCCAGCATGAAGAGTAGTAAGAACAGTTCCAATTACAGTATTTTCATAATGAAGATAGCTCGAATCAAGAAGAGCTATTCTGGCAGAAACAGACATACTTTTTCTCCCATGGAATGAGAGAATTAGTCTGACAGCTCCAAAATGTAAAAAATATATCCTTCACATTTCCAATGATTTATGAGAATTTGAGGAATCTCTAAGTCTACATACTGCTATTGGCTTGTGGCTCTAAGCTGACACTGATCCAGTCGGGATGACTGGACATATTCTTTTATTTGAGGCCAATTTGTAGAAATCAACCTTTTAATGGAGCGAGTCAATGATCTTCTTCTCTTGAAGATATTGTAAGGGCTCAAAAGTGGAGGCATAGTTTCTTCAATTTTAGCATCATCAGGAATATAGGAATATTCGATAAGATTTTCTATTTTATTGGAAAGAGTTTTTGTACAAGCTCTGGGAAGAGACAGAGAGGAGATAATGGTAATAAGCTGGTTATCTGGTTGAGTTGTTTCCATGATAGAGTTGTTTCCTTCCTTACTCACCTTCCTAAACATATTCATACCATACCACGTTGGCCGGGATCCTCACAAAGGTGCTTTGTTGAGTTTACTTTAACTAAAAGTAGCATATAAATATGGCTGAAATGGTCATTGGCACAAAATAAGGTCAATTTGGTGTTCAAGACGTATGAGGCACTTATAAATAATAATAATACGTAGTGTAACGATGCTTGCATGTGTGTGTGTAATTAGATTAGGGGAGGCACACTAGTGTTCAAACTTTGTTTAAATTAACATACCAAAATGTTTTTAGTTAAATGAAAGCTTAGTTGATTTCAGGTTTAATTTTGAATCGAGTAATATTATTTGTTTTTTTTTGTTTATCTCTTCTACATATGAAATTAAATTGACCTTCAAGTCCAATGAGAATGGATTGAGGCAAATTAAAAATTAGCAGCTCTATTAATCAAAGGAAAATGTTAACCGGTGATCGTGATGTATTTGTTAAGCATTTATAAATATGAAGTACTAAATAAAAAAATAGTCTTTTGTTTATTTAAGGTATTAAATACTTCATTATTCATTAATGTTTTTATATTATTTTAACAAGCACCACGGGACAGTTGGTAAAGTGAAGAGTTCTACAATCAGTAGACAAAGAAACTAGGAAAAAAATCAAAAAATATTAAAAAAATGAAAAATGTTTGGCTGTTATTGTTGTACTTTTCAATGGACTCATTGTATAGCAATATATTGTTAGCCAATGCATACAATACACCTCTTATTGTCGTCGTCTTCTTCTTCTTCTTCAGACGCATGGCTTCTCCAAGGTAATCAAAACAGGACTAGACATTGAACTAGTGTAGACACCGATTCAACGTTCAAGGACTTGATCGGTAATTAAATAAACTTGAATCAATATAAATAAAATAAAAATGAAACGATCTAAATAAATAGTCATCAATGTACAGCGATAACCAGGCAAAGTAGTTTCTACACACTCGGGTATTAATTTCTTCAATAATTTTCCCCTTTCTTGAAAGAAAGAAACAAGAAGCTGCCAAAGGAATTATCTTGGCATGTGGATAACACAACGCAAGCATTTTCCTTCCTTCATGAGATTGAAAGCTTTGTTAATGTCATCAAATGGCAAGTTGTGTGTTATATAGTCATCAATCTGGATTTCCTGCATATTTATCATAATGTTGTTAGCACATATTTTTATGCTTAATTAATAAAAACACTGCTTAAGGAATCAGCCTCCACTCTTAAACTAGTAAGCAATAAAATGAATCCACAAGGAGAAAAGCACAAGAATCAAGTAACAAGCATTTGGATTGGAGCTACAATTATTATTCCTTCCCCCTGCCCCCTCCAAAGACAAAATCTCTTGCATAGACTCTTCGTATTAAGAGTAAAGGCCTAAACTAATCCTTGACAAAAAATACGGAGACATAGTTGGTGCCTGAGAAGTGAAAAGTATAAATTTGGTCCTCAAAAATCGGTCAAAATAATTCTTTTTAGGATAACTTTTAGGAATATTTTCGTCCCCATCAGTGACTAATTTGGTCGACATTTAAGATTTTTGATGATCAAATTGGTACTTTTCATTTTTCAGGGACCAAATATGTCTCCGTGTTTTTTTGTCAAGTACTAATTTGGGCCTTTACTCTTAAAAAAAATAAGGTTATGTCACAAATGTGTGTGTGCGCGCGCGTCAAAAATCACGTTTCATGCCAAGCTTGGTAAGATTTTTTCGATTAAAACAATGATAACAGGAATTGTCCTTCATTCATCATAAATAAACAATACAAATGAAGCAGATGGAAGTAAAAAAGGGCATACAGTAGCTGAATCAGCATACAAAAACTCGGACACATCATAGATGAAAACTCAATTTACTATGCAATGCTATAATAACAGTTAACTATGCAAAAACTCAATTTTCTATATGTAATTCTATAATAACAGTTTACTATGCAAAAACTCAATTTTTTGATAATTAGATTTACCTTTGAATCTGCACAAATCTACATGCAATCAATATAATGGCCCTACACATTTGATGTCTTGTCTCCTTGGCTTGTTCATGTAACATTATTCATATTCTATCTTCTCTGTAAGGTTCTTCTAAATTCTAATCACCGGCCAATGATCATGATTACTTACACAACAAAGTGACATCTTAAAATAGTTGTAGAAAACCATTTACTCAAAAAGTAACAGCCTATAATTTCTCGCTTTCCAGGAATTGGTTAGACAAGTATGTTCCAACAAGAAAAGGTGAATGATATTTTGGTCAACTATATACATTGTCATTGTTTTACCTTGAAGTAAAAATATATAGTCATGTTCAGATAAAAGGGGATATTCTTTTCTTGGTATTGTTAACTTTACCTTGTTCACATACTTCTCTACTAGTGAAGGAAGATCAGATTTAGGTTTCCATCCTCCAAATAGAGATCCTTTCAAAGTTCTTCCCATTAGGAACAGTGCGTAATGAGCCGACATCTCAGGCTTCACCTTTGGCACACCAAGTGTTACAGTCAAACCCCATCCCTATGAGAAACAATGAAAGATAGAATGAAATTCAAGTCTAATGAATAAGATTTTAAATATCAAAACATGAATTTAGGGATATAGGGTATTACATCACAGCACGACTGCAATGCAGTGGTTATCATATCAGTGTCACCTACACATTCAAAAGAGAAATCTGCCCCACCATCAGTAATGCGTTTAATAACCTGAAATTTTCAACACACAATTGGTTATGTTATAACTTCAATTTTTTTCTTCACTGTGCATTTGTTCATAGTTTATGTGGCAGTGGTAAAGCAAAATTATAACTAACTAAATCAAGATTAAGAATAAACAAATTTATTTGGATTACACACATGCAATCTGTGATTTAGTTAGCAGCATACATTTAACAGCCCTCTATTACAATTATATGTCATCATCTCCATAAGATAACTACGAAAAAGTTAAACTGGATATTTTGTAATGAGATGGCAACCTACTTGAGCAATAGGTTCTTCGTAGGAATTCGGATCAACAACTTCTGTAATCCCAAAAGCTTTAGCTGTGGCAGCAATCAACAAGACAACAAATAGTAAATCAACAGATTATGATAGGTTTAAATATAAATTCAGAGTAACTCGGTGAACTGATTATGGTTACCATTTTCGCACTTTTGCGGATTGTTGTCGACGCCTATTATTCGAGATGCACCTCTTAGTTTGGCACCTTGTGCAACCTATTGACAAGAAAGTTATGATTTGGAAAAGATTTTCTTTCATCTGTTGATATAGTTGCCAAGTAATTGGACTTACAGAAAGGCCAACAGTTCCAAGACCAAATATCACCACTGTTGATCCTTTCGACACATCAGCAACGTTCCATGCTGCACCCAAGCCTGATGTTGTAATGCAATGAGTCACATAATCAAATCAACAACTAACAAAGAATTCATCAATGGCATTAAGAATTATAATGCTCTCCATTGAGAAACAATGGTTATTTGGGAACTATGTCATTGAGAATTTCTAGTACTAGCAGTCCATGGTAACTTATATGTAAGGCACAAGAAAGAGAATGGATCCAATACCACTTAGAACTAATAATTGCTTCAATGGCATCAATTCCTCATCTATAGCAGTCTCAATGGCTCAACTTCACAAGGATAAAATCTTTATCAAGTCTGATTTTAAACATTTACATTATTTGATATTCCCTTACAAATCATTCTGTTCTTTGGTTAAAAATCCGGAATTTATGTACTGAGTTTTCGATCATTATACAATGAGTTCTAATCGAATTAGTTTCAATTTTTCCTAGAACTAATGACGAACACTTGAGAAATTTACCTGCAGCAACGCCGCAGCTCAAAAGGCATATTTTCTCAAGAGGGACATTTAGGCTGATTTTCACCGCACATCCGGAATGGACTACTGTATACTCACTGAAACTTGAAACAGCACAGTAATGATAAACAGGCTTCCCTTTTATTGAAAATCTTGTCTTCTGATCACTATGCATTAAACCCTTTCTTTCCAATCCTAAAACTTGACAAATGTTACTTTTTCCTGATCTGCAATGCTTGCATTCCATGCATTCTCCAATGAACACTGTTAGCACATGGTCACCTTCTTTGAATTCAGTCACTCCCAGCCCCACACTCTCAACAATCCTGCAAAACCATGAGTATTCAATTTCTATCATGGAAATTACACCTTTTGCAATGATTTAGTTAAAAGTCATGTCCATGATGCAACAATGTATGGCATTCTCAAATACAATAACCTAAGGATCAATAGTGAATCATTGTTTTATTAATCCAATAATGGAACATTATGTTTAGATTACCCTGATGCTTCATGGCCAAATATGCGAGGAAATATGGCCTGCACATGAAAAGCACCTTATGTTAGATGTTAAACCTTTAATTTTAAATTTATAACAAAAAAAAAAAAAAAACAAACAGAATAGTTATGACAAAATGAAATACTCCATCCGGTACTTATATATGATAAGGAACAAAACCCCAATTCACACAGACTAAGGAAATACATTGAAAATAGTTTTTTTTTTCTAATTAATACTCTTAAAATTTTTAATTTTTTCTCTCCAAAAGTACCCCTATTATGAACCAACCCACTTGCATAAGAAATAGGTTATCTCATTAATATAGGTCTCATTATAAATAAGGGTATAAATAAAAATTAGACATTTAATGCATTTAGAAATTGATGTTGTTTCTTATAATTAGGACCAAGAAAAATGACCCTTTTGTTTGTTTCTTGTAAAAAAGAACGGGGGGAGTATTCATCATCATGAGGAGACTAGTCTACCAGCTTTCACGAGATTTTATGAAAGATAAATGGTAATTAATCAGGTTAAACAAAATGTTGATGATAGGTATACATTGACTGTCTCAGACATGATTGATAGGTTGACAATAGGGGGGGGGGGGGGGAACTGATGCTATTCTAATTCAATTACATCTCACAAAGGGCTAATTTTAATATGACAACAATGTTTATAGCTAGGATCAAGCAATCAGACATTAAGAATAATAATCGAAAAAAAAATTATAATGATGATATAATAAGACTTACTTACATGAGACTCCCAAGCAGCAAGATCGCTACGACAGAGAGAGGTGGAGACAACCTTAATCCTAATCTCCAAATGTTGGGGAGGACTTACTTGTACTTCCTCGATTACCAATGGCTCTCCAGCTCCCCATGCCACTGCAGCTGTTTGTTTGTTTGTTTCATAAGCAGCAACGGACATAAATAAATTAATAAATACATAGATAGATATCAAAATAGGAAGAGAAAAAAGATCAAAACAAAATTAAAAAAAAAAAAAGTGGTGGCTGAATTCATTCACCTTTGCAGGTTATGACTGATGGCATGGTGGTGTCTGAACTGAATGAAGAAGGGAAGAAGAATGCTGTTGTTGTTGGTGGTGGAGGAATTTGGTAGGTAGAAATTGTAGTATGCTGCAACTTTACAATCTGTAACTATTTTCTTATTTTACTTCTTTCGTTTTGAGTATATGTAGTTGGCAGTGGTTGGTTGAGTCGTTAGGTGAGGATACAAGGGAAGAACCAAACAATGACATAAAAATTGGACCCATCACCCTTATGTTAATTCCTATGATAAAATAATGTGTCATATACTCCTATTTATGACTAATTCACTATAATTGTAACTATTCTCACTTAAAAGATAGTATTATTGGAAAAAATTAATAAATACTGTCTTGAAATTCTAAAGTGACAAATAATTTAAGACAAATAAATATGGTAAAAAGGACACTTAATATGAAGCGGAGGGATTAGTTAATATAGATTGCATTTAAAAGGAAAAGAAAAAAAAAGAGAAAAAAAGAGACATGATAGGAGAAGATATGATGGAAATGGAAGAGATATACTCATCAATTAAATTGAGAAGGGATGTAAATAAGATGGAAGAGAAAAGAGGGTGAAAAAATCACAATTAAAGTAATAAATCAATATAAAATGTTATTTATTTGACTTTATTTTTTTTGGCACAATATTTATTTGACTTTAAATTTGAATAAATAATGACAATTCTTGTATGGTTTAGAATTGAACCTTTATTTTGGTTCCAAAAAAAAAAAGAATTGAACCTTTATTTGACTTTAAAATATTTAAAATTAAATAAAGAATAAAATAATAAGCTCAAACTAATTCTTTATCATTGGTATTTGATTGATTTTTTATCAATTTTAAACCGTTTAATTTGTTTTACTAACACCTACCTCTTTTGAAATTAATCAAACTTGATATTTCACTCAAAGATATTTAAGGTCCATTTATTTTAGATTAAAAAAATCGTATAAAATAATCTAGATATTATTTTATTGAGATTTTTAAGTAAAGCCGAAATTAATTTGCATTTAATAACAATAAAAAAATCACTTTTTAAATATTCCTTCTAATATAAATACTCATTAAAATCAGATTATTTTTCTTGTATTCATAATCAATTTAGCTGTATTATTTCCCAATATCTTATTATAGTCAAATTTTAGATTTTTTTTTTTCAAATTCTGATTATTCTAAAAAGTGAATCAAACAGACTAGAAATCATAAAAATTGATTATTTCTTTAAATTTTTTTTATAAGTAATCCAAAACAAACCAGCTCTTAATCAATGCAAAAGAATGCCTCAATTTCTGAATATGCTTTTTTTTTACTGAAAAATACCTTAATCATTTATGTGAATGTGCTAAGATAACAGGTAATGGTTATTACATTACCCCATTAAACTATTATCTTAAAATTCCAAGTTTTTACATTAATTTTCTCTTTCACCAGTTTCATAATTCATCTCCCTTTCTATTTCTTTCTTTCTTTCTTTTCCATCGCTTCATCAATCACATATTTTACTCTCTCTCTCTCTCTCTCTCTCTCTCTCTTACATGTCTCTTCCCTTTCAATCTTTTTTCCCTACATTTCTTACATCTCTTTTCCGTCACAATCACACTCAATGGCAACCAAAACAGCCATTAAAAAACCAAGCTAAGTCTTGGTGTAGATATCCAAATAGTATTGTTCCAATTCCAATTCCAATTTCCAATTAAGAAGAGTTTTCTAGGCAAAGCCACAACTTGTATTCAAGGACAGGCCCGAAATATTGTGCTCCACTAACCAAAATCGTTAGCATTTCATCTCATTCAAATGTCACAATATGGAAAACTTTTGTATGGTATTGTTGGGACCAAAAATTTGTTCTAAACAGGTATTCATCAAACCAAACCAAACTCGCATTAAATAGAAATTAAAAAAAAATTGGGAGCAGGGCCGGCAAAAGAAACAGAAAATAAAAGAAAAGGGAGAAAGAATAGTGCTCAAAATATTAAATAGTTGATGCAAAATATGGACTTTATGTTACCAGCATTACACAAAATTACTCTTAAATCATTTCTTAACTAGAACATAAAGAACAACACGACTGCTGAGATAATCAGGATGCCAGAGTGTTTGATCCACACGACCAATTGTGAAATCATTCATTGCAGCTTCTAAAAAGTACTCAAGAATGGCATCTGAAATCAGAAAACACTATTTTCAGAACTATGGTAAGGATTGTGGTATGAAAAAAGAAAAGGGAATGATGTCCTTACCATTTCTGAGTTCCCCAGCCAAAAATATTGTTGTATTAGGCCCAGAGAGCTGCCCAAGTGTCTCTAGCAGATCCACAACGGCCCTCTCACTGTACACAACGTCGGATCCTAGTACTGAAAACAAGAAATCAAATGAGTATTGGATCACTAAGCCATTCATATAATTAGTCAATAACTGAAAAGCATCTTATGGTACTCTTTCTCATTAGGCCACCAAGGACCCCAAAAAGAACATTTTTTGATACATAACATTAACAAGAGCCATATAATGGAAGGGTTTAACTTTCACCCCTAGCATAAGATAAAATTATACTTTTATAATCTATTATGAATCCAAATGATTTTCTTTTTTGCCTTTGCGACCATAGAGGTATAAGTTGTAATGGCATTATCTAATTATACTAATCTTGCAAAATGGTTATATTTGCAAATATCGCACAGACAAAGAATATTTGATTAAAAATGAATGGTAGTACAGTACAGTATGAGACACAAAATTCAAATATTGAACAAGGCGTACACTTCAGAGGGGGAAAAGATAAAATTAACTACAAATTCATGGTTTGAATGATAATGATAATGACAGTAATACAAATGACTGTAACAAGTCGCAATGATTTTTCTGGTGTGGCCTGTACTTGAATATTGTTTATTCCTTGTTATTTGTTAGTTAGTAGAAAGGATTGAGGAAGGGTTATTACTGTAATCAGGTGTGGGGCCAATGAGTTCTGGATCAAGATCTTCTCCCCATGTGAGTTCAGTTGCTGTTATAGAACCCCGCAGAGAAACATGTTTCATATTGGTTTCAATGTTCTTTCTGAGTAGCCTCAGCCTATCAGGCAGATCAGTAAGAATGACTTCGCCACCCAAAAGAGCTGCAATGCAACTAGGGAAGAAAAAATAAGAATAGAGCATTATAGACTGAATGAGAAAAAGCTAAAAAATAATTCTTCACCAGTTGCTAGACAACTTACAACAACAATAATTAAGCCTTTTCTCACTAGGCGGGGTCATCTAAACAACTTAATCATAAAAAACAATACAAAATCTCAAAGCTCTGCCACCAAAGTGTTTTCCCACTAGGTGAGGTCAGCTACAGTAATCAATTGACATCATACTGTTTTGTCATGAATTGAGTCTAATGATAGACCATTTAATTCTAAATCTCTCTTAGTGGTTTCGGCTATAGTTTCTTCTTGATCTCCCTCTACTTTAACTATTGGATTACACTCCATATGATCTAGTCTCTATATTGATTCTTCTACAAGTCTTTTACACGCATGCTCAAAGCACCTAAGACGATCTTATTCCTAATCCCATCTTGTCTACAATGGAAGCTACTCTAACTTTCTCTTTAGTGATTTCATTTTCAATCCTATCTTATCCATTGAAAAAGACTAATTGCAGATAAAAAAACTACTGAAAGGTTATGGCCATTTAGTAAAAACTGATCAACAATAACACAGATTGTGATTGTAATTACCCGACCAATCCGCAACCAGATCCCAATTCAACAATCTTCTTTCCCTGAAGAACAAGCATTCCTGAGTCAACAGAATGCTCTAGAAACTTCCCCAACACAACTCCACTGTCCCACATCACTGCTCCAGTTACTCCAGGCGTGCCCTTGAATCAAAGGTCCAAAAAGCCATAACTGTGAACTGAATTCAACAATGGTATGATGGCAACTTTACCACTAAACCTTAAAACTAATAATTAGTAGCTCAAACTTGAAACATACACAAGCTGAAGCAGAAGCTGTTTGAGCACTAATACGGATTGTCCACATAAACAGAACCACCGACACACACATAAAATCACATATCTCTAACCCTAAATCTTCATCACAAACACAACCAGCAGGAGAACAAAAAACAGCAACACATGCCATCAATGACTACTGCAAGTTTTTCACTTTAAGCAGCAACAATCAGTAGCATAGCATATCATGAAATGGGTCATCATGTTTGTGCTAAAAAATCAAATGGGTCATCAAGTTAGAACTCATATCATCATCAAAATCAAAGATTTTACCAATAAACTTTAATTGAAGCAGTGCCCCAAGAGTTCAAATGCTTCACATGGAAGAAAAGGGGAAGAGAAATGAAAGGAGAAGATAGAGAGAGAGAGAGAGAGATACCAAGGAAGAAGGGGATTGAAGAATCGAGAGAGAGTGGCCACAAGAGTCAAGGCAGAGTTGCAAGGAAGAGTGAGAGACAAAAGCGTTGGGTTTGGAAAGAGTAGGTTGCTGAATACCCCAAAGCAGCATGGTTTCTTCCGCAGCTGATTCCTCCCCTTGAACCACCAACATCACTTCACCACCGTAGGAACCCAACTTCACCATTGCCGGCGGTGTTTGCTCTTCTTCTTCTTCTTGGTTCTCCATTGTGTCGTCACTCTCACTCTCCCTCTCATTTGGGCTTTACCTTCTTCTTCTTCTGGCTCAACTGGGCCTTTGGGCTTTCCTTTTACATTATGTGGATAGCTAACTGCACCCGACAATTTACTACCCACACCCATTTCTATGTAATTTAACCAAATTACCCTTACTCCCACACACACCTCCATATTTTTTTTGTGTGTTTCAGTTGTTTCTGAAGGTTTCTTTCACAGTACACAAAGGCATCAGTCAACAAACGGCCAAAAATAGGGGTTAGGGCGCGCGAGGTGAAAAAGGAGTCTATTTGGTCAGCCTTGGGGTGGGACAGCCAAGGGTAGTGCCGACCATAGGAGGGGTGGCTGATGTGGATTTAGGTGGGGGTGGGGAGGATTTAAGTAGGAGATGGGTGGAATGTTTGAGAGCGGGGTGGTGCGATGGCGGCGTGAGGTGACAAAGGGATATAAGGGAGGGACGAGATGAGACGACATACGAGCTTGGCGAGTGGCGGCAACGGCAAAAATAGTGTGGTTGTGTACCAGTACCCCAATTTTTTATGTGTATATTATTAAGTGCATTATGTTTCTAGAATTGAAAGCTAGTTTTTGGAATACTTTTATTGTGTTTAAGAAATTATTGCTTTAGATAACAATCAATCTCACACTTAAAAATAAAAATTATCACTAAGGATAAGGATTGGTCAAGGGTCTGAATCTTGATGGAAAATTTCATAATAAGTCCTTGGGTTCTTTTTTTTTTTTTTTTGACGCACCTTATTACTTTGGATAAGGATTAATCTCAGTATCTCACACTTTAAAAAATGAAAATGCCTTTTAAAAATAAAAATATAATGATTCCAAATACAACATATGTTTATTGGAGGGTAAAGACGTATTTTTAATACCCTAAAGTTTTGATATAATCAAGAAATAAAAAAAAAACTGAAAGTTAAATGATCTTTTAATTCCAAAAAAATCTCAAAAATATTTATTATAAATATATAAAACACAGTAATTCAACCAAGTCTTAGATTTGGAGAGTTAAGCTGATGGTAATAAAAGGATATTACCTACTGTCAAAAAAAAAAAGATACTCCCTCCGGATTTTATTATAAGTAAAAAAGTACATGTATTTGGTATAAATTTGGACTAGATACATGTATTTTTTGCTTATAATAAAGTCCAGAATAGTATTACTTAACTATCATTCACAATTTAAGGAAATAGTTTTATGACAAAAAATTCTAAAAAATTAGGGAGAAAACTTTAATTTAAATAAAAAGCTCTTTTTCCGAAATAAACTGCTATCATATATAGTCCATCAAAAATATAAATAAAAAAATTGAGGAGAAAAACATTGACTATTGAATAAAAAACTAACAAAATAATCTATCATAGTCCATTCCCTCCTACGGATTAGATTTGTGCACGTAGGTAGTTTCTGACTTATCATTTGTTTCCATTTCCAAGCTTGCAATGCAAATTTATTCAAAGTCAGACAGTTCTGCCGTATAGGCTATAATGTATAAATGAAGTCACACACATTTATTTAAAGGATCACATCTACATCACGAGAAAGGATGGAATATCTAAACACAATCAACGCCTAAACAGTAAACACCACACAGAGTTCCAACCTAACAAAACTGTATTCTGCTGGCGCCAACCATTGACCATTGAATTTGGACAAAAAAAGGCATTGCTCTGCACAACTAACATCCCCCCAACAAGCTAGTAATTCACTTTACATTTTCCACGCAAAAAACCACTGCCTCAAATTGCTGGATTCATTATTTCCCCACTCGTATCCCAATGCAAGTACGGTGAATGTTATGTAACGCATTTTTCTTATTTTAGCATCTTTATGTCCTTCGTGATACTAAACTGCTAGTATATCTCAGTGGACAATTTAATGATTTGCATGACCATCTTTATTACAAATTCTAATTATAAAAAATATCAAATCACTATCATCTCTTTTTTTTCTGTATTTTAATTATTGATTCTATTTCAGCTATTATTTCTAGAATTTCGAAGGTGGTATAATTAGTTTGAAATATATTCAATCTGGATCACAAAACAATCTCATTAGGTATCTCCTCTAATTACTTTTTAGTCCATATATAATTACAAAAAGCAGGGTCCTTCCTGTGCGTATGCACGGGTAAAATACTAATATCCTACTAAGATAGGATTTGGCATACATTGTCAGACTTGGATTCCCTGCAGTTTAAAAACCACGTAGTCATGTTATGTCATCAAGATCAGACGAATCATAACCTGACTACACAAAACAGGTCCAAAACACGAAATTAAAATAAGAACCGTCTGATCAAAATCAGACGACCTAAATTCGTGACTACATGACTGCAGACAATCCATTTTCGTACATTGCCATAATATGTGTTTTAATGCATACTAAAATTATATAAAAAAAAATATACAATATAAAAAGATGGTACGATTTGGTTCCACCAAAAATAGAAGTTTCCTTCCATTATGTTATACTCTATATACCAAATCCTTCTTGAACATAATTGAAATCCTGCTAGTAATTAGTCACTACTACAATTGTCACAAATCATCCACACTCAACCTAGTGTCATCTTTTGAATTCTTAAGAAGGGGAACAGCATCATAGTAGTGACCAACTTTCTTCTCTCCATAAACCAATGGTTCTCTACAGCATAGCAATATCTGTAGGACCTCCTTCATGGATGGCCTACTAGAAGGAAGTGTTGCAGTACACATGACTCCAAGTTTGAAAACTGTGCACATTTCATCCATGTAACTAGCTTCCATGACATCTTTGTCTAGCAGTTCTTCTACATTGCTTCCTAACAGAAAGTGCCGCCACGCCCACTCTGCAAGAGATGAGTGTTGGTCTCCATAATTTGCTTCTTTACCAGTTGTCAGTTCCAATAGCACAACTCCAAAGCTAAACACATCAATCTTTTCACTTACTCTTGTTGTTTGAACATATTCTGCAATTCAAGTATGAAAAAAGTTAAAACCCCTTTTAAGAATAAACTTTTGCTTATGGAAAAATAGACACAAAAAGTCACTAAGCTAAAAAAAAAAAAAAATTAGGTTTAATTACTCTGTTCTCCGAACTATTTGAGAATTTCTAAATAGGTTCTTGAACTAAAATAATTTGTAATTAGATCCCTAAACTGGTCAATAATTTGTAATTTGGTCCCTGAATTTTAATCGAGTCCATAAAATTATAAATAATTTGTAATTATGTCGCTGAAATTTTAAATAATTTGTAATCGGTCCACACTTATTGACAAGTTCAAGGATCCAATTACAAATTATTTAAAAGTTCAGAGATCTAATTACAAATTATTTATAAATTCATGGATCTAATTACCAATTTAGAGACCCGATTACAAATTATTGATAAGTCTAGGGACTCAATTACAAACTTCTTTAGTTCAGAGACCTGTTTAGAAATTCTCAAATAATTCAAGTACAGTCAGAGTAATTAAACTATAAAAAATACGTTTGTTAATAAAGAAACAAAAAAGATTGGCATGTTACCTGGAGCAATGTAGCCAAATGAGCCAATCACAGCTGACATTGTGTTAAGTTCCCCTGGCTTGATTAACATCCTAGCCAGTCCAAAATCAGCAACTTTTGCATTGAATTGAGCATCCAAAAGGATATTGCTAGTTTTCACATCTCTATGAACAATAGGTGGTGAACAATCATGGTGCATGTAGCTCAAACCTTGAGCAGCCCCAATGGCTATTTTCAACCTCTTAGGCCAATCAAGGACCACATGCTGCTGAACTGAACCTAACAAACCTGATGATGACTTACTCTTCATGTGCAGCCACTTATCTAGACTATGTTTTTCCAAATACTCATAAACAAGGAGCATAGAATCATCATTAGATATACAACACAACAACCTCACAATGTTGTTATGACGAATACTGCTCAATATCTTAACTTCTGCGTGAAATGAACTCTCGAGCTTATGGTCTAACTTTCTGTTATTCCATATCTTTTTCACAGCAACATAGCCTAAACCATCGACATCAACTCGGTATACCGTGCCATATCCACCACTGCCAATAACATTTTGTTCTGTCATTGATGAGACAATGCTTGATTCATTGAAACTCAGTCTCTGAAAGGAAATTAGCTTCCATGAGTTATCCAAACCACGCTTTCTTTTCCTGAAAACTCTCATAATCAAGAGAGTAGTCAAAAGAATCAATAACAATGCTACTATACCAAGGCTTATAATCAAACCAATAGACCATGATGAGCCCTTGCTTTTACTTTGAAGGCCAGAATTGCACAAAGTGATGTTTAGTACTATTGTATCAGCACAAAGACCAGAATTGTCCAAAAAACTTGTGGCATACACAGAATTTTGAAACTCACCTGGAATCCTCCCAGTTAAATGATTAGAGGATAAATTGAGATTGGTGAGTCTTGGAAGTTGAGAAGGAACTTTACCAGAGAATTCATTTTCTGACAAGTCAAGTTGACTAAGGACAGGTAACTTCCCAATTGCATCAGGGATTTGTCCAGAGAGTATGTTTTGGCTCAAATTCAGAGTCACTAGGGACTTCCATGATGTTATATCAGATGGAATTGTCCCAGTGAGTTGGTTCTGATCAAGCAATAGAGTTGTTAGCTTAGGAAGTGTTGTTAACTCTTGTGGAATGCTTCCATTCAAGTAGTTTTTTCTAGCATCAAACACTACCACATTAGTCCATGAAGATACTCCAGCTGGAATTCTACCAGAAAACTGATTGTAACCTATCTCAAACCTTGAAACATTCAAAGACAACCTTTCAGGAAGCACACCAGTGAACTTGTTACGACTCACCATGAAATTTGACAAATTGAAAGATGTCCAAAGACCACTAGGAATAGTACCAGAAAACTGATTATTGTAAATTTTCAAATCCAACAAGCTACTACAATTTCCTAGTGATTCTGGCAACTCTCCACTCAGATTATTATCATAAACTGTCAAGTTAAGCAACTCACCATGATAACATAAATTCTCTGGTAACTTTCCCACAAGACTATTAGATGAAATCAGAAAGGTTTCGAGCTTTGAAAAGCGGCCGAAATCAGGAGGAACAATACCTGATAGCTTGTTGAAAAACACACGGAAATCGACAAGAGCTGGAAGAAGGCCTAAGCTTTCTGGTATCTCACCTGATAAGCTATTGAGAGACAAACTCAACCATGTTAACTTTTGAAGCTTTCCAACATCTTTTGGTATTTTCCCTACAAGTTTGTTATATGCAAGATCAAGGCCTGTCAAATTCAATGCTTCAACCGTACTTGGTATCTCCCCAGAGAGACTATTATTGTAAAGAAACAGTATCCTCAGATTCCTCAGCATGAACAAACCACCAGGAATTCCACCAGTTAAACCATTTTGTGACATATCCAACTTCTCCAAAGCCACCAAATCTCCAATGTTTAGAGGAATTTCCCCAACCAAGTTGGATCCATAAACATAAAAGACCTTCAATTTGTTCAACTTCGTCAAGTTCCATGGTAACTTCCAAGAAGGGAACATGGTGTTAGAGGACAAATCCAGGTACTCAAGATTAGACAAGTTACCAATCTCAGAAGGAACAGTACCATTGAACAAGCAATACTGAAGTCTGAGTTGTCTCAATTCCTTCAACTTCCCAATACTTGGAGGAATATCACCATTGAAATTGGTTGAACCAAGGTTAAGGTATTGCAAATTAGCACCCAAATTGTCAATATCATTAGGAATCTTGCCATCAAAGTTGTTCACGGAGAGGTCTAGGTACTCCAGCTTGGAACAGTTATAGAGTGATGTTGGAAAATCACCAGGGATGAAGTTGATGCTGAAGTCAATTTGTGTGAGGTTTTTGAGTTCACAAATGAAGGGTGGTATTGTTTGAGTGATTTTGTTGTTGGAGAGAGTGAGTCCAGTGATAAAACCATTGGTGCAAGTGATTTCTTTCCAAGAACAGTGATTGGAATTTGATGGAGTAGTCCAGTGGCTAAGAAAAGGAGGGTTTTGAAGGTATTGCTTTATATTTAATAGGACTTCATGTTCCTTATCATACACCTGAGATTGAGAGTTTCCATGGCTAAGCAAAAGGAACAAAATCAGAACAAAAAGAAATGAAAATTTCACATATGAAGGAGTTTGTGATGTCATCTAGGTGTGTTTGTTTTTCTGGTTGGTTTTTCAGTGTGTGAATGTGAAGGAGTTCATGTGTAAAACTTCAAAGACAAGAGGAAGATGATAAGAAGGTTGAAAATTGTTTGCTTGCTTAGAAGCTTGGGAAATTCATTATTATATATTCATATTAAAACAAAGAAATTATTGGCTTGCTTCAAAGTTTCCTATGTATATTAATTGGAAGGTCAAAAATAAACCAAGCATGCAACTCTTAGTGGGGACTTAGATAAGGACCGTGGGGGTGTGTAACACAAAAAGTCAATCTAGATGAAAATTTTGGTCAGTTGACTAATGATTTCGTAGACTATAGCTTCCAGAATGAAGAACAAGAAATATATTCTTCCTTTTAATATTTTGGTATATATATATATATATATATATATATATTATGTTTTATGCTTATCTGTTGATTCACTCTGTTTATTTAATTTGTTTTAAGCTTCCTATGTTCACATTAGTAAATTATTATGCTGCCTCTCGCACAAAATTTTGAGCCAAATCCACGAGTAGCAGTAATATGTAACATCATCTCTTATGATTATTATTTATTTATTATTATTATTGATGTTATCACGATAATATGATATTCTAGATAATGAAGAATAGAATTCTTTATTATTATCATTTTTTATTTTGTTCGGTGTCTAGATTGCTTGATGAAATTTTTAGTTTCTAGAATGGAGTGTGACGAAATTAGGATATTAAAAAAGCTTCTGTTGTTGTAACTGATGATGTCATGCTCAATAAAAGAGATAGAATAATCTTCCAGATAGTCTCAGATAGAATCGTTTGCGTGATCGTTTCATTAATTTTCTAAATAATATATACAAAATTCTAGATAATCTCTTGGCTATAATTTTGCTAAGTAAATCAAGAGAGTATCTCCTATACAAATTAAGAGAGTATCTCCTATACAAATTCTAAAAATAAAAGATTATTTACATATTCTAATACACCCTTGTAGTCGAAACGAGAGGTTGTCAAATGTTGAGACTATCTCGAAAATCATCAAAGAGTTGCAGTGGAAGTCCCTTAGTGAATATGTCTGCAATCTGATAACGCGAAGGGACATGTAGAACACGAACTTGACCACGAGCGACTTTCTCACGCACAAAATGAATATCCATCTCAATGTGCTTAGTGCGTTGATGTTGAACCGGGTTGCCAGAAAGGTACACCGCACTAACGTTGTCAGAATTGACTAAAGTGGCTTTCGTAATAGGACAATGTAGCTCCAAAAGTAAGTTTCGAATCCAACAGGATTCAGAGACAACATTAGCCACCCCACTGCATTTCACCAAGATCGACCGAGACAAAGTAGGTTGTCTTTTCGCAGACCATAAAATCAAGTTATCCCCAAGATAGACACAATAGCCAGAAGTCGACCGTCTGGTGTCTGGACATCCACCCCAGTCTGCGTCGGTGTATAAAATGAGCTTATTAATTGAAGAGGGATAAATATGGAGACCGAAATCGAGAGTGCCCTGAATATAGCGAATGATTCGCTTCAAAGCAGACATGTGTTGTGTTCTCGGGTCATGCATAAACAAACATATTTCTTTGAACAAAGATAGGAAACATCCTGGCCTCGTGAAAGTCAAATATTGTAAGGCTCCTGCAAGACTGCGATACTCAGTTGGATCATGATAGGGATTACCTCAAGAGATACCGAAGTTTTGCTTTTGTATCCACCTGTAGGAGATGGCTTGCAAGAAGACATACCGCCCGCTCAATAATTTCTTTCGTGATATTTCTTTTGTGAAAGAAAAAGACCTCCTGAATGTCTTGTAATAGAGATGCCCATAAAATAACTTAGAGGACCCAGATCCTTCATAGCAAACTCGGAACCAAGCTTAGACATTATGGATTGACGAAGAGCATCTGAAGACGCAGCAAGAATAATGTCATCCACATAAATAAGAATATATGCCATATCGTTCTCCGACAATAAATGAATAAAGAATGATCTGAAATCTTTGTGAGAGAAACCCAAAGTAGCCACATAATCAAGAAAGCCTGGTACCAAGCACGAGGGGCTTGCTTAAGCCCATAGAGAGACTTCTTTAGCAGGCATACATAATCAGGGTGTTTAGAATCTCGGAAGCCAGGAGGTTGGTGCATATAGACAGTTTCATCGAGATTTCCATGCAAAAAAGCGTTCTTTACATCTAATTGATGAAGACACCAAGATTTAGATAAAGCAATGCTTAGTACCGTCCGAATAGTTGTCGGTTTGACCACTGGACTGAAAGTCTCACCACAATTAATGCCAGTTTGCTAACCTGTGCCATCACCTACAAGTCGGGCTTTATGCCGCTCAAAAGAACCGTCAGTTTTCTTCTTATGCCTGAAAATCCACAAACTTCGAATGACATTAGCATTAACTGGACGTGGTACTAATTCCCACGTCTTATTTTCAATAAGAGCATCGTATTCGTCTTTCATGGTCATTTTCCAATTATGATCATTTAATGCATTAATGGGATTGGTGGGCAAAGGAGAAATGTTGTTTTTAGCCTAAGTGTGAAGATTAAGAAGTTTTCTGGGCTTAAAAATTTCATGTTGGGCTCTTGTTGTCATTTGATGAGAGGTTGGTGGATTGGCAAGTGGGTTGGTTTGCACTAGCTGTGATGGACTGTGAGTGTTGGGTTGATTTGTGGGGGAAGGGGATGCAGCCCGTGTAGTGGACCGGTTTGGGCTGTTGGGAGATGTTGGTTTGGTCGGTGATGCTTGAGGTGATGAGGTCCGAGTAGGAAATGTGTTGGGGGAGGTTTGTATTTGCTGGGCCTGCATAGGAGGTGTGGTTTGGGCCGGTGAGTCAGCCACTTGGGCAGGAGAAGATTGGGCTTCATGAGTGGTGGTCATGGGTGGAGTAGGTGAGTGAAGAAGAGGTGCCAAGCCTGCATCCGAAAACTCATAAGTAGAAGATGTATGAGTATGTAAGTTAGAAAAAGGGAAAGTATTTTCATCAAAAATGACATGCCTCGAAACAATTATATTACGACTCGATAAATCATAACACTTATAACCTCTATGATTCGATGGATACCCCAAGAAAACACATGGTGTTGATCGAGCTTGCAATTTATTTCTAGAAGTAGATGGAAGAAGAAGATAATATAAGCACCCAAAAACCCGAAGGTGAGAGTAGGACGAGTCTTTTTGGTAGAGAATTTTGGTGGGTGTTTGGAGAGCAAGTTTTTTGTTAGGGAGTATGTTGAGGAGATAAGTGGCCATTTGTAGTGCATGATGCCAAAAAGAGGATGGGAGAGAGGCATGAGCAAGAAGGGTTCGGATGATGTTATTTATGGTACTAATTTTTCTTTCGGCTTTTCCATTTTGAGGAGATGTATGAGGGCAAGAAAATCGAAAAGTCATTCCATTTAATTCACAAAATTTATGAAAAGATCCATTGTCGTACTCCCTTCCATTGTCACATTGAAAACATTTAATCTTCTTTTCAAATTGTGTTTTAATGTGAGTACGAAAAGAAAGAAAAATGGAATGCACTTGAGATTTATTGGCAATGGGAAAAGTCCATAGAAAATTCGTGAAATCATCAAGAAATAAAACATAATAACGATGTCCACCCGAACTAAGAATAGGCGATGACCAGAGATCGCTATGCGCAATATCAAATGGCAAAGAAGTATATGATAAAGAGTCAGAAAAAGGTAATTTAACTTGTTTCCCAAGAGGACATGAATGACAAAAAAAAATTATCCCGAAATTTATTGCAAATAATGAAATTGTTTTGGCGAAGGGAGCTTAAAACAGGGGCTCCCGGGCATCCTAAACGACTATGCCAGATTTCAGGAGACAAAGCGGCAAAGGTAGATGGTGGCGAAGTTCTAATGTGTGGTCTTGTGGTAATTGGATATAGGTCACCCAAGCTGTTACATCTCATTAAATGCATCCCCGTCTGAAAATCCTTCACAGAAAAACCGAAATGATCAAATTCAACAGAAACATCATTGTCAATGGTAAATTTCCTCACAGAGACAAGATTTTTAATCAATTTAGAGGCATGCAGGACATTATTCAAGGTTAAAGGGGGATGGGGATTGGGTAATAATGCATTTCCACAGCCAATAATTGGAATAGTATGGCCACTACCAACAGTAATATTACGATTATTGCTCATATTTGGATAAGACGTAAGAGTACCTCCGTTTGCAGTCATGTGAGAAGTGGCTCCGGTGTCCATGTACCATTGATCATCAGGAGGAGCAATTGAGAGAGTGTGCATAGCAGCATGAATATCTGTTGGAGCATAAGAAGTTTGGGCATGCTGAGTGGTTGCTGCCATGTGGGCCTGTTGAGGTCTCGACCCAAATAGACTTTGCCTACGGTTAGAAGTGGGCTGCATCTGCCAATTTGCTGCAGTGGGATATGGGCATGGGGGGGTCGCCCAGGGTTGCCACGGCCCAGCCCAAGGTGGAAAGGCCCACTACTGCTGCTGTGTAGAGTTCGGCTTCCACACCGAGGGGTGCTGCTGATGCTGCGGTTGGGGCCCACGGCCACCACCTTTCCCCTTTCCCTTGCCACTGTGGCCGCTGGCTCCAGCTCCTCTACCACCGCGGTTGGTGTAGCCTCTGCTGATGCTGCAGTTGTTACGGTTGGATGAATTTCCAGCCGTGTTTCCATTCGAGTTCTCAGCTTGAGAGGTAAAGAATGCAGAATTATCAGTGGAGCATAGATCGAGCTTTGTAAAAAGGGGGAAGAGAATCTCCATGACGAATCTGTGATCCAACACTAGCATAAGCATTAGTTAAACCCGAAATGAGTTGAAGTACCAACCTTTCATTCGACACAGGAGCGCCGATATTGGATAGTTGATCCGAAAGCGACTTCAGATGTTGACAGTATGACGAGGCATCAACAAAATGCTCCATTTGAACCTGCGGAAATTCTTGTTCTAGGTAGAGAGCCCTAGAATTTTTGTTGTCAAAGAAAATATCCCTTAATCTATTCCGTGCAAGTTCGGCAGTGGAATAACGTTCAAGGATGGTGTTGAGAAGGTCTTCAGAGATAGTGTCGTAGATCCATTGTAGAACAACGGCGTCAACACGTAACCAGAGGTCGGGATTCGTGTCTGTAGTAGAGGAACCCGGCGTCACCTTTTCCTTTGGGGAAGGAATGATATGATCTAGAACTTGATAAGCTCTAGCATGGATTTTGAAGAGCTCCGACCATGTAACATATTGACCCTTTTCAATGTCTAAGGTGACTTTGATAAAGCTGTTGATGTTTTGTACCGCAAGAGCGGGATGAGGGAGATTAGGAGGAAGAGGAGTGGTAGGAGAGGGAGGAGTCATGGTGGTGGAGGACGCAAAAAAGAAGAAGAAGGGACGGCTGGTGTTTCAGCTAGGGTTAGATGGAGGAGAGAAACGTGTACCTAGTCTGATACCATGATAGAATTGTTTGCGTGATCGTTTCATTGATTTTCCAAATAATATATACAAAATTCTAGATAATCTCTTAGCTATAATTTTGCTAAGTAAATCAAGAGAGTATCTCCTAAACAAATCAAGAGAGTATCTCCTATACAAATTAAGAGACTATCTCCTATACAAATTCTAAAAATAAAAGATTATTTACATATTCTAATAGTCTCAAGCTCAATTTAAGTGATGTTTCTAAAATCATTAAGTGTAGATTTCGTATCACCTCGTGAGGAATTCAAAATAGAACAGTTAAAAGCAACTTTAAAAGATTGGCTTCGAAGAAGGAATTTAAAAAGGGTCCTCAAGAAAGAATGTCAAGAAGCTTCGTATTATAGTTTTAAAGGTTTCTGAACAAATGTTAGAAGAAGTTCAAAAGTCAAGGCATGATAATTAAGCATTAGATTTAAATCTTAATTTTAAAGAAGTTTGGCCTTGAGTCAAATTTTGGTGACAATTATGTGCAGTTGAAGGACTTAGTTACAACTTACAAGACTAGTTACGAAGGAACAACAGTTCCAACGAGTTGCTAGTGGTTTTATGTCTTGTAAGAAATAAAGAAACAGTGGTAAAATGTTCTATTATGTGTCAAAAACATATACATTAAAAATTACTTTTCCCTTGGTTATAATTATAGAAATGTTAGGTTGACACCAATATTAGACAACATACGGTGGACACCGTATTTGGCTCCTTTTTTATTTTATTTTTTTCTTTTACTTTCACTTTCCCTCTTTTTTTATTTTTTCACTTTGCTGACTTTTTGAAGAACACGTGAGGAACGAAGCTGTTTCTCTCATTGTCTCCTCCCAGCACCTAAATCTTCCATACGAGGTTGAGCTCTCCCACTCAATCTTGTCATCCAGCTCCGACTCCATGATTGAAAAAGCTTCCATTGTCACCTAGTTCATCACCCACCACTTGAAGTCAACTTCTTCTTCTTCCTTGTAAATTAATTTTTCATTATCCTGTCACAACCTCTCTTCTTCAGTCTGATAAGAGATAAAAACTTTCATTAAATTAGAAGAAACACACTTCATCTTCTTCCTTGTAAGTTTATTTATTTATTTTTTTGTTTTGTTCTTTCATTCTTTCTCCATTCCTATTCTTTCATTCTTTCTACATCAAAATAAAGGTTTAATCAGCGTTCCTGTTCTTTCATTGTAAATATTGTCTATCTCCTTCACACAAATTTGGGTTCTTCTCCTTCCCTTGAAAAACCCTATGAATTTCTGCAAGTTTTTTACTGTGACACGTGACTGATCATGTGGTTAATGGTGTGCAAAACTTTGGTTAATGAAGTACATTGGGTGGTTAACGAGTTATCCATGTACTCCATGTGTACCATTAATCAAACATGACATACCATTAACCAGAAAGTTGAACACTGTTAACCACATTTGAGCATTTGTAATTAGGTATTAATATGGGTTTATAATGTCAAGCATGTTTATTGGGAATATGTTTAATAATGCACTGAGACTATGGTTGCTGAGAATATGGTTAAGAACCCTTTGTCAAGCATATTTACTGAGAATGAAGTTTATGATGTACAATCTATGTACTGTGTATTCATTAACCAACTATGACACATGACTAACCACATATGTGAACCATGTTAACCAAGTTTGAAGGTGCCAAAAGAAATCACTAACCCATTCATTATATGTTGTATTTTTGTTGTGATTTTTAAATTTACAACCCTGTTTGATGCAATAAGCTTGTAAATCCCTATTATTGTAACATAACCTATAATAGATCTAATTGGGTTATTTTGTGCAGTTTTGCTATGGCACCGAAAATTGGAAATTCATAGATAGTTCAAATAATTTCGTGGACTGTGGTAGTGTTCATGGTGAATCTATTGGAGTTGACAACTTTAATGATGATCACGCAAGTTGGGAGCCTACAACAGGGATGTGTTTTTCTTGCATAGATGAGGTTAAATTATTTTATGGAGAGTATGCTTCAAGAAAGGGTTTTGGGTGGAAGGTTAGAACATCAAAAAAAAAGGAGATGATGGGAACCTCTGCTACTTAATTCTAGCATGCTCAAGAGGAGGGTCTCATGTGTCGAAAATTTCATATACGTTGAAGACATTTCCGACTAAGGCGCAAAATTGTCCTGCAAAGATTTGTATTAAGTTGGGAGAAGATGGACCGTGGTACATTAAAAAATTTGAACCTGACTATGCTCACGAGATCAGCCCTACCAAGACAAGGTTGTTCAAGACTAACAAGAAAATGAACCTGCATGTAAGGAAAACAATCCAAATCAATGATGATGCAGGAATAAGGATCAACAAGACTTTCCAATCTCTTGTTACAGGTGCAGGATGGCATGAAAATATACCATTTTGTGAAAGAGACGTGAGGAATTATGTTAACAAGGAAAGGCGTGCAATTGGTAAAGAAGGTGATGGCAAGGCCTTGATAAACTATTTTTGCTAAATGTGGGAACAAAATACAAATTTCTTCTATGACATAGATTTGGATGATGATTTTCATGTCAGAAATGTGTTTTGGGCTGATGCAAGAAGTAGAGCTGTTTGGAGGTGTTGTAACTTTTGACACAACATCCTCCTCAAACAAAGCAAGCCTCTGTAAAATTTCATCAACGGTTACCTTAGCCCCTTTGAACAAAGATGATGTATAACAGTTAAAATCGTCATCAACGGGCACCCGCTCACCTACCACAGGTAGTCCTATTGCAAGGCTAACGTCAATTACCGTAAAAGGAACCACCCTACCCCTAACTCTAAAACCCCTGCTACGCTCATCCTATCTAGTCACTAGTTCCCATAATAGCACACCAGAAATCTCCAATTTAGCCGGCATGTTTAGAACCCACTTGAATGGGGTGACGTCAATTTGATTTTTCTGTTCACGTGTCAGGTTCTCATTAACTTCAAGCAACCATTTCGGTGCACATGCATGCCTCAAACGTATCTGCGAAGTATCAATAAAGTTCATGTCACTAATAAATCGATCGCATTCATGCAAATGCAAATAGTTAATATGTTCCTTACATTTGTTTTCATTTGAGCTACTTGTTCCTTCCATTCTTGAACCAGACCACCTGCAAATTTACGAAATACATGTTGTCAACAACCATACCAACAAATTGTACAAAAGCTGCAATTCAGTAATAAAAAATAAGAGATTAAAAAGAGTGCACAAAAAAAAAAATTAAAAAGAGAAAACAAAAAGGGGAGTGGGCGATGATATATTATCTTTTTTTAAAGGCCAAGGCTTCATGGACATGTAACGACAATGTCACATTGATTTATTGCTTTACTCATTATAATGAAAATGGCAGGGATGCTTTCTATTTTATCAATTATAAGTAACAGAAAGCATATTAGCTAAAGATCATCTAAATCAACTTAAAATAG
This sequence comes from Calophaca sinica, assembly GCA_037113605.1. Taxonomy (NCBI): domain Eukaryota; kingdom Viridiplantae; phylum Streptophyta; class Magnoliopsida; order Fabales; family Fabaceae; genus Calophaca; species Calophaca sinica. The sequence continues at coordinate 72,616,130 of CM073737.1, read as the reverse complement.
CAATAACAGAAAGCCTAACATTAGCAAAATCCCCTGCCAAGCCCATTTATAATCACTTCTTCTGTCTTTATAACCTTTTTGTCTCTTCATATTTAGTTTCTCAAGTTGTGTCATGTTATTTTTGTCGATGCTGCAGCAAAAGGAAAAACAATATCACTTCAGGGAAGTGCCAAAGAATTTTCAGGCTGTTGCAGTAAGGCTTAGTAAGGACTCCAGTGAAAATGAAGAATTTGACAGTGAGAATGAGGAACTTGATTCTAATCTTATAGTTTTCAGTAACCAACTAAGATTGACAAGTCTTCTTCAAAATTTGTAATTTCCTTTTCCAATGTTTTCTCCTTGCATGGAGGATGTTTAGTTGTAGGTGAAGTGGCAAAAAAAGTCACAAGAAGGGGGGGTTGAATTGTGACCCTTTTAAAATTTCCAACCTGAAACTTAGAGGACATGCTCTCAAGCTGATACTTGGAGATGAAACCATTAGCATAAAACATTTTTCTGAATATCTTCTTGTTGGCTTAAAACAGTTTTAGAAAACATTCTCAACTTGAGTAGGTTCCACGCAGTGAACTTACTCTAGTTGTGCAGGATGCATGTAAACATGAGTAGGTTCTGTTTTAAGCATAAATCAATGTGAGGTTTAGTGGATGATGCAGTATGAACAATATGTAAAGTATGCAAGAGATAAGGAATGGGTACCACACAGAGGATTTTTATAGTGGTTCACCCAACAACCATGGGCTACATCCACTCCTCACCATTAGTGAGATTTTTCCACTATTTCCCAAATAGTACAAGTGTTCTTTCACCCACCTCTTCAAGTCAAGCAAGTGTTCTTTCACCCAAACCTCTTCAAGTCGTTGCCTAGTATTCTTTTGCATAGCCTCTACAGGCTTTCTCCTTCATCTTCTACCCATTGTTTTCCTCACCAACACTCACCCATCCTAGGTAGCTTGATAGAAAATATCTTCCCAAGACTTTTCTCATCAACACTAACCTACCCTAGGTAGCTTGGTACAAATACATGGTAAAGAATGTTACAAAGGGGGTTTGGGATTTATTACAACTTGGTTACACTTTGATAAGTGGATATAAAAAATAAAGCAAGCTAAGCACTCTCTCTTAGATACCCAAGATGTTAAGCACATATGAACAAGAGTGTGAAAGAGGAGAATAAAGGAGAGCATTGGTTGATGTTGATAAGGTTTGTGTTTAATCTCTCTTCCTCTTTGATTCTGATGCATTTCAGCTACTGAACACTCCTAGAGTGGATGAACTTTGAAGAATAAAGCAGAACATGCTTCTGCAGTAAACTTGCTCACGACTTGAGCAAGTTCGCAGTAGGGAGAGCAAGATGGGAATAATGCAGAATCTGCTTAAGCTTAGTGTAAACCCATTCTCTCTTCTTCATCCAGCTGCATTTTTTTGTTTAAATAGAGGTCCAATGGTAATATAGCCGTTATAGAGCTGCTGAAAAACATTGGGGAAGTATTGGACAGTGTGCTGAGTGTTTTCTGCATAAAGCAGATTTGCTTTTTACCTACTGTCAATCTTGTCCCCTGTCACATCAATTTTTGGAGCCTTCTCTTGCTGAACTTCCTCATTTCCAGCAGTAGCAGCAACTTCCTCTTGATTTCAGTGATTGTTCTTCAATAAATGACATGGTGTGCAAGTGTTTGATGCATTTAATTTATTCTTTGCTGCAGAATTTGTTTGTGCAGCAAACGAGAGTAAGTTTGAACTTGCTCACGCTGATGCATTTAATTTGTCCTTTTGCTGCAGAATCTCTTTGTACAGTAAACGAGAGTAAGTTTGAACTTACTCACGCTGATGCATTTAATTTGTCCCTTTGCTGCAGAATCTGTTTGTGCAGTAAACGATAGTAAGTTTGAACTTACTCACCCTGAATGCATTTAATTTGTCCATTTGCTGCAGAATCTGTTTGTGCAGTAAACGAGAGTAAGTTTGAACTTACTCACCCTGAATGCATTTAATCTGTCCCTTTGCTACAGAATCTGTTTGTGCAGTAAACGAGAGTAAGTTTGAACTTACTCACCCTGAGTAAGCTTACACACATTTACTTTAAACATAGCAGCTTGCATTCTTCTAATTTCTTCTATACTTTGTGACATGTAACTAGCCATATTGTTGTCCTTTAATGCCTTCATAATTCACTCTGATTCTCATGATTAACTGCCATTGTCTTCTTGCTTGACATGTTCCTTTGTTTCGTTCTTTGCTAAAAGTATATCCTTAAAGCATCTCAACGCAATGTCTTCTTTTCTAACTTGACTCTTCTTGGCTATAATCCACCTTTTACTTATAGGTTCAGTGAACGTTATGTGCGTCTTCTCTCATGATCTTGTGAACCCTTTCTTCGTGCGGATTCTTTTTCCATGAAAATTCTCTTATGAACCTTCTCTTCTTGATGATAACTTCCTCTTCTCACAATGAACCTCCTCTTCTTGTTTTAACTCTTCTCTCTTCTTATTATGACATTTCTCTTCTTGCTTGAACCTTTTATACTTGTTGTGAATCTTCTTCTTTTGCTTGAGCCTTCTATACTTATTCTGAACCTTTAGGTGGTGTGATGAACAAAACTCTAGATGATAGTTTTCTTATCCTTCTCTCATGGTTCTGTAGTAGCCTTCTCATATCTTCATGAAGCTTGTGATGCTACTATTGTAATCCTCTGATGCTACTCTATTTCTTCAATGGTTGTGTAGATATAACATGCACTTTGTTAATTCGAGTGGCTTCTAGCTTGTCCACTTATGAGATACCTTTTCTTTCAAAAAAACTCAAGTGCAAACATCAGTGGATCACCATTCAGAAAACTTAACACTTAGTTCAGAAGGTTTGTTGTCATTAAAACATATATCAAACGGGTTTTGATCTCAACATTCTCCCCCTTTTTGATGATGACAAATCTTCAGAACAAAACTTAAGTTTTTTGGATGGATATAATAACAAATGCAAGAATGTTTATGGATATACAATTAAACTCCCCCTAAACATATGCAAGAGGTTAATTCTTAACATTCTTCATTAATTATTTCCATTCATATTTCTTTCCTCTATTTCTCTCCCCCTTTTGGCATCAATCAAAAAACATGAGGGGAGGATCCTAAGGGCTTAGGAGGATCAGAAATACGTAGTACAAGTATAAGCACCAAGAGCAAGGCATAATAGGTTTCTATTGATCACACAAGGCAAGCATATGATTGAGAGGTTTATACACATATGAAACTTAGCAAAGTTTGCATTTAACATTAATAGCTCATTGTATGTAAGAAGAACATCAATTATTTCAGTAAATATTGCAATAAAGAAATAGACAATGATAGCAAAAACAATACAACCGAATTACATGTAAGCATTTCAAGATATTCAGAGATATAACACACTCACTCCATGCTCTCCCCAATAAGGAAAAGGTATTTTGAGCTCAATTACAATGCAAGTTTTAAGGATAAGAGCATTTTCTAATTCAGAATACTCCCCCTGAGTATATGAGATGGTCATCTTCTTATCAATAGAGGCAATCATTTCCTTGTAGACATGCTCATTCTCATTGTTAGGATTTACTGGAAAGCTTTTATAATTTGGAGGAAAAACTCTTAGAAGACCTATTATATAGAGTTCAACTAAAGCAAGGTTCCTTAACAACCCTCTTATATTTTTAAGATGTTTCTTGGGCACAAATGCAGATCAATAAATTTATCTCAAGCCTTAGAAGCATTCAATATGAAGTACAATTGATTTATGCATTTTATTCACCTCAAACCTTTGCAAGGAAATACTCACTTAGAAATAACAATTTGAGGATAATCAATTGACCATATTTAGTTATCCAAAATAATAGCTGAATTAGTGATCTGATTCTATGCATGTTAATGACAATACAAGGCAAATTGCAAGAAAAAAATTCTGCACAATTTCTGCAAACACACAAGTTAACATTCATGCACATGCTTGAACTTACTTTCAATAGGAAATGTGTGTGAAACTTCTAGGTTGTTGCTATCACAAGTTGCATTGTTTGAAATGTAACACCCTCACTTTTGTGCTAGAACCTTATAATTCCTTGTGTGCTTGATTAAGCATTTCATGTTTGTGGATGTGTTAAATATGCTATTGATTAGTTAGAAGTCCAATAAGATTGGCACGGTGCGCGTATAGGCGAGTCAGGACACAAAACTGGCAGCAGACACGGTCCCAGGGGGCACAGGGCGCCCAGACTAGGACTCGGGGCGCACAGGCCTCACAGAGAGCAGGCACAGGTCGCCCAGGGGATGCTGGCGCAGGGCGCCCACAGCTGATAAGTGGCTATGCGTTTTTTCGCGTTTTAACTCATTTTGGGCCGGTTCTGTGACCCCGTGTGACCCATTCTCGACCTGAAGAAGCAACCATGACCCCTAGACTTAACCTAGCCACTAAGCCTCAGTTCTAAAACCCTAAACATGATTAGAAGTTGCTCATAAGACCAATTAAAATAGAGCAAGTTCTTCTTCCTCCCCTTTTTCAGTTTTATGCTCTGAACTCAAAACTACGCTAGGGAGCTCGACTAGGGAGCATTGTTACTGCGATTCTTATAGCCTCATTGTGAGGAATAGAAAGTGAAAGCTTCACTAGGAAAGGAAAAGCTTGGTGTTACCTCATCCCATTCTAGGAGCACGGAATTCTCTTGAGGTAAGGGGTAGTCGTTTCTCATCTAGTGAGTGTATGGAATATGAGTGAGCAATAGGGGTGTCCCAAGATCCCTACGCCTTGCGCGGTAACAGTAAATGAGTACTATCACCACCGTGTTAGGAAAATACTTGAACCCTTGGATAATAATCTTCGATTTGTGATACCTACCGTAATGTAATGAGATAAATTCATTTGATAGATGGTTTTGGTGTGGTGGTTGAGCCTTGACTTTTATATGATTGTCACTCTTGATGACCTCTTTGTTGTTCATGGATTTATGAGTTTTTGGTTGTTGTTGCAAATTGCTATGGCATGAATCCTACAAACTTTGAAGATATACTATATGATTTGTGTTGTTGTGCCTTGGTATTGACATTGATATCATGTGCAAGTTAATGAATTACCTAACTCAACTAGTTGTTGTTGTAGGGAATTAGAAGGTAATGTTATACTTTAAAAACAGAATTCCTATGAGGCTAAAAAGGGAGTTAAAATCGACTAAGTTAGGATTAATCACCTAGAATAATTGATACATGAGTTGGTTATGTTGTGATAATGAATTTTCGTGGTGTCAAGATGACGTTTGAGTACTAATAGTAATGGCTAAGTAGATTATGTAGAATTTTCTGTCGAAAATTATTAGGTGTTGAACTTAAATGGTTAAAGAGCCACTTTTCGAATTTTATAAATTTGTAGGGACTAAGTACGGATTAAAGGACTCTAGATTATGCTTAATTATGTATTAAGGGACATAATGGTGCGGTGTTTGGTCCCCGAACGAGTGGGGACTACCTTTTTACTATTTGTAAGACTGTGGCAGGGCGCCAGGCGCCCACTCTGCCAGCGCCAGGCGCCCAGTGATAGCCTGCGTTCTTGTTGTTTCATCGTGTTTCCTCGAATTTTCGTAATTAGGTTGTTATTGTAAAGCCTGGGTAGGATGTCTAAAGTTCATTTATGATGTCTAAGGATTTATTAGTGTGATAAATTTGAGAGAACTAATCCTTCTATTCCAAAGCTTCACCCGGATATTATGTGCTTAATCGAAGTTGCTAAGAACATTGAATGTTTCTGTTAATGGTTGAAGGCACTGGCTGACTTATGAACTTGTGTCCTGTTGTTGTTGTTGCTACTCTATCGAAGATATCGCGATAGAGGATATTATGGTTAGACACCGCATTTGGTCATGTTCATGCATACTGGTGTCGGCATTGTTGTTGTTGTTAGTAGGGCGTATCGGGCAAGGTATCCCGTGATGGGCGAGGTTTCCGGTCCTACGGTTAAAAAGGGCGAATCGGGCAAGGTATCCCGTGACGAGCGAGGTTCCCGGTCCTACTGTTAATGGGGCGAATCGGGCAAGGTATCTCGTGACGGGCGTGGTATCCCGGTCCTGTCGTTATTGGGGCATTACGGACAGGGTATTCCGAAACGGGCAAGGTATCCCGGCCTCATTATAAATGGATCCACATGCATATAGTTATGGTTCTAGAAATATATCATTTTACATGATGACATGCCTGGTTGTTTGGTTTTTGGTGGTGTACCTTAATGTTGTGGTTGATGTTGTGGCATGTGATATTTAATTGTTGTGGTAACATCTTTATGTCGTGGTTGATGTTGTAGTACTGGAAATGAGATGTTTCCATTGGAATTGTTGTATATTGTGCATTGTTCATTAATTTCCTACACTGTATGCACTATTTGAGGTTATGATGACTAACCCCTCTTGTGGCTATGCATATTCCACCGGGTATGTGTAGATGTTGAGACTGCAGGTATTGAGGATGTGAATGCCGGCGAGTAATCACGATAGCTCGTTGGGGTAGATAGAAGATTTGTGTTTACTTGTTTAAGTCTTTGCATTTTTCCAATGTAATAATTAGGGGAAGAGCTCTGAATTATTGTGACATCGGGAATCTTGGTTTTACTTCCTTTTGATGTTTCCCCTCCCGTACTAAGTTTGTTTTCCGCAAATGAGCGTGCCGACTCTATTCCATGTTGAATGAAATTATGATTGGACCAAAAGAAAAAGAAAATATTTTTCTCCGTGTTTTATTTTACACTATTACGTCGTTATAATGACAGGATGGGGTAGAGGGTGTCACATGAAATACATTTTAAACACTTTTAATTCATGTATCACAACTGAATTATGCAGCAAGAAAAACTCATTATGCAGAAAAATGCATTCATATGCCACATTGTGTTCATATGTCTATTTTTGACTACATAACATGCAAATGCAACAAGATTGTCATATATTCTTTTCAAAACAACATTTTCTTGTTTATAATGTGTCAAATATCAGTTCAATAACACATGTGTATGGATTTTATTCCCCTTATACCAGATTTGACATTCATGACACATTTAATTTCAAATATCCTCAAGAAGGTAATCAATTCGACATGGAAGATCATTCCTATAAACTCTTTTTGAAATCCTTCCAAAAATAAATCCTAAACTAGGATATCCATTTAAAACATGTTGAAGAAAGATATTTTACTTAAGCCATATCAGAGTATCAATTTTTGAATAGTCATCTTTAGATTAATACATTTAGGCATCAAACAAAACATAGGCTTATCAAGACTTGCAAACCAAGTTGAATTGATCCAAAATTCTATATTGAGATTCATGCATGCACATAAGACTTATAGAAATAAGATATAACATGAAAAATGTACTACAAGTCAGACTTATGCAAGGACATCAATTGACTTAGATTCAATTAAAAAAATGAGTTTTTGTCCTTTTTATTGCTCTAAGTCTTAGTTCTGTCATGCTTCATCCTCAAAAAAAAAAAAAACTAAATCCAATCTCTAGAGGATTTGTTTAACATTAAGAGAATATTTATCATTAAGCACACAACAGAAAATTACACATAGTAGAGATTGCATAACAATACAATTAGAGCACATTTGTGAGAGTTTCTAACTTAGCCATAAAGAGGTGAACTTGCACAGAATGATATCAATTCATTTAATACTTAACATGATGATCCAGAAATGAATATTGTGCAATATGAGAGCCAAATTTATGCAGAGAATGATAATTAACAAAACAGCCCTTCATCCAACACTTTAAAGAACACCAATTCATTTTATATTGACTCTTAACATGTGTTCTTCAAGCCTAAAGCATCATGAAATTATTTTAATCATCAGACCAGATTTGCAAACTTGTTTATGGTCATTACATCAGTATGTGAATGTCTAGAATCAGAGGTTTTGCAAATAGATTTCATTTAAGCATAGAATTACGCAAAAGCACATTCCAGTCCATGACAAAATAGTGATGCACATAATAAAGATTTAAAAGTCATGTATTTTTGCATTAATAGTTCTATCATGCATTCCTAACATCAAGACCATCCAATCAATCAAATAATGTCATTGCATAACAGAATTTACATTTACCACAATGCAATTATTATAAGATTTGAATGTACCTCCATAAATGGCTTTCCTTACTTGAGGCTTATATGTTGAGAGCTTGAGGACACTTGATTGATGGATAAGAAGATGAATTTCAATATTTTGTTGCATCCTCTTGATGTGGGCATGTGCATCCTCTTGAATGTTCACTTGAGAGGAACATCCTCTTGTAGAGATGCTTGAGGAGGTGAGGATAGAGAGGGAAGCATGTTCATAGCAATTGGCTATTTTAGCTAGGACAGATCAACTGTGGCTTCAGTTTCTTCAAGTTTCTTAAATAGAGAATTGCAGAGAAATCTATTGGAGGGGAATATGTATTTGAGCAAGTTGAGCTTCTGGAGGTTGGTAAACTTTAGAGTGATGTTGTTCTTGTTCCTCAGGAACATCCTCTCAGTAGGATGTTCAGTATGCTCCCCCTAAGTATATTCCATGTCCTATTTATGAGCCTTCTCATGAATGCCCCATTGCACTTGACTTTTCTTGGCAGCCTTCTTGTGTTTTTCTTTAAACACATCATGAGGAGTCTTTTTAAGGTATGTCTCATTTTTCTTTGAGATGATAATTAGCAACTTTTCATTTTTATCCTTCAATGGATTTGCATCTCTTAAAGAGGCACTCTCTTTTGTTCATGGCATTCAACTAGTAATCCTGCAAGAGAAGATACAAATAATTTTGGTACCCAAGACTTATTGGGTCCTCACGGGTTAGTCTACCACTTCTCAAGAGATTTGTTGATGTAGTAGCAATCTTGGATTCACAACCAATTTGCTTCAATAGGATCATTTAAACTTCAGCCTTTAGAGTATGAACATAGAATTATGAATAATGCTCTATTGCTTCTTGAAGCTTTCTGAAGCTATGTCCAATTTTTGTCATAGACACTCATTTGATTTTCAAATAGATTTCCAATAGAATAGTGCTATTGACAAACATTGCCAGATTTATGTATAACTCATCATTTCCAAAACTAATTTTTTCTTTTAAACAAATGAGCTAATCCATTTTGAAAATCCTTAAAATGATAATTACTCACTTTATTTCGAAAAAAGAATTCATTTTTCAATTGGTAGTTTTGTGAAGAGTTTTGAGCATACATGCAAGCATTTATGGAAGAGTAAATCCAAAGTAGATTAGACTCAATATAGACTCAAAGACAATATCATGAGTACTAAGTAACAAAGAGACAAGAGGACCAACAGACACGTTATAATGCTAACGAAGTAATTAATAACACATACACAAAACTAAAGAAATAACTATACACACACATAAAAAAACATAAAGAGAAACACATACTGACATGTAACAAAGGGAAGGAAATTAGTGCTGTACCACAAAAGGAAAGTCCATCATTTCTCAGTCCTATCACTTGTATACACACTGTTACTTATGCACCATTGACCACCTTTAAGAGGGTCCACCCATCAGCACTTGAAATTGCGTAATGTTCAGTGAGTCAATTCAGGATTGATAAATGGCATGTGCATGCAGCAACACCTGTTGGAAGTTGCCATGCGAAGAGATCCCCTCTCACTAAGCAACTCGATTTACCCTTTCTTTGATTAACTTGTCATGAGAGGAAGCTACTCCTTTGTGTCTGCCAAATGCCACCAAGAAACCTCGAATGGCAAGGCCTCATTTTGTATGGACTATATGATAGAAAAAATAGATAAGTGACCACCTTAGATTTTGAATTGACCTGCAGTCTTGACCTTGGTGTTTGCAATACCTTCCAACACGTGGGTCTCGAACACATGATTTATGTCTCAGCTTTGTAAGTACAATTACTAGGAGAAATAAAATTGTTAAGTCCAAAACATCCTTGGAGCAAAATTAATCCTCGTCAATAAATTCAGCGGCGTTGTTCCGAAATCCTACGAACATGAGATTAATTGGGCCGCAACAGTGGTGTCTCTTTGAACTTATTTCCATTTTTTTTTGTTTATCCACAAATAATGCTACAACATGCAGAGGAGTGGAAACACAGTAGTAGGGGTGTGGGAACAAACTTGGCAAATAACTAAACACCCACACAATTAATAATAGAAAAAAAATAAAAGCAACACACATAGTCACACACTGACACACAACAGGGGATGGGAGATCAAGCAAACAACTAAACTGACACATTCAATAAAAATAATAATAAAGATGAAACATACAAAAGGACATGTAGCAGGGAGGGGATCAGTGATGGTAAAGAAGAAGAGAAAAAAAAACTTCCAAATTTTTGCTCCTTCTCTCATGAAAACAACACCACACTGCAAAGTTTTGAAATTCTTTCATTTACCTCCTCTAACAGGTATAGAACATTAGAGAGTTTGATTTTCAAACATGCTTGTTCTTTCAGAAACCTAATCTTCTTAGAAAGCTTAAGTTGAAAGTATTTGAAGATGATAAGTTGTTTTATAAGAGCAGGATAAAATAAAATCAAAAGAAATCTCAAGCTCTTATACCTCATTAAGTTCAGATCTTAATAACTTTCTGACCTTTTCTTTCTACATCCTTTTATTTGATCTTCTGCTTCTGTCACATATACAGACTTAGTCTCTTTGTAAATCATCCTTCTGAAACATGTTCTTCAGCTTCATGGTTGGTTATCACTTCTTCCAGAATCTTCTTCTCTTCACACTGTTAAGTGTATTCAACCCCAAGAGCCTATGCTCTGATACCAATTGAAGTGGCACAAAGAGTCACAAGAAGGGGGGTTGAATTGTGACCCTTTTAAAATTTCCAACCTGAAACTTAGAGGACATGCTCTCAAGTTGATACTTGGAGATGAAACCATTAGCATAAAACATTTTTCTGAATATCTTCTTGTTGGCTTAAAACAGTTTTAGAAAACATTCTCAACTTGGGTAGGTTCCACGCAAAGGAACTTACTCTAGTTGTGCAGGATGCATGTAAACATGAGTAGGTTCTGTTTTAAGCATAAATCAATGTGAGGTTTAGTGGATGATGCAGTATGAACAATATGTAAAGTATGCAAGAGATAAGGAATGGGTACCACACATAGGATTTTTATAGTGGTTCACCCAACAACCATGGGCTACATCCACTCCTCACCATTAGTGAGATTTTTCCACTATTTCCCAAATAGTACAAGTGTTCTTTCACCCAGCCTCTTCAAGCTGTTTACAAGTGTTCTTTCACCCAGCCTCTTCAAGTCGTTGCCTAGTATTCTTTTGCATAGCCTCTACAGGCTTTCTCCTTCATCTTCTACCCATTGTTTTCCTCACCAACACTCACCCATCCTAGGTAGCTTGATAGAAAATATCTTCCCAAGACTTTTCTCATCAACACTCACCTACCCTAGGTAGCTTGGTAGAAATACATGGTAAAGAATGTTACAAAGGGGGTTTGGGATTTATTACAGCTTGGTTTCACTTTGATAAGTGGATATAAACAATAAAGCAAGCTAAGTACTCTCTCTTAGATACCCAAGATGTTAAGCACATATGAACAAGAGTGTGAAAGAGGAGAATAAAGGAGAGCATTGGTTGATGTTGATAAGGCTTGTGTTTAATCTCTCTTCCTCTTTGATTCTGATGCATTTCAACTACTGAACACTCCTAGAGAGGATGAACTTTGAAGAATAAAGCTGAACATGCTTCTGCAGTAAACTTGCTCATGACTTGAGCAAGTTCGCAGCAGGGAGAGCAAGATGGGAATAATGCAGAATATGCTTAAGCTCAGTGTAAACCCATTCTCTCTTCTTCATCCAGCTGCATTTTTTTGTTTAAATAGAGGTCCAATGGTAATATAGCCGTTATAGAGCTGCTGAAAAACCTTGGGGAAGTATTGGACAGTGTGCTGAGTGTTTTCTGCATAAAGCAGATTTGCTTTTTACCTACTGTCAGTCTTGTCCCCTGTCACATCAGCTTTTGGAGCCTTCTCTTGCCGAACTTCCTCATTTCCAGCAGTAGCAGCAACTTCCTCTTGATTTCAGTGATTGTTCTTCAATAAATGACATGGTGTGCAAGTGTTTGATGCATTTAATTTGTTCTTTGCTGCAGAATTTGTTTGTGCAGTAAACAAGAGTAAGTTTGAACTTGCTCACGCTGATGCATTTAATTTGTCCCTTTGCTGCAGAATCTCTTTATACAGTAAACGAGAGTAAGTTTGAACTTACTCACGCTGATGCATTTAATTTGTCCCTTTGCTGCAGAATCTGTTTGTGCAGTAAACGAGAGTAAGTTTGAACTTACTCACCCTGAATGCATTTAATCTGTCCATTTGCTGCAGAATCTGTTTGTGCAGTAAACGAGAGTAAGTTTGAACTTACTCACCCTGAGTAAGCTTACACACATTTACTTTAAACATAGCAGCTTGCATTCTTCCAATTTCTTCTATACTTTGTGACATGTAACTAGCCATATTGTTGTCCTTTAATGCCTTCATAATTCACTCTGATTCTCATGATTAACTGCCACTGTCTTCTTGCTTGACATGTTCCTTTGTTTCGTTCTTTGCTAAAAGTATATCCTTAAAGCATCTCAACGCAATGTCTTCTTTTCTAACTTGACTCTTCTTGGCTACAATCCACCTTTTACTTATAGGTTCAGTGAACGTTATGCGCGTCTTCTCTCATGATCTTGTGAACCCTTTCTTCATGCGGATTCTTTTTCCATGAAAATTCTCTTATGAACCTTCTCTTCTTGATGATAACTTCCTCTTCTCACAATGAACCTCCTCTTCTTGTTTTAACTCTTCTCTCTTCTTATTATGACATTTCTCTTCTTGCTTGAACCTTTTATACTTGCTGTGAATCTTCTTCTTTTGCTTGAGCCTTCTATACTTATTCTGAACCTTTAGGTGGTGTGATGAACAAAACTCTAGATGATAATTTTCTCATCCTTCTCTCATGGTTCTGTAGTAGCCTTCTCATATCTTCATGAAGCTTGTGATGCTACTATTGTAATCCTCTTATGCTACTCTATTTCTTCAATGGTTGAGTAGATATAACATGCACTTTGTTAATTCGAGTGGCTTCTAGCTTGTCCACTTATGAGATACCTATTCTTTCAACAAAACTCAAGTGCAAACATCAGTGGATCACCATTCAGAAAACTTAACACTTAGTTCAGAAGGTTTATTGTCATTAAAACATATATCAAACGGGTTTTGATCTCAACAGTAGGCCTTATAGCCAATGAAGACTTGCAGAATTTTATAAAATACTATTTGGACCCTTTTCTAAAGTTGAAATTAGCTTCTAGATCTTGATATTTTGAGAAGCTTTCTTATCTAACTTTTCCATAACCGCATACTTATAATTATAAGGGCTTCTTTTAGTTAAAAATCAAATACTTATTTTAATTGAGAAAATGAGGAGTTCCTATAAATCAGAAGCTAATGTAAACTAGGCCTAAGTCTTATTTAGACATGCAGCAAAAGTGGAGTTATCAATATAATTTCATGATATTTTGATTGAATTTGGTGCCTTCTGTTTAGTGTGTATTTTAGTTCAGATTTCCGTCGTGTCATTGTGTGATCAATGTGTATCATTTTTGTCTGTTACATAACAAGACACAAATTTTCCAGCAAAACATGACGAGATATATCATATAGGTGGAATGCATTGTATACTAACACACCAACATCGACTAAATTAAATGTCCCTAGCAAAAAGGGGGGAAAAGGGTAAATTATGAGATAAATGGAAATAGTAAAATAGAATGGGGGAGAGGAAGTAAGACCTTGAGAAGGAGAGGAAGAAAGAGCGTTTGGGTGTTGCAGAGCGAGAAGCGATGTGGGCAAGCGGCAGCGGCAGCGGCAGCGGCAAGGGGGAGAGTGAGAGCTAAAGGGCGGACGTTTGTTGTTGTTTTGTTGGTTGGGGAGAGAGGATTCGAAACTGGCTTCAATGGCTTCAAGGTCTTCCTCAGATAGAGGCTCGCACTCGCACACGAACGAGGCAAGTCGTGTGAAACCAACCTCCTCTTCCTCGCCTTCCCTTTCCCCTATCAACTTCACCTCAAACCACTACTCTTCCTATTTCGATGCATTTTACGGGGCTAATGGTTGTCGGTGGCTCCTCTGTCGCGAATGGCAAAGTGAAAGGGTAGAGTGAAAGAGGGAAAGCTGTGGTTCAAAGAAAGAAAATAAGAGAAAAAGAAGAAAGAGCGAGCGAGAAGAGAGAAAGAAAGAAAATAAGAGAAAAAGAAATAAACTGGCACATTAAGCATCAAATTACGATTTCATCCCTGCACATATACGGTGTTGACCGTATGTTGTCAAAAAATGGTGTCAACCTAACATTTCTGTTATAATTACCAAGTAGAAACATGTATTCACGACCGATATTCTTACACTTGTAATTCCCACACGCCCAAACATTCGATGACACGAGATAATAGACTATGATGGAAAATCGGTGTATGTGTTCCTGCCACATTTTATTGCAATTCGAATAACATGGTGATTTCTTTTCCCTTTGCTTTTTGTTATTTACTCTTTAACTTTGAAATTTATCTTTTAGTTTAGTTTTACTTTACTTTATATTTTCTCTTTATTAGTGTATACATTGAACTTTGTTCTTTTATTCTTAACATTTTTACGTGTGTCTTATTACATTTTTCATAAACTCAATTAGATCACGTTTTTGCCATTGTTTTATTGGAGTCTCTTCAAAGACTAGAATTTCGAGTGTTTGCATTATGAATAACTTTGTTTTTCAACGCAGTACTAATTTTGGATATTTTAAATTTATCAACATGAGTAGTCCCTAATTTGAGTCATAAATTGATCTTTCGAATTCTATTTGCTATGAAAATTCAACATCAACAACACTGGAAATGTATTAAATTTAAAATCGAATGTTGTTGCCTAAATTATTATGGAAGTTCATTACATGTGGCAAAATTGGGACTACACTACTTCCTACACAATGGTTTTTTAGCGTGCATCATGAATTTTAGCGTGTAAGGACCAAAATTAAAATTAAAATTTTATAGGGACTAAAATCAAAATTTAAAAATTTTATAGGGAAGAAAAATATATTTAGAATGACACCGACAACACCTGCCATGTGACATCTGACATGGCAGCTACATAAGTATTACAAAATATTATTTTTGCTGACTCACTGACCACGTGGACGTCACATCAATTAAAATGTCGACGTGGCAAAGGTAAGCTGGATCTCTGTTTGCCGAATTATCAACATTTTAACGGCAGGGATTAAAGTTACAAACAGCGAATAAGTGTGGACCAAACTTCAAAGAAATTTTTTGTAAGGACTGAACTTAAATTTTGAGAATTTTGTAAGGACTAAAAATATATTTAACCCTCGTATTCTATTAATCAATAAATAAAAATGGTTTTGAAGAAACAAGCAATTTTTACTTAAACACACTTCATTATAAGTACAGAAATTATTATTTGAGGTGAATGAAGTTGTAATTATAATAGAATTGTAATTATTTTAAAAAAATGTTTATATATAAAAAAAAATGTATGTGGTAAACCATGTCAATTTATTCACCAAAAAAAAAACATGTCAATTTAATTAAGAATTTTTATTAAACAAAGTTCAAACTAAGGCGGCTTCTAGGGTGGGAAAGTGCCCCATGTGATTCATAATGGACAAATTTTTTCCACCGTTAGATCAAACTAATCTTTATGATCATATGGTACCCCCCTGCACCATAATTCCTCCTCCCTCCCAAGAAAATTCTCGCCATCCCCTTCGCCAGAGTCGCCGTCGTGCTTCTGCATTGCTGCAGGTTACACTTACCTGATCAACGAGCAACCACCACTGCCTGGGTTCGTGGTCGCCAGCGAAAGGGAGGAGAAAGGTGAGAACTTGCTCCCTATTTCTTTGGGTATTAGTTCAGGCAAGGTCCTCTCTGCCACAATGGTTGACGATGAGAGGATGAACGACAATGGTGGCACACGGTTCTAGTATGACGGTACTGGGTTTCCGGCACGACTGCGGCCATTTTTAACCGGAGCCTCCGACAAAGGTTTCACGAAACAATGAACTGAAGGTAGGGTTCTATAGCTTTCGAAGAAGCTCACGCGTTTGACGAAAAACGACCTGAATGAATTCAGGGATTATCACGAAGTTGTTCCTTTCCAGAAATTACCGTGGGTCTTTGATTGAGGACAATGGGGGCTTCCTTTAATCGATTTGGATTTGAAAATTATGACGGTTGACCATATGGATGAATTCCGACAACATTCCCAATACAACGGCTAGGCAACTCTAGCACCGACGGCGGACCAACTGTCATAGCGGCGGAGAAGAGTGACGGTGTGATTTTCAATAGCGGATGGAAAGGGGAGAAGAAACGTTTGAGAGGGAGAAGGATGAAATCTGGTGCAGAGGGTGCACCTTAACTCTGTGGGGTACTGATTAATCTAATGGCTGAAACTTATGGTGCTTCGTGAACCATATGGAAGTTTGTCCATACTAGCCATCGCCTCAAACTAAATCAAAGATGCTACTTTCGAAAGAGACAAAAGCAGAGGGTATTTCAAATGGCAGAGGGAGTTTATATCAAGGCCTTACTAATAAGTGCCCTAACCCTTAAGGATATTGGTTTTTTTTTTGTCTGGAACCTAAGGGTATTGGTTGAGAAATCAATAAAAAGAAAATTTGTCTTGAGAATACAAATTAAACAATGTCTTAACCATACAAGTTAAATAATGTCTTAACCATACAAACTTTCATCTTTTAATTTCTTAACCAATATCTTAAGAGCATTCGTTAGCATTCTGCTTCTATCAATCATAGCTCCATGAAAATCCACGTATTGGTGTTTCCCGAGGAACAACTACAGTTCTAAATTGTGACATGGATGTGGTTCCAACCGTACTCTCTCTAGTTTCGAATATAAACAACAACAAAAATTACTCTCCGATTTCGAATAAAAAAAATACACTAATTAAGAATAATAATTAATCTTATATAATTTTTTGGTATAATAAAAAAAAATTACATTATCCAAAATACCCTTCATAAAAACATGTTTCGTATGAATACAAGAGGTTATTGCAAAATAAAATCTAAATTAATTAAAAAATATTTTAAAAATAATATAATTAAATAGGGTATAATTAGTTAAAATTTACTTATATTTTATAACACAAAACTTTTTTTTTTTTTTTTTGCTTATATTGCAAACCGGTAATAGTTTTGAATTTTCCACATGAGTCACATATGTATGTTATTTTCCAGAATTACAAAGGATGAATGTGAAAAAATTATCTCAAAAGGTAGAAAACACAATTAAGCAATCAAAAACCATAAAGCAAACAAAACTGGCACATCTACACTACATCATGCTTCAAAATTAATGACAACATAAACAAAACTGGCACATTAAGATTCAATGAACACATACAAAATTGTATCTTTTATCTAGTTGCATGGTAAACATCTAATTCTTCATTTTCTTCTTTTTCAGCCTTCATACTATAATGCTTCATACATGGAAAACTTTTTATGCCATCTTGACTACAATTTAATATTCTCTCTAAGTCAAGCTTTCTGTACTAAAACTACAAAGACAGTTACTAACAGGCGCGATCTGTCATCAAAACCCCTTATCAATCATTCATCATCATCAGAACTAGCATATGCCAGGCCCAGTAATCCCCCAGCAGAGTTATCGATGATAGGCTTAGCTTCTGCTTCATGTGATCCCGACGAAGGGCGTTCCTCTGCTTTCTTTGATCCAGACAAAGATTGCTCATCAACTTTCTTTGGTCCCGACAAAGACTGCTCATTCTCTTTTAAGCGACCTTGATTGGGCTTACGATTTGAAACAGAAGCATCGGTCGAAGTTGGGGTTGCCTGATGTCCTTCATATCTTGGCCGCTTAGGTTTAATCTCAACAACTTTTTTCAGCAAATCTTGTTGCCTGTATCGCAGAAGTATAAATACTATGAACAACACTGAAGCCAGAAAGCAAGAAGAAAATGCAGAGGGGTGAGTTGGAGTGAAGAAGATCTACCTGATCCCACTCTTTGGCTTCGGCTCAACTCGTAATGGTAAGGGTACTGATGCAGGTGAAGAATCTGCTAAACTTGCAGCTCTGTATCCATTGGTTAAGGAAACAAAAGAATATATATACAACTTCCAGCACAAGCAATTTTATCAGAAAATTAAACTTTACCAGTATCATTAAATAAGGCTTCGACAAACTATGAAAAGGGACAATGAGTATGTCACAATGAGTATGTGTCAAAAATGCTCTGATTGCATTTGGATAAATCAGTGCAGTAAAAATTATATGGATCAGACAACCATACTCAAAATGTAACACATCAACATTCGAGACTACAAACAGCATTAGGATCATGTGGCACAAAATATGCATTTTAGTAATTGACGTTCCTATTAAGATTTGTTATATTCTGTGAATTTTCTGATAAGTAACAAAAATAGTCACTTAACAGGCATAAACTTCCTAAAGAAGCATCAATACCGTCTTGCTTCAGAGTTACAGAAAATACACAAAACTGAGATAAAACTCAATTGAACGAATAATAGGACTTAAACTGTTTGATTCAGGCACCTATAAAACATCCCATTTAGCTATTAATCATTAAAAAAAATTAAAAAAAATGAATACAGTATGGCACTATACTGCATATAACTGAATTTAAGTGGCCATTTAAGTGGTTATGAGCAGGCCTTGTGACTACTACACTGGCTACACAATGGTCAAACAACATGAACCAGTCACGGTTTGACCAGTTGAACCAGTGCAAGATTAAAGGCTGCACAGCTAAAAACATGCACACATGGAATCGAACCCAGTTAGAAGTATATGTTCAACCATTTTATTTGTAGTATGTTGTTGATATATGAAAACTTAAAAGATTCCTTAATAAAGCTATCTAATTTAATTTGGGCCCCATACATGAGCATTAAACAACATACTACTAAACCACTGCTACATGTCTATATTCAAAATATTCTATAACAATATTATTCATAGAAATCTGTTTTTTATAGCATAGTTAAATGTTTATATAGTGCTGAGAGTCCTACATCGACCAGTGATATGGCCTAAGTAGTGTTATGGCTTGAGTAGTCCTCACCTTACAAGCCGGTTTGTGGGGTAGAGTTAGGGCACAAGCCCAAATTCTAAGATATGAGTAAGATTTGTTTATTGTAATTCTATATTTAGTAACTTCATATATGTGTCATAAATTACTTGTATCATTATATAGACTTTTGCAACATATTTTCTCATAATTTTACTTACACATTAAACATATATGTGCTATATTTTTTTTTATACACCTATACATCTCCACTTACCAGTTCATAAACAGGTCCCCTTTTGAAAATAGTGATCCACAGTTTTCAAGCAGCTTTAAGAAAATAAGAGACATAAAATAAAATAACATTAAGAACCATACTTGCACTAGAGAATATACAAGGACACATGTACGCTTAGGACATAAAAATCAGTTTGAACCCAAGATGAAGGAGAGGGAAACACAGGATTGTTATCTGTAGCAATGAGTACAAAAAGATATCTTAAATGCAGCAAATGCTCGTTTTTCAGTGCGACGCAGGAGACGTTCTGCATCCTCCTCAGCTTCCATTTGCTCCTTGAGATAGAGTAGATCATCACTGTCCAAGGCTGCATACTTAAACTTTTAAAAGGGAACAAAGAGACTAACATATATTTTAATATAAGAGCAGCAGATAAAAGCAAGAGGTGAGGGAGCACAAACAACACAGAAATACACAAAACTAAGAGAAGAAGTGTGGTACCGCCTCGTCCATGAAGATAACCTCCGCGCTCCCCAGCAACCTCTTGCATCTGCTTGCATCAGCCAGCCAATACAGGAAGCCAAGATCCCTGCCGGGCCATGTTATCAGCAAAATCCCTCATATTGCCACAAAAAATACTTGAAAGTTTAAAACACGTGGAGGAATTTCGGTATACAACTTAATCAAACAGTTATTTAATTAGCACTTATCATATCAGAGCTTATGTAACAAGCGCTTAAATTCAATAAACTACGAGCTTGTTTCGATTGACTTATGAACAACTTATTTGGACTTATCTATTGGCATAAGCATTTGTCAGCGTGTTCAATAAAGCTTATGGAAACAACTTATGACAGGTCCATAAGATGTTTTCAACTTATTTCGATAAGCTCTCCGGGATATCTTATGAAAACAACTTATAATTTATGTGAGAACAATTTGACTATATTTTCTTTTTGATTACACAAATAACTTATACATAAGAGTTTATATGACAAACGCTTATCCTATAAGCGCTTAATTAAACTATTTACCCAAACAGACCCTATTTGTACTTTTATATGCACATTGAAAACCTATTTATGTTCTCAACATTTGTTTTCACAATATTTAGGTGGATAAGAATCATCAAGGAGATGGAAGGTAAACTCAACATAAGCTATTTCTATAAGCTATCCTGGGGAGTTTATTAAAAGAAATTAAAAATAGCTTATGAACATATGCATATCATAAGTTGTATTCATAAATCCTTTCAAACACTTACCCAAGTGCATATATCACAGAGATAAACCCAAATAAGCTCTAAATTCGCTCTTCCAATACATAACCAAACAAGAAAACCAACACAGATGAATAGAGCTCCACTGTGCTACATTCCTTATCAGGTACAGTGAAGTTCAAAGAAGCTACCCACAAACTACAAAGCTTATTCTAAACCTGCTATCTCATGGTGCACACATCAATTAAATTAAATAACAATGGACAATCAAAGAATAGTCTCATGAATAATCACAAAAACTGCATTTTGTTTTTCTTCCCCCGCCCCCACCCCCAAACAAAAAAAAAATATCCCCTCACTCATCAGGTGAATGATTAATCTCCTACCATACAGTAGCAATGACATTTTTTGTCATGTAAATGCATAAAATAAATTCCTAAATAAATATAAAAAAAAATTAAAGGAATAAAAAAACAACAACAATCTAACAAAGAATTTCTTCTGCCAAGGATCAAAGAATAGATTACATCAAAGCAAAATCAATTATACTAGCAAATAGGCACCCAAAATTATATGCACATAGAAGAGAACGGAGGGTGAATCAATGCGCTAACCTTTGCAACCATGCGTTGGAAAGTGACGTCTTCATCGTCAATCTTATCTTTTCCTTTACCCCATTTCTTATCTGTGAAATTAACACATACCCACTAATTAAAACTCACGAAAAATCAAAAATTTTGACAAGAACGACATCATAAACATTTAAAAACAAAACGTGATGGGGAATTATGCCTTTGGGGTCGCTGAGATTGGTGTATTCTCGAACTTCTCTTCCTGCCATCTCCAACACTTTTCTGTCTCAGAATTTCTCTTTCCCTTTGATGAAAGGATTGAGAGAGACTGTGGATTTTCGATTTGTGAGAGACCCAGAAAGGTGAAAAGAGTAGACGCTTCTAGAACATAATAACTGGTTCTTCTGTCTCTCAGAACTCCTTTTTTTTGTTTAATTACTGCACAGGTCCTTCAACTATTCGAGAGTTTTTTTTTTTAACTATGACTATTTGAGAGTTTTTAAATAGTCCTGGGATTAAAAGATATATAATTGGGTTATTGAATTTATCGATAATTTATAATTAGATTGTTAAATTTTAATTGAACTCTAAGCTTTTAAATAATTAATAATTGAATTCTTGTTAAAGCAGAGAGTATAAGAATTTAATTAAAAATTATTTAAACCATAAAAAAAATTACTTAAAAGTTTTTGGACCCGATTAAAATTTAGGAGATCAATTATAAATTATTTATAAATTTAGGAATTCGATTACAAAATTTCAGAGAAAATTCTCAAATAATTCAGAAACCAACAGAGAAAATAAACTTTTTATATATAATTTTAAGGGTTTTTTAGAATAATATATTTTTAGAGTTAAAATTGTCGATATCCTTATCCTTGTATAATCATTTTGAAATCTCAATTAATCATTTATAAAAAAAAAATCTCAATTAATCAAAAAATGAAATCTCATTTTTTGATAACTCTTATTGGTATAAATATATTTTATAAATATATTTTATAAAAGTAATAATATAAATATATTTCGCATATATATTTAATCATTTTTACTATTTTATTGTATCTAGAAAAAATATTATTATAATAAGATATAGAAATATCGTAAAATTAGGTGTTTATGTAAAAATCGTTTATGCTACAAGTATCTACTATATTATATCAAATGGAGTTTTACCACGTGAGATTATGTCACGGGTCACTTTCATATTCATCTACTTTCCCGCCTAAACCAAAAAATAATTTTTAATTATTATTATTTTAATATAGTCATTATTACATTATCTCAATTAATTATCATTAACAATTAGAAATATATTTTCTTAAATGACTTACCTATTTTAAATTATATATCATTCATCTTTATCAATTATCATTTATTATATTTAAAACTAAAATGAAATAATTATTGATTTGCCCTACGAAGTTAATAATTATTATATATTGTATGACAATGATTATTTTTTACATTATTACTTAATTTAATTAATTATTAGCACTCGTGTAAGGCACGGATAATTTCACTAGTTATTTAATTAAATATTATAATTTCTTTATTTGTTTAAATTTATTCAATTAAAGTTAGATAAAATGATATATTTCTAAATATTATTAAAATATTTTTTATAAAGTAAACCAAAATTAAAATTTTAAATGTCTACATTTGAGGTACTTTAATTAATTTTTATTATTATTAAAATAATTTTTACAAATTAAATCAATCTTTTGTTGAAAATTGTTAATTTGATTTTTTATTTCACAAAAAGAAATGTATAACGAGAGTATTTACTAATTAATTGAATTTTTTCTTTGATGTAATTGAAATTCACCAATGTACAAAAACATTGCATAAAACACGCTTTTGTCAAAACTCGGATTTTTAATATAAGAATGATATCAGATTAGTTGAACACGAAACTTTTCAATTTTAAAATTAGTATTATATTCCAATTTTTCTAAAAAAAATTTAACCATTGGATAAAAATACATAAATAAAATTCAATATCAATTA
The DNA here is from genome assembly GCA_037113605.1 of Calophaca sinica. Classification (NCBI taxonomy): domain Eukaryota; kingdom Viridiplantae; phylum Streptophyta; class Magnoliopsida; order Fabales; family Fabaceae; genus Calophaca; species Calophaca sinica. Next base: position 72,592,970 of record CM073737.1, on the reverse strand, counting down.
ATATATTAACATAAAATAATGGTGGTTACAGGTTAGTTTGATTTAATTTTAATGAAAAAGAAAATATAAATTAATCACATTTAATTGAATTAGTTTGGTTAAACTTCTGACTTTTTTTTTTCAATTAATCCAAATCTAAGAAGCATGTTTTTTCCTAACCAACATGAGAAATCCATTTTTTGTGGTGTTTTTCCAAGTTTAGCCGTTTTTCCAAGTTTAGGCGCTAATTATATACAAGTTTGTGACTTGTCAGTCAACTCCATCTAAACAAATCATACTATCATGCTTATCTATAATCCTTGTGGCCCAATAAACTCAGTGAATCTACTATAAAATAAGAGAAACAGAAAAAGGGGAAAAAAAAAAGAAAGAAAAAGTCCAACAAAAACAATTTCTATTGCACAAAAAATAATGAATATTATAAAGGAAAAATTGAATGAAAAAGAAACATCCCAACTATACAACCCTTATGAGTAGTGAACGTGTTATAGTATAAAAAATATTCTATACATATTTATACAAGACAACAATATTTGAACTCTGAAACATGTCATTTTTTTTGGTCAACTGAGACTGAGGGAGTACTCAGCAAAAACAAGTAGCCAGAGAAAACAGTGACTGAAAAATAGTTGAGAGAACTACAATGAATTTGGGATGACCATAGTGAATTCTTTCAGTTTCTTTCATTGTCATGTCTTCTTCTTGTTAGACGGATTTCAAAGCCATTCACTAACCGAGCTGAGGGAAAGAAAGACATCGTATCTTCCTTGATTTGTGTCCATCTGTTTAAAACATCCAAAATCATTAGCTGTGTTTTTTTTTTTTTGTCCAAATTCATTAGCTATGATGAAATTTGCTAACTTATGCTTTAGCTAAAATTTGTGGCATGTTCATTTGCAGAATATACAGGACATGTTTGGAAAATTTTATTTGCAGCTTATTTGAGTTTATCTCATTCTCATGACATGAATACTTATGTTAGTATTTGAAGACATTTATAAAAACAACTTATGACATATGTTCATAAGCTATTTTTAATTTAGGGTTAATTATTTTTTTTTTGTCTCCAAAAATTAGCGAATATTCGGTTTTAATCCCTAAAGTTTAGTAAGTATATTTTTTTCGTCCCTAATTTTCTGAAATGTGCTGCAATTGGTCCTTGTTGTTTTGTTTTAGTCCCTATAATATCATTTTTTTTTCTTGCTTTAGTCCATGTAATCCTTGTTTGATAGGGACTAAAACGAAAAAAGAAGAGATATTATAGGGACTAAAATGAGAAAAAAGTTATCTTATAGGAAATGAAACAAAACAACGAGGACCAATTGTGACACATTTCAGACAAAAAATATACTTTTAAAATTTTAGGACTAAAACCAAATATTCTATAACATTGGTAGACCAAAAACATAGTTAACCCTTCGACTTATTTCAGTGATCTTTGGGATAACATATGAATAAACATTTAATTTTAATTAGACTCCCTAGAATATCTTATTGATTAAACGCCTAATTAAGTTGTTTAACCAAACATCTCCATAAGCTAGTTCACATAAGGGCTACCATAGCTGAATTTTTTTAAAATGTGTCTACTATGCACAAGAGAGGGAGGGAGAGGGGGGGGGAGAGAGAGAGAGGGGGGCATTATACCTATAGGTTGTTACAAAGTAATGAAGAAAAAGAGCAATTTGAAGGCGAGCCAGCTCAGCTCCTGGACAAAATCTAGCACCTCCTCCAAAGGGTGCATAGAATGGACTAGTTCTCCAGTTTCTCTTTTCCTTCATTCAGAGCACAGTAATTAAGGGGGGAAAATGAAATGAAGTAACATGCAAGTACAAAATTATGTGCACTATGCACCAAAATGGTATGTGGGCTAACCTCATTTTCAGGTTCCATCCATCTCCAAGGATTGAAGTTTAGAGCTCCACTGTACACATTCTCATCTAAATGAACTGCTGAAAGAAATGGAACCACAAAGCATCCTTTGGGAATAACAAAATCTACTCAAAAACAAATAAGCTAGTGTCAGTAGCATATTATAAAAAAATTTACAGCTTTATTTTATTTCTGTTATTTTAGTAATTGAGAGAATAAAATAACAAAATATAATGATGTGTTAATATATTAGTGGATATTAATATGAACTCTTCAACACCAAACTTGCATACCAATTACTCTCAAAATTTTATACCTTGGTATTGAATGTCTTCTTTTGCTTCTCTCATTAACCAAATTGCAATGCCCCCAAGTCTAAGTGTTTCATCAACAACCTGTTAGTGGAAGACAACATGAATCCTTAATGCACTGGTCTATACTGAATATGCCAATAGAAAATATTTATGAGATGAAATATCTCATCAAACTTGAGTTCAAGAGATTTTGATATGAAAAATAGTTTAGTTGTTAATCACTTACACATTGAGTAAATGGCATTGCTTTATAGTCCTGCCAGGTAAGCAATTCTTCTTCAGAATTAGTCCTTAGAGAATCCTGTTCTTCCTGTCCAAGTGAACAATTTGCAGAAATTAATAAAAGAAGGTTTTTTTTTTTTTCAATTTTTTAGTATAACAACCTATGAAACTAACCTAAAGATAATTTTATGCACCTAATAACAAATAGGGAATTTTTTTTTTCAAGATTGGTTGTTTTTATACATACCAGCAGTTGCTTCATGGCTCTTGGACATTGAGTAAGGAAATAGACTGCAAAAAGCATTGTTTTGGTGGTTGTTTCATTCCCAGCAAAGAGAAGATTGATGATGAAATCTGCAACAGCATCATCTGGCAAGCTTTCTTCCTCTAGTAGTCTTCCAAGTACACCATTACCTATCGTGGGAGCACCATTTTGTCTGTGTACCTCTATGGTCTTGTTTATCTTGCTTATGATTTTCTCCCTTGCCTAATCCAAAGAATGTCACTTCAATACCTTTTGACTAGATAACCGCATCAAGAAGAACTGGCAACACATTCTCTTACACTCTCTTTCCAACACTCTCTCTATGTAGGTCCCACTAAATCATGTGAGTTTCCTATTTAGTGGGATCTGTTCCAAAGTGGTGGGACCAGGCGAATTTCACCCAATGATAGAGAGTGGGCTCGAAAGAGTGTTAGAGAGTGTGTTACTAGCACTTTTCATTCCCATATGATCTGATTAACCTAGAATTGTATTTTGCTAAAGTAATATCATTATAAGATTAATGACTTAACAATCTTAATGGGACAGATGGGATAAATTTTGAGCCTAATTATGGCTTGCAGTGTTATTTGAAGAATAATATAACAATGAGATGCTAAAATTGAGTATTTCAAGTACTTCATATAAGATGAAGTTCTTAAAAGTGGTGATCACGAGAATAACAAAACTTTTTTCTTTTAAATATAGTTCAAAGTTATGTAGCTAAACAATGACTGCTTAAATAAAATTATAGTCTTTTCAATTTTATTCTTCTGTTTTTTCTTTTTGTATTTTTGTTCTTTTTATATATAAGTTTACTCAAGGTACCTTCATAGCAGTGTGGTATGCAGAGCCAGGGATGTTGATGGGAATGGATAGACAACCATCAACAAAATCAGAAAACAACTGAGCCATTTCATTGACTTGAGACTCACTTGAAACCCCCAATAATTGATTAACCATTAAATTTATAGCTACCTGCAATATACCATGCAGATATTAGTTGCAAATGAGTGACTTATAATAGACATACACAACATTCAGTTGAAATTACTTACCTTTCTACAAACATCTTGGAGAAGAATGACTTGGTCATTGTTAAAATTGCTCAAAGTTTGGAGCATGACCTTTTGTATATCATTCAAGAAATGGAACTTAAGCTTATCGAGGCGCATCATATTCGACGCAATTCCATGTAGTTTCCTTTGTTGCTCTCCTTGCACTGTAATCACACCATTTTTACCAACCAAATCTCTGAAAGATTTTGGATAACTTGACATGAATAATTTGCCTTCATTTTGCATTACAAAACGGTTGAAGCTTGGATCTGCTGACACCACTGCCCATTTGCCAAATAGGCTGCAAGAAAAAATCTTACCATACCTATGCCAAATGAAGGTTTTATCTATTAGAATGGTTTTCACAAGCCATGTAATTGGATTTTGAGTTTTTGCAAAATTTGGTCTTGCATAAATTTTTCGTATGAGAAGCTTAGGGTAGGGCCTGTTTACTTCCTCAAAATGTTCTCAATTTTCATTTTTCTCTTGATAAGCCTATACCGTATATGTATATTGAACATGACGTTTTATGGAAACGTAATCTGCAACCTGAAATAAAGGATCATCAGGAAAGCTTTCTGGAAACAAAAAATGACTTTTAGAATTTTCAAAAATTCAAAAATATTGATTTTTTTTTTTTTTCTGACATTGAGAATGAAAACAACCGGGTAAACATATTTTTACTGTCATTATTTATTTTAGAAAGGAAAACAGGAAACGGTGAAAGTAAATGAGGCCTTATTTTTCAAATTAAGTGAAATCAAAAGAATGATACTATTCAGAGGGTTTTCATAAGCCCTATGATTGGACTAATCAATTCTTGTAAATTGAGTCATTAACCTGTCAATAACTTACTATCTTGCCTGCCTATTTCTCACTGGCAACTCAAATTCCAAATTAACACAACTCAAAACTATTTCTAAAGCTAAAACTAGAAAATATTGCATTTTTCTAGTTGTGGAATACCTCTGCACCATTTCTTCAACAAACTGTGGAGGATGAGAACTTGAAACAGCATTGTACCAATTGATGCTGTCACCTATCAAAGGCCAACCTCTCCTTCCTGGTGGTAATCTGCATATGCTTCTGTCTTCCTTCCTTAGCTTCACTTGAATTAGTTTTACAAATATTGCAGTGGCCAATATCACAGTGATCATAACTAGCCATGTTTCTGAGATATTTTCTCTCATTTTCTTTGTGAAATAAAATGGAGAGAAAAAGGTAATCACACCTCTACCTGTCAGAGAAATTAAATATTGATAGTGAGGCAAACATGGCAATCACTTTTCAATGCAAATGTGAACTGATTATTATTAAAAAAAATATATGAAATGAAGTAGAAGAATTTATAACTGGTGAACATGCTTAGTTGACCTTGTGAAGATCTGGTAGGGCCATGTTAACTTGGTATTGTACATGAACAAATCATTCCCAGAGTCTATTTTTTTTAAAAACAAGTATGAATACATAAAGATACAAGAAAAAATAAATAAAAAGAAATTGGAACAAGATCACAAGCTGACAGCATTTTTTTTTATTAATATGCAATCTAAAGATAATCACATATCTAAGACTTGGCTAATCCATGATACTCATACAATTTCAACTATATAGAAGATTTGCTGACTCTTTCATAATATCACAACAAAAACGTCAAATCCTAACAACTAAATGATTGATAGTTGGATACTATGAATCTTTCTTTCTGGTGTGTGAGGCACTTCCAAAAAGGTGATAATGAAAATAGAGCAAAAGTTGAGAAGGTAGTGGTTAACATACCTTGTTAGAAAGAAGAGTCAAAATAGAGTAATTTTCCAAATTAACTAATCAGAGGGTGAAACTAGACCTTATAATTATGCTGATGAAGTAGCATACACAGCATTAAGAACCTGCTGTATGTATTTTCCTTAGCAGCTTAGGAAGAAGCTGTGTTGTAATGTGTCTTTGTAATGAGAATATATAAGGAAAAGGGTGTCTTAAACTGGTCCAAAAGAGCACTTTTGGTGTGCAATTTTAATAGTCACAGTTCAAATTCTTGAGCACAAAATAAGGTGCATAATAATCAAGTAGTAAAGGTTTTCATCAAGAAAAGTTAGCTAGAGTTTGACTTGTCCATTTTACGCTAGTAAGTTATGTGGCATGAATTGATCAATTTGTCTTATTCTAGTGATCGACACACATTTTTTTCTAATAAAAAAACTTTGTATTTGAGCAAACACTACAACATTCATATTCTAATTTGAGTATCTCATCAATGATTGACAACCATCAACGTGGGTAACAAACATATACATATTACTGTCAGATTGGCAGCAAACTAAACTATGTTGCTCTATTATTTTCAATAAATCAATTTAAAATAAATTGGACTTCTAAAATTAGTTTCATCATATTTTATCCTCTAAAACGTTTTTTTTTTTTACTAAATTAGTCCCTTGAAGATACATTATTATTACGAAATTTGTCTATACAAAGGACTACAGTGATAATACAAAAGAATAAATTTAAGAATAATTTTATATCTTTAAAAAACTAATTTGATGAAATATTATTTGGGAAACGATTATAACACTTCAATATTTAAGTGACTGATTTGATGACAAAACTTTTTAAAGGACTTGTATGACAACGGCATAATCTTTGGAAGACCAAATTGAGGGTTTATTCATCAATTTATGAATATTTTTTTTTTATAAATCCTTTAGAAAAAACAATCTTTTCTTTTCTTTTTAATAAGACTATCTTTTATTTGACACAATTTTTCACTTGACCTATCCAATAAATTATTTGAATTATGTTCAATTCTAAAATAATTAAAAAATGAGTTATTTTCAAATTTTTTACTTAAATATTATTGTAACATATCTAGTACAAATAATTGAATTTAATTTTGATGTATTGGCTGTTAATAAAGAAAATTATAATTGCACCCGATTATTATTATTATTATTATTATTATTATTATTATTATTATTATTATTATTGCTAACCCACTGTAATTAAAGTCTTTGGACCCCAGTAGGCGCCTTAGGATATCTCTACGGATTAGACCATTTGGACCCATTATGGGATTAATCCTCAAGTTGCAACAGGACATCCAGTTATGAGATTGGGCTGTCTATTGTGTATCACATGGCAATATCATGCGAAATGAGATAAAAATAAACACTTTAAATAGAACCTACAAATTTTAACAAGGCTACACCTATAATACAAGGTATTTGTGTTATTACTGTTCTTTTTATGTAACCTTATCAAGTAAAAAACACATAATCCATTTTGGGGAGGAAACATTCTGTTTCTTAGGTTACAATAATGAGTCTAATGAAAACGAACACTTGGGTTATTATGGAGCCACTAAAAGGACCAGTCAAAAGTGGTATGGCTTTGAATCCCAATTTTAAGGCCTCTTTCCAGGAATCAGCACCCTAAAGTAATGCAGTAAATTATTTTTAAGCATACGAATGTTGAAAGATTATTGGGTGATTGATATACACACAATTATTTTAAATGCCAGCAAGAGCCAGCCTAGCAAACAATGCCACTAATGTCAGCAAATCAGTGTAGTTTGCTTCAATGGCATAAAAAATAATCCGAGGGGAATATCTTAGGGTTATTTTATAGATACAATAAATCTTTAACTGCAATTCGAATTAAGACTAGCAATTCATCATTTATAAATTGCTCCAATAAAGTAAGAAACAACATTATCCATTCCATTTAACTGCCATTTATTAGTAACTAACAATCTATGTGTAATTGTGTATTAGTGTATATTAAGCGACTACAATCTATCATCAACACTCAGAGTGGTGGCCAAGATAAAGATGATGGGATAGACAAGTTATCTTATCATGTGAGAGATTTCCAAAATAACGGGAATCAAAAAGATAACCTTCGAAAACCTAAGACCAGGGCGCACGACGCCCTAGCCAAGGCGCAGGGCACCTGGCTTTAGTTAGCAAGCTGCAAGGCGCCCAACCACAGCTTCGACTAATAAGGGTGTTTGGCGCTCACGTGCGATTTGCATAATTAAGATAATTGCCTCGACCTAGCCTTCATGTGTGCATAGAAATGCTTATGGATCTGATCCTAAACCTCAAATGTGTGTTTGCATGAGAGAACTCTAGGCAGAACCGCTTTAGAGAGCGTGGACAGTAGCCAAGTGAATAACGTCTGATCTTGAACCAGCCACGTTTCGTACTCCTCGGAGAAATTGCCAGTGAGACGATCGGCGTCGTTCTTGAACTTTGCCGGAATCTGAGGGTTAACCACGAACCTGTGCATTTTATGCGACGTGATTACACCTTCAACCTGCTGATTCCACAGTAGAAAATTGCTTTCTTGCAATTTGATGGACAATTTCGGACGAAAGGTGTCGTTGCTGCTATTTCTAGCGTTGTGACCTAGCGACAAGGATTGTACTGTCAACGGCGAACTATCGGCCATGATCGAGCACTATTCGACGACGTAGACGACGATCAAAAACGAAGAATCAAACGATAAACGAACAAGGGAAGCGCAAGAGAATGAGAACGCCAGGACCGTGTTTGGCGAATGATACCATGCTAAGATTGAAACTCAGATAGAATAGAGAGAATTGCTCTGTATCTTTCATTTCTATTGATTTTACACAAATGAATTCCTCAAATTTTTAATCACCTTCACAGAAGACTTATATAGGTGATTAGGCAAGTCTAACTAATCGCCACGCTTGGCGATCGGCAATAACCAATTCTGCACAGCTGGCACCTATATTACAACTGTCACAACAAACTAGGCCAGCTGGCATTCCAGCTGGCATTTCTCTAACAGAAACTTTAACTAATTTACATTTACTCTAATACACACTCCCCTTTCCCCCTTCCCTCTCTCACTCATGGTAATCACCAATATAATTGCAATTATACCCTAAGCATGATGCTAAGTTGTTATAAGAAATGGAAGCTACAAAAACATTTTAGTTCCTACCAGTCACAAGGAATAAACAAAAGCAAAAATATTTATCTAGATTGCCAGCATCAGTAGCTATAAAGAAGTGTTAAAATTTTCTAGTAAGAACATCCTGATGTTGCAGTTGAGAACTAATAAATTAAAATGTTGGTTACTGAAATAAACTGAGATACGAAAATCAGATATTAAATTAAGGTTGCTTTTATTTAAACACAGTTGAGTATTTGTAGGTTTCTTGTTTGCAAAAGCCACCATATTTAATTTTGTCAAACAAACAAGCATCTCGCAGGTTTAAAATATACAAAATACGTGAGTTATATGGTTATCTTGCAAGTAAGATCTGTCATTTTTTTTAATTAATTTTATACTACCATACTGTGCAATTGGTTTGGCAACATGATGTAATCAATGATGCATATTGTCACAGGCCACATATCTTTGTTTGCTACAAAAGAAATATAGGTGCATTCTACGTGATCTAAGCAAATATACTATTCAATTCAACCAGGTAGTTGGGCAATACAATTTAAGCATCTATTTCCCTAGCAATTTATGAATGTGCTCCTTTGCTTCAACAATGATTTTTCTTTCTATTTTGTGCAGAACGACCAATCTTTTTTGTTAATATTTTTGTACTATATGATACGAAGTTTTAAAAATAAGAACAACTTAGTGTACAATTTAAACATACATATATATATATATACACACACACACACACATTTATACATTCTTATTACCATAAAATAAATCTTTAAAAGTGTTAAATAAATGTTTTTTATAATATAATCTTTAAAATTAATATACGTGTTTATATTAATTAATTTCAGAAATTAATCATATTTTTATAATTTCCTGAGAAAGCTTTAAAAGTCTTAAATAAATGTTTTTAAAAAAAATATATATAACCTACAATGCCAAAAAAAAATATAACCTATGTTCACCAAGGCTAAAATTACCCTAAAGCTGAATTTTAATTTATTTTATTTTTCTATAAGCTCCATACTGTCCTCTTGTTTCAAGAGCTCCAAATTTTGGATATTTTTATATTTAGAAGCTTGTAGGCGCGTTTCATCCAATTTGAGATTAATTTGCTTTTCTTCTCATGTACTTCTGCATTAGATTATTTTGGCTGTTTTGCTAATCAGGTAATGTTGCAAAGACTGTAGTTTCTTGATCTTAACATAGCATTACCTTCACACCTAGGTGCCATATAGCCATACATAAAAGCTCTTGTAAATTTATTTTTAGAAAATAAGAATGCACTTACCTTTAATAAATTAAAATCACAATTATTTTAAAATTAAATTAATAATAACTATATCATAAATTGTTCACTTTATAGATAAGATATAAGAAGACGCAACTTGCATCAGTTGCATGCTTTAAACAAAATGAAACCTTTTCACATGCTCATTCAACTCGTAAACAGATACCTGACCACACTTGGAACATCACATTATCCTTATTCAACACTTGTTGCTATTTTTTGCATAAAAAAAGACCATGTTGCATCAAAAATTAAATCCCAATGCTATTAATAGCATTGGAATGGAAGAGAGCAAAGTAAACAGTGCCCAGCTTTACACGTCATATATAACCTGAATTGTTGTTCTCTCTGTCAGATACCAGGAATAAAATATATCAATTACTATAAAAGGTAAAAATAAAAAAAAATAAAAAAAATAAAAAAAGGTTGCCAAGTCATTTACACACCACAGCAATATGTGTGTGGAACATATGGCAGGCGGTCCTAACATAAATGTTGGACATCACATTCTAATCTGGCAATATTTGAAAATATTTCAGAGATGGCAGATGGGAGGCAAGTTGCATAAGAGGTTTTAATGTGAATGTACAAAGTGTCGAATATAATATCAGCATCTATGTTGACCTTTTTTTAACTCCAGAAATAACAGTAATTTCTAACCACAGCAAATAGTGCTCATGCTTTGCAAGTTTGGACAGAATAAAGCATATAATTAGGATGAAGGGTAATCATTATACTTCATGTGGAAGTTAAAAAATTATATTTCAAAAATCCTACCAATTTCTTCAATTTCTCTATGTGAGTCTTTATGTCCATAGTCCATGAGACAAAAACTGCATTCCTTGAACATCAATTATCCTTGAGTTGAATATTCTTCAAATGCTCTCCAAAATGCAAAAGCCTCCCCATCATAAATAGATGTGAGGACTGACCTAGGCTGCTTTGCACCCTTCATACCTTCATTCTCTGCTGCTCAAACCCATATATAGACATTATAATCCATGAACACAATATGAGTAGGGGATTAAGTTGCAAAATCATGCATTTCCTATTGTTCACAACACAGTCAAAATCATTTACAATGGGAAGTTAATTTACGGGATTGGGTATCAAAGTGCTTTTGATTTTACCCTAGATGGGGGTAATGGAATAGTAGAACTAGAAACTCGTGCAAGTTCTTCCATTTGAAAATGTGCAGCCAGCTGGAGCACAGAAGAAACTTGGCTAGATGTTGAAGGATAGCAAGAAAGAGAATAGATTTCGTAAGAAGGGTGCCAGGTAATGACAGGTTGAAAAGAGTCATGCATCTTTTGAACCCTACACATACTGTCAGAGTTGTGCAGTAAGATTGAATTTCTTGCAAGTTGCACCATATAACTTCACAAAGCTTCATAACTTTCTCCAGATATTTAAGATGCCATCTGCAAATGACTTCAGATTTCCCCACAAAGTTGATTTCTCTGAATCAACTGCACCGCTGGTCTCCCTCTTGTTAGACCTATCACTGGATATTAGGAGAATGAAAGCAACCTCAATATCCTATATAATATTACTGGAAAGAATATAGACATAAACAGAAATCAAGTGATCTGTAAATTAATGTACAAGACAGTTGTATGTTCTTTGTACGTGCAACCATCCATTGATGCATACTTCAGGTAGATTTCATACATTAGTTCTAAAACTCGAAATACTATAATCTATATAAATGCAGAAAGTAAATTTACCAGTACCTGGTACTTATTGTGCTCAGATGACTAGCACAAGTACCAGATACTTCACTTTTTATTTTACTTATAATTTCAGTATATTGCAGGTGGTGCCATAAACACAAGTAATTTCATGTTTCCTCTTTTGAACCTTTATTTTAAATTTTAAACTGATAATTTTACGTAGATTTTACTTTAAATTTTAAAATGATACTTTTATGTAAACTTTATTGCACCGATTATTCTTTAGATTTTAATTAAGAGCAAGAAGTGACATGCTTTTTTCCGGTTTTCATGTTATTCTCAGCATTCTCGAGTATATAAATCAGTCCATATATGTGTCTGTTTTTGTTTATTTTGTATTGTATTATTTTATATTGGTAAACATTAATTTCAAAATTTTCTTCAAGCATTTTTTGAGTTTCTCTACATCATTGTTTAATCTTTCTATTTGATATAGAAATTGTTTATTAATGTTTTATGCACAAACACATAGGAGCATATATGGAATGTTTAACTGCTCAACTACATGTATCATCACCAAACTCAATTCATATCGTTCAAATGACATACACTAGTGCTGGTATTTTTCAAGTGATAATAATAATAATAATAATATTGTAATAGCCGTAATAATGAAGCTACATATATCTAATTATATTAGAGGACTTACATTTTTGACACGTCCATTTCCAAAGACCCTTGAGGTTGCTCCTTTTTATGTTTTGGACCATCCACACCAGGAAGGTCTTGTAAGCCATCTTGCACTGTTCTCTCAAATCCTGCTTTCTCAAAACTTTTTAACACATTTATTTGATGACTTTCTATATCACCAAACTTAGAATCATGGCTTTGATCTTTGCTGCAACTACTGCTAGATTTTTCAATAAATGGAGCAGAAACCTGTACCATTTCTTCTTTTAGCAGTTGTCTTTCTGGTGCAACATAATCAGAAGCACAACTAGATACAGCTTCAACACTCTTCACATCATTTGGCACCTGGGGACTAGAATGGGAAACTTTGCCAGACATGTCTTCCAAGGCAGGTTGCTCCCGTCTGTCATAACCTGTTTTTTCAATGCATTTTTCCTCCATTTTTTGATGATTTTCCATACCAACGAATACGGATTCATGGCCCCTAGTTTTGCCATATACAGCACCATAATTTTCACTAAATGGAGTAGAAAGACGTTCGGTTTCCTCTTGTAACAACTGACTTTCTGGTGCAACAGAGTGAGAATAACTAGATACAGCTTCCTCAGTCTTAGCATCATTTGGCATCTGGAGACTTGATGGGTAAGGCTCCTTAAAATGTTTTTCCAAAATATTACTTTCAGATGTGATGCAATGATTATCCTGTCAATAAAACAGAAGGCAAATTATAAGTACTACATGAAAAAACCTTCTTGTTTCATAAAATAATAAAACATATTATTCAGTTAATAGTATAAAAAATAAAAATGAATAAGAACAACAGTGAAGAATATAGGAAGCCGGAACTGTTATAGGAATGTAACTACTAAAAACACAGAAACAAATGTTAAGAAACTTTGCTGGAGTAGACCAATCAGAGGATTTATTATTTCTCTGCATCTTCTTGTATGTGAGTTCCTAATAGAATGCATTTATTATCGATGAAGTTTTCATGATTCACAAGTGCACAACCTATCTTGATGTCAGGTTGAGCATGAAAATAACTTTATGCAGATATGCTGTGGATTATGTTCTAAAGCTTTGCAAATGTAGACATCAAAAGCAGCAGTACCAGAGTCTCTTGTATCAGTAATGCATTTGCATTTCAACAAAATAGTGCAAAAATATGAAGTATAATTTTTCCCCCCTTTTTGTTTGAACTATTGTCATGACATCTACACCTAAACAAGAATGTTCAATATCCTTTAAAACATACAAATCATACCCTCATCAGGAACATCGCTTATGCATAACAACTGTAACATATCCATAACAAAAATAGGTGCTTATTGTCAATGCTTACTGGTGTAGGGATAATTTCAACTTCATTAGACAACCTTCCCTCCCAAGAGGAAGTCTGTGGCCCTCTCTTTTCTTCAAGATGCTCACAACCAGTGTTAATGGTCTCTTTGTCATCTAAAAGTACCGACTGAGACTCGTCTTGGATAGGCTTATCTTTGGCAGTCTCAATATTACTAGATGAAACATTCACAGACTCAGCAGTTTTAAGTTTACTTGCATCAAACAGCTTTTCCACTAATTTCCCATCCATGTTGTTTGAAGATTTCATTTTGGAATTGTATTGTAGTTCCTGAATGATTTCCCGGATAACATAATAACCGCCACCAACTTGTTTCCTGGTATACTTTATATTTGGGAATTTTCCACCATTCTCTGATCTATACCTGCAGAGAAAAAATAAATTCATTCTACAATAAGAGGGATCCACATAGACCGTTTACTTGCTAACAAAATCCATAAATGATGAGTGATCACAGTGTTGACAAAATTTCAAGAGAATAACGAAGGAGCTTTTAAGAATGTCAAACTTCTTCTCCACCTATTAGAAAATTAGGGAAATCCGGTCCATCACCACAGAACAGGGACAACATTATAAAATACGAGGGTCATAAGTATTTTCTTTTTTCTGTCCTATAAGAACCCCTTCTTGCAACCCAAGGAATAAAGCCAACACAAGAATGTGAAAATAATGAGAGATTGATTACTCCAGCATGAACTAAACCAGAAAATGACCAGAATACCTTCAGGTAGGAGATCTTAAAGAGAATTTACACAAACAAACTATTCTATTATAGTTATTGACCATAGACAAAGGTTTAGCTATAAGCAGGACATTTCATACAAAACAAGCATTTTGTTCAAGCACGGCCATAAGAACAGTTCAATATGTCTTATTTTAATTCAGGCAACCCATTAGTTTTGCTATTACCACTCATAAACTGTTAGGGTGCAATAACAATGTGGACTTCGTTTTGTTTCAACATGATACTGGATTATTTATTTTTAAAATCATTCGAATAACTGTACTTTGGTCCTTCAGTTGGCTCCGGATAAAAATTTGGATTTTGTATATAGTCCATGGAATACGCAGCATAAAGCATATATCAAAATAAGACAAACAAAGGGGGAAATAAAGAGGAAAAAGAAAACACAACACAATATTGGGGCATGTTTGGTTTTCATTTTCGGTTTTAATTTAGAAAATATCACCTTATTTTTACTTTGTTTCCTGTTTTCCAAGTTTTGTACAAGAAATAGCAAAAACAATGGAAAGTTGTTTTCACCATTTTCTTTACAAAACTTTGAGAACAGTAAACAGATTGAAAACAGGAGATATATTTTAATTAATACTGAAAACAGAATTTTTTTCCCAGAAACCAAACAGTCCACTAGGATGCGAAATCCGTGTTAAATAGCTAATTCTGAATTCATGAGAAAACAAAGAAGGTATGCAGTGATGCATGCATCTCTAATATGTTGAAACACATGATATGCCAATTGTCAAAATGCCAGGATGAAGAATAATGCAGGAAACCTCATGAAATTGTTAAACAAAGCTTCAACTTCAAAAGAAACATAGAAAATACTTGTTCACAAAAGACTCCACCATAGCTCTCCGTTCATGTTTCGGAAGCCTCTTTCCGCTTTTCTGGGTATTTGGTGTCTCAGAAGGAACAGAAGCAGCATATGACAATCCACGCCACTGCATTGATGAACCAACAGAACTGCATCCCTCAAAGGACACTGTCACACAACACAATAGATGTATATATGATTATACAATTGCTAATTGCAAATACAATAAATTTTCATTTTCAACCTTAATTCCAAAGAGATGCATTGCAAAACAGTAACTGATACTAACAAATAGAACCTAAGAATAATAAAAATAAAAATAAAAAAATACCAGTGCACATTGATATACAGAAAAGAAGATAATGAGATTAAACAGAAAAGAGAGAGATAGAGAGAGAGAGAGAGGAAGAAATTTACAGTGATTGGGCTTGGGAGGGAGGTTGTGATTGGAGCGGAAGGAGAAGGCTGAGATGAGAAGCTTCTTCCTCATCTTTACGCTTACGTTATTCATCGATGTGATGCTCTGCAACTCCAGCTTTCATGTATGGTTCTGTTCTGTGCTCTTTAGAGAGAGGGAGAGTGAAGGGTTTAGGGTTTTGCAGCTTACTTCGTTCAAATCTCAAAACGCGCAGAAATGGTGATGGTTTCAGCGTTTTGACATTTCAAATTTCTAAAAATTTCTAAATAATTCACTAAAAATAAATTGAATACGTTTTAGTCTCTACAAAAATTGTTTTTTTCTTAATCAAAAAAAAATTTGTTTATTTTTAGTCTCCATCTGTCCCCCATCAAGCAATCTTTGGCAATTTCAAATGACATAACGCATCTGGAATTGAAAAACAAGTGTTAGTTTTGACGCGTGTGTGTACGTTCGTTGTTTACCATTTTTACTAGTTGACCAAAAAAAGTCTCCATCTTTTACAAAACTGCATGTTTTTTAGTCTCTCTCCATGGACTAAAAACATGCAGTTCTGTAAAAAGTTGAGACTTAAATATACAGAAACTAAAATTGAAAAGTCATAATTTAATAGGAATTAAAAACATATTTAACACACAAAAAATCTAAAGAATCGTGTGTATTAATAGTCAATCAGAGAGTATATATTTTTTTGGGGTTAAATATGTTTTTAATCCCTATAAATATCTCGAATTTGAAGTTTAGTCCCTATGAAATTTTCCTTCGAAGTCGTTTGGCTTTCCGATGACGTTCAACCACCATAAACCCCATTAGTCTCCCTATTGTGGCAGCGACACCAAGCTGCATGTCCGTGATGCTTGAATGCCACATGTCGTGGTATCACAACCTTATGTTGTGAACCTCTGTCACGTCTGCAATTTTGTCGTCTGGATTTACTTCTTTCTCTCAGTTATCCTTCTACCTCAACCTCTATCGCGGCCTCCCTTTCTTCTCCATTTTTCTCCCTCTGAGATTACTCTCTCCCCATGAAGCTCATTTTTCTCTCTTGCTCTCTCACTTCCTACCGTCAATCTCGTGCTCTCCCCCTTGTGAAGATATGGGAAGGAAGAAAGGAGCGGGTGATGGCCCAAGGGGGAGAAGGAGTTGATGTGGATGGCGATGGTGGATTGGGAGGAAGGAAGGGTGGGGCTGGTAGGAGGAAGCACGAGAGAGAGAGAGAGAGAGAGAGAAGGGGATAGTTGGGAATGAATTAGGGATTAGGGTTTTGTTTTAGGTTTAACTGTTTTTATTATCTTAATTTAAATAATTGATTATAATTAAACGAGTAAAATAAGTTTAACAATTAAAGAAAAATAAAAATGTTAAGTCAGTTGCGACTTGGACACCACGTCAATTAAAATGTCCACATGGTAGCTGCCGCATAGATGACCGTTTGCTGAATCAGCAAAAATTTGATGGTAGGGGCAAAAGTGGCAAACGACAAATATGTTGGGGACCAAACTTTGAAGGAAATTTTTATAGGGACTAAACTTCAAATTCCGGATATTTATAGGGACTAAAAATATATTTAACCCTTTTTTTTTACAAAATGAAAAGTGTATATATACAATAAAGGATAAAATAAATTTTTGTGTATATATATACAAAAAAAAATTAATTGATAATTGATTGTACAAAAATTATATATTTGTACAGTCAATTATCAATTATATATACAGTAAATGTAAATCAGAGCATATATGTACAAATATAATATACTACAAAAATATTTGAACACTTGAAAATTATTATTAATGGCGTTCAAAATCATGGTAGATGAAGTTCAATTGATGGTTAATGAGTTACGAAACATTAGTATATACATTAACCAAACTCAATATTTAATTAATCGCGTTTTTTAACTGCATTAACTAATAAATTTGTTGCTAAAATTGGATGTACAAATAACATTTCTCTTTTCTAATACATCCCATGGCTTAACATTTTTTTTCCTCCAAAATACCCCTACCAAATTTAACTTTTGGAAGATATATTTTTTTTGTGAATTTCAAATGCATTCTATAAGTTAACTTTCGGAAGCAAATATACATTCCAGAAGTTTAACTATGGAATGTATCTGCATATACCATACATTTCAGAAGTTAACATCCAGAAAATATGGTATATGCATTTAGGAGTTGAACTTTCCGGAATGTATATGCATATATCATACATTTCAGAAGTTAACATCCAGACAATATGGTATAAGGTTTTTTTTTTAAATTCACTTATGAATAAAGTGTAAAGAAATCAATTATATATATATATATATAAAAGAAGGTTTGTTACAAGTGGTTATGCCATGTGTCACCATTACAATTATTTTAATTATTATATTAAAACAAAATCAATTTGAATTAAATATTATTTTAAAACAAATTCTATTTAGCTTAATTTAATATTTTTAAAATAAATTAAAACAATTCAAAAGTAAATTCATGATAGATATATTTGAATTGAAATTGAAATTGAAATTGAAATTGAAATTTAAGGTTTTGCTATAAGCGATTATACCACATGTTAACACCAAAATTATATCAATTAATATATGGGAACAAAATCTATTTAAATCAATTATTACTTTAATACAAATTCTATATAAATTAATTTAATAATTTTAAAATAAGTTTAAACAATTTAAAAAAAAATTCGGGATTGATATGTTTTTAAAATAAATTAAAACAATTTTTTAGTAATTTTTCACTTTTTAAAATAAATCTAAATATTTTAATTTAAATTAAAACAAATTGATTAATTTAATATTTTTAAAGTAAATGAAAATAATTTAAAATAAATCTATGATAGATATAATTAAAATTAAAATTGATATGTAAAGCTTTGTTACAAGCGGTTATGCTATATAAATTAATTATTATTTTAAAACAAATTCTATTCAAATTAATTTATTATTTTTTAAATAAATTAATACGATTTGTAGTTATTTATATTTTTAAAATAAATTGAAATATTTGAATTTTAATTAAAACAAATAGATTAATTTAATATTTTTAAATAAATTAAAACTATTTAAAAATAAATCTATGATTGATAAATCAAATATATCAATTATAAAACAATGTTTGTTACAAGAGGTTATGCCACATATCTCTATCATCACTACAATTATTTCAATTATTATACTAAAACAAAATCTATTTGTATCAAATATTATTTTAGAACAAATTATATTTAGCTTAATTTAATATTTTTAAAATAAATAAAAACAATTCAAAAATAAATTCATGATAGATATATTTGAAGTTGACATTGAAATTGAAATTGAAATTTATGGTTTTCTGCAAGCGATTATGCCACGTCTCAACAACAAAATTATTTCAATTTTTATATTGAAACAAAATCTATTTAAATCAATCAATTATTACAATAAAACAAATTCTTTATAATTAATTTATTAATTTTAAAATAAATTTAAGCAATTTAAAAATAATTTCAAGATAGATATATTTTTAAAACAAACCAAAACGATTTCTTAATTATGTTGTGTTTTTTTAAAATAAATCAAAATATCTTAATTTAAATTAAAACAAATAGATTAATTTAATATTTTAAATTAAATAAAAATGATTTAAAAATAAATCCATGATAAATATAATTAAAATTGAAATTGATATGTAAAGCTTTGTTACAAGCACTTATGCTATTTAAATCAATTATAATTTTAAAATAAATTCTATTCAAATTAATTTAATATTTTCCAAATAAATTAATTTAATATTTTTCAAATATCAGTAAGACTTTTTAGCTATTGCAAATAAATTAATTTAAATAGTATTATCTGTTTTTTTATTTGTATAACTATAAAAGAAGGTTTTGAATTTAACTCTAGTTGATATTTCAATTTTGAATATTAAAATTTTTAATTTTTAATTTTAACATATCTATATCTAATATCTATATCTATGTTTATAATACTATTTATATAAAAGAATTATGTCGTGTCATCTCCATATTTATTCATAATAAATTTTAAAAATTTGAACATTTAGGGTAAATAATCTAAATGTTCCAACTGTAATTTAAATTTAAATATATAAAGGTTAAAAATATAATTTGATTTTTCATCCAATTTAAATTTGAACAATATCCATTTGATGTCTAAATTTAAACATAAAAAGAATATGTATTTCCTGGATGAATTTAAAAAAATTCAAAGTTAATAATATAGATTGTTATTAGTTTAATATTATTATATTTTAAATAATATAATTATATATGAAATATTAATATTCTTTTTATATATTAATATTCTATATCAATTTCCTGTCAAAAATGGATTCTTTACTATTTTCTAACTAGGATGAAAATTCTATATTTTCTATATTAATTGTATTCTATAATTCTATTAATATAGAATGAAGAATTTTAGAACTATCAAGCAATAATATCTCTTATAATACTTATAACATAGAATAGATTCTAATATAGAATCTAAATCTAAATTATTCTATTTTTATGATTTCATATTTAATTGAATTAATTATGAATATTAATAAGATTTTTTTATTTGAATTTGAATATCAATTTAGTTGAATCTGAAAAGTACTCAGTAGGGGTAACTATGTTAAGTTAATTGCGTATCGTAAAAAAAAAAGAAAATGTTATGTGCTCCCGGGAAAGAAATTGCCACTCTATTCGCCAACCAGACGATTAGTTTCCAATCCGAAAATATCACTCACGGAACACTTTCTTGTTCCAAAAAGACCAGAGTCCGACACTTGATTTTGTGCATTCGGTACTTTCTTTATAAATTGAAAGCCTTTTTTTGTGAAAATATTATCCTTATCTTTGTTTATGTCTTGGATTGGAACAAATTACTATAATTCGCCCTCGCCGCTTTTCAGATGAGACATTCATAAACCACTCTACCTTCATTCTTAGAGGATAACCCCAATTTCAATTGAATAGTACATTATATAAATATATAATAACAAATTACTAAAAAGATTAATAAAAAAAAGAAAATATACGAAGAAATTCATCCACCCCCTACATATTTGATATTTTTTTTTTGATAAAAAAAGGGGGATCAACTACGAAACAATCCTAGAGGTACAAACACCTCTGGCATCAGCAAGTAAATACAAATCAAGCATAGGAAAGCTAGTATTAAAGAAAACACCATCATAAGAAGCCGAATGTCCCTTATTCGCAAGAAGATCAGCACACTTGTTTGCCTCGCGATAGACATGAGCAAGAGAAGTTCTCCAAGAAGGCCTCTGGAGAAGATTGATAACCTCTTGAAGAAGGGGTTTAATGAAGGAGATATGAGTATGTTTGCTATGAACCATGTCAACAATAACCTTGGAGTCCATTTCGAAGGTAACCCAAGAAAGATTCATATCCTGAGCCATCTGAATGCCCAGCCTGAGTGCCCAAAGCTCCGCCCAAACAACATTACAAGATCCCACTTTTTTATAGAAGCCACGAATCAAATGACCATTTGAATCACGGGCTAAGCCGCCACAAGCAGAACTCCTAGAATGACTTAAATGAGATCCATCCACATTAATTTTTACGCAGTCTTCCACAGGTGCTTTCCAACATATGTCCAGCACCCGCCTATTATTGCAGCCACGGGAAGAATTTAACAAATGTTGCTAGTGAATAAAATTTGCATGGGTAATCACCTTAAAAAACAAAGGCCTACCCATAGTAGAAGTTTGGGAGAACACCATAGAATTACGGTCCTTCCAAATATCCATAGCAACAACTCCAAACATAGTAGGCCAACTTTCATTATGGATGCCAATAGACTTAGAAGACATATTTGATATTATTATTTTTTCCTTATCTTCATTTGCTAATCAGGTTTGAAGGCTTTATTTCATCCACTCCTCCTCCTTCTCACTCTCTTTTCTGTTTTGATGATGTTTCTTTTTTTTATTTTTTTTTTATTTTTAAAGTAAGTACTTTTATTGGATATTCTACTAAGTGTTTTTCATCAACACATTTTTTTTCTTTTCTCTTTGATCTTTCATACAATGCATATAGATGTTTTTTTTTCTTTACATGGCCACAGGAATCCCGCCGACATTGCTATATATAATTGTACATCCGATCAAGAGGTGGGAGTGGAGCGAACCTCTCTTTTGCAATCTAAATTGAGATCAAACTATTATTAAGGATACAAGTACAACATTAGAATACCATGCTTGAATCAATATTATTGTGATTTTTACATTTTCCATATAAATTGGAATATAAATGTATTCTCTACAACCTTGCGTATAATTATTTTTTAACATTTAAGGTATGTTGCTATTATTGATTCTGATTTATCTTTATAAATTACATTAAACATGTAACTTTTTGTTTAAATTTATTCGATATAATTTATTTCTTTATTCCAATTACATCGAATTTCATTAAATTAAATACAAATCTTTATCTTTATTATATACAATTACAAATAAAATAAAAGAGGAAACAAAACAAATGTCAACATTAGATGAAATCTACATATCCACGTAATTAAAAAATGCACACATGGAATAGCTGACTCACAAATATAGTTATTTGAAAAAATAAAAAATTTATAATTACGAATTAAAAAAATTAAAATCGGTCAACAAAATTGACGTGGTCATTAAAATCGAATCCTGTAATAAAAGAAAATAAGTACACATGATTTGGTTAAAAAAACTAAATAGGAAACAATTAGGTAAACACCGTATCTTTGAAATTAAAAGCAAAATCGTATAAAATGAAACAAATTGGATTCATTATTTGTTGTACAACATTTTTATATTGAACACGTTTTAAATTCACTAAAATAGGTTGTACGGTACAATCACATAACAAACGCATAAACCCTAAAATTAAAAGTACGAGATTTATAAAAGGAAACCGATTCGAGAGAAAACCAAAATAAAGTATTTACAATACAATAAAATATATAAAAATATCTCGGTCCACTACAACGATTAGGGCAAACTGCGGCAGTTCTGAATACATTCAACTGCCGCAAAATACTCCTACCGGCGGTTCGACAACCGTCGCAGTTATCAGTGTCGGACGTCATTTCGCGGCGGTTATAACCAACCGCTGGTATAACCACCGACTGAGTAAACTGCGGCGATTGTCGCGGCGGTTTAGATTTGGCGGCGGTTCGAAACCGCCGCAAAATACCCATCCCACGTGCTTTACTGTTTTGTGTTTAGGGGTGGTTTTGAACCGCCGCAAGTTGCCAAAAATATTAATATTTATATATTTTAATGGCGGTTTTGAACCGCCGCAAGTTGCTAAAGATAGTAAAAATAAATAAATTTTATTTTAATAAAATTTTGTTCACTTGCTAATTCTATTTTATAGAATACCTTATTATTAAATTACCATAACATCTAAAAACATAAAAAATAATAATAATAAAAACATGTCCATCCATTACTTTCAAAACAAGTAATATACGCCGGGTTGCAACGCGTTGCTCGAACGAATTTTTGATCTAACAGATATTTAATAAAATTAATAGAAGACATATTTTAATACAAGACATCTTTGCAGTCCAAAAATCACATATATACACATAATGGAAAGTTTTATCTGTTAACATAATTAAGGCTTTCCAATCACCATATAAAATACACTTTCTAACCCCAAAAAGAAGAAACATGGGCAAAATCAAGAAGTAAAAAAAAACTGACAGCATAAAAAACTAACAGCAAATTGTCAATTCTTTCTCAAATTCATATTAATCCACATGAGCTTCATTTGACTTCTCAACTATTCTTTCCCTTGCTTTAGTTGCCTGCAATAACCACAAAATGCAATCACTTAGAGCCACTACTACCTCTAACAAACATCCACTGCATTCAGCAACCAACGGAAACAAAATTCACATAAGAAATTAAAAAATGAACCTCTTTCTGCCAATCTGTGAAAACTGTTACAACAGCCAGTATATCTGCATTTAGAACAAATCCTGTTAGAGTTCCCATCCAGAGTCTCTTGGCATTGAGCTTTAGGCCAAGACCCAATAAGAATGCTATAGGAGCACCCACAAGATAATAGGCTCCAAGGTTCACATAAGCCCCTATTTTCAGAAATCCTCCACCTCTTGTAATCCCTGCAAGTACAAATCCAATTTTATTTACTCAAGATTTGTGTTATACCTCATTGTAGATGCTAGAAAAACATATAGAAACAAACTCACCAGAAAGAGCTCCTACTGGACTATCAACACTAACAGACACACAAAGAAGGGGAACCATGCCTGTAACATAATCCACAGCTTCCTTGTCATTGCTATAAGCATATCCTAATGTATGCCTACAACAAACAAACAAAGTGCTACAATAACTGCCTCAATAATTCTAAGAATTACAACAACTTTAACAGCACCCTTAGCTGCCCTCACTTCTTGCCTTTGCCACTGAGATATCACTATATCAGTAAGCCATGCAAAAATAAAAGGAGCCCAATCAATATATTAGTAAAATGAAAGGGCCAACTCATATCCTATATCAGTAAACTCACATTAAGCTTGTAAGACATCAATAAAGCATCAACATGCATCATCAATTGGCTAATTTCAATTTCAATATAGGTACAACCCTGGTATCTTATTAAGAAATTGGTCATTAAATTATTAAAATAGGTACAACACATGGTATTTTATTTTCAAGCAGTTGATAAAACCAATGAAATGGATGATATTAAACTGTAAAGTCTAGCCATAAAGAAGATACAAAAGGGAGTATTTAGTGAACTGGTAGATCCTTCCCTTGGTTTTGTGTTAGATAAAGAATTGATCAGGAAAATACTCAGTTACAACATTTGCATTTCAGCATTTGCAAATATGCATATTTTAAATTAATTATATAACTTGCAAAATAATTGAATATAAATCCTAAACATACCCTTATTCTTCTCCGAGAATAACCTGTCCGTTACCATGTCTAGCACAGCTCCAAAGGTTGACACTGAATAAAAAACTGGTTCCCAAATTTAGACAGCTAAATTTTCACAGCCTTTGCTCTCTGCCTTAATTTTCACAGCCAAATTTACAGCTCCATCAAAAAACTCTGCTACCTTAACAAAATGCCTCTCAACAAATCCCCTGGAAGTAATCAAAAATAAAAGTTTAAAGTATTCCTCCATGTCAACAAAAAAGTTTGAGTATTCCTAAAGTACCTAATATAACAAACCTAATATTCCAATAACAGTAATAACATGTAACAGAAGTAATATCCAATGAAATCTTCAAGGATCAAGCAAGCAATACCCGATGGGCTACAATTTCTTTCACCTTCCTATTTTCAAATAGATACTAGCATTTTAGACATCTAAGACTGGACTCAAGTCTCAAGCAATTATTATTTGCCCAATCACTTGAATTTCAAGCAACTCAAAATCAGTATCACAACACTATATAATTCTCAATTAGGTGAACGAATTAACTAAAAAACCGATTGACAGTGTCACAGGCTCACATCACAGCCCTTTCTTTACTCGAGCACAGAAATGAGGACAAAGTATCCCGGTAAAGCCTATATGCATCTCATAGGTAAGATTCTATATTTTTTGGCATCATTCAAACAACTAAGACAAAGCTTAATATTATGATATTACCAGAAAACAATTCCATATATATGATGTTACGCCAAAGGGCAAAACTAATAGAAACTTGGAATTATCTGGATGACCAAAAAATTCTAATGAGTAAAAGAAAACAAAACTGAAATAGAGTTCAATTTGATATGACTTGAAAACAGAACTTAAAAATGCCAACAAATAAATGCTACTCAGTACTTAACAGGGGCAAGAACTTCGAGTTGGGGAGCAAGTTTCTCATCTACAATCTTCTCATCCTTCACCCTCAATTTGTTGAGCTGCTTCTTTCTCACATAACCCTAACCTGCCCTTTCCTTCCTTTTCTTCTCCAGCTCCTGTTAACAAGAGAACAATTAGAAACTAAAAGCAACCATAATCATTTACCCAATACAAAACAGAAAAATTCCAATGAAAAATAAAAACTCACCCTTATGGTATCATAGTAGTTCCATCCAACCTCTGATGACAATTTTCCAAGCAAGCAGTATTTGTGCCCCTTTGGAAGCCTCAAAACCCTAATTTCATTCAATCATTTCAGTACAAAATTCAATAAAATAAATCCAAAACTGTAGATTGAAAATAAAATATAACTTGCTTGAGAGCAACAGGGACAACAATGTTAGAATTTAACAAAGAGAATCGAACAAAGAGAAGCAATGTTAGAATCTAACAGAATCGAACAGAAATCCTTGAAAAAGATCAACAATGTTAGAATCTAACAAAGAGAATCGAACATTGAGAAGCAAAACAAGGGTTGTGAGAGAGAGATGTTACCTGATATGTCTCTGACTCCTTTCAAACCCACAAAAATTCCAAGTTACATATGTATATAACACATATATAACACACACACACACACACACACACACATATATATATATATATATATATATACGAACCCAAATGTTAATTTTAGCATTTGTAATTTCTTAATTTATAATGTATATTATGTAAAAAAAAACTACAAATGCAATCCAAATAAATTTAATTGTTTTTAATTGTTTTATAAATGAGAGTTATGGAATCATTAGCTTAGAGAGTAGGTCCCATTGGAGATACAAACCAATTGTTATTATCGCTTAATTTTTTTTTGATTAAGATTATCGCTTAATTTTTTTGTTCTAAATAATGTTCCATCCATATTATTATACTAGTATCTCAACCCTTGTCATGCACGGATGTATGTGTCTTATAAACTTTTCTATAAGATAATTGAAACATTACGTATAGTTTTTTTAAACATTTATAAGGACTTGTATACAAAAATTTATAGAACATTTGATTTATTTCAACCATGAGCCACAGAGTATAATGATTTACATATAGATATTAATGTTTTTGTGTAAAATATTCTGTTTCTTATAAAGTGTCCATCATCGTGCCTTATGCTTTATATACTATATTATATAGTATACTAAAAGAAAATTGTACTTTTCTTACATAAAAAATATTTGATAATTTTTTTACAAAATATTTTTAGGCCCGTGCCAATACTTAAAAATCATATAAACACTCAATTGACGTGTGATAAAAAAAGACACCCAGTTAACCCAAAACATGACAGATACCTATAATTACTTTGTAAAACATTGGCAGCTTGGCACATGATCAAATGGACGTAAAATATTCATGATATTCAGAGCCTATATAATATTTCTTCTACTTTTGCTTGATGCAACTCAACATCGATGAAATCATAGCTTCATTGAGTCCATTGTTTCTCTCTAGATCTGCACCAGGAGTGTCCACAAATGTTACTTCATGCAGCAGTTGCAAGAAAAAATTAAACTGCTTCATGTATTTGGAAGTTCAAGTAATAATAAAGCTAAAGTCATTTATTTGACTTGGAAAATATCAACATTTTAGTCATTGGATGTGGCATTTTAGAACATTGGAAGCATAATAAAAATGAACCTCAGAAAAAGGCGCCAACCACTAAAAGTGAAGTCAGCATCAACAATTATAGTATTTTTAAGAAGATAATAGTCCTAATATAAAGAAACACTGCAAATCTGATAAAATGAAATCAGAGCTTGAGTATGGTGTTGTATATTCTTCCAAAATTCATTTGCTTTTCTTCGGAATTAGATGCTTATCCTATTCATGACATACTGATAAATTATTTTGGTGAAAGGCTATTGTAAATACCCTGTGGCCAAAGTTGTTGAAAGCTCAGAAATGATTTAGGGTTCCATCCTCCATGTTTAACACAATCACTCCTTGGAAATTTCCTACATATGGAATATGGAAATTAGTTAATGCAATCACTAACTACAACATAAACAAATATGTTCTTCTTTTTTTTTTACCACTGTAACATGCATAGCTAGAAAAAGATAAAATATTGACGAATTTTAGTGACGGAAAAGTCATTTTTCGTCGCTAAATCTTTGGTCGCAAAGTTTTGTGACGGATATAATTTTAATTTCTTAATTCTCGTAATTCCTGTTCATATTGACATAAAATATTTTGGAACCTTGTAAGTAATCTAGTTATTCTTTCTATTTCTTCATTATCCTTTTTTGTTATAAAATAATCTAACCTTTTACATAATAATTCTACAATATTTCTATTTTCTTTAATTAATTCCATAAGTTCATTAGTTCGTAATTCTTTTCTAGATCCGGTTGAACTCATTTTCTAATCTATTTATTTTCTGTTCTTGTGCTAAAATTCTATTTCTAATTTCTTGCCAATTTATTCTATTAGGATCCCTAACAAAATTGTCTATAGATCTATAAAGTCTCTCTACTTCTATCTTTTCCTTTCTTATTTTTTCTCTAATTATAGTCCTTTTATATTCTTTTATTTCTTCTAATGTTATTCCATACTCATCCATAAAACCAGAATATATCATCAAAGAATCTCAATAAATCAACCACTTTACTTATATATACTAATTCCTGTCCTAACAGATATACATATTTCTCTATTATTCTCATTTTAACATCTTTGGGTAATTTTTATTTTCTTAACTTTTCTTAACTTTTTGCAGAAAAATTCATCTATATAATAAATTCCCATATTATTATTTATTTTCATTACTACGTGTAATCCTCTATTAGTTTTAATAAGTCTAAATGAATTTCTCATTTTTTTTTATTTTCGCAGGCTAGTTACCTGCTCTGATACCATAAATAAATAACAACCGGGGCATGCATAAATTAATCAAAACGTGGCATACGTAATTCGACCATAATTTCAACTGAAGCATTAATTCAGTCATGCCAAAATAAATTCAACTGAAGCATGTATTAATTCAACTCAACTATAATATGCATAATAAATGCATAACATGCATATGGTACATGCATATGTCATACGTAATAAATTTTTTTACCAAAACATACATGAAACATATATAACACATGCATAATTCTAAACAATTTCGAAATAAATTGAAAGTATCTTAAAATTTTTAATCATCATCTGGAAACCAATCTTCCATGTCAAAATCTTCTAATGGTCCATCTAAATATATTTCTGGATAATTATCAGGCAATATGAATTCTTCCCACCATAAGGCTTCCATAATTTCATTATATACTATAAATTGTGCACATAATTTTCCATAATTAATACATATTATCCTTTTTATTTCTCTTGGTAGGTCCAATTTCCATATACATCTAATTTTCTCATAAAAATCCCTTTCTTCATCTTCAATCCTACTTGAATATGTAATACTAGATCTTTCATTTAATTTCACTTCTATTTCCATAATTCCCTGATTTACGGAAAAAGTAGCTGTATTCATATTCTATTTTTTAGATACAACTCTAAATCTTTCACTTGATTTGCTAGCTTATTTATTTCACTATCTTCATTTCTAACCTTTTTTGGTTCTGAAAGCATAATTGGTCTTTCTATTTTTGTACTATATTTCTCGATCATATTTTTATAATCCTTATTTTCTACTGAATCAATATCAATATATTTCAATTGCAATTTTTCTGGTAAATCTTCTATATTATTTTTTCTTGGCATATATATTCTTCCTATATCCATAAATAATTCAGGTAAATTTATTTTATCATTATGTTTAAATTCTACACTATGATGAGAATTGCTAAGTGCAAAACTAACACAATAAGTAATTGAAAATACTTTTTCTCCTGGTCTCATTAAATCTTTTCTAGCAAACTTATATGTAAGAGCCAAAGTTCTATCTAATCTTTTGGTGTTTAGTGGGACTCCTATATTTGGAAAAACTTCAAACGTCACTTTTGTATATGCTAAGTTTGCGTCCATAATTCCTAAAATAGAATCATATTTATCTGTGATCCTATCATCCATCAGAATAATTTTAATTGGTGAATTAGTTTCATCAGCGTAAGTTGCTTTTAGCAAAATCTGTACTGCTCCTATATGAATATATCCTATTTTCTTTCTATGCTCCTTATTTTTAATTGTTCTCATGACATTATTAATATATCTAGCAGTGATTAATTGTAAACTTGTATTTCCTTCAGTATCTTCAATATTAATAGTTGTCTCTACAACTGATTTACCAAAATAAAGAATATTTTCTCTTTTATTAAAAACATTTATTGCTGATTTTAATTTCTCCTTTTTTGTAGACCCTTTAATATTATATCCTTCAGGAAGATCTATATTTTCTTTTTGTATTTCTTTAAATTTATCTCTATTTAAGACTATAGTAGATGAATAATTTCCTGCTTCTTCATGAACTTCTAAGTTTTCTATATCCTTATATTTAGTTATATCTAAATTCTTTGACGTAAAAGCCATATTTAGAAATAATATAATTTTTTAAAATAAATACTAAACAGTATAATTAATTCTAAGCTTAAACAGATATTTGACATATTTAGAGGCATGGTTTTGAATATACCTGAAGTGGATTCATACTTTTGTAGTTACTGCCCACTTTGCTTCCGCTTGATGATTAATGATATGTTGAAGGTTATATAATAAATATTTTGGAAGAGAAAAGAAAATAATTCTGGAGATATATGAAAGAAACTGGATATTTTTATTGATATATCACAACAGTAAAATACAAAGGTTTTGCTGCTACTCTCAAAGCAGCGACTCAGTTCCACAAGGAACGAGCACACTTCCTATCTGGAGAAGGAAGATAAAGATCTCTAAAAGAGAACTTCACGAAATGATTTCCTCCCCCCGAACCATATGCCTAGTAGGTCCTATTTATATTTACAAAACGAAACACCTACACAATTCTACCAGACATAACATATTCTACACACTTATACGTGGCTTCTATATTTTTCTTTTGCCACTTAACTTACCTAGCATTTAATGCAATTCTTATCTTCTACCTTTTTTGTCCTATGCTAATAATAATCCTAACATACTTATTTACACCTATCCAGTAACAACATACGTGGCTACTGACAACTACATAGTGGGTTTTCTACAACACGTACCCACTATTTACATATGACACGTGGACTATTTACATGATATTTTGGGCCTTTTTTACCCTTACATTTTTGTCCTTATGACCTCATATCTTACATCATTCCTCTATTATTGCTTCACATGATCCTTCCGAGAAGGCTTGGTCAGCAACTCCTGAAGATTCTGCCTTATCTTCAATCTTGTCTTCTTCTGGCTTTAATTTTTCTTTTTCTCCATAGCATAATTCACAAGCATGATCTTGATAAACTTTAATAATTTCACACAACTTCTTTTTGACAACTGGCGAATAGTTGATATTTGGTCCCAATAGAGTAAAAAATGGGGCTTCAAAATTTATTATTCTGTCAAACTCTTCCTTCTTAATCAGGCGCCTAATTTTGGATGTGATTATTATGCTGGGTCCTTTGTAATTAACCTTCAGAGGCGTATCTCCACGAACTTTTTGGGTCTGCTCAAATATATAGGATAGCTGATTTGCGATAATTGTTGTATATTCTTCCTCATTGTATGGTATTTCTGGCGGCTTATCCATGTATGGGAATGTACCATTGCAAATTCCCATGCTGATAAAATGCTTGGCGACCTGCATTGATTCAAACTCTGGATAACTTGAATACATCTTCATAAATATTGGCCGATCTCGAGCAACTGTTTGCTTGTAGAACTTCACGGCTTCTTTAATTCCTGTTGGGAAAAACTGTAATTCTTGAAGATCATTAGATAGATAAATGCATTCAATTAATCCGAACTGGAAATAATTGAACACTCTAATGGCTGGGCATCCCGGAGTAATTACTGCTTTTACTCCATATTTTCCTCTGTTCAGAACGTAGAAGTTATATATCTTTGTTTCCTCGTTCCAATTGAATAATTCAGAGATAGACTTGTTGAAATTTTCCTGAGAGAAGCGAACCATTGCTTCGTGTTCTTCCCTTGTTATAATTGGAAGTGAATTGAGGCTCTGCTTATTTGGAATAAAAGTTCTGGCATCCTTCATTAACCCTGTTTTAGGTTTGGTATTTACTGGTCCGGCTGGTACTGGTCCAGGAAAACTTGTGTTTGGTCGAAAACCAATATTTTTCTGGCTTTTTTGTTTTGGTGCTTCCTTTTTGTTAAGTTCACCCAGGTTGGCCTTAGCTTCTTCATATGTCTTGAATGATTCTTGAAGTACATTAGGGATTCCATTTATGTGAACGACTGCTTTATGCCATGCATCATAAATTCCTGGCATTGGGCCATTGAACACAACCCAATATTTCTTTGGCTGTACTTCTTGAGGCTCTTCTTCTTCTTCTCCAAGTTGAAGGTGAGTAATTTGAGATCTGCTTTTAATAATTCCAGCTCCTTTTCTTTCGCTTTATTTGGGCTGCTTTATTTCTTTCTCTTTTTTCGCTTGCTCGCGTTCCATTCTCTGCTTAGAATGTCCGCTAGAAATGCGTTCTTATTTCTGCAATATGGACTACTTTATAATCGTAGTGATTTAGCTCTATCGCCATCCGATAAGTCTTCTTTGCTTGTGGCTTTCTTTAATGTTTAAATTTTTGAATCCTGCAACATAAGTAGAGTCGATTCTTACCAAGAATTCTTGGTGCATTAGGTATATTCGATGCTTTCTTAGCATTCTTATTAATGCTAAGGTTTCCTTTTCATGAATTGGATAATTTAGCTCATGATCATGAAATGAGCACGACATATATCTACTGAGTAACTCTGTTTTTGGTTTATTCTTGGTTTGGCTTTCATACTGACCTCCCCAAGTTATATCGGACGATCAGTCTCGATAATTATATAATCCTCTTCACGAGGGTGGTATAATTGAGGCAGATTTTTGCACACTTGCTTTGGTCTTTCACCTATTCAGGTGTCTTCCTCTGTTCATTTCCATTCTGCGTCTTTCTTGAGTTTAAGCTGCAAAAGTCTTCTTTCTTCTGCAAGATCTTTAATAAATCCTTCATTTGAAATATACGTTAGTAATCCGAGAAACCTTTGTAATTCCTTAACATTCTTTATTTCTGAAGGCAATTCATGTAATTTTGTTAGGACATGTTTCTGCATAACAATATTTCCTCCATCTATTTCAAGACCAAGATAATCTATTCTTTTTTGTCCAAGGACAACTTTTTTCCTACTTAAGATAACTCCTTGTTCTAAACATCTTTCTAAAACTTTCTTAACATATTTAAAATGATCCAATAAATCATCTTTATCTGTAAAAATAAGAATGTCATCAATATATATAACACAAAAGTTTTTAAAATCTCTTAATACATTGTCCATTCTACGTTGGAAAATACCTGGTGCTTGCTTTAAACCCATTGGTAATACATTCCATTCATATTGTCCATGAGGGCAACTAAATGCTGTTAAGGGTTTACTATCCTCATCAAGTCTTAATTGATAGAAACCAGATTTACAACCAAGACTACTAAATAATTTCTTTCCACGAACTAATTCAATTATATGATCCTTTCTAGGAATGAAATATGCATCACCTTCTAAAGCTTTATTCATAGCTTTATAATTGATTACTATTCTTCTCTTACCTCTTTTCTGCTCATTATGATTATCTACATAAAAGGCTGGTGCAGAATGCTTACTTTTTGATGGTCGAATTAATCCTAAATCTAACCATTTCTTTATATCTTCTTCAAATTCATCTCTATCTTGTTTAGTATAAAACATAGGCTTACACTTAATTTCCTTGCTAGGATCTTTTAACCTAAGAGAAATTAACTCCTGGTTTTTATTATTGATTTTAGGATCAAATGGATTCTCACTACATACTTTATCTAAAAGCTCTTCTATTTCCTGGGGAATTGGAAATTCTTTCTGGCCTAATACATATATTTTATTCTCAAAAAGCTCTAAAATTTTTGTCATTTTATTATATATATCACCACGTTTTTGCGCGTGAAACTCTGATTTATATTTTGTAGCTTTATTTTGAGATTCATGAACTATAGGAATCGATATAAGATTTCTCTTTTGCTTTCCTGCTATATAGGGTGTCTTTATTTGAATAAAGCTCTTATATTGACAAAAGGGTGCATATAATCGTAAGAAATTATTTCCTAATATTAGATCTAAACCTGATTCTTGTTGATATATAGTAGGTATAACAAATATATAATTTTCTATATATGCTATAGCTTTTCTAACAACCTTGCTAATTATCTTAGTAGAACCATCAGCAATCTGAACCTTCAAAGGATTATCTAAATCAATCCATTTATCTTTAGGAAACAAATATTTTGTTGCTAAACAAATACTTGCTCCACTATCTATATAGGCTTCCGTAGCATACCTAATCTTATTTATTTCTATTTCTATTCTAATATATGTGCTATTCAGATTCACTTTCAAGTTGCTCCATTATCACTAGATTCCGCACTATACTCATATATTTCCTAAATGAGCTGAATTCTTCTTCTCTTTGGTTCATAATTATTTTTAACAAATAAATTAATTAACTTAACCTTTTCTTCTTTCTTACCTTTTTGGGACATTCATTTGCATAATGTCCTTCTTCCTTACATAACCAACATGTACACTTCTTTTTCCTTGAGGCAATATTTCTTAGGGATCTTATTTGGGTTTCTCCTCTTAAAGTATCTGTTTTTCCTATATGATTCTTTTCTAGGATAAGATCTCCTAAATTTATATTTATTTCCCTTCTTGAAAAATTTCTTTTTTCTGTATGGTTTCCTAGAATCATCACATCCCCATTGGTTTGGAAGGTCTATATTTGGGTTCTTACAACAAATTCCTTTGTTATGTCTAATGGACTTCCTAATTTGCTTTTGTTGGCATTCACTAGCTAATAATTCATAAACAGTCGAAATAATTCCTCCTAAGGTATCTGCAACTTCAAGTCTCCTTTGTTGCCATAATTCTTTAACCTTCTCATTTATTGGGAATGGTAACTTATTGATAAATGTATTCTTATATATCTCCTTAGACTGTTTATCCAATTGATAATAATATTTCTGGAACTCACAAGTAAATTCTTCAAAGTAACACATATTACATATATTCATATTATCTAGATGTAGCAATGCTTTCTCATGCCTTATTCTATCTAATTATGCTTGTCTATATTCATTATCAAAACCAACAAACTCTTTATATATTATTTTAGTAATTTTTTGTATTATATCGGTATTTTTCTTGACAACACCCATTATACGCTGCCACTCAAATGCTCCAACACTATTTAACATTTTTTGTACATTTCCTGATGTCTTATATAAGACTAGATTTAGTACTGCATCAAAATCTATAGTTTTAAAATATTCATCTGTTTGGAGAATCAGACTTATTTCATTTGTCCATTCGTTTATTAATTCTTCCTTATTTATAGCACAGTCTAGGTTTAAAATATTTATATACCTAAGTGTTTCTACCTTTGGTTTATAATCTGATGGGTACTTTTCCCATTTTCCTTTCTTTCTATAATATCGACGTCTACTCATAAATGGTTCATCATAAGATTTCCAGTAATTCGGATCATTGAAAAAGGTACCCCAAGTCCTTTTTCTTTGGTAATTTGGTTGTCTACTTTCTCCTTGGTTACTACTTTCTTCTTTCATATCTACTCTTATATGCTCTTCATCCTCATCTTCATATCCTAAGATGACTTCTTCTAAATCATTTTCTTCTTCCTGATCATTATTTATTTTATATATTTTTGTGCTACTAATATCATCTTTTAATATTTTTAATTCATTCATAAGTCTACTTATTTCTTCTATTTCTGTTGCATTTTTTATATCCTCCTGATATTCTCTAACTAATTCTTCCATAATCCTGGTGGATAAACTAAAGTTCCGTTCTCTTTCTTTACTGATTTTTTATCACCAAGAAAATCCTCTAAATCCTGTATAGTTATATATCTATTATTTTCTTCTTTTTCTAAAAGATTTTCTAATTTCTGAAGAGCCTCTCTAATTCTATCAATGTCTCGATTATCATCAATATTTATATTTTCTAATGTTTCCTGTATATTATTTATAGTATTTCTACCAAATTGTAAATTATTTAAAGTATAATTTACAATTTTATTAATTTTTTCTAACAATAAGAGCATATTTCTATTGATTTCTTCTAGTGTTTTATTTAATTCCCTGTATTTTAATTCCATTTCCTCGGATATTGTCATTTTATTATTTTTTCCTATATTTCCGTCGCTATTTTAAGTTTTTCCAGTAGTGATGTTTGACAAAGCAATTAGCATAAAAAAGATATAACATATTTATAAAATTTAGAGAACAAATAATGCTATATATGTGAAGAAAAATACCATAATGTAGAGAGTGTTTATAAAGCATGCACAATTCGATCACCAACGCATGCACTTTGAAATGATAGAACTCATTGGATTACATTCATGAATTGAACCAAAGACTGCATATCAAATCAAGTAGAAGGAGATAAAGACCCAGCAAGTTCCAATATTGATAGTTGATTATAATTCAAGTTGAAGAAAGGAAAAAAAAAAAAGAAATCCGAAATTGCACGAAGAATAAAGCCACCAAGTATGTGTTATAAATTATAAGGAATGAAAATTTTAATAAATATAACATATTGTTATATTTTTTAATAAAAAAATTATTTCTTTTATTACATAACCACCACATTATAGATACGTGTGGTTATCAGTATTTAATAGGATATAGATAAATGAATAACAGTTATATTTTAAATTTTAATTTTAATTCTTATTCTTATTCTTAATTCCTACTAGAGTTTGGTTTCTCTAATTCAAGGAATAAATGGAAATTTTAACTAAAAATAAAATCATGTATTGCCACATAATTATCATAATATTGCTGACATTAAACGATTTCAATGGTCATAATATCAATTTCTCAATTTGGAAACAATTCATATGATAATATAAATACCAAAACGTCTCTTAATATACGTTACCATATGCTCCTCAATCAACATTAAAACCCGAAATTAATCAACAAATTAAATTAAAACGTGGTGCAAAATTTTGGCTATCCTAACTCACACACACCTCACATGTTTCTATATTCAACATGTGATATTCAAATGAGATTTGAAAACATTTACCATAAAATCATTTCCTACCAACAATATGCGCAAGACTAATTGAAATTTTAATTCATGGAATAAATGTCAACTAAATATAAGTGTTATTTTAGCCTATGTTTATTTATGGTCAAATTATTCCTTAAGTTAGTGCATGTGTTGTAATCCGTGCCAATATAGGTTTTGTCTTTTTAGAACAAATTATGGGATTTGATGTTGCTTTTGATAAATCAACTCTAAATAAATTGGCTTCTGCTTAAACAATTCAAAATTTAAAATTCCAATTTAATAGATATCAAATTTGAGTTATAAGAAGAGTGACATGGAAATATTATAATAAGTGACATCAGCTTTAAGTGTTTTGAGGACAATTTTTTACTTTTCTTTTTTGCAAGCAAAAGCATAAAAGTTAGTCTTGCTTTGGGTGTGTCATTTGTGTTTGAAACTTATAATTGCTCTATTTACTATTTTATTTTTATTTTTATCTTTAACTAACAAGCCAAAATTTTATAGAAGGTACATTTCTTATTACTCAACATGTGGTGCATATATGTTTAGTAGACACAAAGGTTTAATTTTATACATAATAGGTTTAATTTTATACATAATAGAGTTTATTTTTAAGTATACACCTACATAGCATGGATATACAAATATATTGAAAAAAATTATGATTTTATGATCTAAATTTATTCTCAAATGGAGCCTTAGATAGCAAAATCTTGACTTTATACAAAATTTTGCTTCTTCTAAACCGTAGGTGTATGATTATAATTTTGAAGTATATATCATGCATAGTATGGGCCTACAATTATATTGTAAAAATTATGATTTTATGATCTAAATTTATTCTCAAGTGGAGGTTAAGATTTTGAAGGTTTGAATTTATAAGTAATGTTAATTTTTCTAAACCCTATGTGTATGATTATAATTTTTAACTATCTACCGTGAGTAGCACGAGACTACAGATATTTTGAAAAAAAATTATGATTCTATGATCCAAATCTATTCTCAAAGCGAACCTTAGATATTGTAATGAATATCATAAATAATTCCTATATAAACTACTATATTTAATACAACAAATCAAATCAAGTCAAATCAAAATTGATAATTAATTTCTAATAAATACCAACGAAATCATTACTTAATTTAGACGAATTACACATAAAGTATATCCTACCGTTTAATAATGTAAATAATTGATATTTCATTAGAAATATCAATTGGTCTGAAATTCGAAAACAAAATGAATAGATACAAATCAAATCATCTGGTCAAAACCAATTATAATAATAAATAAAATCCGTAACCATATGTGCTATTTATTTGATGATTTAAATATAAGATATTATATATATATATATATTAAATAAAATAAATATGTAGATTTCTACAAAAAGTATATGTTCATATTATTTTTGACTTAATTAATTTTATCTAATTTACTATAAACCTCCATCCATTAAGTAAAAAATTATATCTTATAACAAAAAAAATAAGTGGATCGTATATTTTATTTCACAATATTTGATTTTAGATAAATAATTTATTTGTCTATTTAACACTTTATAAAATAGATATGTTTTCCTTATATTTCTTTTAGTGCTAAATTCTTTTACCCAATATTATGCCATAGTATCAAATATTGTTACTTTCCAATAATATACACTTCATATACATTTGCTATTTATACATTAAAAATGAGTTAAACTATATTTTCCAAATACAGTTTAACTCATTAATTTTATATATATATATATATATAATATCAA
This sequence comes from Calophaca sinica, assembly GCA_037113605.1. Taxonomy (NCBI): domain Eukaryota; kingdom Viridiplantae; phylum Streptophyta; class Magnoliopsida; order Fabales; family Fabaceae; genus Calophaca; species Calophaca sinica. The sequence goes on along the minus strand of CM073737.1, from coordinate 72,554,472 downwards.
GTATAAGAAAATTTCATTCTATCAATTTTTTTAATTTTTTCAATCAATGTATAATGCAGTATTAACCCATAAATTACATATTGTTATTATCTTATTTTCATCAATTTAATAATTTTTTATCAAAAAAATCAATTTGAATAAAGTATTTTTTAATTAATTTGATTCATTTGTTTGCACCATCAAATTGTTTGTGTCGTATGCAACTCAATTAATATTAATTTGTTTAAATATCATATGTTAGGTTCCTTATAACATCACTAAGATTTAATTATTATTACCATAATATTTATTATATTTCATTATTGAAAGAAAATATTTTTTAATTTAGGTTTATAAAAATGTTCCCGTAGCACGGGTTGCATACTAGTTTATTTACTATTATCGATATAATACATTTATTTTGATTACCCATTTACATTTTTTTCGATATCTGATTACCCTTTACATTTGATTGGGATAAATTGTTTGAACATCATTTAGCTTGATCGATAATCTTTTTTTATTTTGATTGATAATTATTAAGATGCAATTCAGTCACATTTTATTATTCCAATTTTTTTGACATAGTTATTCCAATTGATTTCATTTATTCTTTTTGGTATTTTGATTAAAATTATCTTAGTTTAAATAATTTGACAGATATTCGGTTTGAATTGATTTAATGGTTTGAACCTCATATTATTTTAAATGATCTGATATCATTACATATATACTTTGCAATTTGAAAATGTTTCAACTTAAATATGCCTTATTTAGTTTTAAAATCATATTCAATTTCAAAGTTAATTTAATAATGTTTTATCATCAATTCTTTTCAATTATAAAAGCATTTTATCCACTTTGATTGTTAATCATAGCTTTAATGGCTCAATGTTTACTTTTTTAATGACTAAAATTAAATGCAATTTTGAAATATTTTATTGTGCTTTTTATTTTGAATATTTCATTATTTTTTTCTTTTTTACCATTAAAATGTGATTAACATTATCAATTTCAATCACCGTTATCAATCACCATAAAAAAAACAGCTATCAATCAATCACCATATTCTACCAAGTTATATTCAAATGTAACATTCAATTTTGAAAATTCTAAAACAAGAAAATAATTTTGTCAAAAAGAAAAAGAAAATAATTTATTTTTTGTTATTGATTTTGCTTCTAATTGGTAACAAAAAGTTGGAACAAACAATTTTGTATTTACATTTTTGTTAAGAAGTGGAAAGCAAAATGATGAAATATTATAATTATATTTACGAATAAAAAATACACAAGCTCAAAAAAAAATATTTAACTTTTTATCGGGTTTCACAATTTTTTTCTCTTTAAAAAACATATAATCTAATGATTGTTATTTAGTAGATTCTATATATTCGAATGTATATTATATAGACTTCACTATTTTATTTTAAATATTTTTTTCTAGAGATAAATATTATCATCTAAAATCAATGCGTCTAGCTTTTGAGATAAGAAAAGTTTTTGAGTTTATAATCATGTACTGTGCACAAAATTTAGAAATCTTTGTGAGCTAAACTATTTAAAATTATCAATATCAATATCTATTTAAAATGATAAACTATACATGGATATTTAGATTAGTTTTGTTACCAAATAAATGACATGTTATGTTTTCCAAAAAAAATTTGCTAATTTAACTTGAAATTCATATAAGCTTAAAGCTGATAACTTATTTGTTGGAATTCCCTCCTTCAATTGTGGTGCACAAGTCACAATGCATGGGAAAGGGGGATGAATATTCCAAGGTCTTGAAATTTATCTCTTTGACCTTGAGACATGCACATTCAACTTTGAAGAATGTATTTGAAGTTTCTAGACCTCATTGGAATTGTGGAGATTTATTAGCCTCCATTAATCACTCTTTTTGGAGGAGCCACATTCCTCTCCTATAAATAGGAGAACTTGTGAAGAGTTGCATCATCACATCCAAAAGTAAAGAAATCCTAATAGAGTTAGAGAGCTTTTGTATTCCTCTTTGAGAGAAAGAGAGAGTTCCATAGAGATAAATTTGTATACCATCCGAGAGGGTGAGATTCATAGAGAGATCCTCAGAGATTGAGAGAAACACTTTGTAATCCTACTTTTATAGTGGAGGTATTTTATCTGGACTAGGTCCCGTGGTTTTTCCCGAGAGGGTTTTCCACGTAAAAATTCTGGTGTCCCTCTTCTTCTCTACTCCTTTTTATTTTTACGCTTCCGCATAGTGCCCATTTTGCGTTCACAGAGGAGGGAATAGGTACTGCGATTTCCCAATAGTGGTATCAAAGCTGTTGGTTTGAAAAGTCATTGTCCTGTGCAACTCAAGATGGAAGGAACATTTGCTCATGATGGAGACATGTTCAAGCTTACTGCAGATAACTATTCCTATTGGAAGCCGATGATGGAAGACCATCTTTACTGCAAGGATTTGCATGAGTCAATCACAAATAAGGAGATTCCAACAGGAAGGCGAGAAAGAGTGGGAGATTACGAATCGTAAAAATTTGTTGCCATGATTCTAAGTACATCGACAAAAGCTTGTTTGAGCATGTATCGACTTATACTAATGCGTATGAGTTGTGGACAAAGCTTGAATCTATGATTCAAAAGAAAACTCCCGAAACAAAGCTCATCTTGTCGGAAGATTGATGAAATTGGAGTACTCGGCGGCGAGAATATGATCGAGCATCCGAACACCTTCAAAGGTATTGTGAATCAATTAACAAAAGCGGATATGAAGATTGATGATGAATTACAAACTCTTCTACTCCTTAGTTCTCTTCTGAAAGTCGGGACACATTGGTTGTCACTCTCGAACTCAACTCCAGGCGGCAAGCTAAGTCCGGATACTATTACGTATAGTTTGCTAAATGAAGAGTCCGTAGGAAAGAAAGAGGCATGAGTAGTCACTCAGAAGCTAATGTTGTTGAGAATAGAGGAAGGAGTGATTATAGAAGTAAAGGAAGCCGTGGGAAGTCACGAGGAAGATCCAAGTCTCGCCCCAGAAGTTTGACATGTTTCTATTGTGGAAAAGATGGCCACAAGAAGCCAGCGTGCAGATTCTTGAAGAGAGATCGGAAAGGCGAGCAGTCCATCCTGATGTGATAGATCCCAAAAAGAAGTTGGAAGAGAAAACCACAACAGCAGTTGCCTCAGACGACGAGAACGTGTTCCTTATTGGTGAGGTAAATTATCTAAATGTTGCTTTTGATGATTGCACCTGGATAGTTGATACCAAAGCATCTTTTCATGTTACTCCTCATGAAGGATTCTTCTCATCTTATCAAAAAGGAGATTTTGGAACAGTGAAGATGGGCAATCATGTCATAAGCAATATTGTGGGCATTGGAGAAGTGTCTCTGATGACAGAAAATGGAAACAAACTCGTGCTAAAGGAGGTAAGACACGTACCTGAGATGCATCTAAACCTTCTCTCAGCAGGTAAGCTAGATGATGCTGGAATGAACAACCATTTTGGTGGTGGAAAATGGAAACTTAGCCGAGGAAGCATGATTGTTGCTCGAGGTAAGAAGGAAGGCTCTCTGTACATCATGCAGGGAAATATATGCAAAGGGGAGACAAATGTTGCTCAAGAAGAAAGTAAGGAGCTGTGGCATAAAAGATTGGGCCACATGAGTGAGAAGGGTTTAGAGATCCTTGCGAAAGATCATCTCCAAAGCATAAAAGGACAACCACTTCAATTATGTGAAGATTGCTAAGCAGGTAAGCAGCGCAGAGTATCCTTCCATAGATCTGATAGTGGAAGAAGAAGAAAACATATTCTAGATCTTGTGCATTCAGATGTTTGTTCAACATCGGAAAGATCCCTTGGTGGTGCTCAATATTTTGTTACCTTCATTGACGACCACTCTAGAAAGTTGTGGGTATATCCATTGAAGAGAAAAGATGAAGTCCTTCGAGCCTTCAAGGAGTTTCACGCTTCAGTAGAAGGAGAAACTGCTAAAAAGTTGAAATGTTTGAGAAGTGATAACGGTGGAGAGTACAGAGGTCCGTTCAAGCACTATTGTAAGACTCACGGATCAGACATGAGAAGGTACCTCCAAAGACACCTCAAATGAATGGTGTAGTTGAAAGGTTCAATAGAACTATTTCCGAGAAGGTTATAAGCATGTTGTCTCATGCGAAACTTCCTAAGTCATTCTGGGGGGAGGCAGTGGCTACTGCAGCTGATTTGATTAACTTATCACCCTCAAGACCTTTAAATGGAAAGATACCAGAAGAAGTATGAACTGGTAAATAAGCCTCATATCACAACTTGAGAGTATTTGGATGTAAGGCATCTGTTCACATTCCAAAAGATGAAAGGGCAAAGCTTGACGCTAAGGCGAAAGAATGTGTATACCTTGGTTCTCCAAGAGATGAACTTGGTTTCCGATTATGGGATCCTGCAAACAAGAAGATTGTTCGAAGTAGAGATGTGGTGTTCTTTGAAGATCAGACAATCCAAGACATCAAGAAAATGGAAAAACCAACACTCAAGGTGAGTTATGATCAAAGTCCTCTTGAGGTGAACAATACAGGGGGAGAGACTCCTCAAACAGAGCCAGATCAACAAATACAACTTGATGAGATGACTGAAGAACCTCATCCGACAGAACAACTTGACCAGGCACTAGAAGATCAAGCTAGTGAGAATGTTCAACAGGAACCTCAATTGAGGCGATCAACCAGGGAGAGGCAACCGTCAAAAAGGTATCTCTCAGATGAATATGTCAATCTTACTGATGAAGGTGAACCTCAAAGTCTTGCAGAAGCCATTGAGATGGAAGATAAGGACAAATGGTTGCAAGCCATGGAAGAAGAGATTCAGTCCTTAAAGGAGAATCAAACGTATGATCTGGTAGAATTGCCAAGCGGAAGAAAGGCGTTACGAAACAAATGGGTGTTCAAGCTCAAGAATGAAGAGAACAACCCAAACCCAAGGTACAAGGCAAGAATTGTCGTGAAGGGGTGCAACCAAAAGAAAGGAATAGACTTTGATGAAATATTCTCACCAGTGGTAAAGATGACATCTATTAGAGCAATTTTTGGTCTGGCAGCAAAACTAGACTTGGAGATTGAACAACTGGATGTCAAAACAGCATTCTTACATGGAGACCTAGAGGAGGAAATTTACATGGAGCAGCCATAGGGTTTTGAAGAACCAGGAAAAGAACACTTGGTGTGTCGTCTGAAGAAAAGTCTCTATGGTTTGAAGCAAGCTCCAAGGCAATGGTACAAGAAGTTTGACTCCTTTATGTCCCAACATAATTTTAAGAAGACCTCCGCAGACCATTGTGTGTTTGTGAAGAACTATGAAAATGGTGAGTCCATCATACTTCTCTTGTATGTTGCTGATATGTTAATTGTGGGGAAAGATAAGGTAAAAATAGCTGCTCTCAAGAAAACATTGAGTAAGTCTTTTTCTATGAAAGATCTGGGTGCAGTGAAAAGGATTCTTGGAATGAAAATTTCTAGAAATCGTTCCAAAAGAATGTTGTGGGTATCTCAAGAAGACTACATTGAGAAGATTCTCAGAAAGTTCAACATGCACAATGCCAAACTTGTGCGTGTTCCTATTGCTGGGCATTTCAAACTCAGCAAATCTCAATGTCCAAAGAATGAAGAGGAAAAATAAGAAATGAACAAGGTGCCTTATTCTTCTGCTGTGGGTAGCCTTATGTATGCAATGGTTTGTACAAGAACAGATATTGGATATGCCGTGGGAGTTGTGAGCAGATTCCTATCAAACCCAGGAAAGGAGCATTGGGAAGCTGTTAAATGGATACTAAGGTATCTAAGAGGAACTGCCAAAAGAAGCTTGTGCTTTGGCAATGGGAATCTAATGCTCATTGGATATTCAGACTCAGATATGGCAGGTGATGTGGATTCAAGGAAATCAACATCAGGTTACCTGATTACTTTTGCAGGGGGAGCTGTTTCTTGGCAATCAAAACTTCAAAAATGTGTGACATTATCTACCGCTGAAGCAGAGTATGTAGCAGTCACTGAAGCCTCCAAGGAGATGTTATGGATGAAGAACTTTCTAAGAGAGTTAGGACATGATCAAGATGATTATGTGGTGAATTGTGATAATCAAAGTACCATCCATCTGGCCAAGAACCCCATGTTCCATTCACGCTCGAAACACATTGATATCCGGTATCATTGGATACGAGAAGCGTTGGATGAGAAGAAATTGAAGATAGAGAAAATCCATACAAATTTGAATTGGTCTGATATGATGACTAAGTCAATGCCAATCAAGAAGGTTGAAGATTGTTGCCAAGGCGCTGGTGTAGTGGTGCCCCCCCAATTGAGTCAGGAAGGGGGAGATTTGTTGGAATTCCCTCCTTCAATTGCGGTGCACAAGTCACAATGCATGGGAAAGGGGGATGAATATTCCAAGGTCTTGGAATTTATCTCTTTGACCTTGAGACATGCACATTCAACTTTGAAGAATGTATTTGAAGTTTCTAGACCTCATTGGAATTGTGGAGATTTATTAGCCTCCATTAATCACTCTTTTTGGAGGAGCCACATTCCTCTCCTATAAATAGGAGAACTTGTGAAGAGTTGCATCATCACATCCAAAAGTAAAGAAATCCTAAGAGAGTTAGAGAGCTTTTGTATTCCTCTTTGAGAGAAAGAGAGAGTTCCATAGAGATAAATTTGTATACCATCCGAGAGGGTGAGATTCATAGAGAGATCCTCAGAGATTGAGAGAAACACTTTGTAATCCTACTTTTATAGTGGAGGTATTTTATCTGGACTAGGTCCCGTGGTTTTTCCCGAGAGGGTTTTCCACGTAAAAATTCTGGTGTCCCTCTTCTTCTCTACTCCTTTTATTTTTACGCTTCCGCATAGTGCCCATTTTGCGTTCACAGAGGAGGGAATATGTACTGCGATTTCCCAACATTATTCAAACCATTTCAAATGAACCGTGATTGATTTATCTAACATTTCAAGTCCAATTATCTATATTCAATAATTGATAATTTCAAAATTTTTCCCAAATCTGTAAATATCAGATTTAAGGTGATAAAATATTATCATCTCTAATTTCATTTGGCAAAAGCTATCGAATCTTTTATAAAAAAAAGATTATCGTTTCAACAATGTGATTTGAGATATTATTATCAATTTCATTTTTAAAGTGTGAGATATTATCACTTATAAACCCATGTGACCATTATGTTGAATTTTCTTTTATCCTAAATACAAATTCTAATAATAATTATACATATACAAATTAAATCACTTACTTGTAACCAAAAAAAAATTAAATCACTTACTATAAATTTATATAAACTATTATATTAAACATCACCTATTATAAGGCTCATAAAAATTTTATTTATAATATTTATATTAAATTAATTTTTAAATTTTTAATAAAATTTTTAAATTTTTATATGTTATTGTGATTATTGCAACAATTTCGGGTATCCAATATCACGAGCAGGAGCTTGATGCATTGGATAAGAAGGTTGTCTCTTTGTGCATGAAGAACCCATATACCAAGACGAGACACAAGTTCCCAAAGATGATGGTGGTGCATGGTACGAATTCCACTGATTAAGAAAGAGACCGAAAAGTCATTTCTGGAAAACTGATGAGCGATGTGTATGAAAATAAGATCTAAGAACTGCTGGCTCAGCCCCCACCAATAACAGGAGTCAGGACACGACTGAATCTAGAGAATGGTGGAAGACATATATTCACACAAGGGTTAGGACACATTCATATGATTAGCCAACTAATTTTGTTTTGACATAAAGATTAACTAGCTCTTATTCACTAAAGTTATGTTCTTCGTATTTAAAATTTAATTTAATAATTAGTTAAAAATGAATATAATTTTTAAAAAAAGATAAAAATGAAATAAATTCTAATAATAATTCTAAATATAAATTATATAATCACTTTCTATAAATTTATTTGTATAAATTACAAGACTTACAAAAATTCTGAAATTATAATAACTATAGTTTTAAAAATACATGTTTCCAACACTTGCGATAATATAAGACATATATATATTATATATATATAATAAAACTACGTAGGACTCATATATTCATATTCATATTTACTAACATATAATTCTATTAAACTTAAAAATAAAAAAACTTAATTGAAAAATTAAAAGGTAAATATTGTTTATCTTTGTTTGTGTTTGTGTGTGAATTGATACAAAATAAAATTCAAAAAAAGTAAACAAAAATATATACATTAAAAATAAAAATACTACATCCGTACATAAAGAACAATAATTTGAAAATAAAAGTCAAAACAAAATAAGGAAATGGCGATCACTGTGAGTATCGAGTCCTTTTTCTATTCTGACACGTGATCACATTACACACATCGACTAATGCCTGACATATACCTTCTAGACCGCGGTTCCTTCTACTACCTCCCTGTTGTCAACCAGACCCTATAGAATCTCCTGAATCCTCTAAATTTTCGACTACAAACAACAACTTAACATAGGTGATTTGGACCCTAGTTTTCTTGCCTTTTGGGAGTAAACTTCCGGAAAGCAAAAAAACAAGAGTCTAGAACCACACTTAGAGAACCCATATATTTTAGTTATGGAAGTATACTTCGGGAGAGTGTTAAATCGCAGAAAAGAGGGCAAAGACGATACATGTTCCTCCACCGAGATGGTAAAGACGACGGGAGTGAGGGATGGCGATGACAACGGAACGCGAGGGATGAGAGTGACAGGACAAAACTAAATAGTAGAGGGTGATTTGAGGGGGAATGCAGAGAGTGGGAATGAAAGGAAGAAGATGAATAGTGGGGTTGAGTGAATGTTTGAACTTTCAAAATGAGGGGTGGGGAGGGTTTAAGTACCATCCATAATTTAAATTCCGGATAGGGATAGGGAGAAAAATGAAGAAGGTGTATTAAAAAAAGAGGTACAAATAGCAACCCCTCAATATCCCTAGGTTAAGGATTAGCCTAAAGGCCCATTTAATAGCAACCCCGCTCCATTACTATTTTTAAAAGAATTTCTTCAAAAAAAGAAGGCTTAAATATAATTTTGGTCCCTTAACTTATTTTCGAGATTCAATTTGGTCCTTTAACTATTTTTTGGGTCAAATAAGTCCTTTAAGTTTTAAGTTAGGCCAAATAAGTCCTTTAATTATTTTTTGGCCAAATAAGTTCTTTAAGTTTTTAAGTTGGGTCAAATAGGTCCTTTAAGTTGTTAAGTTGGACCAAATAAGTCATTGCCACGTAGGACTTATTTGACCCAACTTAAAAAATTAAAGGACCTATTTTACTCAACTTAAAAGCTTAAAAGACCTATTTGACCAATTTAAAAACTTTTTGGTCGAAAAGGACCTATTTGGCCTACATTAAAAACTTAAAGGACTTATTTGGCCAAAAAATAGTTAAAGGACTAAATTAAACCTAAAAAATAAGTTAAAAGACCAAAATGGTATTTAAGCCAAAAAAGAATTTCTTCAATCAATCAATTTTAAATCAAATGTTAATAGAAACCATCATTAAATAGATTATAAAAATTTTCAAAATAAAAAATTTATATTTAAATTTTTTAATTTAATTGTTTATGTTTCTCAAAATATACATTTTGAATACTAGAACGTAAATACTATAAGGACTATTTTTACAGTGACCCATACATTTTTTATTTGCGAAATAATAATTTTCGATTATCTATAACAAAGCAGTGCCAATTGATTAACAAGTTGGTCACAATACGCGACACAATACGCGTCTGTATTGTATGGATATGTGTCCGTACAATACGGACATCACTTTTTTTTTGTTTACAAAAAAAATTCAATTTTTTTATCTGGTTAACGAAGTTCATTTATCTGGTTAATGGTTCTCATTATTTGGTGAATGTCAACCCTGAAACTTAACACATTCCATTTATTTATCTGGTTAACGAAGTTCACTTATCTGGTTAATGGTTCACATTATCTGGTGAATGTCAAACTCACGTTCCATTTTTTTATCTGGTTAACGAAGTTCACTTATCTGGTTAATGATTCTGATTATCTGGTGAATGTCAACCCTGAAACTTTACACATTCTATTTATTTATCTGGTTAACGAAGTTCACTTATTTGGTTAATGGTTCACATTATCTGGTGAATGTCAAACTCACATTCCATTTATTTATCTGGTTAACGAAGTTCATTTATCTATTTAATGCAGTTCATTATCTGGTTAATGACAAATATTTTTGTAACCATTTATAAAAAATCTAAAAAAAATTGAAAAAAAAACTGTATCCGTACTATATAGACCATATGTTCATATAGTATGGACCGTATGCGTATTGTGTTTGTGTCACATTGTGTGTTCAAAAACATTGATTAATTATCGGCTGAAAGTGTGGCGTAATCAAATTAATTAATATAACATGCGTGCCCGCAAATCCATGGCGACGAATCGATGGTCTAGTTTAGCTTCCACGAAACCTTATTTTTATTGGCTTTCCAACTGCATAAAGTCTTCACAATTAGTGTTACCATACTATGATAAGCACTTTGAGCTAGTTTTAAAATATGAGTCTAGTTAACGAGTGTCCTAAGGGTATTGGTTAAGCAATACATAAAAGAAAAATTCGTCGTGAAAATATAAGTTAAACACTTTTCGACGTCATAAATACGTCATTTTCCCATTTAAACTTGCCTCTTTAATTCTTTAACCAATACTCTAAGAACACTTGTTAACATTTTCTTTAAAATATTTTGATACTACTGTATTTTCATAGACATGCTCGAGTCATGGATGGTTGCTTGTCAACAGCTGAACTCTTGCGTATTAAATTGAAATTATTATTTTTTTAGAGTGAAATTTTTTATTTTTATTCTCTATTCAATATAGTGTCAAATATGTTTTTAGTCCTATAAAATTTATATTTTTTATTTTTAGTTTATGTACTCACTTTTTAGTCACTATAAATTATAAAAGTACATGTTTTTAAAATCAAAATTTGGGATAATTTTAGGGACTAAAAACATAGTTAACCCTTTAATGTATTGTAACATTTTTGAAACTGACGGGATGTTTATGTTTTCATTGTTTTAGGTTAAAATATAAATGCTAATAGCAATAAGGGGCAGCACAAAGTGACCGATGACTGGACATACCAATAGGGGTTAAGTATAATAGAAGAGGCTAATCTTTTACGACATGGAGAACCACGGCTCGAATTTTTGTTGAAAGAAATACTCATATTTAGTGTCCACTCCTCAATCAGACCGTCCCTAGTAGGAAGAGTCATATGGATTCAAAAAAAAAAATGGTTGTACATATTGTTCTGGGTTCGATTTAGGTCGTGTATAAAATAGGTCTTATTGCAAGAGGCAAAGACCACTTATGTGATCTCCATGCTTTGGGAGAAGGAGTTTGTCTTTGGTTATCGCCGGGGATACCTATCTAGTGATTTACCATTCACTTAAAGAAAGGTAAATGTTGCAATGCAAGTATGTCTCCGGCATTATAGCGATGTAATAATCACGTTACTCTATTTAGGCTACCATGGCCAATCACCAAGAAAATACGCTCTTATAGGAATAAAATAAGGCCATCATGGTAAGCAACCATGAAAAGTTTTCTCGTTATGCATAATAAGAGATACAAGTAAATAATATCAACCATTAAGATATATATATATATATATATATATATATATATATATATATATATTAATGGTTGTTACTATGTGCACTAGTATAACAAATCATAACATGTTAAAACATTGATAGTTAACTTTTTTCGTCAACTATTGATATGTAAATAATCTTTTAAAGTGAAAAATCATTTTAGATGTGACAAATCCAATTATATAGTAACCATTGACATTCCTTGTTTCCCACGATGTCACTAAATTTGACACAACACACAATTTTTTTAATTCATGAACAACTCAATTATCAAATAACAATGAAGACAACATATCATGCAAGATCCTATATTCCTATATGAAAGCTGTCATCTTGTGTCACTAAATATAATATAAATTACAAAGAAAAAGTAAATAATTAACAAACCTCCTTGTTCAGACCGCTTGAGTCCAACACTATGATAATAAGCATCTAGCCACAACTTTTCCTTGTCCACTTCGTCCAACAGAAACTGAAAAAAAAAAATTAGAGGAAAAAAGGGTATGACTCTATTCACATTCACACTGCTTGATTGGTTCCAAAACTCATGTCAAACTTCTTTCTGCAGCAATTTTATCCACCATCATGAGCTTGACTTTTAACACAAGCTTTTGCTATGTGGTGGTCTTGCTGTTGTTTCTTTCATTGAACATGTTTTTGTGTATTGAACTTGAGATTAAGGATTTTCATCCAGAAGAAAGAGATGCTTTACTGCTCATAAGGGATTCTTTAAATTCTTCTATCAATTTGCATGGGAATTGGACAGGACCTCCTTGTATAAACAATCTTAGTAGATGGTTTGGTATCACTTGTTCCAATTGGCATGTTGTTCACATTGTTCTTCAAGGAGTTAACCTTAGTGGCTATTTACCTCCAACATTCCTTCAAAACATAACTTTCTTGAACCTACTTGATTTCAGAAGCAATGAACTTTTTGGAACACTGCCAAATCTTACAGGTTTGGTTTTCTTGGAACAAGTGCTGCTCTCATTCAATCATTTCTCAGGGTCAATTCCTTTGGAGTATGTTGAACTTCCAAGTCTACAAGTGTTGGAGATGCAAGAAAATTATTTGGATGGTCAAATTCCACCTTTTGATCAACCATCATTGACAAGTTTTAATGTGTCATACAATCATTTGGTAGGGCCAATTCCTGAAACTTTTGTGCTACAAAGGTTTCCAAAGAGTTCCTTTGATAATAATTTAGGTCTTTGTGGAAAGCCTTTGGATAAGTCATGTCCTGCTGAGCCTCCTGCTCCATTTCCAGCCCCATTTTCTGCACCGCCTCCAATCCCTGCAGTGGAAAGAAACAAGAAGAGACTTCAAGTGTGGATTATTGCTTTGATTGCTATTGCAGCTGCACTGTTTCTTTTTCTGATGATTATTGCTTTCTTGTTTTGCAAAAGACAAGCTAGTGGAAAAGAAACAAGAAGAAATGATTCAGCAAGTAAGGGCTCGTTTACTTCCCATGTTTCCTGTTTTCATTTCTACTACAAATAGTAAATGTTAGATAATGCATTCTGGAAATTTTTGAAAAATGCATTTTTGAAGACATATTTAGTTTTCCAGAAATTCTGAAAATGCCAAAAAAACTGTCTGCAGTGTTTCCGAAATTGCATTCTAAAAATGTCTTCCATCTTCTTTTTGTCACAATTATAAGTAGCCTTCCATCTTCTCGTTAGGGTTCTGTATACAGCAAACCAGAATCAACTGAAAATGTTTCTAGAAAGCAAACGAGCCCTTAACCCTAAGATATATGATGTATCTTATACATGTTATCCTACCTTTGTTTTTCTTGAAAACTTATGTTATCTATATAAATTTATTAGAAACAAATGTGGAAAACATTTGTCTTATATATTAAGAATGTCAGTAAAATGCTGTGTCATATTGATTTCAGGACTTCTAAATGTTTTAAACATTTTGAATTTTTCTTATAGGGTATGTTTTTGGAGCATGGGCAAACAAGATGGTGTCTTTTACAGGAAACAGTGAAGATTCTGAAAGATTAGGGAGATTAGAATTTTCCAACAAGAAATTGCCAGTTTTTGACATGGATGATTTATTAAGGGCATCAGCAGAAGTGCTGGGAAAAGGGAATTTAGGCATTACATACAAAGCAACACTTGAAACTGGTAATGTTGTTGCAGTCAAGAGACTTAGCTACATGAATGAATTGAGCAAGAAAGTATTTCTCCAGCAGATGCAATTGCTAGGACAGATAAAGCAAGAAAATCTAGTTGAAATTGTCTCCTTTTATTATTCAGAAGAGCAAAAGCTGGTCATATATGAACTTATCTCTGATGGCACTTTGTTTGAGCTCCTACATGGTTAGTTTGGTTCTTTCTTTCCATCCTTCCTTAAATTCGGATCATGATTGCCTGTAGTTGAGAAATGACGAAGTTAACGCAGTCACGCAATCTCAGCCGTCTGATCTCGATTGGACGACTCGTGTTTTGCATTTGTAAATCAACTTCAAGATTCAACCTCAAAATGTGAGTTGTCTGATCTAAATCAGACTGCTGAGATTATATGAGTGCGTCAACTTCGGCATTTGTCAACCGCGTGCAATCCGTAAATTCGAAGTCAATTCCTAAAGAAATCACAAAGTAACTAAATTAGTACACTAACATTCATAATATGCTGGTGCTAGAGGGTAGAGAAATTGGAAGAATACCTCTTGATTGGACCACAAGAGTGACTATTATCAAAGACATAGCAAAAGGTCTTGCTTTCCTACATCATTCTTTGTCTTCTCATAAAGTCCCTCATGGTAACCTTAAATCATCCAATGTCCTAATCCATCAAGATAGCCAAGGCTACCATTCCAAGCTCACAGACTATGGCTTGTTGCCTTTACTCCCAGCTAAGAAAAATGCAGAAAAGCTAGCCATAAGCAAGTCACCAGAATTTGTTAAAGGGAAGAAGCTGACACATAAGACTGATGTCTATTGCTTTGGTATCATTATGCTAGAGATTATAACTGGAAAAATTCCTGGTCAAATGTTAGGTGAAGAAGTTGAAGAAACAACCAATGATCTTTCAGATTGGGTAAGAACTGTGGTGAACAATGATTGGTCCACAGATATACTGGATTTAGAAATACTAGCAGAAAGAGAAGGACACGATGCAATGTTGAATCTAACAGAGTTAGCTCTGGAGTGTACAGATATGACACCAGAGAAGAGGCCTAAAATGAGTGTAGTTTTGAGGAGAATTGAAGAGATAGAGGAAATGAAAAAAGAGAATGACTGAAACAAATTTGAGTCACTACAGAAGAGCACCACAGGAATGTTCCCAAATTCATCAGAACACTCAACTCAATTCAGATAGCAATGACACATCATTCAAACTGCAATGTAACCTTATGTGAGGAGATCATTTTTTCAGAAGAGATAAAAATCTCTTTGATATTGAGCAATTTTATTATTTCCATTGTTTTCATGTTTTTACATTAAAAGACACATTAGTAAGGATTAGGAGATCTATTGTTAGAAATTGTACCAAATAGAAACAAAGTACTCCTTTCTTCAGAGTTTTGAGATTGAAAATATGTCTCATTCAAAATCACCTGGATCTCCTTTCCAGAAGAAAGCCTTAGCTTCAACTATGTCCATATTTTAGGACCTCAGAAAATCGCAGTTAAGTTGTGCTATTCAGTGAATTAAAGTATGTTTATCCTCTCCATTGGATAGATTCATTTGAGAGAAGTATAAAGAATAGTCAACTAATCATTTGAGTTTAAGACAAGAGTTTAATAATTATGTGTTGACAGCGTAAAAAAAGTTTTGCGAAGACGCCCAATTATATTTCACCATGATGTTATGTCATAATATTAATATTATTTCCTAAAATACATACACAAATATCTACTACATATTGAGATATGATTAAACGTCTATGTAAAACTTTTTTTTTATCATCAGTTAAATTCAGAAAAGAATGAGGTGATTTATGCAATTTAGTAAATATAATATTAGTACATTGAAATTTTATACCAGAATCACTTAACCAAACCCAAAAACTACCCAGAGAATAAGAAGAACTTGATCTGAGCCAAGTATTTTGGGCTGATTAAGCTTGTCTTCACGTGAGGTGCACTCGGCAAAGTTAGGCATGAATGCACCACATAATACAACAAAAAATCAAACCTTTTTTTTTCACTAGATAACATTGTCTACATAAATTATACATACAATAACATTTTATCATAAATTATATCTAATGGTATTAAGGGAAAAAAATGTTTTTAGTCCTATAGAATTGCAAAAGTTCAACTTTAGTCCCTATTTTTTTTTTATCCATTTTTAATCCTTATAAAATATAAAAACTATGTGTTTTTAGTCTTTGGCCATGGACTAAAAACACATGACTTTTGTATTTTATAGGAAATAGAAAAAAAAATATATAGGGATTAAAGTTGAACTGTTGTAATTTTTAACCAACATGGTGTGACACGGTTGGTAGATAACCAGGTCTCTTAAGCATGTAGTCAGGGATTCGAATCTTAACTCATGTGTATGGAAAAATATCTATTGAAAAAGTCAAACTCTTAAATAAATATCAGTAACTCGAAGGATTAGTCTTTAGCTTCTATACGGGGACAAGGTGGGTTCACTCAAATATATTTTACCGTTATTTAAGATTAAATTTCTTTTAATGGTGTAAACTGTGATATCTTATCATGAATTATATCTAATAGTAACAGAATGTTTTAATCCGGATTTCTTTTTATGGCCTATAATCATCTCCAGGAATAATTTGCAGGTTCTGCTTTTGACAAATTGTGTAGGATGGAATATAGATCAGTACTAAGTATAAAAAATGAAAGGAAGGAAAATATTGAAGTATAATTATATGATTAATAATTAAAGTTTACTAAACTCAATATGCATTCAACAGTTAACACATAAGTGTCGATGGTTTGATACAATTATAAACATATTCAATGCTTAAATTTAATATTGTGAAATTAAATATAATTGATTCTGCATTATCTAACATAAAAAATTAGTAAAACTACACAAACTTCAATACTCAAATCAAACAGGACTCTCTGAAACCGCAACCGCCTAGTGAACCCTTTGGTTTTTGTCCTTATTAATTTAGAATATCAAGATCAACATTAAACTGCAAAAAAACACAAATGATTGTTGATATATGATGTAGATATAGATGTATGTATGTAATGTAAAGGAAACAAACAATAACTCAAATTGTGCTGAGAAGCCAACACATATCACTACGTGCCCATCATGTAGCATCTCACATTGCCATGTGTCTCACCAAAGTCCAACCCCTATTTTCCTCATATAAGCCCTTGACACTCCACTTTTAAGCCATGCAAAGGACCCTCAAGTTCCAAATTTCCATTTTAAGTTGCAATTGCTTCAAATAACAATCTTTCTCAAGAAAGAAAGAATATAGACTCAAACTCTCAATCAAAAAAATTCATCTTGATTGGTAGTCTTAGGGGAGGTGTGAAAAGAAAGTTTTGGGGAGATGTCAACCAGAAGGTATGCTTTTGGAAGGGCTGATGAGGCTACTCATCCAGATTCCATAAGGGCTGCCATAGCTGAATTTGCCTCCACTTTCATCTTTGTCTTTGCTGGAGAAGGCTCTGGCCTTGCTTTGGGTTTGTATTTATATATACTCAAAATCTATCCTTGCATGCTTAACTAGCTTGCTTCATACACTTCACAAAAATGGTTAATTTGATTAGTTATTATCTTCGCTTACACAATGAGAAATAATCTTCTCCTTCTCATATATATAAAACTTTGGCTAAATTACAAAATTGGTCCTCTATGTTTATTTTAGGTTTCAATTTGGTCCTCTATGTTTTATTTGTTTCGTTTTGGTCCCTTACGTTTTAAAAGTTACAACAGGTTGGTCCTTTCCGTCACTAAAAGTCAATTGTCCGTAGCTAAAAGCCAAATTCTAGCTACGGACAATTGACTTTTAGTGACGAAAATGACCAAATTGAAAACTAAAATAAAACGTAGAGGACCTAAACGAAACAAATAAAACGTAGAGGACCAAATTAAAACCTATAGAGGACCAATTTTGTAATTTAGCCTAAAACTTTTTAATATTTGATTATCAATTATCAATTATCAAATAATACATGCATGCTATGATTATGCTAGTTGATAATTTGTGCTTATTTAATTTAATCTAACTAATTAAGTGCGTCTCGGGGCACCAGACTCTCACTAGTGGAGTCTGGGAGGATAGATATATGCAACTTTACTTGAACTCAAGTAATAAGGCAACAACCTTACCTTTGCGCCAAGACTTATTAAATTACAAATTTTAAGTTTAGTCTATAAAATTTTATTCATGTTTAGGTCCAACCTTTTACAAATTAACCCTTAATCAACTATGAAAAAGTCTATAAAAAGTCCTATTTATTAATATCTAATACATGCATCCGATGAATATGCTGGTTTTTTGGTGCATGCATATATGTTGACGGTGATTTTTGTGCTTTCTCTTTGTTACAGTTAAGATCTACCAGGATTCAGCTTTCTCAGCTGGTGAATTGTTAGCAGTTGCACTAGCACATGCCTTTGCTCTATTTGCTGCTATATCTGCTAGCATGCATGTATCAGGTGGCCATGTCAACCCAGCAGTGACATTTGGTGCTCTCATAGGTGGCAGGATCTCTGTGGTTCGCGCCGTCTACTACTGGATTGCTCAACTTCTTGGTGCTATTGTGGCCGCTCTCTTGCTTAGGCTTGTCACTAATAACATGGTAAACCTTATTCTCATGTGTATCATATAGGAGACATGATTTGGGAGGAACTCTTGGCTTCAACTTTATAACTTTTTCAATTTTAATAAATTCTTTGATACATTAAGGATGATGAACAAAAAAGAATTTATTATATGTGTGTCACAAATTCTCTCATTCAAATAAGCTAAACCATAAACTATTATTGTAGTCATATTTGATTATTAAAAAGTCAAGGACAAACTCATCGTCTACTCATATGTTCTATTTGAAAATAGAACATGCAAGAAAATTTTACTCTCACTAAATTAAACAACCTGATAAAAAAGTTGAGAACTGTTGGTATCCAATGTAGTAATACAAAATTAGATAATAATAACTTTTTAGTCTGTATGTATAATATGTTTTTTTTTTTTTTGGTTCAGTTCCTAAAAAAAATCAGTTGGTCAGTTCCTATCCCCCCAACATGTGAAATTGATTTTGGTCCTTGTTTTTTAGACTATGTGGTACTTATTCTATTATAGGGACTAAAATCATCATAGTTCACAACACATTATATGGGATTTATTCTAAGATACACAAATTACAGGGACTAAAATCAATATGGTTCACAATACATGTTATGAGATTAATTCTAAGATACACAAGTTATGGGGACTAAAATGAATATGCTCCACATATGACAGGAAACTAATTCCAAG
This sequence comes from Calophaca sinica, assembly GCA_037113605.1. Classification (NCBI taxonomy): domain Eukaryota; kingdom Viridiplantae; phylum Streptophyta; class Magnoliopsida; order Fabales; family Fabaceae; genus Calophaca; species Calophaca sinica. The sequence continues at coordinate 72,535,383 of CM073737.1, read as the reverse complement.
ATTGATACATATTATAAGATATTATAAGGACCAAAATCAAAATAATGAGAATCAAAAACAACTTTTTTTTTTTTTTTATATTTCAGGATTCAAAGCAAGCATTTTTTAAATCTCTATTTTTATAGAATTGGTGTATATTATTTAGTAAAAAAGAATTGAACTTTCAATGATAATTGATATGGTGTTGTGGCTGTTTACTATAGAGGCCAGCAGGGTTTCATTTGGCACATGGGATTGGTGCAGCACATGGGCTTATACTTGAGATTATCATGACATTTGGGCTGATGTACATAGTATATGCAACTGCAATTGATCCCAAAAGGGGCAGTGTTGGGGCAATTGCACCTTTGGCAATTGGACTCATTGTTGGGGCAAATATCCTTGTTGGTGGGCCATTTGATGGAGCATGCATGAACCCTGCTCTTGCTTTTGGGCCTTCCTTAGTGGGCTGGAGATGGCACTACCACTGGATCTTCTGGGTTGGTCCATTCCTTGGGGCAGCACTTGCAGCACTCATATATGAATATGTTGTTATCCCAACAGAGCCCCCTCATGCACACCAACCTCTGGCTCCTGAAGATTACTAGTTTTCTTTTGTCTATCAAAATATAAAGGCATGTTCATGTACCACTTTGTTTTTACCACCTTTTTTCTGCATTAGTTTCCATTGAGTTATTGCCTGTGCATTGTAATTTTCTTCTGTTTTTGGGGTATCAACTTGTGTGTAGCTGTGTTGTCTTGTGTGCTGCAAATATTGAATAAAATGAGAACATTGGCATTATATTTTAGTTACACTTAGGCTCTGTTTGGTAAGGCCAAAACACTAGCTTATAGTGGATAAACTCGTAGTTTGTGTTTGGTAACCACTATCTTATGGCATTTTTTCACAAGTTTATAGCGTTTTTCCAGATGCTACTTGAAATAGCGTTTGAGCTTATAGCGTGTTATTTTTCTCTCGTTTTTACCCTTAAAATTTTAATTAAATTCCTCATTTATCCTCTATCAAATGAAGAAAAAATTATTAATCCTTACAGTCTCTCTCATTTATTAAAATGTACTTTTATGTCATTGTATATTTATCAGTCAATTCAATGTCCTTTTATGTCATTATGTATTTATCAGTCAATTCAACCGCTAATTTTACCAAACACTTTAAATTCAATTTGCTAGCTTATCTACTATTAGTTATCCGCTCTAAGTCCATCTACTATCCGTTTGCTTATTCGCTATTCGCTATTTTTTACCAGACAGAGTCTTAGCATGTAAATATTCTAAAACTAAATAATAGCACAAAGGCTTAATTACACTTTTAGTCTTTTAGGTATCGCAATTGTGCAATTTTGGTCTATTAGGTTCAAATTGTGTAAATTGGGTCTTTTAAGTATCGTGATTGTGCGATTTTGGTCCATTAGGTTCGAATTGTGCAAATTGAGTGTTTCAAGTATCGAGATTGTGCAATTTTGGTCATTTTATCCATTTGTCGTTCAATTTCTTACTAAAAATGTTGAAGTGTCGTGTGGATATGACATTGCGCATAACTTATTGTGAGTGACATGTTATGTTACCCAATTGTCATCTAAGTTGGCTTAAAAATTTTTAAAAAATTAAAAGCACGATAGGACGGAGAGATTAAAATTGTACAATTGTAATACTTGAAAGACTTAATTTGTGCAATTAGAATCTAGGAGATCAAAATTACACAATCACAATATCTACTAGACTCAATTCGCGTAATTAGAATATGGGGAACAAAAATTGCACAATTGCTATACTTCAAAAACTAAAAGTGCTATTAAGAACATAAGAACATTGACTAATGGAATTGTGTAACATATGGCTTTGTTGGAACATGATCTATTGTGTTTTCTTAAATAATGAAGATAAGAATGCAACCTTTGAATATTTTAGTTTTTCACTTGTATTGGAGTACAACTTTCACCTTAGTAAATAATTATTCCAAAAGAACAGTTAGAGGGAAACCCTTTCCTCTATGTCTCTATACAACAAATAAATCCAGCTTAACAATGTCAATAGTCAATATTTTATACATCTACACTTTCAGTTTGCTTGTAAAATCTGGCTACCCAAGGAGCAAGTTTAGTAATATGAGGTGTCCTGGGGTTGGCAGAGTAATAATCAGACCAATAGCAAGGATTGAGTCTATCAGCAAATTTTTTGTCAGCATAAAGGCAAAAGGGTAGCCAATTTTCCCCTCCGTTCATTCTTCTCTTCCTTTCCCTTGGGTAAGCCAAGGGTGCTTGTACATACCTGCAATTGTGTCAACAGCATTTAGCAATATATTAGCAAGTGGTTCCTATCCAAAGGAAAATGAGAATTTCAGTCATATCCTATAGCTCTAAAGAACAGCATATTAGAGATTTTAATTCAATACTAATTCAAACTGTTAATAAAGTATGCAGAAGAGCCAATGAACAACTTGTTTATGTTAAATACCAAGGCAAAAGTAGACATAAAGGTTAGGGGAAAAAAAAACACCAAAAGAAGCTCCTAACACAGCATAGCATTTAATGAAAGCATTTAATGAAACTACTACATAAATTCTACTTCAGACTGCAAGCTAAAAAAAATAATAATAGTAAATAAAAATAAAAATAAAATACCTGATACCATTAACAACAGCATCCCAGCAGAAGTGAGTATGACCAAACAGATGACAAGATGATGCATCCCTTCTTCCCTGAGCTCCATGTATAGATCTTATTCGATCTTCAAGAGAGTCTGAACCAATTATTTTTGGGAGCTTGGGATAGAATAACATCCTCTTCTCTGGACAAAGTTCCTGCCTGTGAAGCATGCAAGCAAATATAAGCCATAACCAGAACAAATAAGCTTTTAAATAAATGATTAAATATGGTTTTAGTCTCCCTAATATACTCATTTTTTTGTTTTAGTCCCTATAAATTTTTTTTTTCCCGAAATGGTTTCTATAATATTTTTTTTCGTTTTAGTCCTTATTGTTTTGTTTTAGTTCTTATAGTATATTTTTTTATTTGTCTTCTCATCACGTACAAAAGTTGGGCAACACACTCTCAGATTAATTTCTTCCTCATTAGGAAAGCGGATAGAAAGATTTGTATGGACTGTAAGGTTATACCTGACGAGAGCTTGACTACCCAACATAGAGTCTTGGTTATAGATGTACGAGTTAAGGGGAGAGTGAAGAGAAGATGCCACGATAAGGTTCCAAGGATCAGATGGTGGCGAATGAAGGGTGAAAAACATATGATCTTCCAACGCAAGGTCCTGGAAAGAGGTTTCTGGGAGGCAAACGGTAGCGCCAATATCATGTGGAACAAGATGGCCGAGGGGCTCAGGAAGATGGCAAAAGAGACCTTTGGGGAATCAAGAGGTTTTGGTTATGGGGATAAAGAATCCTGGTGGTGGAATGATAGTGTGCAAGAGAAAGTTAAGGTCAAAAGGGAATGTTTTAAGGCTTGGTCGTTGTGCAAAAATACAGAAAACTGGGATAATTACAAGGAAGCTAAGAAGGAGACCAAGAAGACAGTGAGTGAAGCGAGATCTAAAGCTTATGAAGGGTTTTATCAATTCTTAGGCACCAAAGCTGGAGAAAAATCTATTTACAGGCTTGCCAAAGGTAGGGAAAGGAAGACGAGAGATTTGGATCAGGTGAAATGTATTAAGGACGATGAGGGTAAAGTATTAGTTATGGAGCGGGATATCAAAGATAGATGGAAGAAATATTTTCACAGTTTATTCAACGAGGGCCATGGAACTTTTTCATACTCTAAAGTGCTATGCACTAGAGAGGAGGACCAAAACTATACCTTTTATCGGAGAATTCAAGAGCGTGAAGTTAAAGAGGCTTTAAGAAGGATGGACAATGGCAAGGCAGTCGGACCAGACAATATTCCGATTGAGGTTTGGAAGAGCTTGGGAGATACAGGTATTCATTGGCTCACCAAGTTGTTTAATGCGGTCAAAGAAAATGTCGGATGAATGGAGGAGAAGCACTTTAATCCCGATTTATAAGAACAAGGGAGACATACAAAATTGTGCTAATTATAGAGGGATTAAACTCATGAGTCATACTATGAAGCTATGGGAAAGAGTGATCGAGAAGAGGTTGAGAAAGGAAACTTACATTACGGAGAATCAATTTGGTTTTATGCCTGGGAGATCGACTATGGAGGCAATCTACTTATTGCGTCGGCTCATGGAGCGATACAGGGAGGATAAAAAAGACTTGCACATGGTTTTTATTGACTTGGAGAAGGCGTATGAGAGAGTGCCTAGAGAGATCTTGTGGAAAGCTTTAGAAAAGAAAGGGGTTTGCGTGGCCTATATCCGAGCCATCAAGGATATGTATGATGATGCCACTACTAATGTGAGGACTCAAAGCGGATCCACAGAAGATTTTCCGATCACTATAAGGCTGCATCAAGGGTCGGATTTAAGCCCCTATCTGTTTATATTAGTCTTAGATGTGCTCACGGAACACATACAAGAGCCAGCACCGCGGTGCATGCTGTTTGCAGATGATATTATCCTAGTCGGGGAATCGAGAGAGAAGATAAATGAGAAGATTGAGACTTGGAGACAAGCTTTGGAGACACACGGATTCCGCTTGAGTAGGAATAAGACGGAGTATATGGAATGCAAGTTTAGTAGAAGGCAAAACACCCCTAGCATAGAGGTGAAAGTTGGGAACCATATCATACCACAAGTTACTAAGTTTAAATACCTGGGGTCCATCATACAAAACGACGGAGAAATAGAGGGTGATGTGAACCATCGAATTCAAGCGGGGTGGTTGAAATGGAGGAAGACATCAGGTGTTTTATGTGATAACAAGGTCCCACTCAAGTTAAAAGGTAAGTTTTATCGGACAGCGGTTAGACCTGCGATGTTGTATGAGACTGAATGTTGGGCGGCGAAAGGTCAACACGAGACTAAGCTAAAGGTGACAGAGATGAGGATGTTGCGATGGATGAGTGACAAGACTAGACGAGACAAGATCTGGAATGATAGTATCAGAGAAGGAGTGGGGGTGACACCTATCTTGGAAAGGACGGTTGAATCTCAGTTGAGGTGGTTTGGGCATGTTTGGAGGAGAACGGTAGATTCAGCAGTAAGAAGAGTTGATCAGATGGAGGTCAACCCAGTTGCTAGAGGAAGAGGAAGACCACGGAAAACTATAAGTGAAACTATCAAGAAGGACTTTGAAGTGAATGGCTTCACTAGTGATATGATTCATGATAGATCACTATAGCGTCGTTTGATCCAGGTAGCTGACCCCACCTAGTGGGAAAAGGCTTTGTTGTTGTTGTTGTTTAGTCCCTGTAATATTTGGTTTATATTTAATTCGTCCCTATATGATAGGGATTGAAACAAAAAAATAGTATATCATAGAGACTAAAACGGAAAAAAAGTATATTACAGTGACTAAAACTATATAACAAGAACCAAAATGAAAAAAAATATCACAAGGACTAAAACGAAAAAAAAATTACACAAACCAAAACAAAAAATGAGTAAATTTAAGGGACCAAACACATATTTAAGTCTTAAAAAAAAAACAAATAACTGTAACACAACCACACAAGTGTTGCTGTTTATGTTGCTCCTCACGCACCAAGAGATGGTTCATAAAATAAATTGAATAATAATAATGCATGTTGGTGTTTTCGAGGAGTTATTTATACTAGGGGTGGCAAAGCCATCCATTTATCCATCAATCATCCAATCCATCTATAAGAAAATCCATCTAATCCATCCATTACAAAAAAAAAAAAAAAAGGATTGGATCCAATCCATCCATTTAACTTAATGGATGGTTAGTCATCTATCCACTATTTTTCTAAATCCATTGGATTATACTAGGGGTGACAAATGGATGGAATGGATAATTTTTTGAATTGATTATAAAATATATTTTTAATCATAAAAATATTTTAATTACAAAAAGTATTTTTAACCATAAAAAAAATATTTTACTCTCTCCTCTCTCTCTCTCCCCTCCCTCCCTTCCCTCTCTCCTCTCTCTCTCTCTCTCCCCCCTTTCTCCCTCCCCTCTCTCCTCTCTCTCTCTTTCCTTTCTCCCTCCCCTCTCTCTCTCCCTTCTCTCTCTCTGCCCTCTCTCTCTCTCTCCCGAGAGACCTCATTCTCTTTTTTCTGGTCACATGCATTATTCATTATTTCGCCTTATTTTGTTAATAGAGCAAACAACTAAACAAAAATTGAACAACCTGAAAATACCAAACAGTCAGCACGGACATTAAAATACCACGGATCAATTGTCTATGTCTGCAATTGTGTACGTGATATATCGTTCTTCCTAAATTTGAAGGCTAATATCGTTCTTCTTAAATTTGAAGGCTAAATTATTTGACTCGTTGAAATTGTGAAGTAAATATTTGATATTGCTATATTCCCTAAAGCTGTTTCACATTGAAATTAAAAAGGGTACTTGGTGAGATGGTGGTAAGCTTGGCTGAGTTGGCTCTAATAAAAAGTGCTTAATCAACTTGGGGAATGTCTTAAATTAAGAAAAAGAATAAACCGATGAAAGGTAATTAATATTTTGAGGCCGTAAAAAAAATATTTTGAGAAAAATTTTGTTCCAGAAGTGTGATTCTTATGAAAGAGGGAGAGGGGGAGAGAGAGGAGAGAGAGGGAGGGAGAGAGACGGGAGAGAGGGGAGTAATTTTTTTTTTTATGATTAAAAATAATTTTTTGTGATTGAAAATATTTTTTTGTAATTAAAATATATTTTATGATTATTTTTTTTTGTAATTAAAAAAAAATTTATGATTAAAAATAATTTTTTGTGATTAAAAATATTTTTTGTGGATGGATTGGATATCCATCCATAAAAAATTTGTCAATGGATGGATTGGATGGTTTTTTTTAAATGGATGATGGATGAATTAGATTTTCTTGATGAAATTTTAGTGGATAGTAAATGGATAAATGAATTTTTCCAATCCATCCATTAGGATCCATAAGGAAATCCATCCATTTTGCCACCCCTAATTTATACCAATGTTACACCTTTTCATCATACAATCATGCCTTATAGACCACTTTTCATTATATTAATTTTGCTGTCCATTCAATGGCGGATCCACCATGAAAGGGTTGGGGGCAATTACCCCCACGACATAATTATTTTTTAGTTGAATATGCTTAATAATTTTTATTTTGCCCCCATAAAAAATTAGGTGTTGCTCCCATAAGACACTTTTTTTTAAATAAGTGAAGAAAGTTATAACAGATAAAAAAGATAATAAATTGATACTAATTTCATCTCTTTATCCTTCTAGTTTTTACCACTTCTCAAACACTAAACTCACACAATGACAAGACACATTAGATTTTAAAAAAGAAACACCGTTCAAGATAGAAGAAAAGATTAAGAGACTCAAAGAGCAGAGACAATTTTCTGATAATTTTCTATTAATATCATTAGACTAAGATACAAAAAGTAATACCAGGGAAAAACTTATGAGAGATGAATGGTTAAATAATTTTTTTTTTTGAAAAATGCTTAAATGATTGTGTTATTACATACATAGAGGTATATTTTTTATAGTATTGACATTGCAAAAATCACATAACATTATTATGAAAATGCGTAGAACACAATTGTAATCTGTAGAAGTTTAGATATTATAAGTTTTTTTAGTCATAAAGACCATGTATTTTGTAAAAACTTATAATATTTTTTATATGAAAATATTATAACTATTTCTTATCCCCACGAAAGAAAATTTCTAGATCCGCCATTGTGTCCATTGCACTGACGATAACATGTACTAAGCAATTAACACAGTGTTTTCTAATAAGTTGCTCTTGGAATGGAACTGACAAAATAGCTATAATTTAAATGACAGATGAATCACCTGGGAACAAAGTGGGAAAAGGTAATGATGTGATCACATGTCTTCTGAATCTCCTTTATCACTTCCATTTTTTTATCATTCATGGCATCAAAATATAAAGAGAGGGAGGTATCACCATTTGAAAGTCCAATGGGCCACTTACATGCATAGAAGTCCTTACATGCCTAAGAGGAGGGGGAAAAAAAAATACCATAGGTGTTGGGAAAGAAGAAAACGAGAAAGCATATGAGAGAATCCATGTATCTAAATTACACACTGGATAGAATATTATACATACAAAGAATCATAAATACAAGGATTTACGGTTATCCTAATTATCATACTTACATACAATCATCCCACAATTACCTATTCATATTAATTCTAACAATATGTACAGATTTACATCAAGCTTGATACATGCATGGTATATGTCACAGCTATGCTGCCTTGTCTAATCACAGCTAGTAAGCTAAGTAATTAACAGTTCTGTAACTTCTGTTAGATATCTGTTAAAAGTTTTTGTTATCATAGAAGCCATTGTAGACTATAAATTTAGTAGTCCCCACCGATCATTGCATCATATTCATTCTCTCAGATTCAGAGAAATAGACACTGATTTTCTCTCTCTGATTCATATTCATTTCCTTTGATTTCTCTAACATTCTCTCAATTTCTCAAGAATCACTAACACTATTCAAGACCAGTCTAACCAATAGCAGTTTATGGCAGCCTAAACCAAACTCAGCCTTGTGATTGAGAACTACATTCTACATAGAAAAGTTAGAACAATCCGAGAAAAATATACAGATGTAAATGCTGAAATGCTATAAAAGAAAAATCTGCACAAAATGCAAATAGTAACCTGGATCAAAAATAGACAAAGGGAAGTGTAAAAATTAATTATCCAAATTCTGCATTTTGGGAACAGAGTCACATGCTAGAGTGACAGTTTTACCTCATTTTCTGATTCTTTTCAAATTTTCTAAATTGAAAGCTATCCCCAGTCCTGGAAATGTAAGAACTTTATCTCTTATTTCTTTTTAATTTATTTCTTCACCACTGTCAAGGACCAACTCTCATGAAAGAGCCCTTGAAGTGTTGATAATGCACAAACTCATTCTTATCATGTTCTGTAATTTATCTCTTTTAAAAGAAAGGAGAATTGTGGCAGCAAGGATTGAACTCTTAACCATTTGATCATAGAAGCTTTAATCACATGTCAAGGACCAACTCTCCCAAAACCTTGAGTACTTAGGCGAAGGCTTAAGAGTTATAACTGTGAATAAGGAAGTTTGTAAATAGTTGATTAATTTATATATGTATTCGGCCCAGGCCCGTTAGGTTTACGCATAGAATTGCCTATTTAAACTCATTAGTGTTTGTACTCAAGGATAGACAGACAATCAATAAAACGGAACTACAGCTACTCTGTAGTCGCAGACGTAGGCAAAGATTAGCCGAACTGCGTGACCAATATTGCGCCTCATACTAACTAACATGGTATCAGACTAGTTACCTGGGATTCTGCTTCTATGTTCTTGGCCTGGCGTTCGTGACCTAGTTCTGCTCCTCGGCTTCTCCTCTGGATTCGATCTCTGCTCTGCTCGCGACCTAACTCTCGATCTCTGCTCGCGTCTCTGTTCTCTCCTTGCGACGTGATTCTCGGTTTCCCTTTGTTCTCGATCTCGGCTTCTCGTCTGGTTCTCTGCTTGAGAGGTGATTTCGTCTCTGTTTTGAGACGTGATTCGTGATTCCTTTGATTTGGTCTTCCTCGTTCTGGTTTGCGACCTTTCGTGGTTGCGTGGTTGCGATTTCCTGGTTCGTGGTTGCGTGGTTCCGTGGGTTTCGTGGTTGCGCTTTCCTGCATCATCGTCTCTTCTTGATTATCATAGGCTATTCGTGGTTGTTGGTCCTGATCGTGGCAATGTGTTGATCGTGGCTTGTTATTCGTGGCAACGTGATTTATCGCGTTAAGTCTCATTGATTTCCCTCGTTGCTTTTGTTGTTGTTGGTCCCATTGATACCTTTAATAATTTTTTAAATGGCTTCAGAGAAAGAAAGGGATATTTTTTGTGTTCGTTTTACTGGTAAGAATTATGCTGCCTGGGAATTTCAGTTCAAGATGTATGTCAAAGGGAAAGGATTATGGAGTCACCTTGATGGGGTTTCTAAGGCACCGGAAGACAAAACTGCCTTAGATGCGTGGGAAGTGAAAGATGCTCAAATTATTTCTTGGATCCTTAGTACTATTGATCCTCAGATGATCAACAATTTGCGATCTTTTTCAACTGCTCAAGAAATGTGGAATTACTTGCAGCGTATTTACCACCAGGACAATACGGCCAAGCGTTTCCAATTGGAACTAGAAATTGCTAATTACAAACAAGGTAATTTGTCCATTCAAGAATATTATTCTGGTTTTCTGAATTTGTGGACAGAACACTCTGGTATTATATATGCTGCTGTTCCCAAACCGTCACTTTCGGCTGTCAAAGATGTTTATGATACTAGTAAACGAGATCAATTTCTCATGAAACTTCGCCCGGAGTTTGAGGCAGTTCGCGGTGCTCTGCTGAATAGGAACCCTGTTCCTTCCTTGGATATCTGTGTTGGTGAACTGCTCAGGGAAGAACAACGTCTCCATACTCAAGGAACCATGTCTCATGATCCCGTCCTTTCTGAACCCGTGATTTGCTGCATATGCGCGAAAATAGAGGCCAAGGCCGTGATATGCGACACACACAATGCGCCTCTTTCAAACAGTTTGGCCATGTTCCCCGTCGTTCTCCCAAGAAATTCTGCAATTACTGCAAGCAGCAGGGTCATATCATCTCTGCACGTCTCTGGCGTCCTCCACGGCCAAGTTGCGTCGGTCAGGCATTCCATGCCACCATCGCTCTGCGGTGGTCCTTCCACCAGTGGTGCATCTGATGGTGGTGCTCTTCAGCCTGAATTGATTCAACAAATGGTACTTTCTGCTCTTTCAGCTTTGGGCATTACTGGTAAGTCCTCTTTCATTTCTCGTCCATGGTTACTTGACTCTGGTGCATCGAATCACATGACGGGTTCTCCTGAACACTTGCACAATTTAAATCCTTATAATGGCAATCATAAAATTCAAATTGCTGACGGGAGTACCATTCCTATAACCAGTGTTATCAAATCGCGCCATAGCGGCCGCGATCGTGCTATAGCGTCGCGGAATCTGGCCCTGCCGCGACGGAAACCGCCACGCGATGAGCCGTTCGCGACAACCGCGATTTCGAGCGCGACGCCGTTATCGCCATCGATTCGTAGCGGCGATTGCGGAAGACATGGTTTCGAGGATCGGATTTGGTGACGAAATCGAAGGATCCGCCCATTTTGAGTTCGGCCCGTTTAATTTGAAGTATAATCGCACGTGTTCGCGGTTATTTCAAGAGGAAGCGAATCGTTATCGTGCATGGAAAGAAAAGCGAGAAAAATCGGGGATCAAATTAAATCAAATCGATTGTTCCACTCCCAACAATCCAGGATTGATTCTCTCCACTAAACCACTACTATAAGGCTATATGTAAACCCTACTTCCTTTCACAAAGACCGCGACGCTCGCAACTCTCGCATTCTCAGATCGCACGCTCTGCAACTCACAGAGGAGAATGATTAGCTTTTTGTCTTTTATGTCACTTTGTTTTGAGTTTTTGAGTTCACCGGTTTAGTTCCTTTGCTTAATTATCTTTTATGTTCTTGTTTTATGCTACTTTCCGTGTTTTGAGAATTAGAGTTTATGTTGAGGTTATATTTCGGACTTTCAATGTTCTTGTTTGATTTATGTTGACAATTTGAATTTGAATTTGAGTTTATGTTCTTGTTTGGTTTTGTTATTGGACTCAGTTTTACTCTGCCTTTGTTTCATCTTGCTTCATTCTCGCTTCGCAACTCTGCACTCTCGTGAAATATAAATGTCAAGTGTTTTGTTGGATTTTTTAGTTGATTAGTTCACTGTTTTATATATAATTTTATTTTTTAATCCACTATTTGACTTCCGCTATTAGCCCGCTACGCGATCCGCTATTTCACATAGCGGATTTTGGGCTCGCCGCAATTTTCCGCGATCCGCGATTAATAACACTGCCTATAACTCATGTTGGTGACATTAACTCTAAGTTTCGAAATGTGCTTGTAGCACCTGGACTTGCTTCCAATTTATTGTCTGCTGGACAATTGGTGGATGACAGTTGTGATGTTAATCTTTCTCGTGCTGGTTGTTTTGTGCAGGAACAGGTGTCGGGGAAGGTGATCGCAAAGGGGCCTAAAGTGGGAAGATTGTTTCCGCTCCAGTCTATTTCTAGTCATTTATCTCTTGCGTGTAATACTGTTTTGAATTCATGTGAGGATTGGCATAGGAAATTGGGCCATCCAAACTCTGTTGTTTTGTCTCACTTATTTAAGACTGGTTTGTTAGGTACTAAACCTATGGATTCTAGTGCCTGTATTTCATGTTCTGTTTGCAAATTAGCTAAAAGCAAAACACTTCCTTTTCCGTCTGGTGCTCATCGTGCTTCTACTTGTTTTGAGATAATTCATAGTGATGTTTGGGGAATCTCACCTGTAGCTTCTCATGCTCACTATAAATATTTTGTCACCTTTATCGATGATTATAGTCGTTTTACTTGGATTTATTTTCTTAAATCTAAATCTGAAGTGTTTTCTATGTTTAAGAAATTTCTGATGTATGTTGAAAATCAATTTCAAACTAGTATTAAAATTCTTGATGCTGATTACGGTGGTGAATATATGTCTCATGAGTTTGGGGAGTTCTTACGAAAAAGGTGTATTGTCTCAACGATCTTGTCCCAATACCCCTCAGCAAAATGGTGTTGCAGAACGTAAGAATCGTCACTTGTTGGATGTAACACGTACCTTACTTCTCCAGGCTTCTGTTCCATCCAGATTTTGGGTGGAGGCTCTTTCCACAGCTGTTTTTTTGATCAACCGTCTTCCTTCCATGGTGATTGAGTTTGATTCTCCTTATTTTCGTCTTTTTAAAACTCAGCCTGATTATAGTAGTTTACATACTTTTGGGTGTGTTTGTTTTGTTCACCTACCATCCACTGAAAGACATAAGCTTGGGGCACAATCTGTCCAATGTGCATTTATGGGGTATAGTCATTCTCATAAGGGTTTTGTGTGTTATGATGTCTCTAACCATCGTTTTCGCATTTCTAGGAATGTGACATTTTTTGATCATCAGTTTATGTTTCCTTGCCCTACTCCTGGTCTGACTGATATTGCTATACTTCCCCATTTTTCTACTTTGTCTCCATCTATAGAACGTTTCAAACCAGGTCTTGTATATGCGGACAACGCGATAAACCAGTTCCCACTTGCCCTTCCGATCTTTGACCCACCACGATCTCGATCCTGTCTGGTTGCACCACGGCGTTCTAGTAGAACGTCTCGAGCACTGATAGATATTCACCAGGCGAGTTTGATTCCTCACATCTGCTTTAATCGTTTCTCTATCCGCATATCTATTCCTACTTGTTACTCGCAGTCGTTAAAGATGTGTGTTGGGTAAATGCTATGAATGAGGAACTCCAGGCCCTTCAGGACAATTTTACTTGGGATATTGTTCCTTGCCCTCCTGATATCAAACCCATAGGCTGTAAATGGGTGTATTCTGTGAAACTAAATTCTGATGGATCTCTCAATCGGTACAAGGCTCGATTGGTTGCTTTATGCAACAAACAAGAATATGGCAATGAATACGATGAGACATTTGCACCGATTGCTAAAATGACTCTTTGTTAGAATGGTGCTCTCTATAGTCTTCTCATGGGTGGTCTCTCCACCAAATGGACGTGAAGAATGCATTTCTTCATGGCCACCTTACTGAAGATATTTATATGACTCCCCCTCAGGGCCTATTCTCTTCATCTACGGGGGTGTGCAAGCTCAAACGCTCTCTATATGGTTTGAAAGCAGCGCCAGAGCATGGTATGAGAAATTCCGTTCCACTCTACTTGGGTTCTCTTTTACTCAAAGTCGGTATGATTCGTCTTTGTTCATTCACCGCACATCTACGGGCATTGTTACGCTCCTTCTTTATGTTGATGATATGATCATTCTGGTTACGATGCGAGATCTATACAGAAGTTAAACAAAAGCTTCAAGCCTCATTTCAAATGAAAGACCTTGGTCTTTTACATTATTTTCTCGGGACTCGAGGTTCATTCTACCTCTAAGGGTATATTTCTTCATCAAAGCATAAGTATGCCACGGACCTTATTGCTATGGTGGCCTCCAATCCGCTAATCCTGTGGATACTCCTCTTGAAGTTAATGTTAAATACCACCGTGATTTAGGGTGAACTTTTGACCGATCCTTTCTTGTATCGGCCTCGTGGGTAGTCTTAACTACTGACCATTACTCGACCCGACATTTCGTTTCTTTGTTCAAGTAAGTCGATTCATGCATTCTCCTCGTCATCTTCACTTGGCGGTTCGTCGTATAATTCGCTACTTGAAAGGTACCTCTCAGCGGGGCTTATTCTTTCCTAGTGGGACCCTCTTAAGTTGATTGCCTACGGTGATCTTTGATTGGGTTGGGTGTCCCGACACTCGCCGCTCATCCTTTGGTTGGTGCATGTTTCTTGGTTCTTCGTTGATCTCATGGAAAAGTAAGAAGCAAGCAAGAGTCTCTAAGTCCTCAATCAATCGGAGTATCGTGCTATGTCTACGGCATGCTCCGAAATACTTTGGCTTCGTGGTCTTTTGGGTGAACTTGGATTTCCCCAAACCGAACCGACATCTCTCTATGCTGACAATACAAGTGCCATTCAGATTGTTGCAAATCCGGTTTTTCATGAGCGTACTAAGCATATTGAAGTTGATTGTCATGCTATTCGTGAAGCCTATGATAATCATGTTATATCCATCCCTCATATCAATACTCAATTTCAAGTTGCAGATATTTTGACCAAAAGTGTTCCTCGTCCACGCCATCAGTTTCTTGTTGGCAAATTGATGCTCCTTGATGACCCGCATCAATTTGAGGGGGGATGTGAATAAGGAAGTTTGTAAATAGTTGATTAATTTATATATGTATTCGGCCCAGGCCCGTTAGGTTTACGCATAGAATTGCCTATTTAAACTCATTAGTGTTTGTACTCAAGGATAGACAGACAATCAATAAAACGGAACTACAGCTACTCTGTAGTCGCAGACGTAGGCAAAGATTAGCCGAACTGCGTGACCAATATTGCGTCTCATACTAACTAACAATAACTGGTTTTAAAACACCAGGACTCTAACAACTTTGCAAAAGTTAACAGAAGAACAACCAACCTACATTATCTTGCACATATTTTTTACCACAGCATACTAATGTTCTCACACAAACTCTTGGCTGAAATCTGATAAGTGCTTTCTTCTGATTTTGCGCTCTAGCTTCTTACCAAATAATTGAGTCGTGCACAAAAATTTAGGCAGGCTTTCCACACACTAACAAAAGCTATACTACACTTTTTCTTATCTTATGTACCTCCAAAATGTTATGTCTTTACCATGGTTTATATGTATGACTTTCTTTTATGTTTATCCTTGGCTCCTTGCTACTTCCCATAGCATGTAACAAGAACAAATATAGGTAATGCCAACCTCCAGATTGACTACCATATTATTTTAGCGGACTTGATTCGAAAATTTTAGCCTCTACCAACAAGCTAATCTCCTAAACTTATGCCCTAAATACAACCCTCCTTCACTACGGCTAAAAAATGATATTTAAGAACCAACCATATGAAAGAAGGTCATGGGGCATTTACCGAACAATTTTATATCACACTTAAGTTAAACTAACCATTTTAGAGCACTGTGATAACTAGTTCAGCATATTGATGCATAGTAACTACCAAACCAGCACAAGCATGAAATTTTTGTACAACAGTAGGTAACTTTTTTGGGATCTATTATATACTATTTATCAATAACACCATTGACAATACTCCTTTTGTCAAAATCACACAGATATTTATTACACAAAAACAGAAATTGGCATAAAGTTTGCATGCAGATAGTCCCCGATTAAGCACCATGGGGAATTAAACGCGTGATCATACCATCAATCAACATTTTTTAAATGGCTTACTAGGAGTTAAGAGAATAGTCACCATCTCCAAAGACGGGATGCGAAAGCCTGTTATGTCCTTCTCTTTGTCAAAGCTCTGTGAAACAAGCGGATTGAGCATTTAAATAAATTGCCCATAAGGAACACTTTGGATCCAAGCAAAAACATATGGTATGAAAAATTGAGTAGCTAAAAACTGACACTATAGAAGTAATCACCTCATGGTACCAAGAGAACAAAGGAATGATTCCTAATTCACCGCCCACAACCATTGGATTTGTCTCAACTCCAATTCTCTTACATGCATCAAGCAATTTATTCAACTTTTCAAGAGAATCAACCTGAAGACAAATCAGCAAAAACTTTATCAGAATAAAAAGCATTGCAACAAAGACAGAGAATTTAACAGTATCAACACCGATAACTTTCAAGTGATAGTATGGCATTTAAATTAATGGAAAGGGGATAGCAGCAAGTCTGGTTTCTAATACCATGTCTAGAAAAACAGATATGCATCAAGTTATCTGAAATTTCAAGTCAAAATAAACCCAACAACAAATCAGGGTACAGTGTAAAGTATGTGGAAAATATGCCTAAAATAATGTTCATGGAATTAATGAAGTAATATCAAAACAAAGTAGCAAAACCTTTCCTATTTATTTATTTATTTATTCAGTTGTTTTGGTGGAGGTAGCTTAGATAGAAACCATGATCTGCTGACACTGATCAGATAGATAAAGTCACTAGTCTAGAACTCAGGTTAATACCTTGAGGGACTGCAGGCTTTGGTTTATTGATTAATCAAGTAAGAAGGGGACAACAACTATTTTTTCAGATTAAACCATGGCCAAAGCAAAATTTAACAAACAAGCAATATTACATAAGCTTTGACAGAGCCAAAATTAAAAGCATCGAATTTCAAACAATGGTTGCGAAGTTGATTGACTTGGTGAATAAGTTTTAATGGGATTAGGCCACAACTCTCTCTTGATGTGAGTCATATGCATTCATCGTGTCTCAAACTATAAAGACAGTCATGATCATGAACCATGTAAAAAGGATTACAGCACAAATTTATCTATGTAATAGATATCATCAAGAACCAATAATCCTAGAAGTTTTACTTGCTAGGTGGAGGCACAATAATAGTTTTTAGAGTAAAGTAAACCCTCAACTCAATCCACCAAAGATAAAGGTGTAGCCACATTAATCCTTTAAAAAGTTGTCACCAAATTAGCACATCAAAGATTAAAGTATCACATATTAATCTTCCAACATATTTTCCACCAAATTGGTCCATCAAAGTTGCAAAATTTACCAAATTAATTCTTTTTTGCCATCATTTTAGTCCTCCATATGGATGAATTTGGTGACAACTATGTACCTTTATGGGACTAATTTGATGAAAAATACTTAAGAGGACTAATGCAAAGATGCTTTAATATTTGAGAAACTAATGGTGATAAATATCTTTAGAAGACTAATGTTGTGACACCATGATCTTTCACGGACCGAGTTGAGGGTTTATTCTAGTTTTTATTAATAACAAACATGTTTGTGTCAAACAATCTACATAATGCAAGAATTTGGACCTCATGATAAGGGTACAATGACCTTACATAATTTTGTCCCTCGCGGCGGCACCAAAGGTCATGGTTTCCAGGAACATAGAAAACATGCTCAAATCTCTCTCTCAAGAGAGACATTGTCACAAAAAACATACTATATGTCTCAGCCACATCACCTGCCACAAGAAGGACATCATTCCTGTGTTTCACAGTGGACAAGCACTCCACCCAATTCAAATTCTCATCATAATCAGTATGCAAATCAGACACCACAAACACACGCAACCCATCATTGTTCCCCAAAGCAGAAGACAGTATTTGTGGCCTTCCAAGGTCACCCCTTTTCCCATAGCTGCTGCAACTAACTGTTGTCACTTGTTTAGAGAAACATGAAGAATGGTGAGGGTGTTGAGATAGTGTGAGACATGAAGGGCTAAACCTCACCACCATCAGCACACAATGCTAACCAAAACCCTTTCTTTAATCTACACTGATCCAAATTCAGCAACAACAAAAAAATGCAAGCAAGTTAAACAAATTGCAAAAGGGTAATTGATAATTTGCACTGAACATTAAAACAAAGTTCAAATTTGGGGCATGTAGGAATAATACATAGGGGACATCGAAGAATATACCCAGAATCAAAACAAAACCATGTGAGAGGCACAGAGAGAACGAGAGATCGAAAAATAAGCACCTTGTTGCATACAATAAACAAGGTTTTTGCAAGAAAATACTCAACTTGTTGATCCTTCAAAAAAAAAAAAAAAAAAAAACTCAACTTGATTATATATATATATATATATATCCCGCGGGCCACCTGAAAAATGAGATTTCGAGAGCATTATCGATCAAAGGCAATTGCTAGCTACACCCCGATGTTTACTTCCCACACCCACCCTTTTTTAATTTTTTTCCCTTCTCAAAATACCTCTTTTGAGAGACTTAATTATGGAATCCAATTATGAGGAGTTATGGAAATTTCAAATGTAGAATTCATTTTTTTCCCCCTTACTTTTTGGAACTTAATTTTTGGAACATAGATATATGCATCTCGGAAGGTATAAATTTGTCTTCCAAAAAAAAAAAATCAATAATTCATATTTTTTTTTTATTTTTCTTACTGTCTGGAACTTAATTTTCGAAACATAAATATATGAATTCTGAAAATTAAGTTTTGGTCTTCATTTTTTAATCTTTTATTTCAAAATTTATTTAAAAAATGTATAATTACGTTTCGAAAAGGACAAAACTTAGGTAAGGTTCCTTAGGTGTGGTTGGTGTTGTTCCTCTTACAAAATAGATAAATTTTTCTCTCTATGTCCACTCCTACTATTTCTAACCTCTCATAGCTACCAATATCAAAACAGTTTTTATCCTGTTTTGTGAGAGGAACAACACTCAACCACACTTAAAGAACCTTACCTAAGTTTTATCCTTCCGAATATTATATTTGGGAGTGTGCTTCACAATCTAATATATATATTGCATCTACTAGCATAAATATCACTCATACTATCTCTAACCTCTAATAACTACCAATATCAAAACAGTTTTTATCCTGTTTGTGAGAGGAACAACACCAACCACACCTAAATAACCTTACCTAAATTTTATCCTTTCGAAAATTATATTTTGGGAGTGTGTTTCACAATCTAATATATATATATATATATATTGCATCTACCTACTAGCACAAATACTATTTTAGACATCTTATATTAATAATACATGTACTTTTCTGGGACAAAAATGTCAATCTAAATAAAAATAAATTAAAATTAAAATAAAAATTAAATTCACATAAAAAATTATTTTTTTTTCAACTTTTAACTTTTTATCTCTTACCTTTCACTTTTTTCTCTCTCTTCTCTTACTTCTCTCTCTCACGTGATCCCTCTTTTTCTTGTCTCTCTCTGTCATTCTCTCTCTCTCTCTCTCTTTCTCTTCACCTTTCTCCCTCTAATTTTCTCCCCTCTCTCTTCTCTTTTTTTTTTATCAGCCTCTCTCTTCTCTTCTCTTTCTCTTTCTCATTTTTTTCTCTTTCTTTTCTCACGTCTCTTTCTTCTCTCTCATTATTTTTTTTCTCTTTCTCTCTTTTCTTAGTGCATCTCTCTTTTTTTTATTAACATTTTTAAATTTTATTAACATTTTTTAATATTTTTTAAGTTATTTATAGATGATTATTTTACTTTTGATTCTTAATGGAAGGAAAAATTACATACTATAATCTATTATTTTGTTTTTGATTCTAGACAGAAAAATATTGTATGTTGTTAGTATAATTACTTTTTATATTCTGTTTTTATGAATGTTTTTTTTTGTAAATAATTATTTTGCTCTTGAGTCCCGACAGGAGAAAATAACATGTTGTCGCTATAATTTCGTTATCTTTGAGCACATATCAATTTTTATAAATGTTTTTACTATTTTTAAATGATTATTTTCCTTTTAAGTCTCGACGGGGGGAACATTACATGTTGTCCGTATAATTTTATCGTCTTTGACACAGATCAATTTTATAAATGTTTAAATTATTTATAAATGATTATCTAACTTTTGAGTTCCAACAGAGTTTTGTTATATATTTTACTATTTATATATTTGATTATAAATATCTTTATTATATATTATTGGCTTAACTATGATCTTAATCCCTCAAAAATTCGAAAAAGTTCGTTTTTAGTCCCCCAAAAAAATTGAAGATTTTTAGTCCCCCAAATTTGAAAATGTTTTTCCGTAAATCCCTAACACTGACGCTGTTAGTGCTTAAATATGATTTTAGTCCCTCAAAAATTCTAAAAATTTATTTTTAGTCCCAAAAATTTCTAAAAGTTCGTTTTTAGTCCCCTAAAAATGTTGCCACATAACGGGGTCAGAGATAAGGACTAACGAAAAAATATTTTTAAATATAGGGGACTAAAAACCTTCATTTTTTTGGGGACTAAAAACGAACTTTTCGAATTTTTGAGGGACTAAAATCATATTTAAGCCTATACTATTTATAGATGATTATTTTATTTTTTATTCTTAACGGGAAGAAACATTACATACTATCATCTATTATTTTGCTTTTGATTCTAGACGGAAAAACATTGTATGTTGTCAGTATAATTACTTTTTTATATTCTGTTTTTATGAATGCTATAATTTTTATAAATGATTATTTTGCTTTTGAGTCCTAACAGGAGAAAATAACATGTTGTCACTATAATTTCATTATCTTTGAGCACATATTAATTTTTATAAATATTATTATTATTTTTAAATGAATATTTTACTTTTAAGTCTCGATGGGAGAAACATTACATGTTGTCCCTATAATTTTATCGTCTTTGACACAGATCAATTTTATAAATATTTAAGTTATTTATAAATAATTATCTAACTTTTGAGTCTCAACAGAGTTTTGTTATATATTTTACTATTTATATATTTGATTATAAATATCTTTACTATATATTATTTATATATGATTATTTTACTTTTGATTCTTAACGGGGGGAAATATTACATACTATCATCTATTATTTTGCTTTTGATTCTTGACGGAAAAATATTATATGTTGTCAATATAATTACTTTTTATATATCAGAGTATAAGCTTCACTAAGCCTCACTAGTGAGTTAAGTTGTTAAGAAGGAGTTAATTATTGATGTATTAGCTGTTAGGAGCGGTTATTGCCAGGCTAGCACAGGCCGGCAGTTATGAAACTTCTAGAACTATCTCCTTGTATAAATAGGCAACTGATGTAACAGTGTTGATTAACTGATTCTCTTCAATAATATTCAATTCAGTTCACATATCATCTTTCTTCTCTGTTTTCTATCTCTTATATGGTATCATCGAGCCTTACGGGTTTACGTTTCCTTGTGCATCTTTAAGCTTCTTCCATGGCGGAATCATCGCCAACTCATGAAAATGTGGTTCAATCCTCCACTGTTTCTCCAGTTGTCGTTCCTTCTTTGTTGAAATCGTTAAATCTGGACTCACGCACTCGCTATCAATAAAGCTTGATGAGAAAAACTTTCTCTTGTGGAGTCAACAAGTCAATGGCGTTATCACTGCATACAACCTGCATCGTTTTATCCTCGATCCAAAAATTCCTCTCAAGTACAGTTCGGACGGAGATCGCGTTCTTGATAAAGTTTCTGATGAATATCAGAAGTGGTTGATTCAGGACCAAATGTTATTCATGTGGCTTCTTGCTTCACTTTCAAACGGAATTCTTCCTTGTGTGCTTGGCTGTCAACACGCTTATCAGGTTTCGGACAAGATTCATAAACATTTTTACTCCTTGGTGCAAGCTAGGGTTCGTCAATTGCGATCCGAACTCAAAACGACAAAAAAGGCGTCACGCTCGATCTCCGAGTATCTGCTTCGCATTAAAGCGATTATAGATTCGCTAATTGCGGTTGGTGACACCATCACCGATCAAGACCACATTGATGCGATTCTTGATGGCCTTCCAAAGGAGTATAATTCATTCGTTATGATGACTTATGGACGTCTGGACTCTCCTACTGTTGAAGATCTTGAGTCTTTGTTAATGGTTCAAGAAGCTTAGTTCGAGAAATTCCGTCAAGAATTGACCACACCTAATGCATCGACTAATGTTGCTCAGCCCACTGCCAATTTTATTAATGTTGCAAATCAAACATCTGCTGAAGGAACTAGTAGTTCCTATTCTGGTCGTGGTGTATAAGTAATTCTTGGACCGAGCCCTAGGTCTGGTCTATCTGTAGTGTTTTTATTCCATTCTTCTTCAATCTCCTTTCCTAGGTTTCCAGGTAACTTTTTAAAGTATTTATTGGCAATATCTGGATCTTCAGTTTTTCCTGCTGCTGCAGCTAAAGCTGAAAATTCTAAGGAATATCTATATATTTAAAATTTTTAATGGAAAATTGTTCTAGATCCCTAATAGCTCTGTCTTGCAAAGCTGTCGTTTCTCTTGTTGGATCTACTCCAATTAGGATGTCTCTTATGAGAGCTACAAAGTTATAAGGATTGTCTCTATATCCTTTAACTTGATTAACTTTCTGGGGATCTTTATTCTTCAAAGATTGATAGTAACCCATTGTCGTGGTTCCCAGAGTTGTTTCCATGAAGGCAAACATATCAATGTTCTGGTTATTTCTGTTAAACCAGTTTCTCACAGCATGTTTTCCCCAAATGTTTATTTCATCTGGCCAAAGTTGAGGACTTGTTTTAGATATAATAAGCATATCTTTAGATGCTGTGGATTCATATTGAGTTCTTTTTCCATATGTTCTAGCCTTTACATTGTCATCATATTCTACTGAGGGTTTTCCCCAAGTAGGTACAATCCATTCTCCTTCTTTATCCATTGGATTATCAGGGTTCCATCTAATCCTTTTTATTCCACTTGTTGGGCCAGTGATTCCTGATGATGAGGATTCTGCCATGAAATTCTTTTGTACAAAAAGACTTTCCAAAGGCTTTTTGTTTTCTATAATATCTTCTACATTTTCTAGATTGAACCTATCTTTAACTAATTCTTCAAATTCTTCTGGATTTTTTCCTAGATATTGATAGGCATCAATGTATAAATCATCAATTTGATCTCTTAGGTTATTATGATCAAATTCTCTAGAACAAATCTGATCTAATGTTTTATGATTTTCTTCAAGAATCAGATCTTCTTGTTCATCTTCTTCCATTGGTGACCAGAGGAGTTCTTCCCATTTATCCCATTGATCATCTTCTTCATCTTCACTTTCCTGGCTTAGGAGCAGGGCTTGATGAATAGATTCATCATCCGATTCTTCTTCTTGTTGAATGGATGTTTTTCTATAATTTATGAATCTTAAGCTTGTAGTTCCATCTATGTTTTGGTACATAATTGTTTCTTCTGGGACTAGAGCTTCTCTTGAATCTTCTATGAGTTTATCAATATTCCATTCTAATCCAGCATTAACTTCTGGATCTAATTTGATGGGTTTAAGCATCTTAATACCCTTAGATGCAATAGCTTCTACTGTCCCATCAATATTAAGCTTATATTGAACTCCTTCAGAGTTGGTTAATTTTCCTAGAAATCCCATTGTAAGAATGAGATTTTCTTTTCCTCTGTAGGTTTCATATCCCTTGGTTTGGACTCCGACCACTATGTTTTCCAGATCTTCTATGGATTTAAGGAAATTAGGGCAACAATAGAATAGTCCATAGTTTTGACTTAGGTCAACTTCTATAGATGCTAAAATTGCTCTTCCAGCATCACTCCAGCTTTTGTCCAACACCACAATTAATGCTTTAGCATCAGTATCTTTTCTGGCTAGGTTTTTAATTCCTATAACCAACATTCCTAAATGAGCATTTCTCATTCCTTCATCCTTAAGTTGTTTGATCATTTCTTTATGAAGGATTGCTTCATTCTTTGGCTCATTCTTGACCAGCAAAATTTTCTCTCTTACTAATTTCACTAATTGAGTTTTGTAGTCGAAGAACTTTGTTTTATATAGAATTTTTGGATATAAAGCTTCTAGTTGTTTAGCTTTGTAGAGATCTAAGCTTTTATCCATGTCTACTACATCTTCCATTCTTATTTCTTTCTCCGATGATTTGGATGAACTTCCTCTAAATATCCTTGAAAACAGTCTGTTATTTCCCACAACTATTTTTCCTTTATCTCTGTTTTCAGAGATAGTTCTACTAGGTCCTGAGAATGAAAGTCTTCCTGCCATTACCAAAATCTCAGTCTAGATTCAGATTCTTTCTCTCTCTTTTTAGAGAATTCTTTTCTTTTATCTAAAATATTAATACCAACAAACTGTTCAGATAAAGCGTCGTTAACAACTCCTTTTAGTTGATCTTTTTCTTTAATCCTTTGATATTCGTAACAATCAACTTTGTTATGAAGTTGTTCTAGGAGAGACACAACTGTGTTTAGGATTCTTAGAATAGTTTGATCAGCTTGAGCCGAAGGTTCGTAACTAGTGAATCCTACCGGATTTTTTAAATACTTTTCTCCTTCTTCAAGTGCCTGCTTATAGCTAGGGTTGTAATTGGATTTGCTCATTAACTGAGCACAATTCTCCTTATTTCCTCAAGCTGTGATTGAGATTTTAACAGAGCTTGATTACTTTCTTGAATCCTCTCTTCAAGGATTAGAGCTTTGTTTTTGATGTCCAAAGCTAATCTCTTGATATCTTCCTCGATTCTCCTGGATTCTCCTCTAGCAATTATTCTGGATAAAAAGTCAATCTGTTCTCTTGTAGGAACAAACTGCTTTAGGGTCCTCACCTCTTTATAGGAATCTAGAGAGGTGTTTTTAAGGGGGTAAACTTATCATTCACCTGGAAATTAATTTATAAATTTGTTGTAAATTATGTCATCCATGCTATACATGAAGCACTTGTGAATATATCTACAAAATATGTATAATTTATAAACTACATAAAAGTCTATAAAAGGTTTATGAGAAATATTTTTTAAAAAGGTACAACATATTTGTATTCTTACAAATTATGAATTATAGAAGTTACCAAATTATAAATTGTCTTTAAATATTTAATTTGATGTTGGGTTCATGACCCGATGTTATTTTTTTGTGCAAGGTCCATTAGTTTGAGAAGATAATCTTATGTTGCCACATGGCACAATCCAGATCGAGCCCTAACACACTCAATTACATAGTATCGCAATTAAGTTGGCTTTAAGGTGTGCGAATGTAACAACATTTTTCTCATCCAAACACAAAATATGGCAGGGCTCTATGCCAGTCTCATCCAATTATTCTATAGAGAATTCTGCAAATTAGCAGAGCTTGATCTGAAGCCAATTTGTAGACAAACGATTGAAATATTAAAAGAAAATAGGGGCATAAAACATAACTCTATTGCAGAGAAATCATTCCGTTCTTCACAAATTTCAAACTACTATGAGATTGAAACTCACAAATTCTCTACCAATGGATGTGTTTTAGTTGAATTTTTTGCCCCAGTGGTGTTCCACCATCCTACACCATACTTGAATCAAACGTGACAAAGCCCACCATTTATTAATAATTAATAAATTACAATACAAATAGCAAACCAATATGCACCAAAAAGTGCAAACATATATAAACTTTGCTGAAAAAAAAGAACAATAACAATAGATCAAGATAAGCATCCCATGATCACTATAACCGCCCGCACATAAGAAACTTCAATGCTGCAGTACATTTTGCTATCAAAATAGAAAGCATAAGAACAAAAAAATAAACAAAAGCTCAGAGAAAGAGAGAAGAAGCATAAATGAGAAATATGAAGTAGAGAAAAAGAGACAGAGAGATGAAGAAGACAGAAAACTAATATGGAAAAAGTTGAAAATAGGGAAGAGGAATATAATACTTGAATAAATATGGATTGATCAGTTTTAGTATATGACAACAAAGGAAATTAATTCATAATTAACACAACTGTAATAGTGGAGGAGGAGGAATCAATTCAAATTTGAATATTGCAAGTGATTAATGATGCATAGAATCAATTTTGTTTGAATTAACATTTTCAACATATATATAACTAGTATTCTAACCCGTGCGATGCACAAGTATATAAACCTTATAGTACGCTTTTTTATAATTATTGAAGAAATATATTATCCGTGATGTATTGGAAAATATATGTGTGTGTGGGTGTGAGTTGGTGTATGTTTGCGCGCGTGAGTCTTATATATATATATAAAATTAATATTCAATTTATGAATGAAAAAATCTTATAACTACATTTATTTGAACTGTTTATGTATAAATTTACATTTTTTTATATGTAAAAAGTGTAAACATCCACGAATTTGGGAAATAAAGGTGCAATTAAAAAATTGTTGAGACAACATTCGTCCAAAATAAAATAGTAACATTTATAATAATTGATTTGAATAATTAATTTAAAAAAATCAATTAAGGATATAATTTAAATAAACACTTATACTAATAATAATTTAACCATAGTAGTATACCAAAAAAAAAAATTATTTGTAGGAAAGTAAATTTGTTACATTAAATGTTTTAAGATTATCCGTTTCAATCTTCATTTTTATTTTATTTATTATATATAAGTTTTCAGTAAGTTTTGAAACTTATTATGTATATAACATATTATAATTAAAATATCAAATAAATATCATATATGGGTACTAATTTTATTTTTTTAGTATGAATTTTTTATATTTCATATCTATGTTATATATTGTTATATGAATATAAATATATAATATAATATATCAATCCAAACAAATAATTCGTTTTATATATTAGAAGATATTATATATATTAGATTTTTTAATAGATTTTAAAGTACGGTATTTATAAGAAGACTCGATTTTAGAACTTGTAGAAACGGGAGGAACTCGAGCAAACGAAGCGACGCCGCACCAGACGAATGAATTTCGCGAGACAGCGACACAGGAGGTAGGTTTTTCTCATCTTTTACAAATCCTTTTACTGCGAAATGTATTGCATGTTGTCATTAACAACTGAAATCTAATAGATCTAAGTATAGTTTTCAGATTCATAATGATTTACCACTTTTCCATGTATTGCACAGCGAATTTAACTTCATTTCGTCTTCTATATCCTCATTAACACGCCACATAATGATAATAGTATAAACAAATGTGGTTCCTGCAAATTAGATCTGCGAAAATTTTGTTACTGATACCCATAAATATTAAACTCCAAAATTATTTAGGTTATTTATTTATTAACTTTGCAGTATTTACACTCCTTAATTATTGATTTTGAATGATTACTGACTATTTCTTGCATTATTTGTTTCATTTGTGTTTGAAATAACATTGTGTATACTGATTCTAATACGTTGTGATTATTCCTTACAAAATTATAATTAGCATATCTAAATTGTAGCAAATACTAATTAATCACATATGGTTTACAATACAATTTGGAATCCATTATTTGCTTACTAAATTTAAATCTAATTTTGACTAAATGGGAGGAGCGTTGATAGGATCGACTTATTTTTAATTAAAGTAAATGTCTTTTGAATACTGGTGTAAGCGTTCCATCTTTGTGATGCAATACTATATGTCATGATAGGTTTTTATTTTTTTTACAAAATTTATCATTATATGTTTTTTTTTGGCGATGAAGTCAATTTAGTTTTCTCAAATCTAAAAAATATAGCACATTATTTTCTAAAACTTCAGACAAAATATGTACATCTTGTCTATTTATATGTTTTAGTTGACAACAATTTGAATATATTTAATCGGATATCTTACATGCATCTTACATGCGAACTACTCAGTGTAAATAGTAGTGGAAGTATGTATTCTTTTGTGTTAGTTTGTGTTGGAACTCAATGTGTATTTGCTTAAACAACTAAATAACCAATATGTTTTATAAATAGTCACATATATGTTTTTGGTAGTTGATTAATAATATACTTATCTAAATCTGAAATATATATTTATGTTTTTTATTGTTATTCCTTATTGTTGAACATTGTAATTAACATTTGTTGCTATAATGCTAATTGTTAAACATGATTTCTATACTATATTAAAACTTGATATTCCTAATGTTTATTAGTCCATATATTGATTCTGGTAATGCAAAAAAACTTTTTGTAACACCCCAATTCTTCTAAGTAAAGTAGATTATTAGCCCTAATTGAATAAAGGATTTTATCTCTAAGGAGTAATGGGAAAATTCTGCAGAATTTGAAGCCTGTCCAAAAATTCCTTAGCTTGAAAATTTTAGCTAAGCTAAAATAATGCAGAAATTTTAAAAGGCAGAATTCGCTTAGAATTCTATTGAGCTAAGTGAATTTAGTTTTGTCAGCATGCAGAATTCTGGATTAGCTGAGCGAATTCCTTTGCGCTAAGCGAATCTTTGATGAAACAAACTGTTATAAAGAGGGAAAAATGTCATATTTCAGAGAAAGAAAGAAAGAAAAAACGGGAGAGCTCAGGGGAGGAACTTCCATGGAAACCTAGAAGGAGAAGATGAGAGATTAGGTAGTTTTCTTCATAAAATCCCAAGGAAAATTAATGTAAGTATCTCCTCATAGCTTAGAAAAAGAAAAGATAGAGGAGAAAGTAAGAGAGAGAGAGAGAGAGAGAGAGAAAAGGCGAATGAGAGGGAGAGAAAAGGAGGCAAGAGTTCAATCTTCAAGCCAAAGTCCTTGCATGTGGAATTTTGGTAATGGGTAAGGAGGAACTAAGCTCAAATCTATGAAGATTTGAAGAAAAGAAGATTATTGGGTGGAGATGAAACCTTGGGTGGAGCTTCCATGGAGCGAGGGCATAGAGGCAAGCAACTAAGTGGGAACCCAAGCTCAAACTTGACGGTTTCACCAAGAACCAACTGAAAAGAATGAGGTAACATAGAAATCCCCTTGAAAACCTCTCTTAAGGTGTGCTTAGGATTTTCTTGAGATTGAGAAATTTGTCATGTTGAGATGTGGGTTTTAAGTGTGATTAAATTATCATTATGCATATTTAACTTGTGGGGAATGTGATGGGTTGTAAAGATTTTTTTATGTTTCGAAATCATAGGGTTAATGGAATGCATATTCTATTTTTGGGGTATTTGGAGATGTTCTCCATGATTGTGATAGTTTAATATGTTTTAGAATGCATGCAAGGTTTTTAAATGATGTTCTAAGAGAAAAGAATTTGTCTTAGAATCTATACAATGCCAAGGTTGTATGTGTAAATTGGGACAATGCTTATTGATGCTAAATGTGTATCTTAGTTAGATTTTATCTCACTCATGATGATGGTTAGTGGTTAATCATCCCTTGGGTATGAATTAGTGTGAGCCATGTATGTGACATGTCATTGGGTCACATGTTAAGTGTTGGTTGAATATTTTAGGAAAGATTGTTGAATGGTTATATGTATGTATTGTCCTTCTATATACGAAACTACTAATTGGTGTATATCATGGATGAATGCCTGTTGGATTATTGTTACTTGCCTTGGGTGGTATGTTTGTCTCTAGAAGAGGTCTAAACAGAATGCATGACTGTATTTCTGCAGAAAATTTGCTTAGCTGGACAAAATTTGCTAAGCTAATTTTCTGCTAAAAACCTCCCCTTTTATGGACAAAATTCGCTCAGCTAAAACCTCCAAGCTAAGCGAGTTTTTGGTAGAATAAAAATTTGAGTTTTGTTATAAAATGCTTATGAGAGGAGTTTTCCATACTTAGCACACCAAGTATAGCTGAAAACAACGGTAAGGTAAATTTTATTTCAAAATCTATGTTACTGAGTTTTATCACTCACTTTGTTGGGGCGTTGTTTTCATGTACTTAGCATTTGGGGAGGTTGAGAGCATGATAGGATGCTCTTCTTGCCATCACGCGAGACTTTATGTTTGTTGGAACTGGATCACGAGTCTAGTTTATGTCAGAGTGATACTTCTTATTCAGGTTGGAGTCTTTTGTATTTTCTTGTAGAAAGTCTTTTATGGAAGTTTGTATTTAAATGCTTGTATGTATCGAAATATTTATTTAGGCTAGAATATTGTATTTTAAAGGTTTTATGTACTACTGTTTAGATGGTCAAATTTCGAAAATTTTACTAAGTTTACCTTAATTTCTTCTTAAGTTCCCTAAATAATGCTCTAATATGAGTCAGGATGTTACACTTTTCATCATAAGTGGTTGGTGTTATGGCATTTCATAATGAATGTGTGATGATGGAAAAAAATACATAGAGTAAATCCCATATAGAATTCAACATTTTTATGTTGAAATGATAATGTTGCATATTGATATAAAATTATTGAAATTAATCTTTGAATATATTACAGGTACACAAAAAGTAATCATGGCCAAAAACCACTTCATGGTTATTATTGCAGATGCTAAAGCGGACACGATTATAAGATGATTCTTCTGATTATGTTTCTGTTTGTTTTATTTTGTGAATCTCTTAGTCCAACTTTTGGATCAACATAATTTATGATGTTAAAATGTTTTTTTTTGTCTTGCAATATATTGCTGATATTTTGTTTGTTTTAATTGACTCTGTTTGTTTTATTTGTTTTATTTGTGAATATATTAGTGCAATACTCAGATCATTCAATTTTACAATGTAATTTTTTTTTTGTGACAATGTGTTACTGATGGTTTGTTTATTTATTCGTTTCTTAATTAGTATATACTGTATAATAATTAATTTTACTTGTGATCTATTTTGTTTGTTAATCACTTTTTTTTAACTCTTAATGTTGTGAAGAGAATATCAGACAAATTCACCAAAAGACTGGTAGATTCCTTAAAAAATGCAATGAGTTTAAGAAAAAGTGATTACACAGAGTGAGTTGTTCATCTTGAGAAAATTGATGGGAAAATCTGGCTGACCTTAGGATGGAAAGAATTTGCAAAAGCAAATGGGATCAATAATAGCTATGTGGTTTATTTCGACTATAGCAGTCACTCAATGTTTGTCGTGACAATATATCACTCTGCAACTGTTGAGAATCCACAACCTGATTATCCACTTGAAATCTTCCTGCAAAATTATTCAAGTGTGTTCATAATGCTAAAAGTCTACACCGATTGGTAATTATTGTATATTTAATTAATAAATCATTTCAAAATGTACTTGACCGTAATCTTACTTGTGTGTATCTGTGTGTCTTGTTATCTTAACAAAAATATGTATAAATACTTATTCATAGCATTTTTTTTTTTGCATAAATTCCAAAGCAGTTTTCAATTCTCTTTGTTGAACATTTAGAAAATCACATTTTTTTAATTCCTGGAGATGGGACTAAATGGCTGGTACATTGGAGGATTGTTGATGGACGAATCTGCCTATATAGAGGTTGGAGACAGGTTGCTACTCATCTATCATAAGAGGGAGGAGACTTCTGTTTATTTCGTTATCAAGGTGACCCTAACATCTCAGTGATAGTATGTAGGGGGTAAGGGTCAGATTACACATTCATACCGTAGGTTGATTGTGGATGTGGATTAGCAAACATTATGGACAACTAAAGTCACTGATTACATTCTTACAAAATCAAAACCATTAGTTAGTTTGTTTTGTTATTGTATGTAAATATTTAGGTTTATAAATGTCCAAAACTAACCAAAAACATTGAATAAATTTTGTAGTACATCCCTGCTGGTGTCGTCAAGAATTATTTCAGCAATAAACCTGAGGAGATGTATATTATGGTACCTTCAGGAGAAGTTCAGCAATGGTCATTCATATGGTCTAGCAGAGAAACGAATGAGGGATATTTGGGACATGGCTGGTATCAATTTGTAATTGATTACAAACTGAAGCTGAACCAAAAAGTAAGGTTCTTTAAAAAAGATGCATAGGATTGTTATTTATAGGCATAGGCGTCGTAGTACTTTCTCTAAATTGATGTTAATACGAATCCTTAGTTTTCATATTTCCCTCTAATAATTGATATACACATTGACTACAAATTTTCCTATTTTAAATATGTTTCCTCGTTAAAAATATACGGACGTCGCCATAACACTAATTTGATTCCTTAAATTCATACGATTGTGTATTATGGTATTAAACTGTTATTTACTAGTATAATTGATCGGTACAATGCACGGGTATAAATTATTATTTGAACATGTCAATAAATAATTAAGTAAAAATAATACACAGTATAAGACACCATGAATTTTGAAAACACTTATATGATATAATGCTAATCTTCTGTTAATTATACTAAAAATGTGACTACGTAAATTACATAATCAGTCCAATTACATATAATGGTCTAACATGTAATATATGATATATAATATATACATTTATTATATAAGAAAACATTAATTTGTTTAGTAGTGATATATACATAAACATATATTAGAAGGACATGAGTAATTATAATCAAAATACAGTATAATATATTTAATAGAATGATAGTAAGTAAAATATAAGTAACATTGA
Source organism: Calophaca sinica (assembly GCA_037113605.1). NCBI lineage: Eukaryota > Viridiplantae > Streptophyta > Magnoliopsida > Fabales > Fabaceae > Calophaca > Calophaca sinica. Next base: position 72,502,934 of record CM073737.1, on the reverse strand, counting down.
AACTGCTCTGTGAACATTGATGGTTTATCATAATTATAGTACTGGTGAGCCAAAGAGACACAATCCACATCACCTACGTAATACTTAGTAAGCCCCAGTTACTTTTAAATTTTTGCTTATTAATTTTTTGGTCTTAGAATAAAGAGAAGATGAAAGAAGGAAAAGTGGAAAAAAAATAAAAGTAATGAAATTTTATTAGAAATTCTATTTTGTTATAAAGGGGTGTGCGGAGTATAAATCTTGGATGTGCCAATACCAATGAGTCAAAAGGCTGAAAGATCAGCCCAAACGCTAACAACATTCCACAGGCACCACCCATATTTCTATGACATCATCCCCCCCATTGTGAGTAAAAAAGAAATTATCATGATGTATCTAAAAAGGGGAAAATTTTAAATCCCACATTATAAGAATTATTAACAAAACAAAATCTTTATCTTTAAATAAAGATTTTGATACAAATCTTTATTTTGAAGTTTGATAGATTTAATTTATGATGATCTAACCATTTTAGTACAAATAATAATTATGGGTGATAGTGCTTGCGATATGGCCTATGTAGGGTAAAAATTGCACCTTTGGGTTAGGCATTTGTTGGCAGCCTCAGTATGTCAATGGTGCCTTACCCGACACCATGGTACCTCCTCTAGCTATAACATTTTCTCATAAAAAATTACAACTAAATAAAATTAACCTTAATGTTTAAGCAGATAAAAAAAAAGCAAAATGTCTACCTTGTCTATATCTACTCTCTTCATCTTATAATAATCCAACACCACAAGACATAAACGCCTAGATATCTGGATTTTAAAATCACCTAGACATCTAAATTATTAAATCTTGCAAGTTAAAATCATAATTTCTCGCGAGATCTTCATGTTCATCCTCTACAATTCCATCACACAAATTAGGAACAACACCCTCTTCCTCGTCTTGGTCTTGAACCAATTCTTCATTTTCAACTTGGCCTTGAACCTGGATAACAATAAAAAAGAAATGGGTTGAAAAGGGTGTGTAATACAGAAACAAAGAAATGAAACTTAAACTAAAATTGTATAATGCAGAAAAAAGCAGCAGGATTCAGCAGAATTGTATCCAAGTCCCATAGAAGTTTCGACAATAGTAATGTTGTATCTTGTTGAGAAAATGTTTCTCTTAGAACTTTTAATGCTTAGAGTCCTCGCATAATCATACTTGGTGCTGTTATTTCTCCAAAGACCAGCAGAAAGAAGTGATTCAGCTCTTTATCATAACCAATGCAAGAGGAACAAAATAAAATTTCTCCATACTCGAGAATGGTGAATAGTCAAGCACCTAATTATTCATCTTTGAATAATTAATCCCATGTCATGTCCCATGTGTCAACGCATATATCTACGAATCTGACTAGTGCATTGTTTACCTCCATATAAGAAAACAAAGATGAGGATAAGAGTCATTCCAATTAAAAATTTTGGTTGTTGTGTGTTGGCTTTGCGGAATGAGGTTAATTATTCAAAGAACGAAATTATTAGGAAGTGTTGTATGGGGTATATATCTATATCAAACTAGAAACAAATGAAGGCTAGTAAAAGCAAAATGTGTCCCATCAAGGAGTACCAATATGTACTTAATTGTTCTATGTTCTACTTTATATAAGCATCAAATAAGTGAAATCGGAACATATCCAGCCAAATCAATTAGATGTCTTGACTCTTTTTCTTATTATTTATTCACCTCCAAAAGGTGTAAATGCTTCCCATATTCAGCAACTTATTTGCAAAAATCTTCTTTGTATAGCAACAAAACAAAGCCATGGAGTTTGAGATTTTGATTGTAGCTTATGCAAAAGAAAAGGAAAACTTGACCGAATGTTGGTAGTACTATGAAATGCATTATAGGTGCATCAAGGAATCACCATTATGAAATTCACCTTGACAAATAACTTTCATTCTAGTTAATGAAGTTTTAAAATAAATTATCTTCCATTTTCTGTCTTGAAAACAAAGAAACACCAAAATTCTCTTCATAACACTGCTAATTCAAACTTGAAAAAGTATGGTTTATACTTCAGGCTGAATTTCAACTATATGGTGTCCCTTTTTAACCACTACTGGCTCATTATCTAGTACATTTTGACTTTTATTTATAACTTTTAAACTGCATATATTGTACCATTTTTAAAACTGAAAATTTTTAATGACGATCTGTCAATTTATAAGTTTTTATCTGCATTATTTGTCATATTGACGCAACAATTTAAATAAAGATTATTTACAATATATTTTGTAGCCCCTGTTAGTCAAAAGAGGCAAGCCACCAACCAAAATAAGAAAAACATGGGTTAGAAAATTTGGAAAGTCATAAAACACATGATGGTAGGTGGCCATCCAATTTGATGTGTTCATATTATATGTTCGCATTACAAACCATTCCTATAAATAGAAGCTTGAAGGCAAGAGCAAATCATTCCAACAAGTAGTGAGTTTCATCCAAGAGAGGAAGAGAGAAAAATTCCAGTGGGGAATTTTGCGAGAAATATTTAGAGAGAAATATTTCTTTGGGTGTAATTGGGTTGCGGGTTTTGTGAGAGATTGTGAGTGTTTGTAAACACAGTATATATTTCCTTTTTTCAGTAAAAGGTCTGCAGCAGCCCGGAGACGTAGGCATAATTGGCCGAACTCCGTTATCAATTTGTGTGTGTGCTTCCGCATTTAATTATTTTTCGTTCTTCCACTAATCTGACCATGGGAAAATTTTGCGTAATTTCCTAACAACTGGTATCAGAGCTAGTTGGTTATTTCTGCTAGTAGCCGAGATGGTAGTGGGTGGTGCTTCTTAAAAGCCTTTATCCCTTTGGGCATGGGATCGAACCCCCACGAAGGCAAAAACGTGGAATTAAGGGATCCACGAAGTCCTGTGAGTACTAGCCGGACGCTGGGGTGCATGGACCGTAGTCGATGTATCTTTGGTCAGCCATGTGGTCGATGGGGGTGATGGTACGACCCAAAATGGGTGAGCGGCCCAGACTGTTACAATAAAAGACGCCTTTTTTGTGACGCACAGACCCCCTGCCTACCGGCCCAATGACCATTGCCCAAAGGCCTCAGCAGTGGCAGCCACGCACTCACGATCTTCACCAATCCCTTAATTGGTGTTTTTGCCTCCGTGGGGGTTCGATCCCATGCCCAAAGGGATAAAGGCTTTTAAGAAGCACCCCCACTACCATCTCGGCTACAGATTTTGAGGTATCTACGAGGCACTACAGAGAAGTGTCTGTACTTTGGTAAAGGAGAATTGCAAGTACAAGGCTACGTAGATGCAGACTTTGGAGGTGAAGTCGATCATCGAAGAAGTACCACTGGTTATGTATTCACTGTTGGTACTACAGCAGTTAGTTGGATGTCGCGGATACAGAAGATTGTTGCTTTATCCACTACAGAGGCTGAGTATGTAGCGAATGTAGCCAGAAAGAATTGATATGGCTTCGAGGATTGTTAACAGAGTTGGGTTTCACACAGAGAAGAGTGTTTTGCACAGTGATAGTCAGAGTGCGATACATCTGGCAAAGAATTCAGCATTTCACTCCAGAACAAAGCATATTGGTCTTCGTTATCACTTCATCAGATCTCTGCTTGAGGATGAGGTGTTAATGTTGAAGAAGATTCAAGGAAGTAAGAACCCAGCAGATATGTTGACAAAGGTGGTGACTATCGACAAACTGAAGTTGTGCTCAACTTCAGTTGGCCTGCTTGAGTAACAGACCAGAGAAGGCTGCTGCATTGATCGAGGTGTGAAGACCGATTGAAATCAGTCTTCAAGTGGGAGATTGTTAGTCAAAAGAGGCAAGCCACCAACCAAAATAAGAAAAACATGGGTTAAAAAATTTGGAAAGTCATAAAACACATGATGGTAGGTGGCCATCCAATTTGATGTGTTCATATTATATGTTCACATTGCAAACCATTCCTATAAATAGAAGCTTGAAGGCAAGAGCAAATCATTCCAACAAGTAGTGAGTTTCATCCAAGAGAGGAAGAGAGAAAAATTCCAGTGGGGAATTTTGCGAGAAATATTTAGAGAGAAATATTTCTTTGGGTGTAATTGGGTTGTGGGTTTTGTGAGAGATTGTAAGTGTTTGTAAACACAGTGTATATTTCCTTTTTTCAGTAAAAGGTCTGCAGCAGCCCGGAGACATAGGCATAATTGGTCGAACTCCGTTATCAATTTGTCTATGTGCTTCCGCATTTAATTATTTTTCGTTCTTCCACTAATCTGACTATGGGGAAATTTTGCGTAATTTCCTAACAGCCCCGTCCCATTGTTTTTTTTTGTAGGATTTGTGATGCTTTATAAATAATATCCTTTTCCTCCTATGAGAAAAAAAGGTTACTCCCTAGCATGCCCTGGTTTGCACCAAAAGAAAGAAGAAAAAAATTTAATCCAAGAAAAGATTCTATATTAAAGTTGATGATGAGGAGAGGAAAATGCTTGAGTGCTTTGAAGAATGTAATGCAGATGACTGTTTTGTGTCATCAAAGTCATACGAAATTGATAGTGCGAAAAAAAAGGTTTTAGACTAAAAATAGAATATTAAGCAGGTGTTGCAGGCAAGCCTGAGCTTTGTCATTGGTGACTGGTGAGTTGGTTCTATATAACATTATTCTCTTAGGTGTGCATGGCAAAGGTTTTCTCCTCCTATACTTTGTTGAAAATAATTTGTTTCTCCTCCTATGCCTTGAAAATACTTTGTGCATGACACCACTCTCACCCCACTCACCAAACTTTAGGACACCAACACCTCTGTTAAGTTGGAAAATCAAAATGCCAAAATTAAAAAAAAAAAATTAAAAGTCATTTATGAATGAAAATTTCATAAGATTCAAAAGTCAAGATTTCTAATTGAATTATATTCCCTTCTGAGTATTTTGCGTCGATTCTTAAGAATTTCCTAACTATAGTCAAAAACATATTTTTCATTGAAATCATGTCCATCCATGCCTTCTTTGATTGAGTTCCTCTGAAGCTAGATTTCTAGCACAAGAGCACTCAAAGAAAATTAACTGCTTTTGGAATTTTGTCTTTCTATGCAAAGACTAACAAATCAAGCTCAACACAATAAAATGTACGGAGAAGAAAAATATCTTTTTGAAGACTAAAATAAAGATAAAAGTTACATTAAACTGGGATAAAAAAACAAAAATCAAATGCCATGGGTAATTATAGAAAAAAAAAACATTGAAAGAAAATGAGAGCGAAAATCTGACCTCGGAATAATCTTCTTCATCCCAGGTGAAAGCCTAACACTGTCAACAAAGTGCACAAATATATCCATCACCCCAGATTATTAATATTTTTTTTTTTGCTAAAAAAATAAATTTGGGGATTTGATGACTAATGAATACTAACTAAAATAATAAGTACGGAAACTTAAGAATGAAATGGGGGAAGAGATGTTGAGAGTTTTCGTATAGGATGCAACTCTGTTACCATAAGACGAAAATAAATGGGGTATTAAAACATATTAAGATCTGCATTCAGCATTAAACACAGATTATCAACTAAACTCTACGTGAATAGTCTATATACCAGTCTCTCTCTGCTCCTCAGGGCCCTTTTGTCTCAGCAGTACTGCTTGTGTTGTGGGTCTTCTATCTGCAGCAGTAATAGTGCCACCTTTAATTTAAGTAGCTAATTAATCTCTTCTCTTCCTTCCTGCTTGTCAGCTTCTGCTACTACCACTTGTTACCTAGTTGTTGTTGTTGTTGTTGTTGTTGTTGTTTGAGTGTGCTAACTAATCATCCTATGTAGTATGTACATGTACATGTCTGCGCAATATTCTCATCAATTCCTTTCTCTTCTATGCGTTGCGCCCACACTACACTACACTACCTACCTACACTACCTAACTAATGATCTTCAAGAATTACAGTTTTTCCCAAAAGGAATTAAAGAAGCCGTGAAGTTCTACAAGCAAACAGTTGCTCGAGATCGGCCAATATTTATGAAGATGTATTCAAGTTATCCAGAGTTTGAATCAATGCAGGTCGCCAAGCATTTTATCAGCATGGGAATTTGCAATGGTACATTCCCATACATGGACAAGCCGCCAGAAATACCATATAATGAGGAGGAATATACAACAATTATCGCAAATCAGCTATCCTATATATTTGAGCAAACCCAAAAGGTTCGTGGAGATACGCCTCTGAAGGTCAATTACAAAGGACCCAGCACAATAATCACATCCAAAATTAGGCGCCCAATTAAGAAGGAAGAGTTTTACAGAATAATAAATTTTGAAGCCCCATTTTATACTCTATTGGGACCAAATATCAACTATTCGCCAGCTGTCAAAAGGAAGCTATGTGAAATTATTAAAGTTTATCAAGATCATGCTTGTGAATTATGCTATGGAGAAAAAGAAAAATTAAAGCCAGAAGAAGACAAGATTGAAGATAAGGCAGAATCTTCAGGAGTTGCTGATAAAGCTTTCTCAGAAGACTCATGTGAAGCAATTATAGAGGAATGATGTAAGACATGACGTCATAGAATAATTATGTAAGGGCAATAAGACCAAAATATCATGTAAATAGTCTACATGTTATGTGTCATAGTGGGTACGTGTCATAAAAAACCCGCTACGTAATTGTTAGTGTTAATCACGTATAAAAACAAATTTATTAGGTGTGGCTAATAGTATGTGTCAGTAGTATGTTGTTGTAAAAGAGCATTAAATGCTAGAAAAGTAAAAGTGGCAGAAGAAAAATAAAGGAGCCACGAATAGGAGTGTGTAGAAAATGCTATGTCTTATAGTAGTGTGTAGTAGCTTCTTTAGTCAGTAGGAGTAAATTTTGTGTATTATAAATAGAAGTTTGAAGCATGTAGCTCAGGGAGAGGAAATTGTGTGGCAAAGTCTCTTTACGAGTCTTGTATCTTCCTTCTCCGAATAGGAAGTTGTGCTCATATCCTTGTGGATTTGAGTCGTTGCCTTGAGAGTGGTAACACCTATGTATCTATCCTTGTGAAATATTAATAAAAATATCCAGTTTTCTCTATATACTTCAGAAATATTTTCAGTTTCCAGAAATACTCTCTTCACATATTTCCAACCATATCATCAATTAACAAGCGGAAGCAAAGTGGGCACTTTAAAAGCATGGATCTCACTCAGGTATATTCAAAATCACATCTCTAAATATGATAAACATATGTTTGAGTCTAGAATTAATTATATTATTTAGTATCTATCTTGAAAAATTATATTTCTAAATATGGCTTCTACGTCAAAAAATTTAGATATAACTAAATATAAGGATATAGAAAACTTAGAAGTTCACGAAGAAGCAGGAAATTATTCATCTACTATAGTTTTAAATAGAGATAAATTTAAAGAAATACAAAAAGAAAATATAGATCTTCCTGAAGGATATAATATTAAAGGGTCTACAAAAAAGGAGAAATTAAAATCAGCAATAAATGTTTTTAATAAAAGAGAAAACATTCTTTACTTTGGTAAATCAGCCGTAGAGACAACTATTAATATTGAAGATACTGAAGGAAATACAAGTTTACAGTTAATCACTGCTAGAGATATTAATAATGTCATGAGAACAATTAAAAATAAGGAGCATAGAAAGAAAATATGATATATTCATATAGGAGCAGTACAGATTTTGCTAAAAGCAACTTATGCTGATGGAACTAACTCACCAATTAAAATTATTCTGATGGATGATAGGATCACAGATAAATATGATTCTATTTTAGGAATTATGGACGCAAACTTAGCATATACAAAAGTGAAGTTTGAAGTTTTTCCAAATATAGGAGTCCCACTAAATACCAAAAGATTAGATAGAACTTTGGCTCTTACATATAAGTTTGCCAGAAAAGATTTAATGAGACCAGGAGAAAAAGTATTTTCAATTACTTATTGTGTTAGTTTTGCACTTAGCAATTCTCATCATAGTATAGAATTTAGACATAATGATAAAATAAATTTACCTGAATTATTTATGGATATAGGAAGAATATATATGCCAAGAAAAAATAATATAGAAGATTTACCAGAAAAATTGCAATTGAAATATATTGATATTGATTCAGTAGAAAATAAGGATTATAAATTTACCTCAATTACCTATTTTTTTTGTAGGATTTGTGATGCTTTATAAATAATATCCTTTTCCTCCTATGAGAAAAAAAAGGTTACTCCCTAGCATGCCCTGGTTTGCACCAAAAGAGAGAAGAAAAAAATTTAATCCAAGAAAAGATTCTATATTAAATTTGATGATGAGGAGAGGAAAAAGCTTGAGTGCTTTGAAGAATGTAATGCAGATGACTGTTTTGTGTCATCAAAGTCATACGAAATTGATAGTGCGAAAAAAAAGGTTTTAAACTAAAAATAGAATATTAAGCAGGTGTTGCAGGCAAGCCTGAGCTTTGTCATTGGTGACTGGTGAGTTGGTTCTATATAACATTATTCTCTTAGGTGTGCATGGCAAAGGTTTTCTCCTCCTATACTTTGTTGAAAATAATTTGTTTCTCCTCCTATGCCTTGAAAATACTTTGTGCATGACACCACTCTCACCCCACTCACCAAACTTTAGGACACCAACACCTCTGTTAAGTTGGAAAATCAAAATGGCAAAAGTAAAAAAAAAATTAAAAGTCATTTATGAATGAAAAGTTCATAAGATTCAAAAGTCAAGATTTCTAATTGGATTATATTCCCTTCTGAGTATTTTGCGTCGATTCTTAAGAATTTCCTAACTATAGTCAAAAACATATTTTTCATTGAATGATGAAATCATGTCCATCCATGCCTTCTTTGATTGAGTTCCTCTGAAGCTAGATTTCTAGCACAAGAGCGCTCAAAGAAAATTAACTGCTTTTGGAATTTTGTCTTTCTATGCAAAGACTAACAAATCAAGCTCAACACAATAAAATGTACGGAGAAGAAAAATATCTTTTTGAAGACTAAAATAAAGATAAAAGTTACATTAAACTGGGATAAAAAAACAAAAATCAAATGCCATGGGTAATTATAGAAAAAAAAAACATTGAAAGAAAATGAGAGCGAAAATCTGACCTCGGAATAATCTTCTTCATCCCAGGTGAAAGCCTAACACTGTCAACAAAGTGCACAAATATATCCATCACCCCAGATGATTAATATTTTTTTTTTGCTAAAAAAATAAATTTGGGGATTTGATGACTAATGAATACTAACTAAAATAATAAGTACGGAAACTTAAGAATGAAATGGGGGAAGAGATGTTGAGAGTTTTCGTATAGGATGCAACTCTGTTACCGTAAGACAAAAATAAATGGGGTATTAAAACATATTTATTTTAAATTTTAATGATGTGAGGCACAATAGTGGGCCTTATTCAATGTTACGTTTCAATTTCCACAACAGGAAGGCAGAGGCTAGAATATCGTCTACATAAGTTGTATAAATGTTAGTATACATACCGAACTGTATGAGAACCAAATACTAAACTGCTACTGCATAATATGGATGAGCTCAATCACAAAGTGACATGTTTATATATTCTTCGATTAATATTGTGTTCGTTATCTGATCATATAGAACCTGAGTTCCTTTGCATGACTACCACCAGCCAACAAATTCATCTTATTTGAACAACCTCAACGCTGATTAGCTTTCGAATTTTTCTGCGCGACCTTGAGATTTTCCTGGAAATAAATCAATGCCTGCATACATTCTCAACTTTCATTAGCAACTACTGATTCCCGTAATAGACAAACATAATAGAAAAACATCAATGCATATAATAAAATAAGTATTGTTGGTTCCATTGGATTTGTCAACTCAATATGAAAAAGGCTTATTGCAAAGACACGACTATTACTGAAATCCCCTTTTCCACCCGCTCTTTCTGCAATATATTTTAATATCCCCTCAACTACTCCTCTAGATGAAAGCTCAATCAAGGAAGTTAGTTCTGAGCCTGAGCCTAGTCTTCGATCTTCTGGGCATCTACTATGTAAATCTTTTTGTATCTCTTCAATGCAACTTAGAAAACAATTTCCACACAAATAACCAAGTCAGCTATTGCCACCAAATCCTCACTAAAATCTTTCAAAAAAATCATTCAACAATTGTAGAAGTGTTCACCTATATAACATTTCATTCAGAGTTCATTTTGATGTTCTTCTCTAAAAGTCTTTCTGGTGGTAGGAATAAGAGACACGTGGTCATAAATTTTGAAAAAGGTTATAAGAGGAAAACAGATAGTTAAATAATTTTGAATGGCTTTATCAAGCAACACCCTCATTTGCCTCACTGTCAGTGTCAGAATATTGATTGTTTTTCTTGAATCATCTCCCGTGCTAATATCATCTCAGAGACAGATTCTCTCATTGGCATCCTCATAAAGGGTCAAACATTCTTCACCTATAAAATGGAAGAAGAAAGAAACCATTTGCAAAAACATTAGAAACGGATTTTAAACTTTACTGCAAGCACAATATCCTTCCATTACCTTTAGAAATAACACAAAATGCTTGTTTACATTCTCGACCTCCATTTTCACTGGATTTTTGGCCCATAGATAATTCGCTGCTTCTTCTTCTTGAATTGATAAAAACAACTTAACTGAAAATACATTCGAGAATCAATACCTTGGTTTGAATGGCCCAAAAAAACACAACGACATTATTGAGATGAATACATATCAATAATTCAAGGCTACACATGCAAACACAAATTAGAATAACAGGTCCCATGGTTGGAAAAAAAATATTATCTTACAAAAGCATACCTTGCCATGTATGTTCACAACAGAAAAAAATAATAAAACATATGCACAATTTTATTTTAGAGATGAGAGAGAGTAGTAAGGAGAGAGATGAGAGAGAGAGGGAGGAGAGAGAGGATGGAGTAGGTGGGGAGTGGCAAACTGTGACTAGGAGAAAAAGAAACTACGGCGGAGCACATAACCATGCGGATGTTTCCACAGCTAGGAACAAGCATCAAAATGATAGAACAACAACATTTTACTTCACCCAGATACCTGAGAATTTTGGTGCCAAGGAGATGTGGGAGCTGTTCCGCAAGTACGGTGACATATCTGAGGTTATCATACCAAACAAAAAGAACATGTTAGGCAACAGATTTGGCTTTGCGAGATTTGCTGGCGTGAAAGACCCGGAAAGGTTCGCTATTTATCTTGACAACATCATCATTGGCATCAAGAAGATCTTTGTTAACCTACCTAGGTTCGAGAGAGATGCTGCTAGGTTCTATGTCAATAGACAAAGGAAAGCTGTTGGTGCACCCTTGAGAAACATAGCAGATCCACCTGTGGGGAGAAGAAACGACAATCGGACAACCGCATCACAGGGATTGCCCCTTGGTTCTCAAAAGTAGGAGGATAATTGTGAGGAGGGTGAATGCAGTAAAACGGCTCCGATAAAACAGTATACTTCATACGCCCAAGCGGTTGGAATAGGTCAACCACGGAGAACGTATCCTGGAGGACAAGGGAATCAGACCTTTCAAAAAAAGGGTGGCCCAAGGAATAGAATGAAGGAGGTATGGAGAGCGAAGAGAAGGCAAGTTGATACACCGAGGTGGAGTATCGTCAGTGGAGGAGGCGGTTATCAAGAATCTGAAAAATATGATGGTAGGGAAGATGGTGCATCCTGGCCAGACTTACCAAATTCAAGAAGAATTCCACCGTCAGGGTATTTATCACATCAAGATCACGCCTATGGGTGCAAATTTGGTTCTCATGGAATCTAGTGAGGAGGGGGACATACAATCTCTGGCTGAGAACGCAAAGGAGTAGCTGTTGGAATGGTTCAAAGAACTTCGACCATGGAGCACAAAGGATGTTGACAACGAGAGAGTAGCATGGCTGCGATGCTACGGGGTTCCTGTTCATGCATGGTGCACGGAATTCTTCGAAAAAATTGTGTCGCCGTTTGGACAGTTCATTTGCACCGATGACAACACAATGAAAAAATGCTCTATTGATGTGGCCAGAGTGCTATACAGAACAAAGATCCATGATGTGGTGAACCGGGTGGTGACGGCAACCATAAATGGAGAGTTGTTCTCGATCAAGATCCTTGAAGATTGGTATGGCCCCCTTCAAATAATGGTCAAAAGCAATGAGGGTTTTGAATCCGATTCTGATATTTCCGGCGATGATTTGTTTAACGACGACGGCGGCGGCCATGCCCAGGCGGTAGATGAGGAGGACGATGGAGTTGGGGAGAGGATGGCTACCATTATTGCCGAGACAGCAGCATTCAATGCAATTGATGGTATCAATAATGGGGCTGCTAATAATAAGGAAACTGATGATAGGGTAAATCATGAGGGTTGGAATTATCCGAGTACAAATCAAAATTCTAATGGCACATTCAATGTCATGCAGAATCGGAATGTCCACGAGCCAGCTGGCGTTGCAGAAGGGGAAGCTTGCAAGGATATAGGGTGTCACTTAGTTAATCATGAAGGCACGCCCAGGTGGCACCGCCGGTTCAATGAAATCATTTGTAATTAGGATATGCGTGCATCACATAACTCAAGAGGCCCAATCCTCGTGTATTGGGATGGACGTCTGAGAATGGGCCGATTGATAATACTCTTGGAGCAAGCCATCAACCCATCGCATTGATCGGCCTCTCTAACATCAATGGCGAGAAAGAAACAAAAACTCGACGGCTGAGTCGCTCGGCGTTGTCGAGCGAGAACCAACTTCGGCGGCTGAGTCGCTCGACGTTGTCGAACCAGAACCAACTTCCTCTACCCATTCATCACACTTTTCTGGCGGCTCCATCTTGTGTTGCGACTCCCTTTCATCTTCCAATTTCAGAAATTGCAACAATATTTTTTGGGATAGACAAGCCATGAAGAAGGCTACTCAGGTTTGGAGTGGGGCGCAGAAATTGGGGATTGGAGGGGAAGAATCTGATGCAGTATATATTGAGCAAGTTAAGGAGATGGAAAACGCTCTTTTAGATGCAAAAAACAAGAAGGAGAACAACAAAGTACAGGTTTAATGATTCTTACACTTAACGTTAGAGGGCTGAGAGATAAGGCAAAACAGAGAAGGATACGAGGCCTAGTAAGGTCAGGTAATTTTTCTTGTTGTCTTTTCCAAGAAACAAAAATGGAGTTGATTAATAACCTGTTGGTACAAAATTTGTGGGGTGGGTCTGATGTCTCTTGGATAGCTAAACCATCTGCTGGATTATCAGGGGGTTTGCTCACCATTTGGAAAGAATGGCTCTTTATTGTTAAATTTCATTTTTCTGGTACTGGTTTTATTGGGCTGTGCATTGAACAAGAGGATAATTACATTGTGTATGTAGTCAATATATATGCTCCTTGTAGTATGGAGGGAAGAGGCGGATGTGGAGTGAATTGTGATGTCAAAATATGGTTTCATGGAAGGTAAATGGTGCCTTGCGGTGATTTTAATGCGATTGTCAAGTAGCGAGAGGAGAGGGAAGAATGGGGTCACAAGTGAATTCGAGGGAGATGGAGGAATTTCGTGAGTTCATTGATAAAATGGAGGTGATAGATTGTCCACACTTGGGTAAGGAATTCACATGGTTCAAAGAGGATGGGTGTTCTATGAGTAGAATTGATCGCTTTTTGATTAATGACGATTTAATTTCGAATGGAAGATAGAGGCTCGATGGATTGGCAAGAGAGACATTTCCGACCACTGTCCAGTATGGCTGAAGACTGCAAATAAAAATTGGGGGCCAAAACCTTTCAAATTCAACAATTGTTGGATTGAGCATAAGGAATTCTTGTCATTTATCAAGGAGAGCTGGCTGGAACATTTTATTGAGGGGAGGCAGGGGTTTATCTTGAAAGAGAAAATGAAGTTTCTTAAGGAGAAGTTAAAGAAGTGGAACAAAGAAGTGTTTGGTATCATGGAGTTATCAATTGATAGGGTGGTGGATGAGTTGAATCATCTAGATGAGGTGGTAGCGGGTGGGGGTGTGGCGGATGCAGAAAGAAGAAGGCTCGTCTCTACGGAGTTTTGGCAAAAGGTTCATATGAAGGAAAGCCTCCTTGCTCAAAAATCAAGGGCAAAGTGGGTTCTTGAAGGTGATTGTAACTCAAAATATTTTCATAATTGTATCAAAACATGGAGAAGGAGAAACGGGATATCAGCTTTGAATATTGGGGATGAATGGATTGAGGAGGTGGTGGAGGTAAAACAGGAAGTGAAGTGACATTTTAAGGATAGCTTTTCTGAGGTTTCGTGGAAGCGTCCGGTGTTGGATGGCATTAATTTCCCACAAATCTCTGCTGAAGATAATGATTTTCTTTTGGCGCCATTCTCGGATTTAGAAATCAAAGAGGCGGTTTGGAGTTGTGATGGAAACAAGAGCCCAGGCCCGGATGGCTTCAACTTTAACTTCTTTAAAACTTGCTGGGAGACTATTAAATCTAACGTTTTCTCTTTTATGCAGGAATTTTACAGTTCAGCTCATCTCCCCAAAGCTATGGTCGCTTCCTTCATAGCTTTAATCCATAAGAAAGATAGCCCACAAGGACTTAACGATTTTCGTCCAATTTCTCTTATAGGAAGCATCTACAAGATTCTGTCTAAGCTGTTGGCTGCAAGATTGAAGAAGGTGTTGGACAAGGTTATTTCTAAGTGTCAAACGACTTTCTTACCTGGTAGACAAATTCTGGATGGCGTGGTAACGATAAATGAAGTATTGGATTTGGTGAAGAGAAGAAAACAGAAGTGCTTGATGCTGAAGGTTGAAGGTTGATTTTAGAAAGGCTTACGACTCGGTATCTTGGAGTTACTTGGACTACATGATGACAAGATTGGGATTTAACCAACAATGGAGAAGGTGGATGATGTCATGCGTTTCATCGAACTCAGTCTCAGTTTTGGTGAGCAGGCTTGACGGATGAATTTCTTATGCAAAAGGGTTTAAAACAAGGTGACCCTTTGACACCGTTTCTTTTCCTCATAGCAGCTGAGGGGCTGGCTGGTCTTGTGAAACAGGCAGTGGATATTAGGTGGTTCAAAGAGTATAAGGTGAGTGAGCAAACTTCATATCCGATTCTTCAATATGCAGATGACACAATTCTTGTTGGGGAGGATTCTTGGGACAATGTTTGGTGTATGAAGACTCTTTTGAGAGGATTTGAGTTGGTATCTGGTTTAAGTATAAACTTCTCCAAGAGTAACCTCATTGGCGTAAATGTCGAGGAGAGCTTCCTGTTAGTTGCTTCGACATTCCTTGGATGTGCAATAGGAAATAATTCGTTCAAGTTTCTGGGTATCCCAATTGGGGTGGATCCGAGGAAAGAAGCTACCTGGAGGCCAGTGATTTCCTCCTTTAAGCGAAGACTATCTACCTGGAAGAGTCGACAATTATCTTTTGGAGGTAGAGTTACTTTGATTAATTCAGTGTTATCTAGCTTACCGTTATACTTCTTTTCCTTTTACAAAGTGCCAAAGAAAGTCCTCAAGGTTCTAGTTGCTTTGCAAAGGAAGTTTTTGTGGGGAGGCGGTCTGAGTCCAAAAAGATTAGTTGGGTAGCGTGGGAGCAAATTTGTCTTCCAAAGATCGTGGTGGTCCGGGATTAAGAACCTGGAGTTATTCAATAGAAGTTTGCTGGCTAAATGGAAGTGGAGGTTTTTAAATGATAAAGTGGCAATTTGGTATGAGCTGCTATCGCATAAATATGGTAACATCACTGGTAATGGATTAGGCCTGTATACTGCTGGCCCGACATCTTCGTTATGGTGGAGGGATCTCGTGACTCATGACTCGGCCTGGTTTCTTGACTTGGTGCAGCCAAAACTTGGTAACGGCTCGGAATTTTGTTTTTGGACTGTTGATTGGTCAAACGAAGGAAAGTTAATGGATCTATTTCCGCGTCTTTATTCGGCTGCAGCAAACAAGGAGGCTTTTGTCTCTGACTTGGGGGCTTGGGTTGATGATCGTTGGCAGTGGAGTGTCGCTTGGCGCCGGAGGATATTCGGTTGGGAAGAAGTTCAAGTTCAAGTTCAAGCATTAAACGATATCCTGAGCAGGGTATCTCCAAAGCAAGACACGGATGATGAATGACTTTGGAAACTTGAGGAAGGTGGCCGGTTTACGGTCAGGTCTGCATACAACAATTTGTTACAGGTGCCTTTCAGTGGAGAACGCAACTCTGAGTTGGACATCATTTTAAAAAAGGTATGGAATACTTCTGTGCCTTCTAAGATTTTGTTCATGGCTTGGAGGTTATTTCTCAATAGGTTACCCACTTGCGATCAATTACAACGGAGGGGTTTTGATCTTGGTACTCAAGTCGATGTGCGTTTTGCTCTTTGCATAATGAGGATAGAGATCACTTGTTCTTCTCTTGCACTTTTTCACTTGGTATTTGGAGTGCAGTCTTGAATTGGTTAGGGGTTGATGGAGCTTTGTCAGGTAATTGTCTGGAGCATTTTATACAATTTGGGAACTTTGTCCGGGGTAAGAAACTTGGCAAAGTGAGATATCTGATTTGGTTGGCTGTTGTTTGTAATATCTGGAACCTTCGAAATGCGGTCATTTTTAGAGATGAGGGTAAGGATGCTAGCAATTTACTGGCTCAAATCAAACATAGTTCATGGGGGTGGTTTATCTTTAGGGAAGACCGTAAGAGGAACTTTATTTTTTCCAATTGGTGTATGAATCCTATTCAATGTCTTAAACTTTGATGATGCTACTGTTAGGTGTTGCATCATGCGCTGCTGCTGCTGTGGGCTGTTTATCATGGTCGCTGGAGGGCATTATTTACATTTTGGCTGATCTTGCTTGGTGTGGCTGGGACTTACAAGGGTTGAATTTGCATTTCCTCCCTGTAGTTGTCGTGCGTTTATGTAATAGTACACGTTGTTTGGCCTTGCTAGGGTTGGTTGTTGTACTCTTTTTCCCCTTTCGGTCTTTTTCCCAATGGGTTTTGGCCGTCAGGGGTTTTAATGAGGCACTTCCTGAGACACCCCCAAGTATCTCATCCAATAAAACATACATATACTGATTAATTTTAAAACCTTTTTATCACAATTGAATCAGCATAAAAAAAACATTAGATGAACATAGAAGTTAAGAGTAACATTTATAATATACTGCGTCATTAGCATTTGAACAAAATAGTTTTTAGTACACGGTATATCATCCTGCTAGTTAACAGAAGTCATACAGTCATCTAGATAACAACCAGCCTATACTATATACATAATTTTTTTTTTCTACAACATCAAAAGATCTCCTGTCAAGAGTAGGTAGATCACGTCGAAAACTACATCAGGCTGGTCCAAACATACTACTGCATCAGAATTATTATTCATACATCTCTTTCCCTCACCCTATGGGATCGGGTAGTAGGAGGCGGCTCAGGATATGTTCCTGGGTGCACAATGCACGCATCCCACATATCAGCTAAAGGTAAGTAAAAGGATAATGTCATAGTACGATGGCGGGTGGTAGTGATGAAGTTAGGAAATGTGTCAACAGTGGTGTGAATAGCGATTTCTCCATTAAAGGTCACAGTGAGGTTGGGATAATCAGGGGTCCAGATCCCGTTGATGAACTCCATACGTACCATCGGGTGGTGATTGTTGTCGTTGTCCTCCATCTTTAAACAAACATAATAATAATATCCAAAACAACAAACAAAGGGGTGAGTACATATCAACAACATAACATATAGTAGAGCATTAGGCAATCATAATAATATTATATATATATATATATATATATATAAAGAAATAAAGATCAACAGTTCATTTCATAATCATGCAACAAGATCCATGCAATGTCATGTAATATATATATATATATATATATATATATATATATATATGGGCCCACATCTACTCCATGGAGAGACTCTAAATTGGAGGAGCGATCGGGAGTACATGTTCCGTCCCAAGATTTTTCTCATTTTATAATTCATACATTTATACCGGAACACTCTACACCGATCTTGAGTTCTTGCAGTGTCTCGTCAGGCTCATCATTGTGGGATATCGAATACCACGACACAAGGGAGCTACCACCTGGTCACATGTGGAATTTCGCACCGTGATGCCCCCAAGGTTATTACAACCTTCACTTGCGCACTCTCGTTCGTACCAAAACGTAGCTCTCTTCCTCATATTTGAACTCAATTATCCACGTACTACCATTATGGTAAAAGTTGCACTAGAGGCAGACCCAATTACGAGAGAGAAAAGCTGCACAAGTAAGAAAAATCAGAGTTGACCAGAGTTGACCACCACCAGAGTTGACCACCACCAGAGTTGACCAGAGTTGACCACCACCAGAGTTGACCAGAGTTGACCAGAGTTGACCACCACCAGAGTTGACCAGAGTTGACCATGCACCAGATTTAAGTGTGTGCGTGTGTACCGGATTTGGGTGTGTGTGCGGTGTCAGAATAATGAGCGTTGTAAAATAATCACAGATTTCAAGACATCAGATGAACAACTTAATAATATCAGAATAATATCCATTCTCAAAGAAGGAAGTTCATAAAAACATCAAAGCTAAGAATAACTATCAAGATATGTAAACTCAAATTTCCTCTTTTACTTTACTAATATTAAATTATGTATCGTAATAAATAATAGAAATAGTGAAGGGATAGGGCCTCTTGACTCGAATGATTCACCTCCTACTCTACTATTATTGTTGAAGTTCCTCACCCCCTATTACTTGAAGTTTTGTTTTGTCCTAGTTGGTAAAGCTGTTCCTTGGAAAACTCCACAAGCTTTACAATCTGAACAGGGGATGGTAACTTTCTCTTTATACTTGAGGTATAGATGAAAAAGGAAATAGAAGTGAAAGGAAAAAGACTTATGGGTGGTAGATCTAGTAGGGAAAAGTATGGAAGAGGACACGATGGTGTAAGATAACTTCATCGTTTTGACCGTAACGTCTTTTCACGAGGGAGTAAAGTGGTTGATTGTGTGTGAGAGTGTGGAGGGATTAGAGAGTGTATTTATAGTGAACTTCTATATAACTGATGCTTTATTAAATAAAATTAGATTTTATCATAAAATCTTGGGATTAAATCTGTAGGTAGATTTAATTGGCTATATTCATTGTAATTGGCTTTTCTTGGAGAAAAAGTTTGCATCCTATGGTTGGTAACTTATCCGAGTGTCCAAATAAAATCACAAGATAAGATGTAATCATTAGCGAGGATCAAAGTATATCTTGTCGGGCTTTTAGGAACAATTTGTTGCAACTAATTAGATTACCCATATAGAAAAAGATGAATGTTGATTGGTTCTTTGGGTAACTTCAAATTTTGGAAGGCATAACAATCCCATCTTATGGTTACTCCTAATTAGAAAGTGGAATCTTATATTAAGTCACGTTCTGCTACACCTAATTAATTATTCAATATAACTTAACATAAAATAAAAGTATAGTAATATATCTATATGTAATAGTTTAGTATTATATTATATCTATGATGTCTATGATAATATTAGTATAGTAACATATATTAAAAATAGTTTAGTCAGCGTAACCAAAATATTTATTATTATTATTATTATTATTATTATTATTATTATTATTATTATATTACTATTTTAAATATTTGATTTAGAATTATAAACTAAATTTTTAATTCAGAAAAGAATAGAATGTTACAATTCTCCCCCTCTAATAAAAAAAAATTCCGTCCTCGGAATTTAGTACTTTAAAATAAATACGGATATTGCTCCTTTATTTTGTCTTCTAATTCCCAGTAACGTCACCAAGATTTTCTTCCCAAACTATTTTTACCAATGGAATTTGCTTTCCTCTGAAGTTGCTTCATTCTCTTGTCTGCGACTTTAACAGGTAAAGACCCATATGTCAAGTTTTCTTTTAATTGTACTGTGTCGGGCTCGATTACATGAGAAGGATCAGGAATATACTTTCTTAGTTGAGAAACATGGAAAACATTGTGGAGATTGGAAAGGGAAGGAGGTAAGGCTACTTGGTAAGCTACAGGGCCAACTCGTCGGAGAATTTGGTAGGGTCCAATGAACCTAGGTGTAAGTTTCCTGGATTTCATTACTCTACCAACCCCAGTCATCGGTGTGACTTTTAAGAATACGTGATCGCCTTCTTGAAATTCAAGTGGTCTTCTCCTTTTGTCCGCATAACTTTTCTGTTTGCTTTGTGCCGTTTTCATTTTCTCTTGAACCATCCTTACCTTTTCTGAGGTCTGCTGCACTAATTCTGGACCTATAATAAGGTTCTCCCCAGTCTCATACCAACACAATGGTGTTCTGCATCTTCGTCCATATAGTGCTTCGTAAGGAGCCATTCCTATGCTGGAATGAAAACTATTGTTATAAGTAAACTCAATTAGGGGTAAAAGTTCATCCCAGCTTCTTGAATATTCCAAGACACATGCTCTTAACAAATCTTCTAATGACTGAATTGTCCGTTCTGATTGCCCATCAGTTTGTGGATGATAGGCAGAGCTTAACCGTAATTCGGTTCCTAGAGCTTTATGTAAGCTTCCCCAAAATCTCGAGGTAAACCTCGGATCTCTGTCAGAAATTATACTTGAGGGCACCCCATGTAACCTGACAATTTCATTTATGTACAGCTGGGTTAATTTCTCCAATGAGTATTTTATATTGATAAGCAAAAAGTGAGCTGACTTTGTTAAGCTATCAATAATTACCCAGATTGAGCCATGCCCTTTTGGAGTCCTTGGCAATCCTGTCACAAAATCCATTGCTATACCGTCCCATTTCCATTCCGGAATGTCTAGTGGTTGTAGCGTTCCTGCAGGTTTTTGATGTTCTATCTTAGCTTTCTGACAGACTAAACAAGCAGCTACATACTGTGCTACTTCTTTCTTCATTCCTGGCCACCAGTACATCTTCTTTAAATCTTGATACATTTTTTATGCTCCAGGATGTACGCTCAACTTGCTCTTATGTGCTTCTTCCAAAATTAACTTCTTGATTTCTTGATCACTCGGCACACAAATCCTGTCTCGAAATCTTATCGCTCCGTCAGTACCTCTTCGGAATTCGGTAAGTTTGCCTTGCTCCATCAATTCCATCTTTTCTTGAAGATACTGATCGACTTCTTGTTTGATGCGGATCTGTTCTGACAAGCCATTTGTAACGGTAACCATATTTACCCGAAGTCGGTTACCTGTTACTTATCGCTAAATTTAAATCTCTAAACTTCTCGAGTTCCATCTCTCGGACCATCATAGAAGAAACATGTAACGTCTTCCTACTTAATGCATCTGCTTTCGACATTTGCTTTTCCAGGATGATATTGCAATTGAAATCATAATCCTTTATAAATTCCATCCATCTCCTTTGTCTCATGTTTAATTCTTTTTGATCAAACAAATACTTCAAACTTTTGTGGTCATGAAGACTTCAAACTTAGACCCATACAAATAATGCCTCCATATTTTAAGTGCAAAAACAATGGTCGCTAACTCCAAATCATGGGTCGGGTAATTCCTCTCGTGAGGTCTCAGTTGTCTAGAAGCATATGCCACTACCTTTCTTTCTTGCATAAGGACACAACCTAAACCAAGATGAGATGCATCACAATATACCTCAAAATATCCATTAGGGCCAGGTAACACTAAGACAGGTGATGTTGTCAACCTACACTTCAGTTCCTGAAAACTCCTTTCACAAGCATCCGTCCATCTGACGCTTGTCCTTTTAGTGAGTTGGGTTAGAGTAACGCTATCTTGGAAAATCCTTCAATAAACCTCAGATAATATCCTGCTAACCCTAGAAAACTACAATTTCTGTTATTGTCCTAGGTCTTTCCCATTGTAAGACAGCCTTCCACCTTAGCCGGATCTACCGCGATCCCTTCCTTCGAGACTACATGTCCCAAAATTGCACTTCTTCGGCCAAAATTCACATTTTGCCAGCTTTGCATCCAACTGCTTTTCCTTCAAGACCTGAAGAACAATTCGGAGATGTTCCGCGTGTTCCTCATGATCTCGTGAATAGATAAGAATATCATCAATAAAGACGACGACAAACTTATCTAAATATGGACGAATATTCTATTCATATAGTCCATAAAATTGCAGGAGCATTCGTAACTCCAAAGCGGCATCACTAAATATTCATAATGGCCGTATCTTGTTCGAAAAAGTTGTCTTTGGTATATCTGCTTTGCCCTCACGTATCGATGGTATCCGGATCGCAAGTCAATTTTTGAAAATATGGTAGCGCCTTTCAACCGATCCATCAAATCATCTATCCTAGGTAAAGGGTATTTGTTTTTGTGATTACTTTATTTAATTGCCTATAGTCAATGCACAACCTAGAACTTTCATCCTTCTTTTTGACCAATAAGGCAGAGCACCCCAAGGTGACACACTAGGCCTAATGAATTTCTTTGCCATAAATTCATCCAATTGTTTCTTTAGCTCGCCATTTCAGATGGCGACATTCGGTACGGTGCTATTGATATAGGACTAGTTCCTGGCAACAAATCAATAGCAAACTCTATTTCTCGTTCTGGGGTAGACCTGGAACATCTTCTGGAAACACCTCAGGAAATTCCCTCACGATCGGCACTTTGTTTATGTCCAATACCCCTTGAACTTCCAAAGAAGACAACAACCTATATCCTCGCGCTCCTTTTTTCAAAGAAGCAATTGTTTGGTTGGTAGATAGTAATCCGGGGCTTTCCAATTCAGGAAAGATTAAGGACTTATTTGAACAATCTAGTAGGACTCGATTAGAAGATAACCAGTCCATACCTAATATTACATCTAGCTGGACTAAAGGCAAACATATTAAGGTTATAGTGAAATTTCTATTTTCAATGATAACGGAACAGTCAACACAAGCTAAAGCAGTGACTACCGGTTCAGAAGTGGGGGTTGAAACAATTAAATCAAAAAGAAGTGGAAATAGGTAAATTTAGTTGTCTTACAGTCATAAGAGATGAAAGAATGGGTAGCGCCGAATCATACAAAGACATTTAAAAGTCTACCTGCTATGAGACACTTACCTTGTATAAGGTCATCAGACTGAAAAGCTTCAGCTCCACTCATAGTGTATGCTCTTCCCTTTGTCTTTGGCCTCGATGACTGCACATTATTGACTCAAGTTTCTGTTTTGCAATCTCTAACAAAATGTCCCGGTTTACGCATTTAAAGCAAATCACTTTTATTCCAACAATTCTTAGTATCATGAGCACCTCCACATTTAAAACATTTCAGCAGTCGGATATGCTTGACTGGATTCTCTTTTTCCTCTTTGACTCTGGTTATGATATTGATTTCCTTGTGGGCGTTCATATGGTTTCTTCCTGAATCATCATTTCCTTTCTTAAATCGCGAGGATCCAAAATTATGAGGCTGTCTTTCCTAGTCTTTTTGAGGTCCTCAATCACCCTACATTTATTTACTAATTCAGGAAATTCTCTAGTGCTAAAAGAAACTCTGGCTTCCCTAATTTCATCATAACCCTTCTTGAACTTTCGGCATTTCCAACTTTCATCTGGATGGTGTTGAAAATACATTGAAAATTTCGACAATGCTTCAAATTTTGCACATATTCTCCTCTGAACATTCCTCCTTGCTTCAACTGTAAAAATTCCATTTCTCTAGCGTGTCTTACATCCTCTGGGAAGTACTTTTCTAAAAATTTGCTACGAAAAAGTTCCCAAGTTATTTCTCGACCTTCTGCTTCCAAAAGTTGACATGTTGCTTTCCACCAATATTCAGCTTCTCCGATTAGCATAAAGGTTGCGTAAATAACTCTTCGTTCTATAGGGCACATCATTGCCTCAAATATCTTTTCCATTTCTTGAATCCATAACTCGGCTTTGTCTGGATCATATTCTCCATTGAATTGAGAGGGTTTATTACGACAAAATTCGGTTAAACCTTGGAATTTAGTTGTTCCTTCATTTCTTGTATTGTTCAGTTGAGTTTGCTGCAACATTGCCGCAGCCATACTTCTGATGGCTTGAACAGCTTCAGTCATTTCTTCGTTATTCCCTCACGTCATAATTTCCTACAGAACTGAATATATCAGAAAAATAATTTCATCAACAATCACTATATTATTCCTACGTTTTTTTTTTTTTAAGGACACTCAACCTTTCACAGCAAAACATAGTTAGTCCATACCCAGTCCCAATAAGACTCGACCGGCTCTGATACCACAAATGAGACACCCCCAAGTATCTCATCCAATAAAACATACATATACTGATTAATTTTAAAACCTTTTTATCACAATTGAATCAGCATAAAAAAAACATTAGATGAACATAGAAGTTAAGAGTAACATTTATAATATACTGCGTCATTAGCATTTGAACAAAATAGTTTTTAGTACCACGGTATATCATCACGCTAGTTAACGAAGTCATACAGTCATCTAGATAACAACCACCTATACTATATACATAATTTTTTTCTACAACATCAAAAGATCTCTGTCAAGAGTAGGTAGATCACGTCGAAAACTACATCAGCTGGTCCAAACATACTCTTGCATCGTAATTATTAGTCATACATCTCTTTCCCTCACCCTCTATGGGATCGGGTAGTAGGGGCGGCTCAGGATATGTTCCTGTGGGTGCAATATGACGCAGCCCACATATCGACTAAAGGTAAGTAAAAGGATAATGTCATAGTACGATGGCGGGTGGTAGTGATGAAGTTAGGAAATGTGCCAACAAAGTGGTGTGAATAGCGATTTCTCCATCAAAGGTCACAGTGAGGTTGGGATAATCGAGGGTCAGATCCGTTGATGAACTCCATACGTACCATCGGGTGGTGATTGTTGTCGTTGTCCTCCATCTTTAAACAAACATAATAATAATATCCAAAACAACAAACAAAGGGGTGAGTACATATCAACAACATGACATATAGTAGAGCATTAGGCAATCATAATAATATTATATATATATATATATATATATAAAGAAATAAAGATCAACAGTTCATTTCATAATCATGCAACAAGATCCATGCAATGTCATGTAATATATATATATATATATATATATATATATATATATATATATATATATATATATGGGCCCACATCTACTCCATGGAGAGACTCTAAATTGGAGGAGCGATCGGGAGTACATGTTCCGTCCCAGTACTTTTCTCATTTTATAATTCATACATTTATCTTTAGGAACACTCTACACCGATCTTGCCTTCTTGCAGTGTCTCGTCAGGCTCATCATTGTGGGCTAACGAATCCCACGACACAAGGGAGCTACCACCTGGTCACATGTGGAATTTCGCACCGTGATGCCCCCAAGGTTATTACAACCTTCACTTGCGCACTCTCGTTCGTACCCAAAACGTAGCTCTCTTCCTCATATTTGAACTCAATTATCCACGTACTACCATTATGGTAAAAGTTGCACTAGAGGCGGACTCAATTACGAGAGAGAAAAGGCACAAGTAAGAAAAATCGAGTTGACGAGTTGACCACCACGAGTTGACGAGTTGACCACCACCAGAGTTGACGAGTTGACCACCACCAGAGTTGACGAGTTGACCATGCACGGTTAAGTGTGTGCGTGTGTACCGGATTTGGGTGTGTGTGCCAGTGTCCGAATAACAGAGCGTTGTAAAATAATCACAGATTTCAAGACATCAGATGAACAACTTAATAATATCAAAATAATATCCATTCTCAGCAAGGAAGTTCATAAAAACATCAAAGCTAAGAATAACTATCAGTATATGTAAACTCAAATTTCCTCTTTTACTTTACTAATATTAAATTACTGTATCAGAAAAAATAATAGAAATAGTGAAGGGATAGGGCCGCCCTTGACTCGAATGATTCACCTCCTACTCTACTATTATTGTTGAAGTTCCTCACCCCCCACCCCTATTACCTGAAGTTTTGTTTTGTCCTAGTTGGTAAAAGCTCTTCCTTGGAAAACTCCACAAGCTTTACAATCTGAACAGGGGATGGTAACTTTCTCTTTATACTTGAGGTATAGATGAAAAAGGAAATAGAAGTAAAAGGAAAAAGACTTATGGGTGGTATATCTAGTAGAGAAAAGTATGGAATAGGACACTGATGGTGTAAGATAACTTCATAGTTTTGAACGTAAAGTATTTTCACGAGGGAGTAAAGTGGTTGATTGTGTGTGAGAGTGTGGAGGGATTAGAGAGTGTATTTATAGTGAACTTCTATATAACTGATGCTTTATTAAATAAAATTAGATTTTATCATAAAATCTTGGGATTAAATCTGTAGGTAGATTTAATTGGCTATATTCATTATGCAATTGGCTTTTCTTGGAGAAAAAGTTTGCATCCTATGGTTGGTAACTTATCCGAGTGTCCAAATAAAATCACAAGATAAGATGTAATCATTAAGCGAGGATCAAAGTATATCTTGTCGAAGCTTTTAGGAACAATTTGTTGCAACTAATTAGATTACCCATATAGAAAAAGATGAATGTTGATTGGTACTTGGGATAACTTAACGTTTTGCAAGGCATAACAATCCCATCTTATGCTTACTTCTAATTAGAAAGTGGAATCTTATATTAAGTCACGTTCTGCTACACCTAATTAATTATTCAATATAACTTAACATAAAATAAAAGTATAGTAATATATCTATATGTAATAGTTTAGTATTATATTATATCTATGATGTCTATGATAATATTAGTATAGTAACATATATTAAAAATAGTTTAGTCAGCGTAACCAAAAAATTTATTATTATTATTATTATTATTATTATTATTATTATTATTATATTACTATTTTAAATATTTGATTTAGAATTATAAACTAAATTTTTAATTCAGAAAAGAATAGAATGTTACAATTCCTCCTTAGACCATTTGTAAATATGGGTTCGGAGTACCCCTTGTACTCCATTTTTTAATACATCTTTTTTGCTTATC
Organism: Calophaca sinica; assembly: GCA_037113605.1. NCBI lineage: Eukaryota > Viridiplantae > Streptophyta > Magnoliopsida > Fabales > Fabaceae > Calophaca > Calophaca sinica. The sequence goes on along the minus strand of CM073737.1, from coordinate 72,476,025 downwards.
AAAAAAAAAAATATCTGAAACAAAAAAAAAAGAATGGAGTCGATGGTTCTCATATTGGGATATGAATCTACAAATTCAATAGTCACATTAAATTTAAAGGATATCAAAAAATTTCAATCATTTTGTGCACTAAGTCAATCAGAATTTCATATTTACCAAAATTAGGTCATCCAAGGCGGAAAAAAAAAAATCTTGCATGTAAAGGGTGATAAGAAAAATACGAACACCATTCTCTTTTTTCCAAGGAGCAAATGGATTAAACATTCTCATTAATCAAGAAGGAATGAGGGATGGAGATAAAATAAAGGAAAGTGAAAAATAGCTGATGAAGCAGCTACTGGTGAGGAACTTGAGAATGGTTGAATGAGGTGGATTTGACATCATGAGCGCCCGAAGATTATAAATTGACATGTATGAAAAGGTTTGACCAAAACACTTTATTTGTATTGAAATTGTTCCATCAGGATGTATACGATTTTCCTAAAATTTCTCTGTTTCGAAATGGGTTTAGTATCAACCAAAAAAAGAAGAAGAAGAAATGGGTTTAGTAGGGTGGAAAAAAATCCTATTAATCAGCAAAGATATTTTGATAACGAATTAGTGAAGATATATGATTTACGATAGGATGATCACAACACAGGAGAATTCAAAAGGGATATTATTCATTATTAAAAAAAGGATATTATTCAAATTCAAATACCAATAAAGAAACGTAGTCACAATATGTAAACACCTTATGAGCCTTGATTTATGCAAGTTGTAAATATATATTTGTGAGTTGTGGATCAATACGCACGATGCATCACATTTCATGTGGGGAATTATTTTCTGCTAGATCGGAAATTTGAAATTGGATTTATCATTAAATAATGTGATTGGCGAATGAACATTTAAATGTAATTTGGTCAATTATGTTATATAAGTTGTAAATATATATCTGTATTATTGAATTTGCGAATGAACATTTAATGTAATTTGGGAAATTATATTGACAGATGTTCCTTTTTTTTTGTGTGTGAAATTTGATTCCCTTTTTATGACTAACGTTTTTTTTTGAGGATCAAAATGCATCTCTCCAAAAATAGCTTTAATAGCAAATTCAATAATTTGGAAATGTTTCATGACTGAAATCAATGAGATTTGGTCAACCATCAGTTAATGGAGGAAGAGGAATTGTGCAAGGGATTGATTTATCAGTCATTTTAATGCAATAATTTAGCAATTAATTTGGTTTCAACTTTACGTTTTCGGATTTGACACACGTTTGTGTATTTTGACTAGGTATGTTAATAAGTGATTATACAAACGAAACTCAATATTGTTACATCTGTCATCCGATCCTATAAAGGTTAATTACATGATTACACATGTAATAGGCGATTTTTTCAAAGCTCCATATGTTGACATGTGTAATCCGGAGCTGTTTTGCTTATTCGTAAATGTATAAATTATGATAAGAAGAAAACATAATTATGATTAATTTGGATATAACAATTATGTATAGAAATATCTCTCTGTCCACGTTTTAGTAATTACTGATATATTTCGTTTTACAATAACATATATCACGTAATGTTGAACAGTCTGCAGACATAAAGTAAGATAAATTTCCATATCAGTCTAGCGAATGAAACTTCGCATTTGGACATATAAGGTAAGTATAATGCTTATTTCTTTGATTATGATTGTGGCTAGTTAAACAATTATAGTAATAGCATATATGGTAGATTATGACTAATTGTAAATATTGTAAAGGGAAAAAATAATCTTATTTTTTTTTCATATTATGCAAACTTGATTAGAATAGATTAAGTGTGAAATCCGTATTTATAATTAGTCAATTGTACATGTTTGTCTATATGAGTTGTATATGAATTCTAAAAATGTGCGATTTGATCAAGAAGGTTATACAAATACTTAAAAAAATGTAATTCTAAAAAGTAAGAAAGCTAATTGCGAATGACAATTGATCAAAAAACACACAAACTTCTTGCAGTGGATTTAAAAAAGCCATATTTTTTCAATGTCATAGAAAACTGTCAAACACAATGAAAAATATCCTAAAAAACACCAAAACAAACGACTAAAAAGTGGGATACAACTGGCACCACTTATTAAAAAACCAAAATAAATTTGATCCTCTTCATTTAACACCTCTAGTCCTTCTCTACTTTGATGTGTTTCGTCAACACAAATTCAGTTGGATTAGCAAAGGTGTTGTCAGCAAAAGTGCAGTCCTTAGTAATGATAGGACTTTCCCTGACTATCACCAATTAAATCTACAACTTCAACATCACTGCATTGCTTTCCCTTGTGAGTTTCTGCTTTAGAAAGTTTGTCCAATAAATCCTGCACACACAGAAACACTCATTAGTCAAATGCCAAATGCCTAAACATTTTTTAAAAAATTATTAAATTTTGTAATTGTATACTTGGGCAACATCCCCACTCATAACACCATCACTAAGCTTTTCATCCTCATAGTTGAGATTGTCCTGTTAAAAGAGTACAACTCAGAAAGTAAGTCCCAATTTGAAAAATTATTAAATGTTATATTGAAAAAAAAACATTTGGTAGATAAACCTGAAATTTATATTTGAGTTTAAAAATATCAATGATATCAGAATCAGTGATAACAAGTTTGACCCGATGGGATCTTTCATAACATGATCCATTCTCACGAGGACATTCAACTTTAAACAAATAGGAATTTTCCGCCAAATCACAACTGACAAAGTATCTGTCTTTAGAAGCTAGATAGTAAACACATAGTTATAAAAACGACTTATAAAATATTAGTAATTTGACAATGATGTATTTAATTTAATAATAATGTAAAAATCAGTGTTAACAAAAAGAGTTTCACCAGGTTCATGACCTCAATTAGTTCAGCACAAGATGAATTCAGTAGAGTACTTGTTTCAAGAACAAAAATGACAAATGTTGTCGAAACAGTGTAGTCAATAACATGCAATTGAAGGCGAAATCTACAAATATTACATAAGAATAAGAACAATTAAAAAAATAACTACAATATTGCACACTATTTTAAAGAAGAAAAATATACAATAACCTCCATGCGTCGGCTTAGTTCATCAATAGTGAGACTATAGTTAGTAAATAGATATTCATCAAATATCTCTGTAATGAGATCCATTTTACGATCGAAATGATGGTTGTATAGGTGCTACAGTGGCATCAAAAAATGGCATATTTATAGGTACTCAATATTTTTAATTACATAAGTTCAAAAATAATAAAGTTGACATTTTTTTGTTGTTAACATTTAAAATGTGCTAAAATTTTGGTATAAATTTGGTAACAGTCCATCTATTTCGATTTTTTTCACTCATTTATTTGATTAACACAAAATTAATTATTTAACCTAATTACCATATTTAAAAGATATTGAATGTTTATATTTATTATTTAGATTAATGCATAATTGATAGAGTTGACTAATTTGATCTTGTTACCAATTACCATATGCTTAAATTTTGTTCTAAATTTGGCAATATTTCCTATTTCGGATATTTTATGTCTTTATACGAAATCAATTTTAAAAAATTTGATTATTTAACCTAATTACAATAAATTTAGATCTTTTAAAATCAATTTTAGGAGATTAAGTTTCCTGTTTTATATAATTTTGATGAAAAATCGAAATTAATGGATTAATTGCCAATTAAAAACTATCATAATAATAAAAGCATTAAATATCACTTTTAATTCTTGACCATTTGTAAATTACACGTCAACCAATTGTTGCTGACTTGGTCGTACACCTCATCAATTTATTTACACGTCAATATAATTTCTGTTTTTAGGATTACATGTACATTAGCATTAATTATAGTTTTCACGAGAAGTTGTCATTTGGAGATGAATTCAATGAGTTCATTTTGAATTGTATATAGTATAGAAGATAGATAATAAATTACAAAATTATTATAATTTTTCTACAATATATTTTTCTTAAATAAATCAAATTCATAAAGAGAAGAAAATGAACCAATTCTTTTCCTAGCAGAAAAATATAGCCAAGTATTTATGATGAATTGCAAGTATTTATCCTTTGTTGGTTCCCTCGGATTTTCAGGCCTTGGTCTATATATCTGACAATCTGGTCAATGCTGTGCTTTTCATTTTAGACAATTCTTTTTTTTTTGGTTACATCATTTCAGACAATTCTTCTGTCATAAAAAAATTTCAGACAATTCTCAAATTAAATGCATATGCTTGAGATATGTATGCCCCTCAGGTTTGAAACCAAGACCTAGGAGCACCTTGATTGAAAAAAAAAACAATTCCTCATTCAATGTTCCAGATTTATTGTGTGTGTGTCGGCATTTGATAAACATAATTTTGAGTAGAATTTGTCTTATAAAATTGATTTTTCCGGCCGGTGCGTATGGAGAAACATCTGTTAGGAGAGGTCAACTCTTTAAATAGATCTCAGTTACCTCGAAGGATTAGTCTCTGCAGTTGCGCATGGAGGATACCTTAAAAAAAATAAACTTTTATTTTTGCCTAAAAATAGTTTGATTTGATTTGATTATCACTTTTACTCAAATCAAGGTTTAAAGGTAGAAATCAACTTTTTATAGACAGAAACCTTTATTTTCGCTAAGGGTGTGTTTGGTTGGGGGGTTTTGGAGGAGGAGGGAGGGGAGGGATATTTTTAAATTATGTTTGTTTGGTTCAATTTTTTTAATGGGAGGGGAGGGGAGGGGAGGGGAGCAAAATCCCTCCTAAGCCAATTTTGGCTCCTCTCCCAAAGTGGGGGTTTTGGAGGGAGGGAGGGAGATTAAATTATTTAAAATAAAATTACTGAAATATCCTTATATATAATATAATATAAAACACTATAAGGATATACCAAGTAAATTAATCCCTTCCTCCATTAAAATCTCTCCCATTCTCTCCTGAACCAAACAAGCAAAGGTTTCCTCCCCTCCCTCCCTCCCTCCTCCACCAAACACAAAATCAAAGTAAATCCCTCCCCTCCCTTCCCCTTCCCTCCCCTCCCCTCCATTAAAATCCCTCTCCTCCCCTCCCCTTATTTGAACCAAACAGACCCTAAAATTACGAGGTAAAGTCAATTCTAATAAATTCTACAGTAGAACCAAACACAAGTTCTTTTTTTAGTTTATCAATTTTTTTTATCATATCATAATTAAAATGTTTTTTTATTTAAGGATCCTTATCCATTGTTTGTCATGCTTCATATCATTATTAAATACCCTATACTTTCGGTCCATCCCAATCCTAACATTCAAAATGATCAGTTTAATGCAAAAACACTTATAACATCATCAAAAGGTAGAAAAAATAGCATGTCATGGCCTATTGCACACATGCTATGCTTTTATAGGGTGGCATATAACAAACGTCATAACTCAAAACCTTTGAAAATATTGCCTTCAAAGTCTAATAAAAATGATGGGAAAAAGAACCTAATGTTAACACCGCCATGACGTCTGTGATCAACTAGTGCAAGAAAACACACCCCGTGTTTTCTTTTTTTTTCTTCCAGTTTTTATGAGCAAAATCAATGTTTTTAAAACCGGATCATGAATGTGGCTTAACATATAACTAATAAATAAATAAATAAGTATTAAATTTGAGGGGAAAATAAATTAAAAAAAATATGTCAAATTGTTCAACTCAGTTCAATCTTGTTCAACTTGATTTTGGTCAGTTCAACTAAACTGAGGTTCATTTGGAATTGAACCTATTGTCGAACCGACCGGTTCTCAATTAAATCGGTTTAACCGACACTTTGGTCAATACCAAATTGAGTAACAATAACAGCATAGACACATGGTGTGCAACATTCCTAACAACAAACAATATATGCAGTTTAATGCGTACGCACTTAATTGATAGCTAACTTAATTACATTAGGACATATGGGTATATATAAATATATATAGCTTCAACATCATGACTTCCAAATAAAAAAGAAAACAACTACTAGTACTTTCATAGACACTCGATGATTCACAAAATTCTATTTCGGATTATCTTAACCGAACACATATATTGAATTTATTTTAGGAATGGATCAAGTATGTTTAATTAAGTCAAATTTAACTTTAAATTGGCTTGATATATTTTTCAAATTCAAGATCCATACTAGTTTTGTTTTAAGACACACACATCTATATATATGTGTCCATAGATAGACAAATAGGATTAAATGACTTTGGATGTCAAACTTTAACACTTACTCTGATTAATAACTTTATATAGAATATGAAATTACTAATTAATATGAAAGACTTTTTTAATCACGTGAGAGTTTAGGAGCAGTGGTTCAACTTCAACCGGTGGAACCCAAATCGATTTTCAAGGTGAAAACAGAGAAGAATCGTCACTAATAATCTCGCTACCACATTTTGCCAGACCCTCACTGCTCCATCATCAAATCACCTCCACACATGCCCAAACCATCACCCAAAGCGCCGAAAGAAAGAACCATCCCATTTAACGAAAATGATGCACCACATCTATATCAATGTTCTGAAGTAGAACTCAGAGGATGGCCGAAATGAAGCAGTGTGGTGGTGCTCACAGTGGTTGACGACGGCGTGCGGTGGTGGTGTACCTGCAAGGACTCCGATGCCTAAGTCAGTTTAGGTAGTAGGTGAGGTAAGCAGGAGAATGAATTAAATCGTACCTGGATCGTGACAGAGATTCCTTTTATAGTGGTCGAGACGGTTATTGAGATGTAACCGCTCTCGTGAGATCCGGGGTACCGTCAGATCTATGCCAGGCTGTGATGAGCTGGCGCAAAGATCTGAGGACCGTTGGATCTGCCAGGTCGACATGGCTCCGAAGTGGAGCAGCCAACTGCACACGATACTAAGCCTTCGGCGAGCGTTCTGCTGGATTGGGCCTCGGCCCAGTCCGGAACAGTTGCCCCCATGTCGGTAGCTCGAGTGTCGAGGTGGTGACTTGTAGATGTTTGCTTTCCGGGTGATGTCGACATTCGGTACTTCTGTTTGGAGAGTAATGTCAATGCTCGTTATCTTGTTCGAAGAGAGGGAGCTGAACCGCTTCTAAGCCCTAGGAGCGTGAGCATTAGATTTGAAATTCAAACTGTCACTTCAGCAGCCCTTGGGACTTGGAGCGCCGCGTAGTTTCGAGGGGAGTCATCATTGCCCTGTGTCCCCAGGTTAAACAGGTGTGACATGTCGTTGATCAGCGGTGAAAGGAGAAGAAAGGTCACATCGCTTAGATCAAATCAACAGTGAGAGGAGAAGAAAGGTCACGCCGTTTCGATCGGACTTGGGGTTTATAAATAATCATTCCCCTTTCACTTTCTTACTTTCGCTCGTTCTGCAAAGCCTCTGAGAGATTCTTCTGCTTCGCCCTCCCTTCTTCTTCTTCTTCTCTGGTGATTCTTCGAGTGTTCTATGGTTCATTCTTCTCTCCGGTGGTTCGTTTGTCCAACCATTCGTGCTTGCTCGCATTCTGTTTCTTCAATTTCCATGCAAACTTCGTCGTTTATAGGTAAATCTCTCTTCCTCTTCTCTGCTTTTCCCTTCGTTGTTTCGAAATGGGTAGCAACATAAGGCACAAATCGAAAGAATCGTCCTCTTCTTCTTCTGTTTCTGGATTTTCCACCTCCTCTTCTCCCGGTGGCCCCTCGGAAGGGCGGAGTGATATCGCCGATAGTGGTGGCTCATTGCCGAGCTCTCGGGAGGAAAGTTCTCCCCCCATAATCTGTCCCCCTCCGGGGCTTTTCGTCGAAGATTACGAGGGTAAGAAAGTGTCCCCAGTGGATCCCACAGAAATCCAACGTCTTTCCTTAAAATTACAAAAGTTTTTCAGGCGGACCTTTACCGAGAGAGAAGTAGGAGAGTGGTTGATAAGTATAGATAAAAATCGACCTTTTTTTCATGATAGTGCTTTGGCTAGGTCAGAAATGGGTAAAAAGTTGCTTTAGAGAGATGATTATCACTTGCCCCCAAATGCTGAAGATTTTGGTTGGGTTGCGGAGGACGCACTTTGTACTCGCTCCCCTTACTTGTCAAAAGAAAGTTTTTCACTCCTGTTAGGGTCCCTTGATGTTGCGAATGGGGTAGGTAACTTTGAAAACTGGAGTTTAGGACGACCCAAACTCGATGCTCGGATCTGTTCGTACTCGTCTAATATCTTGATGTTTATGTACGAGGTCCTTTTTAAACACTTAGGTTTCAGGCTGCCTTTTTCTGCTTTCGAGGTGGCAGTTTTACACTATTTGGAGGTCGCTCCCTCACAGTTACATCCAAACGCTTGGGCGTTTGTTAGAGGTTTTCAGCTATTGTGGCCCTATTTGAAAATTAAACCACTGCTCGAGACGTTTTTTGCCATCTTTTCCCCTCTGTGGACTGAAGCGGACTCGACGAAATGCCAAGGCTGGGTCTCGCTGAAACAAAATGGGAAAGTTTTTGAATTGTTCTTAGAGTCCCATCATGGCTTTAAGTCAAGGTACTTTATTGTTGAGGCCACCAGTGAAACTGCTATGGAGAACGTATGTGTTCCTGTGGAAGCGTTGGACGAGAAGGGGCAAGTGTTTACAGACTGGCAAGAACGATTTCCATTGTGTTGGACTGACAAGCATTTTCAGTATCAGAAGAGTGAATTTACTTATAAGCTCGAGGAACTGGACGACAACACACGATTCGGCTTGAAACGAATTCGTGGGTTTGTCGAGAAGCTCAAGCCTCGACAATACATGAACAAGAAAGGAGAGATGGTCTCTGAAAAAAAGATACATCGACACTCGTCACCTTCTCAAATGCAAGTTGTTGGGCCTGAGGTTTCTTCAGGTCGAGATCAGGGTGCCGCAGTCCGAGCTCAGGTTGCTGTTTCAACTGTGGCAGCGAAGGATGTCGAAGATGTGTCCTCGGGTACTAAGCGAGTTCTCGCTCAGGCCACTGAAGAGCCTACTGCTAAGAAGATGAAGCCTCCCCATCCGCCAAAGACCTCGGCTCCTGTGCCGATAAGTAAAGCGGGAAGTAAACCGAGCAAAGGGAAAGAAGTAGTTCCGTCCCCCGGCGAGGTCTCGCCAGTTTGGTCTCGCCGCGAGTTGGTGAACGCGGATGAAGTTGGAAGGTTAGTTCCTCCTTCAGATGAAGCTTATTTCAACGAACTTCCCGAAAGCGCCAAGGAAAGTTTGTTCTTTGAGAACTTGACTCATAAGCTGCGTGACCTAGTAGTTTCCAAGTGGATGTTTGAGAAGAACAGGCACTTGGAAGTCGAGCTCGAAGGCCTCCGCAAAGCCAAGTCTGAGTTCGACACGAAGATCAAGTCGTTAGAAAGGCTCGAAGTCGACCTTCGGGCACAGTTGGGGTCTGCTAGGAAGGAGCCCACTAAGATCAAGGGCAAAGTGACTAAGTTGACGAAGGAGCTCGAGGTCTTTCTTCTGAGAAGGAGAAGTGGATTGGAGAGCGAGAAGGGCTCTTGCTCAGGATCAAAGATCTCATTAAATCTGAAGAGAGTTTGAAGTTGGATATTCTCGAGTCTCAACGCAAGGTGGAGGGTTTGAGCACTGAGAATGAACAACTTTCAAAGGAGACCCAAGAAGACCCCAAGCTTTCTGAAGAGGTCTGGGCTTTGACGGCTGAGAAGGTAGAGTTGGAAAAGTTGCTCATGAATGCTGGGGATGAGTTGTTTGGCAATGCCATTGCCCAGATTCGGCTTCTTAATCCGGGTCTCGTCCTTGTCACCAAGGGAATGACCCCTGATGGGGTAGTCGAGGGGAGCTCGATCGTAGATGGCCAAACAAAGGAAGTTATTCTTACTGTGCCTACTCCGTCTCCCAAAGTGGCTTTACCTTCGGCTTTCGAGGTGCTTCCTCCTCCGACTTCTGACGTGGCTGTGCCTTCCAAGTCTTAGGATTTTTGTTTGTATTTGTTGTTTATTTCAATTTCGCTGTCTTTGTGATGAACAAAACATTTGTAATGATCAAGTAATTTTAACTTAGCAGAAATGCTTACCTTATTTATTTAGTTTGTTGTTTGTTTGGAACCTCGTTATTCAAGAGGGTTTATCCATTTGGCGATGTCTGCTACTCTGCTGGCCAGGCAGAAAGCGAGATCGTTTGGAAATGCTAGCGCACTCGGGCGCGAGGCTCGTTTGACAACACTCGCGGTATACTCATGAGGTCGTTTTGCTCGTGCACTCGGGCGCGAGGCTTGTTCGAAGATGCTCACGCACTCGGGCGCGAGGCTTGTTTGAATGCACGTGCTATCTGCACGAGGTCGTTTAGGTACACGATTCGTACTTGCGTTACTTTGGATGCACTTTATTGCTTTGACACTTGCATAATTTGAACACCCTCGTACCCTTCATAGTTCATTACACTTGTAGTTAGCTAAAGTATTTCTTCAGCTTAGCTGTGTTCCAAGTCCTTTGAATTGCTTGACCCTGCAACGTTTCGAGATTGTAAGCACCAGTACCGGTCTTTGTGGTGATTCGATAAGGGTCTTCCCAATTGGGCGCAAGTTTTCCTTATGAGGAATTCTTTAACCCAACATCGGCTCATCGAAGAACGAGATTGCCAGGCGCGAACTCCCTTGGAACGACGTTTCAATTGTACCTTGCTGCGATTTTCTGTTTGACTGCGACCTTGTTGAGGGCTGCGAGCTCTCGGCATTCGTCCAGGAGGTCGAGTTCTTCTCTCAAGCTTTGAAAGTTGTTGATACTTTGTTGGGGATGCGAAGTTCTCCAACTCAGCTCTCTGATCTCAACAGGGATGACGGCTTCAGTCCCATATGTGAGACGAAAAGGTGACTCTTCCGTCGTCGAATGTGGAGTTGTGCGATATGCCCAGAGTACTCGGGGAAGTTCTTCTGCCCAGCTCCCCTTTGCTTCGTTTAGCCTTCGTTTCAAGCCTCAGAGAATAACCCGGTTGGCGGCCTTAGCTTGACAGTTTGTTTAGGGGTGTTCTACCGAGGTGAAGTGTTGTTTGATTCGGAGGTCCTCAAGGGTCTTACGGAAACCTCGATCAGCAAACTGAGTTCCATTGTCGGTGACGACGACCTTAGGAATTTTGAACCTTGTCAAGATATATCTTTTGAAGAACTTGATCAAATTCTTCGCGGTTATTTTTGCCGGGGGTTCCGCTTCTACCCATTTGGTGAAGTAATCTATCGCTACAGCTAAATACTTCACTTGTCTAGGAGCCATCGGAAATGGTCCAAGGATGTCGATGCCCCACCATGCGAAGGGCCATGGGGTAGAAAGGGATGTCGGCTCTGCTGGAGGAGATAAATGAAGGTCACCGTGTCTCTGGCATTTATCGCATTTCTTAACGAACAACCTTGCATCTGCGTCCATTGATGGCCAATAGTAACCTGCTCGAAGGGCTTTCATCGCGAGGGAATGTCCTCCGAGGTGTTGCCCATATATCCCTTCATGCACTTCGGCCAGTGCGTACTGGGCTTGGGTGTCGTCAAGACACTTTAAAAAGGGAGTAGAGAACCCTCTTCGGTACAAAATACCCTCGATAATGGAGTAGGAACACGCTTTCTTTCGAATTTTGGCAGCCTCTTTTTCGTCTCCAGGGAGCTCGCCAAGCTGAATATATTTCTGAATGGGTGTCATCCAGTTATCCGCTATGCTGGTAACGTCATCAACACTTGCATGGGAAATAGCAAAGCAAAATTTCAGAAGAAACTTTGGCACTTCGATGGGCGTCATGTCGACGATCGTAGTTATACTCGGCTTAGCCAGTGTTTCCTGTGTCACAGATATGTTGTTCCCCGAGGTTCGCGTGCTTGCGAGTTTTGACAAAATGTCTGCTCGGGTGTTCTGTTCTCTCGGAACGTGTGTAATCTCGGCTGCAACAAATTCGTTCATCTTTTGTTTTACCAACGCGATGTATTTTTGGAGGAGGGGATCTTTAGCCTGGTATTCCCCTTTGATCTGGGATACCACTAACTAGGAATCAGTTTTGAGTTTAACTTCCTCAGCACCGAAGTCCCGAGCTAATGTAAGTCCTGATAGACATGCTTCATATTCTGCTTGATTGTTCGAGGTAGGGAATGTGAATCCCAAGGAGAACTCGACGATCAGCCCGTCGTCGTTCTCGAGCAACAATCCAGCACCACTACCCTTGGCTTTAGACGATCTGTCAACATGAACTGTCCATTTGGAGCAAGGTTCTGTGGGTCCTGGAGTCATCTCAGCAATAAAATCTGCCAAACATTGAGCTTTGATGGCTTGTTGCGCTTCGTAAATAACCTCGAATTCGGATAACTCAATCGACCATTTGATCATACGTTCTGCCAAGTCAGGCCTATGTAAGATCTGTTTGATGGGTTGGTCTGTCTGAACTACTATGGTATGTGATAAGAAATATTGTATCAATCGTCGAGCTGCGACCATTAATGCTAACGCGACCTTCTCGATTTTCTGATATCTCAGCTCAGGGCCCTGAAGTGCTTTGCTCACAAAATAAACGGGTTTCTGTCCCTCATCTGTTTTGCGGACGAGGACGGCACTGAGAGCTTCATCCGCTACTACCAGACAAAGATAAAGGAACTCCCCTGGGGACGGTCTTGTCAAGACTGGTGGTTGAGACAGAATACACTTCAGTTGCGTTAGAGCTTCTTCGCATTCGGGCGACCATTCAAACTGGATCCCCTTTTTGAGTAAGCGGAAGAAGGGCAACGCGAGTTGAGCTGATTTCGAAATGAATCTTGTCAACGAGGCGAACATTCTAGTGAGTTGCTGGATGTTTTTCTTCAACGATGGTTGTTGCATTTCGGTAACGACGCGACATTTGTCGGGGTTTGCTTCAATTCCTCTCTCGGTCAAGTAAAAACCGAGGAATTTTCCAGCTCGCACCCCGAAAGTACATTTTTCGGGGTTTAATCGCATGTTGTGGCGTCGGACTTCGTGAAAAACCTCTTTTAGGTCGAGGACATGATCGACCTCCTTTGATGTTTTCACGATCATGTCATCCATGTATACCTCAAGCATTTTTCCGATCTAGTTTTTGAACACTTTGCTCATCATGCGTTGATAAGTGGCTCCAACATTCTTGAGGCCAAAAGGCATTACTTTGTAGCAGCAGTTGCGTTTGTCGGTCATGAATGCGGTTTTTTCTTGATCGGCAGGATGCATTGGGGTCTGGTTATAACCAGAGTATGCGTCCATGAAAGAAAGCAATTGAAAATCGGAGGAATTGTCGACAAGTTTGTCGATATTAGGTAGAGGATAGGCGTCCTTGGGGCACGCCTTGTTAAGATCGATGTAATCAACACACATGCGCCATTTTCCATTAGACTTTTTAACTAGTACAACGTTAGAAAGCCATGTAGTATACTTAATCTCCCTAATAAACTCGGCCTTAAGAAGGTCATCGACAGTTTTGGCTGCAGCTTCAGCTTTCTCAGGAGCTTGCTTGCGACGCCTCTGAGCCACCCACCGTGCTTTGGAGTCAAGAGCAAGTTGATGGCAGGCAATGTCAGGGGAGATTCCTAGCATGTCGGTAGCAATCCAAGCAAAGAGGTCTGCATTGGACTTCAGGCACTCTGTCAACTGCAGTTTTACCTTCTCGGGGAGGTCAGCACCGAGCTTCACGGTCTTCTCAGGGTTATCGCCTAACTGAACTCGAATAAACTCGCCATCAGGTACTGGTCTTTTGATCTTCTGCTGGAGTTCGCGGGCTAGGGGATCGCCCTCTTGGACTTCATCTTCGACTTCAATCCTGGCATCAAAATCAGTAAGGTTGACTTCTGCAGCAGCTCTTACATTAACGTGTTTCTTGGCAGATGGAGGTTGTTTCTCCTCTCCTGGCTCGTCGACTTTTAAAGACAGGAGATAACATCTCCTTGCAGCTTCGAGGTCGGTTTCCACAGTGACGATTTTGTCGTCATCACTGTGGAAACGTATTTTTAAATGGACTGTCGAGGTCACCGCTCCGAGTTCCCCTAAGGTTGGGCGTCCAATGATACAGTTGTAAACAGACTTGTATGGAAGTACAATGAACTGAACTTTGACAGTTTTGGAGGCTGGTTGTTTGTCAAAAGTCACCATTAATTCCACATAGCCCAACGGCTTTGTTTTGGAACCATTGAAACCAGTCAGATCAGACCCCGGGTACGGTACGAGGCCTTTCTCAGGTAGTTTTAAGGTTTTAAACAGTTCATGGAAAATGATATCCGCCGAGCTCCCCTGGTCTATCAGTATTCTTCGGACGTCAAAGTTGGCTATGTAAGCTTTGACCAACAGGGGAATCAGATAATTCGGCTTCCCATTCACCAAGTCTTCGTCGTAAAAGGCAAAGGGTGGTCTTCCCTTGTGCCTGCTGGCCGGGGGAAAAACAGTGAAAACTGACATTGTCTCTCGCAACTTTCACTTTGCTGAACTGATGCTCGCACCTCCCTTGTCGAAGAAACCCCCAGAGATTACTAGGGCGACTGGGGGAGGTCGGGGTCTTTCTTTGCTTTCTTCGGATTCTCGACCTGCCTCGTCGAGTCGTGCTGCTGAAGCTGATTCTTTCTTTTTAGACCGAGGGGACCTGGACCTTGACTTCCTATTACCAGATCTTGGCTTTGCTTTTACAAACCTCGACAATTTTCCCTTCTGGATCAATTGTTCAATGACGTCTTTCAGGTGGAAGCAATCATCAGTTTCGTGTCCGACACACTTATGAAAATGACAATATTTCGACTTGTCGGCGTTCGGCTTTTCTTTCCCTTTCAGTGGGAACTTGATTTCAGCATTTCTGAACTCAGTATTCGCGCATTCGTTTAGTATGCACGTTCATGTGATGTTTAGGGGAGTATATTCGTCGTACCTTTTCGATGGAGCTCGGTTTTCTTTATCTCTGCGCGATTTGTCTTCGTGCTGTCCGCCAGCTTTCTCTTGGGGTTTGTTTTTGACTTTCGATGCCATCAGCTTCTCTTCATAGTTCATGTATTTCTGAGCTCGTTTGAGGAAATCGTTCAGAGTTTTTGGTTTGTCGACACCAATATTAATACTGAACAGACTGCCTTCCACCAAGCCTTGCTCCAGCAAATATAACTTCATCTCGTCAGAGCATTTCTTCACAAAAATTGCCTCCTTATTGAAACGCTTGATATACTCTATGATAGATTCGTCTTTCCTTTGTCTAATCGCAGAGAGTGCTTCTGTCGACTTCGGTTGTACTTTAGATGTGGTGAAATGAGCAGAAAACTGATCAGTGAGCTCGGCCCAGGAGTCTATGGAGTTTCTCTTGAGGGTCTGGAACCAAGATAAAGCCGCCTTCTTTAGGGTAAGAGGAAAAATCCTGCATTTGACGGGTCCTTGGGCACCTCGGTACTCCATGACGGTGTCAAAGCAACCGACGTGCTCATCTGGATCAGTGGTGCCATCGTATGAGTCCAAAGCTGGCGATTTCTGAAGATGCTTTGGGATCGGAAACTTCACGATCTTGGAGGTGAAAGGACCAGAAGTCTCGCGCGTGTCATTCTCTTCATCACTCTGTAGAGAAGTGGATGAAAGCGAGTGAGCACGACGGCTACGAGAAGTGCAGTCGGGTGACTTCGCTCGGCGCCGCGAGGCAGTGGTGGCCCTTTGAGGTGGCGTGTCACTGCTCGCAGTCGTGCTTCTACGACGGGAGGAGTAACTTGGAGAGCGGCGGCAACGCGACAGAGAGCGTCTCGCCTCAGGCCCCCAGGATAGGTTGTTTGGCGAAACTCTTTCACGTAGCATTTTTTCATTTCTTCTTCTGCCGCGAGGAGAGCGGATTTGAGATCTGTGAAGCGTGGCGGAGAATGACTGAACGATTTGCTGCGGCGGAGTGCGGTATGTGGAGATCGGTGCGGAGTTGTGCCATGGCGGCGACGATGAACAGAACGACGAGTCTCGGACTCTCTAGATCGCTGAGGTGGCTGAGAATTCTGATCCTGTCTGTTTTCGATTTGCGTAGCTACGCGAACCGAAATTTCTTTCTGCTGATTCTCCATGCGATCGAGGCGCTGATTCTGAATCTGCATCGCTTCGGTGTGGCTTCGTACAAACTCGCGAAACTCGTGGAGGAAGAAGGCGGCGGTAGGAGCGGTTTCGCCTGTCTCAGTTGTTGCCGGAGCAGTGATGAGCGAAATAGCATCGATCTGAGGCGGAGGAAGGTTCCTCGACCTTTCGTATTCGACAGTGAATGGTACTCATCCAGGTTGAGGTTGATCCATCGGAGCGATCAGACAGATCAGAGGATTTGGCGGATTCAGATCCGCGCGGAGTTGAGAACTGCGAGTTGCGACGGTTCGCTTCGATCCAATCATCGTAAACAGTGAAGAGAAACTTCGGAGGAGATGAAATCGAAGACATTTCCCATAAACGGCGCTAATGTTCTAAAGTAGAACTCAGAGGATGGCCGAAATGAAGCAGTGCAGCGGTGCTTGCAGTGGTTGACGACGACGTGCGGTGGTGGTGTACCTGCAAGGACTCCGATGCCTAAGTCAGTTTAGGTAGGAGGTGAGGTAAGTAGAAGAATGAATTAAATCGTACCTGGATCGTGACGGAGATCCCTTTTATAGTGGTCGGAGACGGTTATTGAGATGTAACCGCTCCCGTGAGATCTGGGGTACCGTTGGATCTATGCCAGGCTGTGATGAGCTGGCGCAAAGATCTGAGGACCGTTGGATCTGCCAGGTCGACATGGCTCCGAAGTGGAGCAGCCACTGCACGCAATACTGGGCCTTCGGCGAGCGTTCTGTTGGATTGGGCCTCGGCCCAGTCCGGAACAAAGATCCATACTTGTTTTGTTTTATGACACACACATGTATATATGTGTCCATAGATAGATAGACAAATAGGATTAAATGACTTTGGATGTCAAACTTTAACACTTACTCTGATTAATAACTTTATATAGAATATGAAATTACTAATTAATATGAAAGACCTTTTTAATCATGTGAAAGTTTAGGAGCAGTGGTTCAACTTCAACCGGTGGAACCCAAATCGATTTTCAAGGTGAAAACAGAGAAGAATCATCACTAATAATCTCGCTACCACATTTCGCCAGACCCTCACTGCTCCATCATCAAATCACCTCCACACATGCCCAAACCATCACCCAAAGCGCCGAAAGAAAGAACCATCCCATCTAACGAAAATGATGCACCACATCTATATCAATATTTTAATGACTTTGCATTTTGATTGGCTTATATTTGGGGTCTAAACGTATGTTTGGTCTAAAGAAACTCTATAGATACTTTGAGCTCAGACCTGCTATGTAATAAACCAAACATTATAAAAAAACCAACTTTTTTTTGAGAGGAGAGGAACTTATTACTATATTTAACATTATCCAAAAGTTTATAAGACTTTTCTGTGAAAAAATTTGTACAAATTTAAGAAAATAAATAAAGTAAATGTATCCGCAGTAGACAAGCTGGTCCATTGGGACTCAGCAACACCAAACCTCACTTCCACTTATTGCTCTATAAATTGCAAGTCACTCTTCCAGTATTTCGTTCATCATATATATTCTTCTTCAGAGTTCACATAGCTCCTAGCTATTTGCCTCTTTTGTTTCCTTCTTCCTTTCCTTCCTTTCTACTTCTTCTTTGCCACCTTCTACACAAAAGTTCACTACCTTGCAGCTTCAATTTTGTCACACACACACAAATACATTTCTATATTTACACATATTTTATAGTACCCTTTGTATGGCACTGCAAAATTCATTCTCAGGTTGGAGCTGCAGGTTATCATCGTCTATGGTGACAAGGCTTGCTTTGTGCCTCCTTGTGGTTTTGAACAATGCAAGCTCATCATCTGGTCGTTTGTTGTTGAACAGAACAAGACAAGTGTTGATCATGTCTAGAGAGCAACATAGGAGAAACCTTCTTGACAATGGACTTGGCCTCACACCCCCTATGGGGTAAGTAAGCCTTTTTTTCTTTCCTTTTTCCATCATATTTATTTTTCCTCTTCTCTCTTCACTACCTCTTGGATTTAATGTAGTCAAATTATTTAAACTTGAAACACAATTTTGACTAGAATGATGTCATTTATTTAAATTATCAAAGAATGTCTAGTTGAAGCAGTATAATCTCAAATGATCTCTATTAATTATAGTAATCACATTTTTTTCTAGTTAATTTTCTATCTATCTATCTACCTGTCTATCTACACACCTATCTGTCTGTCTGCTATGTATTCCTGAATGAACTAAATAGAATGCTTATCTTCAATTCAAATTGTTGCAGCTCTATAGTTTATATAGTCTACAATTACTACCTAAACATTTTTGGGGTAATGGGAAATTGAGAAGACATTGAGACGATGTACCGGAATCAACAGGGTATTTGAAATGGGATAAATTATTTTATTTTTTTATATAAAAAAATTATATTAGAAGAGACACACCCCTATACAAGGTCAGAGAAAATCACTAATCTCAAAGAGTTTACAGTAAAATTATACATAGCTTATTATTATGAGAATTCAGGATTCCAATCAAAATCACAATTACAAAAGAGCAAAAGATATGACCATATGTGTCAATTCATTTTGACAGGGATAAATTATTTTATAATGTATAAAAGATTATTGCAAACATGTCATTTAAATGTGCCAAATCTTCATCTGATTGTTTACACAAATATAGAACAATATCTCTCCCCATATATGCTGGCTACCACCGTCAAGGTCCTGCCACTACATCCATTATGCTTATTTATGAGGGGCACAAGATGATTTGAGTGCTCTCTTTTGGTGGTGGCATTTGTCTTGTAATTGATTGAGATGCAATTATTATCCTTGTTTTGTGTTTGTGGATGGATTTTTTCGTTTATTGTTAGACTTAACCACCGCAAGATGAAAAGGACACTTTGAGGACTTTGTGGCAACAATTTGCACAAAATATTATTATATGGTGCAGGCTGGCTAGGAGCTATTATTGAATATGTTGGTTTTACCTAAACCATTTATAAGGCATAAAACAATCTTGGTTGGTTTTTGTTCCATGATTGGTTATTGCACTTGCCAATCACCAATCCTTATCTTATAACAACCATCATAAATATATCTTAATTAATGAATGAAAAATAAAAAATATTAAAACCTACAAATGAGATTTGAATTGGAGCTTCACCTTTGTTCGTCTCCCCGTGCTGCCTCCTACTCCACCTTAACTACACTCTCACTCAATCCAAACCTCCACTCCCCCACCCCATATTTTATTTTTATTTTTTTTCCCTTCTTCTAAAACAAGTTTTGGAAGAAGAAAATTTTGGCTTTTGAAAACTAGTTTTTGGAAGCCAAAATTTTCATAATCATTCTGAAAACTAATTTTTGGAAGACAAGTATTTTTTTCTTTTAAAAACTAATTTCTGGAGAAAAAATGAAAAAGAAGGGGGTAGGGGGAGTGAGGGAGAGGGGGCAGAGGGTGTGGGACATGAGAGAGGGGGAAGGGATTGGGGAAAGAAAGGGGAGCAGGAGCGGTATTTTAAGGATTTCAAATAAAAAATGAGAGGGGTCTAGGTAGAAAAAAAGGGTGTGGTAGCACTGCTCGTGAAATTTATTTTATTTTCTTTTTGAAATTATGGAAATATGCTTGGGCTTTAACTTGTGTCCTAGCCCCAACCTTGCAACCCATAAGACAGTTGCTTCCTCCACCCCACCACATTGCTGCCAGCACCCCCCCACCCCACTGAAATTCCAAAAGTACCCCCAAAATTTAATTTTTTTCCCCTCTCATTTCTTCTTCTTCCTCCCATCCCTCCTCCACCACCCCACCACCGTCCTCCACCAGCAACCACCGGAGCACCACCCCTCCACCTCCCCAAAATATCTCCATTCCTTCTTCCTTCTTCCCTCTTCCTTCTTCCTCCCATCCCCCCTCCACCACCAGAAAACTCGCCGGAGCCACCACCCCTCCACCCCCAACACCGGAACACCTCCCTAGGTGCCACTGCGACCAACCCAGCGGCCACCGGAGCTAAACCTGTCCATTTTCGCGATTCTGCCTTTTTTTCTCGAAATTTTACAGGCTTCCGGTAATTGAATTACCGGAACATAAATATGCTTCCGGTAATCCAATTACCGGAATGCATACACCTCCAAGTAATGCAAATATACATAAGGTTACCGGAATACATTTGCATTACTTGGAGGTGTATGTATTCCGGTAATTGGATTACCGAAAGCATATTTATGTTCCGGTAATTCAATTACCGAAAGCCTGTAAAATTTCAAGGAAAAAAAAGTAGAATCGCAAAAATGGATAGGTTTAGCTCCAGTGGCCGCTGGGTTGGTCGCGGTGGCCCCTAAGGAGGTGTTCCGGTGTTGGGGGTGGAGGGTGGTGGCTCCGGCGAGTTTTCCGGTGGTGGAGGGGGGATGGGAGGAAGAGGGAAGAAGGAAAAAGGAATTGAGGTATTTTGGGGAGGTGGTGGTGGAGGGGTGGTGCTCCGGTGGTTGGTGGTGGAGGATGGTGTAGGCGTGGTGGAGGAGTGGTGGGAGGAAGAAAAAGAATAAAAATTAGCTTTTTTGGGTAGGGATATTTTTGGGATTTCATAAATTTAAGTGGGGGTAGGGGGTGCTGGCAGCATGTCAGTGGGTGGAGGAAGCAACTGCCACCCATAAAAACTTGACTTTAGAACTCCATGATGTAAAAAAAAAAAAAAAAAACCGTGATGTTGAAAATAATATTTTTGATTTATAAGGTTTTTCCTGTAGCATTGAAATTACATTTTTAAAGTGAATATCAATAATGACCGGAAAAAACAAGTAAATATCCATTTTCTAAAAAATTATATAATTCATTTAGTTATATATTTGTTTTTTTTTGACTGGTAGTTATATATTTGTTGTAAATATATGAATGACCAATTCTTATTAACGATAAAAAACAGATGGAATAGCTGGAACCATTTTCAATGTGATATTAACGAAGACTTAATCCGGGAAACAGGTAACTTAACTATCACTATATGAATTCGGAATTCTCAGAAAATTTGTTTGTAATATTTTACTTAACATATTTTCCTTTTTTTGTTATATGTCTTCATTATACAGCTGATGCTATGGTGTCAACGGGCCTCGCTGCTCTAGGTTACCAATATATTAATATAGGTAGGACACCATTTTGTATTATTTTTAATGTTATTGTTATTATCATCTTTATTGTTGTATTCCTTATCATTATTACTACAAAATTTATGCATATTTATTTATAGTGAAATAATATTAATATATTATTTTTTTTTAACAAACTTTTAGATGATTGTTGGGGTGAGCTTAATCGAGACTCACAGGTAATAATATTTTTTATCATTACCTTAAATAAAAATTACATCATACTAATGGAGTTATTTTACCTAGTTAACTTTCCTCTCATGACGCTAACATGATATAAGTTAGAATTTAGAAATCTCTTGTTGGTAGGTAATTTATAATTTTACAGTAAATCTCATGTTGTTTTCACTATTTCTAAAAATATTACTGCTGCTTACACCACTAATCCGCACTTTATATATCATCTCATTGGCTATCTGTATACTAGTCTGTATATCAACTAGAAAACAGAAAATGAAAATTTGAAGAAAAAAGAAGTAAACAGACCGTCAAACTCTCAATAGTTTTTTTATTTTCCAAACAAATTTATTGATAGAATGAGAGAAGAACACAAGCACAGGTTGTGCTCAAAAGCTTTGCACTAGTCTTCAGTGTATAGCAAATTGAGAAGCAAATTAAGAAAGGCAATACGCCAGAAACAAAATAATAGCCCAAAAATTTTCCAGTACAAGTAACTAGTATTAATAAAAGCAAAGTGATGTCCAGCTCACATAAGCATCCAACTTCTAGCATTGTGCCTTAATAAAGATTGAGTAGCAAATAAAGACATCAAGGACAGCAGAAAAAGAAAAAGCAGTAGCTGCAATCGGCAAATCCTGTGCAGAAAACCATGTAGCAGCCTCTAAACCAGAATCATATTTTTTAAACTGGTTGCCATTGTGCTAGAAACTGTGCACCAGCAATCCCTGGAAACAATTTACTCCCATCCCTACAACAATACTTAACCAACAAGCACAGAATTTAGGCTGCAACAAGATTGTGTGAAAAAAGAAAAGAAAAATATGCAGCCTCCAAACCTTCAACACAGAGAACAGATTCTGCAACAATCGTAAACATTCAGCAACCATGTTTCCAATGACCTGATGGGACCTCCAGACAGAAAAGAACAAAGCACATCCTTAACAGGCCCTCCAGAACCTAACACATCCAAACCAGCATTGGGAAGCAGAAATTGGATCCCATGGGTACCACTTCAACAGATAGCAAAATTTAAGAACTCCAAGTTTCCTAGGCTGTAGTTATGTAGTTTCCTGACTACCAATAGAGTGAAACTGACGCAATCAGAAGGCAGACCAACAGCAACCAGCAAGCAAAAGGACAACATGATTTCAGCAGCACTCCTTAGGACAAAATATGAAAATCTCAAACCTCCCAAATACAAAAAATTCAGGCAACAAGATGGATTTGAATGCCAACTTGAGTAGGAGTGTGAGAAATTTGGCACCTTAATCCATGTCTAAGATCTGACTTTAATCAATTGCAAAATCTCATCAACAGAAAGACCCTTTTGAGTTCAAAATAAGTTGATTTCCTGCCAGCCAAATAGACCACAAAACAGAAAACTAGATAGTTTGCCATAGCTCCCTATTCCATGCATATAATATGTTCTGGTAAGCCATCTTCATTAGACAAGCTGCCCCATACTATAATATGCTTTTTTTAATAGAAGTTTTGGTATCCAAAAATTACTCTAAACTTTGACTAATCTTGAGTTAGAAGGGTATGCGCCACATTAGAAGTGATTAACATTAAGTTAGACTAGGTGGACTAATTAAGGGGTTAAACTTTATTTTTTTTTTATTTTTTTTTTTTTTTCATTTAGGAGATTTGAACTATTATTCAATGAATTAAGCCTATTGCCACTGAAATCAACAAGTATCTAAGAAGCAAGTATTGGCACAACATGATTGTTTTTGTTTAAAATCTGAGATGCATGTATACAATTTAAAGATTACAATACCCAGTTTCTATGATAATTGCATTTGACAAATTTAAAATGGTGTCAGGGCAATTTGGTTGCTAAAGCCTCATCATTCCCTTCAGGAATTCAGTCCCTAGCTGATTATGTCCATACCAAAGGTCTAAAGTTGGGAATCTACTCTGATGCTGGGTACCACATGTTAAACTTAACACCATGATTTTAGTATTTCTGTGATTGGTCAACCATTTTGATTTCTAATGATTTTTCTGTAGAAATCAAACATGCAGTAAAACTATGCCCGGATCACTAGGGCATGAAGAGCAAGATGCAAAATCATTTGCTTCCTGGGTAATATGCATTTGATTTGAAAGCCATTTATCATTTATATATAAACTTATATCCTATGTATGAATTTAATTAACATCTATTTTCATTGTTAATTAAGGGAATTGACTACTTGAAGTATGATAATTGTGAGAATAATAATATAAGCCCCAAAGAAAGGTATATTTGTGGCCTTCAAATGCATAAAACAAACCAACTACATGCTTCTAAAATAAATGAGTACATGCATTTGGTAAAACAGGTACCCACCAATGAGTGAAGCTTTATTAAACTCTGGAAGGCCAATCTTCTTCTCTTTGTGTGAATGGTGAGTCAAATTGGTTATCATGTCTCTGATACATGAAGGAGTTTACCTATTCTAGTTAACTTCACCTTGCAAGAAGAAAGTATAATTAGCATTTCATTCACTCTATTGCTATAAAATACTAGAGACTGCAATTTTTTAATGATAAATTGCTTTCTCAAAAACAGGGGATCAGAAGACCCAGCAATTTGGGCCAAAAGTGTGGGAAATAGTTGGAGAACAACAGGAGATATTGAAGATAACTGGGATAGGTGAGCATGAATGATATGATGCAAATTTTATTTTTCTGCAATCTCAATATATATATAAGTAACATGAATATAATTTGAGGAATTTCATTGTCTTGTACTCAGTTTAGAACCTGGCCAATGTTTGCATCACAATCATGCTTTATTGAACACTTGACAAAGACATTTATTTAGGGAGAGGCTTATTTTGAATCAACATGATAATTGAGTCATAAAAAGTAGGATTTTTAAGGGATTCATTTTATTATACATGCATTATTCTGTTTTAATCCTTCATTTTCCACATGGGAAACTTATGATACTTTCTCCAAAGTATGATATCTCGTGCAGATCAAAATAACAAATGGGCTTCTTACGCTGGACCTGGAGGATGGAATGGTAATCATCCTCATCCTCACAATTTACTGGTTCTGGAAAATATAGTTATCATGATATCATTCTCAAAGTAATCGATCAATACTTAACGAAAAATGATATTTGGACATCACATTTTGGGACACCGTATGTCCATACGGTACGGACATGTACGAAACCGTACCCCCTTTTTTTTGCATTGGTTAACGCAGACACAGAGTAATCGTTAACCAATTAGTAAACCACATTAACTACTTACTTGTACAGCATTAACCACTTTCGCAATTGGTTAACAAGGTTAATATTAGTGATTAATGTAATATTGAAAGTGGTTAATACAATGTTGGAAGTGGTTAATGGGTATAAGTGCACTCGTTGATATAAGTGGTTAATACAGTATTGAAAGTGGTTAATGAGTACAGTTTGACAAATTGGCATCAGAGTAGTATATTAACCAGTTAGTGAACTGCGTTAACCACTTACATGAGCTGCATTAACCAGTTAAATAAAAAAAAAAAAAAAAAAAAAAAACCGTACAAACATACAGTGTCCATACGGGTGTCCCAAAATGTGATGTCCAAATATCATTACTGATACTTAAAATGACCAATTCTTTCAACATAAGTAAATAAATAAATCTGTCCACGTATAATTCCTATTTTCTATGTCATATTGGGGAAATTAAAAGTTCACATTCTAAGTTTTTTGTTGCACAGATCCTGACATGCTTGAAGTCGGAAATGGAGGCATGACAACAGAAGAATATCGTGCCCATTTCAGCATATGGGCATTAGCTAAGGTAACTTGAAACAATTTTTTTTTTTTTTAATATTTTCTGTTTAGATTATACTATATATCATAATTATATTATATCCTCTAAGGAAAGTGTGTTTTATATAACTACTTTTCTTTTGCATATGTAGGCTCCTTTATTGATTGGTTGTGACATTCGAGCACTGGATGACACCACAAAGGAACTGCTAAGCAACTCGGAAGTTATTGCAGCAAACCAAGGCAGGAACAAAGAGACTAAAAAACCTCTAATCTTTTTTTAACAGTCAATGCTTTTAATACTAACAACCTTGTGGTATTGCAGACAAACTAGGTGTTCAAGGAAAGAAGGTGAAAAGTAATAATGATTTGGAGGTAATTTCCTTTCCTTTCCCCTTTTTGTTTTCTTATGTTAGTGTCTCTTTTTGAATAAAACTGGGGATATGTTTTCTCAGCATTTTCTTATAATACATTTTCATGTTTTCATATAACTGCAAATATAGTAGATACTAGATACAAATAGATGTTCCATTGAAGATAAAACCACTTAAGTTTGTAATGTCAATTGTCAAATCTCTTTATAAAACTTTTTGAAGTAAATGTGCAGGTCTGGGCAGGTCCTCTCAGTGATAACAAGGTAGCAGTGATTTTATGGAATAGAAGTTCATCCAAAGCAACAGTAACGGCATCCTGGTCTGACCTAGGCCTGGAACTTGGAACTTCGGTTGATGCAAGAGATTTATGGGAGGTGAGAAACATAGTTTGACTTCTTTTGTTCTTTACGATTTCCTGAATGCAGAGCATTAAAGAAACCTACAATCTTTCGGTTTTTTGACTATTTGTATTGAATTTTACAGCATTCAACACAATCATCAGTTTTGGGAGACATATCTGCTGAATTAGAATCACATGCATGTAAGATGTATGTCCTGACTCCCAACTAAGTTTTTCATTTCTTAAGGCAGAAAAGAAGATAGACAAAAGAAGTCAGGACTCCACTAATAACAGATGCATTGGCAATTATTGGATGTTCCAAAGAAGGAAAGAGAAATGAATAGGAAATTTATTTGTCAACAGGAAGTGCAGAAACAAATGAATAAGTTGCATTTCTCATGAGGTTTCCATTTTAATCTATACATTGAGGTCCACTTGATCTCAATACAATAAGCCTTCCAAATCTTTGTTGCCTATTGATCAGTTAACAAGCATGATATTGAGAGGAAATTAACTGCATAGAATGTTTTCTAGATATATATATAGTTGAGATTTTCATCTATTTTTGTTAGTGATTCTAATTGACTTATATACTAACCAGTGTCCAGTGACCATCTTCTTTCGGCTCAAGTAAGCAAATCATTCAATCCTTCTGCAAAATTTAATTACTAACAAGAATATTCAAAAACTTCAAGAAGATTTGATGGGAAAAGCTCCAATTGCTTACCATATAATATGGAGCTCTAATTCATAAACTTCAAGCCTTGTTTCAAACTCTGATACTTCGTTTCCAGACTAATCATTGTCAACCTTTATGACACATACCTCACTCATTTCCATTGGAAGAACCCTCATTCCAATGATACAGGGTGGAATATGCCCCATGTTGATGTCTGCACAGATGATTTCACCTACATAACTGGGAGTTCTCATGTTTGACATCCACTGTTAAAAAAAAAAAAAAAAAAAAAAAAGACCAACACTTATTATCTCATAGAAACCATAACAAAAGGAAGATTTCTGAGGGGTTTTCTCTGTGAATAAGAAAATATCAAGATTATCTCATAACAACCATAAAGGAATGGAGTTTGCTGCATGAAAATGAGGCAGGCCAGCAGGTAATTTGCACACATTTTGGAAAAACTCCCCTCCATTCACACAAATATAGAAATTTACTTTCTGGTGCTCTTTTCATCCACTCATCACATTAAAAAAAAGGAAAAAAAAAAAAAAAAAAAAACCTCTGAAAACGGCCCAGCTTCCACATGTTTAGGTTGATCTAGTGAGATACACCAAGTCTCAAACATCAGCTAAAGTACCAAATCAACTCTACAGATGTATTTAAAAAGTATAGCACTTATATATTATTACTGTGTTAAGAAAAATAACTATAATTCAGCATGTACCTATAAACTGAGTTTTTGGAACAACTGGCAATGGAAACGGTTGCTTAAAAAATACATAATATCCTTCTTTCAGGGTTCCAGAACTAATAGAGTAGACAATGTTCTAGAGATTGACTGTTAAGCAAAATAATTCCGATCTCCTAACGTGAAGAAAATAAAAACAGACTCAAAATCAACTGCAAAGATTTACATGGGAAAATCTTAAACCTGAATCCTTTCTTGCTTGGATCTCCTCATTTGCGCATTGCCTTTGACATAAAAAAGAATCAGAAAATCAGAAAATTCCAACACAATGTTCCCTCATCAGTCAATACTAAACTTCACATTGTAAGAGTTAGGGAAAGTAGTGAGAATTCAGAGATATCATATTCTGTAATTGTTATTATGAGATCTCTTAAAACAGAGACATATAATTATAAAGCACAAGGCTGAGAGCAGTTAGTAACTTCCACTAACAGAATGTGACAGCTGTAAAGCTGTCGTTTCGTAACTAATTAACTAAACTACTATTACGATACATGTAATATAGTCGCATATAACACATGTACTCTATCACTCATCAGTATCAGAATTGACAGAAATATGACTCTGGCTTCCTGAATAAATGATAATGGTGGTGCATCGTCTATCATGGAACTTTTCAGATGATTTACTGCGTAAGCAATTTTCATCAAGCCAGTGGCTAAAACTTCATCCTTGACAAGTAAGAAGCTTTTCATTTTTCTTACTTCCTTCACAGCCTGACAATGAAGTCCAACCTTGTTTATTATCAACACCAACTTGGGAAGTTCTTTTTGCAAGTCGTTTCAAAAAGTGACGAACCTTTGAGGAAGCTCCAATCAGACAGACTTGCTAGCCTTTTCTATTGCCTCAACAATTGATCCTACTGAAGATTTCATAAAAGAATAATATTCAGTATTTATTGATATCAGATAACTATGAGACTTTAATAATATGCAAGAGTATAATAAATACATTCTATCCATAATCATCTTAAATATGACACTCATAACCAAGCGATAACAAGTTACTTTTTCAATTAGGATGTATGTAGGGAATAAAGAAATGAGATTTCTCCATTTTAAATTTAAAATCAGGGAGAGTTCAAAAGAAACACATTTTTTAACATGTTTCTAACTGTGAATCAAAATGATGTGCATTTAAACATGTACCCCATTTAAGGGATAAAAAAAGTTGTTGATAAAGAGGAACAGTAAGTCTAGCATAGCCGATTTTACAATCAGGTTTTCTGCAAATTGTAGTACTGCTCCAGGTGACAGCAGTGATTTTGATGGAAACAAATTCAAAGGGAGATTGTATTAATTAAATTGCAGTAATTACAGTACAACAGCGATAGTGAATAGATAAGAGCAGAACTCCCAAGCCAAAGGAGATGAGACACTGGCTCACAAAATTACAACTGAAATAAGTATTCACAATACACTTCCTTATAATGAACCCAATACACATGCCCTCTCTATAACTAACTTTCTCCCTGACTATTATGTGCCTTGCTTTTAGGCCTAAATAAGTAAACTTGTTAGATTTTCTTTCTTTGCTCGATTTCAGTCCCTTGACCCATGCTCGTATCCATAATCCTATCAGATAACACATGTACTCTACCTTTGTATTGAAATGAAATTTTATATCTAAAGCAGCTAGATATTTGTTGAGAATCAGATATTGGCTAGAGCGAGTGTAGTACAACAAGTATAAACCCAACGCAACAACACTACTAAAGCAGCAACAATTATAATTATAATACTCTACCAATTTCCCTCAAGGTGAAACTCACCAATCTCTCAATTTGTGAAGTATAAACAGTTAAACACACTTAACAAAAAACCAACAATAACAAAAGCCTTCTGCCCATTAGGTGAGGTGACTACATAAATGAATGATGCCATAATGTTGAAATATAAATTCAATATAACAATAGAAAAGCATCTTACCTAGTTTCAGTCCTACAATAGACCTCTCAAAATCATTTCACGAAGAAGTTTCTCTGCTTTATCATTTTCATCTTTCACAAAGAGAGAAACAATAATTGCTTCATAAGTTTTAGCATTTGGGATGCAACCATTGTCTTCCATTTTTGACAGCAAGGCCAATGCCTCATCAAACAAACCCTTGTTACAAAGTCCCTGGATCATAACTGTATACGTATAGACATCGAGATTGTAGCCTTTAACCAAAAGATCCTGAAAAACCTCTTGTGCATGCTTAAGTCTTCCGCCTTTGCACAGTCCAGCGATAAGAATAGTGTATGTGTACACATCTGGTTGAATACCCTCGCCTATAAATTTTTTTAATAATGCAATTGCCTTGTCCACATGATGGTTTTTGCATAAAGCATCTAATAAAGAATTGTAAGTAACTATATTAGCCGGTTGACTTCTATCATGCATCTCATCAACAAGCTCCAAAGCATACGAGATTCTATCTGATTTGCACAAACCATCGATAAGGGAACTATAAGTTACCGTATTAGGAATGATTTTTTTGCAATGCATTTCTTTAAAGAGATTCAAGGCTTCATCCACCATTTTAGTCTTGCAAAACCCATTAATCATGATATTGTAGCTCTGAACATTAGGAGTCACTCCCCTTTGGGCCATAATGTCGAATATACCCTTGGCCTTGTTCACCTCATTAACCAGGCAATATCCATCCATTAAAGAGCTATAGGTAACAACATCAAGTTTCACACCTTCTTTCATCATCACAGCTAACACATTTTTTGCTTCTTTCACCTTTCCTTCCTTACAAAAAGCATCAACCAATATACTAAAGGTATACACATTCGGTTTGATGTTTTCCAATATCATTTTATTGAACAAACCGATTGCATCTTTCAATTGTCCCACAATGCAAAAACCATGAATTAAAGTACTGTAAGTGAAAACATCTGGAGAAATTCTCTTGGCAACCATTTCAGAATATAAATCACATGCATCAATTACAAGTTTATCTTTGCACATGCTATCAATAATTGTATTATACATTACCACATTAGGCTTAACCAACTTTCCTTCGATCTGTGGCAGCAAGTGCAGGGCTGCTCTTGTTTCTCCTATTTTACATAACCCATTGATCAAGGTCCCATAACTAACTTGGTTCAAGTGAAACCCCAGTGCTACCAACTTGTCATGAAAGTGCAGTGCTTTCTGAACCTCGCCTTTAAGACAGAGACCCTTGATGAGTGTATTGAAGGTAATGGTATCTGGTTGATAACCCCTCTTGAGAATATTGCCCAATACAGAAAAAGCAAAAGGGATATGACCAAGGTGACAGAAACAATTGATCAAGATGTTCAAAGTAACAATATTTGGTGTAATTCCCCTTAATTCCATTTGTCGATGAAGGGAAGCAGCAGTGGTGTAATGCTTGGCCTTAACAAAGGAACCTAAAATTTTTCCAAATTCAAAGATGGGAGGGGTAGGATGCATATGAAACATGCGATTGAACAAGGAAACGACATCAACATCGACATCATCATCACTGAATTGAGGCAGAGAGTGAGCG
This sequence comes from Calophaca sinica, assembly GCA_037113605.1. Classification (NCBI taxonomy): domain Eukaryota; kingdom Viridiplantae; phylum Streptophyta; class Magnoliopsida; order Fabales; family Fabaceae; genus Calophaca; species Calophaca sinica. Next base: position 72,445,362 of record CM073737.1, on the reverse strand, counting down.
TATAGGCTTGAAGTTGAGGAGAAGCGAGGATGGAAAGTGGGGTTTGGAAGAGAAGGACGCCGCGTCGGAACGACATACCTCAACCTGGAAAGAAACATTGTTGGTTGGTTGCCTCAGTTCACTTGAATTGAATCTGCAGTGCACAACCACTCTCTCTGTGGAACTTTCCAATGAAACCTATCACCCGCTCTCTGAAGTAAAAAGCTGCGTTCAGAACCTACACACTTCGGACTCGGATCTTTTTGAGCCATTAAATATACAACAAATTGGTCCTCTCACAAAAATACCCAGAAAGAAAAAATTTGAAATATGAGTAAAATTGATAGTAACGAAAATGTCATTAAAAATTGTTTTAAAAGGAACTAAATTAACCTACATTTGATGAATAAATTAGTATTTTTTATTTCTCATAGACTAAATAGACTACATTAAGAATGTCTTTCTCCTAGCCTCCTCCGAATGGCTTTGTATTCTCGGCACCGGCCAAGGAAAAACCACCGGATGATGGAGGGGATAAACACATGCACAACAAGCAACCAAAGATGTCCTTTCGTGACATGGTCATGGGACAACAGAATACCACTGCACCTCGACAAAAAGTTGATTTTAATCAAGAAGAAGCTAGCCAGGATTGAATACAAGGATAACAATCCTCTTTTACTTATGGTACACATTAATGAAAAAGTCTTTGAGGGACTTTGTGAGCCACGGAAGGAAGGTTTAGTTGTTAAACTACTCGGAAAGAACATTGGCTTCTTTACAATGATGGAAAGATTGCAGAAGATTTGGAAGCCTACTGCAGGCTTTGAGATTATGGATATCGACAATGGCTTTTATATGGTGAAGTTTGATCATGAGGCAGATCGAACTAAGGTCATATATGAAAGTCCATGGATGATATTTGATCACTATTTAACAGTACAATGCTGGTCCCAAGATTTCATTGCTCCTACAACAAAGATCGACAAAACTATGGTATGGATCCGTTTTCCGGGCTTGAATCTTTATTATTATGATGAGAGTGTTTTGTTAGCTTTGGCAGCAGTGATTGGTAAGCCTATCAAGGTTGATAGCAATACCCTTAATGTTCGAAGAGGGAGGTTTGCCCGTGTGTGTGTGGAAATCGATCTGAATAAACCTGTTATTGGAAAGGTTTGGTTGAAAGAATTCTGGTATAAAGTTGAATATGAAGGTCTCCATCGTATTTGTTCCAAGTGTGGCTGTTATGGTCATCTTACTCGGGAGTGCAAGAGCACCATCACGACGGAGGCACCTAACCCGACAACAGAGAAGGCTGTACCGGTGACAAAGAAGGCTGCTCCGACAGTTTTAGATTCAAATTCAATGCCCATTAGTGACGCCACGCTACAAGCTATTTTAGTGGAGGAGAATCCGCAGGCAATTTCAGTTACTAATGGTGATAAATTGGAGCAGAATCCGCATGGTGATTGGTTAACTGTCAAGCGGAGAAATCACAAGTCAACAAACCATGTTGCTGCTAATAAAGGAAAGAATTTGAAGGACAAAAGAGTTTCAGCTCCTAAGGCCTCAGCAACGGTCTTGCATGCTTCAAGGGATACGTCAAAATCCCATGCAACAAATCCGCGTGAAAATGACTCTCAGTGAGGACCAGCTGAGTTGGAAAAGACCAGTGCTAAAGCTAGTAATAAAAGACAAAGATCGAATCCTGACTTGCTTCTAAAGACCATGTGTCCTCCACCTCACCCTCCTAAAACTAATCCTCCTCATAAACAACAAGTCAGGAACAAAAGGCCTACTTATGATGTGGGATTTGGTGCAAAGTCAGCTATGAATACTCAAGCTGTTCCTCCTAATAGATTTATCTTCCTTCCAGATGATAATGATGCAGATGATCTCATGGAGCATGCCAATTCGACTTCGGGGCTGCAGAAGAACTTCTAGAAGCTATCACTCATCAAGACATTGGGAGAATAGAAAGCTCACATCATGGGGAGGTATTTGAGGTGCCAGAAATTCAATTCCATGAAGCTGACATGGCCATGTAAGTTGTGGGTTTTAAACCCTCCTATCCTTATAAGGTTTTTAATGGATAGTTTTCAAAAAAATTTCATCTTGTCCTGGAATATTCGTGTGGCTTTCAGTCCTGATGCCAAGCGCCATGCTCGTGATTTGATTAAATCTTATCAACCATCTTTTATTTTGTGTGTGTGAGACTCATGTGCTCTTTGCCAAAGTTAGTAAATTTTGGACTTCATTGGGCTACAATCCTATTTTCCTCCAAGAAGCAAGAGGCCATTCAGGGGGAATTTGGATTCTCACTTCTCTAACTGACACAATCTTTGATCTTGTGGATAGTATGTATCAAGCAATCACTTTTTCAATCAAGAGGAGAAATGAGGTTTTGGTTCTGCACTTTTTCAATCACCTTTTCACTCCTGAGAATTCTCTCAAATTGAATGTTGATGGTAGCTCCTTTGGCAACCCTGGTCGGTCTGGATATGGAGGCCTTTTTAGAAATCATCTTGGTCATTGGATCCTAGGCTTTTCTGGTGGTTGTGGTTTTACTACCAACATGAATAACAAGCTTCAAGCTATTGCTCATGGTCTTTAGCTAGCTTGGAATAATGGCTATCGTTATATTATCTGTGAATCAGATTCTAAAATGGCCTTGTCTTTGATAGATCATGGTGTTCACCCTACTCATCCTCATGCTCTTATTGTTGACCACATAAGATCTCTTCAGAATCTTGATTGGCATCTATCTTTCACCCATTCATTACGAGAAGGAAATTCTTGTGCTAACTGGTTAGTGTAACATCCCGTTTCCGAAGCGCTACAGTATAATAATAATTAAATAATTAAGCAAAATGTATTTACTAAAAATAGCATTTTAAATATATTGTTCAGTACAAGAGAGTAAATGGCTTTACGGAACTCGTGTCTTGGGCCCACAAGTTATGTGATATACATATACAGACTCTGACTCATTGACTCACTGGCTGTGACACATAACTGAAGAGAGTTACCCATGTTGAGCACCCTCCGTACACTCCACGCTGCGGATGCTCTCTTTATTAAGTCCGCACGTATCTGTTTTATATGAAAAGAAAATACAAAGCAAGAAAACAGAAGAAAGGAGCTAAGAAACACAATACACACTATAAAATTGGGAAAACAAGAATAGAAAGTATATATAAATGGTACTCACATAAGCACAACAAATACTAGTGTTTACTTAGAATCACATCGTTATTTCTTGGTATTGTATCACTATCCATCTAGCTCCATTGACTTCCCTGTCCTACTTAATCGCCCTATTTGTATCCTACGTAAATTACTCCGCACCTATAGGTCAACCCAACAATGTTACTGTTCTCTTATCATTCTGACTCAGTTTCCTATAGTTTGTCGAGTCTATTCTACCAGTTAAAGTCTATTAATAATTGTTTAATGCTTTCATTATATCAATAATTTCCTTCACTCACAGACAAAGTCAACAGTTAAAGACAAAGAGTATTTCAAACATCAGGCAACACAGAAAGTACATTGTCCAACATATTATTCAGCCCATAATTGAACTTGAACACAAGAAGGGGGGTTGAATTGTGTTGAAAACTTTTCGCAAACTTTAAGTTAAAAACACTTAGAACACAGGTTTTTTTTAAACAGTTTGTGTATCGGACGCTGGAAATAAACCGGACGCTGGAAAAGTAGTTTGTGAAAACTTGTTTTTAACAGAGCAAGATAAAGATAAATAGAAAGCAGTAAAGCAAGAGACACAGTGATTTATACTAGTTCACTACCAAACTGGTAGCTACGTCTAGTCCCTTCGTTTCTGAAGGATTTTCCACTATAATCAACTGATCACAAAACCTTAAGAGTATTCTACTGTCACAACCTTGACAATACTCTCAACTTCTCAAAACGACTCAGTACGTTCGAGCCTTTGAGGGTATAGCCTTAACTAGGCCAAAACAACTTTTATAAGTAAGTTGAATACAAGCAAGAATAACTCTCACAGAGAGGATAAAAAATTAAGCTCAATACAGAAATGCTTTCTAAAAGAAAGTATCGGATGTTGAGTTCAGTTCTTGTAGTCCAAAGACTTGGCTCGAAACTTGATTGCTCACAGAAGCAGTGTTTTCAGAGTATTGACTCTTTGTAGTGTATAGCAACAGTGCTTGTTCTCAGTAAATGAAGCAATATTTTCTTGTGGAGTTTCGGCAGTTTCTTCAATGGATACCTTGGGGTATTTATAGGAGTTCTAAAGGATATTACCGTTACAGTAAAAATGGCTCCTTTCCATTGAGTGAGATAATTTCAAAAAGCTGTCTCTTTCTTCCTTTCCAGAGAATATCTCAGTAGTACACATTACCGTTTTCGTACTACCTTGCTTTTCACAATGCTTGTACGATTTTTGTCTTTTAGCTAAAGGTGTCACCTTTGATACCTCGTACAACAATTTGAGCGCATAAGATCAAATTCGAAATCCGTTCCAGAAGCTTCTGAGAGGAAGAGCAACTACGTGACCATCACGTGATTTAAAATGAAGTTCAGACGCTCGCTCAGAACAGGAAGGTCGGACGCTCGTAGCAAATGAATAAGCCTTGTGTCACAAAAAGTTAACTCCAGACGCTCACGAAGACAGTATACTAGGATGAGCCGGATGCTGACACATGGAGTATATCCTTCTCTTGTGAACTTCTTCATTCTTGCTTAAGTGGCTTAGAAGTATATGTAATATTAGTATCTGCACACTTCAAGAAATGTTAGAACATAAATTGTTCTCTTGTGAATACTTTGTTATCATCAAAATCAATGAGGGTCTAAACTTCTCAATCGTTTAGGTTCCAACAATAATCATACGGATACTAATAATTATCAACAGCATAGTGCATCAACCGTCATCAGTCAACACCACTTTAATTCGCACCAATTACCAACAATCATATTAGCATCACATCATACAACATTGATTTTCAACTTGTGGAATGACCCTAGTGTCGCTTAAGCGACCTGCTACTGCCATGTTATCAGAACACAAAACCATCATAAGTTGTCTATCCTAGGGTTTCCACACACCCACAATGATTCCTATGGTTGATGGACTAGCGACTACTATCCTTAGTAGTTGTAGTCACAACACCCCTCCTAGGGTATTAGGACATCAACATCTAGTAAGGCTTCAGTCACCCTACACACATTCATATATATTATTCTATCCTACTATCCCTAGAGTGCAAGGTTTCTTGCTCCCACCTGGATAGAAGATTGTTGCAGATGCTGTCACTCTTTACGTCTTTACTGCTTCCGCTACTCGTATTCTTACATCTGGATACTCTTACTTAGTCTACCAAGCCATTCTCATTCTCTCTTCTTAGAGGATTGTCTACTAAGGACTTTCTGATGCACAAGATCCTCACTTAAGGCAAGTGCAGAGCATACTTATTCCCTAGGGACCCTCTAAGTCTCACTTCTATTCTCAATCTCTAGGATTACTTACTAAGAATTTTCTGATGTGCCAGATCCTCACCAGAGGCAGACACAGAGCATACTTATCTTTAGAAGTTCCTAAAGAGAGAACACTAGAGAGAGAAGAGATTGAGACATACCTGGCTTGGAAATCGCTGCTACCCGCGTTGCCCGCGTCCCGCTACTCCTCTTCCTCCAAGCTCCCTTCTTTGCGCTCCAAATGCTCAATTGAAGGGCTTGGCGGAATGGAGGGGGTCGAGCTCTATTTATAGGCTAAAAATGGTCCATCACGTCGCGATGGACACTAGTGCAATTCCCATCGTGTCGCGAGCTATGCCACATGCCAGCGATCTGACGGCTGCGATCACCGCCATTCCACCGACTTATGTTGCGTCGCGATGCGCATAGGCTAAACCTCCTCGCGTTGCGATCAACAGAACTGTCCAGACCCTTCTTCCACAGCCTCAAATCGCGTAGCGATGGATTCCTTTGAGATCTCGCGACGGTCCCTAAGGACTGAAATTCCATTTCTACCCTTCTAGACATTTCTAGAGTGCTATAAGCCTTTTTGGATCATTCTTAAGCCTGTTTTCTTCCTAAGTAAGGTTTTTAACCTCTATTTATTACTTAATCACCAATCCAATATTATTAAAGATTATCTAAATATCAGGATATCACATTAATATCCCCCTTAAATAATTTTCGTCCTCGAAAATTCAGTGATTGTTACAGTTCTAAGTTTCACTACCTTAGAGTCCATCTCATTCTTATCTCTCTTATCTTCACAAAACCCTTGCATGTTCTACTAACATTTAAATTCTAGTCAGTTTATCTTTCTTTCATGTCTTTGTCATCGGCTTATCCCAAACATTAGAATTTTCACCATTTTCAACTAAATTACTGAGGTGATCAGTCTCGTAATTTGTTAACAATGTGAAATCACAATGTTGGCATAAACCGTATTAACAACCTATCCGATGTCAACAAATTTCTCAATGAAATCTCTAATAGGATCATGGTTAAGAATGCCCGTGTTCATTCTTCACCATTTCCTACTAGAAATTTCATGAGGGTTCATCACCTTCTGGAATGTAACTATGATTTACAGTATATGTAATCAATACTTACCTTCTTTACGACTACTACTCATAATATACACAGCTACTGTCTACCTCATCATGTGTGTAACTGCCAATCACAACATGAGAGGTAATACAACTACTATGACTGACACAATTGACGGTCATGACATGAGGGACAACACGACCAACAAGTATTCACCATGTGCGCAACTGCCGCTCCCAACATGGGAGACAACACAACTGACAACCACTCGCCATGTGCGCAACTGCCGCTCGTCACATGGGAGTCAGCACAACCCATAACTATTCACCATGTGCGCAACTGCCGCTCGCAATATAGGAAACAACACAACAACCAACACTCACCATGCGTGCCACTGCCGATCATGACATGGGGAGACAGTACAATGACCAACACTCACCATGTGTGCAACTGCCGATCACGACATGGGAGACAGTACAACGACCAGCACTCACCATGTGTGCAACTGTCGATCACGACATGAGAGACAACACAACAACTAACTATCACCATGCGTGCAATTGCCGCTCACGGCATGGGAGACAACACAATGACCGACTTTCACCATGTGTGCAATTTTCGCTCACAACATGGGAGACAACACGACTAACAGTCACTCACCATGTGCGCTACTGCCGCACGCAACATGGGAAACAACACAGCAACCAACACTCACCATGCATGCCACTGCCGCTCACGACATGGGAGCCAAATACAACTGCAACTGATATTCGCCATGTGTGCAACTGCCGCTCACAACATGGGAATCCACACAACGACTACAACAGACATTCCCCATGTGTGCAACTTTTGATCACAACATGGGAGACAACAAGACTACATATAATACAACTACGACTCACAGTATGTATTATTGTTGTCCATAATACTATGCAACTACTACTCTTAGTCCAACGTTCGTACTTATATGCAACTGTCATTTAACCGTTTAAGGCACATTATTTTTTATTATCCTTACGAGTATTCTCCCTTATATCCTAGTTTATTATTATCAACTCAATTTTAACAGTTTTACTCGTTTACTATTTAATCAATCCCTTTTCCTTCTTTCTTCTTGAAATGTCAATTAATCTTTACCAACAATATTTCCATCATCTAATACTACTAAATAGTCAAACAAACATGAATGTTCATCAAGGAAGAATTAGAGATTAAACAGGAGTACAGATGTAAGTAAAAGATATACACATAAAACACTTATTAGCAACCAAGAAATAAAAGCAAATAGAAATATAGTAAACATAAATTTACATTAATAGGAATGAAAACATAAGCACATATATTTTTTTTTTATAAAAGATATAGCAAGGTTGAATTAGGAGTTAGACAGGAATACAAATTCATATAAATAGAAAATGAGCAATGTTATTTAACAGGAAGAGTTAGGGGACAAGTATAAGCAATCATGGATTTATAGCAGTGAATACATATTCATCATATACTTTTTTTAGGCATAAATCATATACTTTTTTTTAGGCATAAATACATGTCACGAAAAATTTAGAAAACACATGTTTATATAAGAGGATCACATAATATTAATTGTTCATCAAAGAAGAGAATTAGAAATTAAACAAAAGCATAAACAAGTATAGAGATAGGCAAAGCACATTGGGAAAAATAAGTCGGAAAACAAACACAAACCTTTGTGAATAATGTTTCATTAAAGAAGCATTAGAAAACAAACGTAGTTTATACTAACAAAAGATTTATTTATGTAAAATAAGTTCGTACAGGAAGTAGAAGTGTTTATTCAACATGAAAAAGGCGATTTCCTCAAAACTGATTTCGCTAATCAAGGCCGGAAGGATTCAGTTCCTCATACGTTATCTTGGAAAGTAATACTAGTTTACAAAGTTTTCGCTGGTGATTTCTTAGGACCTATTAGAGTATTCTGTTTTGATCCTTCGCTTATCCCCATGTCTAGTCCATATCCTGCAGATGTCGTTCCCTGCCTACATTCTCGAGATATATGTCCCGTTTTACCACACGCAAAGCATATAAGTTTCTTAAATGAGCATTCCTTTGCTATATGTGATCCTTTACATTTAAAACATCTTCTTGAGTTCCAATACCCTCCTTGAATAATTTCCATCTGTTGCGATTGTTGGCCCTTGTCTCTTCCATTCACTTTCTCAAACTGATTTCTTCGGTCTTCTTCCCTATCGTTAATTTCTTGTTCCTGTCTCCTTATAACTTCCTTATTCCAAAACCCATCCTTTTGATGATCGATGTCCTCTAATTCCATACAACGCTCCACTAGATCAGGAAAACCGGTTAGACGTAACGGTGTCACCAATCGACGAAGTTCAAGTCGAAGCCCATCTTGAAATCGTCGGCACATCCACTCCTCACTAGGGCTAAGTTGGTAATACTCAAAATATTTCACTAGAGATTCGAATCTAGTGGCATATTCTCCCACAGTCATCCTTCCTTGAGTCAATGCGTTAAACTCCCTGGCTTTCTGTTGTCTTGCTGTCTTGGGAAAATATTTCTCAAGGAAACATTCTCGGAACATTTCCCAGGTAATAGCTCGTCCTTCAGCCTCCAAAACTCTCCTTCTATTCTTCCACCATCCCTCAGCTTCACCGACCAACATAAATGCAACATATGTCTCCATCCGATCCTCACTACAACACATTGCTATCAATATTTTCTCAATTTCTTGAATCCAGTGTTCGGCTCCTTCAGGGTCATACTCACCATTAAACTGAGGTGGTTTTCCCTTCAGAAAAACCATCAACCCAGTATCCTCCATTTTTACTTCCCGTTACTGCTTTATGACTTCACGCTCCTCCCTAAGCATCACTATTAGCTCTGCGTTCTGCCGAGCCTGCTGCAGAACAACAGTAGCCAAATCCCTTAAAGACCTTTTATTAATAGATTCCTCTTTCTGATCTTCTGTATGTGGAGTATTATCGCCGATTGGGTTACTGGATTCCCTCGAAATGGCTCTGGCGTTATCTTCCTCATCTCGATCCATCCTAGTCGAAATTACCTGATTAAGGAGATTAACGGTCTGAGATTATACTATACGGTGAAATCTAAAATAGTTTTATATATCAAAATATCTCTATAGATTATTCGTATTTAAGGATTGAACGAAAACTCTTGCTTGCATAATGTTTCTCTTTTCCCAATATAGCCCTATACTTCGTCTTTAATCTTATCGAAGCTCCCTAATTCCCTGACTTTATCGCAAGTCCTCAACTTGCTTTCTCAAGGAGAATCCTTGGTTTCTGTCAAGGAATTGACATAGTCCACAAGGTATGAGGGAACATACCAATATGTGCCCAAAACCTTGAGACCTAAGAAGTAGCCATTTTTATATACTAAAACAAAGATGACCGACTTAGCAAATACTCTACCCTTCTCCAGACATAATTAATGTCCAGTGAAAACCCTCTAGACATAGCCAGTGACAACATCCTAATGACTCAACAGTCCGGTTATGACCGAACTGCTTTGATACCATAAATGTAACATCCCGTTTCCGGAGCACTACAGTATAATAATAATTAAATAATTAAGCAAAATGTATTTACTGAAAATAGCATTTTAAATATATTGTTCAGTACAAGAGAGTAAATGGCTTTACGGAACTCGTGTCTTGGGCCCACACGTTATGTGATATACATATACAGACTCTGACTCATTGACTCACAGGCTGTGACACATAACTGAAGAGAGTTACTCATGCTGAGCACCCTCCATACGCTCCACGCTGCGGGCGCTCTCTTTATCAAGTCCCCGCGTACCGTTTTATATGAAAAGAAAATATAAAGCAAGAAAACAGAAGAAAGGAGCTAAGAAACACAATACACACTATAAAATTGGGAAAGTAAGAATAGAAAGTATATATAAATTGTACTCACATAAGCACAACAAATACTAGTGTTTACTTAGAATCAGATCGTTATTTCTTCGTGCTATATCACTATCCATCTAGCTCCATTGACTTCCCTATCCTACTTAATCGCCCTATTTGTATCCTACTTAAATTACTCCGCACCTATCTGTCAACCTAGTAATGTTACTGTTGTCTCATCATTCTCACTCAGTTTCCTATAGTTTGTCGAGTCTATTCTACCAGTTAAAGTCTATTAATAATTGTTTAATGCTTTCATTATATCAATAATTTCCTTCACTCACAGACAGAGTCAACCGTTAAAGACAAAGAATATTTCAAACATCAGGCAACACAGAAAGTACATTGTCTAACATATTATTCAGCCCATAATCACACGGATACTAACAATTATCAGCAGCATAGTACATCAACTATCATCAGTCAACACCACTTTAATTCGCACTAATTACCGACAATCATATTAGCTTCACATCATACAACATTGATTTTCAACTTGTGGAATGACCCTAGTGTCGCTTAAATGACCTGCTACTGCCATGTTATCAGAACACAAAACCATCATTAGTTGTCTATCCTAGGGTTTCTACATACCCTCAATGATTCCTATGGTTGATGGACTAGCGACTACTATCCTTAGCGGTCGTAGTCACAACACCCCTCCTAGGGTATTGAGACATCAACCTCTAGTAGGGCTTCGGTCACCCTATACACATTCATATATACTATTCTATCCAACTATTCCTAGAGTGCAATGTTTCTTGCTCCCACCTGGATAGAAGATTGTTGCAGATGTTGTCACTCTTTACGTCTTTACTCCTTTCGCTACTCGTACTCCTACCTCTGGATACTCTTACTTAGTCTACCAAGCCATTCTCATTCTCTCTTCTTAGAGGATTGTCTACTAAGGACTTTCTGATGCACAAGATCCTCACTTGAGGCAAGTGCAGAGCATACTTGTTCCCTAGCGACCCTCTAAGTCTCACTCCTATTCTCAATCTCTAGGATTACTTACTAAGGATTTTCTGATGTGCCATATCCTCACCAGAGGCAGACACAGAGCATACTTATCCTTAGTAGCTCCTAAAGAGAGAACACTAGAGTGAGAAGAGATTGAGACATACCTGGCTTGGAAGACTGCTCTACCCGCGTTGCCCGCATCCCGCTACTCCTCTTCCTCTAAGCTCCATTATTCGCGCTACAAATGCTCAATTGAAGGCCTTGGCAGAATGGAGGGGGTCGAGATCTATTTATAAGCTAAAAATGGTCCATCGCATCGCGATGGACACTAGTGCAATTCCCATCGCGTCGCGAGCTATACCACGTGTCGGCGATCTGACGGCTGCGATCACCGGCATTCCACCGACTTGCGTCGCGTCGCGATGCGCATAGGCTAAACCTCCTCGCGTTGCAATCAATAGAACTGTCCAGACCCTTTTTCCACCGCCTCAAATCGCGTAGCGATGGATTCCTTTGAGATCTCCGTCGCGTCGCGACTGTCCCTAAGGACTGGAATTCTGTTTCTACCCTTCTAGACATTTCTAGAGTATTCTAAGCCTTTCTGGATCATTCTTAAGCATTTTTTCTTCCTAAGTAAGGTTTTTAACCTCTATTTATTACTTAATCACTAATCCAATATTATTAAAGATTATCTAAATATCAGGATGTCACAGTTAGCAAAGCATGGTTGCTCTTTTGGCATTAATCAAGGTCTTCATCTGTGGCACTAGTGTCCTCCCGGCCTTTCCTCATCTCTGTTAGCTGATGCTACAGGGGTTGTTAGAATTAGGCCTTAATTGTTTTCTATTTGTTGTTTTTTTTCTCTTTCTGATAAAAAAAAAACTTTTGAAAATCAAAATATAGGGAAAAATTTGAGAAATCTTATTATTATAAATTTATAATTTGAAAATTAGTTTCTAATTTAGTTTCCGGAGATATTCAGATTGGTTCGGGTTTCATTTTTCCTAACTCGATGCCCAAACCAAAGACATTGGGTGTGAAAAAAATTTAAAAAGAATCAAATTAACGATTTAAACCAACCCAAATTTTTCATATTGGATTTGTTCTGATTGGTCGGGTCGTTGAGTTGACTTGGACCCATGGCCACCGCTAATAAAAATAACCCTATATAATGGAAATCATTGAATACACCTTCCGGTTTTGCAAGCATACATTCCCTTGTCACATTTTTATTTTTTCCCAAAATGCCTCTTTCAGTAAATCTATCTTCGGATGTTATAAATTCAAGTCACATATAAATTTGCCTTTTGAAGCTTTGTAATTCTATATTTGGAATTGCTTACGACAGGTCATAAATACTTTTCTGGAGGTTATAAAATACCCCAAATATCAGTTATTTTTGCTAATACACGGGTTAGGGCCAATCTGTGTGTCAGTAAATAAATGGATGACATGACACAGATTAAATAAATTATGTTGGTCACACGTCAGTAAATTAACGGTTGAGATCGCACTAACACTTTGAATGGTTGAGATCGCACCGACACTTGTATAAATAGATGTGATCTGAAACATTCCACCTCAGATTTCTTTTATTTTCCTTCTTTCACTCTCCTTCGTTATAAAAACGAGTTCAACACTTGTTATTATGTTTTACAATGGTCAAATTACAATAACTAATAAAGGAATCACATTAAATGTTGTAACACCCCTAGGTGTCACGATTCAAAACAAAAAACTGTTTTTTTAAATTTCCAAAAAGCTCTTTAATTAAAATATTGCCAAAAAATGTGATACATTTTCATTTTTTTCTTAAGAAAACTAGTTGTATACCTGTGCATTCGCACAGGTGGCACTGCATTGGTTACTTCAAATATTTTTAAAACTAAAATTGAATAGTAATTGGTATATCTTTTGATCTAGCAAATATTTGACTACAACAATTCTCATATCAATATTAATTGTATATAATAATAGGACCAAAAATACAGTGACCCAAAATTCACTTTGTTATATATAAATAAGCATGTCTATACTTACACCATACTTATTTCTCCGTCAAGATTCAAAATTGTGATTTGTGAATAGATATATGTAAATAATAAACACTTACATAAAATTGGTATGTGTTCAAAGAAAATAAAAATATATCCACAACTCAATACAGGACTCAAAAAAAAAATCATTTGTATAAAATAAATATATGCATAAAATTGATATGTGCCTAGAAAAAATGAAACTATTCCGAAAAATTCAATCTACTCATTACATGTTTCCCATCGGGATTCAGGATTGTGAATATGTATATTTTTTATTGTAAATGTTTGTTAGAAAACATATTTAACATGTGCTCATTATATAATTAATACATGCTGGTAATTAGGGATATAGTTATAAAAATCAAGGATTTGATTTGGTCCTTTGTAATTATTATACGATTGTATCCTATGATTATAAATACAGACTGTGTGGTCACATAAGACACACAACATTCCAATATTCTTCTTTATTCTTCACATGGTATCAGCGCCTTGTCTGTCGGCTTCGCCGTTCTTTTTATGGATTGAAACAGTCCCCTCGTGCTTGGTTTAGTCGGTTTAGCTCTGCCTTAATACAATTTGGCATGATTAGGTGTGAATCAGATCATTCTTTTTTCTCCATCCATTACCCTACAGGTCGGCGCATCTTTCTAGTAGTATATGTTTTTGATATCGTCATTACTGGTGATGACACAGATGGTATCCAGCGGCTCAAAGCCCATCTCTTCAAACACTTTCAGATAAAAGACTTAGGTCCTCTCAAATACTTCTTAGGGATTGAAGTTGCCCAGTCCTCTTCAGGCATTGCAATTAACCAATGGAAGTATGCTCTGGATATTCTTACTAAAATTGGTATGCTTGACTGCCGCCCAGCTGATACTCCTATGGATCCCAATGTCAAGCTTCTTCCGAGTCAGGGGGAACCATTGAAAGACCCAAGAAGATACCGACGTCTTGTAAGCCGACTCAATTATCTCACGGTCACCAGACCTAATATCACCTTTGCAGTGAGTATTGTAAACCAATTTCTAAATGCTCCTTGTGATAGCCATTGGAATGCGACCATCCGTATTCTTTGATACATAAAAAATGCACCAGGTAGAGGACTATTATATGAAGATAAAGGCAATGCCAAAATCACTTGTTAATCAGATGCTGATTGGGCAGGATCACCATCAGATAGAAGATCCACTTCTGGATATTGTGTTCTCATTGGAGGAAATATGATCTCATGGAAGAGCAAGAAGCAAAACATAGTTGCCCTATCCAGTGCAGAAGCCGAATACCGTGTTATGATATCAGCTACAAAGGAGCTTGCATGGCTTAGAAATCTATTCCAACAGCTGAAATTATGAGACCTCCAGGATACAAAACTTATCTGTGACAATCAAGCTACACTTCACATTGCTTCAAATTCGGTCTTCCATGAACGGATCAAACACATAGAGATAGACTGTCACTATGTAAGAAAAAGTGTTTTCAGAAGAAATCACCACCGACTTTGTCAAGTCTGAGGACCAATTGGCTGACATGTTTACTAAGTCCCTCAAAGGCTCTCGGGTGGATCATATTTGTAACAAGCTTGGTTCATATAACATATACGATCCAGCTTGAGGGGAAGTGTTGGAAAACATATTTAACATGTGCTCATTATATAATTAATATGTGCTGGTAATTAGGGATATAATTATACAAATCAAGGATTTGATTTGATCCTTTGCAATTATTATACGATTGTATCCTATGATTATAAATGCAGACTATGTGGTCACATAAGATACACAACATTCCAATATTCGTCTTTATTCTTTACGATGTTCATCCAAGAACTTAAAAATATTAATGAAAAAATAAACTCTATCTTAATCAACATAACATAACAATTAAATTTAAACTACAACTTACTTTAAATTCCTATTCAGTAATTTACATCGTATTAAGTTTTATTCATTGAACTCTCTTGAATTTTTTTTTCCTTTTTGAATCTCCTAAATAACTTGTTTTCGTATTTGGAATCCAAGCAAAGCAATCACTAAAACAGAATAATCCTCAAAATTGTGAACAAAATAACACTATCATACATTAAGATAATATGCACATTTTCAAGATCCAAACAAACCAATCATTTGGTTGAGAGCGTGAAGACAAATAACTATGGAAAAAGCTAGAAGAATTTGAGTATTTAAAATAAAATTGAAGACATTTCTTCAATACAAACCAATTAGCAGCAACAACTTCGACATATATTACCTGTAACAATCTAGGCGAAAGATAAAAAAACTATGCTAAATACTACATCAGCCAGAGTTTCAAGAACAAACACTAAACAACAGGCAAAGATGCTGAGAAACACCTTATTAGAGGACATGTAGTCCAGATGTTCAGGATCAAATACAAAACTAATAAAAAATATATTTTGTATCCAGGACACTTTAGTTTAACCATCTTCAGTCAATGCAGCGAAATCAGTATCTGCTGATTCCATATCCTTGGATTTATGGTAAGCTTCTTGCTAGCCATACTCTTCAACAGGTATCCCTCACCTCATATAGGATGAAGATGATGATTCTGCATCAAATACAGATGGAGACTTTGCAAAAATATATGTTAAAATAAAATTCATTCTTCAATTTCTTCAGGCACCGCTTCAAAAGAAGCTACTAAAACCACTGAAGCGGTTGCTTTCCATGACTTAAATATCACTTTGTAGCCTAGGGAAGTCTAACACACAATGGTCTACTGTGCTGTTTGATGAGCAAAATGTGGTAGACCCTCCTTTAAGTACCTCATCTGTGATATCCTCTTCGATATGTACTTTGTTTGATTGCAACACTTCAATAGGCCTGAGAATTAGTAAAAAAGGAAATAATGAAATTAGAATTTCAGTCGCATTTAAAAGAGAACTGATCTGTCCTGAAAATGAATAAATTTTAATTGGCTCAAAAACTTTTCAAGGGAAGAATGGGTTGTCATTTGTACTGCCATCTTCTGGGAAAAAAACCTGCAGTACCAATCATAGAAAGGTTGGTTCTCATAGGGAATTCATGTTTATCTATGACACTGCAGCAGGATTGCATCAGATTATAAAGTCCACATCAAAATTATTTATTATCTGATATAATGAATAAAGAATACCAAATAAAGACTATAAAGTTCACATCAGAATACAATTACATATAACCATATTATTTATACCCAACTATAATGTCCCGTGATCTAGAGGCAAACCAAGTATTGAAAATCAATCCTATTAGCTACCTAAAGCATTCAATTAAAAGTGCGAGAAGCAATGTATTCTCTCCAAAAAGCAATGACAACATGATATCAATGTACTCCTGTAAAGTAGTGGGGGGACTGTAGAAAAAATAGGCAGAATAAGCATTGTTGAAAGCAAGTTTATCAAGGAAAAATTTAAAAAGACTGAAATTTGAGGAAAATAGGCAATAAGCAATAACATAACTATTTCAAAACCAAATACTCTTTCCTAGTATAACATAATTTACAACTCAAAACTTGATTAAAAAAATATAAAAGAACACAATGAACTAGATAATATCCAAATGAGATAAATATGCCAAGGAGGATGCAAACCTCATCATAGTGAGCTACCACAATTCACAAATTGGGTCTCCATGAAGGGTATGAGAATGATAAAATAGTTTCACCGAAGCAAGTCCATGACTCAGAAGCTATCAAAACTCATACTTAAAGATGACATTAACATCTGATGGGATGGAAGAATAGCCGTCAAATGCCTCTCATGAGCTCTTCTCTTCAGCCAACAGATCTTCTTTTGATGCCCACTGGAATCCAGCAATGATACCAGCAAGTATACTGAAGACTACTCACTTAGTACTTGAGGGGAGCAATGATTTCAAATTAGGAACCAAGCTTCCCATATGCAATTTTTCAGCTTTCACCCTTAACTTGGTGAGCTATCAAATGTGCTATTTCCTTTATTTTCTTTTCTAGCTCCTGTCAACAAACAGTTGGAAACTTGAGCAAATGCTTCCATTAGGGACTTCAAATCGACATAAATTGATGAAGTGTTAAGATCAGGCTAACACAGCAGATGGTTCTTCATTCATCAAGAACTGGTAGTCTCATCAATAGCTGCTGGAAGAATAATGCACTATCAAGGTGTTAGGTATGGGCCCTTAATTAGGATAGCAATAATAATGGGCCTGGTTAGTTAAACATTAGTAGGCAGTTTTTATTATTAGTATGCAGTTTTTATTAATAACTGTCAAATCTGAAACTGCCTACTGCAGTTCTCTGTATTCTAACTCAGAGGAACACTTTGTTTCTTGAGTATTTCAATAAATAAACACTGTTTCTATTCAGTAAATTTTGTTTTATTGATTTACCAGTTCTAACACCAGCGTTTACTGAATAGAAACAATGTTTATTTATTGAAATACTCAAGAAACAAAGTGTTCCTCTGAGTTAGAATACAGAGCACTGCAGTAGGCAGTTTCAAATTTGACAGTTACCAGCAGTTACATAATTTGACAGGGATTTGAGAGCCTGTCCTCTCCCTAACCAACCAGTTTCCTCTCAATAACCGAATGCCCTCCTTACCCCTCTCCTATTCTATTTATTTAATTAAAATACAACACAATACTAGCCTAGGCTGGCCCATTCTTATTGGGCTTGCGCCTAACATAAGTCTGGATAATTGGAGGCCTAGGCCCACTAACAATACTCCCCCCCCCCAAAAAAAAGTTTCACCTTGTCCTCAAGGTGAAATGTTGGAAACTGCTGCATAATAGAATCAAAGGATTCCCATGTAGCTTCAAAGTCTGGAAAATCTTTCCACTGAATTAGAACTTCTGTTTGACCATTGGAAGAATTACGGACTTCTTTAACAGCCAAAGGCTCCACTATTAACTCCAAATCCTCTGATAACATCTTTGGTAATGGCTGAGGATGTACTGCTGGAGCTATAACTTTCTTCAAAAGGGAGACATGAAAGACCAGATGGATTTTACTTTCCAGTGGAAGATCAAGCTGATATGCAACATGCCCAATGACCTTGTTAATTTGATAAGGACCATAAAACCTGGGACTAAGTTTCTCATTTATTCTCTTGGCCAAGGATTTAAGTCTGTAGGGCTGCAATTTTAAGTACACCCAATCCCCCACTGCATAAGAGACGTCTCTTCGATGCTTGTTAGCATATATTTTCATTTGATCTTGTGCACGCACCAGGTTAGACTTTAGATCATGCAAGATAGTATCTCTTTCTTGAGGGAGTTGATTAACCTCTTCAACTGCAGAAGGTACAGTGGTACCCTTAAGTAATTGAGGAGGGTCCTTTCCATAAAAAGCCTTAAATGGTGTCAATTTGGTAGAGCTGTTATAGTTGGAATTGAACCAAAATTCTACCCAGCTTAACCGTTTGGTCCAATGTTTTGGTTTTGAACCTGTCAAACACGTAAATATGTTTCAAGACACCTGTTGACTACTTTAGTTTGACCATCTGTTTGTGGGTGATATGCTGAACTGAATTTGAGTTTGGTGCCTGCTATGGTGGATGGGAAACCATGTAATCTGACAATCTCTTTGAGGAAGATGTCTGCTATATCCTTGGCTGTGAATGGATGACTAAGGGGAATAAAATTGGCATACTTGGTAAGTCCATCCACCACTACTAAAATAGCATCTTTGCCTTGAGCCTTAGGGAGCCCCTCTACAAAATCCATGGAAATATCTGCCCAAACCTGAGTAGGAATAGGAAGTGGTTGTAGCAAACCCGCAGGTGACATCGTCTGATATTTATTTTGCTGACATACCTCACATGCAGTCACAAACTTCTGAATGTCTTTCCTCACTCCTTCCCAATACACCAAAGCGGCTATGCATTTGTAAGTTCCGAAAAACCTAGAATGACCTCCCACAGCTGAACAATGGTACTCATTGAGTAATGTAGGCATTTTGGAAGACTTCGGTGGCAATACTAGTTTTCCCTTGTAGAATAGTTTGCTGTTTTGGAAGGAGTAGCCTTGGTGTGTATTAGGATTCTGCATCAAATCTTGCCTGATTCCCCTTATCCTGTCATCTGCTTGAATTTTTTCCTCCCATTCTTCCAAGTCCGAAAACTGCACCATAGAAATGACAACATGTCATTCTTCTGGACAATGCATCTGCAGCTCTATTGTCACACCCTGGTTTAAATCTTATTTCAAAATCCAGCCCCATGAGTTTTGAAGTCCACTTGAACTGCTCCTCCCCCAATATCCTTTGGTCATTCAGGAATTTCAAACTCCTCTGATCAGTGTGTATAATGAACCGTTGGCCCATCAAGTAATGCCTCCACTTCTGGACAGCCAACACAATAGCCATTAACTCTCTCTCATATACTGATTTCTTCAGGGCTCTATCAGATAGAGTTTGGCTAAAGAAAGCCACTGGTCTACCTTCTTGCATCAAGACTGCTCCCAAACCTTTATTAGAGGCATCTGTTTCTATGGTGAAGGTCTTGTTGAAATCAGGTACTGTAAGAACTGGTAACTCTGCCATTGCTTTCTTCAAAGTATCTAGAGCTGCCTAGGCTTCCTTATTCCAATTGAAGTTGTCTTTTTTAAGTAATTGGGTGAGTGGTCTCGCAATCTTGTCATAATCTTTCACAAACCTCCTGTAATACCCAGTGAGGCCCAAGAAACCTCTGAGTGCTTTAATATCTTTTGGTGTGGGCCAATTAAACATCAACTCAAGCTTCTTTGGATCAGCTGACACCCCATGGGCTGAAATGATGAGTCCGAAATATTCTAGTTGTTGCTAGCCAAAAGTGCATTTCTTTTTATTAGCAAACAACTGATGATCCTTCAATAAATTTAAGACAGCTTGCGAGTGCTTTTTGTGATCCTCCACATTCTTGATATTGATCAAGATGTCGTCAAAAAATACCAAGGCAAACTTCCTTAAATAAGGCCACAGGATCTCATTCATTAAGGCTTGGAATGTTGAAGGTGCATTTGTGAGCCCAAATGGCATCACTACAAATTCATAATGTCCTTCATGAGTCCTAAAAGCAGTCTGGGGAATGTCTTCCTCCTTCATTCTTATTTGATGATACCCAGATTTTAGATCCAATTTGCTGAAAATGGTAGCCCCTCCCAACTCATCCAACAACTCATCAATAATGGGTATAGGAAATTTGTTAGGAATGGTGATTTTATTTAAAGCTCTATAATCAACACAAAATCTCCATCCACCATCTTTCTTTTTCACCAATATGATGGGACTAGAATAAGGGCTTACACTAGGTCTAATAACTCCTGAATTCAACATGTTAGTGACCAACTTTTCTATTTCATTTTTTTTGAAAGTGTGGGTACCTGTAGGGCCTGAGATTTGGAATTGTAGCTCCTTCCTTCAACACAATGGCATGATCGAGTCTCGTTTGCGGCGATAGACCTTGAGGCTCTTGGAACACTTCCTGGTATTCTTCTAGAATTTCATAAAGGCAAGGTGGAAGACAATCTGCATCTTCAATTTCTCCTTGCAAAGCATAGTATTCCAATAAAAAACCTTGGCCCTCTTCTTGTATAGCCTTTATCACTGCTTTAAATGAGGCCACTGATCTAGATATAGCAATAATAATGGGTTTGGTTAGTTAAGCATTAGTAGGCAGTTTTTATTATTAGTAGGCAGCTTTTATTAATAACTGTCATATGTAACTGCTACGTGCAGTTAGAATAGGAGTTAGTTAATTAGGAGAATAAGGATGTTGCCTATAAATAGAGAGTAGTGAGCAGTTAGGAGATTATCTTGACATTTGTATGGATTTGGGGGCCTATTAGGCATTGGGAGAGTTCTAGATCTCTCGAATATCTAGAGAATAGAATTGTAATCTTCATCTTACGGCGAGATACCAGTTGGTTTCTACCACAAGGTTTATGACAGTCACACACAATTCTCCATTGCAAGAAATGAGAAATCGGATGAACGCCATATTCTGTAACAGAATTATGTAGCAGAAACCATTTGGGTAGACATACCTTTTTGCCGTTATATTCCTTGACCAATAATAGCACATCCAAAGCCAACTAAACCATTCAATGCACCCTAAAAAAAGGATTTTTTAAAATAAGGATTTAGACATCAACCTTCATCAGTATGTTACTCATTGATAAAATAAAACTCAATTCAAATTTCCAGAATAAAACAGTGGCCATAAATCCTTCATTAAACCAATTTAAATTGGACACATGCCTTTTTAATGCATTTCACAAATTAATGCATATTTAATAAAAAAGTATAATCTGTCTAAAAATCACAATTGTAAGAAAACTATAATATGTTTAAGAAGTAGCAATTACTTTTCACAAAATCTTATCAAGACTCAAGCCAAAGGTAGTTGGAAAACCAAACATTACCATCCCTTTTAAATGATCATAGAACTTGGCAGAGTTTGATAGCAGAAGAAAGGAGACTACAATGGAATGAAAGCCAGAACAATGATAAAAGGAGACTCCATGACGGTAAACATTAATTCTATTCAAGACAAACCGCGATCTGCATGAAACACAAAGCCACCATTTCTACTGAGGAAATTGAGTTTAAAAATTCCAAGAAATCATTCCAATTAATACATATCAAGTAAATAATGAACATTTAGCAGTGAGCCAAGTCATAATCTTAAAGCCAAACTACAAATACAGCAATGGTATTCCTATTAGTTTTTCTATGAGCACTGCTGTCAAGCAGAAATGTAAAATATTTTTTAGTAGAAATTAACTAATATCTTTAGCTCTTATACTCCTATTCTCGTTTTCCATATTTATTCAGCTCTTATACTCCTAATCCTATTAGTTGTTATGCTACTATTCTCAGTTTCCATTTTTATTTAGCAGAACATGAGTATAATCAAACATTTAACAAAGACACACACACAGAGGAAAAAAATCATATTGATTTGGAAGAATATGAGTGACCAGCAATAGATTGCAATTAGGCAAAAAAATAGTAGCAGAACTTGATAAGAATTCCAGCTATAACAACTTCTCTTTAACACACAATGCAACTCTATATTATAACATCCTAATTTTTAAGAAAAGATTACTTTAACAATAAAATCTCAGTTACTTGAAAGTAAGTCGTAGAGACTGATCACCTTAATGATTTACTGCGAGTACGGGAAATTATTTTGAGTTATTTTGAATAATTTATTTATTATAAATAATTATTACTCATGATGTCAATTTAAATTAATAGATAGCGTAGACATATGCTGCTTTTAAGGCGAATTCATTAATTATACTTATTATAAATTTTCTGCGTGACGCGGTAACGCGTATTTTTGTTGACTAAGAAAATATTTAATCAAGATAAAATTAAATTTAAGAATTAATATTTAATATTAATTCATGGTTCGAAAATTATCGGAAAACTCTAACGAAGTTTCGTCGCGTTTCGAATCGCTGGGTAAATTTTATCTGCATTAAAATTTAAAACGAACTCCGATTTCGATGAAAATTGAATCGTAACTTGTCGTGAATATTTTTGAGTGTTTTAGATTGTTTTTAATATTTATGATAATTTATTTTCACGCGGTGAATTAATTTCTCAGTAAATTAATTTTCGCGAATTTATCGGTAATGCGGTTACTCGACACCGTGTTTTTAACACACTTAGGACTCTAGAATTAGAGGATAATCATGAGAGATAAGAGATTAGATGAGTTAGACTAGTTGATGGGATTGGCATCTCACTTTTAATTTAGGTGTCACTTAAGTGGTGGTTTATTTTATGCTTTTCCTTAATTGTTTTAACCAAGTAAAATTATTTTTATAAAAAAAAAAAATTTATCCCTCTCTTTTAGGGGATGGAGGTCGCAGCCCTCCTCCACTCTCTACCCCTCATTTACCTTCTTCTTCTTCATTTAGAGAGAAGCTCCAAGCTCCTTCCATGGCTATCTCCACCTCATCATTTTTTGTTTGTTTCATCTCCAATCTTCATTCTTGCTTGCTCCTAGTTTCAGTTCCTACTTAATCATCTTCTTTCAACCTTGTAAGTGAGTTTGAAAATAAATTTCTCCTCCTTGTTCAACCCCTTGGCCGCGAGCTCAAGGAGAAAAAGAGGTGGTGGTTCCTTTCATTTTCATTCTTGTTTTTGTGTCTTATTAATGCTTGATTTTGAACCATGATGGATATGAGCATCAAATTCCCAAATCCTTAGAACCCTAGGGTGAAACCCTAAGGGGAAAAAGAGGGAAAAGTGTGATCCTTGTGAAATCAAGAGTTAAATTGGTTGATTGAGTCTAATTGAAGTTGTTGTTGTTGTATTTGTTTATAGTTTTGAGATTGGAAGTTAGTGGCTAATTGTTTATGATAGAATTCTATTCTTGAGGAAAGGAAAATGTAGGAATTGATTGTTAAGACATGTAACTAGTTGTTGAAATATATGTCTAGGTTGATAAAATTGCTATTGGAAGTGTTGTATATGTTTAAGTAGAAGAGTTAGTAAGTTATTTGCGAAAATGGTGTTCGAGGGACTTAAAAAGCATGTTGGAATTTGATTGAGTTTGCTCTCTAATTATTAGCATTGCCATAATCATAGTTTAAATGGTTTGGAACTTGGTTAGGCTTTGGATTTGTGTAATCTAGTTGTTGGTTGTAAAAATTAGCATAGGAGATGGTTAGTTGATTTTTAAACTTGAAGTTTTGAAAACTGTTCCTATTTTGTTGATGATGGCCGCTAGCCTAATTGGAGTAAGGGAAGGAAATTGTTTTTTGAAAACTTGTTTATATGGTTATATGAAAATGTGTTCAAGCTTTGGAAAAAGTATGGGAATAGTTTGCTAAATTTAATTGAAAATTGCAAATTTTTGGAAAAAGGGGGTGAGGTAGCCAAGAGCCCTTAAAGGGTTATGAAGGGAAAATTGTTTTACCAATGTGTTTATAATAATTGAATTGATGTTGTTTGGGCTTTGGAAATTTAGAAAATGATTTGAATTGAAAATTTCGACTTGCTTGGTTAATAAGGTTGTTCTTGCTTTAAAGCTTTCAAGAAAAATAATGATACTTTGTGTTCTAATTTTCAAGAGAAAGATTTCCTAGCTCCTAACATTTAAATTCCTTAATTAGTGAATAATTTTCTAATGTATTATGTTTAGTTTCTCAAGAAATGATTTTTAGTCCTAAAATCTTATCTTTCAATTAGTTAGTAGTTAAGTTTCTAAGTGAAAGTAGTTTGGTTAGGAAAAGGGATTAGGATGAGAGCCTAAGGTTTTAAATTTAGCTTTAGAATTTTACTAAGCTTACCTCGTGTGATAGGAGTAGAGGGATCCGAGTTCGTGCGACGTGGGATCGAGGATCGAGGAATACGTAGAGACGCGCGGCTTGGAGTTCGGTAAGAGCACTTCACATTTTATGTGCTTATGTTATGTGCACTTGTGCGTAGGGGCAACTTTAGATATTGATAGAAATTTAATTTTCAGCCTTATGCGAAGAGGTCTGAGAACCTCAGGGTTCGAAGTGAGGGTCTCGTACCTCTTCGACTTTTATTTCTTAAAATTGTAATTATGATTATTTAGTGGGCATGTCTGCAAGTGGTTGGCAGCTGTCCCCAAACCCCCTACACTTGTTTGATTTCCTCCCTGTCAACTCCACTGAATTGCAGAGGGATGAACTGAATTGTCAATTTGCGTTGTTTGCTGAGTTGTGATTGGTTGAAATGAATTGCTTATACTGCTAAACTGTTTCGCACTATATTGAGCTTGGCATGAATATTATTTGATATGCGGTTAAATAATTATTCAATTTGCTTCGTGAATTATCGTATGCAGCGACCTATTCATTGGAGTGCGAGAGTTTAGTCAAGTCGTTGAGTTGTCGTGACGTTTTTTAGCTTCGATCCGATTAACCTATGGTGCTAGGATCCCCTAAACGGCTCCGGCTGGTTCTTCGGCAGCTTAGCTAGACGTCGTAGCATCAAGGAACCTGAGCTGAATGTCCTAGGATGAGCGGAGAGCCCAAGGCTACGGCTGGTATTCAGTGGATGGATCGGCGTTACTTTCCGAAAATTGTCAAGTGTCGTGAGAATATAAGTCTTGAGTTGAGTCTTGTGAGAGTTTTGAGTTGCGTCTTGAGAACTGTGCATATTGTTGTGTTACCTCTAGTTTATGATTTGCTATTTCCTGTATTTATGTTGTGTTGTTATATGCCTTGTTGCCGAATATGTTGTCGTATGTGCATCTGTCTCTTTATTTTAAGAAGTTAACCCTTGCCAGTGGTTCTTTCGATTAATGAATGTAACCCAGATGGTGGAGCAAGCAGAGGATTCGGGACTGCGAAGAAGAGTAGCTGAGGATAGCCGTCCGGCTTTTTACTTGAACTTCTACAGTAACTTACTAGAAGTTTAGTAAGGGATGTAGCATGTCGACCAGCTATAGAATATTTGTAGTTCATTTCAGTGTTGTAATAAAATGTCAATTATGTTTCCAGACATGTATTGTCGCATATGAATTGATGGAATAAATGAGTATGGTTAATGTGGTTTATTTGGTGTCTTAAATTATTCACCTCCATGTTTCTAAAATCGCTGTAATACTCTGACTGCCCCTTTTAAGAAGTTTTGAAAAGAAAAAAAAATATATAGAACCATACTCTCGAAAAAGTGCAATGCAGAGTATTTCGAATTTCAGAAATATGTCAACTTTTGTCAGAATATCTACTTTAGTAGCGCTCCAGAAACGGGGTGTTACACATATCATGTAGTTATGATGTCTCACATAAATTTCCAATCTATGAATGGGGAGAAAGAAAGCATAATTACGAACCCAACCAATACTAACCAAAACATTCATAAGAGTTCACCAAGGGGTGGTTACTTTCAAGTGCACTCAAGAGTATCAATCGATAAAGATTTAAAGTATACACAAACAATGGATGATGTATCATCAAGTAATATAACCAAATGAATTCTTACCAATAGGAAAACCCCCCACTGCCTAAACCACCTGCATTAGGTGAATAAAATTGTATGGATACTAAAACCACTTCACAACCACCTACATTAGCTGCCTTTAGAGCACCCTGGCTTCGGAGATTCAGAAAATCTTCCATGCTCCTCTAATCAGAAAATTTGCCTCAATCATTGATCTCCTTTTTTTCCAAATTAGCAGATCTGCAAAATAGTGACAATGAGACCCACACCAACAACTGCACAATACACAAAATAAGACAAGTTAAAGAGAGAATGGGGAATGAGGAAATTCATCAGAATCATAAAATGAAAAACCGTCGATGGCAACAAAATGAAAAAATGCAAGGAGAAAGAAGTTTCACCACTATTCTTTCAGCTAGGAGAAGAGGAATATCCCAAAAATGAAACCCCTACCCATTGAAATAACCTAGAAAAAATTGAGAAATACAGCAATAGCACTCTAGATGCATACTTCATGGTTGAAAATTGTTAAATGAGAGAATAGAGAGAGACATATGTTGAATACCGTGTGTTTCAACTACACAACGGAGGTTCTTTATATAGGCTTAAAAAGAAATCAAAACAATTAATTACAAGATATCCTATTCCTAATTACATGATATGATTTGCCTATACAATAAATACAAGGATTCTATCTTATTTTCAACACTCCCCCTCAAGCTGGAGCATATAAATCGTATGCACCAAGCTTGTTACATATATAACTGATTCGAGGACCTCTTAGAGATTTTAGTGAAGACATCTGCCAATTGGTCATTTGAATTGACGAAGCTAGTGGTGATGTCCCCCGATTCGATCTTCTCTCTGGTATAATGACAATCCACCTCAATATGCTTAGTCCTTTCATGAAATACGGGATTGGAGGCAATATGCAATGCCGCTTGATTATCACATATCACTGTCATTGGCATATTCTCTCCAAACTTGAGTTCTTTGAGAAGTGATTGCAACCACATGAGCTCTTGAGTCACTAATGCCATGGCTCTTTATTCAGCCTCAGCACTAGACCTTGCTACAACATTCTGCTTCTTGCTTTTCTAAGATATCAAGTTCCTCCAACTAGTACACAATACCCAGTAGTGGATCGTCTATCAATGGGTGAGCCTGCCCAATCGGCATCTGAGTAACCAACTACTCGAGTATGACCTTTATCCTCATAAATAAGACCTTTTCCTGGAGCACTTTTAATATACTTCAGGATGCGTATTACATCATTTCAATGATCCTGGCAAGGAGAATTTAAGAATTGGCTTACCACATTAGCTGCAAAAGAAATATCTGGATGGGTGACTGTGAGGTAGTTTAATTTACCAACCAATCTCCTGTACCTCCCTGGATCTGAGAGAGACTCTCACTGATTAGGAAGAAGTTTGACATTTGGGTCCATAGGAGTATCAACTGGCTTGGCATTCAATAAACATGTTTCCTCAAGAATATCCATAGCATATTTTCTCTGTGAAATCACCAGACCATCCTTGGATTGGGCTACCTCGATACCCAAAAAATAACGTAGTTTACCAAGGTCCTTAGTCTGAAACTTGTGAGAGAGATACTGCTTCAACTGGATTATACCCTGCTGATCACTACCAGTTATCACAATATCGTCCACATACACAACTAGATAAACACATCCTCGAGCTGAATGGCGATAGAAAACAGAGTGATCATTGTTACAACGAATCATACCAAACTGCTGCACTATAGAACTGAATCTGCCAAACCAAGCTCGTGGAGACTGTTTAAGACCATAGAGAGACCTATGGAGCCTGCAAACCATGTTAGAGGATTGCCCCTGAGCAAAAAACCCAGGTGGTTGCTCCATATAGACTTCCTCTTTGAGATCACCATGCAGAAAAGCATTTTTAATATCAAGTTGGTGAAGTGACCAACGACGGATGCCGGCAATGGATAGGAGGAGCCTAACGGACGCCATTTTAGCCACAGGTGAAAAGGTATCACTGTAATCCTGCCCAAATATTTGAGTGTATCCTTTGGCTACCAACCGGGCCTTATATCGATCAATCTTACCATCAGGCCCAACCTTGACAGTATAAAGCCAACGACAACCAACCACAGACTTTCCAGGAGGTAGAGAAACCAGTTCCCAGGTACCACTGCTTTGAAGAGCACACATCTCGTTAATCATTGCTTGCCGCCATTCCGGGTGGGATAAAGCTTCACCTGGAGTGTTAGGAATAGAGACAGAAGACAAAGAAGACAAACAAGTGTAACGTGGAGGAGAAAGACGATGATAACTCAAAGCAATGTAATGAGGGGATGGGTTACGAGTACAGCGTATACCTTTACGAAGGGCAATGGGAAGGTCAGACTCAGGTGGTAGGGCCGGTTCCGGTAAAGGAGATGGCGCGGGTGGTGAGTCTGGCATGGCCTCAGTAGCAGGAGCAGGAGTAGGAACAGGGATATGTACCTCGGTAGGTCGCTGGCGACAATGATAAGTCTGTAGTGGTCGCATAGCTGGGGGGGTCCACAGATAGGGTGTCTGGAGTGACAAACTCAGGAAGCTCAATCGCAGGAGGAACGGGGAGGACTGCAGAAAGAGGCTCGGGAGACAAGTGAGTCGACTCAAAGTAAGGCACAGACTCGAAAAAGGTAACATCAGCCGATATAAGGTAACGTTGAAGAGTAGGTGAATAACAACGATAACCTTTTTGGGACCGATGGTAACCAAGAAAGACACATTTGAGTGAACGAGGTGAGAGTTTGTCAAGACCAGGAGTGAGATTGTGGACAAAACATGTGGACCCGAAGACACGAGGCGAAAGTGAATGGAGAGGGATATGTGGAAAGAGTACCGAGTGTGGCACTCGATCATCAAGCACAGAAGAGGGCATGCGGTTTGTGAGATAACAAGCTGTTAGAACAGCATCCCCCCAAAAACGAGTTGGGACATTACTATGAAGAAGCAGAGTCCGAGTGGTTTCAATGAGGTGCCGATTTTTGCGTTCAGCTATCCCATTTTGTTGAGGTGTGTGAGCACAAGACGTTTGGTGAAGAATGCCGTTAGATGCCATAAAATTTTGAAATTGTTGGGACAAGTATTCACGAGCATTGTCACTACGCAAAGAGCGAACAGAAACACCAAACTGAGTTTTAATTTCTTGATAAAATTGCTCAAAAATAGAGAACAACTCAGACCTATTTTTCATTAAAAATAACCAAGTACAACGCGAGAAATCATCAATGAAAGTAACAAAATATTTGGACCCAAAAGTAGTACTAGTGCGAGACGGACCCCAAACATCGGAGTGACTACGAATGTGTTTCCCTAACTGACACGACTCACAATTTAAACTAGATAACTTTGAGAGACTAGGCACCAGCTTCTGAAGCTTGTGAAGACTTAGATGACCCAACTGAGCATGGATAGTAAGAGGAGAATCTGTGGCAGAGCACACCCTGGATGAGGATAGATAGTAGAGGCCATTAGACTCACATCCGATTCCAATCGTCCGTCCCGTACTTCGGTCCTACAAGGTAACATTGTTATTAGTAAACGTAACATCACAGTTATGAGAACGGGTCAAACGACTGATTGAAAGCAAATTAAATGGACACTCAGGAACGTAAAGTACAGAATTAACTGACAGGGAAGGGAGGAGTTTGGCAGTACCAATCCCTTGGGATTTGGTTTCAGTACCATTGGCTGAAGTCATACTAGGTAAGTAACCAGATGTAGAAAGAGAGGATAAAAGAGCTTTATTACCAGTGATGTGGTCGGATGCACCAGAGTCAAGGACCCAGGGGCCAAGGGAATTGGGCTGAGAGATGCAAGCAAATGAATTACCAGTGTGTGCAACCGAAGCAGTGGATCCGGAGTTCTGGCGATTCTTAAACCATTGGAGAAATTCTTCATAGTCAAGTTGAGTTGGCTTAGGCTGAGCGGAGTTCTGATGTGTGTCAGACATAGTGGGCTGAGTTGAATTTACCGGACGTGGAGGGCGCCCATGTAGCTTCCAGCATCGATCGATAGTGTGTCCCATACGGTTGCAATGATCACATTTGGGACGATTCTTAGTGTTGGATGTGGAACCTCGCGCACACCCCAGATTGTTGTGCTGAGATGCAAGGGCAGCAGTGTCACCAGTGCCAAGAGCAACAGGAAGAAGGGCAGAAGAAGCGGCAGACATGGTGGGAATAACAGTAGATCCCAAAATCTGATCACGGATGGCAGTGTACTCCTGAGGTAAGCCATAAAGGCCAAGGAGCATAAAGAATGTGCTTCGCTGCTCAAGTTCCTTCTTCTTCTCATCTGCGGCAGATGTAGCCGGAGGTAGGAGCTCATTAAATTGATAGAGTGCAGCATGAACACGACCGAGATAGGCAGACATAGGGCCATCCAATTTCTTTGGTCCAATGAGGGTTCCCACATCATGAACCACACTATAGAGACGCTGAATATCATTGGTGTAGAGTGCCTTAGCCTGACTCCAAACCGATTCACACGTGAGATGAGGATAGAAAATCGATTTGATAGTGGGATGAAGTGTGGACTTGATGAGACTGCACAACTGAGCATCAATTTTATCCCATTTCGTATGTTCAGCCGGGTCAAGCACAGATTCAACCTTTTTGGTGAGATGGTCTTTATACCCCTGACCAATAAGCCATAACTGAATGTCTGAAGCCCAAGTTTCATAGTTGGAACCGTCCAACTTCTCTGTAGATAGGGGAGAAGTGACAAAGTTGGTGAACATAGGCTTCGAAGCATCGGTAGAACTCAGAGATGCCATGATTCAGTCACAAGAAAGAGAAAATACAGCAAAGAGGAGAGAAAGAGGGGTTGTTTGCACTGTAACTTGGGCACCTGTAGTCCGAAACTAGAAAATGAGGGCGGATCCTGAATTGGGAGAGGAAGACAATCTGAACGGAGCAAGAAATCGACCGCATGGATGAACAGTACGCGTCGTACAGATGAACAATACGCGCCGTACGGATGAATAGTGCGCGCTGTACGAACAGTGACACCGGGTGCAGAAAATACGCCGGAATTCAGTGACACGGCGATAGGAAGTGGAAACCGGAAAGAAGACACAGTTTCCGAAAAAATTTTTACACAAATAGACAGTGGGTCTACCAGGCAAACACGGTTTAGGGTTGTCTCTCTTTAGGCTCTAGATACCATGTTAAATGAGAGAATAGAGAGAGACATATATTGAATACCGTGTGTTTCAACTACACAACGGAGGTTCTTTATATAGGCTTAAAAAGAAATCAAAACAATTAATTACAAGATATCCTATTCCTAATTACATGATATGATTTGCCTATACAATAAATACAAGGATCCTATCTTATTTTCAACAAAAATAATTATCGATTACCAAGTGCTTTGGTTTCTCTTTATTGGAACATGGCTTCAAGAGATTTTGTATAGCAACTTGAACCAAAGCTTCAAGAAATTTTGTACAGCAACGTGACCCAACTTGACCTATGGTTACTGAGCTTCCTAAGAACATGAACTCAAAATACTAAAGTTAAATTGAAGTAGGGGTAAAGTTAACTCAAGTAATGAGGGGAAAATTATAGCCAATACCTTTTGATCAAGACAGAAATTCTTAGTTCAACACCTTTTGAGTTCAAAAAAATCTGAGTTAAAGAAGAACATGAACCCCACCTGATAACAAAATGAGCAAAATCTGAAACATGGACGAAGCTATTCCAACTGCAGTATCTGTCAACACAAACAAAGGAGATGGAAAAGAAGGGGAAGAGGGAAAGGCCGATGTAGATCCCGTCCTCCATGTAGCTTCAAAAGCTACGAATTTTTTTCTCCGGCAACAACCAAAAACTGAAACAAACAGGCAGAAGGAACGAAGACAAAATGAAATGGAGAGGAAGAAATGAAGATCCAAAATTGGAAAGGGGGGGAAACAAAAGCAAAAGACAGAGAAGAAGAAGAGGAAGAAGATGATGGCAAGGGTAGGAGAAAAGAAATAGAGGGAGGGAGAAAGAGAATGGGATATGGGTTTTCAAATTTTGACTTGAATTGACTTTCCCCCCCTAAAAACTGACCTTGCAGCTGAAAAATGTGTATCCAATTTTGTCCCACCGCCCCCCCCCCAAAATGAACAGCTGTCAGCAAGATAAGAGCTCTAGAATGGGTATTTTCCTAGCCTACTGATTGATTAAATAGATAGTAGATCTCGGGTATTCAAAATAAATTGTATGGAACAATTAACTCGAAATTAAAGTGCTAAAACCATACTGGTCAATGATAAGATAAAAAGGTGAAATTTCAATTCATATACTAAAGATAACTTAAAATGGTACATACATCTTTATTTTAGTTGAGAAAAATATGATGTAACACGAAAGGCTAGAAGAAAATAAAATAACACGATGCTCCAGGGAGTTGGTTCATACTTACTACTCTAGGTCTTCAAATCAAATCATAAACACTCCTCGTTGATGATCCACCTCAAAGTATGAAGCGGTTATCCCATTCACCCCCACTCGAAAATATGATGTTCATCCCTTGAGACATCGAACAAGCCACGCCCTCGGGTAGCTGGAGACTGATCCTGGCAGGTATAATGCGTGAGAAGGGGAAGATGCCTCTTTGACGGATGGCCAAGAAGAGGACTCCATGATAGGTGATGACACCAGAACTAAGTTCCACAGTCCACTCTACCGATTCAACATAGAAATCTCAAATGAACTCATGAGTCGGCCGACCAGTCGTCATCATAGAAAAGAAAACACAAGTCCTTTAAAATTTTCTTTGTTGTAAATACATCTTCGTATCAAAATCATTTTCTAGAAAGTATCTTAAGAGAAAACATTTTTCAAAGGTGCTTCATAAAATTTCTCAAAAGTGTTTCTTTAAAGAAATCAAAGCTTGAATATCATTTCAAAAAATATAATCTTAAAGAAACCTTTCTAAAGTGCTTTATGAAAACTTTTTTCCAAATCAAAACTGTAGAAAATATATCTGAATAATATTTCATTAACTTAACTTTGAATACACACACTAATGTTATTATATAGACTACGCTAGACTTAACCTAATGGGCCTGAACAATGGACCGAATAACTAAACTAGGTTACAGTACAAAAGGTAAATATTTACTATTTACTCTAATTATTTACAATACTCCCCCTCAAGCTGGTGAGTGGATATCAATGTTGGAACCTAAACGATTGAGAAGTTTAGACCCTCATTAATTTTGATGATAACAAAGTATTCACAAGAGAACAATTTATGTTCTAACATTTCTTGAAGTGTGCAGATACTAATAAAACACATATTCTAAGCCACTCAAGCAAGAAGAAAGTAATTCTCAAGAGAAGGATTCATTCCATGTGTCAGCATCCGGCTCATCCTTGTGAGCGTCTGGAATTTTATCTTTATGACACAGCTTACACAATTGCTACGAGCGTCCGAATTTCCAATTCTGAGCGAGCGTCTGAACTTCATTTCAAATCACGTGTTAGTCACGTTGCTGCTCTACCTCTCAGAAGTTTCTGGAACGGATTTCAAAATTGATTCTAAGCGCTAAAATTGTTGTACGAGGTATCAAAGGTGAAACCTTTAGCTACAAGACAAAAATCGTACAAGCAAGGTAGTACAAAAACGGTAATATGTACTACTGGGATATTCTCTGCAAAGCAAGAAAGAGACAGCGTTTTGAATTTACCTCACTCAATGGAAAGGAGCCATTTTTACCTCAACGGTAATATCCTTGGAATTCATATATATACCTCATGGTATCCATTGAAGAAGCAACGAACATACTGTGAGAAAGTTTGCTGAAATTCTGCTAAAATATTTACTGAGAACAAGCACTGCTTCTGTGAGCAATCAAGTCTCGTGCTAAGTCTCTGGACTACAAGAACTGAACTCAGCGTCCGACCCTTTTTTTAAGAAAGTTTTTCTATAGTTGAGCTTAATCTTTTATCCTCTCTGTGAGAGTTATTTTTAACTGTATTTCAACTCACTTGTAAAAGTTTGTTTTGGCCTAGTTAAGGCTGTATCCTCAAAGGCTCGACTGTACTGAGTCGTTTTAAGAAGTTGAGAGTATTGTCAAGTTGTCACAGTAGAATACTCTTGAGGAAATTGTAATCAGATTGATTATAGTGAAAATCCTTCAGGAACAAAGGGACTAGACGTAGCTACCAGTTTGGTAGTGAACTGGTATAAATTTCTGTGTCTCATGCGTTACTGCTTTCTATTCATTTCTATCTTGCTGTGTTAAAAACAAGTTTTATCAAACTGCTTTTTCCAGCATCCGATAAACAAACAGTTTTAAAAACTTGTGTTCTAAAGTGTTTCTAACTTAAAGTTTGCGAAAAGTTTTTAACACAATTCAACCCCCCTTCTTGTGTTCACGTTCAATTGGTATCAGAGCTCGGCCTCTTGGTTGAGCACTTAACAGTGTCAAGAGAAAAGATTCTATATTGTGAACATGTCTACTGAAGGTGGTCATATGAACCGTCCTCCTCTATTTAATGGAGAAAAATTTGACTACTGGAAAGATAAGATGAAAGCATTCCTTGAGGCACAAAATCTTGATTTATGGGATATAGTTGAAAGTGGATACATTTCTCCTGCTACTGCTCTTGGTGTTGCAATACCTAGGGCAAACTGGAATGATGATCAAAAGAAGAGATATCAAACCAATCAAAAGGCTAGATTTATTCTCATCTGTGCTATGACAGAAAGAGAATATGATAAATGTGGTAAGTTTGATACTGCAAAAGAAATCTAAGATTCTCTTGTTCTGTCTTATGAGGGTTCTGCCCAAGTAAGAGAAACAAAGGCTAGCATGATGGTTCGCCAATATGAACTATTCAAAATGGAAGATGGAGAAAACATTGAAACTATGTTTGGAAGATTCCAAACACTTGTTCATGGGTTGCAGGCCCTTGGAAAAAGTTATACTACACCTGATCATGTGAGAAAGATCTTGAGAAGCTTGACTAAGCAGTGGAGACCCAAAGTCACTGCTATTCAAGAAGCAAAAGATCTAAATGTTCTTCGGCTTGAAGATCTTATGAGTTCCTTGAAAGCTCATGAACTTGAGCTAAATGAAGAAGAACCTACCAAGAAGAGTAAGTCTATTGCTTTAAAAGTTAATCATCATAAACCTAGTACTTCTAAAGCTTTTCAGGCTGAAGAAGAAGAATCAGATGATGAAGCTTCAGAAGGAGATTCTGATGGATCAGACGATGAGCTAGCATTCATATCTAAGAAGATCCAAATAATGTGGAAGAAAAGAAACTTCAGAAGGAAGTTTCAGAAGAAAGATTCAAAGGACAAGAAGGAGAGCAAAGACAAGGACAAAGCCCAAGTCATTTGCTATGAATGTAAGAAGCCTGGACATTTCAAATCCGAGTGTCCTAACCTTAAAGAGAAGCCCACAAGAAGCTCCTTCAAGAAAAAGAAGAAAGGTCTCATGGCAACATGGGAAGATCTTGACTTATCCTCCTCTAAGGAAGACAAAGAAGAAGAAGCTCACATTGCCCTCATGGCAGACACTGACATTGAGTCAGAAGAAGATGTTGAAGAGGTAATATTATATGATTCCTACTCTGAACTTCAACTTGCTTTTGATGATCTTCTTAAGGACTCTGCCACTCTCTCCACTGAGTATAAGAATTTGAAAAAGAAATTTTTAAAATTATCACAAGATTTTCATTCCTTACGCAATGAAAACTCTGTACTCAATGAAGAGAACCAGAAGCTGAAAAATGAAAATCAGCGTCTGATGGATAACCAGCGTCTGGAAGCTAACAAGCAACCAGAAGCTGAGAGCTCTCAAGCTAAGAGTTCTGTAGTTACAGGCAGTCCTAACTGCAAATCAAATGACTATGAACAAGCATTTCAAAAGTTTCTTGCAGAGAGTGTAACTCGAAGCAAGCAAGCTTCAATGATCTGGGGTGTCAGTAAAACGACAACTCATGGTCTTGGCTATATACCAGATGAAACCCTTTTGGAA
Organism: Calophaca sinica; assembly: GCA_037113605.1. NCBI lineage: Eukaryota > Viridiplantae > Streptophyta > Magnoliopsida > Fabales > Fabaceae > Calophaca > Calophaca sinica. The sequence goes on along the minus strand of CM073737.1, from coordinate 72,409,006 downwards.
AATAATTCAGCATCTGATAAATCCCATAGTCATAGTAAATGCTTACATTGTACTTACTGTAATAGATCTGGTCATTTGAAAAGTGCATGTAATGTTTTTAAAATTAAGAAGGATAAGCCTCCTTCAAGAACTAACAAGAAAGGACCCAAAAAGATATGGGTACCTAAAGATAAAATAGTCTATGTTGCAGACATGCTTAGCAACAAAGTTAACACACCAGTCTTGGTACTTAGACAGTGGATGCTCGCGTCACATGACGGGAGAAAAGCATATGTTCCAAGAACTAAGACCTAGAGAAGCTAGATTCGTTGGTTTCGGAGGAAACCAGAAAGGTAAAATAGTTGGAATTGGTCGCATAGGTAAAGGCTCTCTTCCTTCTATTGATAATGTTTTATATGTTGAAGGACTGAAATATAATCTACTGAGCATAAGTCAATTATGTGACAGTGGTTATAGTGTTGTCTTTACAGAAACTGGATGTTTAGTAAAAAGCAAAAACGATGGATCTATATTCTTTCTGACAAGAGGAAACAAAATGTTTATAAAGTTGATCTTTCTGAACTTGAAAAACAAGATGTCAAGTGTCTTATGTCTGTTGAAGATGAACAGTGGATTTGGCACAAAAGATTAGGTCATGCCAACTTGAGGTTAATCTCAAAATTAAACAAGCACAATCTTGTTAAAGGCTTACCAAATCTTAAGTACCAATCTGATGCCCTTTGTGAAGCTTGTCAAAAAGGAAAACAAGTTAAAACTTCCTTTCATTTAAAAAATGTTGTTTCAACTTCTAGACCACTTGAACTTTTACATCTTGATCTTTTTGGTCCCACAAGGACAGCCTCTTTAAATGGAAAGAAATATGGTTTAGTCATTGTGGATGATTTTACTAGATGGACATGGGTTAAATTCCTTGCCCACAAGGATGAGTCTTATAAGGTATGTACTGTTTTCTGCAAATCAGTTCAAAATGAAAAAGGCATTTGTATTTCTTCTATTAGAAGTGATCATGGGGGAGAATTTGAAAATGAGAACTTTCAAAAATTCGAAGAAAATGGCATCTCCCACAATTTCTCCTCTCCTAGAACACCTCAACAAAATGGTGTTGTAGAAAGGAAAAATAGGTCCCTCCAAGAAATGGCCAGACCATGATAAATGAAGTCGATATTGCGAAATATTTTTTGGGCGAAGCGATAAACACGACTTGTTATATTCAAAATAGAATTTATATAAGACCTATTTTGAATAAGACTCTTATGAATTGTGGAAAGGAAGAAAACCAAACATATCTTACTTTCATCCTTTTGGTTGTATTTGTTATATCCTGAATACTAAAGATCGACTTGGTAAGTTTGATTCCAAGGTCGACAAAGGAATCTTTTGGGATATTCTGAAAGATCTAAAGCTTTTAGAATATACAACAAAGAAACTTTGTGATTGAAGAGTCCATTCATGTCAAGTTTGATGATAAGAAGCCTAACACTGCAATGTCAGAGCTAGATGAGTTATTTTCAGATTTAAACCTCGGTGACAAGCCAGACGGTGAATATACATCTTCATCATCCGGTGGTGACAAGACGAAGAATTCGACTCAAGCGGAAGCTGAAGCAAGAAAAAGCTAGAAGTACAAAACCAATCATCCAAAAGATCAAATCATAGGAGAACCTAGTGACAAAGTACGAACCAGATCCTCCTTCAAGGAGCATGCTGATTTTGCACTTCTCTCTGAGATGGAACCTAAGACGATTGATCAAGCGTTGGAAGATGAAGGGTGGATTCTAGCTATGCAAGATGAGTTAAATCAGTTCCAAAGGAATGATGTCTGGAAGCTAGTCACTCTACCAGAAGATAAGCAAGCTATTGGTACTAAATGGGTATTTAGAAATAAGCTTGATTAAGACGATAAAGTTGTGAGAAATAAAGCAAGGTTAGTTGCTCAAGGCTACTCACAAGAAGAAGGTATTGATTTCACTGAAACTTTTGCACCTGTTGCAAGATTAGAAGCAATTCGCATTTTACTTTCATTTGCAGCACATCATGAGATAACTTTATATCAAATGGATGTGAAAAGTGCTTTTCTAAACGGTTTTATAACTGAAGAAGTTTATGTTAAGCAACCTCCTGGTTTTGAAGATATTGAATTTCCTGAACATGTTTTTAAACTTAAAAAGGCACTATATGGTCTTAAACAAGCTCCCAGAGCATGGTATGATAGACTAAGTTCCTTTTTAATAGAAAATAGATTTACAAGAGGTTTAGTTGACACTACTCTTTTCAGAAAAACCTCAAACAAGCATTTCATACTTGTTCAAATATATGTTGATGATATTATTTTTGGAGCCACTAATGAAAGCCTTTGCAAAGAATTTTCTAAGCTTATGCAGGCTGAATTTGAGATGAGCATGATGGGAGAATTAAAGTTCTTCCTTGGAATACAAATCAAGCAATGCAGTGATGGTATTTATATTCATCAAAGCAAATACATCAAAGAATTATTGAAGAAATTCAAAATGCTGGATTGCAAGCCAATGTGTACACCTATGCATCCTACCTGCACTCTTAGTAAATATGAAATTGGTAAGAAGGTAGATCAGAAACTATACAGAGGCATGATTGGATCTCTACTTTATCTTACGGCTTCAAGACCTGATATTATGTTCAGCGTCTGCTTGTGTGCTAGGTTTCAATCAGATCCTAGAGAATCACACCTAAGTACTGTTAAAAGAATATTTAGATATTTACAAGGAACTACTAATCTTGGTTTGCTTTATAAGAAATCAAAAGATTACCAATTAGTAGGTTTCTGTGATGCTGATTTTGCTGGAGATCGAATTGAAAGAAAAAGCACAAGTGGAGGCTGCCAATTCCTTGGAGCTAATCTTGTGTCTTGGTCAAGCAAAAGGCAAAGCACAATAGCACTCTCAACAGCAGAAGATGAATACATCTCAACAGCAAGTTGCAGTTTTCAACTTCTGTGGATGAAGTATCAACTTGAAGACTACTTGATAAATGAGAGTAAAATTCCTATCTTCTGTGATAATACATCTGCCATATGTCTTACTAAAAATCCGATATTGCATTCTAGAGCAAAGCACATTGAGATTAAGCATCATTTTATAAGAGACTATGTTCAGAAGGGTATTTTAGAAATAAAATTTGTAGACACTGATCATCAGTGGGCTGACATATTTACAAAACCCCTTGCTGAAGATAGATTCAATTTTATAAGAAGAAATTTAAACTTTCATCTTATAGAAGAATGATTAATCTCAGCGTCTGATAATAATCTAAATCTCAGCATCTGATATGACATGAGCATATATGTGCATCAGCATCTGATATGACATAAGCATGTATGTGCATCAGCATCTTATTTGTCATATGCATCATAACTCATCATCCGGTAAGTCGGTTGCGTGCGTCCGAGCACACCCACACGTGTCACACGTGTTAAGGATTCAAGCGTCTCATCATATCTACTGAGTCATGATTATTTACGTTTTCAATAAATCTTTTACTTTTATTTTGGCGTCCGCATTTAATGAAAAAGCGAATCTTTATTTTTTTTTCTTTTTGATTTATTTTTATAAGAGAATACGAAGCGATATTTTGAAAAATAACTGTACCATTCTCCTTTAACTTTCCCACTACTCCACATTTTTCGCTCACTCTGTGTTTTCTGCAAAAATGTACTCGTTCTCTCTTTCCCTCTCTCTCTGTGTGTGTGTGTTTAAACCCTAAAACCTCCATCGCCTCCATTTCTCAACTGCACTCATGGCTGGAGTAACAACTTCTGAATATACGGCTATCTATGACACCATGACTGAAGGAAAAGTCTTGTTAGAAAATCGAGTTGATTTGGAAAACTTCAAGCTCTATGGCTTCGACTTCTTCAATGGGTTCAAGGCAATGGGCTGGGAACAGTATTTCTTCTGGAACCCGGTTGAGGTTCTGGTGACTGCGATTAAAGAATTTTGGGGTAATGTTCGGTTACACAAAGGTGGCATCTTTGAAGGAACAGTGAAAGGATTCAAGTTTGTTTTTACCATCAAAAATATTTCTGAAGTTACTGGGTGTCCGTGTGAAGGCATCGTCTTCTATTCAGAATGGGCTGACGCATTTCATGGGATTGAGAAGGTCAATAATGATCTGTTTGAGAACTACAAGCAGCTGAAAGAATCTGGTGAAACACCTACTGCCAAGAATCTGAAAAGTCATTTCAGAGTTCTTCATAAGATAATCACCAAGAGCGTCTTGTTGAAGGCTGGCTCTAGTGATATTGTCAACTACGAACAGAAATTCATCATGAGACACTTCATGGCTGGAAACAAGGTAAACCTGCCAAGGTTAATCTACAACAACCTACTTAATGCACTGGTTAACTCAAGAAAAGGTGTTGCAGACAAGAAGAACACTTACAAGTTCATTCCTTATGGTGTCCTGCTCACCAAAATGATGATCAAGAATCTGGTTGTAAACAAGCTGACTGCTTTACCAGATCAAGAGAAGGCAAAGTATTTTGGTGCTGATAATATTGTGATTCCTGACACTTTTGGTGTCAACAGCCTGGTAAGAATGAAATTGCTCACTGGGTCCATGATCAAGAAGGTGAAAGTTGAGCAACAGGAAGAGGAAGCTGAAAAGAAAACCACCGTGCTCAAAGCCTGGTGCGAAAAGACTCTTGAGTCTCCTTCGAGAGAGACCGGAAGAACAAAGCAAGGTGGCTCCTGCACCTCGTTGAAGAACCGTAAGATGAGGACAGAGTTCCCATCACCAGGTTCTCGAGAAAGGAGCAAACCGAAGCCGAGAAGCAAGTCTCAAGATCCCCCAATGTAAGAAGGATATTCAAGATCCGCCTCCAAAGAATCGCCCCAGACATTAAGTCAAGAGATCGGTCAGGCACTCTGAACCTGAACCAAAGGTACTGAATTCTCCTGATGAATCTGTATCTGTTTTTGCATCTGATACTATTCCTGCTCCACCAATATCCGTTGCACAACCACCAAACACTCAAACCCTTATACAGAAAACCTCCATAGTTTCTAAACAACCTACCCAACCATCATCCACTACACTTAACCTTAACCTACCACAAATTTCCCCAAACACTTCACTCACTTCATACATCTCCAAGCTTCATTCTCATCCTTTTAACCTCCTTTTCAAAACACCTCCCATTAACCCCTTTAAACCTTACTCACCAAAAGCCTACAAAATCACCAAAGCCACTCCCACCTTACTTACCCTTACCATTAAACCCACAGACTCTGGTGGAAAGAAACATATCTCATACAAACCACGGTTTATCAAGTATGAGATATATAACAGCATCTACAACCGTCCCTCCACCTGGCATTTAAAAACCTTCACCTCTGGAGCTGCCAGATTGGAAATTGTCGCTCCAATAAGTGCAACCTTCAAGGATGGGGAAGACCACTTCCAAATGTCTTTCAAAGGAAGGTTGAGACCAGCATCCGGAAGCAGAGCAATTCCCTTCTCTGTTGATTTTCCTAGATCCCTACCACAGTCTGAACCACTCACATTGGAAGAATGTGGAAGGTGGATCACAGATGAAGAAGCTGTTTTCATGGCACACTGTCTTGAGCAGAAAAGGCTTGAAGTCATAAGTCAATATCGAGACCCATCATCTGTTTCTGTCAAGATAGTACCAGATAGACAAAGGTGGCTACCTTGGTCTATTCCTGGGAAAAGGAAGGAACCTGCTCCGGGCAAGCAGCCTTTCAGCAAGATCGGGCTAAAGGAGTATGAGAAGGCACCTGCAAAGTATAATATTAAGGAATTCCCTCAGCTTCCGATTGCCAAGATCTCTGAGGATCATGCCAGAAGGTTTTACCTGACTTCTCTGAAGAAAGATGAATGGAGAACTGGCTCCTCAAACCGCGTGATCTTTGAGAAGGCTACTATTCAAACTGTTGGGACAATCAGCAGAGTTACTGACATCAACCTCAGAACAGTATTCTTCGATGATATGTTCAGATGCTCAGTAATCAGACCCTTGGATTGCATGAAGATTTATGATCAATGGGCTGCTGTGACCAAACACTTCGATGTTGGTTTCACTTGGAGTCAATGGTATGAGTCTTGGAAAGACAAAGCCATATTACCATGCCTCGACCCCCTAGTGCTAGAAGAATATGATAAGGAAAATCTGAGAAGAATTTACCTGGCAGAAAATGAAGCACTCTCCTTCACCTGTGAAGCTTTGAGTGTCTTTATCCGAAATTTATGGGGAGAAGACGCTGGGAATAGGTTTGACTCTTACACAGCTGATGTTGTTCTTCATCGAGAAACCATCTTCTTGCATTTGCTATATCCAGAAGATGTGAAGCATCAATGGAAGATTCAGACAGAATCAGAGCTCAGAAGACTCGGAAATTTCATCAAATGGGTTATACCAAATGATGCATTCTTCTTGAGACTCAAAGGAAGAAAGATTTGAGACTGAAGTTATCCAACTGGGTGCTAGCAGAGCATCAGAAGATGAAGTCTGCATCTGTACCAGAAGCTGGACCTTCTGCTTCTTCTTCTGCAATGGAAATGGTCACCATTCCCAAAGCAGAATTTGAAGAAATGAAGGCTACAAACTTGAAGGTTACTCAGCTGGAGACTGTACTGAAGCTACTCTATGAACGTCTCAATATCCCACTCCCACCTCTTCCAAACCCTTGATTTTTTTTACTTATGTGTGATATAAAATCTATTTGGTTGATACAATTATATATATATAAATATGTTTGATCTAATTATCTGCCTTTTGTTCAAATTTTTCTAAGTCTTATTTTGACTATGATGTGTTTTTACACTCTTTTTGTCTGATGACAAAAGGGGGAGTAAAAGAAAGGTATGATGAACACGAAAGCAAGGTATATTGAACACGTGAGAATCTGATTATCCACCATCCGATGGATACACTGGAACTAAAGTATCATGCATATCATTTCATACATAGCATTTTTTGTGCGCTAATATTCATTGATCTAGTGCTATGATAATGTTTAATAAATTTTCGGTACAATGAAATATATTTGATTAAATCAATCTATTTGGTATATAATCAGCCTCCGATCTCACTTTATTAAATACATGCTCTGATACATTTACGGATTTTTCGTAATCACTTAAATGAATCTGTTTACCAACAATTGCCTTAATTCCTGAATTGTTCATATATATCTAAACTATTAAATTCAGGGGGAGACCCTTATATGTTTGGTATGTAAGAAAGTGGGAGGAAAGAAAGTGGGGGGAAAGAAAATTTATTGGTTAAAGTGTAAAATTGATGATGTGTTATATTATTATTGGTCTGTCACATTTATCAATGCATCTTTTTCACACTTTACCAAAAAATTTCCTTCCCCTCTATTTTCTCTCCCCTCTCCCAAACAAACCATTAATGTCTTTTTGAAACTAAATTGTTCATCAACCTTAGATATTTGTCATCATAAAAAAGGGGGAGATTGTTGGAACCTAAACGATTGAGAAGTTTAGACCCTCATTAATTTTGATGATAACAAAGTATTCACAAGAGAACAATTTATGTTCTAACATTTCTTGAAGTGTGCATATACTAATAAAACACATATTCTAAGCCACTCAAGCAAGAAGAAAGTAATTCTCAAGAGAAGGATTCATTCCATGTGTCAGCATCCGGCTCATCCTTGTGAGCGTCTGGAATTTTATCTTTATGACACGGCTTACACAATTGCTACGAGCGTCCGAACTTCCAATTCTGAGCGAGCGTCTGAACTTCATTTCAAATCACGTGTTAGTCACGTTGCTGCTCTACCTCTCAGAAGTTTCTGGAACGGATTTCAAAATTGATTCTAAGCGCTAAAATTGTTGTACGAGGTATCAAAGGTGAAACCTTTAGCTACAAGACAAAAATCGTACAAGCAAGGTAGTACAAAAACGGTAATATGTACTACTGGGATATTCTCTACAAAGCAAGAAAGAGACATCGTTTTGAATTTACCTCACTCAATGGAAAGGAGCCATTTTTACCTCAACGGTAATATCCTTGGAATTCATATATATACCTCATGGTATCCATTGAAGAAGCAACGAACATACTGTGAGAAAGCTTGCTGAAATTCTGCTGAAATATTTACTGAGAACAAGCACTACTTCTGTGAGCAATCAAGTCTCGTGCTAAGTCTCTGGACTACAAGAACTGAACTCAGCGTCCGACCCTTTTTTTAAGAAAGTTTTTCTATTGTTGAGCTTAATCTTTTATCCTCTCTGTGAGAGTTATTTTTAACTGTATTTCAACTCACTTGTAAAAGTTTGTTTTGGCCTAGTTAAGGCTGTATCCTCAAAGGCTCGACTGTACTGAGTCGTTTTGAGAAGTTGAGAGTATTGTCAAGTTGTGACAGTAGAATACTCTTGAGGAAATTGTAATCAGATTGATTATAGTGAAAATCCTTCAGGAACGAAGGGACTAGACGTAGCTACCAGTTTGGTAGTGAACTAGTATAAATTTCTGTGTCTCCTGCGTTACTGCTTTCTATTCATTTCTATCTTGCTGTGTTAAAAACAAGTTTTATCAAACTGCTTTTTCCAGCATCCGATAAACAAACAGTTTTAAAAACTTGTGTTCTAAAGTGTTTCTAACTTAAAGTTTGCGAAAAGTTTTTAACACAATTCAACCCCCCTTCTTGTGTTCACGTTCAATCAATCATTCCTAGCTTGCAAGTAAGTTGGCGGAATCGGTCTGTAGATAGCCCCTTTGTAAGCACATCTGCTAGTTGGTGTCCAGTAGGAATGTAGGACGTTGTTATCAGTCCACAATCTAGCTTCTCCTTTATAAAGTGTCTGTCTATCTCAATGTGTTTGGTCCTGTCAAGTTGTACAGGATTATGAGCAATGCTGATTGCTGATTTATTGTCACAAAACAACCTCATTGAGCCTTCATAATTCACCTTCAAATCATCAAGTATAATCTTCATCCACAATAGCTCACAAATTCCATGAGCCATTGCTCTGAATTCTGCCTCAGCACTTGATCTGGCCACTACATTTTGTTTTTTACTCCTCCATGTAACAAGATTACCACAAAAGAATGTGCAGTAGCCAGAAGTGGACCTTCTATCACTCATTGAGCCTGCATAATCTGCATTAGTATAGGCTTCCAATGTCAGTCTTCCACCTCTTTTGAACAAGAGACCTCTTCCTGGAGTCGCTTTAAGATATTGCAAAATCCGCTCTACTGACTGCAAGTGCCTCATCCTCGGATCATGCATAAACTGACTGATTACGCTTACTGCATAAGCTAAATCAGGTCTAGTGTGTGCCAAGTAAATTAGCTTCCCCACCAATCTCTGATACTGAGGCTTGTCAACTCTAGCACTCTCCTCTTCAGTGCTCATTTTATGATTTTGCTCTATGGGAACACCTGCAGGTTTACACCCAAGCTTGCCAGTTTCCTGCAGAAGATCAATAACATATTTTCTCTGAGAGATAAAAATTCCTTGTTTTGAGTAAGCTACCTCAATCCCAAGGAAATACTTGAGAGTTCCCAGATCTTTCATCTCGAACTCTACAGATAATTTCTTCTTGAGGAATTGTCTCTCAACCAAGTCATTCCCTGTAACAATAATATCATCAACATAAACAAGAAGTACTGTTAGTTTTCCTCCATGTGAATGTTTGAAGAAGAGGGTATGATCTCCTTGACTCTGTTTGTAACCAAGACCCAACATAGCCTTTGTAAATCTTCCAAACCATGCCCGGGGAGACTGTTTTAGCCCATACAAGGCCTTTTTCAATTTACACACCTTATTTATCCCAAGGGTTGGATCAAATCCCGGTGGGATGTCCATATACACTTCCTCCTCTAAATTTCCATGCAAGAATTCATTTTTAACATCAAACTGATTAAGTTCCCACCCAGAATGAGCAGCAAGAGATAGTAAGATACGAACAATGTTCATCTTAGCTACCGGTGCAAATGTCTCCTCATAATCAATGCCATAAGTCTGGGTGTACCCCTTTGCTACTAATCTGGCCTTATATCGATCAAGAGTGCCATCTGATTTGTACTTGACAGTATAAATCCACCTGCAACCAACTGGCTTCTTGCCTCTTGGCTTCTCAACTATCTCCCAAGTTCTATTCTTTTCAAGGGCTTTCATTTCCTCATTCATGGCTTTGATCCAATTTTCATCTTTAAGTGCCTCCTTAACAGATGCAGGGATTCTTACAGAGTCAATCGTCATAAAAGCCTTATCTTTGTCATGGAAACATGGTTAGATGAAACAAATTGAGAAATAGGGTATTTGGCACAAGACCTTTTCCCTTTTCTCAAGGCAATAGGTAGGTCAACTGAATCAAGATCAAGTGTATCGGGAATAGAAGAATCAGAAGCAAAAGGGTTACTTTCAGTACTTACCTCCGGCTCAGACGGTTGGGGTTGTTTCTGGACCAGGTCGGGTTTTCCTCTCCTCTGATATGTCAAAGTTGGCTCACTAGCCTTTGTCTTTGCTGGTGCTGAAGGTGCTGTTTCCTGCAAAATAGAAGGTAAAGGAGAAACAATAACAGGTGACTCAGAAACAACTGGAGACTCGGGAGGTAGTAACTCGGGAACAGCGACAGGAGACTCAGGGATAGGAGACTCAGAAGCAACAGCAGACTCGGGAGGATCAACTGACAAAGATGGTGACTCAGGGTGCCACGGACCAAGGAGAAGAAACTCGGAATCAGATTCCAAATCACTACTATTCTCCCCCTGAAGCTGAGGACGAGTGAAGAACGGGACATGTTCATGGAAAGTGACATCCATAGAGACAAAGTGTTTACGACTGGAAGGATGGTAACACTTGTATCCCCGTTTGTTAGGCGCATAGCCCAAGAAGATGCATCGAACAGCCCGCGAATCCAACTTATTGCGATGCTGCTTGTGGATATGAACAAATGCAACACAACCGAATATTCGGGACTCCAGACTCTGCATGATAGGAGCAGACGGGTAAAAAGATAACATAGACTGAACAGGACTGAGATTACCTAGAACACGGGATGGAATCCGATTGATGAGATAAGCAGCAGTCAAAACTGCTTCTCCCCAATACGAGTTTGGAACTGATGTTTGGAAGAGAAGGGCGCGAGCAACCTCAAGTAAGTGACGGTTTTTTCTTTCTGCAACTCCATTTTGTTGTGGAGTATCAACACACGTTAGTTCATGAAGAATACCATTTTTACTAATAAATGAAGAAAGAGATTGGTTGACATATTCTCGACCATTATCCGACCGTAGTCTTTTAATGCATTTGTCAAATTGAGTTTTTATCATGTGATAAAATTGAATGAACAATCGCGATACTTGATTTATCTTTCATTAAGAATAGCCAACTAACGCGAGTACAATCATCAATAAAAGTAACAAACCATCGCGCACCCGAAATATTAGAAACAGGGGCAGGCCCCCAAACATCAGAATGAATAAGATCAAAAGGTTCAGCACTTCTATTATAATTAGAAGGAAAAGACACCCGTTTGTGTTTGGAAAATTGACAAACATCAAACTTAAAAGACTCAACAGACTCTTGTAAAAACAAAGCTGGAAACATAGTTTTAAGTAAGGAAAATGGAGGATGTCCTAGACGCTTATCTTTGAAGCCAAACTTGAGAGGAAGTATGGTGAGGCCGGGCGGAGGAAAGCGACACCTTCGCACCATTCTCTTCAAGAGATAGAAAGTATAACCCTCCCTGCTCCTTAGCAACTCCAATCGTCCTCCCGTGGTAAGATCCTGAAAAAGACAATGAGTAGGAGAAAAAGTTCTTTGTGCGGTTCATATCCCGAGTAAGTTTGCGAATAGAAATTAAGTTATTTGAGAGTCCAGGAGCATAAAGCACACTTCTCAAATAGAAAGGGTGTGGAGATTAATATCTCCAAAACCTACAACAGAGTGTGAGAACCATCTGCAATGATAATATAGGGAATGCTTGAATGAGGGTTATAAGTGGAAAACAATTTAGAGTTAAAGGTCATATGGTCAAGAGCACCAGAGTCGAGAATCCCCTGCATCCTTAGGAATAGTACCAGAGGCGAACGATCGAGAACATAGAGCCTTACCAGTCATTGTCGTGAACTAGAACTAGAAGGCTTACGCAAAGAGTCGAGGAGGCTCTGCAAGCGGTCCAAGTCTTCGCCAAGAGGAAGGTGCAGTTGGACCGGATAGAGGAGCAAGTGTGGGAGTAGATGCTACCACATGTGCTTGAGTACCTTTGAGACCTCCAATACGGTTAAGGACATTGTCTTTCCCATGCAGTCTAAAACATCTGTCCTTTGTGTGCCCTGGCTTCTTCAAGTTCACGATGGCGGTCCTCCCGCCCAGACTTGGATGATCCTTGTTTGCCTGTCTTGCTGGCAACTAATGCAGATCCTTCAGAAGGTTTGGGACCTAGCATGACACTTCGACGACTCTCTTCACCTCGCACAATATAGAACACTTCATCAAGAGAAGGAAGGCTGTCCTTGCCCAAAATCTGTAGTCGAACAGGGTCATACTCACTGTTCAACCCAGCCAAGAATTCAAAAATCCGATCAGTTTCAATGCAAGTATTCAAAGCAAGCGTGTCATTGGGAGTCTCCATCTTGAGAGTCTGATATTGATCCAACTCAATCCAGAACCCTTTCATAATGGCAAAGTAATCAGAGACAGACATATTTCCCTGTTTAGTATTGAAGATCCTGCTCTTCAAATCAAAGCGGGCAGAGAGGTCCTTTTTCTTGGAGTACGTCTTGCTGAGGCTATCCCAAATTTCCCTGGCAGTAGCAAGAAACATATAATTCCCGCTGATCTCTGGAATCATACTGTTCCATATCCAGGACATAATGAGAGAGTCTTCATTGTCCCAAGTAGAGAATCCAGGATCAGTGGCAGGAAGAGGAGTCCCTTCAATATGATTCAATTTTCCACGACCCTTCAGATTCGTGCGCATAAATTGGGCCCAATTGAAGTAGTTCTTCCCATTGAGGCGATAACTGGGATGCAGCGTTGGCAGGGCATTAGAATTCATCAAATTTGACGAGTCCACAAGAGGAGGAGGAGGAGGCGGCGGCGGTGGAGGATTCTGAACAGTTCCGTTCCCTTCCATAACAACAGATCAGATGTAGTAAAAAACAGGGCAACGAACGAATGAACGTCAAATAACCCACAAAAATGAAAGTTCTCGGATCGGAGAGTGGACCCCCAAAACGGAAAGAGGAGGTGCCGGGGATGCTACTGTTGAAGAAACGGCGTCGAACGGAGGTCTGGATGACGGCGCGTGAGCCACACGCGCCCGTGAGGTGAATGGACGGTGGCGGTGAGACCAGATCGGCAATAAATGATGATGAATGAAGGCAAAACAGATGATGGCAGTGTGGGTTATGAATAGTACGGTGCAATCCAAATAGAAGCTGCAAAGGCAGCCAAACAGAAGCTGCAATGGGGCAGCAAGAGAAAAAAAACAACCACCACAATGAAGGTGGCGGCTAGGGTTTATGCCGAAGCGAGGCCCTCAAGAACGAGAGCTCGTGATACCATGTAGAAAATATATCTGAATAATATTTCATTAACTTAACTTTGAATACACACACTAATGTTATTATATAGACTACGCTAGACTTAACCTAATGGGCCTGAACAATGGATCGAATAACTAAACTAGGTTACAGTACAAAAGGTAAATATTTACTATTTACTCTAATTATTTACAATAAAAACTTTTTGAGTCTATTTTGCAAAACCATTTCCAGAATACCTTTCAAAACACTTGCAAAAGATTTTGGCTTTCTAAATACCTTTGAGAAAAGAATTTGTTTATAACAACAACAAAAAATTGGTAAAAGCATCGAGTTTAAGAAAGATCTTTTCTTTGAACAAAAAGCCTTATAAATAGCTAAACAGCCTATTACCTATCAAGTGTCACAACTCAACATTGCACTTTTGTAACGACAGAGTAAATCCAGTGCAGTCAAGGACAGCAGAAAAAGAAAAAGCAGTCAGTAGCTGCAATAGCAAATCCTGTGCAGAAAACCATGTAGCAGCCTCTGAAGAAATTTCATATTATTTAAACTGGTTGCCATTGTGCTATAAACTGTGCACCAGCAATCCCTTGAAACATAATTTACTCTCCTCCCGACAATCCCAAGCATATAAGCAACAAGATTGTGTGAAAAATAAAAAAGAAAAATGTGCAGCCTCCAACCTTCTAGAGTGAAACCGAGACCTTTTTGACAGAACCAAATTCCCCTCTTAAAATCACGTCACAGAAAGTGAGGGGTATCCATCTACACAATCCCAAGAAAACAAGAACCAATTTTTCCATAGCAGTCCAAAACACAAAATAGAACTGGACATGAAGATTCAAAATACTAAACCATTCTTTCATGCCATCCAAATATGTACAAGTAGACTACTCAGTCAAAATGAAGTTCCTAAATCAAACTTGATCTTGTCACTAGGGATCCTTCTCTAAAGGATTGTAGCTGGAACCACTGATACTATGTTAATAGCCAGTTGGGAAAAACCAAAGATACATCATCATAGATGATAGATGTAACATCCCAACTTTCTTAAGCTTAGTAATTAATTATACTAAGTGTTAAGCCTAGTTGAGTTTAAGTTGTGAGAAGTTGTGTGATTATGTTTAACTTTAACTTGAATCCAAGAATGAAGTGAATATAATTACATAGAGTTTTGGTGTGTAAGTCATTGATTTTAAGTTGAGAATTAAGTGGGATTTAATCCTAGAAATGATTGAAAGTATTGGTTAGGAATTAATTGAAGTTAGATTGGGTTGAAAAGAGTTAAGATTGGATGAGTTAGGATGAGAAAACATGAGTTTATGCAGAAAACTCTGCTGCTAAATTCGCTTAAGCCCTTTGGATCGTATTGGCGCCTCAGTTTTGTCAGGGTCGCTTCTGCCCCATTTTCGCTTAAGCGAAATGGTCGCGCTAAGCGCGAATCGCTGGCGACCCTCCCGCGCTCAGCGAATTTCAGCTGCAGCCAGCAGCCTCGCGTCTGCCCCATTCTCGCTAAGCGACTCCAGCTCGCTTAAGCGAGCCGCGACTTCCCTGTTTTGTTTTAAACGTCAGTTCTCTCTCTTTCTCTCACGCTCTCTCTCTCTTTTGTGACCTAGAAGAGAAAAAGAAAGAGGGAAAGAAAGGAGAAGAGGAAGAACGAAGGAGAAGGAAGGAGATAACATCAAGGAAGTCTTTCATTCTTCCATCCTCTCTATCCTCTCGCGAGCTTTCTCATTATCCCTCCCTCCTCATTTCGTGCTGCTACTGTGATTCATGGAGAAGAAAGAAGATGAACTTCTAGGGTTCATGGAAATGGAAGAGAAGGAAGATCTGATATGGAATTTGGAGCTGAATGAAGAAAAAGATGGAGATGAAAAGCTTGGTTGGAGCTCTAATGGAAGTTGAAGGCAAGCCTAGGGTTCCAATTGGGGGCTTTTATCCCAAAGCATTTGGGAACTAAAAGGTAACATAGATTCCCCTCTCAAACTCCCAATTAGGGTGTGCTAGGAATTATTGTCTAATTCTAGAAGTAGATAGTTATTGTATAGATTATTACGATCTTGTATGGGGTTTGACTGAAATAGGGTTGGATTCTGTCCCCAATCCCCCTAAATCAATGTATGATGGTTGCTCAATTGTGAGTTCCACCGAGCTTCAATTGGGAATGTTTGGTTTAGAGTGGTCATTTGATAAATTGAGTCTGAATTAATGGAGGGCTTTATGTCTCCTTAAAATTAGTTCCATATTCCTATGATTTTGGGAATTGATTATAGTTGATGTATTGATGAGTTATGACCTTCGCATCAGGTTGTGTTGTGGTTTTAACGTCTAATGAAATAGTTCTTAATCTTGTTATTATTAATGTTTGGTTTTTGAGTCTTTGGGAGTATCTCGTGGAGATGGTTTTAAATGTGTTCATACACTTTAAAAGGACCTTTGAAACATTTGATTTGAATGCATGTTAATATGTTGTGTTAAATCCATTTGTTTCTTGATTGAATGCCATTGGAATGCCTATATTAATGGATAAGATTGGACTTGAATAAACTTAATAACGTGTTAAGGTTCATTGTATATTGTTTATTGAAGAGCTCCATGGAAAGTCACTGCTATACTTTCCTGGACTCATTGGGTATTGTTTATTGAAGAGCTCCATGGAAAATCACTGCTATACTTTCCTGGACTCATTGTATATTGTTTATTGAGGAGCGCCATAGAAAGTCACTGCTATACTTTCATGGACTCATTGTGTATTATTTATGGGAAGAATTCCACTGCGAGTCTATGTTATACTCCCCTGGATTCATTGTGTACTGTTTACCGAAGAATTCCATTGAGAGTTACTTGGGTACTTTCTTGGATTCATTGTGCATTTTAAATGCTTATTGGATTGTGATAACATTATAGATTTCTTTATTATGAAGTTATAATGTTTGTATTGTTAGGAATTGTAACATGCATGTCTAATCTTTTACTATTGAATGTAGTATTATGGTCTGACATAGATGTTAGTGGTTGTGCTTTTCTGGGAGGAGTTTTCTATACGTAGCACACCACGTATAGCTGAAAACATCGGTAAAGGTTTTTATGAAAGTCTATGTTACTGAGTTGTGATAACTCACTATGTTTGGGGCGTTGTTTTCAGGTACTCATTGGTCGGAGGATTAGAGAGCTCTTTTGGATGCTCGACATTATAGTTACCTGAGACTCTCTGATGTCTCAATATCGGATCACAGATAGAGTCGGGGTCTGGGTTTTTCTTTAGTTAACTTTATTGTAATTATTTGTGGAAAAACCCTTCGGGGAAACTTTGTAATTAATGTATTTAAATATTGAAATGTGCACTTTTTAAGTTAAAGGATTTTCTTTTTAAACAGATTCTAATTTATCACGTTTTATCTAATTACCTGAATGGTTTTTAATTAATTTTGACTTAATTAATCTTAAATTGTCGTAAGTAATACTCTGATTAGAGTCAGGGCGTTACATTATGGTATCAGAGCAGTTCGATCTTATCGGACTGTGAGTTATGTGTCTATAAGTGATCCGGTTTAGGAAAGTGTCAGTTGTGACTGTGAATCCAAATTTTCTAATTTCTTTCGGTGAATTATTGAGGTAGGCCACCTCAGGGATTCGTCTGAAGAATGCAAAAAATGAAAGATGAGCATATGTTAGCATAGTTGTTTTCTCGATTTATGAGATTCTTTAATATGTGTAAATACTCATACGTAGGGGTATATACATATATGTAACTGTTAGAAGAAGGAAACGGAAACCATGTCGTTCATCTGAATGAAGACTTTCGGGTTTCTTCCCCAAAATTATAACCCTTATATGGTTAGCCCTAATATGTTATTTGTTGATTGAACTCAGTGATGAATGTGCTAGAACCTTGCCATTGTTGTTTGGCTTAAGTTTATGTGCGTGGACGATTCATGTGCAGTGCCTTGTTCATTCCTTAAAGTATTGTACTCATATATGCGCGTCCTTGGGAAAGGATTTGGTAAATGCCTGCAAAATTTGAATACTCTATGTTATGTTTGATTGTTGATCTTTCTTTTTATAGTATAAGAGTTTAAGTTTTGAAAATACAAAGTTAGAAAGTCATTGCGATATTTGTGATTTCACAAACGCGAATGAATTTCCTTCACTTTGGACTTTTCCATTGGTTGTTTCCATTCCTCGCATGAACCGATTTTGTGCTTGCTTGTGGATTGGAAACAAGAAGTGTCAGCATAATAATTGTTATGATACTTGATTTTGTAGTGCTGGATTTAAATGATGTTAAGCTTAAGTGTAGGTAAGTGACCTCTACTTGCATGAGTGATTGCCTCGATGGTTATGTGGTTCTTTGAAGAAAATGTTTTGTGACCCTTAATCAAGCCCATGGTTATGGTTTGAAGGAAATTAAGATTGATCCTCACCATTTCACATTGGAATGTTTTATTTGAGGCCCTAGTTGCGTTAAACTGAGTTGATGAATATTGTTCGTTTGCTAGATGAATTTTGAATGAGTTTAGTGGAGTTAAACCACCTAATTGTTTAAATTCATAAGTTCAGTATGTTGATCTTTCATTCACAATGTTGATCCTTAATTCCTAAGCCTTAGTATTATTTTGCTTGGTTTGGAAAATATAAGTTTGTTAAGATGTTAAATTAATGTCTAGATTCATGATATTATATGGAATACGTTGTTCTTATAATTATCTTGTAATCGGTCTCTGTCTTGAATCCTTACTTGTTGTCAATTTAGCTTGAGTTGAGTTTAGGGTTTCCAATTCCTCTGTGTGGATGTGTGTTTTGCTTGATTCAAATGTGGGTTAGGAAAATGCTTGAGAAGGGATTTGGGTACCTTGAGACATAATCACTTGATGATTTTGTAATGTATTGAAGTATGATTTGTTGTGTATTTAACATGTCTTAAGTTACTCTTAAACTTGTATATATGTTGAACACTTATTTTTAGTGTTCTAAACCTTATAGGTGAAGCTTGGTTGTGTGGTACTTCTAAAGCGAGGAAAATGTGAAGGTCACTTTGGATATATTGAGTCTAGTGTGGCCTAGCACTCATTATCAATTCATTGTTGTGACTCTTTAGTTTAATGACAATAAAGGTTGATAAGTGAGGGTTCTTAGTGGTGTGGTTTTAGTCCATCGGGATGAGCATTTATGATCGATTAGGTTTCCAACTCTTGTTAATCAATCAAGTTTGTTTGGCCTAACCATTATGAATGGATCTTAGATTGATTGAGAACCTTGAAGCCATCTAAAAGGACTGACAGGACTTCTGATTCGGGCCACCTTAGTGTTTCTTGAAATAAAAAGGGATGTTGATAGGCCAGATTTTCTAACGCCTAAGTTATAATAGGAAAACCTCAACGGGAATTAAGACCTAGTGAGGTAGAGAGAAACCCTAAGTCTTTTAGGTGTAGTGACCTTAGTGGTATTACTAGCCTAAGGAAGGGTAATAGACTATAGTCTTCGGACTATAAGAGTTTTAAGCATACTAAACCAGCGGAAACCCAAAGTTATTAATGCCTATATTAGATTCAATTGACTAGTGCAAGAAGTGATTCTGCTTGACCAATTACAAATTTTGTTTTAACCGGATAGGAATCTTATTTGGAAAGAGGCCTAGTCTGTGATCGGTTAATGGAATCACCAAATTCTCTGGGCAATTAGCTCATTTGTAGATATTAATCCTTGTTTGGATTCCCAATGATTTAGAAAGGTCCGTAAAGGTAGTTCAAGGTCAATGAGATAGATTATTCCCAAGAATTTTAAGAAATTATCTTTTTAAATGATTGTTGGTCAATTGGTTATTAGACCCGGCGACAGACAAGTCGACCCATGCTGTTATTAGTCATGGCGGCTTGGGTTCCCGATTTGAAATCCAGTTGAACCAAATAGGGGAATAAATCTATCAAGTTGCAGAGAGTAGGTAAGAAACTCCAATCGGAAGCGTAAGATTATGGGGGTGGTTTAATTGGTGGAAGCCTAAAGTTATTAATTTATACGAGTAATTCGTTAAGTTAGATTCGATGTGAGTCCATCTAGTCATTTACAAACTGCGTTTCCGACCGAATGAGATCTAGCACTCGGTTGAAGCCTAGTCTATAACCGATTAGTGTGAATCGGATCAGTCTAATCGATGAATATCTTTTAGAAGTTAAGTAACTTTAGAGTTTTTGTTCGCTAAACCAAGTTTTAACTAAGACTTAATATAAGGGGACAAGAGTGACGTGCCAATTCCCTTAGTTTAAGGAAACGTGCTTGTCGAGAAATTTCCATTTATAACGCCTGAAAGAGCGTTGTAAATGACAATTTTTCGAAAAGTGTCATAAGTTTATTTAAGGTGACGATCTTGCAAGAGTTTTGCACCCTCTAGAGGGGAGTACATCCTATGTGTAACAGTGCGGGTAGCCGGGTTTAGTGGCCTAATTATAGCCTAGCAGAAGACCCAGGCCGTTACAACATAACGTGTTCTTTGAATGACGAGACAGTGGGGGACCTCTAGTCGAAGGAACCCTGTCCGTTACAGCTTTGGAAAAGCCTTGGGTGAAATTAGGATGCTTTAAGCATAAGAAGGAGTAAGGAGTCTACCCGTTTGGAATGGCGTAGAATCTGAGTTAGTAGCGGGAGCTCAGAGAATAGATCCTACCTAAGGTTGAGGTTAGAAGGTATATCGAATTTTGGGGACAAAATTCATAAAAAGGTGGGTAGTAATGTAACATCCCAACTTTCTTAAGCTTAGTAATTAATTATACTAAGTGTTAAGCCTAGTTGAGTTTAAGTTGTGAGAAGTTGTGTGATTATGTTTAACTTTAACTTGAATCCAAGAATGAAGTGAATATAATTACATAGAGTTTTGGTGTGTAAGTCATTGATTTTAAGTTGAGAATTAAGTGGGATTTAATCATAGAAATGATTGAAAGTATTGGTTAGGAATTAATTGAAGTTAGATTGGGTTGAAAGGAGTTAAGATTGGATGAGTTAGGATGAGAAAACATGAGTTTATGCAGAAAACTCTGCTGCTAAATTCGCTTAAGCCACTGGATCGCTGGCGCCTCAATGTCAGGGTCGCCGCCCCATTTTCGCTTGCGAAATGGTCGCTAAGCGCGAATCGCTGGCGACCTCCCGCTCAATAATTTCACTGCGACCCGGCTGACCTCGCGTCTGCCCATTCTCGCTAAGCGACTCCGACTTGCGAGCCGCGACTTCCTGTTTTGTTTTAAACGTCAATTCTCTCTCTTTCTCTCACGCTCTCTCTCTCTTTTGTGACCTAGAAGAGAAAAAGAAAGAGGGAAAGAAAGGAGAAGAGGAAGAACGAAGGAGAAGGAAGGAGATAACATCAAGGAAGTCTTTCATTCTTCCATCCTCTCTATCCTCTCGCGAGCTTTCTCATTATCCCTCCCTCCTCATTTTAGTCTTTGTGATTCATGGAGAAGAAAGAAGATGACCTTCTAGGGTTCATGGAAATGGAAGAGAAGGAAGATCTGATATGGAATTTGGAGCTGAATGAAGAAAAAGATGGAGATGAAAAGCTTGGTTGGAGCTCTAATGGAAGTTGAAGGCAAGCCTAGGGTTCCAATTGGGGGCTTTTATCCCAAAGCATTTGGGAACTAAAAGGTAACATAGATTCCCCTCTCAAACTCCCAATTAGGGTGTGCTAGGAATTATTGTCTAATTCTAGAAGTAGATAGTTATTGTATAGATTATTACGATCTTGTATGGGGTTTGTCTGAAATAGGGGTGGAGTCTGTCCCCAATCCCCCTAAATCAATGTATGATGGTTGCTCAATTGTGAGTTCCACCGAGCTTCAATTGGGAATGTTTGGTTTAGAGTGGTCATTTGATAAATTGAGTCTGAATTAATGGAGGGCTTTATGTCTCCTTAAAATTAGTTCCATATTCCTATGATTTTGGGAATTGATTATAGTTGATGTATTGATGAGTTATGACCTTCGCATCGAGGTTGTGTTGTGGTTTTAACGTCTAATGAAATAGTTCTTAATCTTGTTATTATTAATGTTTGGTTTTTGAGTCTTTGGGAGTATCTCGTGGAGATGGTTTTAAATGTGTTCATACACTTTAAAAGGACCTTTGAAACATTTGATTTGAATGCATGTTAATATGTTGTGTTAAATCCATTTGTTTCTTGATTGAATGCCATTGGAATGCCTATATTAATGGATAAGATTGGACTTGAATAAACTTAATAACGTGTTAAGGTTCATTGTATATTGTTTATTGAAGAGCTCCATGGAAAGTCAACCGCTATACTTTCCTGGACTCATTGGGTATTGTTTATTGAAGAGCTCCATGGAAAATCAACCGCTATACTTTCTTGGACTCATTGTTTATTGTTTATTGAGGAGCGCCATAGAAAGTCACTGCTATACTTTCATGGACTCATTGTGTATTATTTATGGGAAGAATTCCACTGCGAGTCTATGTTATACTCCCCTGGATTCATTGTGTCTTTGTTCTGAAGAATTCCATTGAGAGTTACTTGGGTACTTTCTTGGATTCATTGTGCATTTTAAATGCTTATTGGATTGTGATAACATTATAGATTTCTTTATTATGAAGTTATAATGTTTGCATTGTTAGGAATTGTAACATGCATGTCTAACCTTTAACTATTGAATGTAGTATTATGGTCGACATAGATGTTAGTGGTTGTGCTTTTAAGGAGGAGTTTTCTATCGTAGCACACCACGTATAGTGAAAACATCGGTAAAGGTTTTTATGAAAGTCTATGTTCTTGAGTTGTGATAACTCACTATGTTTGGGGCGTTGTTTTCAGGTACTCATTGGTCGGAGGATTAGAGAGCTCTTTTGGATGCTCGACATTATAGTTACCTGAGACTCTCTGATGTCTCAATATCGGATCACAGATAGAGTCGGGGTCTGGGTTTTTCTTTAGTTAACTTTATTGTAATTATTTGTGGAAAAACCCTTCGGGGAAACTTTGTAATTAATGTATTTAAATATTGAAATGTGCACTTTTTAAGTTAAAGGATTTTCTTTTTAAACAGATTCTAATTTATCACGTTTTATCTAATTACCTGAATGGTTTTTAATTAATTTTGACTTAATTAATCTTAAATTGTCGTAAGTAATACTCTGATTAGAGTCAGGGCGTTACAATAGATCTATAGAAAAGGACTCTATATGTCTGCAACAACAGATGGGTAAAATGAAGATCCGCTCGTTCTCTGAGAGTAAACTCACTAGTATACCCACTATAATGTCTGCATCCCTCCTCGAGAATGATGTCCAGACGAGCTGAGGGGCAGTCTCCATCCATTTCTGTTGTCAGATCAACAACAAGCCTTAAGCTCTTCAATTTGAAGCACAATGAATGCATGATATGCAAAACCAAGTCTATGGTTTAACAGCAAGTGTATTGAGAAAAAGACTTCATTTAGGAAAGATTCAATCATGCCAAACAACATATTAATCCTTCCAATAATCAAATTTAACATTAGTTTGGCAAAGATCACCATTCTCATAAAAAAGTTGCATCAGAATCCACTAAGAACATGACACATTTGAAAATTCATTGAAAGTTCAATAAAGTTTCAACATTAGTAAAATTTGGTAACTAGCCTCCTAATATCCCAAGGAAGGCCCTAGATAATTGTCCCAAATTTTTAAAGATTCACAGAGTAAGGAAACTGCCCAAACAGAAGGCATATCAGTTAAATATTGAAGAAAATTGGGTATTTTTACTCTAACTTGTTCCAATTTTATAAATAAATCTTGACTTCATTTTAAACTGAAGCTGTGTCCCCCTAATTATACATATCTAAGCATCAAATTGTCTAAATTGGATTCATTTATATCTTGGAATTTCCAGCCCATAGCAAGGAGATAAAACAGCATGCTAAAATGAACTCAAAACTACACATCTAATTTAAACTGGTGCGAATAAACCTTTAATTGTGATTCACTTCACTTGCTATTCAATCTTTCACCACCTAATCATAACTTCAGATTGGTATTATTAAGTATACTAGTTTTAGAACCTTATTAATTCTTGAATCAATCAAGAGCATAAAAGATAGCACACTAGCCAACATTGCTAATCCCATTTGAGTACCTAGATTTTGGAGGATCAATTCATCATCAAATCTTACAAACCTCTATAATCAAGTTTGTACAGGTTCTATAAACAATTCAAACCAAAATTTAAGATAAACTTTGCATCCAAAACTGCCAAATCAGCAATTATGCAGAAAATAGAATCATGCTTCCTATAAGCATTCAAGTTATAAACTGTAAGTTGTGTTTCTAGTGACCAAACAATTTCAAGACCTATAAGTTCTCAATGCAGCAATTTAATTATGCAGCTGTAATGGGACCTTAGTTACGCATTCTGCAGCAATTTAATTTAGCCATAAGAAAAACGCTAAGTCGTTCTTAGCTCACTTTAATTAAATGCCAAGCTTGTGCCTGTTGTGTACAACTGGGGTCTTAGAAATTCAACCTTAAGTTTAGCATTCTAAAACAGTTTAGCTTTGTAAGAATAAGATGATTATGAAGAAGCACAAATATTCCAAAGAAACAGAATTTAACTTACTTGTTATGTGCCAATAGCTCACTTTATTAGCCCTTAACTTAGGCTCAACCAGCCAAATCCTTATCAACTTATTTTCCTACTACTAATTCCTCTTCTTAAGTTCAATTATGAGCTATAAGTCAAGCTCAAAACAGCAGACATTAGAATTATGCAGCAAAACAGATTCCACATGCATTATTGCACTCAAATGCGACTACTTTAGCCCCTTTCTACTTCTAATTACTATCTACTGCACTTAGGTCCAAATTCAGTCATTGAAGTCCTTATTCCTTGTTTTCAAATCACTTTCGATTCATTTATGGAGCAATATTATGGATTAGCATTCATTGCCAAACATAATTACAAGGAAATACCATGAAATGAAACTTTCGGGAAAGCATCACTCATTTCAAGCTTCGGGTGCAACCACTTTGGTTTACATGGAAATGAAATACTCCAAATTTAAGACCTGTATTTGGACATATCTTCTAAGCATGTTAACCAGCAGTTTGATTAAATTTTCCTCACCAAAACTGTGATCTGCACAAAACAGCAAACACCATTTGGTGAATTTGTGTAAACTATAGTTGCTTAGTTCATTTGTTTTGAATTCCTAAGCTGTGATGAATGTAGTTAAGCCTTTATAGATCATTGTTATCCTTTAATTACCTCTCTTCCAGCTTTGTTACTTGTCAGAGGCCATAACTCCAGCTGCAACAAGCATAAAGAATTCATTATGCAGAAACAAAAATTCTGCACCCTCACACACAGAAAATCACCATCTTTCTAATTTCACTTCATGCGTGCATAGTCATTCGCCAAAATCACGTAGGTCCTTCATAGCTCAATGCATTCCATTTAAATGCGCATGCAAACCTATTTTCTGCAGAACCCAACAGCAAGAATGCAGAGCTAGTAGCCAAACACAAAGACAAAGTAAGCAATTAAGTTCAAAGAGCATTAGTTCCAACTCAAACCTCACTTCTCATGATTCTTTAGGTACTAAATATTCATCTTCAGTTCAAGACGGTCATATCATACCTCATTAAAACTCATATTTTCACCTTATAAGGTAGCATGCTACATGATGTCTTACACCCACCATCTGAAATCCAGTTTGTAGAGAAAGTTAAAGCTGGAATGATTTAGTTTTTATTTGAATATGAGAAGAGACGACTTCATGGTGTATGCAAGGCTTCCTGTGATAGAGCTATCAATATTGTGCCTAATGCCTTCACTTCATCAGGGAAGCAATTCCCTGTTCAGGTAAGAATCCACTTGCTTCATTTTCTGAATTTCGGCAAGTGCACAACATCCTTTTGTTCCTGCGTGCAATAGCGCATTTTTTTACTTCAATCAACATCATGGTCACACTTCTTAATTGATCTGCTTTAGGTAAGTTCATTCCAATTTGATGCTGTAAGCCACTCTCTGAAAATTACTTTTCATCCAACAAGTTTAACTTCGGGCTATCGTTTTTTTTTTTTTTTTTTTTGAATGGAATATTGTTAGTGGTTAGTATTGTTACTGAAAGTTAGTGGGGTGGGGATCGAACCCCTTATCACTCCAATACTCCACCCCTTAAGTCACCCACCCCATACCACCTCAACCACCTTATGCCTCCCTAACTTCGGGCTATCTGAAAAGCGGGTTCGCTCTTGTATATGGTTAGTTTTCGATGAAATCAGGTTCTATAAACAATTCAAACCAAAATTTAAGATAAACTTTTCATCCAAAACTGCAAAATCAGCAATTATGCAGAAAATAGAATCATGCTTCCTATAACCACTCAAGTTATAAACTCTAAGTTGTGTTTCTAGTGACCAAACAATTTCAAGACCTGTAAGTTCTCAATGCAGCAATTTATGCAGCTGTAATGGGACCTTAGTTACGCATTCTGCAGCAATTTAATTTAGCCATAAGAAAAACGCTAAGTCGTTCTTAGCTCACTTTAATTAAATGCCAAGCTTGTGCCTGTTGTGTACAACTGGGGTCTTAGAAATTCAACCTTAAGTTTAGCATTCTAAAACAGTTTAGCTTTGTAAGAATAAGATGATTATGAAGAAGCACAAGCATTCCAAAGAAACAGAATTTAACTTACTTGTTATGTGCCAATAGCTCACTTTATTAGCCCTTAACTTAGGCTCAACCAGTTAAATCCTTATCAACCCATTTTCCTGCTACCAATGCCTCTTCTTAAGTTCAATTATGAGCTCTAATTCAAGCTCAAAACTGCAGACATTAGAATTATGCAGCAAAAAAGATTCCATATGCATTATTGCACTCAAGTGCGACTACTTTAGCCCCTTTCTACTTCTAATTAGTATCTACTGCACTTAGGTCCAAATTCAGTCATTGAAGTCCTTATTCCTTGTTTTCAAATCACTTTAGATTCATTTATGGAGCAATACTATGCATTAACATTCGTTGCCAAACATAATTGCAAGGAAATACCATGAAATGAAACTTTCGAGAAAGCATCACTCATTTCAAGATTCGGGTGCAACCACTTTGGTATACATGGAAATGGAATACTCCAAATTTAAGACTTGTATTTGGACATATCTTCTAAGCATGTTAACCAGCAGTTTGATTAAATTTTCCTCACCAAAACAGTGATCTGCACATAACAGCAAACCCCCTTTGGTGAATTTGTGTAAACTATTGTTGCTTAGTTCATTTGCTTTGAATTCCTAAGTTGTGATGAATGTAGTTAAGCCTTTATAGATCATTCTTATCCTTTAATTACCTCTCTTCCAGCTTTGTTAGAGGCCACAACTACAGCTGCAGCAAGCATAAAGAAATCATTATGCAGAAACAAAAAATTCTGCACCTTCACACACGTACAAAATCACCATCTACCTCATTTCACTTCATGCTTGTATAGTCATTCACCAAAATCACGTACGTCCTTCATAACTCAATGCATTCCATTTAAATGCGCATGCAAACCTATTTTCTGCAGAATCCAACAGCAAGAATCCAGAACTAGTGGCCAAACACAAGATAAAGTAAGCAACTAAGTTCAGAGAGCATTAGTTCCAACTCAAATCTCACTTCTTATGATTCTTTAGGTACTAAATATTCTTCTTCAGTTCAAGACGGTCAAATCATACCTCAGGAAAACTCATATTTTCACCTTATAAGTTAGCATGCTACATGAAGTCTTACCCACCATCCGAAATCCAGTTTGTAGAGAAAGTTAAAGCTGGAATGATTTAGTTTTTATTTGAATATGAGAAGAGACAACTTCATGGTGTATGCAAGGCTTCTTGTGATAGAGCTATCAATATTGTGCCTTTATAAGAAAACACAATGTCCTCTAAGGAAAACATGTTTTGCATGACTACTTTTCTTTTGCATATATAGGGTCTTTTATTGATTGGTAGTGACATTCGAGCACTGGTTGACACCACAAAGGAACTGCTAAGCAACTCCGAAGTTATTGCAGTAAACCAAGGCAAGAACAAAGAGACTAAAAAACCTCTAATCGTTTTTTAACAGTCAATGCTTTTAATACTAACCACCTTGTGGTATTGCAGACAGACTAGGAGTTCAAGGAAAGAAGGTGAAAAGTAATAATGATTTGGATGTAATTTCCTTTCCCCTCTTTGTTTTCTTATGTTAGTGACACTTTTTTAATAAAATTGGGGATATGTTTTCTCAGCATTTTCTTATAATACGTTTTCATGTTTTCATATAACTGCAAATATAGTAGTTACTAGATACTAATAGATGTTCCATTGAAGATAAAGCCACTTAAGTTTGTAATATCTCTTTATAAAACTTTTTGAAGCAAATGTGCAGGTTTGGGCAGGTCCTCTCAGTGATAACAAGGTAGCAATGATTTTATGGAATAGAAGTTCATCTAAAGCAACAGTAACTGCATCCTGGTCTGACCTAGGCCTGGAACTTGGAACTTCAGTTGATGCAAGAGATTTATGGGAGGTGAGAAACATAGTTTGACTTATTTTGTTCTTTACAATTCCCTGAATGCAGAGCATTAAAGAAACCTACAATGTTTCGAGTTTTTGACTATTTATATTTAATTTTACAGCATTCAACACAATCATCAGTTTCAGGAGACATATCCGCTGAATTAGATTCACATGCATGTAAGATGTATGTCCTGACTCCCAACTAAGTTTTTCATTTCTTGAGGCAGAAAAGAAGATAGACAAAAGAAGTCAGGACTCCACTAATAACAGATGCATTGGCAATTTATTTGCCAATAGGAAGTGCAGAAACAAATGAATAAGTTGCATTTCTCAGGGGGTTTCCATTTTAATGTATACATTGAGGTCCACTTGATCTCAATACAACAAGCCTTCCAAATCTTTGTTGCCTATTAATCAGTTAACAAGCATGATATTGAGAGGAGATTAACAGCATAGAATGTTTTCTAGAAATATACATAGTTGAGATTTTCATCCATTCTTGTTAGTGATTCTAATTCACTTATGTACTAACCAGTGTCCAGTCACCATCTTCTTTTGGCTCAAGTAAGTAAATCATTCAATCCTTCTGCAAAATATAATTGCTTACCAAGAGATTCGAAAACTTCAAGGAGATTTGATGGGACAGCTCCATGTTGATGTTTGTACAGATGATTTCACCTACATAACTGAAAGTTCTCATGTTTGACGTCCACTGTAAAAACATAGAAAAGACCAACACTTATCTCATAGAAGAAACCACAACAAAATGAAGTTTTCTGATGGGTGTTCTCTGTGAGTAAGAAAATATCAAGACTGGTTATCTCATTAACAACCATAAAGGAATGGAATTTGTAAAGATTTTGAAAAATACTTCTAGAGAATGTTCTAGAGATTGACTGTTAAACAAAATAATTCTCATCACCTAACGTGAAGAAAATAAAAACAGACTCAAAATCAACTACATAGATTTACATGGGAAAATCTTAAACCTGAATCCTTTCTTGCATGGATCTCCTCATTTGCGCATTGCCTTTGACATAAAAAAGAATCATAAAATCATAAAATTCCAACATAATGTTCCCTCGTCAGTCAATACGAAACTTCACATTGTAAGAGTTATGAAAAGTAGTGAGAATTCAGAGATATCATATTCTGTAATTGTTATTATGAGGTCTCTTAAAACAGAGACTTATAATTATAATAAAGCACAAGGCTGTGAGCAGTCAGTAACTATTTAACTAAACTACTATTACGATACACGTAATATAGTCGCATATAATACATGTACTCTATCACTCATCATTATCAGAATTGACAGAAATATGACTCTGGCTTCCTGAATAAATGATAATGGTGGTGCATCGTCTATCATGGAACTTTTCAGATGATTTACTGTTTAAGCAATTTTCATCAAGCCAGTGGCTAAAACTTAATCCTTGACAAGTAAGAAGCTTTTCATTTTTCTGTCTTCCTTCACAGCCTGACAATGAAGTCCAACCTTGTTTATTATTATTAGAAATGCAGAACTATAGAATGCAGAATAACAGAAAACTGTAAAACAGAATTGTGAAATCTTTCTTTTCTTTCATTGATCAAAACAGTTACACTCAGAGGCCTTATATACGTTTCTCTGTTTTGCTTATAGCTGTGACTGATCTGTCACGATCAGTTGGAATATTCTAGAACTCTAACTAACTGAGTTAGTTAGTTACAAGGCAATGCTATCGTATATGCTAGCCCATCATAGTTATTCTAGGCTACAAGAGATGTATTCTCTTATACTCCCCCGCAAGCTCAACTGGTAGTGAACTTAGAAGAGTCACAAACAGTGAGCTTGGACCAACAATCCTCAAACTTGGAAGCAGGTGACGAAGAACCGACAGTTGCGGAAGACGACGCACGCAGCGGCGAAGGCGGCGGAGGATCTTCGGGACTCGATGATACCATATTAGAAATGCAGAATAACAGAAATGTGAAATCTTTCTATTCTTTCATTGATCGAAACAGTTACACTAAGAGGCCTTATATAGGTTTCTCTGTTTTGCTTACAGCTGTGACTGATCTTTCATGATCAGTTGGAATATTCTAGAACTCTAATTAACTGAGTTAGTTAGTTACAAGGCAATGTTATCCTATATGCTAGCCTATCATAGTTATTCTAGGCTACAAGAGATGTATTCTCCTATAATTATCAATACCAACTTGGGAAGTTCATTTTGCAAGTCTTTTCAAAAAGTGACGAACCTTTGAGGAAACTCCTATCAGACTTGCTAGCCTTTTCTATTGCCTCAACACTTGATCCTACTGAAGGTTTCATAAAATAATAATATTCAGTATTTATTGAAATCACATAACAATCAAACTTTAATAATAAGCAAGAGTATAATAAATACATTCTATCCATAATCATTTTAAGTATGACACTCATAAACAAGCGATAAGAAGTCACTTTTTCAATTAGGATGTATGTAGGGAATAAAGAAATGAGATTTCTCCATTTTAAATTTAAAATCAGGGAGAGTTCAAAAGAAACACATTTTTTTAACAGGTTTCTAACTGTGAATCAAAATGATGTGCATTTAACAGGTTTCTATCAATGAAAGGGATAAAAAAAAGTGTTGATAAAGAGGAACAGTAAGTCTAGCATAGCCAACTTACAATCAGGTTTTCTGCAAATTGTAGTACTGCTCCAGGTGACAGCAGTGATTTTGATGGAAACAAATTCAAAGGGAGATTGTATTAATTAAATTGCAGTAATTACAGTACAACAGCGATAGTGAATAGATAAGAGCAGAACTCCCAAGCCAAAGGAGATGAGACACTGGCTCACAAAATTACAACTGAAATAAGTATTCACAATACACTTCCTTTTAATGAACCCAATACACATGCCCTCTCTATAACTAACTTCCTCCCTGACTATTATGTGCCTTGCTTTTAGGCCTAAATAAGTAAACTTGTTAGATTTTCTTTCTTTGCTCGATTTCAGTCCCTTGACCCATGCTCGTATCCATAATCCCATCAGATAACACATGTACTCTACCTTTGTATTGAAATGAAATTTTATATCTAAAGCAGCTAGATATTAGCTATTGTTGAGAATCAGATATTGGCTAGAGCGAGTGTAGTACAACAAGTATAAACCCAACGCAACAACACTCCTAAAGCAGCAACAATTATAATTATAATACTCTACCAATTTCCCTCAAGGTGAAACTCACCAATCTCTCAGTTTGTGAAGTATAAACAGTTAAACACACTTAACAAAAAACCAACAATAACAAAAGCCTTCTGCCCATTAGGTGAGGTGACTACATAAATGAATGATGCCATAATGTTGAAATATAAATTCAATATAACAATAGAAAAGCATCTTACCTAGTTTCAGTCCTACAACAGACCTCTCAAAATCATTTCATGAAGAAGTTTCTCTGCTTTATCATTTTCATCTTTCACAAAGAGAGAAACAATAATTGCTTCATAAGTTTTAGCATTTGGGATGCAACCATTGTCTTCCATTTTTGACAGCACGGCCAATGCCTCATCAAACAAACCCTTGTTACAAAGTTCCTGGATCATAACTGTATACGTATAGGCATCGAGATTGTAGCATTTAACCAAAATATCCTGAAAAACCTCTTGTGCATGCTTAAGTCTTCCGCCTTTGCACAGTCCAGCGATAAGAATAGTGTATG
The DNA here is from genome assembly GCA_037113605.1 of Calophaca sinica. Lineage (NCBI taxonomy): Eukaryota > Viridiplantae > Streptophyta > Magnoliopsida > Fabales > Fabaceae > Calophaca > Calophaca sinica. Next base: position 72,377,281 of record CM073737.1, on the reverse strand, counting down.
TGTACACATCTGGTTGAATACCCTCGCCTATAAATTTTTTTAATAATGCAATTGCCTTGTCCACATGATGGTTTTTGCATAAAGCATCTAATACAGAATTGTAAGTAACTATATTAGGCGGCTGACTTCTATCATGCATCTCATCAACAAGCTCCAAAGCATACCAAATTCTATCAGATTTGCACAAACCATCGATAAGGGAATTATAAGTTACCGTATTAGGAATGATTTTTTTGCAATGCATTTCTTTAAAGAGATTCAAGGCTTCATCCACCATTTTAGTCTTGCAAAACCCATTAATCATGATAGTGTAGCTCTGAACATTAGGAGTCACTCCCCTTTGGGCCATAATGTCGAATATACCCTTGGCCTTGTTCACCTCATTAACAAGGCAATATCCATCCATCAAAGAGTTATAAGTAACGACATTAGATTTTACACCTTCTTTCATCATCACAGCTAACACATTTTTTGCTTCCTTCACCTTTCCTTCTTTACAAAAAGCATCAACCAATATACTAAAGGTATACACATTCGGTTTGATGTTTTCCAATATCATTTTATTGAACAAACCGATTGCATCTTTCAATTGTCCCACAATGCAAAAACCATGAATTAAAGTACTGTAAGTGAAAACATCTGGAGAAATTCTCTTGGCAACCATTTCAGAATATAAATCACATGCATCAATTACTAGTTTATCTTTGCACATGCTATCAATAATTGTATTGTACATTACCACATTAGGTTTAACCAACCTTCCTTCGATCTGTGGCAGCAAGTGCAGGGCTGCTCTTGTTTCTCCTATTTTACATAACCCGTTGATCAAGGTCCCATAAGTAACTTGGTTCAAGTGAAACCCCAGTGCTACCAACTTGTCATGAAAGTGCAGTGCTTTCTGAACCTCGCCTTTAAGACAGAGACCCTTGATGAGTGTACTGAATGATAACCCCTCTTGAGAATATTGCCCAATACAGAAAAAGCAAAAGGGATATGACCAAGGTGACAGAAACAATTGATCAAGATGTTCAAAGTAACAATATCTGGTCTAATTCCCCTTAATTCCATTTGTCGATGAAGGGAAGCAGCAGTGGTGTAATGCTTGGCCTTAACAAAGGAACCTAAAATTTTTCCAAATTCAAAGATGGGAGGGGTAGGATGCATATGAAGCATGCGATTGAACAAGGAAACGACATCAACATCGACATCATCATCACTGAATTGAGGCAGAGAGTGAGCGCATAGGCTTGAAGTTGAGGAGAAGCGAGGATGGAAAGTGGGGTTTGGAAGAGAAGGACGACGCGTGGGAACGACATACCTCAACCTTGAAAGAAACATTGTTGGTTGGTTGGTTGGTTGGTTGCCTCAGTTCACTTGAATTGGATCTGCAGTGCACAACCACTCTCTCTGTGGAACTTTCCAATGAAAACTATCACCCGCTCTCTGAAGTAAAATGATGGGATCTTTTTAAGATTAAATATACAAACTAGTGCGTTTACATATTGTTGATTTTTTTAGTTTGTTTTGGCATTTTTTTATGTTTAGACAACAAAACAATTATTAGTATAAAACATAGGGAAAAAAATGTTTGTAAGCCGTGTTTAATTTTTTTTTTGACAATGAGTTTCAACTTTCAATGTTTCAATTTGCAACAGGTTAACATAAATAAAATTGTTCATACACTTAATTAATAATTGCATGATAATCAAGACAGCTTGAAAGTTTACAATATTATTTATGTATTATGAAAAAAATTCTAAATATGAGTCAAATTATCCTCTGATAGGGACGAAAATGTCATTAAAAATTATTTTAAGAAGAACTAAATTGACCTAATTTGATAAATAAATTAGTATTTTTCATTTGTCACAGGCTAAATTTGGATATTTCTCAATGTTTTAATGAAAAAATAACTTTGTTTTGAATCAAAATTGTTTTTAAGAATTTTTTATGTGTTTATTCAATCTTCTGAAAATCAAAATATGGGAAAAATTTGAGAAATCTTATTATTATAAATTTATAATTTGAAAAGTAGTTTCTGATTTAGTTTCTGGAGATATACAGATTGGTTCGGGTTTCATTTTTCTCAACTCGATGTCCAAACCAAACACATTGGCTGTCAAAAAAAAAATCAAATTAATGATTTAAACCAACCCAAATTAATCAAATTAAATACACCTTCCGGTTTTGCAAGCATACATTCCCCTGTCAGGTTTTTATTTTTTCCCCAAAATGCCTCTTTTAGTAAAATCTATTTTCGAATGTTATAAATTCAGGTCACATGTAAATTAGCCTTTTGAAGCTCCATAATTCTATTTCTGGAATTGCTTACAACGGGTCATAAATACTTTTTTGGAGGTTGTAAAATATCTCAAATATCAGTTATTTTTGCTAATACACGCATCAGGGCCAATCTGTTTGTCAATAAATAAATGGATGACATCACACTGATTAAATAAATTATGTTGGTCACAGGTCAGTAAATTAATGGTTGAGATTGCACCGACACTTCGAATGGTTAAGATCGCACTGACACTTGTATAAATAGATGTGATCTGAAACACTCTATCTCAGAGTTCATTCATTTTCCTTCCATCACTCCATTTTCCTTCTTTCACTCTACTTCGTTATAAAAATGAGTTCGACCCTTGTTATTATGTTTTACAATGGTCGAATTACAACAACTAATAAAAAAATCACATTGAATGTTGTAACACCCCTAGGTATCACGTTTCAAAACCAAAAACTTTTTTTTTAAAAATTTTTCGAAAAGCTCTTTAATTAAAATATTGCCAAAAAAAGTTGATACCATTTTCATTTTTTTTGTCCTTAAGAAAATCTCGAGGTTTCAAAATAAATTGCATGGAACAATTAACTCGAAATTAAAGTGCTAAAAACATGCTGGTCAATGATAAGGTAAAAAGGTTAAATTTCAGTTCATATACTAAAGATAACTTACAATGGAACATACATCTTTATTTTAGTTGAAAATAACATGATGTAACACAAAAGACTAGTGGGAAAGGCTAGGACCCTGTACCTCAGGGCGGTGCTATACAATACACAAGACATGATTAGTGATGATGATTCAGATATTGTCCCTGTTATTCATGTTGATGGAATAGACACTTCCAAGATGGGGGATGTCACTGTGACTCACTTGGGGGATGTGAACAAAGAGACTCTGGGGGTCAACAATGTACCCAAGAACCACGCCATTTTCCACCAAACCTTTAGCCCTTTACTAGGGTTTAATCATGAGATGGGTGATCTAGATAATCTTGTGGCTTCTACTGCCATTCCGGTGGATGAAGAAACTACTTTGCAGGCTCATAGTAATATGGACCAAACCTTGGAGCAAGCCGTGGTGCCCTCTTCCACTGAAAAAGACTCTTCAAGGCATGGTTCTTATGATAATAATGGTGATTTGAAGTCAAATGTCGGTGTCTCTTATGTCTCCGCCACTCAGTTAGGGACAGCGAGCGGCAGCTCTTCTTCTCAGGATCCGATCACTCCACCTCCTTTAGCTCCGGAGCGCGTTAACGAAACCTTTGAAAATGATTTGATAATAGTTGGAAAATTCTGGGGTGATGCAGTTGATGAGGTCGCTGATGAGGCTCTTGTTGACGTTGAGATAGTTAGTGCTGCAGCGGATGACTTCCAGCCTGTTTATCTAAATCCCAGAAAAAACGCTTGAGGCAAAAGAAAAAGGTTGTGCACAAAGCTGATCATTATAACACCCATTATAGGGCAGGTGATAATTCTATCTCTTTTTAATGAAGATCCTTTATTGGAATGTGCGGGGTTTAGCCAACCCGGACACTCAATTGGCCTTACAAAATATTTGCCTCACTAACAAGCCTGATTTTCTTTTTATTTCTGAGCCTTGGGTTGCTTTGGATCACATTGCTAATTCTTTTTGGCGGAGTCTTCATTTAAAGCCTGTTGCAGTTAATGACAAAGGTTCTCAGTTACCTAATCTCTGGGGTTTCTACTCTGCTTTGCTTAATCCTAACATTGTTTCTGTTTCTAGACAACACATTGCTCTTTCGATTGCCTGGCAGTCACAGATGGTTTATATTTCTGCTATTTATGCTTCTAATAATCACATTACTCGTAGAGATCTTTGGAGGGAGTTGACTGCTCTTTCTCAAAACTTTGCTGGTCCCTAGGTGATGGTTGGGGATTATAATGCTATTTTGGGTGCTCATGAGCAGCGTGGGGGTGGCACTCCATTGCCGGCATCTTGTGATGAGTTTAAGATTTGGTCTGATACCTAGTCTAATGGCAGACATGGCACTGCCCATACTGAGAGAAGACTTGATAGAGCTGTTTGTAATGATGACTGGTTATCTTTTTGGTCCTCTACTTCCTGTAGCACTCTCACCAGGAGTCATTCAGATCATTATCCTTTGCTCCTTATTATGCAACGAGGTACTCCTTCCTTTCCTTGCTCTTTTAAATTTAAGTCTATATGGGCCCAGCATCCTGATTGTAGATGAGTGGTTATGGAGACCTGGCACAAAGAGGTAGTAGGTTGCCTTATGTTGAAATCTTTAAAGTCCGCTTTCAAAAGTTGGAACAAAAATACTTTTGGAGATGTTCATAAGTTAGTGTCAGCTGCTTAGAATGTTTTAGATGTTGTTCAGCAGTAAATTTCTGACAATGGTTATTCGGATGATTTAAATGACAAAGAGCTGGAAGCCCAGATACAGGTCCAAGTTGCTTTATCTTTTCAAGAGGAATTCTGAAAGGAAAAGGCCAGGGTTAATTGGTTCACTCACGAGGACAGAAATACCTCTTATTTTCACAGACTAGCTAAGGTGAGACATGCTTCTAGACAAATGTCGGTCCTTAAGTCAGGGGAGAACATTCTTGACAATCAGCTAGACATTGAGCAACATGTGTTATCTTACTACACCTCTCTTTATGCCTCGGAGAACAATTGTACTAATTCAGATTTTATTCAGAAGGTTATTCCTAATTTGGTCACTAGGGAGGACAATGCAATGCTTACTAACTTTCCTTCTATGGAGGAGGTCAAAGGTGTTGTTTTTGCCATGAATGGTGCTGGTGCGCCTGGCCCTGATGGTTTTGGTGGTTGCTTCTTCCAAACTTTTTGGCATATTGTTGGTATTGATGTTTTCAATTCTGTGCTTCGGTTTTTTCGCTCTGGTTGGATTCTTCCTAACATGAATTCTAACTTGATTGCTTTGATTCCCAAGTTTGTTGGTGCTGAGAAAATTGAGGATTACAGACCTATTGCGCTTGCCAATTTTCAATTTAAAGTGAACACAAAAGTTCTAGCTGATAGGCTCTCATTGATAGCGCTCAAAATTGTTTCTGAGCAGCAGCGGGGTTTCATTAAGGGAAGGCATATTTCTGAGTGTATTTGCATTGCTTCTGAAGCTATCAATATGTTGGATTATAAGACTTATGGGGGTAATATTGCTCTGAAGTTTTACATTAAGAAAGCCTTCGATACGATTAATTAGACCTTTCTGATTAAAGTATTGCAACCTTTTGGTTTCAATTCGATTTTTTGTGATTGGATTGTCGTCATTCTGCAATCTACTAAGCTTTCCATTTCTGTCAACGGGCATCCTACTGGTTACTTTTCTTGCAAGAGAGGGGTCAGGCAGGGTGATCCTCTCTCCTCTCCTCTTCTGTCTTGCGGAGGATGCTCTTAGTAGAGGTATTTCTCTTTTGATGTCTAGTCCTAAAGCTTCCCCCACTCCCTCCCATGTTTTATAAGCAGATGACATCATGGTCTTCTATAAGGGGACTAAGAAAAATCTATCTATTCTAATGGATTTATTTCATGAGTATGGTGCCATTTCAGGCCAGGTTCTCAGCAGAGAAAAGTGTAAGTTTTTTACAGGCTCTATGTCTGCTTCTAGAATTAATGCTCTAAAAGATTTCTTGGGGTTCTCTCTTGGTGTTCTTCCTTGCACATACCTGGGTGTGCCTTTTTTCAAAGGTAAGCCTAAGTCTACTCATTTACATCCCATTGTAGATAGGATTAAAAATAAGTTGTCTTCTTGGAAGGGCGCAATGCTTTCTATTATGGGCAGAGTGCAATTGGTGAAATCCGTCATTTATGGCGCGCTTGTCTATAGCTTTCATGTCTATGCTTGGCTGATTGCTCTCCTAAAGAAGTTAGATAATTGGATTAGAAATTTTATCTGGTCTGGGGATATCCACAACAGAAAAATTTGCACAGTTGCTTGGCATAAGGTTTGTGCCCCTGTGGAAGAAGGGGGTCTGGTGCTTAGATCCTTGCGCTCTATTAATGATGCCACCATGCTCAAACTTGCTTGGGATGTTCTTTCTTCGGATCAGTCTTAGGCCAAGCTTCTCAAAGCTAGATTTGTGCGCTTCAATAAGCCTATCTCTTATTACGCCAAATCCTCTATCTGGCCTGGTGTGAGGCAGTTTATTCAAACCATTCTTCAGGGCAGTTTCTGGCACATTGGTGATGGTACGAAAGTAAACTTTTGGTTGGATAATTGGCTTTGCCAACCTCTAGTTGATCAGCTTAACATTCCCTATTCTGCCCACCCTAAATTGAAAGCTAATGTGGCGGACGTTATTTACAACAGAAATTGGGATATTCCCTCCTCTTTCGCCAATATGTTCCCTGATGTTGCTTCTGACATTCAACAGTTGTTGCTTTGCATAGACGTTTGCCAGGATGAGCTAACCTGGAAAGGTAATGACAAGGGTTGTCTAAACTTTAAAGAGGCTTATCTTCATCTCCTGGATAAAGGGCAACAGACGTACTGGGGTAAGAAAATCTGGAGCCCGGTAATTCCCCCTCCAAATCTTTCCTGGTTTGGCAGATTTTCCATAACAGGTTACCTAAGGATGATCAGCTGCAAAAGAGAGGTTGTGTCACGGTTTCTATTTGTTGCCTTTGTAATTAGGCTGCGGAGTCAACTAGCCATTTATTCTTCCATTGCCCTTGTGCCTTGAAGCTTTGGAGCTGGCTTGCGTGTTCTTTGAATTGTTTAATTGACTCATCCTCCATAGATGCTGTTTTCAAGGTCTATGACAATAAGTGGAGTCATCAGGTTGCTGATGTGGTCCTCTCTGCAGTGACTCACACCTTTTGGGTCATTTGGTATGCTCGCAACCAGCTGGCCTTTCAAAATAGACCCATTCCTTTTGGGAGAGCTGTGTATTTAATTCGGGCTGCTGTTGCCTTGTCTGGTAAGCTTTCCAAAGGCTGCTCTTTCAATTCCATGGAGGAGTTTAGCATTTTAAATTTTTTTGGAATTGATGTCCATGCCCCCAAAGCCCCCTCTATCATTCAGGTCACCTGGAGCAAGCCCATTTGCTGTTGGATTAAGTGTAACTCGGATGGTACTTCTCGGGGGAATCCTGGTCCTGCAGCCTGTGGTGCTATTTACAGAGACTCTAGCGGTGCTATTTTGGGCTATTTTGCAGATTTCTTGGGTACGAGTCCCCCCTTCCACGCGAAGTTGGTTGCTGCCATGATGGTCGTTAAGCTCGCTCATCAAAAAGGTTGACACAGGCTTTGGTTAGAATGTGACTCTCTGCTTGTGGTCCAATCTTTTAAGAATTATGCTTTGGTGCCTTGGAAATACAAAACCCACTGGAAGAATTGTCTCTCTCTCACTCAGCAGATGCAATTTTTTGTGTCTCACATTTACAGAGAAGGAAACTCCTGCGCAGATAAGTTAGCTAACTATGGTATTTCTAGTCATTGTTTTATCTGGTGGGATTTACCCCCGAAGTTTCTTTTGGAGGATTTTTTCCGTAACAGGTCTAGTCTACCTTACTTTAGATTTAGCTGATGTTTTCTATCATGGGTTTTAGTCTAGTCCCCCATGCTTGTTTTTTCCTCCTTTATTTTTCCTATTCTTTTAGTCTTGAGGTGCTGCAGATGATTGTTAGGAGTTGTGGTGTCAACATAGTTAGGATTGCCTCTCCTATTGTGATGCTCCTGCACTTTATTTTGCTTAAGAGGATACAGGGTTTGTTTATGGCTACTTCTGCCTTCTCTATGGGTTTTGGTCTAGTCCCCTTATGCTCTCTTTGTATTCTCTTTTTCATTTTTTCTATTAAATATAGGTGGGAGTACTCTCCCGATTCCTCTTTGACGGATGGCCAAGAAGAGGACTCCATGATAGGTGATGACACCAGAACTAAGCTCCACAGTCCACTCTCCCGATTCAATGTAGAAATCCCAAACAAACTCATGAGTCGGCCAACAAGTCGTCATCGTAGAATAGAAATCACAAGTCCTTTAAAATTTTCTTTGTTGTAAATACATCTTCGTATCAAAATCATTTTCTAGAAAGTATCCTAAGAGAAAACATTTATCAAAGGTGCTCCACAAAATTTCTCAAAAGTGTTTATTTAAAGAAATCAAAGCTTGAATATCATTTCAAAAAATATAATCTTAAAGAATCCCTTTCTAAAGTGCTTTATGTAAACTTTTTCCCAAATCAAAACTATTTGGGTTTATTTTTGCAAACATAAATGATTTTTGAACACATAATGTGACACAGACACAATACGTATACGGTCCGTACTGTACGGACATACGGTCCGTCCAGTACGGACACAGTTTTTTTTTTCAATTTCTTTTTTTTTTAGATTTTTTTTAACTGGTTACAAAAATATTTGTCATTAACGAGATAAATGAACTGCGTTAACCAGATAAATAAATGGAATGTGAGTTTGGCATTCACCAGATAATGTGAAGTGAACTTCGTTAACCAGATAAATAAATGGAATGTGTTAAGTTTCAGGGTTGGCATTCACCAGATAATGATAACCATTAACCAGATAAGTGAACTTCGTTAACCAGATAAAAAAAATAGTACGTGAGTTTGGCATTCACCAGATAATGTGAACCATTAACCAGATAAGTGAACTTTGTTAACCAGATAAATAAATGGAATGTGTTAAGTTTCAGGGTTGACATTCACCAGATAATGAGAACCATTAACCAGATAAATGAACTTCGTTAACCAGATAAAAAAAATTGAAAGTAAAAAAAAAAAAAAGTGATGTCCGTATCCATACAGTATGGACGCGTATTGTGTCGCACGCTGTGTTCAATTAACAGCATTGTTTTGCAAAACCATTTCTAGAATACCTTTCAAAACACTTGCAAAAGATTTTGTCTTTCTAAATACCTTTGAGAAAAGAACTTAAAATGCATCAATAAAAAGGAAAGGGAATGATTGTCGGTTCTTCTGCTTCCTAACTTGGCTCTTAAATTTCTGGTTTCGGAAGAAGCATGAGATGATGACAAGGGAAAGTGTGAGGGAAGAAGGTAGAGGCAAGAGTGGTAAGGTCTCTGCTTCAGTTTTCTCCTTTTCTCTGCTTGGTGTAGCAGTAAGTGTGAGAGAAAAGGAGAGCTGAGATGGGTTTTTGGTAACTGCATGTATTATTATTGGTTGGGAAAAATAAATGGTGAAGTGTGATGTGGGTGTGTTTGGGTACTAAGGGACTGTTTGGGTGTGAGTAAACGACTAATCCTGGGTACTTTATTATTCACCTTAGTCCTAATTTGCTCCTCACACCCCCTAAATTACTACCCAATAATAAAAGATATAATAACTTGGCAAGAGCTGAACAACTAAATAATACACACTAAATAAGCAACAAGTAGTTTATCTAATTAATTAGCAGCTAGATAAATAAAAAAAAGTGGGGATGTTACACTCTCCCTTCCTATAAAAATTTTTGCCCTCAAAATTTGATGTATCCCTTAACCCTTAATTATCCTCTTTGCAAGGCAATAACACTAATCCGCTTCCGCTGCGTACTCTAATCTTATGCCACTCTGTCTTAAGAAACCGGAATGAAGGAAATAAAAGGTCAATTCTTGTCACATTCATAAAGCAATCTAAAAACATTCTATTGGTGGCCCTGTTTTCGAGTAAAATTGCAAAACAAGGTCACATATGAAGTCTACTTGTCTTATAGAGTTATCGTTGGGTATTTAAGCTTATGTTGGTGACATAAAACTATACTAGAAGGTTCTAACTCACTTTCACTTCTAGTTAATAAGTTGGACTTATAGGTCGCCCCTTGGAGCCTAAAGAGTCCATCTTTTGATTGTATGGATCTAAAGGTAGTTGTACCCAGACGTAAATCTCGAAAATTGGTGGACTAACTTATTTTGGTTATAGAGCCTTGGTGTAAAAGATTTAGCCACATTCTATTGCAGAACGACATAAGCACTCATACCCTCCCAGAGGACTATTTGCTTGTTTAAAGGTGTCTATAGGCAGATCAAGCTCCTAAGGTTCATTCAACTTGATATTTGAGATGTAACATCCTTATATCATAGGTATATTGTGTACCAAATACCAGATTCAAATTCCATTCCTAACTAGACTTTTTACCGACATTTCGGTTTTAGGCCATTTTGGTGTCTTTTGCACTTTGTGGTCTAGTTTGAGTTGTACTTGTCTAACTGTTTTGGTCTCTCGTATCTAACATTATTTTGATCATTTAAAACTGTGGAAAAAGGTTTGACTCCAATATCCCTTCTAGTTTGGGAGTTATGCAAAAACACGCATTCTTGGGCTTGAACTACCTTGATTTTGGCACTAAGGGGGTAAATCTGAGTAAGGGTGCTATAATTGGATGCTACTCTTGCATGAAAGTCTATTTTCATCTATTGGGACTGTTGGTGAAGGTTTTGAAGAGTTTTCATAGCAGATTCTAGATTCCGCTTTGTAAACCCCGATTTTAGCTTAAAAGTGACAGATTTGGTTCTAGGGGTCCAATTTGAGCTACACTGATCTAACAGGGATGGTTTCTAACATGCATCTAAGGTTTGGTAAGAGAAATCAGTGGTGACAAACCATGCGTCAATACCTATTTTTGTTTGGAAGTTATACTCATTTGAAGTTGGACTTGGAATAGTGTTTTGGTCATTTCGGCTCCAAGGTATGAGATTCGAAAATACACCAAGTTTGAACGTAAGGACCGTTCTAGCAACTTTCTTACATCAATTCTGTTTTGTTAAAGGATAAGGAGGGTTATTGATATTGATTTATACAGGTTGGGTATTGAACTTGTAGAACCTAGTCTTAAGGCTCAAAATAGTCAATTGTACTCCCAGTAACTATCTCTAAAATTCCAAACTGGTTCATGACTTTTGGTACAACTAAGGGATATAATTGAGACCACAATTGATCACATAAAAAATGGTATGGCAGCGCCTAACCCAGATTATGCAGCAACCAAATTTAATGCCAACATACCTTAAAATCTTACAAATTTTTTCTAACTTAGCTTCCAATGTTTATTCGCTATGCTTAAGTTTTGGTACAATCTTGTTGACTCCTATCTCTCCCCCTTCAATCAGATTACAACCATGTATATAATCCAATTATGTAGATAAGTTAGCATGATTGTAATTATAAACTTGAACTACTAGTTTGCTTCTTATGGCTATCAATTCACTTGCTTGAATCAAGCCAATCCTTGTTAATCCATATTGCATTGTTAGTTTCTCTTTTAAACTCGGTATTTCTCTACTGATTATGCTGTCGTACAGAAGTGAAACTCTAGGGGAAAAGACCAGATTGCAAAATCACTCAATCATGCACCACAACTCACATAGATTTAAACTATGCTTATCTAATTTAACTATTGCTTGGAATCTGAAATGATAGAAAATAATACAGCAATATAGTATATATCAGCATTCTCAAATCAAAACTATTAACACCATGCACCTAACAAGTTATCTTCATGACATGTGATTGCGCACACATACGACATCCCAAAACTGCAAGTAGCACATTTAAGGTTTAAAAATACCATACAATGAAGAGCTTGCAAAAGTGGTAGTTGGGGTCTCTATGGCTCGCAGAAGTTTTGGGACCATAGAAAAAAAGTATTGACAATCCATATTCTTCTCTTTGTTTCTTTTTTTTTTGGGTTCAGATCTAAGATTTAGTTACGATTGGAAACAAATTGTCTAAAAGTAGGGTGTACATTGGTCCGGATTAGTCTGGGTCCGACAAAAGTCCAAAGGACGATGTGAGTCCGGAAACAAGATTCTGACCATTCTCAGATATTATGCCACTTCTATGTATATGTTCATTATTAGTAGCCATGTCTTTAATGAATATTAAATCGTGCAAACCCTCAATATCTGAGCTTCCTAATACTTTAGAATTTGTATCAAATAGAAAAGTATCAGTTAACTCATCTTTGCAAAATCACTTGTTGTCCAAATCTTGGAGTATAAAACTCCCACAGATTTCTGTGTAAAATCTGGTGCAAAATAGAATAGAGATAAATAATGAAACTAGTACCATTTAAAAGCATAGTGTGTTAACTTTCTAGTGAAATAAACAGTGTTCAAATCGGATCCTTACAGCTATAACAAGGAGAGCAAGCAAATTATGCAAAAATTTCTAATAAATTCTAAGCAAATTATGTTGCAGAGTACTCTACGGAGATTGTGAGCAACTATGCATCCCATCTTACGTATAGCCCAAAATCAAAATATTACCAAGGTATAGTGAAGATTCCTTCATGATAACAGATCCTATGATTCCACGCTTGTACCTTTAGTTTAAAACAATGACATGCAACAATCAAACATGTTAAGTAAAGTAGTGTTGGAAAGATATGATCAACAATTATGCAGCTACATTCGTCAAATTTGATTTTTGTCCACATATCTAGTTGTCCCCCCCCCCCTTTTTTTTTTTTTTTTTTTTATAACTACACTACACAAGCAAAAATCATTTCACAATATTTTGGCTTAGAAGAAAACTTGTTTGAAAATCTGTCTTTTGAAAAAATACTTCTGTGAGTCATCATCCTTCGTCATTCCTCATGTGAATTCTTGAGGTGGCCTACCTCATTAATTCACATCAGGAACTCAGAAGACTAGCAGCGTCACAGAACACCAAGATTGACACCCTAAACCGGATCACTCTAGACTTAACTCACAGTCTGATGGGATCGAACTTCTCTGATACCATAATGTAACACCCTGACTCCTATTCGGATACTACTAACTACTATACTTATATATTCTTATAGCATCTTTGGATCATAGTGAGATATGAAAGAAAATTTTAAAACCAAGTGGAACAATTAACGAATGAGGTTTCAGTAGTGTTAAATATAATCTAAAGCTGAATTGATGCAAATAAGTATTCAAGACAAGTATATAAATCAACTTCATAAATACATAGATTCCTAAAAACTATGACTTTGATCCGGCTATGAATACCGACTTATCCTTGACACTACTGAGTAACTGTCAAGCAACTCCGGGACTTGCTTATCAGTTTCCAATATGTACCGAACTATCTGAAAACAATAAAGATAAGGGGTGAGAATAAATCTCAGTGAGTCCCACCGGGACCCAAAAAAAAAATGCAAAATGAACAAACCAAAAGCATGCGACATAAATCATTCATACTTATTAATAATAATAACCTCTCTTGTTACTTACTCTTTTCATCACCGGCTCTTTTTACCAAGTCTTTACTTCGAGTGAAGTTACATTCTCTTAACCTACCATTTCATCACCGACTCTTTTTACTGTGTCCTTACTCGGGTAGACTTATTCTCTGAAATTCATCCTTTTATCACCAGCTCTTTTTACGGGGTCCTTACTTGGACAAATCTATTCTTTATAACTCGTCTGTTCATCACCGACTCTTTTTACCGGGTCCTTACTTGGACAGGTCTATTCTTTATAACTCGTCCGCTCATCACCGGCTCTTTTTACCGGGTCCTTACTTGGGCGTAGCCGTTTCTTAAGTTATTCACTTCACATAAATAAAAGTTCTCATGCTTATGGAATACATAAATCAGTAAGCCAAATCACAAATACGTATGTCATCCATGTAATTAGAGAAGATTTACACAAGTGACATATGTAGAATTTTCTGCAGTTTTCTCTCAACTTCTAGGATTTTATTAAAATACCGAACGAAGTCGGATTTAGACAAACGACCCCTCTGTGGAAAGCTTAACAAGTCTAGTTTATAAATAAATTTTTTATTTTAAGAAGCAGCTGCCTAAAATGTACAGTTTTAACCAACAAGCTACTGCATTCTAAAAACAGGACAGCAACTGTCCTCTAACTTGTGACAAGTTTTTCTTTATCAAAACTCAACGAAAATCAGAAAAATCAGTGCTCAAACTGTAGTAAATCGAGTCTAGTTTCCAACAAAATAAAATTCACCTAAAACTGGGTTCTATGGAATTAGTTATAAGCAAAACACTGAACCTATGTCTATACGGGTTTCAAAAAAGAACAGTCCACTTCACTAGCCCACAAAAAATTACACACATCAAGATAAATTATGACACTTTCCGGTCAAAGACTATTATGAATTAGCATTCAAATAAAATTGGTTTCACTCGAAAACAATATTCCTAGCTCAACTTATAAGGATTTCAAGTTCAAGTAAACTAGTTCAGATATGGTTTCAAACTTTTTAACACTTTCCAAAAATCTTAAAATTAGATTGCTATACCCATTTTATGCAAAGAGATCTTATGTTTCAATTTGGTATCCATATCAACCATCACAATTTCTATATTTCAAGATACATCTCACACATGCATTAGCAAATTCAAGCCCCACATGCAACCAAAGATTCCACTCTAATACATACTTATGATTTACTCAATCAATTCAACAAGCATCTAACTGTTAGTAATAGGCCTCCAATTACAAGGACTTATGTTAGGAGAAGGCCTAGAAATGCTTAGTAGTCAGTTTATTTCATTATTAGTAACTGTTGTATTTATGTAACTGCTTATGTAACTGTTCTGTTTTCAATTAGAGTAGGAGGGAGTAGGAAGGATATTCAGTTATTTGGGTACTAGTTGGTTGGGAGAGACTTGGCTCTCAAACTCCTAGGGATTCCTTATTCTCCTTCTCTTTCTTTGTTCAGTTTCTAACTTATATGTACTGCATTCTCTGTGGAGCAATTTCTCAGAGAAGTATCTATAATAAAGAAGTATATTCAGTGTATCCTTTTATTTTACCACCAGTCCTCCTTCTTTCAACACCTTATGTCACAAGCTCTCACCACATGAGCTATCCAACTGGTCGAGCTCTTATGTAGACTAATCTCTCAGTTTGGTCCTTCAACTTATACATTTTTTTGTTTAGTCATTAAAGTATATGAAATTAATAATTAGTCCTAAATATTGTGAAATCCGTCAAATATGTCTGTAAAGTTTTATAAGTAATCCTTACGAAGACTAATCTAATGAGACATATCTCACAAAACTTTACAGACAAATTTGACAAATTTCACAAACTTTAGAGACTACTTAATATTATGCAAGAAATCACGTTATATCTTTAAAAACCTAGCCGCCTCCCTTTCTCAACCTTCTCTATACTCTTCTCTTCCTTCTTCCTCATCCACCAGAGGTGGTGGTTTTGAGCCATTTTTTGCCTGGAATCACCCTTCTACATCGTTTTTCCCCTCTCATTTTATCTAAATAAGTGGTTTTTTCACATAAATCTGGTTTTTCTTTCATGTTTTTCCGTGATTTAGTCGTCTGAGTGCGGTGTTGTTTTGTTCGTCGTCTTGGTGCGGTGTTGTTTATTTTTCCGTCTTGTTGCTGTGTTCGTTTGGTTCGGATTGACAAATCATCTTCGATCCATTACAGATTCAATCAAGATTTGGGCGTCAATGTTACAGATCCGGAGACATGGATATTCCGGTCACTTAGATTTTGTCACATTTGTAGGCATTTTGCCGTTTTATGTTATTAACCTGGATGCTGTGAGTTTGTTCGCAGATTCATCCTTTTCGGTTATTAGCGATGTTGAATTTGTGTTGTTTTCGATGTATTTTACCAATTTGAATGAATGGATATATTTTTTTGTAAAAAAATAAAAAAGAAATCACGTTATATATATTTATTGTAACAGATTTACTAGTTGTCGTGGTGGTTTAGTGTGCCTGTATTATGCAGCTAGAATATGTTCGAATCCTTCCTATTGTTACAATATATATATATATTGTAACAGATTTACTAGTTGTCGTGGTGGTTTACAGAGGCGGCTAGTGGGCTGTGCAAGCAGTGCAATAGCACAGGGTCCCAAATTTTGGCCCAAATTTGAGGGCCCCAAATTTTTTGTTATATATATAATATTACGTGATATATATCATGAATCCTTGTGCGGCACAGCGGTAGTTTCGTGTTTAGCAGCCCTTGTGACCCGTGTTCGAGTCCAGCGCATGACGTTTTTGCGTGAGAAATATATTTTTGTGCCAAAAATCAATGAAAATAATACCTGAGCGAGATTTGAACCCCGCTCCAACGAATAAAACTAGGCGCCCAAGCCACTGCACCACCTTGGATTTACTATAATATTTGTGAAATACTTATATATATATATATTGATCTCCAACTTTTAGGGGCCCAATTTTTAAAATTAGAACAAGACCTCCAAAATGATTAAGACGGCCACGGTGGTTTAGTGTGCCTGTATTGTGCAGCTAGAATATGTTCGAATCCTTCCTATTGTTATTGGAACTACGAATCTCCGAGTGCAAAATAGCATTTTGCCGCGGCGCCACAATTGGTTTTGTAACATTGGTGGTAAGCGTTACATATATATACGTTAAAAGTAAAAAACTTGAGGGAGCCTCAGCCTCTAAATGCCATTAAAAAAATTGTAGACACCATCTCTGTCATGATCCTAAACAAAAAATAAATAAAAAATAAATAAAAAATAAAAACGTAATCTACCTTGCTATCACTGATGCAAACTCAAACCCAAAACCCATGAGTGAATCAACCAAACATGAAGTGCCTACACCCTTAGAATTAGAACTTCCTCCTAATGTTGGTCGGAGTGTTGACTATGTGCACAATGACCTAGTCCCTGCAACAACAAATAGGTGTCCCACGTTTACGCTTGCTGCTGGAAATCATGGAACATTTGTAGCAATTGTTGTGACTTCTACTTCTACCATAACCAGACTTCCAATTGCACGGATTTGAAGCATCTCTCGAAAATGAAGGCATAATGCAAATAAGAAATTAATTCCGGATTTGTGGTCACCATCATCATGAACCCTAGGGTCTCATATAAAGGGGATGAAGATGACCCGCTACCCCGAACAGTCAAATGCATCTCAAAAGCCACATCAGAGTCCAAAAAGATAAGTTACAGACACGTGGACAATTATTAAGTAACAAAAATGGATAGGAAACGATGGTCAGGCCAACATTTTAAAACACGCGAGATTAATTCAAATAAAAAATAAGATAAAGCACAAAATTCTAGATAAGAAGATAGTTCTGCCTATTTGACATTTGTATAAGTAGATCTGAATATTAATATAATTACTTTACTTGTGTCATAAAACAAAAAAAATAAACAAATTTTATTTTCATCCACTAAAATATCAACTCAAACTAACCCCAGCCCGTAGTTTGCTGTGCACACCCCCTAACATGTTATAATTTTTTAAAATATCAAAAATACCTTTTAACTTATATTTAAATTTATTTCTCAAACCCAACACTCCCATCACCCTCTCAACTCACTATTTTCCGCTCTTTCACCCCTCTCTTCTCCACTCACTCTATCTCATGAAAGTTGAGAAAAGTGACCTAAAGGCTTCCCTTACACTTCTATTAGCATTGACAAGTGTCTATTTTCGTGTCTCATTTGCGTTTATTTTTTTTTGTATTTACGGACCATACGTGAACTTAATTCACGTACGTTAATTTTTTGGTTTCAACACGTAAGTGAATTAAAATCAAACTAATATGAGGAAACTATACTAACTCATTAGTTTGCATGCAAAGATGGAGGTCTCTAGAGTGTGGGAAGGATGCTGAGGAAACTTCCTTTCCCTTTGGCTAAGTGAAAAAAGGTGGTGGATGGTGGTTTGTGGTGGTGGAAGGGTGGTCTCCACCTTCTTCTCTTCTTTCCCTCTTTTCTTATTTCTTTCTCTGGTTCTTTTCTTCTCCCTCTTTCTACGGCTCTTTTTTTTTTAGGTCAACGATGTAAAACTTCATTTAAATTGGGCCAATGCCTCTCTCTCTCTCTCTCTTGTAAGTGTGTGTGTGTTGTGTTGGGCCGAATGGCCCATTTGTCTCTAAGCAGGTCCATTTCTTTTATTTTTTGGTTTTTTAGTCCATGTTTAATACTTATTTGGTCCCTATAAATAAATCTAAGCTTCCTAAATTATTAGCAGGTCCTAAACTCTTTATTACTTAATTCTATTTCCCTTAATCCCATAAAACACAACAATCAAATATACACACAGTCAATTAAATTACTAAATTTTAAAATAAATTACCCAGCTGTCAGGGAAGCTGATAGGTGGGTGTTACATGGCCCATGGCAGAAGATGTCCTAACCCTATGGAGACTCTCTTCACAGCTAAAAACCTACAAAATGAGTACTTTTCTCAAAGGAGAAGTACAGACTATAGAATGCTCAAGGGAGGGCTTATTACAAATTCCCATCCCACCTGGCATAGGTACTACATAGGCACTTATCTTAGTTGGTATATCTAGATGTTCCTTCCAAATGATTATGTGAAATTTTTATAGCCATAATGAGTGTATAAGAAATCCTGGCTGTGTTTGGTAAGGCCAGGCTGCTAGTATATAACAAATAACCAATAACGAATAAGCTTGTAGTATATGTTTGGTAACACTAGTAAATAACATATACTACCGGGTCCGCAGCATCAGATCGTAGTCGATCACCCCGCAGCAGATGGATGACATGTGGCTTCATTTTGACGACCATGTCATCGAGGGTGGTCAGCGTGGCACGTAGGCAGCAGACGTGGAGCCAGGTTACATGGAGTGGTTCCGTACGATCTCTCACCCGTATATTTACCCACAAAGTGTACCGCCGCCTCTGGCACCAGAGCCAGCGGGGCCATCAGAGGTATGTTGGAATTATTATTCTTATTTTGTTATATTTTATAAAGTACTGATTAACTAATAATATATATATATTCTTGTAGCATGCGAGATGGACCAAGGCGTGTGAGATCGACCGGAGATTGTTAGAGGGGCGCCTGATGATACAACCGGACACAGAGGGTTGGGAGCTCATGCAGGAGCTTATGAGACTAGCACGTCCCGATCGATATTGCCAGCAGACATATGTCCAGAGGAAGAGAACTAGGGGGCCTCTGATTAGATTTAGAGCATTATTTATTTGTATGAACATTATATGTATTTTGCTTTTGTTTGTAACAAGCATGTTATTTATATATAAATATATATTTTAGCTGACATAAATTAAAATGTTATTCAATTAACTGGAAATAAGGCACTTGCAACATACAACAGTTAATTCAAACCCTAACACTTGACAAATACACCAAACACAGTTAAACGAAACCCTAACACTTGAGAAATACAATAAAACATCAAGGTTGTGTCAAGCTAGTGACGGTTGACAAATCTGGGTCAGTACACATTGCGATGATTTCGTCGACTGATCTTGGTTTCCTGAGGAGAGAGATAATCTGATCAGGACTTCTCACTAGATCCGTGCATAACTCGATTGGCCCGAGGCTAGCATATTGCTCATGGACTGCGAACATCGTGTCGATATTGCCGTTATTTTGAAGTTTCAGAACATCATACTGAACACATCCATGTTCTCAATAGACAGAGTATCAGTAATGGATATCAAACACCCTCTAGTGTCTCCATATTTAACCATTGCGTCGTTAACTTGTCTCTTTAAGGCATGGAGATTGATGCCCTTCGAAGCCCTAAACGATTCAAGCGTATCGCCCTCAAATGTGATGCCTTTGTCACCTGTTGTAATTCGACCATTGACAAACACAAAAACAAGAACAAAACTCATGATTGTGATTCTTGGAAATGTGCCTGCATCAACAAGAAATTTATAAAATTTCAAATTGAATGAATAACGTCCGGAAACTTATTTTCAGAACTCTCCAGAAACTTATTTTCGGAACTCACCGAAAATAAGAATCCGGATGATTTAAAATAACATAACGTCCGGAATCTTGTTTCCAGACGACTCCAGCAACAAGAATCCGGAATTTTATAACGTCCGGCTTCTTGTTGCCGAAACCATCCGGAAACAAGATTCTGGATTGCTGGAAATCGCAAGAAAAAAAGAGTGTTGCACACCTCAAAAATCAGGCGAATAGTGGCGGTGATGGCGGCGGCGCCTGAGACAGGACCCTATCTGGCACGAAATCGTTGCGGGAGAGATTGTGGGAGAGATTGAGAGAGTGGGCGTGAGAGAGAGACAGAGAAATGAAGTAGCTGAAGATTGAATGGGCAGGGGAGGTGAAGTGAGGAAGAGGGAAGAAAAAGAGGGAGTGGGGGGAAAAGAGGAGGGGTATAACTGTCTTTTCAGATAAAAAGGGACGTGCGAAAATTAAGCATGGGAAGTGACAAAATAAAAGCCCTCGATCGACGTATACTTACACAAAACAAAAGGGCTTTTATTTTAAAACATCCCCCACTTAATTTTCCCATCGCCCTTTTTATTTGAAAGGTCAATAATGCCCCTCCTCTTTTCCCCCCCACTCTCTCCTCTTTTTCTTCCACTCCCTCCTCTTTTTCTTTCCCTCTTCCTCGGTTCAACTTCCCACCTCCCCCCACTCCCTCTTTTTATTACCCATTCTCATCTCAATCTCTGCCTCTCTCACGATCCCTCTCTCAATCAATCTCTGTCCCAACCTCAACCTGTCCAGTTGCAGCTGCCACGGGCATCACGCCCACCGTCCGCCGTCAATACAGGTGCGTTCCTCCTCTTTTTTTTTTCTGCGATTTCAAACGTTCCGGAATCTTATTTCCGGTACGTTCCAAAAACAAGATTCCGGAGTTAAGTCAGTTTTGAATTTATTCTTGAAAGCTTTTGTGAGTGTTTGTGATTTCCAGCATAAACAGAAAGGCCAATCTCCTGGACATGGATCATTCAAAATACTTCGTCACCACACTTCATGCTGATAGGCTAAGTTTGGTTTTTACAGCATCATTTCGTTTTCGTTGACTAGATGTTAATGCTTAACAATCTCGCTCCGCTCCTTTAACAATTTTTTTTTGTGTGTTTAATAGGATTATATGTCAATTCCCTGTTGGTTTTACCGGCACCGGATGCATGGTCGATAAACCAACAACGTAACTATGGAAAACTTCGTGGGAAACACCTTTGCGTGTTACATAGAGTTGGTTGAAAGTTGACCATTCTTAGTCACCAAAGCAAATCGTATACGAAGTCTTTACCTCATCCCAAATGGTGCTTTGATAGAAATGAGATACATCGGACGTTCTCGTTTTAAGTTTAGGATTCCGATGTCTGAAGTTGCTGAACCACTAGTGGAAGACGAAGGTCCTGATTCGGGTCCGGTTGTAGCTGAAGGACATGATGATGCAGTTTCTTACATTGATGAAGAATTTGAATTTGCTGTTTCTGATGAAGATGATGATGAAGACGCTGTAGACAGTGGGCTGAGTGGTAACTAAATGTTAGTTAGTTTATTACTACTGGCGGTGGGCTTTACTTGGGCTTTTTGTGTTGCGGTTGGACTAAGATTACCAATGCATCTTTTTTTTTCTTTCTTTCTTTTTTTGTTGGTTGGTTATGTAATTAATAAATCCTAGAAAATGTTAAGTGCAACTGCAACCTATTATGTGAATGAACAATGTTTTATAAACTAATTGCAACTGCCGAGGGATGTACAATTCCTCAAAACAGATCAGGGCTAATCAACTAGACTTGCTATAATATTTCAGACCAGACATAGCAGATAATAAAGCAAGCTTAACAGATAGCAAAATATTTATAACCATCACACACAAACAAAAAAGATTCTCTCCGAAGTCAATGAGAGATATGTGATAACATAGGTTTTATATCCAAAAACATTGGTTTAACAAACAACATGAAAATAAGCAGCCATCTCTCCGCCCTTGTGTGCAAAGCCAACTTTAGCAATAAAACATAACTTCTTTGACATTTTCTTTGACCGATGGCAATGTCACCTCCAAGTTGGTACTCCTACTTCCACTTCCAGAACCAGTATCCGAAGTTTCACCTTCCATGTAGCGAGCTCGAAAAGCTTCAAAGTGTGCATAATAAGCGGAAGGAACTGCATACAAAATTATGGCCAGTTGATTTATAAAAAGCAACGATTAACTCCATGAAAATTGCAAAATAAAATAAAATCAGGTTCATTGCCATACAAGGAAAAAGCAAATATATCACGCAACAAGTTTCCGAAACGTCTCAATTTTTTAAAAACAATTTTCAAGTTCGGAAACTTGTTTCCAGACGTCTCCGGAAACAAGAATCCGGAAGTTGAAAATCAAAAACTAATATTTCAAACGTCCGGATTCTTGTTGCCATAGACGTCCGGAAACAAGTTTCTGGAAAATTCAAATTCGCAGAAGAAAAAAATAACGCAAAAGAGAGGGAATGCGACCTAACCTGATGAAAACGAAGCTCACTGCGAGCGAGATGGAGAGGGGCGACGGCGAGAGTGTGAGACACGGAGGAAGATGCGGCAGAGGGAGGTGGAAGACGGAGGGAGGTGGTAGACGGAGGCGCTGCAAGAGAGAGAGAACAGAGTCGGGCGAGGGAAATGGAAGAGAAAAGGGGAGGGGTGGGCTGAGGGGTATTTTTGTCTTTTTGGGGAGTGGGGAGGTGGGAAAATCATGGGCCAAAACAAAAATACTGGCCCAGAAATGACGTCGTCGTCTTGCCTCAGCCCTATTAGGAGTAGGACTCGGCGGCTGTTGCTTCTAGCACCCCACCATGTTACTGCTAGCACCCCCCACCCCACTGAAATCCCGAAAATACCCCCCAAATTTTTTCCCCCTCCCATTTCTTCTTCTTCTTCTTCTTCATCCATCCCTCTTCCACCACCTCCACCACCCCACCACCGTCCTCCACCACCAACCACCGGAGCACCGCCCCTCCACCGCTACCACCTCCCCAAAATACCTCCAGTCCTTCTTCCTTCTTTATTCTTTCTTCTCCCTCTCATCCCTCCTCCACCACTAGAAAACTCGCCGGAGCCACCACCCCTCTACCCCCAACACCGGAACACCTCCCAAGGGGCCACCACGACCAACCCAGCGGCCACCAGAGATAGTTCTGGCAAATTTCGCGTTTCTGCTTTTTTTTCTCGCAGATTTACAAGCTTCCTGTAATTGAATTACCGGAAGCTGTTTAAAATGTACTCCGGTAATTCAATTATCGGAATATAAATATGCTTCCGGTAATTGAATTACCGGAATACATACACCTCCCAAGTAATGCAAATGTATTCCGGTCGGAAGCATATTTTTTCAAAATTATGATATGTTCCGATAATTCAATTGCCGGTAGCTGTTGAAAATATATTCCGGCAAGCGGCTGCTAGCTTGGGTGGTGTTGCTGTCAATGCAGATGGTGTGGCTGGTGTGCATGAATTGAGCTTGAAAGAAGTCATTGAGGCCCATGCTCAACAACACGATTTAGTGTTCAAGCTTAAACCTGGTAGAATGCACAACGGCCATCAAATATATGGGTTTGGTAATGTCAGCATAATAATAGACTCTCTAAATCAAAAGGTATATATGCCCAAAATGAGGGAACATGGTCATTGGAATGTCTTCAAGGATTGCTAGAGTTGCATAATACTAGTAAATCCCTTAGTAAAAGACGCTGAATTCTGTGTTGGCAATCTGAGTAACATCTCAGTTCTTTCTTAGGTACTCTATTCCTCCAGGTTTCTTGTATGAGTTGTTTTCGCTTGATTACTGTTGTTGGTTCAGGATGTTTTGTTTTTTGCAACTTTATGTTTGACGATAAGTTGAATAGGTGGGATGTACAGTAATAAATGTCCAGACTTTGCATCTGCATAGCTGATCATAGGTACTAAAGCCTCTTATAACCTTTCACAACTACACTGATATAACCAAACCAACATCATAACTGAACATTTTTTTTAATAAATATAACGCAAACACGTAAAATGATTTTTCTTTGTATTTTCAAATTTCAACCAATATTTATATATGCATGCATGTATATCTATAGAAATCTTTATTAAATTTTAAATTCTTTCACTTGTTAAAAGGATTGAAATTTTCATTTGATTACTTTGTAGAAAACTGATTAGTAAATAACAAAAGCCACATTGGCTGGCATGGTGGAATGTTCGAGCCCTCTTTAAGGATGCGGGGTCAAACTTCAAATCCCATTGATATCAATTATCAATTTCTAAAAGTTTATAATTAAGAGGTGTGACAACTGGTTCAAGAAGGATCTGGTCTTGTTTTTGGATCAATTTTAACAGTAGATGGTTGTAAGACCAAATAGTTGGTGACTCCTTCATTATTCTTCTTAAGTCAACGTTTATGTACAGAATTCTCTTAAAATTTTTTTTGTCTGCAGTGATGATATAGCTTTTGATTGCAGTTTCAGTTAAAGTCTCACCCATTTTTCCCCTTTAAGCTTCTATTAATGCTTTGAATGGACTGAACATGCAGGAGTGGAATAACCAAATACCTTAGAGTATGATTTTGTGTTATACTAATTTACCTAGGTTATGAATTTAGTTAGACTATTGGAAGCTTTGATGAAATTGAGTTGTATAACTATAACTTGGTATTTTAGTTTGACAGGTACACGGTTATACCACAGCCCCATAACCGTGGCATGGAAGCTATTGAGTATTGCTTTCCTATTGTTGAATTAAATATTAATTTTCTAGCTTTAACATTTGTGCAACTGATATTTGCCTATTGTTGATTCAAATTTTAATTTGAATCAAGTATTAATATTAATATTTGCTTCTCTTATATATAAGCAACTGAATGTTGTGATTCCAGTCAAACGAAATACAATTCTTTTGACAAGTGAAAACCAACCAGGCAACATGTTACAAAAATTCTATGGTCAAACGGCGTAGCATTCTTTTTAATATGATTTTATAATAATCCTCCAAGTTGTAGGTGGCATTCTTTTTACTCACTGCCATCTGTGTGTACAGGATTCTCAAAGACCTTGCAACTTAATTTGACTTGCATCTGCTTGATGTCCTTTGGTCTTGAGATTGTGGATAGAATTGTTCAATTAAACAGAAGATGGGTATTTGTGTTATTTATTAGAACAGTTTGGTTAAACAATTTTAAAAGGGGTAAATAAAATATAAGAACCTCGCTTACCAAAATTTAGTGAAATCCGAATCTGTGAGAAAATATCCAACAATAATACTTTTCCAATACTAATAATAACAGTAAGAGAATTTATAGAGTTCTAATTTATAAAGAGAATAATCAAAAAATAAATAGAAAACACTTCTACTTTATTCGGTTACTCCTCTTCATCTATTCTTCCTCTCTCTGTTAGTCTTGCCACACTGTATTCTGCAGTGTTCTACTGTATTATTAGTCATATATAGCTAACTTTTAGTTGGTTATTTCTGATAGAGTAGTTGCCAATCTGTTAGTAAGTTAGTTTGGCTAGTTATACCTCAAACTACTATCTATAAACATGACTAATGTACAATGTATCATATTGAGAATAACACAATTCAAATAATTTGATTTTCTTTTTTTTCACTCAAATTCTATCCGCTATGAAACTCTTTCATATAGAACCACATCTCATGCATACAGAACAGAAAGACATAAAAAATGGCACAATATTGATGCGGCTTTCTAAATTCTGTTGTGTATAGTAGCAACATGTATTGCATGTATCCCAATAAGGCTAGAAACTCTGACCAGTTGGCATCAGAATCTGTTTTATAAGAGGCTTGCAATAGCATTTCTACCTTAAAGTCTTTATCAGCTCCCATCCCTTCTTCAGATACTGGAAACAGTGGATAACATTAAAAGAGATGCAGAAGCACAACACATGATTGGTCCAACACATTCCGAAGATAAGAATAGTAGTCGTGCCAAGGGATATGTCTGTAGAGGAGAAGAAAAAGCAAACAATGGCGCCCTTCCTGCATTTACACTTTGTTAGGATGACAAAAGAAATTGGGAAGAATATGCATTCAGAGGACTTTAGACCAGTGTTGGTGGCTCGCATTCAGCATCATGGAAGCTTATTTACTTTGTCTATTTTGAGAATGATGTTTATGCAGCATTCACAATGGTCACACCATCACACAGCCTCCCAGACCTCATGAGAGCCAATTCCTTCAATAATAACCCTTCTCTCCAACCTACAAAATACAAATTTAAAGTTCACCACCGCTCTAAGCCAAGAGCAATTCCCATCTGATTCAAGCCTACAGGAATTTTCCTTGTCTACAATAAATTAAACCCTTGACACTCAAATCTTACCCTACCCCTATCCTTAACACTTAATGCCATATGCCCGAGTGGTAAAGTCACACGGGAGACAATACTAAGTTAAAAGTACATGCTCATTTTTGTATTATTTTTAAACTAATGCTTCAACTTCTTGAAATTTAAGCTAGGAATGAAAGCCATGGGTTCGTCTTCAATTTTCATACCTCAATTATATTTGTTTATACAACCACTTCTACTCAAATACTAAAACTAAGCCAAATAAAGAGTGCATTTTAAAGAAGCTCTACTTTTACAAAATGTAACAAAAGAACAGCATGTGCTATCAAATGGTATGACACAGACAATTGGCGCCACAAATATCATTTATCAACTTCAAGACAATTCGCACACGTCCTTACCTGTTATTATTGTATTTGGACTGAAGTTTAAAGAACTCCTATCAGTAAATTCTATTTCTGTTTTAAGAAGAAAGTACAAGGAAAGAGTAGAATTAGATTGCTATCAATACCACCCCCTATAGGTACTGACTTGTCAGGGATACTGCTGTCTGATTAAGTTTGCCTCCTCCCAAGTTGCTTCTTCTACTGGTTGAGCTTTCCAAAGAGTATGCCATTCTTGGATAGGCTTCCTACCTTGCTCACTCTGGAAGCAAGAATTGTCTCCGGAACAATAGGGTCAACTCCATCAACGTCCAACTCAAAAGGTAGAGTTGCCGATGCAAGATTCCCCTTGAAGGGATGCTTGAACTAGGAACCATGGAATACTTCCTAGCAAATGATGCCATATTGTTGAAATATAATGGACTCCACAAACCATATATAGAAGCCACATAATACTGGCATCTAATTCAAATGGAAGTAACAACACCCAACCAAGAAAAAGTTACTATCCCACTTCACATTACCATATTTTGAAGGAAGACATGTGGCTGAAACAGTTTCAACAAGGCACTCCTTGAGCCGAATGGTGGTGTGTAGGCCATCAGGCTCTATGAGAAAAAGCTACAACCAGTTGAAAACTAATGACCAAACGGAAAATATTAGCAACTTTAACACCAAAGACAACTGAAATGACAGAAAAAAGGTATGCATATGTTTTTAACTCTCCCCTTTCTGTAAAAAGACATTGAGAAATATAGCAAAAGAAAAATTATGTTTCTGTCTATGATGTGGCGTAAATAGAGTCATACTATACAGAGATAAAATATTACAAAAAAATCATGTCAGTTTCAGTTGCATTTGTTTATGAACCACTAAAAATGAGCACTGATTGAAGAAAAATATTGAAGTAAATGAGCAGTTCAACTGTACACTGGGAAGTGCGAAGAACACAGGAAGTTATGTTAAGACTTCAAAAATCAAGCATTGTTATGGTTAGAACATCAAGAAGAACCTAATGTGATGATGAGCCCGTTGCATAGTCTGCCTTCTTTTTTTATGTGTCAAAATCAAAAGAACAAAAAAATGACTAGATGAATGTCATCAAAATTCAAAATAACAACAGAAAAGTATCTTACCTATATTTAATCTTACAGTAGACCTCTTGCAATCATTTCACGAAGAAGTTTCTCTGCTTTATCATTTTTACCTTTTTCAACGAGAGAAAGAATAATTACTTCATAAGTTATAGCATCCGGAGTGCAACCATTGTCTTCCATTGTTGACAGCAAGGTCAATGCTTCATCAAACAAACCGTTGTTACAAAACCCTTGGATCATAACTGTATAAGTACAGACATTTAGATTGTAGCCTTTAACCAAAAGATTCCGAAAAATCTCTTGTGCATGCACAAGTCTTCCACCTTTGCACAATCCATTGATAAGAATAGTATATGTGTACACATTTGGTCGAATACCCAGGTCTTTAAATTTTAATAATAATGCAATTGCCTTGTCAACATAATGGTTTTTGCTTAAAGCATCTAATATAGAATTGTAAGTAACTATATCAAGCGGTTGACCTCTATCATGCATCTCATCGACAAGCTCGCAAGCATGTGAGATTCTCCCTGATTTGCACAAACCATCAATAAGGGAACTGTAAGTTACGGTATCAGGAATGACTTTTTTACGATGCATTTCTTTAAAGAGATTCAAGGTTTCATCCACCATTTTAGTCTTGCAAAATCCATTGATCATGATATTGTAGCTCTGAACACCAGGAGTCACTCCTCTTTGGTCCATCATGTCGAATATACCCTTGGCCTTGTTCGCTTCATTAACTAGGCAATATCCATCCATTAAAGAGTTATAAGTAATGACATTAGGTTTCACACCTTCTTTCATCATCACAGCTAACATATTTTTAGCTTCTTTCACCTTTCCTTCCTTACAAAAAGCATCAATCAATATACTAAAGGTATACACATTTGGGTTGATGTTTCCCAATATCATTTTATTGAACAAACAGATTGCATCTTTCAATTGTCCCACAATACAAAAACCACAAATTAAAGTATTGTAAGTGAAATCATCTGGAGAAATTCTCTTGCCAACCATTTCAGAATATAAATCACATGCATCAATTACAAGTTTATCGTTGCACATGCTATCAATAACTGTATTGTACATTACCACATTAGGCTGAACCAATTTCCCTTCGATTTGTCTCAGCAAGTGCAGGGCTGCTCTTGTTTCTCCTATCTTACATAATCCGTTGATTAAGGTCCCATAACTAACTTGGTTCAAGTGAAACCCCAGTGCTACGACCTTGTCATGAAAGTGCAGTGCTTTCTGAACCTCGCCTTTAAGACAGAGACCCTTGATGAGTGTAGTGAAGGTAATGATATCCGGTTGATAAACCCTCTTGAGAATATTGCCGAATACAGAAAAAGCAAAAGGTGTATGACCAAGGTGACAGAGACAATTGATCAAGATGCTCAAAGTAACAATGTTTGGCGCAATTCCCCTCAATTCCATTTGTCGATGAAGGGAAGCAGCAGTGGTGTAATGCCTGGCCTTCACAAAGGAACTTAAAATTTTTCCAAATTCTAAGATGGGAGGGGTAGGATGCATATGAAGCATGCGATTGAACAACGAAACGACATCATCGTAAGAATTGTGAATGTGAACGAATTGAGTCACAGATTGAGTTGAGGTTGAAAATGAAGAGGGGAAGCAAGGAAGGAAAGTGGGGTTTGGAAGAAAAAAAGGAAATTTGGGATTGAAAACAGAGACAGCAATATACCTTAACCTTGAAACCAGAGACATTGTTGTCGCACAATGAAAACTTTCATGGACACGGATAGGGTTAATGATAGGAGTACTAGACTAATCTCTCGATTCAGTCCTTCAATTAATCAATTTATACCACTTTTTTTATTTAGCCATTAAATTACATATTTTTTTTTCGGTACTAAGTATAAATATATCATTAAAGTGTATGAAATTAACAAGTAGTTTCTAATACGTGAAATTTGTCAAATTTATTTCTAAAGGTTTTTTTTTATAGTCAAACATTAGTTATTAGTAATTATTAGAATTGTTAGTTTTCTCAGT
Source organism: Calophaca sinica (assembly GCA_037113605.1). Lineage (NCBI taxonomy): Eukaryota > Viridiplantae > Streptophyta > Magnoliopsida > Fabales > Fabaceae > Calophaca > Calophaca sinica. The sequence goes on along the minus strand of CM073737.1, from coordinate 72,347,505 downwards.
TTGAATCCCGGGACTTCCAGCTTGCACTCCTTCAGCGTTTCATAACTCACCAACCGAGCTACCTATTTGGGACTGTCTTTAAAGTTTTATAAGTAATCATTTATGGAGACTAATCTAATGAGACGGATGTCACAAAACTTTAGAGATAAATACTTTTGAGAAATGTAAAAATTAAATTAAAAAAAGATAAAATTACTCGAGAGATCCTTTATTTTAATTCAAAGTTTTAAGTTAGTCTTTTAACTCTTTTGTTTCAATTTTGTCCCACATATCATAAAACATTAATTTTGAGACAAAATGTTGGCTGATCTACAACGAAAAATGCATATATGTCAGAAGCACAATCTGCCGTATCAATTATGTCACAAATCAGAATCCAAAAAATTGTTGCAAAAAGTAAAAAACAGAATAATTTGGCCAATATTGTCGACATTATAGAACATGTGAGACTAAATTAAACTAAAATTAGCTTGACACAAAAAAAATATAGGACTCAAGTAAAACTTTAAATTAAGATAAAGGATATCTGAGTAATTTTGAAAATAAAACATATAAAATATTTGAAAATTTTTATTTTATAAAATTTAAAATTAAACTAATTGGTAGACAATTATAATAATGATCTGAAAATATTTGTTTCATGTTAAATGATTGAAAAAATTTAAACATCAATCGCAAAATTAAGAAAATTAATAATATCTTTTAAATTAAATAAATTTTTAGAAAAAGTCATTATTATTGATTTAATTTTGATTTAGTATTAAAATTCATTATATGCGTCTCGATATAAAGAAGACGCGAGACTCTGAGAAAAAAAATATTACATAATTTCATGAGATAACAAAAACTCAATTGTAATATATAGAGATAAATGGATAGTATCCATTTTTCCACCTGACACGGGGGAGTACAACCTTACTAATCGAAGCACGACCATATCAAGAATAAGAAACAACGTCAGTGAATATTGGTCGTGCTTGTCAACACGATCATATATGAAGTAGCACAGGTAGTGCTGCACAAAGCACGTTTGTATGCGTTGTAGCGTTATTTTGTGTCTTGCCTATAAATAGGCGTGTCAAAGACAGAGAAAGGGTTCCCAGTTTGCTGTTTTGACACCTAGTGACTTTGTTTCAGAGCTTTGGAGCTAAGCTAGGTGCCTGAGATCTTGTTGCAATGATTTCTCCTGTTTTAGGGATTTCTTCTTCATGTTATGAACACTTTTATGTCTTTAGTTTTCATTATGATTATGGACTGCTAAATATTTTTCTAGGGTCTAAGATTGATCTTGTAATCTAGTTTCATGTTATAGTTTTATTTGAATTCTTGTTATTCAATCCGATTAAATTGTCTTATTACTTTTATCACGTGTTAGGATTTATCACCCTTCACATGCTATTAATCAATTAATTGACTAGCAATCATACTACAGTTAATTGATAGACGATTAGGACTATTGCATGACTAACCTTAGTTTTAATCTTTCAATCATTCAACCTCTTTGCACTTCATGCTTTCTCTTTATTTAAATTCTTCGCATGACCAAACAAGAAATTAATTTAGGGAAAATAATATTGCAAGTCAGGACCAATGATTGTTAATAGAAATTGTAGTAAGGTTTGGTAACTAGTGAATAACAAAGAATTAGTATAGAACTAGGATCGAGGGAATCGAAGTTGCAAGTAAAACTGTAACCCTAAGTTTTATCTCCATTGATTTCTCATACTTTTGTTCTTGCTTTCGTTATAGGTATTGTGATTCTCTTTTCCATAACTCAACCAATCATTACTCTTGTTAGTCTAAATAATATAGGACCTCAATTAGTTTGGTACTTATTAATTAATATCTTGGGTACGATATTCTGAACCCAAAATTCTTTATTACTGCTTGCGACTGGGTGTAATTGCTCTTAATTGTGTTTTAGACGTGACATATATATATATATATATATATATATATATATATATATATATATATATATATATATATATACACACAAAAGAATTAAATTTGATATATGAAAAAGATACAAGTTTGAAAATCTAGTTTTTTTCTTTTATAAAAATAATACCTTCTCTAATGTTGAATATAAAATTGAGAAATTCAAACGCATGCATTCATTTTTCCTGTATATAAAATTTATTGCTTTCTCTTGCAATAAACTTACACATATGATCAAAAAGGATTTCTGGTTCTTCGATTCAAATACACCGAAGATACAATTTTCAAACTATAAACCAAAAATGACTTTTTCCATTTGTTGTAAATTTGTTTTAAGTCTATATTTTGCTTTCCTAAATAGGAATTTAGGACGCGCTATCGGGAATGAAAATGTGAAGATATATAATGAAGGATAGAAGAATCGGAGAGGATTTATATTATATATTTACTTTGTGAATAAATATATTTCCATTTTTCACCACTGTAGTAACTTTGTTGCTCTCAACTTAGTTGTTATTAACGTGTTCCTTACAAATTATCTTTGTACAGCAAGTGCAAATGAAGTAGAGAAACAAGTTTCAGATTATTTTGACATTACCGCAGACAGCAAACCAAATTTGTTTGCCATGATGCTATTATGAAAATGGACAAAGAATTTGATTTTTGCTTTGTTATGATGCTATTTAATTTTCCTTCCTTGAGTTCTTGAGCCAGTTAATTTAGTTATTAATTAATGATTATATGCTTGAATGTCCTAACTTTGACTTCAAATGATGATGCCAAGAAATATGCACTTGTTAGTTAATTGTTCCTTTTATTAGGTGCGTTTAATTTGAAAATTGATCATTACAATCTTCGATACGCTATGCAAGTCGCATAATTTAATTGTCATTAGTTTCTAATAAAATAAAGGAGCTTTGAACATCAACATACTTCATGGTACTGGTGGTCCCTTAAAGTGTGTTTGAATGAGGAAATTCATAATTATAGGAAATTAAACTCCTTCAATTGAATTTCCTTCATTTTTAAAACTTGTTGTTTGGATAGAAGTAATTAAAATTCTTCATTTTTAAAATTCTTTCTTTGGGTAGAGTAAGTAAATAAAGACATTGTTTAAACACACAAAAAAATCATATTTTTTATTCGACCGACTGACGGTCGGGCTTGATGACATTTTTTTTAATATTAAAAAAACTTCCAAAAATATTTTTCCGCAAAAATATTCTTTTTGCAATTTTTTAGAAAAATATTTTTTCCAAAAAAAAGCTTTGGGAAAAATACTTTTTTGGGGAAGAAATTTCAAATTTTCAGTTTTGAGGTCAAGTTTCTAATTCCCTAAATTTAGTTGTAACACAATACATCATAAAATCCGTTCATTTTCAAAATTCTTTATTATCAAAACAAACAAGGTAATTCACATTCAGTCATTTGAATCACCCTCTAAAATTATATTACCTCATTAAAACATCTCATCCAAACACTTAGGGCCAGGATGGTACCTCTCTGAGCTAGCTTTTGAGTTGAATTAAGCCCAAACCCAAATTCTAAGGTGGTATCAAAATCTATCCTAGATCTATTGTTGGACTACCATTATCGGGCCACACTCCAAATGTACAGTCCTGGGCATGAAAAAGTGTGTTAAAAGTCGCACATGAGATAGTGAAAAGGCTCGATTAGTGATTATAAGTGGTGGACAACCCCTCACCCCATAAACTAGCTTTTGGAGTTGAGTTAGGCCCAAACCTAAATACTATGAGTTGTCAATCATGTATGCTTTAAATGACTAGGATCACCTATTTTAGGTATTTCCGATTGTTTATGTCTCACTTGATGAGATACTCAGATTAGAATGTGCAGGTATTGTTAGCTCAAATTTGAAAATTTTTATTAGAAAAAGGGGTGCGTCCATCACTCATAAAATGACAAAATGATTAATTCAATGCCACATAACTAACTAGCATAAAATGGACAAGTCAAACTCTAGCTAACTTTTCTTGATGACAACCTTTACTACTTGATGATTATGCACCTTATTTTATGCTCACGAATGTGTACCAAGATATCATGTTCATGATTATGCACCAGGGAATCCCTCTGCCGCTGCATCGTCGGTAGTCGGGACATCCTGCTCCAAAGGCTGCGGCTGCGGCTCCTTCTGGGGCTGCTCATCCTTCGGTTGGAGCACATGCTCCTCCTCCTGCTGGGCCGCCGGTTCACTAAGTAGTCTAGCACATCTGACAGCTCGTTCGGAAGCTGTAGGTCGAACATGACGACCGTCTTGATCAGTGAACATAATAATAGCCATGGCTGCACACAATTCAATAATTAATGACAGTGGTAAAGCACAAAAATAACAAGTCATTTTAACCTACGTGAATTCAATTCACATAAGTTTACGTCATCTAAAATCACGTAAGTTTAGGTGAATTGAATTCACCTACGTGTACGTAAACTGAGTTCACGTAAACATACGTGATTTCAGGTCACGTAAACTTTCGTGAATTGAATTCACGTAGGTTAAAATGACTTCTCAGGGATGTACGTGAACTGAATTCACGTAAGTATACGTGAATTCAGTTCACGTACATCCCTGAGAAGTCATTTTCACCTACGTGAACTGAGTTCACGTACTTCTCGTCTACGCAAAAAAAATAGAAGCCTAACAGTAACGCGGAATCAAACGAACTCAAACCCTAAACAAACTAAATCATAAACCATAACTAAACCCTAAAACCAAAATTAAACACCCTAACAAAATCATACACCCCAATCAAAACCATAAAACGAAAAATAGATGAGATTGAGACTGTGAATGAAATAAAAAAAAAGTACTGTGAAGAAGAGAGGAAGAATGTTACCTTATAATCTGATGAAGAGGGAGAGAGATTGGGTGAGGAAGAAGTGAGGACCCTAGAATGAGGAAGATGATGGGGTGAGGAAGAAGAAAGGAACCGTGAATGAAGGAGAGAGATGAGGTTGGTGTATATTGAAAATTATAAATGGGTTTGGGGATATTTTGGTCAATTTACATGTTTAAATTTCTGACAAGAGGTGTAACTAGGATTAAGGGGGGTGTGGTTAGCGCAAGTCATCGTGTTTGGGTTGCAGTGACTTTGGCTCAGTTCACTTCATTTTGCATAACCAAAAAAGAATATATTTTGAGTAAACACTCAAATCAGTACTTAACAAAAATATCGATTTGGTCCTTAATAATGTCAAATATGGATTAAATTTTGTCCTGATAGGACTAAAATGTCCTAAACATTATCCTAAAAAAGACTAATTTGACCCGCATTTAAAGTTTTTAAGGACAAAATTGATATTTTTTATTTCTCATAGACTAAATTGGTTTCCATAATTTTTGTCGGGACGAATTTAGGTATATACTCATTTATTTTTTAAGGATTTTTATGCGTTTTTTAAAATAATTTTTTTGTAGAACTTTTGAAAATAATTAAAATATGAAAATAATTTGAGAAATCTTATTAAAATTTTATAATGAAAAGTTGTTTTCAGTAGTTTCTATACTGTAGCCAGTGTGATAGTTGAAAGATGATTTGAAATAAAAATATGAAGTAGCCCTTTGTTTAAGATTGTTTTGACCGCAAAAGCAAAAATAACACGAATCAAGTCATTAAAATCTCGAAAATCTGAAGCTCCTTCCTTGTTACTTTTTTTGTGGTCAAGGGCAAAGCCCTAGCCATACGACACCTACAGAGAATCATGTCAATCCAAACAAACAACATACGCAAAGTCTCAGACAAATCTAGCAATACAAACTAGGACAGCTGTCGTAGCTCAGTCAAGAGCATAGAAACACATCTACTACTATCCTAAGATACGACTCTACTAGACTAAATAGAAATCACAAGACAAAAGCTATTCTAATACTCCTTCCGGTTATGCCCCATTTCCAAGCAATGATAGCAAAAAGGGTATGGCCCATGTGTTCTCAGGAACCAAACTTAGAAGACAAAGAATTCTTATCTTCTCCACCCGGCCTATTTTGCGTCTTTCCTGAATCGTCAGGCTATGCCTTACTTACAGCCTCCAAAGCTGGGCATGAATGCAAGTAAAGAAAGGAAGTGTCAAAGCAAAGTCTTCTCCACTGGTTTCGCTTCTATATCTGTCGTGATTCCAAAAGTATTTGGGGCAAACCAACAGAACCCAAATTTTTAAGATCAGATTTTCAGAACAAGAGCACACCAAAAGGAACCAGACCTACAGAGGGAACTAGTCGATTACCCGTGCATTTGCACGGGTTGCATTGTGTTGCGTTTTTGCCTTGTTTGTAAATTATAAATTTGATACTCGATAGTTACAATTATTGATATAGACTTAGCAAGATAAAAAACCAAGACATGCGCATATATGCAGTTAGTAAAACATGAATCTAGAATAAGTACCAATGAACACTAAAAAATGTTTGGAGAGCACTATCCTTATCTTAACTACATGAACATAGTGCTAAGCATATTGTTAAAGTCAAGTAGATCATACAAATACGGTTTTTAAAGCTCACATAGATCATCATTTATTCAACATTTTAGAAAACATCCCATATTGTTAACTTACATAAAAGTACTTTACCTTGTATGGGAAAGACTACAATTTAATATTCCATGGATTACTAAAATGTAAAAGATTTACTTCTTAAAGTCTATAAAGCAAAACTATACTTAAAGTCAAAGTTTTGCCAGAAATCATGTCATGTTATAAAGTATAAACATCAGTACATGAAAAAAAGAAAAACGTGTTTAACCAGCTGACATGATATGTACATGAAAACAATTCATTATCGTATCAAAGAATTCATTAATGTACAATTTGTGTACATGAAAAATTGTTTGAATCATATTTAGTTTCCCCAATTTTGTAGACCGGCCCACTGTACACATGAACACATTTTGACCTATAGATGGTAAAGTATGAAAAGTACAAACAACCTTTGAATCTATTTTCCCACAAAGTTCTAGTGGGTGATTGAGTGAAGACTACATATGTACATCAATACCCTGTACTAACATGTAGAGAAAAATGCAAACAAATATAATGCATAAGAGAAAAAAAGAAGCATACATATAAACTGAGATGCTACAATGAAAGACAGAATAATACAAAACTTATTTTCTGCTTCAATACTAATGTGCCTTCATAGATCTTCCCATGTAGGTTCAGATGCTAAAAGAACACAACCATCAATTATTGAAATTAAGGCAATCAAACAAATAACATAAAAATAGCATTTAGAACAATTAATATAATATTTTTGTGCATCATCCACCGCATTTTGAAGCAGAAAGGCACATTATCACATCCCCTGTGATAGAATTGTAAATAGAGAGAAATGATAAAGTCATATCGAATGGTACTGTTTCATTGATTGATAGAGAGTACATAGTGAGTATTTATAGAGCACTCAAACTCTAACAGAATTTGCCACGACGGATTTCTATCACAACTAACTGGTGCCATGTCAGTAAGCATGCTAACTTACACAGTGTATCCTATTATCCCCCCCTCAAACTCAAGGATGGGACAACCTTGAGTTTGGACCTTAAGGCTTGAAAGGGAGAAGTGGCAAAAGGCTTTGTTAATGCATCAACTAGCTGCATACTAGCAGGAATATGTAGAACCACAAGTGATTTTGCAGCAACCTTCTCACGGACAAAGTGGATGCCAAGATCAAGATGTTTTGTGCGCGAATGAAGCACTGGATTATGAGCAATCAGAACAGCACTGAGATTGTCACACAATAAGGTTGGTTGCTGAACAGATATATGAAGCTCACGCAAAAGAGACTGAACCCAAACAAGTTCAGAAGTTGCATTTGCTAAGCCTCAGTACTCGGCCTCTGCACTAGACCGAACCACCAAAGTATGCTTCTTGGAGCTCCAAGCAATGAGGTTAGGACCAAAAAAGATGCAAGATCCTGAAGTGGAGCGCCTATCATCCGGATCACTGCCCCAATCAAAATCACTATATGCCCTTAAAGAGAACTTTGCTTCCATAGAAGCCGGCTGTATCAAAAGACCATGAGAAATGGTGCCACTGAGGTACCTGAGGATCCTTTTAACAGCAAGCCAGTGAGTTTGTAGGGGTGATGCCATAAATTGACACACCTTATTGACAAGATAAGCAATGTCTGGTCTTGTTAGAGTGATATACTGTAGGGCCCCAACTATGTTGCGATACTGATGTGCATTCTGCATCAGATCTGACCCGAATTTACTGACCTTACAGCTTAAAATCATAGGTGTTGAAATACCATTACAATCTGGCATATTTGCTTTCTGTAGCAGGTCTCTAATATATTTGGCTTGTGTGAGCACAACTGAACCATTAGAAAGATACTTGACCTCAATACCAAGAAAGTAATCCAGCGTCCCTAGATGTTTGAGAGCAAAGGTAGCATTGAGCTTGGAAATTAAATCTGAAATCAACTGAGAAGAGGTGCCAGTCAACAATATATCATCAACATAAACCAAGGCATAGAGAGTAACTCCTTTAGAGTTATATATGAATAAGGAAGGGTCACAGCTACTGGTCTTAAACCCGAACTGCATAAGAGCCTTTGAGAGCCTTTCATACCAGGCCCTAGGGGCTTGCTTTAGGCCATAAAGAGACCTATTAAGCCTGCACACCAGTGACTTATTACTTGCTTCAAACCCAGGAGGTTGTTGCATGTAAATTTCTTCTTGCAAGAAACCATTAATGAATGCATTATTAATATCAATCTGCTGAATGGTCCACTTGAAAGTAAGGGCCAAAGTTAGTAGAATCCGAATGGTGATAGGCTTCACAACAGGAGAAAAGGTCTCAGTAAAATCATGTCCGGGTTGTTAATGAAACCCCTTAGCAACAAGTCTTGCTTTATACTTATTTATAGTACCATCCGGATTTTCTTTGATGTGAAAGACCCACTTGCAACCAATAGCCTTTCTATGGGAAGGAAATTTTGTAAGAGTCCAAGTATTGTTTTTGACAAGGGCTGCATGTTCAACCTTCATGGCTGCAAGCCAATTTGAGTCATTTATTGCTTGTTTTACACTCTTTGGTTCTACTGTGACCAGATAGGTTTTAGGCTTGGAATGACCTGTCTTTGACCTAGTGAGCATAGGATGAGTGTTGCCATTTTGGTTTGGCAAATTTGCTGAAACAGGTGCAGAGAGAACTAACTCTACACTGGTATTTGAAACACAATCTACAGAGGAAACAACATCTGCAGTAGGACATACTGAAGGGGCTAAGGACACAGGTAATTCAGCAGCCAATTGAGGAAGTTGTGAAGAAACAACAGGTGATGGAGACACTGGTGGGGAAAGCACCTGTGAGGAGGAAACTTGGGATGGTAATGACAAGGTAGGAGAGGGATCTAACACAGGTAAAACAGAAAGAGAACCAGTATTGGATAAAGTAGGACAGTTCTTAGAAATTGAAGGAAAAAATTGAGGATAAGGAAACTGTGTTTCATGAAAGGTAACATCTTTGGAAATGTAAATCCTCCCATTAGCACTAAGACACTTAAAACCTTTATGTTGTGGGGACAATCCAAGGTTAACACACTCAGTGCTTCTAAAGTCAATATGTTGATTATAGGGTCTTAGAGATGGAAAACAAAGGCAGCCAAATGGTTTCAGATTCTTGTAATCAGGCAATGTTTTGAACAAGGCATGATATGGTGAAGAAAAGGTGGATAATGAAGTGGTAGGTAACCGGTTGATAAGATGGACTGCAGTAGTGAAACTATGATCCCAAAATTTGATTGGAATAGAGGCATGAGCCAACATAGTTAAACCTATATCAACTATGTGCCTATGTTTGTGCTCAACAGTCCCATTTTGATGAGACGTATGTGGGCAAGTTAACCTATGAATGATTGATCAGCGGTCGTACACGGGTCAAAATAATTAAAAGATTTACTTATAGTATTCAAGACAAGAGACCTTGGTCGTCTCACGAGAACCTCTAACACCAAAATTACCAAATTCAGGAAGTACAAAAATCAACAATAACGAAAAGGGGGGGGGGTTTGTGAAAACAGTTTCTGTTGAGAGAATTATCAGATTAGAGAGACAATTGATTCACCGGTTTTCGGGTGCTCGTCTTGGATTTATCACAGGTTCTAAATAACAACAATTCATTCAATTTCAAATTCACAGTTGACATAAACTAACTAAACAAGCGTTAATCAGTTTATACGAATTCACACCGTTTCAAGCAAGCGCCAAAACAGCAGGGTTCAATCGGTCACGGGAGCGGACAAGCGCTGTTTAAAAACGCAACCAATATCATAACAAAATTCTAATTAACCCTCTATCAATTTCTACTCGAATCAATTAATTTAAGCAGTCAACTAATTCGAAATAATAAAAGTTACGAAACAGATGCATATAATCAAGCGTTCATACACAACTGAATCGCATTTCACAATGAAGACAGAACAATTAACTAAGCGAAAGCAATCAATAGATTGCATACATTCAAACCAAATTCGAAATTGATAGAGATGGAATTAAAGAAATTAAAACAAAATTGTATTAAACATTAGGCACCGAACCTCAAAATTTGTAACGACAACCTTTCACCGATGAATCAACTTAGGAGCTTAGGCTTCCATGACGGCTAGGGCACAACAGTTTTGTAAAAATAAAACGCCTGATAGGATAAAATGGCTGATTAGTCCTTTTTAAGTCTCAACTCAAAGAACAACCTAAATCCCTTAACAGGTTATAAGATAAAAGCCCGATAAACGACTAAAATTAGGCCCAAAACCCGTTTTACATTTTACTGTGTCCGTAATTCGCAGTTTTGACATTGAAGACAACAGAATTGGGTTTCGAGCCCAACAGAAGAATTGTAGCTCTGTTCCTCAGCTTTCCAACTCATGCTCGCACACCTCAATCGGATAACTGTAGCCAAAGTTATGGCCTGCAGAGTAGACAGGGGTCAATATGCAGTAAACACAAAAGTTAATCAATAAATTACTATACTGCTCAATTAAGATCCAAAGTCTAGAAATGTGCTAAGATTTAGATATTAGGTACAGAACACAATAAAAAAAACCAAATGCAAAGCTATAAAGGGTGCATTAAAATGCACTGATCAATGATGCCTAGGTCAGCAAGGTACTTGGTGAAAGGCCTAAATTCACCACCAAAATCAGATTGGACAGATTTGATGGTGGTGGAAAATTGGGTTTGAACAAGTTTATAAAATTGTGTGAAGGCTGCCAAGGCTTTAGATTTAAATTTCAAGAAATAAATCCAGGTAAACCGAGTGGTTGCATCAACAAATGTAACATGGTAGGTGTATCCACAACTAGAGGGAGTTGGGGAGGGTCCCCATAAGTCAGTGTGAATCAATTCAAAGGGGATTATGTGCTGTGTGAGGGATGAAGGAGCATGTATCCTATGAGTTTTACCCAAATAACAAGCTTTACACAAGTCTATATTATTGAAATTTGCTCCAGGCAAGTTACAAAGTTTCATTACAGCTTTAACAACCTGGAAATTAGCATGTCCTAATCGACTGTGCCACAAACTTGGATCATTTACATTTTTGGAACTGTTATTAACATGACAGGAAATATTAGAATGCAGAACAGGTGCTTGAGACAGACTTGAGAAAGCCTTGGAAGACCTAAGAGCTGACTGCTGGACAAGGGGAAGGCTACTGAAAACTGTATAGGCCATCACCTCCGAATGCTCCTTCTAAGACAACTTGATTAGAGCCCTGTGTTTTGACAAAACAAGAAGTTGGGTGAAACTCAAAAAACACATCATTATCTTTAGCAAATTGAGAAACTGAAATTAAGTTTCGAGTGATAGAGGGAACACGCAACAGGTTATTGAGTGAGAGTGTAAGGTGAGGCTTTAAAACAGATTTAAAGACAGCAGAACCAATTGATTTAATGTTAGTACCTTGACCATTTCCAATGTGAACTTGCTCATGTCCAACATAAGCTGAGCTTTGTTGCAAGTTCAAAGGATTGGCTGTAAGGTGGTGTGATGCACCGGAATCAACAAACCAGGCCTGTGATTCTAAACCAATAGGAATGGATACATCAAACTCTTTACCAGTCTATGCCAGATTGGCTTGAGGTGCAACAGTAGATGTTGCAGCCTGAGAATTAGGTACTGAAGCCTGTGAATTAGCAGTGTTGGCAGCAACTGGTTGAGGCACAATAGAAATGTTTGGCACAAAGCTCTCATCAAACCTATACCAATAATTCAGGACAACATGTCCATACTTGCCACAAAGTTGGCAAGTTGGACGTTCACCAAGGTTTCTGCCTTTGCCACGACCTCTAGCTCTATTTTCGCGACCACGACCTCGGTAGCCAAAATTAATCCCAAACTGAGAGTTGTTAGAACCAGCATTATTGAAGCCAGAATTCTGATTACCATGACCTCCTTGAAAATGAGAATTAGAGGATGTGTGTGCTACATTAGCAGATACAACAGTTGTTGCTAACTCCTGCTTAAATTTGTCTAGTTGTGATTCTTGCACTAAGAGCAGCGATTCAATCTCAGACAAAGTAGGAGTATTAGATCGAGCATACATCATCATAGCATCATCATAGCAAAATTGCTATACTCCTCGGGCAATCCATCAATCACAACATCAAGAATTCTTGATCAGATATGGTTTTGCCTATAGCAATCAGAGAATCTGCTAGTGCATAAGTCCGAAGTGTATACTCAGAGATCGAACGATTACCTTTCCTGGTAGTCTTCAATTCAGATCTGAGTTGCCTCACCTTAGCTTTGAGTGTTGCATAGTAATGAGTGTGTATCTTGTCCCAAATTTCATACGCATGGTGACAGTTCAACATACGAGGCAACACCAACTCTGAGAGCGTAGACAAGAGCCAGGTAAAAAGCGATTGATCCTGAATAAACCACGCCTCATACGCAGTGGACATGCGATCCAATTGGCGATCGAGATCTGAATCATACTTTGGAGGAATTGTAGGATTGACGAGTAAATGATGCAATTTGTGCATTGCAACGATTCTGCCAACCTGTTGGTTCCAGAGAAGAAAATTTTTGTCATCGAGCTTAATAGAAAGCTTCGGAACTTTGGTGAAGATCGCTGAATTCTGTGAATTAGCGTTGGATTGATTGAGAGCTGAAGTTGCGACTTGACTCGGCGATGATTCCACCATTGTCAAAGCTTCAACGAACAGAGAAATTGCAGAGAAGAGTTCACGAAAATGCGAAGAAGGGAACAAACCCTAGGATCAATGCAGCAAATGATACCATGATAGAATTATAAACAGAGAAAAATGATAAACTCATATTGAATGGTACTGTTTCATTGATTGATAGAGAGTACATAGTGAGTATTTATAGAGCACTCAAACTCTAACAGAATTTGCCACAATGGATTTCTATCACAACTAACTAGTGCCATGTCAGCAAGCATGCTAACTTACACAGTGTATCCTATTACCCTGAAACAACACCACCAATAAAAATTAAAATTTTGATCAGAATTGGAGTCAACCATCTTAAATATTAACATTACCACACATAACGATCACAAATAATCAAAAGGGGCTTATCTCAGAGGAAATCACAGAGCTTATCTCATGTACATTGAGGGGAGATCTGAAATTAAAATAATAGAGATTATTCAAGCTAACTGATTTAAGCTCACCCATGCATCATGTGCAGTAAATTTTTGATGAAGTTACATAAGAAAAATGTATTTTGTCAAACACCTTGGGTGAACCATGAAACAGAAAAATGTAACAACAACAAAGTAAAGTGTTGAAATGATTTGATCTTTACCGTTAAAAAAAGGCGTGTCATTGAAGAATCGTGTTCCCGTTCAAGAACAACCCTAAACCATTCTTCTTAGAAACTCAACATGCATACATCACCAAATATAATAATAAAAGAAGAAGAAGAAGAAGAAATTGAACGGGAGAAAAGAGGGATTTTGCGACAAGCATTAGAAAGAAAAGGTTGAAACTGCATAACCCATTACCGTAAACACCTTAGCGAGACAAATGACGTTAAAGAAGAGGAGCCCATGTCACCAACTTATGATTCCATTCCCATTCTGCACCATATTAAAAATTATCAGACCAAATCAGATGTGAATAAAGAATGAGGAAAGGAAAAGAAGCACAAGAAGAAAAATCAGAAGATGCGATGCAGAAAAATCAGAAGAGGCCATATACACCGCGGTGAAAATAGGGTTAGGTTTTTTAGGGTTTGGGTGGAAGAAAAGGAGAAGAAGAGATAGAGAAGGAGTAGCCACCGCAGCCATCTCCTAGGGAGAAGGAGGGAGAAGGAGGAAAGTGGTGAGAGAGAGATCGAAAACAGAGGGAGAAGACGGAGGGAGATCAGAGAAATTGGTGAGAGAGAAGATCAGAGGAAAGGAAAGATGGAGGGTGATCTTAAGAAAGTTAAACAGAATAAATGGGTTATGCGTTTAGTTGGAGCTGAGAGGCGTTTTATTTTAATGGGTTGTGCGTTTAGATGGAAAATTGACACGTGTATGAACAAAACGTCGCTATATTATTAGTAATAGATTATTCGAATGGACAAAGCATAAAAGAAACCTAGAATCAAAGAGATCAAAATCAAGCAACAGGACTCGAACCCTAAAAAAAAACCAAGAACCAAGCCCAAAAAACTATCTACAATAAATCATGAAATCCAACAGAAAAAACAATGTTACCAGTTGTCCATCTTGCATAACACCGAACTGCCCCTCAAAGAGGTCTTCCCCAACCAGATAGGTTGCGTAGCATCTGACTCTTAATATCCACATTTACCAAGCGCGCGCCACCAAGACTAAAAATGAGGGTTGGCAGATGATGATTGAGTATTAACAAATGATGGAATCTAAACACGCTCTGCCTCAGGTGAACCACACAACTGCAAATTTCAACCGGGATTTCGGGGCTCAACAAACAAACATAGCTGAAGTTGTTTTTGTTGATAAAAATTAAGGGTGGACATGAGGTGGTTTGGGTTGGGTAGCAAAAAAATTTGAAATTGAACCAATTAGATTTGATTCATTTGATTTTTTATTTTTTTTTTGGATTTTTAAAAAATAATGATTTCCCCGAACTATTTTCCTTAAGTCCATAGTAAAAATACAATTTCTCATAATATTTAGGTTGGCTCAGGTATATCAGGTGTCAAAAATTTCAAACTGAACAAAATTGATGATACAAACCCATGGCCACCCTTAATGAAAAGAACCTTATATTTACCACATACATTTTTCTTTGTTTGTTCTCTATCTTCATTTTCCCCTCCATCTTTTTCATCTTCTTGTTTGTCGATCTTATTGAAGCACCAACCACTCTTGTCGGTGATTGATCATGTCATTAAGTGAGTTTACGCCTCTTCAACTTGTTTTTTTTTTCTTGTTTTGTTTTGTTTTGTTTTGTTTTGTTTTGCCTGTGTCTCCAAATGTTGGAACACAGATTTGCACTTACTATATTCTGCACTCACAACATTGTTTACACTCACAGGTGCTGTGGCACTTACACACACACATACACGAGTATCAAAGAAAGATGAAAGGCAGAGAAATGAATAAAATGGTATTCTACACTTGTTATTGATTGTGAGAAAATAGTCTCTATTTATACACTATGGTAAGCCCACACTAGGCAGTACAAAGGCCCAACACAAATGGCCCATTAGCACTTAACTACTAACAGCTAACTCTTAAGTGCTTAACTAACATAACAACTTTATTAACTAACTCTTAGTTTGAATTACTTCCAACGTTCTCCTGTAATTCAAACACCCTAATTACACAGATTTTATTACACTAACATTACAACAGATTATTAAAAAAATGGTGCCACCTTAAACAACGCTTCTTTGTGAAAGCGCTGGCTAAAAATATGTGTAGGCCTTTACTAGCGTTTTCTAGAATAAGCGCTAGTTAAAACGAACAAATAGACATTGCTTCTTCAATGAAACGCTATAAAAATACGCATAAGGACATTGCTAGTGCTTCCTCCAGGAAGTGCTATCAATTTTCTGATCTTCCCTAGCATTTCCCTAAGGAAGCGCTATCTATGATTTTGTGACTGGCCTTTGCTAGCGCTTCTCCAAGGAAGCGCTAGCTGATATCCTTACCTGATCACTAGATTTTAACCTCTTCCCTCCCACGTGTTCCCTCATTTGCTCTCTCTCGCTCAGAAACCCTATTTCCTCCCATGCGTTCCCTCTTAACCTCTTCCCTCCACCATGCCATTTCCCTCGCTCGACAGTCCCACTCCCCAGATTTATCCCGTGGCAAGCTTCACATACAGAGCCTCCTCGACTCCCTCCTAGCCATCTCACCGACTGCGATGTCCTCTTCCACAGTGGCGTCCTCCTCGAAACCCTCGCCTTTTCCAAAAGAGAGGTCGTTCGATCACAATCCAGAAACCTCATCGCTAGTTTGCAAATTGGGTCCCCCGAATCCAGAGCCACTCCCCCCATTCTCTCCCCTATTAAACCCTAACCTAGGAGATGGTCGCGGCAGCCACTCCCTCTTCCTCTCGTCTCCTCTTTTTTTCTTCTATCAACCCTAACCCTACAAGAGAAACAACGCAACTTTGATTTGAAAATGGAACCTCTCATTCTCACATACCCTTTCTCACAAGATATACCCCTTTTTATATATATATATATATATATAGATAACTTAAAAATGTTGCTATATGTATATATATATCTAGAAAGAAAAAAACTTGGGAAAGCCATCACTCCCACCCGTCACTAAGAAGATTTGCCCCTACCTGCAATCTTTATGTCAAATAGTACAATGAAAAGATAATGTTTCAAGAGGAGATTATTTGGGAGATTATTTGGGCTCCCATTGCAATACCACCACTATACTTGGCGCTTGCCCGCCATAACTCAATCCTTGTATCATCATAATATAAAGAGACATACTCAACAATAATAAAAGTAATGAAACTCATAAAGTATCCCATCCGAATACCAACTGTGTGGATACCTGTGCCCTATTAGCACGTCATGTTTATATACAATTTTTAACATTACGTACGTATACACAAAGTAGAACTGGACATGAAGAGTCAAAATATTAAACTATTGGGCAAAACCAAAGTTCCATGTTGACTAGAGATAAGACTTGAAAAAAGTTTATAATGAATGGATACTTCTTACTTTGCAAGCCAGTTTTATAAAATCTAAGATAAAACATCTTTCATGCCCTCCAAATATGTAATGAAGTTTCCCAAACCAAACTACTAAACCATCTCCTCACTGGGATCACTGCTGCTATCACTGCTAGTCTATGTCCATCCTCAAGAATGATGTCCATACGAGCTGTGGGGTAGTCTCCATCCATTTTTGAGCTACATTAACAACAAGCCTTAAGCTCTTCAATTTTAAGCACAATGAATGCATGATATGTGTTAAATGAGAGACTAGAGAGAGACATATATTGAATACTGTGTGTTTCAACTATACAGCAGAGGTTCTTTATATAGGATTAAAAGGAAATCAAATAATTAATTACAGGATATTCTATTCCTAATTACATGATATGATTTGCCTATACAATAAATACAAAGATCCTATTTTGTTTTCAACACTTCTCAAGTCGAGCATATAAATCATATGCACCCAGCTTGTTACAAATATAACTGATTCGATGACCTCTTAGAGATTTAGTGAAGACATCTGCCAATTGGTCATTGGAATTGACGAAGCTAGTGGTGATGTCCCCTGATTCGACCTTCTCTCTGTTATAATGACAGTCCACCTCAATATGCTTAGTCTTCTCGTGAAACACGAGATTGAAGGCAATATGCAATGCCGCTTGATTATCACATATTACTGTCATTGGCATAGCCTCTCCAAACTTGAGTTATTTGAGAAGTGATTGCAACCACATGAGCTCTTGAGTCACTAATGTCATGGCTCTGTATTCAGCCTCAGCACTAGATCTTGCTACTACATTCTGCTTCTTGCTTTTCCAGGATATCAAGTTTCCTTTAACTAGTACACAACACCCAGTAGTGGATCGCCTATCAATGGGTGAGCCTGCCCAATCGGCATCTGAGTAACCAACTACTCGAGTATGACCTCTATTCTCATAAATAAGACATTTTCCTGGAGCGCTTTTAATATAATTCAGGATCCGTATCACAACATCCCAATGATCCTGACAATGAGAGTTTAAGAATTGGCTTACCACACTAACTGCAAAGGAAATATCTGGACGGCTGACTGTGAGATAGTTTAATTTACCAACCAATCTCCTGTACCTCCCTGGATCTGAAAGGGGCTCCCCCTGATTAGGCAGAAGTTTGACATTTGGGTCCATAGGAGTATCAACTGGCTTTGTATTCAATAAACATGTTTCCTCAAGAATATCCATAGCATATTTCCTATGTGAAATCACTAGACCATCCTTGGATTGGGCTACCTCGATACCCAAAAAATAATGGAGTTTACCAAGGTCTTTAGTCTGAAACTTGTGAGAGAGATACTGCTTCAATTGGATTATACCTTGCTGATCACTACCAATTATCACAATATCATCCACATAAACAACCAGATAAACACATCCTTGAGCTGAATGGCGATAGAAAACAAAGTGATCAGCGTTACTGCGATTCATACCAAATTGTTGCACTATAGAACTAAATCTGCCAAACCAAGCTCATGGAGACTGTCTAAGACCATAGAGAGACCTGTGGAGCCTGCAAACCATGTTAGAGGACTCCCCTTGAGCAACAAACCCAGGTGGTTGCTCCATATAGACTTCCTCTTTGAGATCACCATGCAGAAAAGTATTTTTAATATCAAGTTGATGAAGTGGCCAACAACGGATGGCTGCAATGGAGAGGAGCTGCCTAACAGACGCCATTTTGGCCACAGGGGAAAAAGTGTCATTGTAATCCTGCCCAGATATCTGAGTGTATCATTTGGCCACCAAACAGGCCTTAAATCGATCAATCTTACCATCAGGCCCAACCTTGACAGTATAAAGCCAACGACAACCAACCACAGACTTTCCAGGAGGTAGAGAGACCAGTTCCCAGGTACCACTACTCTGAAGAGCACACATCTCGTCAATCATTGCTTGCCGCCATTCCGGGTGGGATAAAGCTTCACCTGGAGTATTAGGAATAGAGACACAAGACAAGGAAGACAAACAAGTGTAATGTGAAGGAGAAAGACGATGATAACTCAAAGCAATGTAATGGGGGGATGAGTTACGAGTAGAGTGTATACCTTTACGAAGGGCAATGGGAAGGTCAGGCTCACGTGGCAGGGCCGGTTCCGGTAAAGGAGATGGTACCTACGGTGAGTCTGGCATGGCCTCAGTAGTAGGAGCAGGAGCAGGGATATGCACCTCGGTAGGTCACTGGCGACGATGATAAGTCTGTAGTGGTCGCACAGGTGGGGGGTCCACAGATTGGGTGTTTAGAGTGACGAACTCAAAAGGCTCAATCGCAGGAGGAACGAGGAGGACTACAGAAAGAGGCTCGGGAGACAAGTGAGTCGACTCAAAGTAAGGGGACAAACTAGAAAAAAGTGACATCAGCCGATATAAGGTAACGTTGAAGAGTGGGTGAATAACAACGATAACCTTTTTGAGACCGATGGTAACCAAGAAAGACACATTTGAGTGAACGAGGTGAGAGTTTGTCAAGACCAGGAGTGATATTGTGAACAAAACATGTGGACCCGAAGACACGAGGCAAAAGTGAATGGAGAGGGATATGTGGAAAGAGTACCGAGTGGGGCACTCGATCATCAAGCACAGATGAGGGCATGCAGTTTATGAGATAACAAGCTGTTAGAACAGTATCCCCCAAAAACGGGTTGGAACATTACAATGAAGAAGAAGAGTTCGAGTGATTTCAATGAGGTGCCGATTTTTGCGTTCAGCTACCCCATTTTGTTGAGGTGTATGAGCACAGAACGTTTGGTGAAGAATGCCGTTAGATGCCATAAAATTTTGAAATTGTTGGGACAAGTATTCACGGGCATTGTCACTACGCAAAGAGTGAACAGAAACACCAAACTGAGTCTTAATTTTTGATAAAATTGCTCAAAAATAGAGAACAACTCAGACCTGTTTTTCATTAAAAATAACCAAGTACAACGCGAGAAATCATCAATGAAAGTAACAAAATATTTGAACCCAAAAGTAGTATTAGTGCGAGAAGGACCTCAAACATCGGAGTGAACTAAAGCAAAAGGTGACAAAGCCTGTTTATTGACTCTATCAGGAAAGTGACTACGAATGTGTTTTCCTAACTGACACGACTCACAATTTAAACTAGATAACTTAGAAAGATTAGGCACCAGCTTCTGAAGCTTTGGAAGACTTGGATGACCCAACTGAGCATGGATAGTAAGAGGGGAATCTGTGGCAGAGCACACCCTGGATGAGGATAAATAGTAAAGGCCATTAGATTCACTTCTGATTCCAATCGTCCGTCCCTTACTCCGGTCCTGCAAGGTAACATTGTTATTAGTAAAGGTAACATCACAGTTATGAGAATGGGTCAAACGACTGATTGAAAGCAAATTAAATGGACATTCAGGAACGTAAAGTACATAATTAACTGACAGGGAAGGGAGGAGTTTGGCAGTACCAACCCCTTGGGATTTGGTTTCAGCACCACTGGCTGAAGTCATACTAGGTAAGTAACCAGATGTAGAAAGAGAGGATAAAAGATCTTTATTACCAGTGATGTGGTTGGACGCACCAGAGTCAAGGACCCAGGGTCCAAGGGAAGTGGGCTGAGAGATGCAAGCAAATGAATTACCAGTGTGTGCAACCGAAGCAGTGGATCCGAAGTTCTGGCGATTCTCAAACCATTGAAGAAATTCTTCGTAGTCAGGTGGAGTTGGCTTTGGCTGAGCCGAGCTCTGATGTGTGTCATACGGAGTGGTCTGAGCTACATTTACCGGATGTGGAGGGCGCCCATGTAGCTTCCAGCATCAATCAATAGTATGTCCCATACGGTATTTGGGACGATTCTTGGTGGTGGAACCTCGAGCACGCCCCTGATTGTTGTGCTGAGACCCAAGGGCAGTAGTGTCACCAGTGCCAAGAGCAATAAGAAGCTCAGGAGTGGACTTCAAAGGAACTCAAAGAAGGGCTGAAGAAACGGAAGACATAGTGGGAATAACAGTAGACCCCAAAATCCGATCACGGATGGCAGTGTACTCTTGAGGTAAGCCATAAAGGCCAAGGAGCATAAAGAATGTGCTTCGTTGCTCAAGTTCCTTCTTCTTCTCAACTGCGGTAGATGCAGCTGGAGGTAGGAGCTCATTAAATTGATGGAGTACAGCATGAACACGACCGAGATAGGCAGACATAGGGCCATCCAACTTCTTTGGTCCAATAAGGGTGCCCACATCATGAACCACACCATAGAGGCGTTGAATATCATTGGTGTAGAGTTCCTTAGCCTGACTCCAAACCGATTCACACGTGAGATGAGGATGGAAAATTGATTTGATGGTGGGATGAAGTGTGGACTTGATGAGACTGCACAACTGAGCATCAATCTTCTCCCATTTCGTATGTTCAGCCACGTCAAGTACAGATTTAGCCTTTTTGGTGAGATGGTCCTTATACCCTTGACTAGTAAGCCATAACTGAATGTCTGAAGCCCAAGTTTCATAGTTGGAATCATCCAACTTCTCCGTATAGAGGGGAGAAGTGATAAAGTTGGTGAACGCAGACTTCGAAATGTTTCAGTGACAGAGAGAGAAAAATCACGTCCAGGAGAGAGAAAAACGAGACTTTTTGCACTGGAACCTAGTCACCCGCGTACCGAAGCAGAAAACTAACACCAAATCGAGAACCGTGGTGGAAGGGCGACGCCGGAGCTGAAACAGCAGCCGAAAAAAACTGTCGGACGCGCCACCACGCGCGGCGGAGGCGGCCGGAAAATTTCAAAAATGCGACGGAGAGAAAACGCGCGTGAGAGCGCGTGGAGGGTCCGCCGACGATGATCTTCAGGGGGTTGGCCAGTCTGGTGGAGGCGAGTATGGTGGTGGGGTAGGTTGCCGGAAAGGTCACCGAAGATGAGGGCGGCTAACGGCGGCAGTGGCGTTTTTAGGCCGGAAAAGGGTGCCGGAATGGGTCACGGCAGTGGAGAAGGGGCAAACTAGAGTTGAGACACGGTTTGCCAAAAAAATTTGTCACCGGAAGACAGTGGGTCCATCGGATTAGAACGGTTTTAGGGTTACCCCTCTTTAGGCTTTAGATACCATGTTAAATGAGAGAATAGAGAGAGACATATGTTAAATACTGTGTGTTTCAACTATACAACAGAGGTTCTTTATATAGGATTAAAAGGAAATCAAATAATTAATTACAGGATATTCTATTCCTAATTACATGATATGATTTGCCTATATAATAAATACAAAGATCCTATAAGTCTATGATTTAACACCACATGTATCCAAACATAGACTTCATTTAAGAAAGATTTCAATCATGCCAAACAACATATAATCCTTCCCATAATCAAATTTAATATTAGTTTGGCAAAGCTCACCATTCTCATAACAAGCTGCACAAGAGTCCACTCAGAACATGACTCATTCAAAAATTAATTGAAAATTCAATAAAGTTTCAACAATGGTAAAATTTGGTATCTAGCCTCCTAACTTCCTAAGGAAGGCCCTAGATAATTGTTCCAAGTTTTTAACGATTCACAAAGTGGGAATCAGCCCAAAAAGTAGGTATATCAGTCAAAAGTTGCAGAAAATTGGGTATTTTTACTCTACCTTAGTTCAATTTCACTCTACCAGCCCAAAGCAAGGAAACATAACAGCATGCTAAAATGAACTTAGAACTACACTTCTAATTTAAACTAGTTAGTGTAATTAAACCTTTGATTTTGACTCACTTCACCTGCTAGCCAATCTTTCATCACTCAATCACAATTTCAGATTGGTATTATCATGTATACTAGTTTTAGAACCTTATTAATTCTTGAACCAAACAAGTGCTTTAGATATAGCAGACTACCCTACCTTACTGACACCATTGTGTACCTAAAGTTTGGGGAGTCAATTTCTCCTAAAATCTTACAAAACTTTATACCCAAGTTTGTAGGTTCTACAAAAAAATTTCAATACCTTTCTAGCTCTCAATAGTTCTCTTACAAATATATTTAAGTAGATTATGAAGCTGTAATGGGACCCAAGTTACTCATTATGCAGCAATTCAATTCAGCCATAAGAACACACCAAGTCATTCTTAGCAATTCAAAGACAATTTAGCATTCTAAAACAGTTAAGCTTTGTATGATTAGAACGATTATGCAGAAGTACAAGTATTCCAAAGAAACAGAATGTATGTGCCAATAGCTCACTTTGTGAGCCCTTAACTTAGGCTCAACCGGCCAAATCCTTCTCAACCCATTTTCCTACGACCAATTCCTCTTCTTAAGTTCAATTATGAGCTATAATTTAAGCTCAAAACTGCAGACATTAGAATTATGCAGCAAAACAGATTCCGCACGCATTACTGCACTCAAATGCGACTACTGATTCAAGCCTGCAGGAATTTTCCTTATTTACAATAAATTAAACCTTTGATACTCAAATCACACCCTGCCCCTACCCTTAACACTTAATGCCATATGCTCGAGTGGTAAAGTCATACGGGAGACAATACTAAGTTTAAAATAAATGCTCATTTTTGTATTATTTTTAAACTAATGCTTCAACTTCCTGAAATTTAAGCTAGGAATGAAAGCCATGGCTTTATTTTCAATTTTTACACCTCAAATATATTTGTTTATTCAACCAATTCTACCCAAATCCTGAAACTAAGCCAAATAAAGAGTGCATTTTAAAGAAGCTCTACTTTTACAAAATGTAACAAAAGAACAGCATATGCTATCAAATGGTATGACACAGACAATTGGTGCCACACATATCATTTATCAACTTCAAGACAATTGGCACATATCCTTATCTGTTACTATTATATTTGGACTAAGGTTTAAGTGATAGGAACTCCTATCAGTAAATTGTATTTCTGTTTTAAGAAGAAAGTACAAGGAAAGAGTAGAAGCTCCCAAGCTAAAGAATACTCTCTAGGCTCCAACAACCAAATTACATTCAGCATAGTCCCCATATGATTCCCCCTCCCTATTTAATGGTCTTTTACCTTATGATCAGAGTATGGTAAAGTATTCCATCTCTTATTTTTATTCAAATGATCAACGATTACATAAATAGGAAAAACAGGGAAGTAAATAAGGAAACAATAAATAGGCAATTCCTAGAATTAAATAGGAATCCCTGAGAATAAGCAACAGAATAAAGAAACACAATAGCTAATAACAATCCCTAAAAATATGGGATGTTGTAATCCCTCATAATATTTCAGATTGCTGTCCAACACTCCCCCTCAAGATGGGGAATAGATATTAGTCAGTCCCAGCTTGCCAACATTGGACTCAGAGTCTGATTTTAACAGGACTTTTGTAAGAACATCTGCTTCTCACAACTTGGTTGGTACATAGTGAAGAATGAAAGTCCCATTTTCAATTTCTGACTTAATAAAATTTCTGTCAATCCTTACATGCTTCATCCTGTCATGTTGAACTGGGTTATGGACTATCTTTGATGGCGATTTCTTTGTCACTTAAAAGCTTCATAGGTTCTTGAAATGGAATAAATAAGTCTTGTAGTAACCTATTTATCCAGATCAGCTCACAAACCCCTTGAGCTATTGCTCTTTATTCTGCCTCTACGCTACTTCTTGCCACAACCGTCTGTTTCTTGCTTCTCCATGTCACCAAATTTCCCCATACTTTTGTACAATGCCCTGTAATGGACTTTGAATCTTCAACCAAACCTGCCTAATCAACATCTGCAAAACACTCAACATTTCTGTTTTCAGTCTTCTTGAACAGTAATCCTCTTCCTGGAGTGCTTTTTAGATAGCGAAGAATCTGATTTATAGCCTCTAGATGTCTCCTTCTTAGAGAGTGCATGAACTGACTCACTACACTAACACTATAGGCAATGTCTGGTCTAGTCAGAGATAGGTAGATTAGCTTACCTACAAGGCATTGATACCCATCTCTTTCAACTGGAGGATCATCTTCAACAACATTGTGCTTCCAATTTTGGTCTAGGGGAGTCCCTGCAGGCCTACACCCTAGTTTCCCTGTTTCCTGAAGCAAGTCAAGAGTGTACTTCCTTTGGGAGATGAAAATACCTTTCTTGCTTCTGGCTATTTCCATCCCAAGAAAGTATCGTAGTTGGCCAAGATCTTTAACCTTAAATTCTGCTTGTAAACAGTTCATGAGATGTTCAATTTCTTGTGTGTCATCACCTGTGATTACTATATCATCCACATAGACTATAAGAAAAACTCTTTTTCCTTCTCTGGATTTTTTTTACAAACATCGTGTAGTCAGCCTGACTTTATACATATCCAAAGTGCTTCATCGTGGAGCTGAATTTTGTGAACCAAGCCCTTGGGGACTGTTTTAGTCCATATAGGGATTTATTTAACTTGCACACTGCATTCTTATTTTCTCCTTCAAAACCAGGGGAAGTTTCATATAGACCTCCTCCTCCAGCTTGCCATTCAAGAAGGCATTTTTTACATCCATTTGGTGTAGTCCCCAATCCAGATTTGCTGCAAGAGAAATAAAGATTCTAATAAAATTCAAATTCAAAATACAATAAATTAAAGAATATCAATAAATTAATTCTCATATCTAGACATTTGTCATTCAATCAAAATATTAATCTTGGTGGTAAATATCCATTTGCACCCCACAACTGTCTTACCTTTAGGAAGAGTTACAATTTCCCAAGTCTTATTTTCTTCTAATGCAGCCATTTCCTCTAGGACAACAACTCTCCATTTTTTATCCTTCATTGCTTCATGTACTGATTTAGGAATCTGTACATTGTCCAAATTTGCAACAAATGCTCTGTATGTTGGGGATAGGTTGGAATATGTGAGGTAACTTGATATAGGGTGCTTTGTGCATGACTTTACTCCTTTCCTTAGAGCAATGGGCAGGTCAATCTCATCACCAGTATGACTAGCAGTATTAGAATCCTGGTCAATCTCATCAACAATATCATTAGTTGTATCAGAATCATCAACTGTACAACCAAATACTTTTGGTGGAAGCGACTCAAGCATCCTTGCAAAGGGTAAGGCCCCTTTTAGACAATTAAGAGGGGTCGGAAATTTAAGAGGTTTGGAAGAAAGACGATTTATAAGATAGGTAGAGGTTAAGACAGCTTCCCCCCAAAAATGGTTTGGGACATTTGAGGTAAACATAAAGGAGCGAGCAACCTCAAGAATACGGCGATTTTTCCTTTCAGCAACCCCATTTTGTTGGGGACTATGACTGCAAGAGCTTTGATAAATTATGCCATGTTCAAGTAAGTAACCATTGAGGTCATGCAAGAAATACTCTCGTCCATTGTCAGTACGAAGGATGTCAATAGATGATTGAAACACATTTGTGACAAGTTTATGGAATTGTTTGAATATAGTCTTTGTTTCTGATTTTTCTTTTAAGAGGTACACCCAACAAATACGTGTATGGTCATCTAAAAAAGTAATAAACCATCGAGCTCCATTAATATTGGGAACTCGAGAGGGCCCCCAAATGTCACTATGGATAAGATGAAAGGGTTGAGATGCATGATAAGGATGAGGTGGATAATTATTTCGAGATTGTTTAGCAAGGATGCAGTGTTCACAACTCAAAGAGGAAACATCTTTATTGATAAATAAGTCTGGATACAAGTGTTTTAGGTAATTAAAATTAGGATGACCCAGACGGTTGTGCCAAAGGAGGATATTTGAATCTGAGACGGTTGACAAAGAGAAGGTTTGAGGGGAATCCAGCCGAGAGGGAGAACCAGCAGAGACATAGTAGAGGCCATTGTGTTCCTTAGCACTGCCAATCGTCTACCCCGAAGACAAATCCTAAAAAATGCAGCGAGATGGGTAAGTAATGATTGCACAGTTCCAATGTTATCAATAGCGGATGGCGGTCCATGGCGGACAGCCAAAAATCCGCCATAGAAAAATGGCGGATTGCGTTGCGGGAAATGGCGGACGCCATGGCGGACTGAATAAAATACAATATATATATATATATATATATATATGTAAATATAAATAAAAAATTGTAAAATAACAGTTGTAGTGCAGAAAAAATGTTACATAACTAGAATATAAGGCTTCAATTGAACTAAATTGATAGTAAATATCATAAGTTTATAACCAAAATGGCAAAATACCAAATCCAAGACCATAAACATTAAGTTCAAGACATCAAATATCAAAATAACAACAAAATGAAACATAAGTTCAACTCTTCAAGACATCAAACATCAAGTAAATGCCTAGTCCTCTTCCTCAACCCCAACATAATCATTTTCAATGCCATCATCTATTGGGGCATATCCTTCTTCCTCTTCTCCATCTTCATTATCTCCCTCTTCTTCATCTCCCTCTTCCACATATTCATCAGATGCGTCGGATTCTTCAGAACTCTCCTCATGTTCCAATGATTCAGCTTCTTGAACTTCAACAACTATCCTTTTTCCCCTAGATACTTGTTGCCTCTTTGATGTTAAAGTTGTGGCAGCTGTGACACGGACAACACTTGATGGTTCCTTTCTTTTCCTTGCTCTGCTCCTAGTATAAGTTCTAAGTTCTTTAGCCCCCGAAGCCTCATAAACAACTTGCCAATTTAGTGTGGGATCATCATCAAAGACCAAATCATTCCCAACATCTTCATTAGGATCATCCATCTCTCCCACTAACCACTCATTACATGTATCAATGTCATTGAGGGCAATTGGATCAATTTCATCTCTCAGATTATATCTTTGCTTGAGTTGTTGGTTATATTTGATATAAACCAAATCATGCAACTTTTTATGTTCAAGCCTATTCCTCTTTTTTGAATGAATCTGCAATATAAACATAATTAAAGTGTTAATTAGTTTTTTATGCTATTCCTCTATTTTCCTATGATATCAAGAGTTAAGACATAGGAAGGATTATTACCTGCTCAAATACACTCCAATTGCGTTCACATCCAAATGCACTGCAGGTCAAGCTCAAAATCTTGAAAGCCAACTGCTGTAAATGTGGAGCTCCCATGCCATACATTTTCCACCATTGAGCTACAAAATGGAAGAGGACGTAGAATTTTAAAGTTTATATTATCAGGAGACTATGAATGTATTCTTAGAAATAGTTTCTTACCGGGAGCCAGAGTTTTTCTTCCATTTACTGCAAACTTAGTCCTAAAGAGACCATCATCACCCTTATAATATGGCAACTCCATTAGTATTTTTGTTTGCATTTCCTCACTTCGCACCAATCTCGTAATGCAATTATATAACCCATTATCAACCTTCAAATCATTCTCCAACTTTGAGTTGCTATAGACGAACTCAGGGTTTAGTAAGTGAGCAGCAGCATGCAAATCTCTACCAAGCTAACATTGCCATCTCTTGACAATTATTGCAAATACATCTTTGTATTTGTCTGGATCGTTAAAGGACTTGGTGATTGTCTCTTTTGCCCGATCTATTGCTTCATAAATATAGCCCATGGCTGGTTTTCTTTCACCATCAGCAAGACGAAGAACTCTTACAAGAGGCGCCATGACTTTAAGAGTGTAAACCACATGTTTCCAAAATGAAGGCATTAGGGCAACTTTTGTTGCTTGCTTCCCCTTAACCTCCTTGTACAACTTGTTCTTGGTCCATTCCTCGGAAGTAAACATCTTTCTCAGATTTGTTTTTTCTTGACGAAGTCTTTCTAACGATAGATAAGATGTAGCAAATCTTGTAACAGCATGTCTCACCAATTCCCTTTTGTTTGTGAATTGCCTCATCAAACTCAATGTACTAGTATGGCCATAGATAAAACCAACAAGGCTAATTCCCCTTTGAATTGTCTTCTTTATCACCGGAAGCTTTCCAATATCTTCAAGCATCAAATCAATGCAGTGGGCTACACAAGGAGTCCAAAAAAGATGAGGTCTTTTCTCTTCTAACTTCTTACCAGCTGAAACATAATTGCTTCCATTATCACTGATGACTTGAACAACATTTTCCTCTCCAACCTCCTCTACAATAGAATCAAGCATCTCAAACAAAAGATTGCCACTTTTCACAACATCAGAGGCATCAACAAACTTCAAAAACATCGTCCCAAGAGCAGAGTTCACCAAAAAGTTGATTATAGATCGAGACTTTCGATCAGTCCAAGCATCTGACATAATAGAGCACCCATGTTTCCTCCACTGCTCCTTATGATCTTTTAGTAGTTCTTCAGTGAATTCCAATTCCTTGTTTAGGAGTGGAACTCTAATTTTATGATAACTAGGAATTCGCAGATTTGGACCAAAGGAACCAATAGCTGTAACCATTTCTTCAAAGCTCTTCAACTTAATAAGATTGAATGACAATCCAACTTGGTACCAAAAGCAAGCAATTGACTGATGAACATTAGCCGTTGATTTTTTGTCGCATGCTTCATTTATACTAGTTTGCCTCAATTTCTCCTTCTTTCTTTTTGCAATTGCAGCTTCTAGATTTCTACAAAATAAATCCATTGGTCCTTTTACTCCTTTATTTCCCCTAACATTTTGTGTTACTGTCATATCAACCTCATCTTCACTTTCAAATGGATCTCTAGCACGTGAAGCTGCAAAGCTGTCTTCAATTTTTTTCTGTTCTAGATATTTCCAAAGCTCTTCTCTAACGTCCGGTGGACACTTTTTGCAAGCAGCAACATTCCCCTTCTTTCCCATTAAATGTTGTTTTGCTCTAGTGATTCCTCCATTGGTGATCTTTTTACAAAAATTACACACAATGGCATTGGTGTCTCCTTCAGTTAGAGGATGACAATATTTCCATCCCGGGTCCGCTCTAGCACTTCTTGTTGATTGCAGTTGACTACTTGATTGTGGTAGACTACTTGATCCTTCACCCACCATTGATGAAAAGAATGAATAGACCTCTATTCAAATGACCTATATTCAAATGAAGGATCAAAAATTTGAGAGAGAAAAGATTAAAAAACAGCATAAAGAACAGAGAAATAAAAAGAAGAGAGCCAAAAGAAATTAAAACAGAATAAAAAAAAATTAAAATTAAAAAAATTAAAACTGAAAAGAAAAAAAAAGTGCAAAAAGGAAGGGGAAGAAAAAGAACAGCATTGAAAGAGAAAGAAATAGAGAACGAAAGAAACAGAGGAAGAAAAAAAAGAGAAACAGAGCCAGTGTTCACCGTTCGCCGGAGATTGGGGCGGCGAGGTCGGCGCGACGAGGCTGGTCGGCGCGGCGAGGCGAGGTTGGACGACGCAGCGAGCACAGGGTCGGGACTCGGGAAGACTGAAGCTGCGATGCGAGCGAAGACGACTGAAGCTGCGATGCGGTGAGAGAAGAAGACTGAAGCGGCGTGCGAGAGAGAATTGGATCATTTCTAATTTAGGGTTTTGCTTTAATTTAAGCAAACCGGGTCAGGTCATTAGTCGGGTAAAGGCAAACACGCACGGGTACGCCATTTTGGGCCAGATTTTCACTATTATGGGTGTCATCCGCCATGGCCGCCACACGCAAGCGGACGCCACGAGCCGCCACGCAGAATCTGACACGCCATCGCCTCGTTTCTTGCGGTTTGCTCAGAATCCGCCAGCGCCTTCCGCCATGGCCGATTTTTAACTACACTGCACAGTTTAGATCTTTAGTCAATTTACTGGCAGATAGAAGATTGTATTTCAATTCAGGGACATGAAGAATAGATTTCAGTTTTAACCCTGACAAATTTAGATTACCAATACCCGCTACCAACGATGAATTACCATCAACAACAGTAATAGTAACACCTTTATTAGCCTGCTTGTATGATGTGAAGTTAGTATATGATCCTGACATATGATCAGACGCACCGGAATCAAGAATCCACTCTTCTATATTCTCATGTTTGGACAAGAAGGAAAATTGAACATTACCTTTGTGAGCAATGTTTGCAATGGCAACTGAAAGTCCAGGAGATTCAGTTTTGAGGTGAGAAAGCAAATTCTTCAACATATCTAGCTGTTCATCGGTAAAAGGAGCAGAACTTTGCTTCTTTGAGTCAGCAGAAAATTCAGCAACATGAGCAGATGTGGTAGGTTTGCGCTGGCTTCGAGGTTTCCAATCTGCAGGTTTCCCATGGATGAGCCAGCATGTGTCCTTTGTGTGATATGGTTTCTAGCAATGATCACACCAAACTTTTGCCTCTTTAGGACATTGAGTCTTTGGGTCATTTCTGCGACTAACAAGGGCTGAGCTTAGTTGTGCATCTTCAGTTGTAGGACTGATCTCCAACATCACTTTTCTTCGACTTTCTTCCCTTCTAACCATGGCAAAGGCTTCTCTCAGTGATGGTAGAGGTTTCAGTCCAAGAATCCGACCTCGCATTTCGTCTAATTCTTTGGTAAGACCCTGAAGGAAATCAAACACTCGCTCTTTTTCCAGTATTTGTTCATATAATAGTTTATTCTCAGAGCATTTCCATGAAACAGTATAGAATAAGTCCATTTCTTCCATAACTCAACTAGCATATTAAAGTACTCAGTCACAGATTTATTACCTTGACGAGTATTGCGCAAAGCTGACCTGATTTCAAAGCACTGTGTAGAGTTTTGGAGGTCCAAGTACATCTCTTGAATGGTTGTCCAAATCTCATGGGCCGTCTTGCAAAAAAAGATAGGTTCTGCCGATTTTTAGGTCCATTGAGTTGATTAACCAAGCCATGACAATGGAGTTTTCAGCATCCCAATTATTGTAGGAAGGGTCTTCTGGTGGTGGAGCAGCAGTAGTCCCTGTGAGGTAGCCCATTTTTCCTTTCCTTTCAATCACCAGAAGAACCGATTGGAACCATTCTCTGAAATTTAACCCATTTAACTTGTGTTGGATTATTTGGATTGAGGGGTGGAGGTCAATGGAGTTTGGGTTGGTGTTTAGGTTTTGAGTGGACTGCTGATCAACATCCTTTTTTGGATCAACATCCTTTTTAGAAGGCGGGTCAGTATTTTTAGGGCTGGTGGGTGAATCAGCCATGAAGCTATACCGGGATTTCATCTATGATGAAGGAGGACCGGCTCTGGATACCATATGATCAGAGTATGGTAAAGTATTTCATCTCTTATTTTTATTCAAATGATCAACGATTACATAAATAGGAAAAACAGGGAAGTAAATAAGGAAACAATAAATAGGCAATTCCTAGAATTAAATAGGAATCCCTAAGATTAAGCAACAGAATAAAGAAACATAATAGCTAATAATAATCCCTAAAAATATGGGATGTTGTAATCCCTCATAATATTTCAGATCGTTGTCCAACATACCTATTTTCTCTCTTTGTAACTGTTGAGATATTATTCTAGTAGATTTGTTATTATTCTGTTAAGATATTTCTTATTATTATCCCGATTGTATTTACGGAATACTCTCCTAGTTTCCTTTCTTAATTGATCTTTTCCCTAATTCTTGGGATTGATTAGGATAGTCTCTTGTCTATCTATATAATGTACATTCTTCTCACAGAAATATACAGAGAAACTATTCAGCTTCAAGTTGGTTTCAGAGCAAGGTCCGAAATCCTAGCTCTCGTTTTTGGGTTTAGCCACTTTCAAGGCTAACCCTAGTTTGGTTTCTAGGTGTCCAAGGACACCAAAGTCAGTTCAATTCCTCACGGAAGCTGGCATCGGGACCTCCGCCACCTCACGGCGTGATGGCCCATCGAATCGTCGGCCGTGAAGTTTAGCCTCGAAAACGCTCTTGCTTGGCGTCACGCATCGCCGTCAGTCGTCCACGAAGTGCGTGAGCACCAGCGCCGAATCATCACGGGCCTCCGTTTAGCGCAGAAACCGGTGCCATCCGACTCGCCTCCTTCTTCTGGTTCTTTTGGGACCCCTTCCAGCTTGTGGGTCCCATGTTTGAGGAGTGTTTTTGGTGTTTTTCTGGTTCTGGTCACTGTTCCTGCAGTATTATTGATCACTGTTGGTCACAGCTTGGTCACTGTTCCTTCAGATTCTGTTTTTAGCACACCAAGCTTCTGTATTTAGTGTTGTTGCTATTTTTCCTTGATTGAGTCATCATGGTTGAGACATCAAAGGATGATTCTACAAAAAAGGGGCTTGATCTCGTTTGCTTTTCAAGGATCGCCCACCATCACCACTGAAAAATTGAATGGTAAGAACTATTTGAATTGGTATTCTTCTGTTGAGTTGTGGTTTTCGGGTCAACGTCTTTCAGATCATCTTACTAAGAAGGCTTCAGAGGTTGATACTAAGTTGAAGGAAGATTGGGAGCAAGCTGATTATCAACTTGCATCTTTGTTATGGAAATCTATTGAGCCCACACTGTTGGCACACTTCCGTCCGTACAGGACATGTTATGATGTTTGGAATAAGGCTAAAAACCTTTATGCTAATGATGTCCAGAGACTGTATGAGTCTGTTCGCAGTTTGGCTACCCTTCAGATGACTGATCAAGACTTATCAGAGTATTTGGCCCGAGCTCAGTCCACTATTGATGGGCTCAAATTGATGCTAGTTGTGATGATCTTACAAAGATGTTGGCAAAGCTTGATAATATGTTCATGGTTTTTATCCTTCACGACCTCCCTAAGGAGTATGGATCCGTCCGAGATCAGGCTTTGACAAATACCACCATCCCTACGGTGGAAAAGCTTATTAATCGCCTCATCCGAGTCTCTTTACCAGGCAATAATGTCCAACAGCCCCTGAGTCCTCCGCTCTTATTTCTAATTATAGTGACCGTGGAGGCGGGGGTCGAGGTCGTGGTCGTGGCCGCGACCGTGGTAGAGGGGGTAGAGGAAGCCTCCATTGTACTTACTGCAAGAAAGATGGGCACACTCAGGATCGATGCTTCAGCCTTCATAGGTTCCCGAGCAAAATTGGTAATGTTGCTCAATCCTCCACAGATTCTGAGTCAAAAGGTGAATCTGAGACTACCTTTTCTGCCAGTGAGTATAAGGAGTATTTATAGCTAAAGGCAGCTCAACAGGCCACCTCCTCAGCCAATATTGCTCATACTGGTAATTCTACGGTTTGTCTTTCCCACTCTACACCTATTGGATGGGTTTTGGATTCTGGTGCTTCAGATCATTTGACTAGTAATTCCTCTTTTTTCTCTAAATTATCACCGCCCAAATCTCCACATTATATCAGTGTTGCTGATGGTTCTCAAGTCCAGGCTACTGGTGTTGGATAAGTGTCGTACCCTAATTTTGTCTGGCCTCTTTCTTTTAATTTATTTTTGCTTATTAAAATTAGTAGTAGTAATATTAAATAAATAAATAAATAAAAATAATATTTTTAGTCTCATAGAATGAATAAAGAAAAAAAAATAAGGCAAAAGAAAGAAATAGAAAAAAATAAGGCAAAAGATCATCTTCCACCCCTTTCCTTTTCAGAAAGCATATTTTGGAGAATTAATCAAATCTCCCTTTCTTAATCTCAAACCAAATCACACCAAAATCTCCCTTTTTTCGATAATATGTCTCAGATTTATGGAGATTCGGTTGAGAGGAAAACATGGACATCCAGAACCAAATCAGGGAGTGATTCTATTCTCTTTTTCTTCATTTATTTCCTTTTATTCCCAGTTTATTTTGATCCTGATCTTTCTTTGCTTCTGTAACAGATTCGAAGAATGCTATAAAAGCCTCTCAAGGAGGAGAAAAAGGAGAGAGCGAACCTTGAGAAGAAGATGGGAAGCGAGAGCAAAAACAGGGGGATTCGCACAAAGGAAGAAACATGAAGGAAATGAAACAGAAAAGAGAGAAAGAGAGGCAGAAAAAAACAAGAGATGAATTAGTTCTTAGGTTTTTCTTTTTTTGATTTATTCCTGTAAATTCTCTTTTCCTTCTTCATTCTCGTTGATGCCTCTGGTTGTTGTTCTTGATTTTTCTGTTCTATTTTGGATTGTAAGAGTTGAGAATTTTTGGGCCTATAATGATAATTTCCTCCTCTATTGTTTCTCTTTTTTTTTTTCTATCTTTAAGTTCTATTTAATTTTTGGGCTATGATTTAGTTCAAAAGAGAAACCAGTAAGTTTCCACCATGACTCATGAGCCTCCCTTCTTTTTTTACTTCTTATTATTTTGTCTTTTAAAATAAACGTTGTTTATTTCATAGCAAATATTCTATAAATATTTTTAGCTATTTAGGAAAAAATCTTGTTACGTTGCTCCTTTTGATTTTTTTGCTAATAATTGATAATTGATAAATAATAGTAAAAATAAGTGAGGTCAGACATTTTTTAGATTTAGGTTTTCTTGTTAGATTATTTTTAAGAGGATTTGGAATTGGTCTAGTTATTTGCATTAATAATGATATTAATAAACGATAATATTTATTTGCATTAATAATGATATTAATAAACGATAATATTTATTTGAGTTATAACTGCATTATATTCATCTTTTTATTTTGCCTATTAATAGGATTATTGGTTAGAGGTCCTGAAATACCACTCGTACGATTCGGTTATTTTGTGACTTCATCCATCATTTCTCCAAAAATAAATAAATAAATAAATTTCGATAAGGGAATTAATTCTTTAAAGGCAAGCAATTTTTTACAAGCAATTTAGGGTACCATTTTTTGAATGGGCGTGTATGGGTGCTAATCCTTCCTTACGCGTAACCAACTCCCGAACTCAAATTTGGTTCGAAGGCCATTTTATAAAAGTTATTTCCAAAAAAAGGTTTTTCCAATGTTTCCTAAAATAAATATTGGTGGCGGCTCCATTTTAATTTTCAGGGTGGTTGTCACAAGTTTCACCCACTCCTTCACTATCTTTGAGCTCTGTCTATTTGGTTCCTAATTGTCCTTTTAATTTGATTTCCATAAGCAAATTAACTCGTTCCTTGAATTGTGACATAACATTTACTTCTGACTCTTTCTTCATACAGGACCGGAGTACGGGACAGATGATTGGAGCGGGATCTGAATCTCGTGGTCTTTATTACCTCCAGCCTGCCGCTTCCACTATATGTGCTGCTACTGAATCTCCTGATCTTCTACATCGTCGTTTGGGTCATCCGGGTCTACCAAAGTTGAAGAAAATGGTACCTGGTCTTCCACAATTAGAGTCTTTGCAATGTGAGTCTTGTCAGTTAGGAAAGCATGTTAGAGGCCCTTTTTCCAATCGTATTAATAAACAAGTTGCGTCTTCTTTTGATATTGTTCACTCCGATGTTTGGGGTCCTAGTCGTATTCTTTCTGTCTTAGGATATCGGTATTATGTCACTTTTATTGATGATTTCTCAAGCTGTACTTGGGTATTTTTAATGAAAGATCGTTCTGAGTTATTTGGTATTTTTTAAAAATTTTGTTCAGAAGTTAAGACTCAGTTCGACAAAACAATTCGCATCCTGCGTAGTGATAATGCAAAAGAATATTTTTCTGGTTGTTTTAATTCCTTTACGAACTCTAATGGCATTATACATCAATCTAGTTGCCCTCATACACCTCAACAAAATGGTGTAGCTGAAAGAAAACAGAGACATATTATTGATACAGCTCGTACTCTCTTGTTAAATGTTAATGCACCTTTAAAGTTTTGGAGTGACGTTGTTCTTACTGTTGGGTATTTAATAAATTGGATGGCCTGGTCTGTTTTGAATGACCAAGTTCCTCATTCTCTCTTGTATCCTATGGACCCCTTATATGTTGTTTCCCCTTGTGTCTTTGGTTGTACTTGCTTTGTTCATGATCTATCTCCAGGTTGAGACAAGATGTCTGCTCGTGCTATCAAGTGTATTTTTCTTGGTTACTCTCGTGTCCAAAAAGGCTTCCACACACCGCTTTTATACATCTGCAGATGTTACATTCTTCGAGGACATACCCTACTTTGCTTCCTCAGGTGTTCCTCTAGATGATTTGGATCAGGTTTTGCCTACACCCTATTTTGCGTCTGTTGAATCCAGTCCTATAACTTCTGTTCCTCCAGAGGTGTCAGATGCTCCTTCATCATCACCCGAGTCTCCTCCACCTATGGCATTATTTATGAGCGTCAATTAGGACCACGTGCTTCAGCTCCTGCTCTAGGCGCCTCCTCCCCTGCTCCAGCTCCACTTGCTTCTCCTGATCTGCCCATTCCTATCCGCAAAGGTACACGTTCTACCCGTAACCTTTATCCTATTTATAATTTCCTATCATACCATCGTTTATCTCCCACCTATTGTGCTTTTGTTTCTGCACTTTCTTCTGTTTCTATTCCTAAGACAATTTTAGAAGCACTATCCCATCCAGGGTGGAGACAGGCCATGCTTGATGAGATGTCCGCTTTATACTCTAACCATACTTGAGAGCTTGTTTCCCTTCCTCTTGGGAAATCTGTTGTTGGTTGCAGGTGGGTGTTTAATGTTAAGGTGGATCCCGATGGACAGGTCAATCGATTGAAAGCTCGCCTGGTGACCAAAGGATATACTCAGGTCTATGGTCAGGACTACAGTGATACCTTCTCACCAATTGCAAAGATGGCCTCAGTTCGCCTCTTTTTAGCCATGGCTGCCATGAAACGTTGGCCCCTATTTCAGTTGGACATCAAGAATACTTTCTTACATGGTGACTTGGACGAGGAGATTTATATGGAGCAACCTCCTGAATTTGTTGCTCAGGGGGAGCGTAGTCTAGTATGCAAACTGCAAAAGTTTTTATATGGCCTGAAACAATCACCTCGGGCGTGGTTTGGCCGATTCAACAAAGTTCTACAACAGTTTGGGATGATTCGTTGCGAGTCAGATCACTCCGTTTTTCTTAGATGCTCCTCATCAAAGAAATATATCTATCTTGTGGTTTATGTTTGTAGCGACCGAAAAATCCGGAGGGATTTTATTCGAGTTTAATGGAGCCGCCACCAATAATTTATTTCATAGGGAAAATATTGGAAAAAACCTTTTTTTGAAGAAAAGTGGTCCTTAAGACCGGATTTGGGTTCGGGAGTCGATTATGCGTAGGGAAGGTATTAGCACCCCACGACATCCTTTCGAAAAAGGTTACCTCTAACTAATTGTGCAAATTTTATTAACTTCTAAAAAATATATTTATTTCCCTTTTATTTTTAAAAAAAATTAACCAAGATAAAAAAAAAGAGGTAATAATAAAAGTCGTTTATTTTTGCGCTTGACAGGAGTGGGCTCCTGCTCCTACGTATCTCCGGGTGCAGTGGAGAAATCAAAGGCTACGTAGTTCTTGGGTAGAAAATGGTTGTGTGTTGGTTGATTTTAATTGTATATTTTTTGATGGAAAAAAAGGTAGGTTTTGTAGGGACCAAACAAGAAGCAATCAAGAGTGGTCCTCACTAACAACCTATTTTGTTTATAAAATTAATTGTTCGTAATGATCAAAGCGGGAAGCAATCTCGAGTGATCGTTACTAGTAAAAAACTTAATTTTATTTTTATGAAGAGGATAGGTTTTCATGGGGACCAAACAAGAAGCAATCAAGAGTGGTCCTCATTAACAACCTATTTCGTTTAGAAAATTAATCGGTGTTCGTAATGATCAAAGCGGGAAGCAATCTCGAGTGATCGTTACTAGTAAAAAACTTAATTTTATTTTTATGAAGAGGATAGGTTTTCATGGGGACCAAACAAGAAGCAATCAAGAGTGGTCCTCACTAATAACCTATTTTTATTTAGAAAATTAAGATATTTGTAATGACTAAACAGGAAGCAATCTCAAGTAAACATCACTAATAAATTAATTTTCATGACTTTTGTCAGGTGATTTTCAAGAAAAATAGGGTCTCAAAACTGGTATGCAAAATTTAGTTGAATGAAATTGTATTAGTTTGACTAGTAAGAAAAAAAAATGTTCACGTTTATTAAATAAATGATATAAAAAGATAAGGGTTTGACAAATAAAAAAAAAGGAGTTAAGTGGGAGTAAAAGGAATGGGCTAAGCCCACTAAAAATAACAAAAGAAAAACAATAAATAAATAAATAAGTGAAAGAGTGAACATGACCCACTTAAAATAACAAAAGAGAAAAAATAAAAAAATAAAAATAAAAGGAGAAATTGAAAGAAGCGAGCATGAAAGAAAAGAGGAATTGGGGATAAAAAAAAAAGGGGAACACACACACTAAACCTAAATTAAAACACACACACACACACACAAGCAAAGAGAAAGAAAAAAAAAAAGGTGCAGTATTTTGCAAAGAGAGGAAAGAAAAAAAAAAGCGGGCGAGAGGGAAGGAGAGGAAAGAGAGAGAGAGAGAGGTGGCGAGAAGGAGAAGAAGAGGAGGAACCCCGAGGTTGGGATCTGAGGGAGGATCGTCCTCCTTGGAGGTGGAGTCTTGTGTGGCCATGCATCAGTCCTTGACGCCTTGTGCATGGCTGAGAGGCGTGCGAGATGTGAAGAAAACAAAGGGGAGGGAGATCGTGGGGAGAGAAAGGAGGAACAAGGGAAGGTGAAGGAGGAGGAAGAGAAACCTTTTTTTCTTCTCGCTTCTTCTTTCTTCTGCTTTTCTTCTGCGTTTTTTTGGTTCTTCTCTTTTTTCTCTCAATTTTCTCTCAAATTATTGTGTATAATTGGTACCAAGAATGAGATATCCAATTCTGAAATTTAGTGCCATTTTTTCTTTTCTCCCCCTATTCTCTACTGCTATTTATAGAAAAAACAGAGGGCTCAGTTTGTCCACTTAAGGTTGCAACTTGTATGCTAAGTGTGTACTAAAATGATGCTGAGGAGATGGTAACATGTGCAAAGTCTGAGATGATATCAATGGTTTGAAAAAAAATTGCAATCAGCCGTAACTTTAACAACGGTGCTCCTCCTTTTTTGATTAAATTGCATTGTTTGTCAAACTTGGTTGTGAGATGAAGAAAAAGCAAGAGGCATGTGGGGACATATAATTTGTAAGACATAGTTTGTAGAGTGGGTGAGGAGATATCTGAGAGGACTTTGGTGAAGATATGCAGATGACTTTGTGAAGGGTGAAGTGTGGAAATCTGACTTTGATTTTTAGTTTTGAATTTTAGGTTTTTTTTTTAATAACGCTTGTAATGAACTGCAATTGGGCTAAAATGGCCCGGCTCGACATCTGATCTCCCGGCTCGTCATACGACCTCTCCACGGCTCGGCGGCGACCTCATTTCGATGCAGCGACCTCTCCACAGCTTGGCACGCGATCTCATTTCGACGCGACCTCCCACGGCTCGGCGTCACGACCTCTCCACACTCGACGCGACTTCTCCACGGCTCGGCAAGCGCGCCCACGGCTCGGCACCCGACCTCGACCAACTCGATCGCGACCTCTCCTGACTTCGGTACGCGATCTCCCCACAGCTCGGCGTACGACCTCTCCACAGCTCGGCACCCGACCTCAGCTCGGTACGCGACTTCTCCACAGCTCGGCGTACGACCTCTCCACAGCTCGGCATACGACCTCAGCTCGGTACGCGGCCTCCCCACAGCTCGGCATACGACCTCAGCTCGGTACGCGGCCTCCCCCAGCTCGGCGCGCGGACAAAACAAAACAAAACAAAAAAAAAGAAAAAGAAAATATAAGCGGACAAAATTGGGGTATAACAGCTGCCCCTCTTTAGTTATATTTTATTAGAAAATGCAAACAACAATGGTTGTTATATTTTTGTCATAAAATAGAGCTAAAGATAAATACACTAATTTTGTCTTGAACTTGACGTGAGGAATGACAATGAGGGATCAACGCTTGATGCGTTTAATCGGAAAGTGATAAGGAAGGAATACGGCCAGGTTAGATCGGCGAGGTAATCTAAAAGCAATAAAGAGGATTAACGCTTGCCGCGTTTATCGTAAAACTATAAAGAAGGATCTCCGCGGTCAGATCTTGTGGTGATCGGAAAGCAATAATGAGGATTAACGCGCGTGGCGTTTATCAAAAACTATAAAGAAGGATCTCGCGGTCAGTCTTGTGCGGTGATCGGAAAGCAATAATGAGGGATTAACGCTTGGCGCGTTTATCAAAAAAAACTATAAAGAAGGATCTCCGCCAGGTCGGGTACTGACGCGGTGATCGGAAAGCAATAATGAGGGATTAACGCTTGGCGCGTTTTATCAAAAAAAACTATAAAGAAGGATCTCCGCCAGGTCGGGTACTGACACGGTGATCGGAAGGTTCGACGCCAAGTAGGGTATTGACGCGTCGATGGAAAGCAATAAAGAAGGATCAACATCAGGTCCGGGCGATATGTTGGTCAAAAAGCAATAATGAGGACTACCGCCAGGTCAGTCTTGACGCTGATCGGAGTTCGACGCCAAGTAGGGTATTGACGCGTCGATGGAAAGCGATAAGAAGGATCAACATCAGGTCCGAATCGATATGTTGGTCAAAAAGCAATAATGAGGACTACCGCCAGGTCGAATCGACGGTAATCTTAAAGCAATAAAAAGGGGTGATGCTCGGCGCATTTATCGGAAAACTATAAAGAAGGGTCACCGCCGTGCCTGCATCGACGCGGTGATCGAAAAAGCAATAAAGAGTGAGCGATACTTGGCGTGTCGCTTAGAAAGCAAAATAAAGGACCAATGCTAGGCGCATTGTTTGTAAACTAATGAAGGATCAAATTTTGGTGCACGGACCAGGTGTAACAAAAGCGGATAAAAGGTGGTGATATGAGGATGATGCATGAATATATGGTATGTGATGCATGTATTCAATGCGATTATTATTTTTGTTGATTCCTCGTCCCGTATGATCTCTAGTGCTTAAAGATATGGGATAGAATGAGATTCATCGGATTTAGTCATGCTATGCCTTCGACTGGGAGGGAGCGCGAGTTATCGATGCTGTGCTAGTTACTTTTTTAAAGGTAATCCCTTTGCCCTTTTTGAAACTTATTTGTTGAGATTTGGCGTGTCCTCGTGATTCTTAAGATGTATATAATAAATGTAATGCTTTCCCATATCATCACATGCTTCACAATTCAGTGTCTATTATCATAAAACAACATTTTGAAATACGAGAACGGAGGTGTTTGGTATTCAAAAAAAAAAAAAAGAGTCATGTGTACAAGGGTGAAGTTACACAGAGTTGCAGATACAGCAAGAAAAATGCAGGAAGAAGAA
This sequence comes from Calophaca sinica, assembly GCA_037113605.1. Classification (NCBI taxonomy): domain Eukaryota; kingdom Viridiplantae; phylum Streptophyta; class Magnoliopsida; order Fabales; family Fabaceae; genus Calophaca; species Calophaca sinica. Next base: position 72,305,426 of record CM073737.1, on the reverse strand, counting down.
AATCAAAGAAAGACAATAACTAAACAGATATTTTATAGTTTGTGTCTTTGTAGGAACAAATGCCAGCTTCCCATATCCATAACTTTGATTACTCATTACTCTACTTACGAAAATATATAGAAGCGCGGTGGATAAGAGCCCCTTGATGCGTCGGCCTTCTTCAATGTCCGATTTGAGACCCTAACTTTTGCTTGGATTGCTCTTTCAAGTTTTCAATTCAACGGTCGCTCTAATTTTTGCCTAGGTCGCCACTTTCGGGTTTTCAACCTAGCGAGCTCACTTTTGCTTGGTTTTTATATGTTTTTTTAGGCATAATATTTTTGACCGCATCGAGTTTCTTGAGGCGGGAGATCTTCACCGCCCATCCTTGTGAGGATTAAGGCTCCTCCAGAAAAAGCTTTTTTCACAACATACGGACCTTCATAATTTGGAGTCCATTTTCCACGAGAATCCTTTTGGATGAGCAAAATCTTCTTGAGTACAAGGTCTCCTTCTTGGAATTCCCGAGGCGAACTTTCTTTTCGTAAGCCCTCTTCATCCTGTGCTGATATAGTTGCCCATGACATAAGGCCATCACTCTTTTCTCTTCGATGAGGTTTAGCTGATCCAGCCGAGCCTGGACCCATTCTGCCTCTTTTAGTTTCATTTCCATCAATACCCTTAGCGAGGGATTTTGACTTCAATGGGAAGTCTTTGCTTCCATTCCATATACCGGTGAGAATGGGGTTGCCCTGTTGAGGTGCGAATCGAAGTTTGATAACCGTGCAAAGTAACAGGAACATTTCATGCCAATCTCTAATTTTTACCAACATCTTTTGGACAATCTTTTTCGTTTTGCGGCCTCATTGCCCCATCCATCTTTGGGCGGATCAGTTCCACATTTTTGGTAAAGCAAGCGCAACAAGGAGTTTATTTGGATTTCCTCTTCCAAAAATCAAGTTTTGAGAAAATATGAGCAATTTGATTTTGATCGGAATGGACTTTATTAGGGTTATGCGTGGCCAGGGGTTGAAGGGTCACAAAAGAAAGGATATTTCAGGCTCAAAAAGTGTTTGAGGTATTATTTTTTTTCAACAAGGATTTTTAGTGCAAAGATGCACTTTGATGGTTGCTAGCACAATTGTCTTTTCTTGCTTTGGCATTTTTATTGATTTTTTTTTGCAAGCGTGTTTTGTTTTGCCTTTTTTTTTAATGCACGAAATTGAATAGACTCTTGTGCTAGATTCCATTGGCTGAGACATCCTTGTTCAGGGTATTTAAAAGAAATTTTTTTGTTTTTTAGGCTCAAAAGGGGTAGCAAGGGATGTATATATTTTTATTTTTTGGAATAGAGAAAAATGGCCAAACTTCATCTCAAAATCTTATTGCTCAAATTTTCACAAAAAATAATTTTTGGCAAATTGCGAATTTGCTTTACCTTTTTCTTTCTATTTTTATTAACTACTTTTGTCACTTTCAGTAGTCAGTTTGATTATTTCAGATTCTTCCTCGTGGGGTTGTATCACTTTTACCTCCTGTTCCATCAATCTCATCGGTTCAGAAGGGGTTTCTCAATTGTCCTCATGGGGTAGTCAAAGTTATAGTATGAGTCACTGATATCGTCATTTTCAAAGACAATATTTTGAATCTGCATTAGTTAAAATCGACGAAAAGAAAAAATGAAAAAGAAGAAAGGGAATGGAAAAGATGAAAAAAAGAAAAGGGAAATGATTAGAAAATTCAAAAGCATTTTATTGATAAAGATACTGAAATGAAACATGTGCGCCCTTTTGACAATAAATCATCCTAAAGCCTTAGGCAGAGCAATAGGATTTGTATTTCAAAATTATTATGAACCAAACATCACGGGAAACTCAACAATTTCCAAATTTCCAAGTTTTTCACTCGGCGGGCAAGGGTGGGCAAGGTTGGCGATGTTGTCTTGACCTTTGCGATCATCTTTGTGATTGCTATACGCTTTGCGTTCAACATTCCTGCTCTCCCAAGGCTTTGCTTGATGTCACAGATGGGGATATTCTCATCTTTTGTCTCCCTGCCTTCCAATCTAGTTATCGGCTGGTCCCCAAACTCCTCGATAATGGCATTGATCTTTGGACCTCCGTGACCTGGAAGGGATTATTACCCACATTAGGCCCATCCTCCTTGAAACTCAACCATTTGGCATTGATCGGATCTTGAACCACGTGCTTCAAAGCCTGGCAATTTTCGGTTGTGTGACCATCGCCCTGCATGAAATTCACACTTGGCATTTGGGTCGTATCCTCTTGAGAAGCGGAGGTTGAAGTGGTTTCATTGAGCGTGGAGAGATCAAGGAGTTCTTGATTAGGTCTTTGGAACAAATCCGTATAGGTCATGGGAATAGGATCAAATTGAATTTGCTTTCTTTTCTTGGTCATTTGGTTGTTTACGGTTTTGGTTCGGTTGGGTGGGAGCAACCAGGCGTGCTTGTGTTTGAATGGGAGAAGGTGGTTGAAAGGGCATCATTGGTTGGTTTGGCCGGGGTAGGATTATGAGGCGGCAATGTATGGAGGTGCAGTAGGGGTATGGAAAAGGATGTGGGAAATTGGTAAAGAATTGGGGTGGTTTTCCTTGTGTTTGTCCTCCGGGCTCGTCATCACAAAGCATTGGTTTCCCTTCTTTCTTCTTTCTGAAGTTTGTTGGGGGTCTTTTGATATTACTAGTTCCAAAGAAACTTTGGGCAATCTTTCCATTTCTCATTCCTCCTTGACTCTTTCCCTACGATGACCATATCTGAAAAGTTTGAGGATACACTTAGATCATTTTGTCATAGAAGGGTGATTGAAGAGTATCCATGAACATGGCCACCATTTCTTTTTCAATCGAGGCGGTTCCACTTGGGTGCCGATCCTCTCCATCGTTGGGCATATTCCTTGAAAGTCTCATTGTCTCTTTTTGCCATGTTTTGCAACCGCATTCGTCAGAGCCATATCAATGTTATACTTATCTTTGCTTCAAGAAGGCATCCGCCAAATCTTTCCAACGGCCGAATGTGAGATCGCTCGAGGTGTGTATACCAACTCGGCCTTGCCTGTTAAACTATCCTGGAAGAAATGAATCGGAAGTTTGTCATCATGTGCATAGGGCGCCATCTTCCTCTGATTACATGGTCAGTGGCTTTTCGGGCAAGTTGTCCCTTTATACTTGTCGAAATCCCAGACCTTGAACTTTGTGGTACAACCACATCCGATGCGAGACAAAGATCTGGCGATACTTGAGCAGAGATAACTTACTCCTTCTACAACTCTTAGCCTATCTTCGAGGATTTGCAACCGTGTATCAGACGATTGATTCCCAATCGATGCTTAGATTAGGTCCTCCCATAGTGGAGACCAGGCAATGCGGTTAGTCTGGGGATTCAATGGATTTCCTTGAATATAATAGGGGTAACCAAATGGTCGGTGATTCATCACGAAGTCACTACGCGCGTCTTGACTCCTTGAGTATTCCGGGATGGGATGGTGCATAACCAGGTGGAAAGGTGTATGTCATGAAGCCAGGAGTTGAGCTTTGAACTGGTGTGGTTTGATTCGGGCCGGATCCTTGAGCCACATCTTGCACAACAAGTGCTTGGGAATCGATTTACGTAGAGTTATTGTTAGCTTTGGCGGTGTATAGCAGGCGGGAGACCAAATAGTGGGAGCTGTTGTGCTGTGGGCCTTGGGGGTTATGGTTTCTGATATCATCATTGGCCATAGGTGGCGTGTAACCAGTGGGAGTCCGTAAAGTGGGAGCTGTGGTACTTGATTCGAGGGTTGCTAAGCGGTGAGGTGTAGGACCTGCGGGTAAATTGCAAAAGGTACCATCATCCTCGAGTATTGAGACCATATTGCAACCGCATAGGACCAAAGCCAGTGGGTGGGAAGGTGTAGCTTGACTTTCATCATTCAACTTTGGAGAAGCCCCATCTGCAGCCTTGTCTTTGTTTAGGGATTGCAGAAGCTCCAAAACTTTGCTCATCTGTTCCTTCAGCTGGTTGACGTCCTCTTTCACCTCTTGGTCATCCATGATCTTTGATTGAGAGCGAGTTCGATAAGGGTGTCGAGGAATCAGTTTGTTTGATTATTTTCTGAGTGATTAAAAAAAATGATATGAGTATGTAAGAAGAAAAAAAAATGAATGAATGGATGTGGATGTATGAGTCTATTCATTTTGTACCATGGAACCATAGGCCTCATTGCTTTGTTGTAATTATCCATTTTTTTTTAAAAGCGTTAAGTAATTTGGAGAATAAAATGGGATCAATAAGCAAAATGACAAATCCTTTGTTGATGAGAAACATAAATAGTATCATTCACTCAAACTAAAGCCTCAAAGAATTAGTCAGTCCCTTTTTCTTCTTAATAGGACAACCAAACCTTTTCTCTCAATTCTTCTATCAAACTTTTACAAAATTCAATAAACTTGTAAACATTGGTGGAGTATTCGGTGGGTGCATCGCCGTATCGACCTCCTCTAGACGCCTTGGGATATCTATGATTGCTTGATTGGCCAAACTTGCCAACTTTGAAAAGCAGTCCCTCCAATGCATGCCTTCGTTCCTCGGTTCATTAAAGAGTGCTTGATTTTCTATCCGGTGACCAGTTTTGTAAAGCGATTCTCCCAATACGTGCTTTCATTTTTAGGTCGTCATAGATCTTCTCTTGATATTCAATATAGTCCCATGACTCATTTGCATCCTCTTGTTCTTTTTCAGCGCATCTTGATATTTCACAAGCATTTCTTCTGTTTCTTCCTTGTATTCTTTGCTCCTTTTGGGCTCGGTTCTCATGCCCAGCTACTACCTTCTCAAGATGTCGCTTTAAACCTTCAAGCTCCTCTTGCAAGTTCTTTTCGATAACCGAGGACTTTTTCCACAATCCTTTCCATATATAAGCATTTTCTATAGCCTTGTCCCTTTCTTGATTACGCAGCTCTAGCTCTTCATTTGCTCCTCTCAGACAAAGTTGCACGTCATACTTACTCTTTTCCTCTACTTTTGCTCTTTTGTTGCTTCTCTCAATGAACTTCCCTTTTAGGATATTTTCCGACTGCAAGTACTTGTTCTCTTGAAGTGCCTTTTCTAACCTTGCTTGTAATTCTTCCTTTTCCTCATTAGCTTTTGACAAAGCTATTTTAAGTTCTTCCATCTCTTTACTCGTAATAGGGATATATTTTGGTACTTCTGGTTCCGTTGGAGGTGTACCATGGAACGGTAATTTGATTTCTCGAACCCTACTTTCGATCCATTGGTTGTAATCGTCCGTAGCTCAATGCTTCTTTTTCCGAGAACTTTCCCTTTCAGAGTGACTTGGTCCCAAGCATGTCGAACCTTTCTAAGCATTACACTATTTCCTTGATCGAACTCATATACCCTGAAAAGGGTCGCTCATCTGATCGACGGTGGATTCATCATAGAATAACCAAGTTGTCTTAGCGTGAGAAGGATTATAGTTAATACATCCTCTTGTTCCTATAAGTGGAACATTAGGGAAATTCCCGCACTGATAGATCACTTCATGTATATCCAACCACCCTGGGTACCACCGGACCGTCTTTTCATCAAGATCTGCCAGAGACACAGCCCACCGATCTCCATCTCTGACCCCTATATCACATGTGTTGAAGTCTGCAAAAGGACATGACATTTTCCTATTTTCGAATACGTGGGTGACAAGCCACACATAGAGAGTGGATAAGCAACATGATAGCGTTTTCCCTTTTTTTTCATGACAGTGAGTGAGGGCACAATAAGTATCCGCAAGAATGACTGACACTGGGCTCTCTTTCTTTTTTTTAAAGGCTAGGAACACATCAATCGAGGCCAAGTCTATATAGCCATCAATGCGTGGAAATAACATAATGCCAAAAATTGTAAGAGCCAACACTTCCATGAAAGACGCCCAATCTTGAACACTAGCCAAATGCCTCATCTTTTCTTCAAAATACTCTAGCGGAAACCCCTCGACGCCATTTCGGTTTAACTTTCTTTTCTTTAATTCATCTTCCTTGTCTTTAAATTATAGCAACCTCTTGTAGGAGATTAAAATCTCGGTGCGTTGGTAAGGTTTCATGTTTTCGGTTGAGTATCCTAAAATCCGGCAAATTCTTCGATGTAGGAGCCATTTGGAAATTCTTAAAAGTGAAGCACCTCATGGGAGAATCATAGAATTGGATAAGTGCAGTAAATGGCATTTACTTGCACATCCACCTCTAGCAACTTGAGAATATTCCCATATTTTCCAATGAAGGTTACACGTTGAATACTAAATCGTCATTAAATTGGCACACTTCTTGGGCTTTCTATTTGAGACTTTTTTATTCTCGGATGTATGTGCTTCTTCAAAGGGACAGTTTAACGCTTGATCCCATATTATCTCACAAAATACTTGCAGCCAAACTTTGAGTTCTTATGCTTCCCTGGCGACTTAAAATGAAATGAGAATGAATGACATTTTTTTTTAAAAAAAATTCAACATGTTTTTTTTTGGAAGTATGAATGCATGAAGATATAATGTTGAGTGATGATAATGACTATTTATGTAGCATGCACAAAGATATGCGATTTAGTAGACTCTTTTGTTTTATGCATAAATGTGATATAATGATTTTGGTGGAAGAATAAAAATGATATGATGCCCCTTGTGTCTTAAATGGGTTAAACCTAAAATTAGAGATTTTCTAACCTAAGGGGTCTATAGTCTTGTATTAAGTGATAGATCTCATGGTGGCTCTAATCACATTCTCACCAAAGGCCTCTAGAGCTAAAGTCTCCTCCTGAATATTAACCACAACGATAGATAACTATCAGTGCGGAATACTCAGAGGAGCACACTCTAGATGAAGTTCTCATAATAGCAGGAAGGAAAGCAAATTCCAATTGACCATCACCGAACCTCCACTCAACTTAAGTTTTGCTCGACCGGGTATAGGGCCTTACTCACATGTGTGTGCGAGCGTGTAGGTGCGGTGTGTGAGAGGGCAACACCCTAACACTACCCAAGTATAAAACAAACAAAACATACAAATATAGTCGTCTATCCTAATGTTCAATATTCACAACAAATTAAAATTAAACAAATAAACAATAAATAAATATTTACAAAAGAAAATAAATAAATAAATAAATAAATAAATAAATAAAGATAAAAATAAAAAGAAGGGGAATTAAAAACGAATAACAAAAAAAATGAAGTTAATTATTTGGCACAATTAATCATGTTAGGCTTGACTCTCTAAAAGTCCCCAGTGGAGTCGCCAGCTGTAGCGACCGAAAAATCCGGAGGGATTTTATTCGAGTTTAATGGAGCCGCCACCAATAATTTATTTCATAGGAAAAATATTGGAAAAACCTTTTTTGAAGAAAAGTGGTCCTTAAGACCGGATTTGGGTTCGGGAGTCGATTATGCGTAGGGAAGGTATTAGCACCCCACGACATCCTTTCGAAAAAGGTTACCTCTAACTAATTGTGCAAATTTTATTAACTTCTAAAAAAAATATTTATTTCCCTTTTATTTTAAAAAAAAATTAACCAAGATAAAAAAAAAAGAGGACTTAATAAAAGTCGTTTATTTTTGCGCTTGACAGGAGTGGGCTCCTGCTCCTACGTATCTCCGGGTGCAGTGGAGAAATCAAAGGCTACGTAGTTCTTGGGTAGAAAATGGTTGTGTGTTAGTTGATTTTAATTGTATATTTTTTGATGGAAAAAAAGGTAGGTTTTGTAGGGACCAAACAAGAAGCAATCAAGAGTGGTCCTCACTAACAACCTATTTTGTTTATAAAATTAACGGTGTTCGTAATGATCAAACGGGAAGCAATCTCGAGTGATCGTTACTAGTAAAAAACTTAATTTTATTTTTTATGAAGAGGATAGGTTTTCATGGGGACCAAACAAGAAGCAATCAAGAGTGGTCCTCATTAACAACCTATTTCGTTTAGAAAATTAACGGTGTTCGTAATGATCAAACGGGAAGCAATCTCGAGTGATCGTTACTAGTAAAAAACTTAATTTTATTTTTTATGAAGAGGATAGGTTTTCATGGGGACCAAACAAGAAGCAATCAAGAGTGGTCCTCACTAATAACCTATTTTTATTTAGAAAATTAAGATATTTGTAATGACTAAACGGGAAGCAATCTCAAGTAATCATCACTAATAAATTAATTTTCATGACTTTTGTCACGTGATTTTCAAGAAAAATAGGGTCTCAAAACTGGTATGCAAAATTTAGTTGAATGAAATTGTATTAGTTTGACTAGTAAAAAAAAAATGTTCACGTTTATTAAATAAATGATATAAAAAGATAAGGGTTTGGCAAATAAAAAAAAAGGAGTTAAGTGGGAGTAAAAGGAATGGGCTAAGCCCACTAAAAATAACAAAGAAAAACAATAAATAAATAAAAAGTGAAAGAGTGGGCTGCAGCCCACTTAAAATAACAAAAGAGAAAAAATAAAAAATAAAAAAATAAAAATAAAAGGAGAAATTGAAAGAAGCGAGCATGAAAGAAAAGAGGGAATTGGGGATAAAAAAAAAAAAGGGGAACACACACACACTAAACCTAAATTAAAACACACACACACACACACAAACGCAAAGAGAGAAAAAAAAAAGGTCTTGCATTTAAAAGAGAGGAAAGAAAAAAAAAAGCGAGGCGAGAGGAAGGAGAGGAAAGAGAGAGAGAGAGAGAGGTGGCGAGAAGGAGAAGAAGAGGAGGAACCCTGAGGTTGGGATCTGAGGGAGGATCGTCCTCCTTGGAGGTGGAGTCTTGTGTGGCCAGCCTCGATCCTTGGCCTTGTGTGGCTGGAGGTGAGGCGTGCGAGATGTGAAGAAAACAAAGGGGGAGGGGAGATCGTGGGGAGAGAAAGGAGGAACAAGGGGAAGGTGAAGGAGGAGGAAGAGAAACCTTTTTTTCTTCTGCTTCTTCTTTCTTCTGTTTGCTTCTTCTGCGTTTTTTTTTTTTGGTTCTTCTCTTTTTTCTCTCAATTTTCTCTCAAATTATTGTGTATAATTGGTACCAAGAATGAGATATCCAATTCTGAAATTTAGTGCCATTTTTTCTTTTCTCCCCCCTATTCTCTACTGCTATTTATAGAAAAAACAGAGGGCTCAGTTTGTCCACTTAAGGTTGCAACTTGTATGCTAAGTGTGTACTAAAATGATGCTGAGGAGATGGTAACATGTGCAAAGTCTGAGATGATATCAATGGTTTGAAAAAAAATTGCAATCAGCCGTAACTTTAACAACGGTGCTCCTCCTTTTTTTGATTAAATTGCATTGTTTGTCAAACTTGGTTGGCAGATGAAGAAAAAGCAAGAGGCATGTGGGGACATATAAATGTAAGACATAGTTTGTAGAGTGGGTGAGGAGATATGCAGAGGACTTTGGTGAAGATATGCAGATGACTTTGTGAAGGGTGAAGTGTGGAAATCGACTTTGATTTTTAGTTTTGAATTTTAGGTTTTTTTTTTATAACGCTTGTAATGAACTGCACTGGGCTAAAAATGGCCCACTCGTATACGATCTCCTCATTTCGTCATACGACCTCTCCACTCGGCGACGACCTCATTTCGACGCGACCTCTCCCCGACAGCGCAGCGATCTCGGCTCGATGCGCGACCTCCCCACGGCTCGGCGTCACGACCTCTCCACACGGCTCGACGCGACTTCTCCATTAACCCCAGTTTAACCGCCCACGCCAAGACCGACCAACCCCAGACGCGACCTCTCCACAACCCAAGACGCGATCTCCCCTGGCTCGGCGTATGACCTCTCCACGGCTCGGCACGGACCTCATTTCGATGCAGCGACTTCTCCTGACTCGGCGTCGACCTCTCCACGGCTCGGCATACGACCTCGGCTCGATGCAGACGGCCTCCCCACGGCTCGGCATACGACCTCGGCTCGATCAGACGGCCTCCCGGCTTCGGCGGACAAAACAAAACAAAACAAAAAAAAAAAAAAAAATATAAGCGGACAAAATTGGGGTATAACAATGTTGATGACATTGTGATTACATGTGATGATTATGAGAGTATCAAGGCATTGAAACATCTTTTTCAGAATTTTCAGACTAAGGACTTGGGCCCTCTACGCTACTTTCTTGGGATTGAGGTAGCTCAATCAAAGTCGGGTATTGCTATCTCTCAAAGGAAGTATGCTCTTGATATTTTGGAGGAGACAGGTCTTATAGATTCTAAACTGGTCGACACTCCTATGGATCCTAATGTAAAGCTTCTTCCTAATCAGGGGGAGCCATATCCTGATCCAGATAGATACCGAAGACTAGTGGGAAAGTTAAATTATCTCACCATGACCAAACCAGACATATCTTTTCCAGTCAGTGTAGTCAGTCAATTCCTTAACTCTCCATGTGACAGTCATTGGAATGCAGTTGTTCGAATTCTTAAGTACATCAAAAAATCACCTGGAAAAGGGATCGTTTTCAGTGATAGAGGCCACACTGATATCATTGGGTATTCAGATGATGATTGGGCCGGAGATCCAAGTGATAGACGGTCTACTTCAGGTTACTGTGTGTTCTTAGGAGGAAATCTGATTTCATGGAAAAGCAAAAAGCAGACTGCTGTTGCTCGGTCAAGTACAGAAGCCAAGTATCGGGCTATGGCGCATGCCACATCTGAGCTTTTGTGGTTGCAAGGTTTACTGCAGGAACTACATTTTTGTGAGGTTGGTCCTATGAAGCTTGTGTGCGATAATCAGTCAGCCTTGCACCTCGCCTCCAATCCAGTTTTTCACGAGAGGACAAAGCATATAGAAGTCAACTGTCATTTCCTTAGAGAGAAGATTCTCCCTGGAATCATCAAAACCCCCTTTGTAAATTCCAAGGATCAACTAGCTGATATCTTCACAAAGTCTCTACGAGGTTCTCGAATAGCTTACATATGTGACAAGATGGATGCATATGATGTATATGCTCCACCTTGAAGGGGAGTGTTGAGATATTATTCTAGTAGATTTGTTATTATTCTGTTAAGATATTTCTTATTATTATCCCGATTGTATTTACGAGATACTTTCCTAGTTTCCTTTTTTAATTGATCATTTCCCTAATTCTTGGGATTGATTAGGATAGTCTCTTGTCTATATAATGCACATTCTTCTCACAGAAATATACAAAGAAAATATTCAGCTTCAAGTGTAACTAACACCTCTTTCCCTTGCTAATTCCCACCTAAGAGAGCTAAGGGTCTCGGTTCTGTGGGCCTTTGGGTGTAAATCTGAAGCTGCTTCTCCTTTGTGGCTTAATGCCCAAGAGTCATATGAATTAAATTGCTATCAATACCACCCCCTGTAGGTACTGCCTTATCAGGGATACTGCTGTCTGATTAAGTTTGCCTCCTCCCAAGTTGCTTCTTCTACTAGTTGAGCTTTCCAAAGAGTATGCCATTCTTGGATGGGCTTCCTAGCTTGCTCACTCTGGATGCAAGAATTGTCTCCGGAACAATAGGGTCAACTCCATCAACCTCCAACTCAGAAGGTAGAGTTGCTGATGCAGGATTCCCCTTGAAGGCATGCTTGAACTGGGAACCATAGAATACGGGGTGGACTCTAGCAAATGATGCCATGTTGTTGAAATATAATGGACTCCAAAAACCATATATAGAAGCCACATAATACTGGCAGCTAATTCAAATGGAAGTAACAACACCCACGCAAGAAAAAGTTACTATCCCACTTCACATTACCATATTTTGAAGGAAGACATGTGGCTGAAACAGTTTCAACAAGGCACTCCTTGAGCTGAATGGTGGTGTGTAGGCCATCAAGCTAGCTCTAAGAAAAAACTACAACCAATTGAGCAGCAATGACCAAAAGGAAAATATTAGCAACTTCAACACCAAAGACAACTCAAATGACAGAAAAAAGGTATGCTTATGTTTTTAACTCTTCCCTTTCTGTAAGAAGACATTGAGAAATATACAGCAAAAGAAAAATTATGTTTCTGTCTATGATGTGGCGTAAGTAGAGTCAAACTATACAGAGATAAAATATTCGAAAAAAATCACGTCAGTTTCAGCTACATTTGTTTATGAACCACTAAAAATGAGCATTGATTGAAGAAAAATATTGAAGTAAATGAGTAGTTTAACCATACACAGGGAAGAGTGAAGAACACAGGAAGTTATGTTAAGACTTCAAAAATCAAGCATTGTTATGGTTAGAACATCAAGATGAACCTAGCAACATATGACTAACCAAAACCTAATGTGATAGTGAGCCCATTGCATAGTTCGTCTTTATTTTAATGTGTAAATATCAAAAGAGAAAGGGGGGGAAAAAAAAAAAAACTAGATGGATGTCATTAAAATTCAGAATAACAATGTGTAACTAGAAAAGCATCTTACCTATTTGTAATCTTACAGTAGACCTCTTGCAATCATTTCACGAAGAAGTTTCTCTGCTTTATCATTTTTATCTTTTCCAACGAGAGAAAGAATAATTACTTCATAAGTTTTAGCATCCGGAGTGCAACCATTGTCTTCCATTGTTGACAGCAAGGTCAATGCTTCATCAAACAAACCGTTGTTACAAAACCCTTGGATCATAACTGTATAAGTACAGACATCCAGATTGTAGCCTTTAACCAAAAGATTCTGAAAAACCTCTTGTGCATGCTCAAGTCTTCCACAATTGCACAATCCAATGATAAGAATAGTGTATGTGTACACATCTGGTCGAATACCCACGTCTTTAAATTTTAATAATAATGCAATTGCCTTGTCAACATGATGGTTTTTGCATAAAGCATCTAATACAGAATTGTAAGTAACTATATTAGGTTGTTGACCTCTATCATGCATCTCATCGACAAGCTCCCAAGCATGCGAGATTCTCCCTGATTTGCACAAACCATCAATAAGGGAACTGTAAGTTATCGTATTAGGAATGAGTTTTTTACGATGCATTTCTTTAAAGAGATTCATGGCTTCATCCACCATTTTAGTCTTACAAAATCCATCAATCAAGATACTGTAGCTCTGAATATTAGGAGCCACTCCCCTTTGGGCCATAATGTCGAATATACCCTTGGCCTTGTTCACCTCATTAACAAGGCAATATCCATCCATCAAAGAGTTATAAGTAACGACATTAGATTTTACACCTTCTTTCATCATCACAGCTAACAAATTTTTTGCTTCTTTCAGCTTTCCTTCCTTACAAAAAGCATCAACCAATATACTAAAGGTATACACATTCGGTTTGATGTTTTCCAATATCATTTTATTGAACAAACCGATTGCATCTTTCAATTGTCCCACAATGCAAAAACCATGAATTAAAGTACTGTAAGTGAAAACATCTGGAGAAATTCTCTTGGCAACCATTTCAGAATATAAATCACATGCATCAATTACAAGTTTATCTTTGCACATGCTATCAATAATTGTATTGTACATTACCACATTAGGCTTAACCAACTTTCCTTCGATCTGCGGCAGCAAGTGCAGGGCTGCTCTTGTTTCTCCTATCTTACATAACCCGTTGATCAAGGTCGCATAAGTAACTTGGTTCAAGTGAAACCCCAGTGCTACCAACTTGTCATGAAAGGGCAGTGCTTTCTGAACCTCACCTTTAAGACAGAGACCCTTGATGAGTGTATTGAAGGTAATGGTATCTGGTTGATAACCCCTCTTGAGAATATTGCCCAATACAGAAAAAGCAAAAGGGATATGACCAAGGTGACAGAAACTATTGATCAAGATGTTCAAAGTAACAATATCTGGTCTAATTCCCCTTAATTCCATTTGTCGATGAAGGGAAGCAGCAGTGGTGTAATGCTTGGCCTTAACAAAGGAACCTAAAATTTTTCCAAATTCAATGAGGGGTGGGATAGGATGCATATGAAGCATGCGATTGAACAATGAAACCACATCACTGAATTGAGGCAGAGATTGAGCGTGCAGGCTTGAAGTTGAGGAGAAGCGAGGATGGAAAGTGGGCTTTGGAAGAAAAGGACGAATCGTGGGAACGACAACAGTAACGACATACCTCAATCTTGAAGGAAACATGGTTGGTTGGTTGGTTGCCGCAGTGATCTTGGCTCAGTTCACTTGAATCTGAATCTGCAGTGCACAACCACTCTCTCTGTTCAATGGAAACTATCACGACCGCAAATAGAGTAAGGGTAGCAACCGCCGCTCTCTGAAGTAAAATGATGGGTTCAGAACTTACACACTTCGGACTCGGATCGCTCTTTATTTTTTTTTAGACCTACCCTAATTAGCGATTTTATAACCGAAAGTGGTCTGGCTAGAAAGATCCCCACCTGCCGCCTTTTGCATCGCATGGGATTAATCTCTAATTCGGGATTCAGTACGGCGTAAGACGATGCCCTCTCAATGATGTGTTTTTTGAGGGAAGGACTCGGATCTTTTTAAGATTAAATATACAAATTGGTCCTCTCACAAAAATCACCGAGAAATAAAAAATACTCTGTCTGTCCAAATTTTAAGAGTTTTTTTGGGTAAAATCTCTCCCACCAAGAAATATAATTAATATAGTTAAAAACAATAAATTTGTTTATAATTTTTATTGTTTTACCTAAACTACCCTTAAATTTATTGGAAAGGTAAATTAGATTACACTTAATTTAATTTATTGATTAAAACAAATGTAAATTAAATAAGGGTAATATGAAAACAAATAATTAATGCTACAAACAAACTTCAAATGGGCTTATAAAATGGGACAAATAAAAAAGTCTAAAAGCTCTTATAATTTGGGATGGAAGGAGTATCAAAAAAATTTTAAACATGAGTCAAATTAGTCTCTGATAGAGACGAAAATGTCATTAAAAATTATTTCTAAGAAGAACTAAATTGACCTACATTTGATGAACAAATTAGTATTTTTCATTTCTCATAGACTAAATTGATCACCGTGATTTTTTTTAGGGACCAATTTGGATATTTCTCAATGTTTTAATGAAAAAATAGCTTTGTTTTGAACAAAAATTGTTTTTAAGAATTTTTTATGTGTTTGTTCAAACTTCTGAAAATCAAAATATGGGAAAAAAATTTGAGAAATCTTATTATTATAAATTTATAATTTCAAAAGTAGTTTCTAATTTAGTTTCTGGAGATATTCATATCGGTTCGGGCTTCATTTTTCTCAACTCGATGTCCAAACCAAACACATTGGCTATGAAAAAAAATTCAACATGAATCAAATTAATGATTTAAACCAACCCAAATTTTTCACATTGGATTTATTCTGATTGGTCGGGTCATTGAGTTGACCTAGACCCATCGTGACATCCCGTTTTTTGGATAAAATGGGTTTAAGTGAGACCCATAAACTTTAGGAAAGATATAGAAACCTTAGGAAAGGCCTAAAAATCCCTGGAAGAGTATAGAATTCCCTAGAATCTTCTAGAAGGACGAAAACTAGATATTTCCCTAATACATCTCTTGCGACGCGATGGTGTTTATGAAGAAACCCTCGCGACGCGATGCACACTTCCAGTCCAATCTTGACACGTGTAAAGATGGAGAATTCTAGAAGGTGTTACTTGATGTATTAATTTAATGGTCACAAGATTTATTAGCAGTTTATGATACGTGGTTACCAGATTTATGATATTTTCTATCAATCTAGTTCATTGTTCTTCCCATATGTTGATAATTTTATATTTCTTTATTTATTTTTTTGCAGTTTCATTGATATAATTATATATATATATATATAATGTATTTTTTTTATTTTATCCGCCATTTGCCGCTACGCCATCCGCCATAAATGGCGGATTTTCGGCTCGCTGTCATAAACCGCCATCCGCCATTGACACCACTGATCTATACGTGCCATGCTTTGCGTACTCTGATAAATGATATGTGTTGTTGCCTTATACTTGTGTGAAAATAAAGTGACGCCTTGTCAAGGCGGGGTGTTATACCCATGGCCACCGCTAATAAAAATAACCCTATATAATGGGCATCATTAAATACACCTTATGGTTTTGCAAGCATACATTCCCCCGGTCACATTTTTATTTTTTCCCAAAATGCCTCTTTCAGTAAATCTATTTTCGGATGTTATAAATTCAGGTCACATGTAAATTAGCCTTTTGAAGCTCCGTAATTCTATTTCTGGAATTGCTTACAGCGGGTCATAAATACTTTTTGGAGGTTATAAAATACACGCGTCAGGGCAATCTGTGTGTTAGTAAATAAATGGATGACACCATACCGATTAAATAAATTATGTTGGTTACACGTCAGTAAATTAAAGGTAGAGATCGCACCGACACTTTGAACGGTTAAGATCACACCGACACTTGTATAAATAGATGTGATCTGAAACACTCAACCTCAGAGTTCTTTCTTTTTCGTTGCTTCACTCCATTTTCCATCTTTCACTCTCCTTCGTTATAAAAACGAGTTTGACACTTGTTATTATTACAATGCTCAAATTACAACAACTAATAGGGGGGGGTGCATGGACCAGAGCTAGTGTATCTTTGAAATTTGGGTCAGTCATGTGGTCGATGGAGTCGGGCGGTAGTGGCACCTAATATGGGTGGCGGCCCAGACTGTTACACTAAGTCTATGGTTTAACCCCAAGTGGATTGAGACAAAGACTTCACTTAAGAAAGATTTCAATCATGGCAAACAACATATTAATCCTTCCAAGAATCAAATTTAACATTAGTTTGGCAAAGATCACCATTCTCTTAAAAAAGTTGCATCAGAATCCACTAAGAACATGTCACATTTGAAAATTCATTGAAAGTTCAATGAAGTTTCAACATTATTAAAATTTGGTAATGAAGGCCCCAGATAATTGTCCCAAATTTTTAAAGATTCATAGAGTAAGGAAACTGCCCAAACAGAAGGCATATCAGTTAAATGTTGAAGAAAATTGGGTACTTATACTCCAACTTAGTCCAATTTTATAAATAAATCTCGACTTCTTTTTAAACTGAAGCTTTGTGTCCCTAATTATGCATATCTAAGCATCAAATTCTCTAAATTGGATTCATTTATATCTTGGAATTTCCAGCCCAAAGCAAGGAGATAAAACAGCATGATAAAATGAACTCAAAACTACACATCTAATTTAAACTGGTGTGGATAAACCTTTAATTGTGATTCACTTCAATTGCTATTCAATCTTTCATCACCTAATCACAACTTCAGATTGGTATTATCAAGTATACTAGTTTTAGAACCTTATTAATTCTTGAATCAATCAAGAGCATAAAAGATAGCACACTAGCCTACATTGCTAACACCATTTGAGTACCTAGATTTTGGAGGATCAATTCATCATCAAATCTTACAAACCATTATAATCAAGTTTGTACAGTTTCTATAAACAATTCAAACCAAAATTTAAGATAAAATTTTCATCCAAAAATGCAAAATCAGCAATTATGCTGAAAATAGAATCATGCTTCCCGTAAGCATTCAAGTATTAGAAGTTGTGTTTCTAGTGACCAAACAAACAATTTCAAGACCTATAAGTTCTCAATGCAGCAATTTAATTTAGCCATAAGAAACAAGCTAAGTCATTCTTAGCTCACTTTAATTAAATGCCAAGCTTATGCCTGTTGTGTACAACTCGGGTCTTCGAAGAACAAAGGAAGAAAATACTTTCTTGTATTACTCAGCAGACTAAGGCTGCTTATATAGAAAAAAAATACATTAATGATTTCCTAAAATAGAAGATACTAATTAATAATAAAATACAATCAAATCTGACGAAATAAATATAAAATAAAATCTAGGAGAATATTATCGGGATTGGGCTTGATTCTCCAACACCCCCCTCAAGTTGGTGCATAGATATCTGTCATGCCAAACTTGCCTATTAACCGCTCAAAATTGGGCCTGGCCAAGCTCTTGGTCAGAATGTCCGCAGTTTGCTGATTAGAAGTCACAAAAGGCAAACAGATAATTCCAACATCCAGTTTTTCTTTTATGAAATGGCGGTCAATCTCAATATGCTTGGTCCTATCATGCTGAACAGGATTATGAGCTATACTTATTGCGGCCTTACTGTCACAATAGAGCTTCAAAGGTAGATCAACTGTCGCTCTAAGTTCCTTTAAGACTCTGTAAATCCATAAGCCTTCACAAATACCTTTAGCCATTGCTCTAAACTCGGCTTCTGCACTGCTTCTAGCAACAACTCCTTGTTTCTTACTTCTCCAAGTAACCAGATTTCCCCATACATAGGTACAATATCCAGTTGTGGATTTCCTGTCGATAACTGAACCAGCCCAATCTGCATCTGTAAAGATGGCAACATTCTTCTCATCAGTTTTCTTAAAATACAAGCCCTTCCCCGGGTTGGTCTTTAAGTATCTTAAGATCCTGTATACTGCCTCAAGATGTTCCTCATAGGAAGAGTGCATGAACTGACTTACAACACTCACAGAGAATGCAATATCAGGCCTGGTGTGAGATAGGTAAATTAGTTTACTAACTAGACTCTGGTATCTGCCAATATCAACCGGAACACTACCCTTCTCCCACAGCTTCATATTAGGATCCATGGGAGTGTCTGCTGGCCTACATCCACTCATCCCAGTTTTCTCCAAGAGATCCAGAATGCACTTTCTTTGGGAGACTACAATTCCCTTCTTTGAGCGAGCAACCTCCATACCAAGGAAATATTTCAATGCTCCCAAATCCTTGATCTCGACTCGCTACTAAGTTTCTCTTTAATCTCTCCATTTCTACCGTATCATTTCCGGTGAGGATGATGTCATCTACATAGACTATCAAAACAGCGATTTTTCCATTAGGAGAAAGTTTTGTGAACAATGTGTGATCTGCTTGTCCTTGAGTGTATCCCTGTCTTTTTATTGACTGGGTGAACCTTCAAACCAAGCTCTTGGAGATTGTTTAAGGCCATAGAGTGATTTCTCCAACTTACACACCTTTGACGCAAATTTTCTTTCAAAGCCAGGAGGACAGTCCATGTATACTTCTTCCTCTAAGTCACCATTGAGGAAGGCATTCTTCACATCAAGTTGATTCAGTGGCCAGTCTAAGTTGGCAGCAAGAGATAGAAGAATTCTGACAGTGTTTAACTTTGCAACAGGGGCAAAAGTCTCTGAGTAGTCTATGCCATAAGTCTGGGTGAAGCCTTTAGCCACCAACCGAGCCTTGTACCTTTCAATTGAATTATCTGAGTTGTACTTCACAGTAAAAACGCACTTACAACCCACAGTCTTCTTTCCTTTTGGTAACGTCACAACTCTCCAAGTTTTGTTCTTCTCAAGGGCTCTCATCTCCTCAAACACAGCTTCCTTCCACTTTGGAACTTTTAGAGCTTCCTGTACATTTTTTGGAATTTCTACAGCAGACAACTGAGAGGTAAATGCAGCAAAAGAGGATGACAAATTTGAATATGACACATACTTGGATAGAGGATGCTTAGTACAAGATCTAATACCTTTCCTAAGCGCTATAGGGAGATCTATTGCAGAAGATTCATCATGACCTATAGGTTCAGAAGAAGACTTACCTGTGTCAGGTTCACTAGGTGAATTTTCTCTTGGTTCGGACTCTTGGCAGTGCTGGAGAGTGAGTTCCTTATTTCCTTTCTTATGGTTTTTCTTCTCGAAGACCTTTCCCTTCCAAGTTTTGTCACCATCATTGAACCTATTTCTTGTCTCCTAATGGGAATCATTTTGTTGTGGCATTACGGTTAATTCATCACCAGTTTCACAGGCTTGTTGGTCATGCTTTTGATTTAAAGATGTCGCCTCAGAATCAATGAGAACCTCTTCCATAGTGGGAATGGGCTCAGGTAAGAATTCATGGGCATTTTCTTTTGGTGCAACACACACAGTCTCAGGCTCTTGTAACAAATAAACATTATCCAAAAAAATGGTGTTTTCAAACGAATCTTTTTCAAATGAATCTTCTTTTGGATTCCCCCCCTGAAGATGAATGTCACTGAAATAAGGTTGTTTTTCAAAAAATGTGGCATCCATAGTCACAAAAACCTTTTTGGATTTTGGATCAAAACACTTGTAACCTTTTTAGGTAGGGGAGTAACCAATGGAAACACATTTTATAGCTCGTGGTTCCAATTTTCCTAGATGCTTATGGTCATGAACAAAAGTAGTACACCCAAAGATTTTCAATGGCAAATCAACTAAAACACGAGTCAAGGGAAAACAATTTTTGAAAACATTGAGAGGAGTTTGAAATTGTAAGACTTTGGATGGCATACGGTTAATTAAATATGCAGCCAAAAACAAATTTCACCTATAGGTATTTTGGCACCTTATTTTCAAAGAGTAAGGCACGAGCCACCTCAAGGAGGTGTCTATTCTTTCTTTCCGCAATCCCATTTTGTTGGGGTGTATTAGTACAAGAACTATGATGCACAACACCATTTTCAAGAAAAAAATCTCTTAAAATCATGTTGAAATATTTTTTCCCGTTGTCACTTCTAAAGACTTGAATATTAGTTTGGAATTGAGTTTGCACCATTTTGAAGAAGTTTTTGACAGCTTGTCCAACTTCAGATTTTTCTTTTAACAAGTATACCAAACAAAGTCTAGTGTGGTCATCTATAAAAGTTATAAACCACTTTTTGTTAGAAAAAGTATTTATTCTATTTGGACCCCAAACATCACTGTGAATAACTGCAGAAGGTTTAGATTCTTTATAAGGTTGAATAGGAAATGAAGAACGATGATGTTTTGCAAACTCGCAGGTTTCACAATGAAATAAAGATGGGTCTTTATCATTAAACAATTTTGGAAAAAGATGTTTCAAATAACGGAAACTTGGATGTCCCAATCGTAAATGTCATAATATAATGTCATCATTACTACTAGAAACAAAAATAGATTCAAAACAGGAACTTATAGATTGAACTTGTGGTCTGGAGTCGATTCCATCTTCAAGGTAGTAGAGTCCCCCACTCTCTTTAGCACTGCCAGTCGTCTTCCCCGAGTTCAAATCCTTAAAAACATAATAAGAATGAAGAAAGTTAGCTTGACAGTTACTATCTCGAGTTAATTTAGTAATTGACAAAAGATTACAAGACAAGTTAGGGACATGTAGGACATCCTTAAGAGTTAATAAGGGTGATAGAACTATGGAACCTTTTCCCGCAATGGTTGAAAGAGAGTCATCTGCAATTTTAACTTTCTGGTTACCTGCACAGGGACTATATGAAGAAAACAGACTCGACTCTCCAGTCATATGATCGGTAGCACCTGAATAAATGATCCAAGAATGACTGGGACTGACACTAAGGAGAGCAGTATTTAGAAAATTACCTCTCTGAGCTATTGCACAAGAAGGATTTTGAGATTCAAGAAGCTTGTACAGTTGGTCTAATTGTTCCTTAGTGAATGGAAATGAGCTTGAAGGAGACTGCTTCTCTTGATCAGAAGTACTAGCCTGAAGAGCACGACCTTCATTCCCCCCTTTCTTCTTCAAGTTAGGAGGCTTACCATGGAGTTTCCAACATGTCTCCCGTGTATGATAGGGACGTTTGCAGTGATCACACCATGGTTTTTTCCCGTCTTTCTTCCCTTCTTCATTGGAATTCCTACTGACAAGTGCAGATCCTTCCACCTCAGCCATAGGAGTTGTCTTTCCCATCATGACACTCTGTCTAGCCTCCTCTCGCCTTACTTCTGAGAATGTTTCCCAGATTGTTGGCAACGGGATCTTTCCTAGAATTCTACCTCTGACTTCATCGAGGTCTTTGTTAAGGCCGGCTAGAAAGACAAAGACACGATCATTCTCCTGTCTCTTAAGGAACAACACATTGTCCTCAGTACATTTCCAGTGATCATCATAGCAAAGATCAAGTTCCTGCCGCAAAGTCATCAATTCATTGTAATAAGTAGTGACATCCTTGTCACCTTGTTTGGCATGCCATAACTTTGATTTGAGATCAAAGATCTGAGAAGAATTCTGAATGTCAGAATAAGTGTCTTTGACGGCCTCCCAAACATCTTTAGCAGTTGGCAAGAACATGAAGGGATTTCCAATTGTTGGCTCCATGGAATTAATTAGCCAAGCAATAATTAGGGAGTTTTCAGACTTCCAAGCCCTAAAGCTTGGATCTACTTCTGCAGGTCTGGGTACATCTCCTGTAAGAAACCCAAATTTTCTTTTGCCATCCAGCACTAATCTCACAGTTTGAGACCATTCTGTGTAGTTTCTCCTATTGAGACGTTGAACATCAACCTTAAGGGAGTTGGAGGATCCCTCATAATTGTTGAAAGGGTTATGGGTTGAATGTCCATAGGGAAAAACTCCTTGAAAGCCGAAGCCACCTCCTGGGCTGCCGCCAGCACCTCCAGTGCCGTTGCCGCCGCCTCCGCCTCCTGAGCTGACGCCACTTGCGCTGTCATGCGCAATGCCTGGGCCGCCACTTCCGCCACCGGTGCCTGGGCCACCGTCAGTGATGATGGATCCATCACTGTTACTGCTCCCTGTAAGAGCCTGCTTCCATGAGTTGTTGTTTTTTGTCATGAGGAAGGAGAAAGAGTAATCCCTTGATCAAAATACTGCCGTACGGAATGAACAGTACCCACTACGGTTTTACGCGGAAGTGAGACCCTCAAGATCGAGAGCTCTTGATACCATGTAGAGAACAAAGGAAGAAAATACTTTCTTGTATTACTCAGCAGACTAAGGCTGCTTATATAGAAAAAAATACATTAATGATTTCCTAAAATAGAAAATACTAACTAATAATAAAATACAATCAAATCTGACGAAATAAATATAAAATAAAATCTAGGAGAATATTATCGGGATTGGGCCTGATTCTCCAATAAGCTATAATGGGACCTTATTTACTCATTCTGCAGCAATTTAATTTAGCCATAAGAAACACGCTAAGTCATTCTTAGCTCACTTTAATTAAATGCCAAGCTTATGCCTGTTGTGTACAACTTGGGTCTTCGAAATTCAACCTTAAGTTTAGCATTCTAACACAGTTCAGCTTTGTAAGAATAGGATGATTATGAAGAAGCACAAGTATTCCAAAGAAAGAGAATTTAACTTACTTGTTATGTGCCAATAGCTCACTTTATTAACCCTTAACTTAGGCTCAACCAACCAAATCCTTAGCAACCCATTTTCCTTCTACCAATTCCTCTTCTTAAGTTCAATTATGAGCTATAATTCAAGCTCAAAACTGCAGACATCAGAATTATGCAGCAAAACAGATTCCACATGCATTATTGCACTCAAATGCGACTACTTTAGCCCCTTTCTACTTCTAATTAGTGTCTACTGCACTTAGGTCCAAAATCAGCCATTGAAGTCCTTATTCGATGTTTTCAAAACACCTTAGATTCATTTATGAGGCAATATTATGCATTAACATTCATTGCCAAACATAATTGCAAGGAAATACCATGAAATGAAACTTTCGAGAAAGCATCACTCATTTCAAGCTTCGGGTGCAACCACTTTGGTTTACATGGAAATGAAATTCTCCAAATTTAAGACCTGTATTTGGACATATCTTCTAAGCATGTTAACCAGCAGTTTGATTAAATTTTCCTCACCAAAACTGTGATCTGCACATAACAGCAAACCCCATTTGGTGAATTTGTGTAAACTATAGTTGCTTAGTTCATTTGTTTTGAATTCCTAAGTTGTGTTGAATGTAGTTAAGCCTATGTAGATCATTCTTATCCTTTAATTACCTCTCTTCCAGCTTTGTTGGAGGCCATAACTCCAGCTACAACAAGCATAAAGAATTCATTATGCAGAAACAAAAAATTCTGCACCCTCACAAACATACAAAATCACCATCTACCTAATTTCACTTCATGCTTGTATAGTCATTCACCAAAATCACATAGGTCCTTCATAACTCAATGCATTCCATTTAAATGCGCATGCAAACCTATTTTCTGCAGAATCCAATAGCAAGAATGCAGAACTGGTAGCCAAACACAAGACAAAGTAAGCAATTAAGTTCAAAAAGCATTAGTTCCGACTCAAACCTCACTTCTGATGATTCTTTAGGTACTAAATATTCATCTTCAGTTCAAGACGGTCATATCATACCTCATTAAAACTCATATTTTCACCTTATAAGGTAGCATGCTACATGAATTCTTACACCCACCATCTGAAATCAAGTTTGTAGAGAAAGTTAAAGCTGGAATGATTTAGTTTTTATTTGAATATGAGAAGAGACAACTTCATGGTGTATGCAACGCTTCCTGTGATAGAGCTATCAATATTGTGCCTAATGCCTTCACTTCATCAGGAAGCAATTCCCTGCTCAGGTAAGAATCCACTTGCTTCATTTTCTGAATTTCGGCAAGTGCACAACATCCTTTTGATCCTGAGCGCAAGAGCGCATTTTGTTACTTCAGTCAACATCATGGTCACAGTTTTTAATTGATCTGCTTTAGGTAAGTTCATTCCAATTTGATGCTGTAAGCCACTCTCTGAAAATTCCTTTTCGGCTAACAAGTTTAACTTCGGGCTATCTGAAAAGCAGGTTCGCTCTTGTATATGGTTAGTTTTCGATGAAAGTGCAAACCATCATCTCAGATGTTCACAATATTTGCTAAAATATGCTCTTTACAAAGCAAGTCAATGTTTATAAATAATGGCACACTTAACTCGAGCCTTTTCAGCTACACAATTTGTAGAAGATTGTAGAAGATTCGGTTCTATTTTACTCTGATTGTAGAAGATTCGGTTCTATTTTACTCTAATTTTATTCTGATTCTATTTCCCCTTAATTGTCATTTATTACATTGATTACATTAGGTTTTATTTCCTTAATTTCCTCTTTGTAATCTCTCTATAAAAGAGGCCCTATTCTATGAATAAAAATATACAGAAGTATTTGTTTCTGTTTTACAATATGGTATCAGAGCTTTAGGCTTCGATCCTTCTTCCCTGTTTTAGGATTCGGTCCCTCTTCCTTTTTTCTTTTTTTCCCTCTGCGCGATGACGAAGCCAAAGAACATGGAGGCAGCCTCATCAAGGGGCCGACGACAACGCAGCGGCCACGAGGCAGCGGCCCGGCCGGTGGTCCAGGCGACGGTGCTAGAGGTGGAATCGTCACTGGTGGAGGCAGCCCAGGCGTCGCGAGTGTTGGAGGGGCTGGTCCAGGCGCAGGAGGCACCGGCGGTGTCCCAAACGGCGGCGCAGGTCCCGAGGTAGGTGGCGCCGGCGGTGGCCCAGGTCCAGGCGGCGGTGGCCAAGGTCCAGGAGTTGGAAGTGGCGGCCCAAGTGGTCTCAGTGGCTGCTTCAATGGACAAGAAGGGTTTTCTAACTCTCTTAAAATTAATGTCACAAAACTTCATGGAAAAAACTATATTGAGTGGTCCCAGACAGTTCGTTTGATCCTGGAGAGCAAAGGAAAATTTGGATTTCTTACAGGAGACACACCAAAGCCTCCAAACAATGATCCAAATTTTGGGATTTGGAGATCTAAGAATTCTCTAATCATTGCGTGGCTGGTCAATACCATGGAACCGGCTATTGGAAAGTCGTTCATGTTCTTACCGACTGCAAGGGATGTTTGGGAAGCTGTTAAAGATACATACTCTGACATTCAGAATTCCTCTCAGATTTTTGATTTAAAATCTAGGTTATGGCATGCCAAACAAGGTAATAGAGATGTGACTACTTACTATAATGAAATGATGACTTTGTGGCAGGAATTGGATCTATGCTATGAGGACAGTTGGAAGTGTACTGAAGATAGTGTTGTGTTCATCAAAAGGCAAGAGAATGATCGTGTGTTTATGTTTCTTACTGGGCTGAATAAGGAACTAGATGAAGTAAGAGGTAGGATTCTAGGGAAGACTCCCTTGCCTACTATTCGTGAAACTTTCTCGGAAGTCGGGAGAGAAGAGGCCAGACAAGGAGTTATGATGGGTAAGACAGTGCAAATTTCAGAAACAGAGGGTTCTGCACTTGCTACCAGAAACTATAGGGATGACGGAAAAAAATTTGACAAATGTTGTGAGCATTGCAGAAGCCCAGGGCATACCCGTGAGACTTGTTGGAAGCTCCATGGCAAGCCTGCGAATTGGAAGAAAAAGGGCGGCGGTGAGAACCGTGCACTTCAAGTTAGTACCTTTGATCAAGAGAAGCAGTCTTCTTCAAGCTCGTTTCCTTTTACTAAGGAACAGATAGATCAACTGTACAAACTTCTTGAGTCTCAAACCCCTTCCTGTTCTATAGCACAGAGAGGTAACTTTGTTAAAACTGCCTTCCTTAGTGTCAATCATACTTGGATTGTTGATTCAGGTGCAACTGACCATATGACAGGAGAGTCTAGTCTTTTCTCTTCATAAAGTCCTTCTGCAGGTAACCAGAAAATAAAAATTGCAGATGGCTCCTTATCAGCCATTGCAGGAATAGGGTCCATTGTCCTGTCTCCGACATTAACTCTCCAAGATGTCCTTCATGTTCCAAAATTATCATGTAGTCTCTTATCAGTTAGTAAACTTGCCCGAGATAAAACCGCCAAACTCATTTTTTTTCTTCTCATTGTGTGTTTCAGGATTTGAACTCGGGGAGGATGATTGGCAGTGCTAAGAAGAGTGGGGGACTCTATTACTTTGATAATGGACTTGGACCAGAACAATATCAACCGAGAGGTTCCTGTTTTGAATCTAGTTTTATTTCTGATAACAATAATGATATTATGTTATGGCATTTGCGGTTAGGTCACCCGAGTTTTAGGTACCTAAA
Organism: Calophaca sinica; assembly: GCA_037113605.1. Taxonomy (NCBI): domain Eukaryota; kingdom Viridiplantae; phylum Streptophyta; class Magnoliopsida; order Fabales; family Fabaceae; genus Calophaca; species Calophaca sinica. Next base: position 72,278,736 of record CM073737.1, on the reverse strand, counting down.
ACATTTATTTCCTAAGTTGTTTAATAATAAAGATCCTTCGTTGTTTAATTGTGAGACTTGTGAATTTGCAAAGCATCATCGCTCCACTTTTCCTTTGCAATCTTATAAGCCAACAAAGCCATTTTCTATGATTCATAGCGATGTTTGGGGCCCTAATAAAACAAGCACACCCTCAAATAAAAAATGGTTCATCACTTTTATTGATGATCACACTAGACTTTGTTGGGTGTATTTGCTAAAGGAAAAATCGAAATTTGGTCAAGTTGTTAAAAATTTCTTTAAAATGGTGCAGACTCAATTTCAAACAAATATTCAAGTTTTCATAAGTGATAATGGAAAGGAATATTTTAATATGATTTTGGGGGATTTTTTTCTTGAGCATGGGGTTGTGCATCAAAGTTCTTGGGTTCATACACCGCAACATGTAACTAATTGCAGAAAGAAAAAATAGACATCTCCTAGAAGTTGCTAGAGCCTTGTTATTTGAAACCAAAGTTCCAAAATACTTGTGGGGTGAAGCGATTTTAACTGCTGCATATTTGATCAATCGCATGCCGTCCAAGGTCCTACAGTTTCAAACACCAATCAATGTTTTCAAGGAATGTTTCCCTATGGCTCATCTTTCTGCTAATTTACCGTTAAAAATATTTGGATTTACTGTTTTTGTTCATGAACACAAGAATCTTGGAAAATTAGAACTACGTGCTATAAAATGTGTTTTTATTGGATACTCTCTAACCCAAAAAGGTTATTAATGTTTTGATCCAAAATCAAAGAAATATTTTGTGACCATGGATGTCACGTTTTTTGAAAACAAACCGTTTTTTGAGGACACTCATCTTCGGGGGGGAGTCAAAATGAAGATTCTTTGAAATCATTACTTTATCTGAAAACTCACATGATTCTGAAACTTGTACAACTACTGCACCAATAGCAAATGACCATGATTCACTATCTAGACCTACTCCTATCATGAGTAAGGCTCCTACTAACTGGGTCTACATCTCAAAATCAAAACTCTGACAAACAGCCTTTGGAAATAGAAACATTTGAAGAACTAATTGAAATGCCACAACATGATTCTTGTGAAGAAGGAAATAACAGATTCAAAGGAGGTGACCCAAGGTTTAAGGGAAAGTTCTATATTTCAAAGAACAGTAAGAAAAACACAAATGAAGCTCCAACTGTCCAGCACTGTCATGAAACCGAACTGAGAGAAAATCCGGTCAGTCAACCCGAGACAGGTAAGTCCTCTTCTGAAACTAAGAACCACATTGAATTCTCTGATTTAGACATTCCAATTGCGCTTAGGAAAGGTATTAGATCTTGTACTAAGCATCTTCTGTCTAATTTTGTGTCATATTCAAATTTGTTTTCTTCCTATGCTGCTTTTAGCTCACAATTGTCCAATATAGAAATTCCAAGTAATGTACAGGAAGCTCTAAAAGTTCCAAAGTGGAAGGAAGCTGTTCTTGAAGAGATGAAAGCGCTTGGGAAGAATAACACCTGGAGTGTTCTGAACTTGCCATCTGGAAAGAAAACAGTAGGTTGTAAATGGGTCTTCACTGTGAAGTTCAATTCAGATGGATCCGTAGATAGATACAAGGCTCGTTTGGTGGCTAAAGGGTTCACTCAGACCTATGGCATAGATTATTCAGAGACCTTTGCTCCTGTTGCAAAGCTAAACACTGTCAGGATCCTTTTATCCCTTGCTGCCAACTTAGATTGGCCGTTACATCAACTGGATGTGAAGAATGCCTTCCTCAATGGTGACCTAGAGGAAGAAGTATACATGGATGCTCCCCCTGGGTTCGAAGAAAGGTTTGGGTCAAATGTGTGTAAATTAAGAAAAGCACTTTATGGTCTTAAACAGTCTCCGAAAGCATGGTTTGACAGGTTCACCAAATCTATGAAGAAACAAATATGGATACAACCAAGGACAGGCTAATCACACACTATTCACAAAATTCTCTTCCGATGGGAAGATTGCTGTACTAATTGTCTATATTGATGATATCGTGCTTACAGGGGATGATGTAGAAGAGATGGACATACTGAAGAGAAACTTAGCAAAGGAATTTGAAATCAAGGATTTGGGAGCAATGAAGTACTTTCTTGGCATGGAGGTTGCCAGATCAAAGAAGGGAATTGTGGTTTCCCAATGAAAATACATTCTGGATCTTTTAAAAGAAACTGGAATGAGTGGTTGCAGACCAGCTGATACTCCCATGGACCCAAATGTGAAGCTTTGGGAGAAAGGGAAAGTCCCTGTTGATATTGGTAGATACCAGAGACTAGTTGGCAAGCTAATCTATTTGTCCCATACCAGACCTGATATTGCCTTCCCTGTGAGTGTTGTAAGCCAATTTATGCACTCTCCTTATGAAGAGCACCTTGAGGCGGTCTACAGAAGTTTGAGGTACTTGAAGGCCAATCCTGGGAAGGGCCTGTACTTTAAGAAGAGTAGTGAGAGGAATGTTGTTGCCTTCACTGATGTAGATTGGACTGGGTCAGTTATTGACAGAAAATCAACCTCTGGATATTGCACCTATGTGTGGGGAAATCTGGTAACTTAGAGAAGCAAGAAACAAAGCGTGGTTGCTAAAAGTAGCGCTGAGGCTGAATTTAGAGCAATGGCCCAAGGTATACAGGAAGGGATATGGATCTACAGAATTATGAAAGAACTCAAGATAAAGGTTGACCTCCCATTGAAGTTATTCTGTGACAATAAAGCAGCAATAAGCATAGCTCACAATCTCGTCCAGCATAATAGAACCAAGCACATTGAGATTGATCGAAATTTCATAAAGGAGAAACTAGAGGCTGGCATTATTTGCATTCCCTTTGTGACTTCCAGCCAACAGACAGCTGACATCCTGACCAAGAGCTTAGCTCGGCCCACCTTTGAGAATTTATTAGACAAGTTGGGCTTGATCGATATCTATGCACCAACTTGAGGGGGGGTGTAGAAGGTTGTAGAAGATTCGGTTCTATTTTACTCTGATTGTAGAAGATTCGGTTCTATTTTACTCTAATTTTATTCTGATTCTATTTCCCCTTAATTGTCATTTATTACATTGATTGCATTAGGTTTTATTTTCTTAATTTCCTCTTTGTAATCTCTCTATAAAAGAGACCCTATTCTATGAATAAAAATATACAGAAGTATTTGTTTCTGTTTTACAATACAATTTTAAATTTTACACAATCTTGTTTCAGTTAAAAAGGCAAGCTGAGCTCCCAGCTCAGCACGGCAGACTTCAGGGAAGGGTCAAACCTACTGTGGATTTATTGAAAGCAGCCTTACCTTTGCATTTTTAAATGACGGATTTCACGACTCAAAACTGTGACATAGTCAAACGTCAACAAATTCAATCGTTGCACCTAGACTCCCCTGCTAAACAATCTTGTTTCAATTACTGTTTTAAGTTTATATAATTCTGCTTACTGACAGTAGGATATAATCATCTACCTTTCCTTTTTTTTTTTTGATTGAATAATCATCTACCTGTCATTAATTACCACTTGAGCAGAACATAAAGTCATGCATATTAGCATCATTTTGTAGAAAGACTAAAAGGGACTCTGATATAGGTTGAGCATTATGCATTAATCCAGGTGTACACCTTAGCTTATCTAACTGTCTTGAAATATTGTAGGACTTGTGTCATTCATGTCACTGAACTTGAAAATATCACCAACAAAAATTTATCAGCAATTAAGGTGGTAAATTGGAAACAATTTCACTCTGAAAGGACAATGCTTTTTTTTTTTTATTAAATGAAAATTTATACTTTTATTAAATGAAGATTTACAACTTAGAACTCACATAAACATTGCATTTACAAATTAACCACCCCATTAGATGGATTAACCGCACATTATGCAATTGATCCTTTTTTTGGTAAAATCATGTTGAAGTCCAAGTTGGTTCTAGATTACAACTCTCAATCAAATCATTATTTTCAAAGAGGTAATAACAATAGACAAATATCAAAACATCTAACTTAATTTTCTGCTGGGAATAAAATACAGACCTTATCGTCATTCGATTGTACATTGGTAATTGTGTGAGAACGGATGTTATGGCAGAGAGAATCCAAATAAGACCTTAACACCGAAAGGAACCCCTTTGCAGCTTCAATCTGCAGGGACACCGACACTCATAAGAACAACAGATGAATATATCGAGACATGTTTGATAACAGTTAGACATGGAAATAACTGAAAAATTATCAGAGATACTACTCGAACTCTTCTGAGTTCCGAGGATACACATGCACAATATAATGATGAACTGCTAGGAAAGGGAAAAACTTTCATAAAAGGCTATTGAATCCCTTGATATAGTACACATGCAAGCAAGCATGATTAACATCTTCAATAATCAAGATACCAAAAATGACTGAAAGTGTAGAATGAGAGTAATAAAGAGGAAATCAGATAGTGCAGTTAATAATGATGATTTCATTAAGAAGGGCACACCTGCACTTCTGTGCATTCATACATACACCGGCCTTCTCCTTCCCAAGTAACTTTCTCCTACAAGAGTTGCATGATAAGGGTGTAAAGAAGAGATTAGCTCTTTCTGTCTTGGCAGTTGTGGTATTGTTGGTGACTTCACCTATTGCAACAAATTAGCAGATAAGCTCATGGAAAGCATATAATTGTAGGAGCTTAGTTCCATTTCTTTTCTGGGGAGGATTAATTGATTAAAGGAGCATCTGCACTGACATGAACCCACAATGAACCACAAATATCTAACAGTTGTACGGTGTAAAAATAAATGGTTACTACTCTAAGAAGAATCACGGAAACACATAACATAGCAATTAGAAGGAAGCTCCTCTGAGTTCTGCAAACCTGCAACATATTGGCATGGCAACACACACATGTCTGTTTATGTGTCTGTTGTAAATTGATTTACAAAAATATTCAAAAATTCCTAATCACCGATGAAATTACCAAGATAAGTCGCGGACTAGGTCGCTCTCTTTAAGACGTTTCGCGGCACTGCTCAAAGGTGCAAGCAGGCTATCAACCACGACGTCTCAGGGATAAAGCAATTTCAGTCAAATTGAATTTCACAGCCGTAGAAATCCGTTCAAGATATACACCTTCTGATATATGGTTTTTCAAAAAAAACCACTCGAAATATAGTTTCACAAAACCACTCGACTGTTGCACATTTTTGAACGGAAGAAAAATAAACGGGAAGAGAAGAGAATAAACTCGGTAAGTGCGTCGAGTTTTGGGCGATTTGAAGCTGATACGGAGTCTCGTATTTATAGGCGATTACTGTCTCTGATAGAATAGTGACCAAGTAAACGCACAATTTAAATTTAAAAAATTAATTTTACCAAAAAAGAAGTACACCACACAGCCCGGCCGAACAGCGGCGACGCGCGCGCGCATGTGGTGGTCACTTTGTGTGCGTCCTCTCCCTCTTATAAAAGTGGGTACCCCTTGGGGCACATCCCAAGGGGGTGAGCTCCACATATATAAACACTCTTAAAGTGTCTATTCTCTCCTATGTGGGACTTCCCAATTTTTCAATTCACTACTCCAAGTTCCAACAGTGTCAAATTAAATAAAAATAAATATGAGCATCAGTGAACAGAGTGAGAGCGGAATAGAGAAGCCAAGGCCACAGGCCACACAAACACACTGAAATGTAGAAGGCAGAGAGAATGGAAGTATAGAGAATCGGAGTTGAATAGAGGGAGAGGGAAAGTGGAGAACGTTTTGCATATAGGAGATTAGCTCTTACTTTTCTAACTATTTCTTCTTATCATTTTTAACTTAAGTTCAATTTTGCCTTCTAATCTAATTGTTATGAGAAAAAAATTGAAAATTTTGGTATCCATTTGCGTCCCTTCAAACGTTCAGCGACATAGGAGGAGTGTTGGCTAAGTGTCACAGTCATGTCTAGCACGTGTATTAGCCAATAAAAAAAATTATTCGGACACCTGACAAGGAGAAGGAGTGTCTGGCACAAATTATACAAGTGTTAAAGTCGGACACCTACCTGTCAGACAATCCAGTAATAGCTCCCGTGTTACACACACAGCTGACATGAAGTATCATCTGACAAATTAATCAAACTACAAAGATTAAATTATCAAATTACTAAAACTGAACATTGCCTCAACCAAATCCCATCAACCTGCCTGCCACAGTCTACATGATCTAAGCAAAATGTACAATTGGTCTACATTTAATACCCACAAACTTGTCCTTTCTTCACAAAAAGGGGAAAAAAATATATACTGTATTCCAATAATGTATTCCACAAGCAAATGGAAAAACAATACAAGTAATACATACAGAAGCACAAAATCAATGATATTTAGAATAATGATTTCCTTCATTTGGAAGTGGAACCATAACTTCACAATTAAAAAAGGAAAGAGAAGGTCACACATACTAATGCTCAGTAAATTGTTGGGGGGTAAAATAGAGTTGATTTTTATTAGCATTAAAAAGCTGCATAAAAAATCACAAACCTGGTTTCTATTGGCATCAACCACAATAACATTGGTAAACTTTGACTGGACTTCACTGGTCTTGTTCTTGATACCAACCTAGAGCAATAGTTTTGTAGCAATCAGAGACACCAGCAATGGTATTATCAACTGACCGGTTAAGATAAAATCAGTTGAACTCGAAATCAAATTTAAAACTACGCACTCCAGTAGCAAATCTAACTTTATCTTCCAATGCTCTAAAGAAATATATCAAATATCAATATCTAATGCAGCATTTTATGGTAAAAGTCATGCGATCGTACTTTAGCAAATTAGTACTAGTAAACTCACAATGGATGCCGTGGGAAAAACTTTATGAGCAACACCACGGGCAAAATTTGGCTCTTATAAGATGCCGAATTGTATATATTAGTGTCTCTTAATTTAATCATTAAGATTTTATCATCTTAATAATTTGTAATATATAGTATTCTTAATAATTTGTAATATATAGTATTATTTACATGTTTTATTATATAACCTTAATCTTTTTAATCAATTATAATTTCACATTTTACCTTTTACAATAAAGTCAGAAGATGAAAAATGACGTCCACACAAAGTTTTAGGTTACGTGTAAAAACATATTAAAAAGGATAATTTGGTGTCATAAAGTTTTCCCCATGGCATCCATTGTGAGTTTACTAGTACTAATTTGCTAAAGTACGATCGCATGACTTTTACCATAAAATGCTGCATTAGGAAAATGTATCCATAAAATAGTAATAAGAAAATCACTTTGGGCAAACCTTTTGTTTTTATTATACAAACAAACCTTACCTTAGTTTATTGATCAGGTGTGTTTCCCCTAATTAGTTATTATGTAATATGAATTATACTAATTCGCTGCCAGTAAAGAGTAATCGAACATGTTTTTTTCCATTGGTTCAATTCAAAGAGTGTTGTATTTTATCTAGCCAATACACTTTGGGGAATTCAGAAGTGACAAACAAGCAAATCAAATCCGAGAGGCCATAAAGCATCAATATTGTACTCACTCACTAGGCTAGAAGCAGAGAGAACAGAAACTTTGAAAAAATTAGCATACAAACACATAACTAGACATTGGATCCCTCCATGGAGACAGACACAAATCCACTTCAATCAACAACACATGTAAAAAGGAGCAAATGAAGTGAAACAAGAAACCTCACAGAATATGTTAAGTACATTGTTGCCCTTTGATTCAAGCTACAGTACAGGCACCCATAAAATTATTGAAATCCAAGCTCAACCATCTGCAAAACAAAATGCAAGTTAATGAAGAAATTAACAAGAAAGAGAATCAAAGAAGACATATGGTCTGATTTATTAGCTTTTTAAAAATTGTTTTTTGTTTTATAAAACTTAATATTGAACAAATTTTGTAGTTTTTAAATTTTTGAAAACAAAAAATTGTTTTTAAAAAGTGTAATTCTTAACTTCCATTCCGTTACCTCGCTAGGTTGCGGAACTGAAAGTTGTGAAATCATGAGAATTAGAAGTGGGAATGGAAATTGAAAGATGAGTAGTGGATGATTTATCATCCAAATCAAGCCATGAGCTTCCGCTTTTTGGTGGCCATTCATCAAAGAAGCGATGAACGGTCTTCTGAGCTTCTTCTTGTGTGGTTGTTTTGAGTTGTTGTTGTGAAGTTGCAAGTAAGAAGAGTAGTCATTCTGATTCCTCTGTTGTTTATAAGAGGATGAGGAGGAGTTTATAGTGATACCAAAACTGTGATCTGCACATAACAGCAAACCCCATTTGGTGAATTTGTGTAAATTATAGTTGCTTAGTTATTTTGTTTTGAATTCCTAAGTTGTGATGAATGTAGTTAAGCCTTTATAGATCATTCTTATCCTTTAATTACCTCTCTTCCAGCTTTGTTAGAGGCCATAACTCCAGCTCCAACAAGCATAAAGAATTCTTTATACAGAAACAAAAAATTCTGCACCCTCACACAGATACAAAATCACCATCTTTCTAGTTTCACTTCATGCTTGTATAGTCATTCGCCAAAATCACGTAGGTCCTTCATAACTCAATGCATTTCATTTAAATGCGCATGCAAACCTATTTTCTGCAGAATCCAACAGCAAGAATGCAGAACTAGTAGCCAAACACAAGACAAAGTAAGCAACTAAGTTCAAAGAGCACTAGTTCCAACTCAAACCTGACTTCTCATGATTCTTTAGGTACTAAATATTCATCTTCAGTTCAAGACGGTCATATCATACCACATTAAAACTCATATTTTCACCTTATAAGGTAGCATGCTACATGAAGTCTTACACCCACCATCTGAAATCCAGTTTGTAGAGAAAGTTAAAGCTGGAATGATTTAGTTTTTATTTGAATATGAGAAGAGACAACTTCATGGTGTATGCAAGGCTTCCTGTGATAGAGCTATCAATATTGTGCCTAATGCCTTCACTTCGTCAGGGAAGCAATTCCCTGCTCAGGTAAGAATCCACTTGATTCATTTTCTGAATTTCGCCATGTGCACAACATCCTTTTGATCCTGAGTGCAAGAACGCATTTTTTTTACTTCAGTCAACATCATGGTCACGCTTTTTAATTGATATACTTTAGGTAAGCTCTATTTTTACAAAACGTAACAAAAGAAAAGCATATGCTATCAAATGTATGACACAAGCAACTGGTGCCACGAATATCATTTATTAATTTCAAGACAAGTAGCACGCCTTCTTACCTGTTATTAGTATATTTGGACTAAAGTTTGTGATAGGAACTCCTCAGTAAACTGTATTACATTCAACAAAGTCCCCATATGATTCCCCCTTCCTATTTAATGGAATTTCACCTATTTTCTCTCTCTGTAACTAACACCTCTTTCCCTTGCTAATTCCCACCTAAAAGAGCTAAGGGTCTGGGTTTTGTGGGCCTTTGGGTGTAAATCCGAAGTTGCTTCTCCTTTGTGACTTGCTGCCTGAGAGTCATAGGAAATAGATTGCTATCAACACCACCCCCTGTAGGTACTGACTTGTCAGGGACACTGCTGCCTGATAAAGTTTGCCTCCACCCAAGTTGCTTCTTCTACTGGTTGAGCTTTCCAAAGAGTATGCCATTTTTCGATAGGCTTCCCAGCTTGCTCACTCCGGATGCAAGAACTGTCTCCGGAACAATCGGGCAACTCCCTCAACCTCCAACTCAGAAGGTAGAGTTGTTGATGCAAGATTCCCCTTGAAGGCACGCTTGAACTGGGAATCATGGAATACGGGGTGGACTCCAGCAAATGATGTCATATTGTTGAAATATAATGGACTCCCCAAACCATATACTGAAGCCACATAATGCTGGCAGCTAATTCAAATGGAAAAAACAACACCCATCCAAGAAAAAGTGACTTTCCCATTTCACATTAACATTTTTTGAAGGAAGACTTGTGGCTGAAACAGCTTCAACAAGGCACTCCTTTTGTTGGATGGTAGTGTGCAGGCCATCAAGCTCTGTGAGAAAAAGCTACAACCAGTTGAGCAGTAATGACCAAAAGGAAAATATTAGCAACTTTAACACCAAAGACAACTCAAATGACAGAAAAAAAGGTATGCTTATGTTTTTAACTCTTCCCTTTCTGTAAAAAGACCTTGAGAAATATACAGCAAAAGAAAAGTTCTGTCTATGATTTGGCGTAAATAGAGTCAAACTATACAGAGATAAAATATTCCAAAAAATCATGTAAGTTTCAGCATCAGTTATTTCTGAATCACTAAAACTGAGCACTGATTGAAATAATTTTTTTACGTAAATGAGCAGTTCAACTGTATACTGGGAATTGTGAAGAACACAAAAAGTTATGTTAAGACTTGAAAAATCAACCATTGTTATGGTTAAAATATCAAGAAGAACCTAGCAACATATGACTTGAATCAAAACCTAATGTGATGATGAGCCCATTGCATAGTTCGCCTTCTTTTTTATGTGTAAAAATCAAAAGAATAAAACAAAAAGACTCGATGGATGTCATTAAAATTCAAAATAATAATAGAAAATCATCTTACCAATTTTTAATCTTACAGTAGACCTCTTGCAATCATTTCACGAAGAAGTTTCTCTGCTTTATCATTTTCATCTTTTTCAAAGAGAGAAAGAATAATAACTTCATAAGTTATAGCATCTGGGATGCAACCATTATCTTCCATTTTTGACAGCAAGGCCAATGCTTTATCAAACAAACCGTTGTTACAAAACCCTTGGATCATAATTGTGTAAGTAAAGACATTTAGATTGTAGCCTTTAACCAAAAGATCCTGAAAAACCTCTTGTGCATGCTCAAGTCTTCCACCTTTGCACAATCCATTGATAAGAATATTGTATGTGTACACATTTGGTCGAATACCCTGGTCTTTAAATTTTAATAATAATGCAATTGTCTTGTCAACATGATGGTTTTTGCATAAAGCATCTAATACAGAATTGTAAGTAACTATATCAGGCAGTTGACCTCTATCATGCATCTCATCGACAAGCTCCCAAGCATGTGAGATTCTCCCTGATTTGCACAAACCATCAATAAGGGAACTGTAAGTTATCGTATCAGGAATGACATTTTTACACTGCATTTCTTTAAAGAGATTCATGGCTTCATCCATCATTTTAGTCTTACAAAACCCGTTAATCAAGATATTGTAGCTGTGAATACCAGGAGCCACTCCCTTTTGGGCCATAATGTTGAATATACCCTTGGCCTTGTTCACTTCATCAACAAGGCAATATCCATCCATCAAAGAGCTATAAGTAACAACATTAGGTTTCACACCATCTTTCATCATCACTACTATCAAATTTTTAGCTTCTTTCACCTTTCCTTCCTTACAAAAAGCATCGACCAATATACTAAAGGTATATACATTCGGGTTGATGTTTTCCAATTTCATTTTATTTAACACACTGATTGCATCTTTCAATTGACCCACGACGCAAAAGCCACGAATTAATGTACTGTAAGTGACAACATTGGGAGAAATTCTCTTGGCAACCATTTCAGAATATAAATCACAAGCATCATTAACAAGTTTATCCTTGCACAGGCTATCAATAATTGTGCTGTACATTACCACATCAGGCTGAACCAACTTTCCTTTAATCTGTCTCAGCAACTGCAGAGCTGCTCTTGTTTCTCCAATCTTACATAACCCATTGATCAAGGTCCCATAACTAACTTGGTCCAATTGAAACCCCAGTGCTACCACCTTGTCATGAAAGTGCAGTGCATTCTGAACCTCACCTTTAAGACAGAGACCCTTGATGAGTGTAGTCAAAGTAATGTTATCTGGATGATAACCCCTCTTGAGAATCTTGGCCAACATAGAAAAAGCAAAAGGGATGTGACCCACAGAAACAATTAACCAAGAGGTTGCAAGTTACAAAGTCTGGCATAATTCCCCTGAATTCCATTTGCTGAGAAAGGGAAATAGCAGTGGCGTAGTGCTTGGCCTTAACAAGAAGAGTATTGTAATAAAATATAGTCTTAAAATATCATATAATAACTAAATTTATTTTAATCTATTTGTGATAAATATTTAACAATACATACTTTTTATGAAAAAACGAAGTTATGACGATGATGAAAGCAGAAAGAAAAACAGGTAATTTATATAAAAATGAGTAAATCCTCAATTTAGTCCCTAAACTAACACTATTTCTCTTATTTAGTCCCTAAAGTATGTGAAAATAATAAGCAGTCCCTAAATTTTGTGAAATCCATCAAATTACTCCCTAAATTTTTATAAATAATCCCTTATAGGAACTAATGGGATAACTTTCGCTAAACTTTAAGGGTTAATTTGATAGATTTTACAAATTTTAGGGACTACTTATTATTTTCACTACTTTAGAGACTAAATAGAAGAGAGAACTAGCTCAGGGAATAAATCAGTTTACTCTTTAAAAAAAGTAACTTGGATTATCACAAACTTTCGTAAGTCCGAAAGTGCGATGACTGTTTTGCAACAAATGTCACTTTTATTATTATGTAATTTAATATGCATTATTATTACTTATTAAACTATTGATATTTTAATATTTATTTATCTCAATTTGATACAACTTTAGTACAAATAAAAGCATAAAACGTAATTATTACTAAAGAATAATTATGATATTTCAATTTTTAATGAAATAATAAATTTATTTTATCATTAAGTAAGAGACTGAAAAAGACTTCATTATTGGTCGCTTTTATTTTATCTAGATAATTTATTGTGCCCATAAATTGAAAGAAAGATGGCCTCTCATATAGCTTAAAAAACCATCTCCCGCAACATTTTTTATAACATTGGTTGCTTTAAAAAAGGAAATGAAAAAAGCATCATCAAAACAATCTATCAAACTATTTTATTTTTTTATTTCTTTCAATGAGCATCAATACCAAAAGCCAAAACATTTTTTTATACTATTTATTGAGCTATCTAGACATGTGCAAAATGATAGTAAGTTCTTATGGTCTAATTGCTTAACTCTTTGGTACACCTCAGAGTTTCTCTTTATCCTCTTTTTTCTAAAAAATCATGGAATAGTTGTTGAAGCCTTCATATGATATTATAATGCAAGTAGTATTGTCTTAAAGGCTTAATCTCTTGATCGCAAATGCATGTATAGTTCCATAAATCATAGAATTTGTATCATCAAATCCTTCAATATAAACAAATTATTGCACACAAGTTTATCGGAAAAAATATTATTGCACATAAAGTGCATAATACTTTAACATGACGAACAAACACAAATAGGACATTAATAACATCAAAAGATATGAGTCATTCAATCACCATATATTAGTTACCTACATGATCAATGCATTTTAATGCATCTTTTATAGCTTTGTACTTGGTGTTCTTAATTGTGTGTTTTGCGCAACAACTACTTTTTAACATGGTTTTATATCTTTGGGTCTTGATTGGGCTTTAGTGGAATTATTTGCTAATTTTCGGATTTTGTTACATTCTAACCCATGTCGCTTCTATAGGCCATAACTTGGGCTATACTTGTCCGATTTCAGTACTCTTTGTGGTGTTGGAAAGCTAAGAAGCAGAGCTACAATTCTTATGTTGGCACCGAAGCCCAGTTCTACCGTTTTGAAGGTCGAAAATCCACTACTGAGGCTGGCGAGTTGCACTACGGGTTTTGGACCATTCACTCATGTAATTAGTTGTTATTGGGCTAATTAAACCCTTTTGGGCCCTTCTCTTTAGTCTTAACATCTGATTAGTTAGGTTAAACCTAGGAGACATTATAAATTCGTTAGTGAGAGTCCTAGGTCGGGGATTATTATTACGTTTAAAATCTTGAGCCATTTTTGGCAATTTTCAGCCTTTGTTTTATTTCGAGACCTCTTCTTGCTTTCTTAATTTTCGTTTTGTGATGAAACCTTCAATGGAAGGCTAATTATTTTCGATCAATTCACTAGTTAAGGATTTCATAGAGGATCTTGAGGTTGGTTATTAATATTAATTTCGTTTTTGTGTTCTACTTCTTTCTCTTTTGATCCTTCATCTCTTCTAATTTCTGTTTGCAAAATCGTTTTACATATTGATGCTTAATCATATAATTTTGGTTTTGCTCTCTGATTTGAGACTGTTGGAATTAAACTTAACACTTGTTTTGGTTTAGTTCGAATAGAGATCAATAGGGTCTATGACGCTTAGTTATAGGTTTGATGAATTCGGTTGTTAAATTGATTATATGTTTGTGACGCGTGTTCCTTATTTATAATCAATTGAATTCTGTGATGCTTAATCCAGTAGGAATTCGTATAGGATTAATCACCCGCTTGATTGGTTAATTCTGTGATCAAACAAGATTAGAACACGAATTAGAATAATCTTTTGAACCTGTGATAGATCTGAAGTGAAAGTTCTTGTGACCAGTGGATTGGTTGTTGTTATCAAGTGATTTTTGTTATTAATTAAAATTGTTTTCACGAAACAACTCCCCCATTCCGTTCTTTGCGTGTTCTTGCTATTGGTCATTGTTAATTAGAGATCCTTGTGAGACGACCAAGGTTAACTGCCTTGTTACTACATTCTTATTTTAATTATTTTGATCCATGCGCGACAGCGGATCAAATTGGCGCCGTTGCCAGGGATCTCTGATCAATAGTTGCCAATTCAAGGACCCTACTAACGTCTCTAACAATTGGTTTTGTGTTTTTCGTTGTGTTTCAGGTCTTAACATCGGATTTGGCATTGATTGTAAAAAAATGGGTTTTCAATCAACTTGCTCGGATTGCTCCGAAATTTGGCCAGAAAATCCGGAAAAAATCAAGGATCCAAAGTCCCATCCCTGATATAGGTAGTAGAGGCTAAAAATCAGAAATTCCATCGTTTAGACCACTTTTTTATTTTTTTGTTTTTTCAAAAAAATCCAAAAAAATTAGTGTAATCTTTATTTGATTTTTAGAGATTTTTTGTGTTGTTTTTAGATTTTTTAGATTTTATTTGATAGGGTTTCTCGATTTCTTTAGTGTTTTAGCTATTAGGACATTGTTGGTATTTTCTGATTTGTTAGTTTATGATGCATGACTAGTAATAACATAGGTAGTGATCATATAGGTGATAGTGATAGTGATAATTATAGCTTATTTAGTCATACTCTCTTTGATTTTAATTTTGATTCTGATTTTGATTCTGATACAATGGCTGCTAGAACATTAAGGGAACTTGCTGCACCTGATGTCACTTATAATTATTTATGCATTGAATACCCTGATGTTGAGGTGCTTTTTGAGCTTAAATCTGGCTTAATACATTTGCTTCCTAAGTTTCATGGTCTTGCAGGTGAAGATCCCCACAAACATCTTAAGGAGTTCCATATTGTATGCTCCACCATGAAACATCAAGGTGTCCCAGAAGACCACATCAAGCTGAGGGCTTTCCCATTCTCATTGCAAGACACTGACAAGGACTGGTTGTACTACCTTCAACCAGGTTCTGTGACAAGCTGGAATGAATTGAAGAAGTTATTTCTGGAGAAATTCTTCCCTGCCTCTAGAGCTGCTTCAATCAGAAAGGAAATATGTGGCATCAGGTAGATTGCGAATGAATCTTTGCATGAATACTGGGAGAGATTCAAAAAGTTGTGTGCAAGCTGCCCTCACCATCAGATTTCTGAGCAGCTGCTCATCCAGTATTTTTATGAAGGCTTGCTGCTTATGGACCGAAACATCATGGATGCTACTAGCGGAGGAGCACTTGTGGATAAAACCCCAGCAGATGCAAGAAGCCTGATTGAGAACTTGTCCATTAATTCTCAGCAGTTCACTACCAGAAACAATTCAGTAGTGCTGACAAAAGGACTCAATGAGATACAGGTTGCTGAACACAAGAACTTAGAGACCAGGCTTGATAAACTTGTTTCATTGGTGGAAAAGTTAGCTGTAACTAAAACTCAGGCAGCGGGAGTTTGTGGTATTTGCACCTCTGCAGAGCACCCTACAGATGCATGTCCTACATTGCAGGAGAGTGACAATGCTAATACTCCTCAGGCCTATGCAGCAAATATATTCAATGACAGGCCCCAACCCAACTATGATCTGTCTTCCAACAGGTACAACCCCAATTGGAGAAACCATCCAAACCTGAGATGGGGAGATGCCTCTACATAGCAGCCCAGGCCGCAACCTGCCCCACTGCTAGCCCAGCAGAAATCTGAACCTTCATTGGAAGACCTTGTTAAACAGATGGCAGTCCAGAATCTCCAATTCCAACAGCGAATAGATTCAACCATTCAGAATTTGGAGGCAAAAATTGGACAGTTAGCAACTTCCATTAATCAGATACATTCCCAGGGGTCGGACAAACTGCCTGCCCAGCCAGTACCAAATCCAAATGTCAGTGCAAATGTCAGTGCAATTACTCTCAGGTCTGGCAAAGCTGTTGACACTCCAGTACCTCCTCCAGCAGAAAATGCAAGTGGCAGCAGCAGAAAAAAAAAAAAAGATAAGCCACCTTCTGTACCTATCTCTGCTGATGATGATGATGCACAGCCTATACCACTTCCTTTTCCCCAAAGGGCTGCGATAACTAAGAAGATGGATGAGGCAGACAAAGATAAGGAAATCTTGGACACATTTAGGAAGGTTGAAGTTAATATACCTCTCCTTGAGGCGATTAAGCAGATTCCAAGATATGCTAAGTTCCTTAAAGAGTTGTGCACACACAAAAGGAGGCGAAGGCTGAAGGGAAATGAAAAGGTCAACATGAGTCGCAATGTTTCTGCACTCATGCAACCCATGATGCCCCAAAAGTGCAAGGATATAGGAATTTTTACTATTCCATGTACCATAGGCGAGAGTAAATTTGAAAATACCATGCTGGATTTAGGTGCCTCCATTAATGTGATGCCTACATCCATCTTTAACTCTCTGGCTCTTGGACCCTTGCAGAGTACAGGTGTTGTTATTCAGTTGGCAAACAGGAGCAATGCTCACCCTGCTGGACTTGTGGAGGATGTGCTTGTTAAAGTTAATGACTTGATTTTTCCTGCAGATTTTTACATTCTGGACATGGAGGGAGAGACACAATCCAGCAGAGCACCTATCATCCTAGGCAGACCATTCCTAAGAACAGCAAGAACCAGGATTGATGTCCATGCTGGAACACTCTCCATGGAATTTGGAGATAGCATAGTTAAATTTAACATCTTTAATGCTGTTGTGAAGCATCCCATGGAAGAGCCTTCTCTTTTTCAAATAGAAGTACTTGCTAACTTAGTTGAAGATACTCATTCTGATGTTACAAATTGCATGGTTGTGCCTGTTAATGTTACAAATGATGTTGCTACACTGCAAGCTTCTAATGTAACTCCATCCACCAAGATACTTCCCTCCATTGAGCAGAAGAAGGATGTTGTGAAGAAGAAAAAAATCAAACACTTCCATGTGTTCCATTCTCGCCTTAAAATCATGGCTGGTTAACTTCGATCTAAGTGGATTGGCCCTTTTGTTGCAACTAGCACTTTTCCTTATGATGCAAAGGGAATAAAAAGTGAAGCCACCAGTAAAGTTTTTAAAGACAATGGACACCGCCTCAAGCTTTTCCATGAGAGCCCCGCACTTGAAGAGGAGACTGTAGAAGAGCTCCACTTGAAAAAGCCACCTTGAAGAGAGAGTTTTCTTTCCTTACTCCTTACTCTTATTTTATACTTGTTGCTTACATTGAGGACAATGTGTGATTTAAGTGTGGGGGGAGATCTTTTAGCATAGTAGTTTTGTTTTTGTTTTTGTTTTGAGTTTTTGTTATTAAAAAATAATAAAAAATAAAAATATTTTTGTATGCATTTTCATTGGATTTGTTGGTTTTTATGAGTTGGGAGTGATTTCACTATTCTAGGACTATAGATCTTGTGGCATGATATAGATGACTTCCTTGCATTCTTAGTGTGATAAGTTGGATTGGAATATTAAATTGTGCATCTTTTGTGATAGATCATTTTCCTTGGTGAGATTTGGGCCTTATAATGGATGGAATACACTTTGTCATTCTCTTTCTTTCTTGTGTGATTTCACTCATGATTGTTGGTTACTCTAGAACTTGACTTGACTCTTGTTGAAACTCTTGTTCACATGCATGCATTGAAATGATCTAGGCAATTTTTGTTCTTTTTAGCCACTAGACAAATAAGCCTACCTTGCAATTATCCCTTTGTTTATCCCCTTTGAGCCTATTTATCCCATTCTTTGTTATATAGCTCATTACAAGCCTAAAAGTGGAAAACAATGATATGACCCAATCTTAGGGGATAAAGGAGCTTTGTTGTTTTGGAATTATCTTAATAATAAATATTGCATAAGTGTGGGGGGCTCAAGAATGTGGTTGTGATAGAATATCTAATGTTGTGCTTCATTGGGAATTTGGCAAGTGAAAAAAAAATAAAAATAAAAAAATAAATAAAATAGTGGGGCACAACATTTGGTTAAAAAAAAGTGTGAAAATGGAAAAATGGATTGAAATTTGGTTGAATTGCCCCCATGATAATTTGACAAGTGTTTTTCATTGCTCCTTTATCCTCTTTGATTTTATACCCTAGTTACCCTTTCAATTATCTCACCTTGACCTTAGCGCCATTATAACCTTAATAAAGACCTTTTGATCTTTGTGTGCATGTATTTCAAGTGTGGATGTTAGAATCTTGTCAAGCCTATGGTAGTGCTAGTTTTCATGATGTGATTTGAGTGTAAAAATTAGCCTAGACACTTGAGAGTTTGGGAGAAATATTTTTCTGTGAGGATTCTATCACTTTTGATGCATTTCTTGGTTATTCTATCATCTTGTTTGCTTTGAAAGTAATAAGATGTTGTTCATGATTGCCATGAGTCCTTGAAACCTTGAATGAGCATGTTGCTTGCCACTATGCATCCTTGGGATTCATTGGAAATGCATCTTTGCTTTGTTTTGACCATGAGTTTTGCTCGGAGTGCAAAAGCTTAAGTGTAGGGGAATTTGATCAATGCATTTTAATGCATCTTTTATAGCTTTGCACTTGGTGTCCTTAATTGTGTGTTTTGCCCAACAACTACTTTTTAACATGGTTTTATATCTTTGGGTCTTGATTGGGCTTTAGTGGAATTATTTTGTTACATCCTGACCTATGTCGATTCTACAGGCCATAACTTGGGCTATACTTGTCCGATTTCAGTGATCTTTGTTGCGTTGGAAAGCTAAGAAGCAGAGCTACAATTCTTATGTTGGCACCGAAGCCCAGTTCTGTTGTTTTGAAGGTCGAAAATCCCCTTTACTGAGGCTGGCGAGTTGCACTATGGGTTTTGGACCATTCACTCATGTAATTAGTTGTTATTCGGCTAATTAAACCCTTTTGGGCCCTTCTCTTTGGTCTTAACATCTGATTAGTTAGGTTAAACCTAGGAGATATTATAAATTCGTTAGTGAGAGTCCTAGGTCGGGGATTATTATTACGTTTAGAATCTTGAGCCGTTTTTGGCAATTTTCAGCCTTTGTTTTATTTCGAGACCTCTTCTTGCTTTCTTAATTTTCGTTTTGTGATGAAACCTTCAATGGAAGGCTAATTCTTTTCGATCAATTCACTGGTTAAGGATTTCATAATGGATCTTGAGATTGGTTATTAATATTAATTTCGTTTTTGTGTTCTACTTCTTTCTCTTTTGATCCTTCATCTCTTCTAATTTCTGTTTGCAAAATCGTTTTACATATTGATGCTTAATCATATAATTTTGGTTTTGCTCTCTGATTTGAGACTATTGGAATTAAACTTAACACTTGTTTTGGTTTAGTTCGAATAGAGATCAATATGGTCTATGACGCTTAGTTATAGGTTTGATGAATTCGGTTGTTAAATTGATTATATGTTTGTGACATGTGTTCCTTATTTATAATCAATTGAATTCTGTGATGCTTAATCCAGTAGGAATTCGTATAGGATTAATCACCCGCTTGATTGGTTAATTCTGTGATCAAACAAGATTAGAACACGAATTAGAATAATCTTTTGAACATGTGATAGATCTGAAGTGAAAGTTCTTGTGACCAGTGGATTGGTTGTTGTTATCAAGTGATTTTTGTTATTAATTAAAATTGTTTTCACGAAACAACTCCCCCATTCCGTTCTTTGCGTGTTCTTGCTATTGGTCATTGTTAATTAGAGATCCTTGTGAGACGACCAAGGTTAACTGCCTTGTTACTACATTCTTATTTTAATTATTTTGATCCATGCGCGACAGCGAATCAAATTGGCGCCGTTGCCAGGGATCTCTGATCAATAGTTGCCAATTCAAGGACCCTACTAACGTCTCTAACAATTGGTTTTGTGTTTTTCGTTGTGTTTCAGGTCTTAACATCGGATTTGACATTGATTAGTAAAAAAATCGGTTTTCGATCAACTTGCTCGGATTGCTCCGAAATTTGGCCAGAAAATCCGGAAAAAAATCAAGGATCCAAAGTCCCATATCAGGGACTGATATCCCATATTAGGGACTGATATAGGTAGTAGAGGCTAAAAATCTGAAATTCCATCGTTTAGACCACTTTTTTATTTTTTTTATTTTTTCGTTTTTTCAAAAAAAATCCAAAAAAATTTGCGTAATCTTTATTTGAAAGCACACCAGCTATTAATAATTTTAAAAGCACACTATAGCAATTATCAAGTATTGGCAAAGCGTTACCGTAAAAAAAAAAAGTATTGGCAAAGTGTAGCTCATAATACCAACATCAACATTCTATACAGAGGTTTTCTTAAATACGTCCACATTTTTGCTAGTATTCACCCCATAGTCTTTTGTTATTTTTTTTCCATTTTTACCTCCTTCGAAAATATATTTACGAACGGTAGTTGTTCATAAATATATTTCTCCCGTAGTCTTTTGTTATTTTTTCCTTTTTACCCTCCTTTTACGATTGGTACTTGTTCATAAATATATTTCTGCAAAATACTTAAATTCATTTTTAAAAAAAAAAAGTCTTCTTCATTTTCTTTACTTTCTTCTTCTCTCTCCATATACACTTTTCTTCACTCCATATCCTTTCCTCTTTTTGAATCACACATTCCCCAATCTCATCCCCTAAAACCCCCAACCCCCATATTCTCTTTTGCATCAGGTATGCCTTCTTCCCATCGTTTTTCCCGTTTGTTTTTTCTTCTTCTAGTTTCTGGTTGAGCCCGGAGTTGGAATTCTGGACAAAGTTTTGGGATGATCCGTAAATGTCTTTACATACGTGAAAAAAATTCCTTACGGAAATAAATTTACGGAGGCATAAAATTTCAAATTTTCACTTGAAGAAAGCCGACCATAAATACAGTTCCAGAAGTTTATTTATGGAACACATCCGTAAATATATTTACGGATGTGTTTAAAAACCAATATTCATAATTGTAATTCCGGAGGGTATTGAGAAGCCAAAAATTGTTCAAATATATGTGTTCGATTCATTTATGTGTTTGATTGTTCGAAATAGGTATGTATGATGAGTGGATCGGCTTAATGTCTGAGGAAGTGACAATGTCATCCGAGTAGGTACCGAATACCATGTCATGTGAGTGGATTCCGAATATCATGTCATCTGAGTTCATGTTGAATACCATTCACTTGAGTTGATGTTGGATAGCATGCCACCCTTGTGGCCGGAGGATGAAGCACAATGGATGCAAGTTAAACTTGAGGTAGATAATCCAGAATTCAGTGAGCATTTCATCACTAATGAGGTTGGTGGTTTGAATTGTGAATTTTATTTAGAAGTTTTCAAGATGTGAACATCATAATAATGTGGTCTCTGTTTATTTTAGGTATTTCCTTCCTAGAATGATCTCTCGAACTAGGCCCGAGATGTTGGAAAGAAGTTAGGATTTGTCATCGTCATTTCGAGGTCAGACGTTGGTGCACCTTGAAGGAAGATGATGTTGGTCTTGAGTTGTGAAAGGAGTGGGAAATATAAGCAATACGAGAACACATTGGCTCGCAACGATACTGGAACCAAAAAATGTGATTGCCCATTCAGACTTTGGGGAAGGCCATTGAGCACTGGTGAAAGTTGGGGGCTTACTGCAGTGAATGGGCTGAGTGGAGAAGAGAAATCTTTAATTGATGATATGACAAAGAATATGGTAAAGCCCAGAAGCATTCTAGTCATATTGAAAAATTGCAATGTTGATAATCTTAGTACTATCAAGCATGTTTACAATCAATGTGTTGCATATAAGACGAATTAGAGGGGTCCTAGAACAAAAATGCAGCATCTCATGAAGTTATTGGTGTGTGATAACTATTGTATGATCAGAGATCGTTTGATGACTCCAATGTTGTCAGGGATATATTCTGGATATATCCTGATAACATCAAATTGCTGAACATTTTCCACGTTGTGTTGGTAATGGATGCAGAGCAGGAAGACATTTTCTAACAAGTACCGATTGCCACTGCTTGAAGTTGTTGGTGTGACGTCTACTTAGAAGATATTTTCTACAACATGGGCTTACTTGGATGCAGAGCAAGAAGACAACTTTGTTGGGGCTTTAGAGAAGCTAAAAGGGTTGCTGAGGGATATTGATGATATGTCCAAGGTCATTATGACCGACTGGGACCTTGCACTAATGAATGGAGTAGAGGTTGTTTTCTTGAGTTCAAAACTTTTATTGTATTGATTTCATATTTCAAAAAATGTGTTGGCTAGGTGCAAATTCGAGATAAGTAAGTAAGAGTTTAGGGACTTAGTATTGACCACGTGGAAGAGTGTCATGGATTCTTCTTCTGAGGATGAATATGAAGAGTGCCTGCTAGTGTTATAACAAGTGTGCATAAAATCTAAGAAGTTTATTGACTACATGATTACTAAAGTGTTGAATCCATATAATGACAAATTTGTGAGAGTCTGGTAAGATCGTGTGACGCACCTTTGGTACACAACTACAAATAGGTACTTCGCCATATTTATTGATTCCTTACACTATTGATTATGATGTATAGGATTGTAATATTAATTACTTATTGAGTGGACTTGGTTGAATCTGCACATGGTAGGTTGAATCTGTATCACAGTGGAACACAAGTTCAATAATTCCCCATATGCAAAGTTGAGAGGTTATGTTTCACGAAATGCGCTTAATCTCATTAATTCTAAAGTGGACCGAGCAAATAAGTATGTTGGTGTGGAGTGTGGATAGTAGTGCATGTGGTTGCTCAATTAGAACAACACACGGAATACCCTGTGCATAGGTTTATGATGAATGGTGTCGCCATTCCTTTGGTACATGTACATAGTCATTGGAAAAAGTTGCAATTTGAGGTTGTCTCGAGCAACGAGAAATTGACACTTGTTTGTTGTCTACCAGAGTGGGAAGTCATCCAGAAGAGACTTGAGACATCTGATTATGTTGGGTGAAAAAAACATGGCCTGATACAACTTCAATGTGCCCACCTCCAAACAAGGTAAAAACCAAAGATATCCCAAAGAAGAAAGAAAAAAAATTAGATAAGTCATTTAAGCGTGATCCATCCTTTTTAAGCATATTGATGCAATACAATCAATGCATGATAGCACATCTACTCGGTCTACTATGCACACATTAGTGTGTTCGAGTAAACAACAGAGCAATTTCTCATCTAAACAAAAAGAGTTGTGTGTGCACGCCTAAATAAAAGAGTGCCTAAACAAAAGAGTAATGTGTCATACATAAACCACTTTCCCAAGTTCACACATCAATGGACTGACCGTGTTGTTGATGTGGAAGCGGGCAATAATTATGGTTATCATTCATTTACAGCATTACTTGGTAAGCTTGAGTCCCAATAGGTCGCCACCCATTGTGATTTGCAGAGAGAACTTAATAGCTACAAGAATGATTATATCCAGCTCTATGGCGGAGAGAAGCAACTAAATGAAGTCAAAGATGCATTGTGGTGTCTCGGGATTGGGATCATACCTCGATCAAAGTGAATGACTTTTCCGGAAATGAGTTTTTTAATTGCTTCCGCATATAACAAAGTTGTGATTTTATTGTCGCTTAAGGATTACTATACGATATTTCCTCTTAGAGTTTATCCGCCAGCACATCATTGCTTGATTTGCAACAGTCATGTGATGGATTGCTACTTTGTACAAGTATAAGGTGAACTAATATATTTAAAACTAGCAAGATACCCGTGCATACACACGGGTCACTCCGTTTTCACGTGTTTTTGAAATACACTTATTTATAAATTATAAAATTAAAGTTTTACATTATGACAAACATAATTAGTTATGTTAGTTCTCTAAAAAATTAGAAAGAGTGAGAGTAAGAAGCATTTAATGTTTCCTCGTCGGGACTCCAGAATAAAGTAATCATTTATAAATAATAAGGAGATTTATAAAATTGTTATGTGATGAAAGACAATAAAATTATACCGATAACATGTAATGTTTCACCATCATTTATAAATAAGAAAGACATTTAAAAAATTGATGTGCTCCAAGAAAATAAAATTTTAGCGATAACATGTAATATTTCCTCCTAGAAACTCAAAAGTAAAATAATCATATATAAATAATAAAACATTTATAAAATTTGATATGTGTTTAAAGACGATAAAATTATGTCGACAACATCTAATGTTTCCCCGTCGAGACTAAAAATAAAAAATAATTATATATAAATAATAATGGCATTCATAAACTTTGATATGTGCTCATGGACAATAAAATTATACCGACAACATATAATGTTTCCTTGTTGGGACTTAAAAGCAAAATAATCTCATTTATAATAAATACATTTATAAAGACAAAATATAAAAAATAAAGTAAAAAACTAAAAACTAAATAAATTTAAAAATTTAAAAATAAATAAAATAAAAAATATAACTATAAGAAAATAGAAAAAGTAAAAAAAATTCACGTCAGACTCAAAAGTAAAACAATCATTAATAAATAGTAAAACATTTATAAAATTTGATACGTGATAAAATTATATCGACATTATGTAATATTTTCCCGTCAAGACTTAAATACAAAATAATCATTTATAAATGATAAAGACATTTATAAAATTGATACGTGCTCAAAGACAATAAAATTATACTAACAACATGTAATGTTTTCTTGTCGAGACTTAAAAGCAAAAAAACTCATTTATGATTTATAAATAATAAAGATATTTATAAAAAAATATTAAAAAAATTAAAAACAAAAAATTGAAAAAAAAAGTTAGAATATTAAGAAATTAAAAACATTAAAAAAACAAATTAAAAAATAGAAAAATTTAAAAGTAAAAAAATCCACGTGGGACTCAAAAGTAAAACAATCGTTTATAAATAGTAAAACATTTATTAAATTTGATACGTGATAAAATTATATCGACAATATGTAATGTTTCCCGTCGTGACTTAAATACAAAATAATCTGATGAGGGAGAAGGAGATTTAAGTGAAGTGAAAAGAATTGAATAGATGAATGGAGTACACGTAAAAATAGAGAAAATGACAACAATATTTTTTTTTGTTGCAAATGGCTATACATACCTCCTGCCATGAGGTGATAACACTGCCGAGTTGCAGTCACGGAGCACAACAAAATATGATAAAAAAGGTAAGAGATAACCCAAATAAAAAATTCGGGTGTAGAGTTTGATAAAGAGCTGTTTTGTTTATTTAGGAGTAAATGAGTGCATTTTAGAGGGAAAATTTTTCTCTAAATGTTGACACGTGTACCCAAATGTAGTTGATTTTTTTTTAGATTGGTAATAGATAGATTAATTTTTTAAGTGATATGATTGATTGAATAATTTATTATGTTTTACTTACAAGTATATTTGAAAGATGGTTGTCTGATACCTCCTACGATGCCTTCTTGGAAAAGTTACTGTAGACCTGACGCTCAAGCATGGGATTTCCCATATGTTATAATGATGCCTATGTTTAGCACATATATTGTTCATAAGAGTCCAAATATTCTACAAGAAAAAATAGTAATATACTTAGGTGAAGACTAATTGTACTTGTACTTTCTAGTTGTATAATTAATATTGTTCTTTTCAATATATAAGTTGTATTTGGATGCTATAAAATATTGATAATTATGGTTATCTGGGACACAAAAGCAACTTCAATATCCATCTTCACACGTTGCGTGGCTAGGTCTAATTCCCACATTGCCTGCAAAATCTAGCTCTTATACCTTGTTAAATAGGCTTAAGTCTCACTTCCAAAAACTAGCTTATAGGAAAAGACGGTCCAACCATATATAAGCATTGAATAGCCAAGAAAACTTGACAATGTGGGACACAAATATAACTTTAATATTATATGGAGCAACACTTGCAAATGATAATGGCAACTATAAAGAGCAAATATAATAAAGTAGAAGTGGCACACTCACTTCATAGTTCAAACTATTTCTACAATCCAAATGATAGTTCAATTAATGAAAACAGAGATATTAATGAAAACTCAAGTGTATAGAATAATAAAAATGAAAATACTCCTCAAATGAGAGCAACTATTAATCTGTATAGCATTTCTCTGACACAAGATTATTTGGTATCCAAACAATTAAATGGATCTCCTATCATACCCTGTGGCTATTGCAAATTTACAAGAGAACCAAGTCAAAGCATTGTGGAACTGCCACAGAATGCACTAAAAATATTTTCTGTAATGTATATATGTAGTTCTATTTGGTCTACCAAGCCCCTAGAAAATATACAACTCATCAATGAAACAATATATGACACCTCATATTTTTATTTATGAATGATAATAATATCTGACATGATGGAAAGTCGGTTACAAATAGATAAGCATTCTGACTTTTAATATGTTTATATTTTTCAAGGTCCTCTAATCTTCTCAACAATGTGCCTACTCTTTTCTCCAATGTGACGCCTCTTTTCTTCAAATTTCTCAGTCATTTTCTTTCATAAATCAAGCATCTTTTCCCTTCTCCCAATTTTCTTTGGCTTTAAATCATCCTGTTCAATTGAACTATTTGGCTTATTCGTCACACACTTATCGAAGAAGGTGATTCGCAAATAGAAACATCCTCCATTTTCTCTTCATGTGTATTATTGTCACTAGCGGCAAGATGGGCACTCCCGTGCCTGTCTTTCCGCACCTTTTTTTTTGGGTAATAAAGAGGGCCCAAGGCCCAACAAGAAACTAACAACCTAATCTAACAATCCTGGAAACAGAAGTCCCAGCAGAATCAGCAAACAACAAGTGCCTCAGATCCCACAGAAAATGATCCTTGAATATCACAAGACAACATTGAAAAGGTAAAATTGGCGAGCCAGTCGACACTTCTATTTCCCTCCCGCCATGTGTGCATGAACTCCACCTGCCACTGGAGCTTAGCTAAATTGGAAATCCGATGAACCAAAACATTGGACTGATACTCATGATTGTTTGTTGTTTTAACCATAATAAGGAGGACTAGAGAATCAGACTCAACTTGAAGATTCTTGATCCCAGCGTTCCAATCCAGCTCCATTCCTAACCTCATAGCCCACATTTCTTCTTGGAGAGCATCACATCTGCCCAACCGACGAGTGTAACCTTTGATCTAAGAACCAGAAGCATCCCTTAGCAAACCCCCACAACCCGCATCCCCTGAGCTCTATTTGCAAGCCCCATCACAATTCAATTTAATCCACCCATCAGGTGGGTGTAGCCAACTAATAAAGATAGTATCCTTTGGCAGACCCATCCCACTACAAGATAGGCGATTAGTCATATCAACATTCTGAACATAATTTAGAATTGGAATAACAGGATTGGTCGGTCTCTGGAATCCACACTCAAAAATAGATTGATTATGCCACTTCCATAGATACCAACAAGCTACCATAAAAATTGACGACCATGTCGTGCCTGAGTAGCCTTCCATCAGTTTCCCCAAATTGGAAAAAATCCACTCGCTGCAATCTGTTAAGTGAAACAATACAATGTAAGAAGAGGGTACTAACCTGAGCCAAATCTGCGATGCGAACGGGAAGTCTCTCAAAACATGGACTATTGATTCGTCTTCTCGATTGCAACAACTATAGATTGGAGAAGCTGCTGGATTCCATTTGTGTCTACGTTGATTAGTTAGTAGCCTTCCATGAGCTGCCAACCAAATGAATGTTTGAATTCTATGGGGTCCCTTCCATTTCCATATACAATTCCACTCACCAGACACAGTTCGAGCATCAGAATACAGCATGGAATACGCACTCTTGACTGTAAACTCCTGATGAGTTATCCATTCCCATCCTAATAAGTCATTACCATCAGATTCCAAAGGGGAGGAATAGATTACAAATTATTAATAACATCATGAGGCACTATGTCATGCAGAAATTGTAAATCCCAACCACCAGCCCCATTAGTGACATCACACACGCGCAGCGTAGTGTCCAGCACAGAGTTGGATTGATCCACTATATTAAAAAGAGAAGGTTGACCAGGGACCCATCTGTCCAGCCAAAAATTCACACTTTTGCCATCCCCTAGCTGCCACACAAGTCCCTGCTGCAACTTGCTCCAAACAGAAGTTAATGCTCTCCATAAAGGTGAGTCATAGTTCTGGGCTATCATGATAGTTAAGTCTTGTCCCCTACCATATTTGTTAATTAAAACTTGACACCATAAGTCCTCAGGCTTATGTAGCAAATTCCACAACATTTTTAGAAGGAAACTTCATTCATAAGGGCAGTCTTTTAATTCCCAAACCACCATCCTTCTTGGGTAAACAACACACCTCCCACCCTACAAAATGAGTCTTTCGGGCCTGTTCAGTGTCTCCCCAAATAAAACTGTCTCTACATCTTCTCCATGTCATCACATATTGACTTGGGCAGCTTGGCATACTACATATGAAAGTACAGGATGGAGCTCAACACTGATTTGGTCAGTGTGACCCTACCAGTAAGACTTAAGCACTGCTACTTCCACCCACTTAACCGATTCTGCATCTTCTCAATGATATGACGATACTGACCTCTAGTAGTCCTACCCTGAGCAATATTGGCTACAAGGTATCGACCCACATTTGATGCCTCACAAAAGCCTGTATGCTACAAGATATCATCTCTCAATTGTCTATCCACATTCTTGGAAAAGTATATCTGAGTTTTTTGAGCATTAATCTTTTGCCCCGAGGCTTCACAAAATTGGTCCAAGCAGTGCTTGATGCAATATGCCTGCTCGATGGAAGCCTCAACAAAAAGAAGGTCATCAGTAAATAATAGATGAGATACCTGTGGCCCCATTCTCCCCGCCCTCATAGGCTTCCAATAATCTGCATCTACTTGGTCAGCTATAAAGTGAGATAAATGTTCCATATAGATGACAAAAAGATGAGGTGATAGCGGGTCGCATTGTCTAATGCCCCTTGATGGAAGGAAATCCTCAGTCTTATCACCATTCCATAGAAGTTTGAAAGTGGATGAAGTAATACAATGTTTAATAATGGTAATCAGTTTTGTAGGGAACTTACAATCGGTAGGACACTGAACTACAAAATTCCAATTAATTCTGTCATAAGCTTTTTTAAGATCGATCTTTATTAACATAAAAGCCTTCTTCCCCTTCATACGAGCCATATTATGCACTATCTCTTGTGCAATAATAATATTGTGATGGATGTTGCGACTCGGAGTAAAACTAGATTGGTAGGGAGATATTAACCCATTCAGATGAGGCTTAATTCGGTTGACTATAATCTTTGTAATGAGCTTGTAGGTTGTTGCGGCTCAGGCAAGTGCACCTGATCGTAACTCGTAATAAATTGGAGTATTTTTAAGACTCTGAATGTCGAACCCACAGAGAATGTGCGAGTGCTAAATTAATAGAGATTCTTATTATTTAGACGAACGAAAGTAACGGTTTTGGGAGTCAAACAATTAAATTGTAAATAACGAGATCAAAGTAATAAGGCAGGAACTAAAGAGAGATCAATTAGGAAAAGCCTAGGGGAACCGGGTTCACTAATACTACATCCTGAATCTATTACATTGCTATTATGAATTATATTTCCTTATTGAAAGCCAATCACTCACACTAGAATTATTAACACCTTTTTGGTCCGGGATTGCTAACAGTCTTCTTCCTAAATAACTATTCCGTTTTGGTCCAGGAAGGAAATTAAAGGAAAGAGAATTAAGAACATGCAAAGTTTGTTAATCTAATAACCGATCGAAAACAAGCAATAACCTATCCGGGCGTATAAAACGAGTTATGTTGATCCTAGAGTTCAATTAACTAATTGCGATCACGCCTTCTATTAATTAATTTATTAAGGACTGGCCAAATCCTATAGAATTAAGCATGCTAGGAAGAACACATTCATAAGGATAATAAGAAATTCAAAATAGCAATTACATAGATATCAAGAACATTGTAAAAGATCCCCCATCACCCCTAGTGATGGAGTTAGCTTCTAATAATAACAAACATCCAAACAAGAAATCCTAAAAGAAAAGAAAAGAAGAGAGACAATAGACAAGTAGGCAAAAGACCCTCACTCAGAGAGAATGAATTCTCCCTTAGAGAGTGAGTTCTGTCTAAAAAGGGGGTAAAAATGCCTATTTATAGGCTCTAGTGCGGATTTAAGTTAACTGGCTTCAAATATGTGTGCTCTGGGCTTGGGTACGGTCGTACTGCGATTATACATGGCCGTACCGGGCTTGAGTTGCGACACTGGCCCGTACTTCTTCACTGGATGCGGCCTGACTGCAATTGTGTACGGCCGTACTTGCTTTGGTCTGGCCGTACTGGACTTTTTCTTCAGCGCCAAGCCATACTGACCATGCGGTAGCCCCTACTTATGCTCTCGGATAGGTACGGTCGTACTGAATAGATGTCAGGCCGTACCGCTTGTCCAAAAATGCTAAAAATCTCCAAAATTCATTATTTTGCTTTGCATGTTGCCTTTATTACTTTTCTGCATAAATGAGGAAATAGTGAGCATATTTTATCTAATAAGGAATAAAATCATATTTTATACTCAAAATAGCCCAAAATAATAGACAAAATAGAGTGTTAACATAGGCCACATTACAGAGAGCAACAGGCCTAAATTGAGTGACAAATTCTAGTTTATCAACTTTGGGGTTGAGTACCAGAAGAGTATGATTAACTGCTGCAATAGTTGAAGGATTCTCCCATACTTGTTCAACAAATCGCAGAAGAGAATATGCTGCCGTTTCCAAACATTGCTGAAAGAAAACTGCTGGGAAGCCATCTTCTCCAGGGGCTTTGTTAGGGCCCATATCAAAAAGCACAGTTCGTAACTCAGCCATGTGCACTCCTGCATTTAAAGTATCCAAGTGTTCCTCCAGACCAGTCGGATAAGAAGCAAAAGCAACTACAGAGTCACGAGTAGATTGGTCTTCATGGAATAGATCAATGTAGATGTTTCTAACCATTTCCTTTAGTCTGATAGGATCCTTTTCCCAGCTTGTTGTACCATTCCTCAAGGATAGAATTTTATTTTTGCGCCGGCGAACATTAGTTATGGAGTGATAATATTTGGTGTTACGGTCACCATCTGCAATCCACTTGCCCCTGGACTTTTGGAACCAAAAACACTCCTCTTGATACAACATAGAAGCAAGTTGCTCCCGCAACTCCTTTTCAAGAGCATCCAGAAAGTGACTATATCCATAGCTAGGATTGTTTTGTATTCCATTCAAACGAGCTGTCAATTGCTTTAAAAATGTTCGCAAAGGTGTCATTATTCCACTGTTTAAGAGTTGCTATTAAGCCATCTAAAACAGGGACTAATTGACTATCCACCCTCCAATGCTCCTTTAAAAATCTGCTAAAGTCTTCATGTGTAAGCCAGACAGCCTCAAAAGGAAAGGGTCGATTTCCCCCATTCCTAGGCTCCCCATTAGTCAACACTTAAAGGATGATGATCAGATTGCATTCTTGGAAGGACTCTTGCAAATCCATCTTGAATAGAAGCCGCCATTCCACATTGCAAAGGACCCTATCTAGTTTCTTAAAAACTCTATCTCTGCCTTCCCATTTAGGTCCTCTCCATGTGAATCTAGACCCAATAGTGGACACTTCCATCAATTTGCAGTCATTAATCCAACCAGAAAACTGCAAACAACGCCGCAAATCAGTTTTCGCTGCTCCCTTCTTCTCATCAGGCTTTGTTATCTCATTGAAATCCCTTACCATTAACCAAGGGTCCTGAATCGTTTCTGCTAAGTTTATTAACTTTCTCCACGTTTCAGCTCTTTCACCCTCTCTTGGACTTGCATAAAAAATAGTCAACAACCAGCTGGGACTATCATTTTTTTTTCACTTGCACATGTAGAAAATGAAAATCGTCCTGCAACAGAACAACCTGAATATCCAACCTGTTCCACATTAACCAAATTCTACCAGAATAACCTCTCGCTTTAACCAACATGTGCCTTCTGAACCCAAGCCTTCTAATTGTGTTCCGTGCTTTGATACCGCTGCACCTAGGCTCCTGAAGCGCAACGAAGTCTGCTCTACTTCGACGACAATAATTATTGAGCGCATGGCAAAATTTACTCCCTTGTGCGCCCCTACAATTCCATGTAACAACAATCATTAATATGTTACCTCTATAATTAATGAATATGTTACCTCTATCCCAACACTCCTCAGGTGATTTGCATATGGGTATCTTGGGATGGCAACCCAGAAACATCATCTGCATCTCGTCCCCCAACCTGGGATATCTTGCAAGTGGCCAAGCTCTCATCGCCCTCACTACTCTTCACCTGCATCACATCTTTCTGATTCTTGTTCGGTTCTGGAGGTTTCAGATCAAGTAGCTTCTTCAGCTCCCCGCCTAGATCAACAACCTTCGGAGGTGGTGTGTCTTTGATCATCTTTCCCTTACTTGTCTCCTGATTGATCGAAATGGTTGGTTTCCTTGATACAGTTTGTGCATCCTTAACAGTGTTTACCCCCTCGCTAGTACTCCCCAAGCTCATCTTTGTAGTTGTATACCCACCGGTGTAAACCCCAACCGAGGGAGAGTGGGTGTGGTGGGCAAAATCCGCTCGTCAAGTAATAAATAAAAGATATCAAATCACAGGGATTGGCTATGCTAAATAAATTAATTCGACGTTACTTAATTTAAATTAAACAACAAGAAGATATTTGGGTTTAAAAGGTGTGACAGAACTATTAAAATAAATAAAAAATGATAAAAAAATATTTTTGTTGTTCTTATAAATAAAAGTTTCCTAGGACCTGGGTTACCACAATGATGTTCTGAGAATTCCAATTAATAAATCTAACATTGATTTTGAAATCATTTGAAGGTAAGTTAACCGGGAATACTAAACGTCCACTGTCGTGGTACGAAAGCGTGCTAAGTTGAATTCAATCCCTACTTTCGTGGTAATCTCATTCAACAAAACCCATTAAGCTCTTTGAAAACTTGTTTTATCCTCGAAGGATTAAAAACTACTTTTGTGATTTTAATCCTAAGTTAAGTTATCATAAATCCAATAACCAAGTTCTCCTTTCAGTTCATCCCTAATTATCTAACACATGCAGCGCATCTCACGCATAGCAGACGCTGTAGTGTTTTAAGTTAAGTTATTAAAACACTACAGCACATCTCCTTTTATAGACATTGGAATTGGCCAAGCACGGCCTGAAGCACGACCTTCAGCGTGGCCGTGCATATCAAAAACTGTCCAGATTGATTATTCCGCGTCTACTATGCATTGCCGACCTCATACACGGCCTGTAGCATGGTCATGCTTCAGGCCGTGCTTCCCTTTATAGCCTGTATACAGTTGTAGAATGCGTTTTTTGCTTTCTAGCATTATGCACGATCGTAGCATGGTCGTGCTTCAGGCCTTGCATAAGCTTCTGGAACCCGAATTTGCATTTTTCTTCAGTGAAACTCCTTGAATTTCATTCTTTTCTACCAAATAGCTTATTTTTTATATTCCTGCACAATTTAAAGAAGAAGAGAGTGTATTATATGTGATAATAATTAATAATTAATCCAAATTTCACTCAAACATCTCTATAAAATGATGCAATAATGGTACTTATCAAATACCCTCACACTTGAATTTTGTTTGCCCTCAAACAAATAAAGACTCCACTAACACAAAAGCAAATGAGTTGACATAAATACCAATGGATCAAAAATTATGTATGCCCCACTTACACCACTGCCGCAAATATTCAATTCAATTATGTTTTCCTAAAATCAAAACAATCAACTTGAAAGATGCACTCGAATGTGGCTAAAGAGAGAATCATACAACCATGCAATCATCAATCAAAGTTTGGGATCATGATAACTTAGCACATTTCATCACAAAATATTGGGTCTAAAAACCTCACAATGGCAAATAAGTCACTCAATCACTCAAGTGTCTAGGCTTGTGTTTTCTCTCAAGTTTTCACTTATCAAGCACACATTCGATGAGTTTGATTTTCATCTCAATCATATAATCACATAGTCAGATGCATACAAGAGTCAAAAGGACTTGTAAAGGTTGTAATGGGGCCGAGGTGAAAAGGTAGGTAAGAAAGAGGATAAAAAAGGCTAAGTACCCTTAGGAAATAAGGAAGCATTTGTGAAATACAATTCCTTTTCTTTCACATTTTAGAACCTTTGGAAAAGAAAAAGGAAAGAGAAACAAATTTTTTTTTCTTCTTTTTTTTTTTTTTGGAACTTCATTCCCAAACATGCCGCAAAATGTTCCCTCACACTTGAACTTTGTTTTGCCCTTAATTAAACAATTATGATCCAATGCTCACTTAATCCTTTCGGGTAGGTAATGAGTTTTTTTTTTGTGTGTGTGTGTGGCTATAAAGTAGGCAAACAAAGAATAGGCTTAAGGTTCAAAAGGGTTAACAATGGAAAGTTTAGCATTAGGAAAGCTTTTTGGCCAAAACTAGTTATTCCAAGAAAATGCCTTAATCATACTCATGCAATATGCAACCATGGAAAATTGATGAGATTCAAGCAAACCTAAGAGCATGCAACTCAATAGTGATTCTCACAAGAATAAATCATGTTGAAGGCTCAAAACAACTCACCAGGACACATGTTAGAGACCCATTCCAATATTAATTGTGCCAAGAATTCTAACACCCAAAACTTATCTTGAATCATGCATGCAAGTTATGAAACTTCTAACTCTAATTGCAATCTTACATAGCTTCAAGTTCATCAAAAAGGAATAAACATGCAAGATGGTTTTAGTGGCATGGTATTTTTCAATTTAGACTTAACATAATTAATCCATAATATCAACATCAACTCAATGACACAAAAATAAAAGCACACAAGCACTGGTTGTAACCAATTTATTCAAAGCAGGAAATAAATAAATAGAAAGGTTTAGAAACCACCCGGGTCCCATAGCTTATGGTAGAAAGACCAAGGTGTGCTCCCAACATAAGATCTTTCTCCCAGATCCCATAACTTGTGGAAGAAGGGCCAAGTGATGATGTGCATATAAGAGCTTCTTCCTGGATCCCATGGCTTGAAGCATGACGATGGCAGGAGAAAAGTCTTGAGAAGTATGGTGGCCTCTTCTACTGGCAAATGATAAGCTCATCGTTTGATCTTTTCAAGCATAAATTACAAGAGGCTTACCTTTTGGAGCTGACTTTGATGCATCCATATATGCATCCAAACCATCATAGTTAAACAAATCAACAGTATCATGTTCACCGCTAAGCATTAGAGGAAATCCTGCATCTACTTTACCATCAATAAAGTCTATCCCCGTGAACACATTCTTTTCAAAAAGTGTTCTATGAGGCTCTTCTATTTGAAGTTTGGAACATTCTATAGCTTGCACTTCTAACTTCTGCATCATTTCACTTATTTGCATAGCTATTTTTGTAGAATGTTTCCCGGCTCGCATTTCTAATCGTTGAAGTTGAGCACTCATTTCTGAATTTTGACGCTCTATGCTTTGTATAATGAGTTGTGCATCTATCTCCCAAAGAGATTCCAACATATCAGGATTCAACTTTATATCAAGTGCTGGTGATAGTAGTAAAGATGACAGATAAGATTCTCATTCCTCCTTGGAATATATCTTTGCTTGCTCATTCACGATGCAATCAAACATGATATAGTCAATTTGGTCTTGATGACTAGGATTTTCATCATAATAGTCCATATGATGCACCACCTAGCAAGAACAAAACTCAAAAGAAAAGAAATCAAAATAACAAAATAAACAGAAAATAAAAATTTATCTAAAATATGAACAGAGCTATTCAATAAAAATCAAATAACACTAAATTAAATTAAATAACGTAAGACGCAGTCCTCAACAATGGTGCCAAAAACTTGGTGGGCAAAATTCGTAAGTGTACAATTTTGTCGTCAAGTAATAAAAAGATATCAAACCACAGGGACTGGCCACGCTAAAAAAATTAATTCGACATTACTTAATTTGAATGAAACAGCAAGAAGATATTTGGGTTTAAAAGGTGTGACAGAACTATTAAAATAAATAAAAGATGATAAAAATATATTTTTGTTGTTTTTATAAATAAAAGTTTCCTAGGACTTGGGTTTCCACAATGATGCTATGAGAATTCAAATTAATAAATCTAACATTGATTTTGAATCATTTGAAGGCAAGTTAACCGGAAATACTAAACATCCACTGTCATGATACGAAAGCGTGCTAAGTTAAATTCAATTCCTACTTTCGTGGTAATCTCATTTAACAAAACCCATTGAGCTCTTTGAAAACTTGTTTTATCCTCGAAGGATTTCGTGATTTTAATCCTAAGTTCAATTTTTATAAATCAAATAACCAAGTTCTCCTTTCAGTTCATCCCTAGTTATCTAACACATGCAAATAGGTGATCAGCAAATTTACAAGCAATAATAACGATAATAACCAAATCAAATTAACGATAGAGAGTATCAATTATTCATCTCAGAAACATTAAAGGGCAGATCCCAAAAATCCTAGAAATAAATAAACTACTCAGACATAATTATAGAAGACATAATAAAAAAACAAGTAAAACAAATATGGAGAGAGAAGAGAAAAACTGAGGAAAATTCACTCCGGGAGTACAATTTTAAAACACTGCAGAGCATCTCCTTTTATAGAAGTTGGAATTGGCCAAGCACGGCCTGCAGCACGACCTTCAGCGTGGTCGTGCATATCAAAAACTATCCAAATTGATTATTCTGCGTCTGCTACCTTGCCGACCTCATGCACGACCTGTAGCATGGTCGTGCTTCAGGCCGTGCTTTCCTTTACAGCCTGTATACAGTTGTAGAACGCGTTTTCTGCTTTCCGCCATTATGCACGGCCCGCAGCATGGTCGTGCTTCAGGCCCTATATAAGCTTCTAGAACCTAAAATTGCATTTTTCTTCAGTGAAACTCCTTGAATTTCATTCTTTTCTATCAAATTGCTTATTTTTGCTATTGCTGCACAATTTAAAGAAGAAGAGAGTGTATTATATATGATAATAATTAATAATTAATCCAAATTTCACTCAAACATCTCTATAAAATGATGCAATAATGGTACTTATCAGGGTGCCCTGATTTGACTCGCGTTGCTCTGCTCTGTTAGGTGAAGTCCCTTCATTTCTTTGTCTCTTTTTCTTTTGGATCCACACCTTCACAGTAGAGTGCAATTCCTCACGTGAATTATTTCAAAAAAGGGCCTCGCGGCTATTATGCATCTCCATGTGTTCCTCCCGCAGAGGATTAAATCTTGTGGAATTAAAGGAAGATAGTGGGCCGTTGCTATTAAATCCTAGCGGCCAAACGCTTTTAGTGG
Organism: Calophaca sinica; assembly: GCA_037113605.1. Lineage (NCBI taxonomy): Eukaryota > Viridiplantae > Streptophyta > Magnoliopsida > Fabales > Fabaceae > Calophaca > Calophaca sinica. Next base: position 72,240,992 of record CM073737.1, on the reverse strand, counting down.
GCCGTTTTTTACGTTCAACTTTGATCCAATCCCCATGCAACGAGTCTGGGATAGTTCCCTTAGTTATGCCATTCAAATTTTGCAAGATATTTGGATTCTGTTCCACGCTCTTCTTCTCTTTTTGCAGCATATGATCGGCTCCGTTCACAACAGTCTTCTCTCCGTCGTCTTTCTGCATTTATATTGCACTATAGTATGTATTATTTTATCGTGTTTTTTAGTTTAACGTTGGTTTTAAGAGATTGATTATGCATTTCATGTATTTTATTGCACTAAATTTTTCGAATGACATACAATTATTAACACATTGATATGTATGTGTATGTATTAACTAATCAAATATTCTATAAATTTATAATTGTAAAAATAACTAATAAACCATACATGTGTAACTCAAAGCATCAAAATATAACATATATACTAAATTAACGGTGACCGCTTGAAAAAACATACAAAAAATGCAAAAATCAAATGAAAGTAAAGACAAAACCCATAGTATTATTTAGTTACAAATATTTTTATCTATTCATCCTCGATTATAGCTCCACTAATAAATCAAATAGTGATTCAAAATAAAGAGATTTTTGTTATTTCCCTACATTTTATCAAAATAAATATACATTGTCATAATTTGTTGTTACCGATAAGATGGCATCTGACCACTTCGACTACAAACAGATTGGCCGAGCCCCATGTTATTCCTTTGATTCACTTTGTAGCTAAATGTATTGTCTTTGGGCTTAGTCCCTTTTTTAGTGCACTAACATATACCCAAAAAAAATATTTTAATCATAGAAATCATAGCTGCATCGTGACTAGATTTGAGACATAACAAAAAACTAATAAAACTTGATTTTGGATTCTTTTTAGTTTTTATTACTAATTATTACTAATAAAAGATTATACTTGAGTGTGCCCAGTCCCATTTTCCTACATTTAAATTTAAATTTTAGCCATTTTTCCCATTCACTAATGTTGTTCAGTTCCCTCTTAAATATCTCATTTGACTTTTCGAAACCACACATTAGACTCTCTATTTCGAGTTTCAACCACTTTTCTCCCTTCCTCTCACTACACAAATGTTTTAAAAATCAGACCGGAGATCGAATCGGCGAGACTTCTGGGTCATGGTTCAATTGATTCAATCGGTTGAGCCGTCGGTTGAACCGAGTGACTAATAAATAAATAAATAAATAAATAAATAAGTACTAATTTTGAGGAAAAAATAAGTAAAAATAACAAACAAACAAAAAGTTAAAACGATCTAATCCGATTCAACTGCGGTTCAACCCGATTCTAGGCAGTTCAACCAGATTGCGATTCAATTGAGGTTGAACCGACCGCTAATACTACCGGGTGACAGTCAGACCATCCGGCTTGGTCCTGTTTTTAAATCATTGCACTACATGTTGAGAAACATGGCATCCATGGAAGAGAAGAGAAAAGTCTAAAAGTGTATTATATTGATGAATGTGAAATATTACAAAATGAGAAAAAATGACTTCAAGGTGCTTACATCATGCCTATATATAGGCAACCAAACTAACTACTAATCCATAATATTCTATATCTCTAATATCCCCCCGCAAGCTGGAAGGTGTTCACAACACTTCCAGCTTGGGATGAGCAATACAAGTGCAAATCAAATCAAAGGAATACTAGAAGAAAATTGCCGGAAATACATCGGCTGAAAATACAATCCAAAGACAACCACTAATGCTTAACCACCATAAGGCAGAAGCACAAATCATCAAAGCCAACAAAGGGCAAAAGCTTAACCATTAAGCAGAAGCCACAACTCAAGGCTTAACCACTTAACAGAAGCTACAATGCTTAACTACCATAGGGTAGAAGCTAAAATCAACAAAGCCAATTAAGGCACAAAGTTTAACCATCAAGAGCACTCAATCACTCAAGACAGAAGCAAAGCAAAGTATCAATGCTTAACCATCTATGGCAGAAGATCACAGCTTAACCACCATAAACAGAAGCTAAATTCAGAGCCAATAAGGCTGAACAACAGTGAAACAACAAGTATGGAAACCAGGGAACCCAAAATTGTCTTCAACCCTCACATTTGTGGACTTCTCAGAAGCAAGCATAGGCCACGAGTTCCCATCAAAACCAAGAAGACATGTGAAGCAATTATCATCATGTACCCAAACTGAAGGATACCCGAAACCAACTTTGTAATCTCCAACTTGACAAATTTCCAGACCAAGAATGCTCAATTGATGGATTCATCAACTAACCAACCAAATCAACAAAGAGGCAAATTACCAAACACTCAGGTGTGCATCATATAATAATCACTGTTTCAAGAGCAGCAACGTAGAATCTAGCCGTAGTAAGTTTTGTGCAGATGAATGGAAAACACACATGCTAACCACAAATGGAATCTGATGAACCTCAAGAACTAGAAACAAATCATATTCGGAAACCAAAATGAGGTACCTCTCCTGCTGCTTGCTATTCGAAATCATCTTGATATCCATAACTTGCATCAGTAGAGGCAGAACAAAGCAGCAGCAAACCACATGAGTGAAACTGTCTTCAAAGAGGAGTTAGTACAAACACTTAGCAGGCAACACAACGAGAGAGAGTAGCACAACGAAAATTCTCAAACGGAGCAAGCACCAAACCAGAGTGAGTGCAGTGCGGATGAAACATCAAAGAACCAATAAAGCGAGATGATGCGTCTGTTTCCACACATCTCAAGATCTTGAATCATTTTCAATAAAACCTCTCAAATCCAAATAAAATTACATGAATATGAGAATCAAGAATCATCCCAACCACACAACCAGTTCGGAAGAAACACTCGCCAAGAAACCTGAAATCATCTATCGCAATGGATCTTGAGCGGCGAAGATGATGAACTACAATAATAAAGCGAGCAATGCAGCGAGACAAGAAATCAAGATCGGAAAATCGGATCACCAAATCGGTGATTCTCCAACACCAAACACAACCACTACGCAACCAAGAGTCGGTTCCATGAAGCAACAAGCAAGCGTGTGAACCAAATCAAATCGAATTAACCTGTGAAGGCAACCAAAAGAAATCGCGATTGAAGAAATCGAAAGTCAGAGATCGCGAAGAAGAACACCACCAGTAACGCGAAGATAATCGCGATGAACACAACGATCGCAAAGCAAAACGCGAACACAGGAGAGTGATCGATTCTAGGTCAAAAAACAGATCTGGAAGAAGGAAACAAATAGAAATCGAGATGAAGAAGAACGCGAAGAAGAAACGCGATGAAGAAGACGATCGCGATTCAGATGAAGAAGATCATCACGATTCAGATGAAGAAGACGATCACAAATCTGAAAAAGAACTCCAAACGAGCGAACAGATCTGCACAATTAAATCACTGATCGAGAGTTGTATGGACGAAAGAAAGCAGATCCAGTGGTGATTTCGATCAAGTCGGTGTCGATTCAAGAAATCTGGATCAAGTTGTAAACCCTAAAATCGGGAACGGAAGCAGAAACGAAATTACATGAACAACTCGTGAAACTGAAGACTCTGAACAACTCTGTTTGAAAACCGAGAAAATGTGTGAACGAAAAATAAAATAAGAAAAAGAATGGAAAAAAGAAAAGAAAAAAAAAAAGGAACAGCAGAAGAGCGTTCATGGAGGATACCAAGTTTTCTCTGATATCATGTTAGAATTCAGGCATCCGAATGGTCCCCTCAAAACCGGCTTGTGAGGGGGTGGTCTACCTAGCTATATAAGCAACGGCCAGGCTCGTTAACCACCTGATGTGGGACTCGCAACACACCCCCTCGAGCCTGGGCTCGTCACCACAAGCGAGGGCTAGCGGCACTATCCACACCACCGGGCAGAACGTGGCTCTGATACCATGTTGAGAAACATGGCATCCATGGAAGATAAGAGAAAAGTCTAAAAGTGTATTATATTGATGAATGTGAAATATTACAAAATGAGAAAAAATGACTTCAAGGTGCTTACATCATGCCTATATATAGGCAACCAAACTAACTACTAATCCATAATATTCTATATCTCTAATACTACACTCACGGACACACTCACACCATCACTCTCTCACTCATCAAATTTTTATAAAACAAATCTCTTTCTTCCATTAAATTATGCGAGACGGAGACACCCCTTATTATTATTTTTTTTTTTTTTGCACATAGCCCTTTTTTCTCTAATTCACCTGCTAACTCACTTCTTTCTCCCCATTCCACTCATGCATGGCCTCCTTCTCATTCCCATATCAGAGAAGCTGTTTCTCTTATTTTTCAAAAAAATCATCAGCCCACAACTGCCCCTGCAGACCACCATAGAAGTATCCTTCTATAGTCACTAACACATCATATAACAGTACCCAAATAATTAATGTGTGAAAAAGAAACATACCCAAATAAAAAAAATAATTTATTTAGTTGAAAGCTTGAAATTACTCATCATTTGGCCATAAAAATGTAGAAACTATACATATCAGGCAAACCAAAAAATTGTGAACTACCAATAAAATAGCTTCAATTCCCTCACTGTTGTTTATAAGCAGTTATAGATAATATGGTAAGTTGGTAACTTCCGATAACCGTTATATGCAGCTATGATAACCATTTGGCTTCCGAAAGCTTAAAGATTTAATACTGGTCTGAAATTTGGTGTTCCGGTGCTCGATAAAAAAATTGTCAGCCCATTCTGGAATGCACAAAACACAAAAAACAAAGGATTGAAATCAATGAGTGTTGTTCAGTTGGTAAGCAGCGCTGAGTTTGTGGGGAAAAAACCTCAGTTCGATTCTCGCAGAACGCATCTTTGGGGAGGGGAAAAGCTTAAGCTGTGACTAAACCCCGAAACTGGAGATTAGTCCCATTGACTATCCAAAAGACCGAACCAGTGGGGATATTTCAGTGGGATCACTCGGACCAAATGTCTAATTAGGGTGGACCCCACACCAAAAAAAAAAAAATCAAATTGAATAGCACAGACCATATCAAGTGTTTATTGTAAATTTGCAATCCGATCAATGAACAAATCAAGGAACATGTGAATTTCTAACCGACATCATTCTCAAAGGAGACGACATAAGGCCTCGTGAGCAGGAGTCCATTCTTAACTAACTTGATAGGCAAATCCTGCAGCCCTGTTTGTTAAGATAGGAAAATTATAAATGACATATAACAGGTTAATAGGAATTACTTGACTATGACTTACCTTTACATTATAAATGATATGCTTGATATAACATGTTATATTAGGAATCCTCGTTCTAATGCAAATACTGTACCATGTTATTTCTTTTGCCTCAATTTTCTGTCCAAACGGTCTTTATGTGCGGTGCTACATAAAATTGATGTTCCCAGAGAAATGCACAAAACACAAATGAATTTCAGCACAAAACTAAACAATTTTTTTTTCTTTACTTTATACATTGCAACAATCAAAACTAAACAATTATAAATTAAATTTCAGCACATAAACATAAGAGAATATTAGCAAGCCTGCATGTTCCCATCAAATTCTACGAACAAATGAGTATCCGAATCTCTACATTATGCTATCTGTGCCCCTTAATTGGTGTAGAGCCTTTTAGAAAGGCTGCAATGAATAGCCAGTTTTGATAGAACAATTGTAATGTTGCTCATGAAAGTGGCATATACACACACCAAATAACAATAGAAGAGTTGGACGATTAAAAGTTAACAATGTTCAAATAATACTAATAAATGCAAAAGTTCGAAGCTCATAACCTTGGTTCTGTCTTTGCAGAGCCTATATACTCAATATTAATAATCAATTCCATATCTACCTTCACAAAATTGAATTTAAAGAAATTTATAGAGAACTAATAACGAACTAGATTTCAGAAAAATTATTGGGTACAAAAGGAAAGAAGATTCTTTGTTCTTAATAACTCCTGCAAAAAAATCCCAGTATGCATTTCATAATCCATGAAAATATTACTGAATAGATAAATTAATCAAACACAAAAAAAAATTGTAAAATTTTACTTTGAAATCAGAATTGAACCCGCTTCTCACCCAAATTGCTTTGCATCGCGTTAGCTTTGCCGGTGAAACCCCATCAAATTACTCATCCAAGACCCACAACAATGATCTCCATGCTTTCAGGTTTTTCCTTACTGCCAATTAGAATGAAAAATTAGAACCAAAACATTGATTTGTTTAGCAACCGGAAAAAGCAGGATGAAGGAAATGCAACAAACACCAACAGAAACAAAATTGACAAAAAATATTACCAAAAATCACCAAATAAAATCGTAGTTCAATATTAATTATAAAAACTCAGAAAAAGCAAAACTAATAAATTAAAACAGCAAACCTCTTAAACTCCGCAATAATTTAAGAAATTCGGGGCTTTCTTCCCCATTGGAACGATCAGTTAATTTTTAATGGATTGAACTTTAAGACATAATTTAGAAATCAAATATCAATAATTATTCTCAAAAATTAAGAAATATTCTTTGAAAACAAATAATTATCTCAATTCTTAGATATGGAGACATCGATTTTCAAGCTAATGCAACATATAATGATACATATGGTACTTGAAAAGCTTGGTCAGAGTTCCAAATGTGCATGCCATATAAAATAAGATCAAGATAAGAAATTATATATTATATACTTAAATTTGACATACATGTGATTTTTCATGGTGAATAACAGAAGCACATATATGTCAATACACCTGTAAATCTGTTAATCGCTTGACAGAATTGTAAATCTTCGTTCTGATCTATTAACAAAACCATTTTTACCAAGAACAGGGCTATCATACTTTGACTCAATTATAAAGTCAGGGTTTGATATCAATACCATACGTTATTTCCCTTTATTATCCACCATGCAATCTGGGTGCTTTAGTTATAACTTACAAAAAGAATATCAAAATGTAATTAAAATATGCATGAGCCAAAAGGCATCAAGAATTATCACCGGCTTATACAAAGCATACATCAAAAGAGTCATTATAAGTAGCATCAGGGGATAAACGCATCAAAGGAAGCATTATAATAGGCTCAAACAATCAAACGAGAGTATGTTTTGAATTATATTGATGAAACAGTGGCTGCAGCCACTTGATTACAAAGGGAAATGAAGAAAAATATCTGATAGAGCAACTCTACCAGCCCAAGCCTACGGCTCCCCTCACAAAGAATGATTCCCTGAGATCCTCTCTCTTTTCTAACAGAATTCTCGATACCCCTCACCACTCTCATTATTCCCTATATAACTAACTCATGCGTAGCGTCATTACTTTCCATTCGGTGCCATGTCAGCACACCTCTGCCCTTTAAAACGCTTCCTATAATAAACATTCGAAACCTTAGGCCTATTTGCACTATCAGTCACCAAATTATCTGTTATTTCCGCAGGGTCCCTAACAGTGCCACCCCCTATAAAATTAACCTTGTCTTCAAGGCTAAATTCTGGAAATTGACTGAGAATTACGACATCATCCTCCCATGTCACATCTTCCCTTTCTGTAAAAACACCTCGATAAATATACATCAAAAGAAAATTTTTGTTTATGAATATGATGTGGCTTAAATAGAGTCAAACTATACAAAGATAAAATATTCCAAAAAAATCATGTCAGTTTCAGATACATTAGTTTGTGAATCACTAAAAAAAAAGCACTGATTGAAGAAAAGTATTGAAGTAAATGAGCAGTTTAACTGTACACTGGGAAGTGTGAAGAACACAGAAAGTTATGTTAAGACTTCAAAAATCATGCATTGTTATGGTTAGAACATCAAGATGAACCTAGCAACATATGACTGGCCAAAACCTAATGTGATAGTGAGTATTCATTTTTGTGTGTAAATATCAAAAGAAAGAAAAAAACTAGATGGATGTCATTAAAATTCAAAACAACAATGTGTAACTAGAAAACCACCTTACCTATTTTTAATCTTATAGTAGACCTCTTGCAATCATTTTACGAAGAAGTTTCTCTGCTTTATCATTTTCATCTTTTTCAAAGAGAGAGAGAATAATTACTTCATAAGTTTTAGCATTCGGAGTGCAACCATTGTCTTCCATTTTTGACAGCAAGACCAATGCTTCATCAAACAAACCGTTGTTACAAAACCCTTGGATCATGACAGTATATGTATATACATCTAGATTGTAGCCTTTAACCAAAAGATCTTGAAAAACCTCCCGTGTATGCTCAAGTCTTCCGCCTTTGCACAGTCCATTAATAAGAATAGTGTATGTGTACACATTTGGTCGAATACCCAGGTCTTTAAATTTAATAATAATGCAATTGCCTTGTCAACATGATGGTTTTTGCATAAAGCATCTAATATAGAATTGTAAGTAATTGTATCAGGTGGTTGACCTTTATCATGCATCACATCAACAAGCTCCCAAGCATGTGAGATTCTCCCTGATTTGGACAAACCATCAATAAGGGAATTGTAAGTTACGGTATTAGGAATAATTTTTATACATTGCATTTCTTTAAAGAGATTCATGGCTTCATCCACCATTTTAATCTTACAAAACCCATTAATCAAGATATTATAGCTCTGAACATTAGGAGTCACTCCCTTTGGGCCATAATGTTGAATATACCCTTGGCCTTGTTAACTTCATTAACAAGGCAATATCCATCCATTAAAGAGTTATAAGTAACGACATTAGATTTTACACCTTCTTTCATCATCACAGCTAACAAATTTTTTGCTTCTTTCACCTTTACTTCTTTACAAAAAGCATCAACCAATATGCTAAAGGTATATACATTCGGGTTGATGTTTTCCAATATCATTTTATTTAACAAACCGATAGCATCTTTTAATTGGTCCACGATGCAAAAGCCATGAATTAAAGTACTGTAAGTGAAAACGTAGGGAGAAATTCTCTTGTCGACCATTTCAGAATATAAATCACAAGCATCATTAACTAGTTTATGTTCGCACAGACTATCAATAATTGTGCTGTACATTACCACATTTGGCTGAACCAACTTTCCTTCGATCTGTCTCAGCAACTGCAGAGCTACTCTTGTTTCTCCAATCTTACATAACCCATTGATCAAGGTCCCATAACTAACTTGGTCCAAGTGAAACCCCAGTGCAACCACCTTGTCATGAAAGTGCAGTGCAATATGAACCTCACCTTTAAGGCAAAGACCCTTGATGAGTGTAGTCAAAGTAATGGTATCTGGCTGATAACCCCTCTTGAGAATCTTGGCCAACATAGAAAAAGCAAAAGTGATATGACCCAAGTGACAGAAACAATTAATCAAGAAGTTGAAAGTAACAAAGTCTGGCATAATTCCCCTGAATTCCATTTGCTGAGAAAGGGAAATAGCAGTGGGGTAGTGCTTGGCCTTAACAAGGGAACCTAAAATTTTTCCAAATTGGATGAAGGGTGGGGTAGGATGCATATGGAGCATGCGATTGAACAAGGAAACGGCGTCGTCGTAGTCATCGAACTGGGAGTATAGCCTTGAGGAGGTTGAAAATGAAGAGGGGAAGCAAGGAAGGGAAGTAGGGTTTGGAAGAAAATATGGAAATAAGGGATTGAAAACAGAGACAACATGCCTCAACCTTGAAAACGCCATTGTCGACAGTAACCTTCAAAACAAATTGAGGAAACATAATCACTCTGAAATTACAAAGCTTTAATGGCACTCTGTGTGGTGCTTTTAGGCTATGTTTGGTAGCCAAGAAAGTGGGGGGAAAGAAAGTATTAAAGTGTAAAATTGCTGATGTGTCACACTATAATTGGCCTGTCACACTTACTTATGCACACTTTTTACATTTTTCAAAAATATTTCCCTTTCCCCCACTTTCTTTCCTTAGAAACAAACGTAGTTTTTGTTCCTTCGAAAACTTCAATGCTCTCTGTAACAGAATAGTGCGATTGCCTTGGAAGAAAAGAAGGAAATGTGGGTATTATTATACTTTTTGTTTAGGATTTTTTTAATAGAATACTGTAACAGAATAGTGCGATTGACTTGGGACTTATTATACTTTTTGTTTAGGATTTTTTTATTTTTTTAAATATTAGGATCTTTTAATGCAAAAAACAACTTCTTTTTATAACAATTTTATATGTATTTATTCAAACTTTTGAATAAAAAATAAATTTAAGAAAAATATACGAGAAATTTAATTACGATAAAAAAAAATTAGTAATTTAGGATACACAAGGGTCTATTATCTTTTTTTATTTTTTTTTACATAGTCGCGAAGTATCCACCAGTTTCACTGATAATTAATCTCTGCTGAAGAACCTAACTGACTACCTTTAGTAGTGTCTCTCCTCCCAATCAAGTTTTTTCATCCATAAGGCTAGAACCCGAGGCCTTGCTTAAGAGATCTGGCTTGAATTCCACTGAGATCAACGTAATCTTGGTAATAGAGTCTGTATATGTAACACCCCAACTTTCTAAAGCTTGGCAATTAAAAAATACTAAGTAAAAAAGGGGATTTAATCCCTAAGGATTAATGAGGTTAATAACCTTTAATATAGTGTTTTAACGCAAGTTAGAACTTAGGGGTAAAATAGAAATTCTTTCCAATAATTAAGGAAATGTGGGACTACTTATTCATGAGTAGTATTTAATTGATTAATTTATGTGAGGTTTCTGTAAGGACCAAGGATAAATTTGGAAATTAAATGAGGACCGTTAGTCAGATTTTAATCAAAGCTTTTACCCCCACTGTACACCACACTTTCCTCTCATCCACCATAACGCACTTCCTTCTCTCATTCTTTTACACACACACGCGACATGAGAGAGAAAAAAAAAGAAGCAGAAAAACAGAGAAAAGAAAAGAGAAAGAAAGGAAAAAAAAGGAAAGGAGAGGAAAAAGGGAGAAGAGGGAGGACACGATGGAGAAAAAGGAGGAAGAAGGGGACAGCGCGGCGGCCTGGAGGCTGAGGCGCGGTGGCGCGCTAGAGTGAGAAGAGGGAGAGAAAGACAGTGCGAACGAGACGGGGAGAGAAGAAACAGAGAGCGCGAGAGAGGTAGAGATCGAGGAGAATCAAGGCTCAAAGATGGAATAGATTGAAGAATAGAAGAAGAAGCAACGGCTTGGAGGAGGAGCTTCCATGGTGGATTTTGGGTACCCAAACCCTAGGATTTGGGGGTTTTCATCCCAAGGCATTTGGGAGCAAAGGTAACATACAAAACCCCAATTAAAATCATCTTTTAGGGTGTGCTAGGGTTATTGTTTTCAATTCTTGATTTTCAATGTCAAATGATTAGAAGTTGTGATATTCTAGTGGGTTTGATTAAGGTTGCCTGCTGACCCCAGCCCCCCACAACATTTGTGTGATGTGTTCCCAATTGTGAATTCCACAGAGCTCCAATTGGGATAAAGTGTTAATGATTATGATAGTTTCTTCAACCTCAAGTTGTGGGCAATTATAAGTCCCCAAATAAGAATATTAATGAGGTCATTTTCCTAAATAATACATGCTTGCAAGATGTTTGATGGGAGTTTCAATTGTTTGGTTGAAGTTTATGCTCTTGATAAGTTTATGTGTAAGTGGATTTTGTAGTCTAAGTGCTTGAGTTATGTCCTATGAGACAAATAAGATGTTAGACACCTCTTTGTAATTTTAGATATTGTTCTTGAATTATGTTAACAGATTAGTAAGATGTCCAGAATATGATAAATTGAAAGGTGTACATGTTTATGTGATTTGTTCCTAATTTGGATTTGATTTCACATTGGTGGATTAAATTGCATTGTTTTCTTGAGTTAAATGAAATTTGAGCTCTTTCTTATTTGAGATGGATGAGATCCTTTAGATGTTTTAGAAGTTACTATGGATGTCATTTTGTTGATCTCACTTGAGTTGGGTGTTATCTTGGCTGTGATTCTGGGTAAATGCAAGAACTTAGAGTATGTAAAGTTGATTTGTTTGTATTTATATGCAAGTAAATTGAGAGTGTAAGAAGTGGCTTGACTCCTTATTTTATATGATCTCTTGGTTTCAATTTGGGGCTTTTGGGAATCATGAGAATGGGTTGATTATGTATTATGGGTGTTAAAATGCAAGCAGTTATGTCGACAGTAAGTTTTTCTGCATTTTTGTCTGCATGAATCGATTCACAGGGTGTTGAAACGATTCACTAAAGGCGCCCATGCCCTTATTTTGGTTCTGTGAATCGAAATTTGAAAGGATGAATCAATTCACAGCTTGGTGAATGGAATTATGTTTAAGTGAATGGATCGATTCACTCACTGCTTTTCTATAGAATTTTAAGTTTTAGGAAGTCCTTTCTTGGCACCCTATAGGAAATTATAGTTTAGGGTTTTCATAATCAACCTAGTGCTATGTTTTAATGCTATTCGTGGCATATGATCAATGTTAGATATGAATGGGTATTTAATTGTGTTATGATCTGAAATAGTTTTGGATGATCATAATATTAGTTGTCGAGAGGAGTTTTCCATACATAGCACACCACGTATGGCTGAAAACATCGGAAATATTTTAAGTTTCAGTTCTATCATACTGAATTTTATAAACTCACATATTTGGAGCGTTGTTTTCAGGTACAAGCATATCAAAGGAATTAGAGCATGAGGTTGTGCTCGGTCTTGCCTTTGCGGCGAGACCTTTCGAGTTAATATCGGATCGCGAGTGACTTTTAATGTATTAAGTTACATTCACGAGTCGAGTTGTATTCTCTACGAGTCTGTGTCTTATATTGAATTTGGTTGTAATTTCCTATAAAAGTCTTTTATTAGCAAATGTATTTTTATAATGTCCTTATGTCATAGTGAATTTAAATATTTTACTTTTGCCAGAGGATTGTATTCCAAGAGGATTTATTTCCTAGTGTTTAGTATGCAAAGTGAAAAAAAAAAATTCCGCGTTTAACTTTAACTTCCTATTAATTTAGTAGGTAATGCTCTTATTAGAGTCAGGGCGTTATAGTATAACTCGTGCCTTGCACGGGTATACAGTGGCTTCTAAAAGTTCATATAAAATCAATGATTTTTTAATTTAAAATGTTTTCCAAATATAATGTATTATGGAATTAAAGAATTGATTTAAAATTTGTGTTAAAAATGTTTTTAGCAAATTGGTTTTAAGAACAAAGTGATAATTGAGAAAGAGGTGAGAAATAGTGTGAGAAGAGAGAAAGAGTTGAGAAATAAAATAGATTTAATGTATTGATTGGTATAAGAGAAAGAAGAGAGAATATACGAGAAAGAAATGTGTTTGTCTCTCTCCCTTTGTTTGATTCGACAAAAAATAAGAAGAGAGAAATAATATTATTTTTAAAAGGACAAAAATGTCCTTGAACTAATTTAAAAAAAAAACTACTATACAATTTTATTTCATATAATTTGTTAATAAGTAATTGTTTTATATTTAATTATATGAATGAATTAAACAATTAATTAAATTACTTAATCAATTAGTTAATTACTATTATATAAAGTCCCACTATCCTATTGCCCTTCCCCTCGTTACTACCCGTTACATATGTTTACTTTTGAATATTTGTATAAGATAACTCATATGTAAAAGATTCTACGAAAAAAAACGGATGAGAAAAATGTAGTACAAAATATCCAAAATTTTAATTTACTATTTACTATTGTCCACTATAAAAAATTGGTTGGCAATAAATTATGACTAACTTAGGAGAAAAAATTATATATTTGATGTAAAATAATATTTTGACTATACTAAAAACGTTACTCGTAGAAATAAATTAAAATAAAAAACACATTATTAAAGTGATATTGTGAAATATATATTTGTAATAATATCATAGTGCATTCATTGTTTTTAATAGCAATAATTAACAAAATAATGTGTATTATATTATATATCATAAAAAATAGGAACTAAAATGTATTGGAAAGACAAATATTATAGTTTTTATTGATATGTATTATATATATAGGTAAATCCATGACCCGGAGTTATTGTGGACAATTTATTTTAAAAAGATATAATTAATAATATCATAAAGACATAAATATTAAAATCATACTAAATTTAAAAATGAATATATTGAACACGACACAAAAATAAATAAAATACAGCCCCCTCCCTTAAAAAGAGGGATATTACACTTTCTGTTAATTTTTAACTAATCTCCGTTAAACAAATTTTTTATTACAAAAATGACCTTTTCCCACAAACGTTGACTGTCATATCTTCCGCAATTTTGGTGCTGTAGAAGTTAAGTATAACAGCCCAGACTACTTTCAGGATTGCCAACTGTCCCCACAAACCAACACGAGTCTTTTCAGCGTGTTTTGTCCTCACTCACACGCTTTCTGGAAAACTTCCCAGAAGGTCACCCATACCAAAAGTGCTCTGAGTCAAGCACGCTTAACTATGAAGTTCTTATGTTCTGGGCTCACAAAAAGAAGATGCATCTTATTGTATAGATAGTACCAATCAATTCTTTTTAAGTCATCTTTCAACCATGCAGTCTCATACCTGCACAGCCTCAGGATCCCTCTCATTCTGGTCTGAATTCGGTTCATTCACGTGTCCCTTAGCCCAAAAGCTGTCAGGAGCTGCTCTTTGTCCATGCTCAATGCACCGATGATCACTCCCCGCCCATGTCAGCCTCAAGCGTCACATGCCCACTAGCTTCTGCATCGTTCGTCCCCGAACCACACCGTACTGGGAGAGGTATGCGCTGATACCATTTCTCGATTTATGCATGTCATCCTTGCGTGTTCGATTCCCACAGAAGGCAAAAACTCCGTAAAAGACATTCATGAAAGATGTGGTCGGGGGGAACAGAGAAGATCGTGAGTATAATCCGGTTACTGATATGGGTCAGGTTGTTACAGTAAGACCTAAGCCACAATCTTCCCCAATAAGCTTTGTACCCGCTCATTCATGGCCGCACACCGAACCAGTACATAGGTCCGCTATTACTTCTATATCTCATAATCTAAATAATTATAAATATTAAATTTATAAAGCATGAAAAGTTTTTTTCGAAGGGACGAAACTTACCCATAGTGTTATAGGAGTTGTAGTTCTTGTTCTCCACTAAAAAATATACATTTGAACATAAAAGGCTTTGAGACACTTATAGGCTATGAGGAGTTATGGGTAGTTATAGACATTTTTAATGAAGAACAACACCTACATTATCTACGGTATTGTAGGTAAGTTTTGTCCTTTTAAAAGTACATAAAAAAATAGTAGAAATAGATTTGTGATATAGTAATAAATAACAACGTGATTTTAAGGTCTTTCCATAGTTATTGAGATTCTTTAAATCACCAGTTCAGTCTCTAAAATTGCATGAATTTAACAATTTAGTCCCTACAATTAACGAAATTCTAAAATAATCCCTGAAAATAAAAATTGCCGGACACATTTGTCCTTTTGGGTCGGTAAGTTTAGTCCGTAAAATTGTCTCAGAATGACTAATATGATCGAAAATTTCGTTAGAATTTCGTTAATTTCAGGGATCATGTTTCTCGACCCCTACAATTTCGATGACTAAATTGGTGATTTGTTTGAAAATAAATCGACAACAAATAAAAAAAATTATAAAACCTACTGTATGACCTTTACAAAATAAAGTTTCTTTTGCGGGATATTTCCTAAATATATACGTTAAAATATTTCTACAATACTATCATGTAGGAAGGAATATTGGCATCGTCGTAACTGTTGAAAATTACTCCATTAATGAAAAAAATAAAAATATATTAAAATAAAAAATAAATTTAAAAAAAATATTATTTAGTAATTTATAATTTGTTAAATATTAAATACTAATATATTTTAATAAAGATGTTAATATGCTATTATATATAATATTTATCATTGTGTAGTATATTGGGAATTCTTGAAAATTAATCGGTGTGAACAAAGAAGTGTATGATGGTGAGAACAATAATTCTTGAAAATAGTGGTAATTTGAAGGAACTAAAGGTATGTTTGGACGGAGGGTTTTGAAAGAAAAGGGAGAAGAGGACTTATTTTTCTTTTCTTAATTAAAAAAGCTATAAAATGTTTCTAAAATCGAATTAAATATTATTGAAATGTTATATTATTATTTATCATGTTATTCTTTTAATTTTTTTAAAAATCTGAAATATATATCAAGATATAGACTTAGCCATCCAAAACCATCTCCTCCAAAACCCTCTAAAAACCTCAATCCAAACATACCCTAAAGGGCAATTAATTGGGTAGCTGTTTAAAATAAAAAAAAGTCAGTCCTTATTAAAAGAAGCATTCCAAAGCAGTATGCTAAATATATTTTTTTTTTTAATTTTTTTAAACATTTAACTGAAGGGTAAAAGCTTACAGCAAACTAAAGTTATGAGTACAGTTTTCTACTATCGTCTCTGGTAAGCTTGGTATCGATGCTGCACAAACAAAACCTATAAAGCAAGTACATTTTTTTGACACACTTGCTCTAGAACCACTGTATATAAAATCAAATAAATGAATAATGTAACCATATGCAAAGTGGTAAAAAAATGCCAATCGTTTTTATAAAAACTGTACAAATTTAATTGGCATCCACATGATAATTTTCATCTAATAAGAGCTTACTCCTTATTGCGTTTAATAATGAAACTTAGAAACTTCATTTCCTCTAATAAATTTTCTTCTTCAATCAGGACAAAAAAGGCAGAAACCAACATTATATAAACAATCAAAATTATTATTGTACCAAAAAAAAAATTATTATGAACAGATGGAATAAACAGTCAAAGTAAATAAAAAATACCAAAACAATTACATCTTTCAAGATGAAATGAAGTTGATGTCACTGAAATTGTCAAAAGTCACAGAAGTCGAATTGCTAAAGCAAGCTATCAAAATGCATCAGCAAATCTTGTCAATGTGGGAAACCTGCCCTTCCAATGAATTGCATGCCTCTAATGCCTTAGACATGCCTTAGGCATGTCCCTTTTGCGCCTAATTGATAATTGAAGAAAATCAAAAGGCCTGAGCATCTAAATTGCTAAATGTGATGCGAGAGGAGGAGTAAATTGTCAAACTCAATATCCACAAAAGCAAAATGCTGCAGGATTATGCAGTCAATAAAGAATAAGAAGACCAAAGAGACATTTTTATCACAGAACCTATTACAATCATGTCATGTCATGTCACTGAAGAAATTGAATACAAATTGAAGTGTTATGGTTGTTACCAAATGTATCATACTGCTTGTATCTTGGTTAGACTATTAGAGCCTGAAAATTCAGCTATTGAGTTTCAATAATACATTGAGCTCCAAGTTTTCTTTAAATTAGTTAGCAATAAATTTTATTTCTAATGGTGGTCTAGCATCTGCAGTGGTCTTCAATTCTGTAAGTCTTCCAGAAACCTGCAGGTCCATTTGTTAATATTGTTTAGGCATAAAGCCAAAGATGTAAAGTGTCACAAACAAATATAGGATAAGAGTTCTTGAAAATAAAACATACAAAAATATTAAAGAGTTGAGTCAGTCAGCATAGAAATATTCAGCAGAAATAGTTATAATAAAGAGTTGAGTTTTAGGCATGTATGACTTACCCATGTGTCCACTTTCTCGTTAGTCAATGACTTTTATCAGGAACAAATCCCACCTCTAAAAACATAGCATGTATGACTAAAAACATGTTTAGAAATTAGAAACACACTCTGAGGGCAAGGAAAGAAATACATTGTCATCCCAGAAATACATGCAAACCCCTCCAACATGTGTCTTTATATTCACCAATTCCCATATTAACATTTCTTTATTTATTTCTCCTCGAAACTTGTTTGTTTCTTGCACACAATTTCAGATGTCTGTTTCTCCAGTTGTTTTTCCTTGTTCACTGTAATTTACTTATCTTTCACAGAAAGTAGAATAGAAAAATGGGGTTGCACCATTGTCATATACAGATTTATGTAGACCCTAAAAAGGACATGAAGAATGTACTACTCCAGAACCATTTATAAGGAAAAAAGTCATTTCCAGATTCGTTAAAAAATGTATGTATCTGGTCCATTTGGACCAGATACATACATTTTTTAACGAATCTGGAAATGACTTTTTTCCTTATAAATGGTTCCGGAGGGAGTAATAATTAGTGGCATGTATTAAAATATACCTATCCATTAAAAGATTTCACTGCTTACCAAGACGAACCTAGCAACATATAACTAACCAAAAATAATGTGATAGTGAGCCCATTGCATAGTTCGTCTTCATTTTTATGTGTAAATACCAAAAGAAAAAAAAAAACTAGATGGATGTCACTAAAATTCAAAATAACAACGTGTAACTATAAAATCATCTTACCTATTTTTAATCTTACAGCAGATCTCTTGCAATCATTTCACGAAGAAGTTTCTCTGCTTTATCATTTTCATCTTTTTCAAAGAGAGAAAGAATAATTACTTCATAAGTTTTAGCATTCGGAGTGCAACCATTGTCTTCCATTTTTGACAGCAAGGCCAATGCTTCATCAAACAAACCCCTGTTACAAAACCCTTGGATCATAACTGTATATGTATAGACACTTAGATTGTAGCCTTTAACCAAAAGATCTTGAAAAACCTCTTGTGCATGCTCAAGTCTTCCATCTTTGCACAGTCCAGCGATAAGAATAGTGTATGTGTACACATTTGCTTGAATACCCTGGTCTTTAAATTTTGTTAATAATGCAATTGCCTTGTCAACATGATGGTTTTTGCATAAAGCATCTAATACACAATTATAAGTAACTATATTAGGCAGTTGACCTCTATCATGCATCTCATTGACAAGCTTGCAAGCATATGAGATTCTCCCTGATTTGCACAAACCATCAATAAGGGAATTGTAAGTTACGGTATTAGGAATAATTTTTATACATTGCATTTCTTTAAAGAGATCCACGGCTTCATCCACCATTTTAGTCTTACAAAACCCATTAATCAAAATATTGTAGCTCTGAACATCAGGACTCACTCCCCTTTGGGCCATAATGTCGAATATACCCTTGGCATTGTTAACTTCATTAACAAGACAATATCCATCCATTAAAGAGCTAAAAGTAACAACATTATGTTTTACACCTTCTTTCATCATCACAGCTAACAAATTTTTTGCTTCTTTCACCTTTCCTTCCTTACAAAAAGCATCAACCAATATGTTAAAGGTATACACATTCGGGCTGATGTTTTCCAATTTCATTTTATTGAACACTCCGATTGCATCTTTCAATTGACCCACGATGCAAAATCCACGAATTAAAGTATTGTAAGTGAAAACATTGGGAGAAATTCTCTTGTCAACCATTTCAGAATATAAATCACAAGCATCATTAACGAGTTTATCTTTGCACAGACTATCAATAATTGTGCTGTACATTACCAAATCAGGCCGAACCAACTTTCCTTCGATCTGTCTCAGCAATCGCAGAGCTGCTCTTGTTTCTCCAATCTTACATAACCCATTGATCAAGGTCGCATAACTAACTTGGTCCAAGTGAAACCCCATTGCTACCACCTTGTCATGAAAGTGCAGTGCTTTCTGAACCTCACCTTTAAGACAGAGACCCTTCATGAGTGTGTTCAAAGTTATGGTATCGGATGATAACCCCTCTTGAGAATCTTGGCCAATACAGAAAAAGCAAAAGGGATATGACCAAGGTGACAGAAACAATTAATCAAGAGGTTGCAAGTTACAAAGTCTGGCATAATTCCCCTGAATTCCATTTGCTGAGAAAGGGAAATAGCAGTGGGGTAGTGCTTGGCCTTAACAAGGGAACCTAAAATTTTTCCAAATTGGATGAAGGGTGGGGTAGGATGCATATGGAGCATGCGATTGAACAACAAAACGGCGTCGTCATGGTCAAAGAACAGAGAGTATAGCCGCCTGCAAGGAAGGGAAGTAGGGTTCGGAAGAAAAGAAGGAAATATGGGATTGAAAACAGAGAGAAAATACCCGAACCTTGAAAATGCCATTGTTGCCGCACTCAAAATGTCCACAAATTGTGTTTGGGTTGTTATGAAGTGATTTGCAGCGTATAGCCTTGAGGAGGTTGAAAATGAAGAGGGAAAGCAAGGAAGGAGAGTAGGGTTTGGAAGAAAAGAAGGAAATATGGGATTGAAAACAGAGACAGCATACCTCAACCTTGAAAATGCCATTGTTGCCGCACTCAAAATGTCCACAAATTGTGTTTTGGGTTGTTATGAAGTGATGCGCAGTGTAGTTGGATCTGCAGCACAACACAACCACTCCCACTCACGGCAACCATGTGCCACTGACATAAGTAAATTCTTTGTTATCTCGTTTTATGATTTAGCGTTTTTTTAATTATTTTAATAACTCAATTTATATTTTAATCTAGCTTTATAATTGAGCATTTTTCAATTTTTGTAATAATTCTTAATTTATATCTTCGTTTCACCCATATTTTATTTTTTTGACAAATCATTCCACCCATATTTATCACTTACTTTTACGACAAAAACCATGGTGGTTTGAGATTACTAAAAGAATAATTTAATCTATGTCGACAATAAAGGTCTTCTACCGGAGACACATAATTTTTTTTTATTATGGGACAAAACTCTTTTATAAATTTGTAAGATTAAAAAAAAAATATATCATTTTTTTAAAGTATAAATATATATTATAATTATTCTCTACGAGTTTTCATATTCTAAAAATATTGAATAATTTTTTCATAATTTTAAGAGATGCTTTTTTTTTGGGTCAAATATAAGAGGTGCTTTGAATTTATAAAAGACACTTCTCGGGTCTAAGATATAGTAGCATTTTTATTTGAATATAACAGTATATTATAAATAAGTTTAATTTCTACGCATAAAAATATTTTACATATGCATTCAATGATGTGTTTCCATATCATTTAATGAGTTTAAAAACACACGATTTGTCATATTCGTTAAATGATATATATAAATTAAATTCTTATAAATATATTATAAAAGACATTGCATGTTTCTGTTAATGGGCCGCGTAGAATACAACATAACTGGCCGATAATTCCATTGATGCCATTATTTAATTGGAGTCGTGATCAAATCCTAACAAATTCTGTGACATGGGCCATTATAGAGACACTCACTCTGTCTCATATTAAGTGTTGTTTAAGGTAATATACACGCCTTAAGAAAATCATTAATTACAGCCATTTTTAAGGTAAAATAATATTAGTGGACTAAAATGTTCTTATTGTAATAAGAGTTAGGTAGAAGAACTGATTAATATGGGATGGTTGAGATACAAATAAATTATGGTATTGTTAAAAAAAGTAATTAATACACTTTCGATATACTAAAGTGAAAAATAATTTGACACGTGCAAATATTCTAAAAAGGACACTTAATATATGAGACAGAGAGAGTACAGAAGATGTGACATTAAAGAAGTGAAGAAGAGAGCCATGTGGGCTATTACGTGCAATATTCAGTAATTTGTTTTAGTAAAATATATAAATATTATAAATCAATATAAAAAGTTTTTGAAATTTTAGTGGGGTCAAGTACCAACACACCTTTGCGTGTAGGTCTTCCTTGTGCATTTTTTCTTGCACTTGATTGGAGTTTTGTAACGTTCTAATATATTTATCAATTTTTTTTTGGATTGCACATTACAAAGGTGTGGTATTCATTTATGTATCTACTTAATTAGGCGACAAGCTAATGGTAGCGCTCATGCTCTTGCTAGAGCGTCTATCTCTAATGCTACTCGCAGTGACTTTCATTATATCTCTGGTTGTATTGTTGATGTTATATGCAATGAAATGAGTTAAATTTGATGCTGTCAAAAAAAAATTAATATCAAACATTTTTTTGATTAACAAATTTAATATCAAACATGAATAAAACCACTCTTAAAAAAATGAATAAAATTACAAAACTGTTGGAACCATGTTGATTGAAATTTTTTTTAACTTCATTATTTTGATGATAATAAATAATGTATAAGAACAATTTATCCTCTAATGTATTCTCTAGTGTGCAGAATCTAGTGACATCAGAAGGATCTGCCTCAGAAAGATATGGCTATGTGCGCTACTTACCCTCTGGTTTGATTGAGCTGAATTTGGTGTGCATCCTCTGGTAAGAGTAAGACGACATCATTGCTTTGAACCATGCTCTGGTAGGACCATACTCGGGTAAAACCATGCTCTGGTAGAACTACGCTCTGGTAGAACCATGTCTCGGTCTTGTCAACTTTGCATTTGATAAATAGCGTATCTCCATTTTCAAAATGGCTCTGGTACAAGTTTGCCTCTGGTATCACACCAGACAGAGCGAAGCCTTCAAAGACTATTTCAAGCATTTAAAGATCCTCATTGATGGCTCTTTAATGTACGAGGAATCAAAGACATAATAGAATGTCAACGGATATTTATTCACTCTGTCTTGCCCTGAAAGGATCTCGTATTCAAAAAAGGATCACAAAAGGACAGATTTGTCATTTACAGCTGTGTTAGTGTACGGAATGGAAAGATAAGAACAACACGTCGCACCAAAAGCCACAAAAAGCGGATCTGATTTTTTAACCGCTGGTGAATGACCTGTCTATGTCACAACGACTTTATTAGAGTATCTCACTGTATATATCATCTCTTAACAGTGAAGAACGTTAGAGAAATGAACTACCAAGAAATCAAGCCT
Source organism: Calophaca sinica (assembly GCA_037113605.1). NCBI lineage: Eukaryota > Viridiplantae > Streptophyta > Magnoliopsida > Fabales > Fabaceae > Calophaca > Calophaca sinica. Next base: position 72,218,384 of record CM073737.1, on the reverse strand, counting down.
AGCATTATGAGATCAAAAGAACTGCGCTTGAAAAGTTTTATTCTTTCTTCAAGAAAGTTTTTCTATGATTAAGCTTTCATTATTATCCTCTCGTGTTGAGAGCTTGCTTAGATTATTTCAAAATCCTTTTTGAACACACTTGTATTAAGTCCAATAGTGGCTGTATTTCCTCAAATGTTTGACCGTACCAAGTCATTCTGAGAAGTTGAGAGTATAGCCAATTTTTGGCAGTAGTATACTCTTGAGTTTGTAATCAGTTGATTATAGTGGAAAAATCTTTCAGAGTGGTGAAGGGACAAGACGTAGCTACCAGATGGTAGTGAACTAGTATAAATCATCTGTATTGTCTCTTTTCTTATCTTTATTATCTCTTCAATATATTTCTGTTTAAAAGTTGTTTTTGAAAAAGGTTTTCAAAATCACAAGTATTTCCAAAAGATTTCTAAAACCCAATTCAAATCATCATTTCTTGTGTTTTTGATCACGTTCAAAAACTGATTCCATTTTGAAATTTTAAACATGATTAAAATCACAACCTACTAATTTAAAGTGGTTGAGCCAAGGGACATGAAAGAGTTGCAAGCAGGAGGTGCAGGGCTCAGATCCTTGCTACTAACAAAATCCCCCTCCCCTCTAACAAACTAACCACTAACATTTGCCTATAAAAATTTTTTAATTTATACTCTTTTTTATTTTATATTGTTGCTCACCAGCTATTAATAATTTTAAAATCACACTATAGCAATTATCAAGTATTGGCAAAGCGTAGCTTATAATACCAACATCAACATTCTATACAGAGTTTTTCTTAAATACATCCTCATTTTTGCTAGTATTCACCCCGTAGTCTTTTGTTATTTTTTTCCGTTTTTATCCTCCTTTAGAAATATATTTACGAACGGTACTTGTCCATAAATATATTTATGCAAAATCACTTAAATTCGTTTTTAAAAAACAAAGTCTTCTTCATTTTCTTCACTCTCTTCTTCTCTCTCCATATACGCTTTTCTTCACTCCATATCCTTTCCTCTCTTTGAATCACACATTCCCCAATCTCATCCCTCAAAACCCCCAACCCGCATATTCTCTTTCGCATCAGGTATGCCTTCTTCCCATCGTTTTCGCGTTTTTTTTTCTTCTTCCAGTTTTTGGTTGAGCCTAGAAGTGGAAATATGGACAAAATTTTGGGATGATATGTAAATGTATTTACATACGTGAAAAAAATTTCTTACGAAAATAAATTTACGGAGGCATAAAATTTCAAATTTTCACTTGAAGAAAGTCGAACATAAATACAGTTTCAGAAGTTTATTTATAGAACACATTCGTAAATATATTTACGGATGTGTTTAAAAACCAATATTCGTAGTTGTAATTCCGGAGGGTAATGAGAAGCCAAAAATTGTTCAAAATTTATATTTTTGATTCATTTATGTGTTTGATTGTTCGAAATAGGTACGTATGATGAGTGGATCGGCTTAATGTCTGAGGAAGTAACAATGTCATCTAAGTAGGTACCGAATACCATGTCATCTGAGTGGATTCTGGATATCATGTCATCTGAGTTTATGCTGAATGCCATCCACCTGAGTTGATGTTGGATAGCATATCACCCTCATGGTCGGAGGATGAAGCCCAATGGATGCAAGTTAAACTTGAGGTTGATAATCCAGACTTCAGTGAGCATTTCATCACTAATGAGGTTGGTGGTTTGAATTCTGAATTTTATTTAGAAGTTGTCAAGATGTGAAAATCATAATAATGTGGTATCTGTTTATTTTAGGTATTTTCTTCCCGAGATGATCTCTTGAACTGGGTTCGAGATGTTGGAAAGAAGTTAGGATTTGTCATCGTCATTTCGAGGTTAGACGTTGGGGCACCTTGAGATGATGTTAGTCTTGAGTTGTAAAAGGAGTGGGAAATACGAGCAATACAAGAACACATTGGCTCGCAACGATACAAGAACCAAAAATTGTGATTGCCCATTCAGACTACGGGGAAAGCTATTAAGCATTGGTGAAGGTTGGAGGCTTACTGTAGTAAATGTGAGACAAAACCATCATGTGCCAGAAACTTTAGTTAGTCACCCGTATGCAAACCGGCTGAGTGGAGAAGAGAAATTTTTAATTGATGATATGACAAAAAATATGGTAAAGCCCAAAAGCATTCTAATCACATTGAAAAATTGCAATGTTGATAATCTTAGTACTTTCAAGCACGTTTATAATCAATGTGTTGCATATAAGAGGGATTAGAGGGGTCCTAGAACAAAAATGCAGCATCTCATGAAGTTATTGATGTGTGATAACTATTGTATGATAAGAGATTGTTTGATGACTCCAATGTTGTCAGGGACATATTCTGGACACATCCTGATAACATCAGATTGTTAAACATTTTCCACGTTGTGTTGGTAATGGATGCAGAGCAAGAAGACATTTTCTAACAAGTACCGATTGCCGCTACTTGAAGTTGTTGGTGTGACGTCTACTAACATTCTACAACATGGGCTTACTTGGATGCAGAGCATAAAGACAACTTTGTCGGGGCTTTAGAGAAGGTAAAAGGGTTGTTGAGGGATATTGATGATTTGTCCAAGGTCATTTTGACCGACCGAGACCTTGCACTAATGAATGAAGTAGAGGTTGCTTTTTCGAGTTCAAAACTTTTATTGTGTCGATTTTATATTTCAAAAAATGTGTTGGCTAGGTGCAAATTAGAGATAAGTAAGTCAGAGTTAAGGGACTTGGTATTGACCACATGGAAGAGTGTCATGGATTCTTCACCTGAGGATGAATATGAAGAGTGTCTGCTAGTGTTATAACAAATGTGCATAAAATCTAAGAAGTTTATTGACTACGTGATTACTAAAGTTTTGAATCCATATAATGACAAATTTGTGAGAGTCTGAACAGATCTTGTGATGTACCTCGGGTACACAACTACAAATAGGTACTTCGCCATATTTATTGATTCCTTACACTATTGATTATGATGTATAGGATTGTAATATTAATTACTTATTGAGTGGACTTGGTTGAATCCGTATATGGGAGGTTGAAGATGTTGCCCCAAGATAGCATAGGTGATTTGTGTAGTAGTTGGGATGCCATGAGCAACATGATTATACTATAGCACAACGAAATATTTGTGTCGTTCCAACAAAGCATGATCACAGTGGAACACGAGTTTTAAAATTCCCTATATGCAAAGTTGAGGGGTTATGTTTCCGAAAATGCGCTTAATCTCATTAATTCTAAAGTGGACCGAGCAAATAAGTATGTTGGTGTGGAGTTTGGAAAGTAGTGCATGTGGCTGCTCAATTAGAACAACACACTGAATACCTACCCTGTGCATAGGTTTATGATGAATGGTGTCACCATTCCTTTGGTACATGTTCATAGCCATTAGAAGAAGTTGCAATTTGAGGTTGTCTCTAGCAATGAGAAATTGACAATGTTTGTTGTCTACCAGAGTGGGAAGTCATCCAGAAAAGACATGAGACATCTGATCATGTTGGGCAAATCGTTGTCAAAAATAAAATGCGTGAAAAAGCATGGTCTGATACAACTTCAATGTGCCCACCTCCAAACAAGGTAAAAACCAAAGATGTCCCAAAGAAGAAGGGAAAAAAAATTAGAGAAGTTAACTAAGTGTGATCCATCCTTTTTAAGCATGTGGATGCAATGCAATCAATGCATAATAGCACATCTACTCGGTCTACTACGCACACATCAGTGTGTTCAAGTAAACGGCAAAGCAATTTCCCTTCTGAACAAAAGAGTTGTGTGCGCACGCCTAAACAAAAGAGTAATGTGTCATACATAAACCACTTCCCCAAGTTCACACATCAATGGACTGACCGTGTTGTTGATGTGGAAGTGGGCAATAATTGTGGTTATCATTCATTTGCAGCATTACTCGGTAAGCATGAGTCCCAATGGTTCGCCACCGGCTGTGATTTGCAGAGACAACTTAATAGCCACAAGAATGATTATATCCAGCTCTATGGCGGAGAGAAGCGACTAAATGAAGTCAAAAATGCATTGTGGTGTCTCGGGATTGGGATCATACCTCGATCTAAGTGAATAACCTTTCCGGACATGAGTTTTTTATTGCTTCTGCATATAACAAGGTCGTGATTTTATTGTCGCCTAAGGATTACTATACGATATTTCCTCTTAGAGTTCATCCGCCAGCACATCATTGCATGATTTGCAACAGTCATGTGATGGATTGTTATTTTATACAGGTATAAGGTGAACTAATATATTTAAAATTAATTTTTTAAGTGATATGAATGATTGAATAATTCATTATGTTTTACTTATAGGTATATTTGAAAGATGGTTGTCTGATACCTCCTATGATGCCTTCTTGGAAAAATCACTGTAGACCTGACGCTCAAGCATGGGAGTTCCCAATGTTGATAGGATGGCTACGTTTAGCACATATATTGTTCATAAGAGTCCTAATATTCTACAAGAAAAAACAGTAATAGACTTAGATGAAGACTAATTGTACTCATATTTTCGACTTGTATAATTAATACTGTTCTTTTTAATATATAAGTTGTATTTGAATGCTATAAAATAATGATAATTATGGTTATCCGGGACACAAATGCAACTTCAATATCCATCTTCATACGTTATGTGGCTAGGTCCAATTCCCACATTGCCTGCAAAATCTAGCTCTCATACCATGTTAATGTCAATAATTTCTGGCTTGATGCCTTTCTTCATTGTATTCCCACTATAAATAGTACATGAGCCATTATAGGCATTTACAACTAATAATTACAAATATTGTGTTGCCTGATTTACTAGCCTAAATTAGGGAAACTAAATATATACAATTCAAGGGTTGACCAACATATAATAGGAAACAATTAACCCATCATTAGCATCCCCCCTCAAATTGATGCGGCTGGTCAAGGAGCATCAATTTGCTAACAAGAAACTGATGTCACGGGCGAGGAACAGCCTTGGTAAGAATATCCGCAACCTGCAATTGAGTGTTGACATGAGGAAGTGAAATAACATGATTATCATAGGCCTCCCTAATAGAATGACAATCCACTTCAATATGCTTTGTGCGCTCATGAAAAACTGGATTGGCACAAATCTGAATGACACTTGTATTGTCAGCATAGAGAGGTGTTGTCTCTGTCTGAGGAAATCCAAGCTCGGCCAAAAGACCCCTAAGCTAAATTATTTTAGAGCAAGCAGTAGACATGGCTCAGTACTCAGATTCAGTGGAGGACTTAGAGACTCGTGCTTGCTTCTTACTCGTCCAAGAAATTAATGCAGAACCAAGAAACATGCACCAACCTGTGACAGATCGACGAGTATCAGGGCACCCTGCCTAATCAGCATCACTATAAGCAATCAATTTAGGGTTCATCCCAGAGGGAAAGAAGAGACCCCGTTGAGAGGTGCCTTTCAAGTATCGAATTGTGCGACGAACATCAGCCAAATGAAGATGATGAGGTGAGTGCATGAATTGACTTACTTGCTGAACTGCAAATGAGATGTCAGGGCGTGTAATAGTAAGGTAATTAAGACTATCCACTAGCCGACGATACAACAATGCGTCAAGCAAAAGATCTCCTTCATCACGGCGATATTTAACATTAACCTCGAGAGGAGTATCCACCGGATTAGCTGAATGGAGACCGGCCAGAGCAATTAAATCCTCGGTGTACTTGTGCTGATGTAGAAATAAGCCCTCAGAGGTAGAATGGACCTCAAGACCTAGGAAATAGTGCAGATTACCAAGATCTTTCATATGAAATGAAGCTTGTAACTGCTGTTACAATTGTTGGATGGATTCTTGATCAGAACCCGTAATGACCATATCATCAACATAGAGAAGTAGAAGAACAATGCCAGTCAGCGTGCGATGAATGAACAGAGATGAGTCATATTGACTTTGAATAAATGAAAACCTAAGAAGTGTAGAACGAAATTTTTCATACCACGCTCTGGGAGCCTGTTTTAAACCATATAATGAGCGTTTGAGCTTGTACACACCTTTAGATGATGAAAATAGACCTGGAGGAGGGGTCATATAAATGTCTTATGTCATATCACCATGAAGAAATGCATTCTTTACATCCATTTAATGGAGGGACCAACCATTAGAAGCAGCAATAGAAAGCATTGTTCTGACAATTGTCATATTTGCCACGGGCCTAAGGCAACTAGGCGAGCCTTGTAACGGTCTAGGGAACCATCAGAATGTAGTTTCACAGAGTACACCCATTTGCAGCTTATGGGTTTGATATTAGATGGACAAGGGACAATATCCCATGTAAAATTGTCTTGAAGAGCTTGGAGTTCATCTTGCATCGCTTTCATCCAACACACATCCTTAACTGCCTGTAAGTAACATGTAGGAATAGATATACCAGAGAGAGTAGTAGTGAGGGAAGTATGTGAGGAATCATACCTTTCCGGTGAATATCTATCAGGTGGTCGGGACACTCTGTCAGAGCGCCGTGGTATCACTGGCACAGGTTCAGGTGGCGGATCAGCATCGAGAAGGGGTGTGGGAGCCTGTTGTCTGGGTTGTCTGACATATATGTGACCTGGTTTAAAACGTTCTATAAATGAAGACACAATAGAAAAGTTGGGAAGAGTAACAACATCATTAGAGTCAGAAGAAGGACAAGGAAACACAAACTGATTATCAAAGAAGGTCACATTCCTGGAAGTACAGAAGCGATGGTTAGTAGTATCATAACACAAAAATCTTTTGTGCGCATTACTATAACCCATAAATGCACATTGAACAGATTGTGCTCCAAGCTTATATCGTTCAACCTGAGGTAAGTGGACAAAACATACACACCCAAAGGTATGTAAATCAAGATAATCTGGATGACTCTTAAAAAGACGAAAGAAAGGGGTGTCAAGATCAAGAACCGTAGATGGAAGACGATTGATCAAGAAGACAGCCGTGGACAAAGCTTCAACCCAGAATTTAGGTGGAACAGATGCTTGAAGAAGCCATGAACGCATCACATCAAGCAAGTGACGATTCTTTCGCTCTGCAATCCCAATTTGTTGGGGTGTATGTGGACAAGAACGTTGAGATACAATGCCTTTCTGCCGCAAGTACCCCTAAAACTCATAGGACATGTACTCACCACCAGAACCAGAGCGAAAGATTTTAACGCAGGCTTGGAATTGATTTTTCAACATATGCCAAAAATTTATTAAACATTGAAAAGACTTCAGCCTTAGATCGAAGAAAATATATCCAAGTAAAACGACTATAATCATCGATAAATGTGATAAAATATTTATAGTGAGCATGAGAAGCAATAGGAGACATACCCCAAACATCACTATGAATCATTTCAAAACAAGTGGAAGCACGATGAGCACCAGATGGAAAATGAAGTGTTTTACTTTTGGCCAATTTGCAAATAGAACATGAAACACAGGAAGTAGAAACAACATGTTTATTACCCAACAAAACAGTTTTAAATAAATGAGACAAAACAACAGAGTTTGGATGACCCAATTTTCTATGCCAACCCTCATAGGAATTCAAAACATTATTATAAGCAAGAGATAAATGACTGGAAATAAACTGGAGTGGAAACAACCGTCCCACTTTAGGCCCCTTCGCGATCACCTTCCCCGACACCTGCTCCTGCACAAGACAACCAGCCCGAGAAAAATTAACATTACAATTGTTGTCCACAATTGACCAACAGATAATAGATTAAAGGCAAGTCCAGACGATACTAGCACATTCCAAAAATCAGAGTTTATGTAACCAACATTAGTGACAGATAGAGAATTACCATCAGCAATTTGAATTTTCTGATTACCATGATAAGAATGTAAATTGTGCAAGTATGCAGAAGAACCCGTCATGTGATTCGATGCACCAGAATCAAGAAACCATGGACGAGAAACATTAGAAGACTTACCCTAAATGCCCAAGGCTGAAAGGGCAGAAAGTGCCATTTGTTGAATCATTTCAGGCTATAGAGCACCACCATCAGATGCACCAGTGGTGGAAGGACCAGCTACGGAGCTGGTAGTGGCATGGAATGCCTGCATCGGACGCTGTGTTAGTCGTGGAGGACGCGTGGGACAGTCAGAGATGATATGACCTTGATGCTTGCAGTAATTGCAAAATTTCTTGGTGCAACTATGGGCAACATGCCCAAATTGCTTACAAGAGAAGCATTGGACCTGTCGCATATCACAACCTTTGCTTCTACTTTGAGCAGCATATGCAACCGTCACAGGTTCGGAATGGACAGCATCTTGAGACATGGTTCCTTGGGTAAGGGGACGTTGCCCCTCCCTGAGAAGTTCGCCAACACATGTATCCAAAGAAGGAACCAGATTCCTATTCAGCAAAGCACCTCTGACAGCCTCCAATTCCGGGCAAAGTTTCATGAGAAATTGATCCTGCTTACTGGTGTTGTAGACATCTTGGACAGTCGAGAGTGAAGGTTTGGGAACAGTAGCATATATAATAGCAGAGTATTCTGTCCACAAATTCTAAAAAACTAGAATAATATTCTTGAATGGACGAATTACCTTGTTTGTAATTAGCTATCTCTAGCTCCAACTGAAAACGCTTGGCCGTATTGTCCTGGTTGTAAATACGTTTCAAATAATTCCACATTTCTTGAGCAGTTGTAAAAGAGCACAAATTATTGATCATTTGAGGATCAATAGTACTGAGAATCCAAGAGATAATTTGCGCGACTTTTACTTCTCACGCATCCAGGGCAGCTTTCTCTATCGGTGCCTTGGAGAGCTCATCCAGGTGACTCCATAATCTTTTCCCTTTAACATACATCTTGAACTGAAATTCCCACGCAGCATAGTTCTTGCCGGTGAAGCGAACACAGAAATTATCCCTTTCCTTTTCCGAAGCCATGAAATCACAACCAAAAAATGACAAGATAAGACCCACTGATCCAGACAACACCCACAAACTAGAAAATAGGGCTATGAACCAGGGAAAAACGGAGCAGAACCAGAGAATAAAAAAAACAGAACCTGTTGTCGGCGTCGCAGAGAAGAACGACGCAGAACCAAAAACTGTTGCCAGCGTCGCAGAGAAGAACGACGCAGAACCAGAACGGCGACATCGCAAAGTAAGTCGGCGTCGTTGACAAAAAAAAGCAGCGCGGAAGTCGTAAAACAGAACGACGGAGGCAAGAAATCAAGAACCAACGAGAAAGACCAGCGAACCAGAAACAAAACCCACGAAGCAGAAACAACGGCCCCAGGAACAACGAAGAAGATCAAGGCAAGAGCGACCAAGGAAGGTGTCGCTGAAGGAATCACATGTCAGAACGAAAACCTGCTGATACCATGTCAATAATTTCTGGCTTGATGCCTTTCTTCATTGTATTCCCACTATAAATAATACATGAACCATTATAGGCATTTACAACTAATAATTACAAATATTGTGTTGCCTGATTTACTAGCCTAAATTAGGGAAACTAAATATATACAATCAAAAGGGTTGACCAACATATAATAGGAAATAATTAACCCCTCATTAACAGTTAAATAGGCTTGAGTCTCACTTCCAAAAACTAGCTTGTAGGAAAAGGAAGTCCAACCATATATAAGCATTGAATAGCCAAGAAAATTTGGCAATGTGGGTCACAGATACAGCTTTAATACTTATAATGCTGGAGCAACACTTGCAAATGATAATAGCAACTACAAAGAGCAAATATAATAAGGTAGAAGTGGCATACTCACTTCATAGATCAAACTATTTCTACAATCCAAATGATAGTTCAATTAATGAAAACACAGACATTAATGAAAACTCAAGTGTACAAAATAATAAAAATGAAAATACTCCTCAAATTTTTTTTATTTTTATTTTTTTAGTGAATGAAATACTCCTCAAATGAGAGCAACTATGAATCTGTATAGCATTTCTCTGACACAAGATTATTTGGTATCCAAACAATTAAATGGATCTCCTATCATACCCTGTGGTTATTGCAAATTTACAAGAGAACCAAGTCAAAGCATTTTGAAACTGCCGCGGAATGCACTAAAAATATTTTATGCAATGTATATATGTAGTTCTATTTGATCTACCAATCCCCTAGAAAATATACGACTCATCAATGAAACAATATCTGACACCCCATATTTTTATTTATGAATGATACTAATCTCTGACGTGATAAAATGTCAGTAACAAATATAAGCATTCTGACATTTAATTTGTTTATATTTCTCAAGGTACTCTCATCTTCTCAATAATGTGCCTACTCTTCTCTTCAAATTTCTCGCTCAATTTCTTTCGTAAATCAAACATCTTTTCCCTTCTCCCAATTTTCTTTGGCTTTAAATCATCCAGTTCAACTGAGCTATTTGGCTTATCCGTCACCAGACTTATCGAAGAAGGTGATTCGCAAACAGAAACATCCTCTATTTTCTCTTCATGTGTATTATTGTCATTATGTAATGAAGGTGTATTAAGTTCTTTCAAATCACTAGTTCCTTGTGGTTGCTCATTCTCTAATAAAGGTTTTGTCGGTTCTTCCAAGCTTTTGCTATTCCTTAATAATGTTGAACTAGAGGAACTTAATGTAAGTGGCAGAGAATCTGATTTCCTAGCTAGTTCTTGACTAGATTCGCAACTCTTTAGCTTTTGTTGTTTGATTATTGGTATCAATTGAAGTTGAAGTCTCATTCCCAGATTCTTGGTTGATCCATATGAATGGAGCGACATTCCGAGGAACCCAATCATCCCTTTTTGCTAGCATCCATGGAATGCTTATGTTTTCACTATTTGGGAGCACTAAAGTGTCCCGAATTACTACCTGCAGGAGAGAAATGAAATTAAGTTTGCAAGTGAGCGATGCTCTACTAATTTCTAAAAGATATATAAACTTGAAGGCATGAATCACATTATGCGTTTGTTGTAACAAAAAAGGCTTTAGTTAAGAACAACAATACATATGCAACAGAAAGGGTAAGCGACATGTGCTACAAGCAAACTCCAATAAAACAGGAGAAAACGAACTTGCTCTGATACTTATGAGAGCAATTATTGAATATTGATACTGATTGCATATATGGATTACTTTTAGTCTTTTACAAAGATTAAACAAGAAGGACATGGAAAGAAAAACAAGAAAACGAAATACTTCGCGAACATCCTTTCATAAGTTAATGAAAGGGGACTATCATACCTTGAGCCGGTTGAACGGGAAGAAAGCAATGTGCGTATTAGTTATCTTGTGTTCTCCAACAGAAGATTCCAAGTTGAAGTCGATATCAGGCATAAATGTGAAACCATACCACAATTGATCAAAGGGTGGTGGCTTTATTAGCAAACGCAGTGCTCTCCTGAGGGATGCTACCCTTATTGCCAAAGAGATGGGAACCTTGTGATAATAAATAAATCCATTACTTAGAGAACAACAAAACATTAGCTATTTATATTTTGTAACTTCATGAATAGATAAAATAGTAAAACATCTGCACATTATTGAATACTTAAATATATCTCCCTATGCATCTATCCACATGAAAATGCTCAAAGACTAGATTTGCACTATGCAACTTTCAATAGCTTCTTATTAGAGATGAAGCATAAAAAACCATTCACATGCTTTCACCTAAAAGCTTATGTTTATAGTAGAGTTGGTTCTTGACATGATATCAGAGCCTCTACAATCAAGTGGTTTAGAGTACATGTACATACAACCACACTACATAGTTATATTGCAGGTTCCTAATAATGAAAGAACGGCTGACAAAAGTGCATTGGGAAAAAAAAGCAATCAATGGGAAGAAGAAAAAAAAAGGAGGGAATATTAAAAAGATGGTACCTGTGAAACCTGCTTGGCAACAGAATTTAACATAGACTTCCATCTTGATCCTTGAGTTGAGGAAGATGTATTGCTCTTAAAACTCTTGGACACATCTGCAAAGGGCAAATTGACATTGTCAGCCTGAATGCTTTATATAACACACTATCTAGATATGAGGACCACTTGTAACTCTTCTCACCCCATGTACACCTGAGAAATCTTTTTGGAAATTTATTATCCATAGGGGAAATGCAGACCTAGAAAAAGTTGATAAGGTATCCTCAAGGAAAACAAGAAAATAAAAACGGTCGAAGACCACACGCTTTCATTTCCAATGTTATAAATGTACAAAAAAGCTCTTTTAAAAACCAAGTTGAGAGGCCAAGACACATAAATGGTTTTATTACTCAAATATGCTTGCCATGAAAGAAATCTTCGAGAGAGGCAAGAATTAAACTCTCGACCTTCTGGTCATGGAGGCTCTGATACCATGTCAAGCATAAATCATCCTAAAAGCTTGAGTGTTTAGATGAAGGCCTAGAAATGGTTTTATACCATGAACAGAACGAACATTGTGGTCTTCATTAACTCCATTTTCATTGGAGAAAGTTCCCGTACAAAGTTGACAAACCACTACATAGAAAAAATACATAAACAGCTGGATATTATAGCACTTAAATACTAACCAGTGTTCCAGTCACCATCTTCTTTGGGCTCTTCTAAGTCATTCATTCCTTCCGCAAGATTCAATTGCTTGTCAAAATATTCAAAGCCTTCAAGAAGATCTGATGGGACAACCCCAACATTGCTAGACTCAGGATTTGAGCCCTCTGTTCCCCTATGGAGCTCTAGCTCACGAACTTCAGGCCTTGTTTACAAAACCGGCTCGTAAGGTAAGAGGTGTCATTTACTTATAAATTCCTTTGATGTCTTACTTCTAGTCTATGTTGTGAATGAGATAAGGTTGATGATAATGGGAGCATCCTCTAACACCGATTTTTTCAGATGATTTGCTGTTGAAGCAGTTTTCATGAAGCCAGTGGCTAAAATTTCAGTAACAAATATAAGCATTCTGACATTTAATTTGTTTATGTTTTTCAAGGTCCTCTCATCTTCTCAACAATGTGCCTACTCTTTTCTTCAATGTGACGCCTCTTTTCTTCACATTTCTCGCTCATTTTCTTTCGTAAATCAAGCATCTTTTCCCTTCTCCCAATTTTCTTTGGCTTATCCGTCACCACACTTATCGAAGAAGGTGATTCGCAAACCATTTTCTCTTCATGTGTATCATTGTCATTCTGTAATGAAGGTGTACTAAGTTCTTTCAAATGACTAGTTCCTTGTGGTTGGTCATTCTCTAATAAAGGTTTTGTCAGTTCTTCCAAATTTTTGCTATTCCTTAATATTGTTGAACTGGAGGAACTTAACGTAAGTGGCTGAGAGTCCGATTTCCTAGCTGGTTCTTGACTAGATTCGCTACTCTTTAGCTTTTGTTGTTTGAGTTAACATCATTTGAAGTCCTCGCACTAGCTTTCACTCCACCAGAAGGTTGATTATTCGTATCAATAGTAGGAGGAAAGCTTGTGTCTGTTGTGTACAAGTACAACTCCGGTCTTAGCTATTCAACCATAAGTATGATTATGGTTGAATTAGCTATTCTAAAACAATTCAGCTTTGTAAAATTAGAATGATTATGCAGAAGCACAAGTATTTCAAAGAAACAGAATATAAGTTACTTGTTATGTGCCAATAGTTCACTTTATTAGCACTTAACTTAAGCTCAACTAGCAAAATTTCCATCAACCCATTTTCCTACTAGAAATACCTCTTCTTAAGTTCAATTTATAAGCAATAAATTCTGTCTCAAAACTGCAGACATTAGAATTAAGCAACAAAACAGATTCCACAAGCATCCTTGCACTCCACTACAACTAGTTTAGCCCCTTTTTACTTCTAATTGGTATCTACTGCAATTAGGTCCAAATTCAGTCATCAAAGTCCTTATTCCTTGTTTTAAAAAAAAACTTTAGATTCATTTATGGAGCTAGATCATGCAAAAACATTCATTGGCAAACAGAAATACAATGAAATACCTTGAAGCTTTCAAGAAGGCATCACTCATTTCAAGTTTCGGGTGCAACCACTTTGGTGCACCAAATGATCGTGAAATTCCCCCAAACTCAAGACGTGTATTTGGAAGTATCTTCTAAGCATGTCAACAAGCACTTTGAGAAAAATTCCTCACCAAAACAGTGAAGAATTCTGCATATAACAGAGAAAACAATTTCATGAAATTGTGTAAACTTTAGTTGCTTAGTTCCTTTGTTTTGAGTTCCTAAGCTGTGATGAATGTAGGTAAGCCTTTATGGATCATTGTTAGCCTTTTAATACCAATCTTTGGCCTGCCGTAGAGACCATAACTCTAGCTAAAAATGCAAGAAGCGTACATTATGCAGGAAAAATGAAATTTTTACACCCACACACATACAAAATCACTATCTTTCTTATTTCACTTCATGCTTCTATAGTCAATCACAAAAATAACATAGGACCTTCACAACTCAATGCACTCCATTCAAAATTTTAAACAAGCATGCAAACCTATTTTCTGCAGAATCCAACAGAATGCAGAACTGGCAGCCAAGCACAAGACAAAATAAACAATTAAGTTTAAAGAGCATTAGTTCCAACTCAAGCCTTACTTTTCATGATCCTTCAGGTGCTAAAGATTCATCTTCAACTCAAGAGGGTTATACCTCACTAAAACTCATATTTTCACCTCATAAGGCAGCATGTTACATGAAGTTTTTGCATAAAATTCCTTAAAGAATTATTTTAAAATCAAAACTGACATGAATGAAAGTTAAGCTACAAATGAAATTTTTCACCTCAATAAAATAGTTTCACCTCACATTTTATTATTTTTTTCAACTTCTTGAAATTTAAGCTAGGAATGAAAGCCATGGGTTCATTTTCAATTTTCATACCTCAAATATATTTGTTTATACAACCACTTCTACTCAAATACAAAAACTAAGCCAAATAAAGAGTGCATTTTAAAGAAGTTCTCCTTTGTGGCTTAATGCCCAAGAGTCAAATGAATTAAATTGCTATCAATACCACCCCCTGTAGGTACTGCCTTACCAGGGATACTGCTGTCTGATTAAGTTTGCCTCCTCCCAAGTTGCTTCTTCTACTGGTTGAGCTTTCCAAAGAGTATGCCATTCTTGGATAGGCTTCCTAGCTTGCTCACTCTGGATGCAAGAATTGTCTCCAAAACAATAGGGTCAACTCCATCAACCTCCAACTCAGAAGGTAGAGTTGCTGATGCAGGAATCCCCTTGAAGGCATGCTTGAACTGGGAACCATGGAATACGGGGTGGACTCTAGCAAATGATGCCATATTGTTGAAATATAATGGACTCCACAAACCATATATAGAAGCCACATAATACTGGCAGCTAATTCAAATGGAAGTAACAACACCCACCCAAGAAAAAGTTACTATCCCACTTCACATTACCATAATTTGAAGGAAGACGTGTGGCTGAAACAGTTTCAACAAGGCAATCCTTGAGCTGAATGGTGGTGTGTAGGCCATCAAGCTCTGTGAGAAAAAGCTACAACCAATTGAGCAGTAATGACCAAAAGGAAAATATTAGCAACTTTAACACCAAAGACAACTCAAATGACAGAAAAAAGGTATGCTTATGTTTTTAACCCTCCCCTTTCTGTAAAAAGTCATTGAGAAATATACAGCAAAAGAAAAAATTTGTTTCTGTCTATGATGTGGCGTAAATAGAGTCAAACTATATAGAGATAAAATATTCGAAAAAAATCATGTCAGTTTCAGCTACATATGTTTATGAACCACTAAAAATGAGCACTGATTGAAGAAAAATATTGAAGTAAATGAGCAGTTTAACCGTACACTGGGAAGTGTGAAGAACACAGGAAATTATGTTAAGACTTCAAAAATCAAGCATTGTTACGGTTAGAACATCAAGATGAACTTAGCAACATATGACTAACCAAAACCTAATGTGATAGTGAGCCTGTTGCATAGTTCGTCTTCATTTTAATGTGTAAATATCAAAAGAAAAAAAAGCTAGATGGATGTCATTAAAATTCAAAATAACAATGTGTAACTAGAAAAGCATCTTACCTATTTGTAATCTTACAGTAGACCTCTTGCAATCATTTCACGAAGAAGTTTCTCTGCTTTATCATTTTTATCTTTTTTCGACGAGAGAAAGAATAATTACTTCATAAGTTATAGCATCTGGAGTGCAACCATTGTCTTCCATTGTTGACAGCAAGGTCAATGCTTCATCAAACAAATCGTTGTTACAAAACCATTGGATCACAACTGTATAAGTATAGACATTTAGATTGTAGCCGTTAACCAAATGATTCTGCAAAATCTCTTGTGCATGCTCAAGTCTTCCACCTTTGCACAATCCATTGATAAGAATAGTGTATGTGTACACATCTGGTCGAATACCCAGGTCTTTAAATTTTAATAATAATGCAATTGCCTTGTCAACATGATGGTTTTAGCATAAAGCATCTAATACAGAATTGTAAGTAACTATATCAGGCGATTGACCTCTATCATGCATCTCACCGACAAGCTTACAAGCATATGAGATTCTCCCTGATTTGCACAAACCATCAATAAGGGAATTGTAAGTTACGGTATTAGGAATGACTATTTTAGGATGCATTTTTTTTGAAGAGATTCATGGCTTCATCCACCATGTTAGTCTTACAAAACCCATTAATCAAGATATTGTAGCTATGAACATCAGGACTCACTCCCCTTTGGGCCATAATGTTGAATATACCCTTGGCCTTGTTCACTTCATTAACAAGGCAATATCCATCCATCAAAGAGTTATAAGTAACAACATCAGGTTTCACACCATCGTTCATCAGCACAGCTAACAAATTTTTAGCTTCTTTCACCTTTCCTTCCTTACAAAAAGCATCAATCAATATATTAAAGGTATATACATCCGGGTTGATGTTTTCCAAGTTCATTTTATTGAACAAACCAATTGCATCTTTTAATTGACCCACAATACAAAAACCACGAATTAAAGTGTTGTAAGTGAAATCATTTGGAGAAATTCTCTTGGCAACCATTTTAGAATATAAGTCACGTGCATCATTAACAAGTTTATATTTGCACAGGCTATCAATAATTGTGTTGTACATTACACATTAAGCTTATCTACGTGAATTAAAATCACGTAATTACGTGATTTGAGATCACATAATAGTCAAAAAATTGATTTTTACTTACGTGATCTCAAATCACGTAACACTAAAAAAATTAGTTTTTACTTATGTGAATTAAAATCACGTAAGAGTACGTGATTTGAGATCACGTAACACCCAAAATATTAATTGTTACCTATATGAATTAAAATCACTAAAGGATACGTGATCTTAAATCACGTAATACCCCCTTCCCCAAAACTCTTTCTTCTTCTCCAGTTCCACCACACTTCCAAAGTCCTCTTCTCCACTCTTCTTCTCTAACCATAACCAACTCTTTGGCTTTCCCTTATCTTATTCCAGCCCTTCGATTTGCTTCCAGGAACAGCACTACTAGCACGCCCAATCGCCCATCAAATGTTCCGTTTCCCAAGTCACCGAGCCCAAAACCGGTAATTCACAGTCTCTCGCGTTTATATTTTTTCCAGTGCTATGTTTTGTCTTTTTTTTTTCTTTTTGGGTTTGCTGAATGTATTGCTTCTTATTTGCTCCTCAGAGAAGAAGAAATTGATGAGAAGAGCAGACGTGAGAATATGAGGGAATGGTATTTTTGGTATTATGAAATATTATAATGTGTCAGAGGTGTGATTAGCAAACTAGGGAGTGTGGTTAGCGCCACCCTTATCACTTTTACGATAAAAACCATGGTGGTTTGAGATTACTAAAAGAATAACTTTAATCTATGCCGACAACAAAGGTCTTCTATTAGGGACCCATAATTATTTTTATGGGGCAAAACTCTTCTATAAACTTATAAGATTAAAAATAAAATATATCATCTTTTTAAAGTATAAATATATATTATAATTATTTTTACGAGTTTTCGTATTCTAAAAATATTGAATAATTTTTTCATAATTTTCAACCTTCTCATAAAGTTCTCTATATAAGAGGTGCTTTGAATTTATAAAAGACACTTCTTGAGTCTTGGATATAGTAGCATTTTTATTTGAATATATAAAAGTATATTTTAAATGAGTTTAATTTCTACGCATAAAAATATTTTGCACATGTATTCAATGATGTGTTTACATATCATTTAATGAGTTTAAAAACACATGATTTGTTATACTCATTAAACGATATGACAACACGTCATTGCATGCATATGTAATATATTTTTATAAAATATTTTTGTACTGACAGTGTATATAAATTAAATTCTTATAAATATGGTATAAAAGACATCGCTAGTTTCTGTTAATGGGCCGCGTAGCACACAAAACAATAGGCCGAGAATTCCATTGATGTCATTATTTAATTGGAGCCGTGATCACATCCTAATAAATTCTGCAATGTGGGCCATTAAAGAGACACACACTCTGTCTCATATTAAGTGCCGTTTAAAGTAATGTACACGTCTTAAAAAATCACTAATTACAACAATTTTCAAGGTAAGAGGGTCCAACCATATATAAGCATTGAATAGCTAAGAAAACTTGAAAATGTGGGACACAAATACAACTTTAATATTATATGGAGCAACTATAAAGAGCAAATATAATAAAGTAGAAGTGGCATACTCACTTCACAGTTCATACTATTTCTACAATCCAAATGATAGTTCAATTAATGGAAACAGAGATATTAATGAGAACTCAAGCGTACAAAATAATAAAAATGAAAATACTCCTCAAATGAGAGCAACTATGAATCTGTATAGCATTTCTCTGACACAAGATTATTTGGTATCCAAACAATTAAATGGATCTCCTATCATACCGAGTGGCTATTGCAAATTTACAAGAGAATCAAGTCAAAGCATTGTGGAACTGCCGCGGAATGCACTAAAAATATTTTCTGTAATGTATATATGTAGTTCTATTTGATCTAACAATCCCCTAGAAAATATACAACTCATCAATGAAACAATATCTGACACCCCATATTTTTATTTATGAATGATACTAATCTCTGACATGATAAAAAGTCAGTAACAAAGCATTCTGACATTTAATTTGTTTATATTTCTCAAGGTCCTCTCATCTTCTCAACAATGTGACGCTTCTTTTCTTCAAATTTCTCGCTCATTTTCTTTCGTAAATCAAGCATCTTTTCCCTTCTCCCAATTTTCTTAGGCTTTAAATCATCCTGTTCAATTGAACTATTTGACTCATCCGTCACCACACTTATCGAAGATGGTGATTCGCAAACGGAAACATCCTCCATTTTCTCTTCATGTGTATCACTGTCATTCTGTAATGAAGATGTACTAAGTTCTTTCAAATCACTAGTTCCTTGTCGTTGGTCATTCTCTAATAAAGGTTTTGTCAGTTCTTCCAAACTTTTGCTATTCCTTAATATTGTTGAAATAGAGGAACTTAATGGAAGTGACAGAGAATCTGATTTCCTAGCTGGTTCTTGACTAGATTCGCTACTCTTTAGCTTTTGTTGTTTGAGTTCTGGAACATCACTTAAGGTCCTTGCACTAGCTTTCACTCCACCAGAAGGTTGATTATTGGTATCAATTGAAGTTGAAGTCTCATTCCCAGATTCTTGGTTGATCCATATGAATGGAGCGACATTCCGAGGAACCCAATCATCCTTTTCTGCTAGCATCCATGGAATGCCTATGTTTTCACTATTTGGGAGCACTAAAGTGTCCCGAATTGCTGCCTGCAGAAGAGAAATGAAATTAAGTTTGCACGTGAGCGATGCTCTACTAATTTATAAAAGATATATAAAGTTGAAGGCATGAATCACATTATGCGTTTGTTGTAACAAAAAAGGCTTCAGTTAAGAACAACAATACATACGCAACAGAAAGGGTAAGCGACATGTGCTACAAGCAAACTCCAATAAAACAGGAGAAAACGAACTTGCTCTGATACTTATGAGAGATTGATCTGTATACATAGGTTTCCAACTACCAATCCAAAATTAGTGTAGAATACAAATAACCATTTATTCACTACAACTTACTGTGGGTGTTTAGTTGCAGAAAAACAGAAAGGTGGGGGCGGGGGGTGGGCAGGTGTATAAATAAAGAACAAATATTAACAAGTCCGAAAATCTAAGGTCACATTCTTCAGAAAATGGAAGCTATTAACAATGACAAAATTCAGGCAAGTAGCTCACATATAAAGGGACCGAAGGAGCCCAAAGATTTTATTCCTAATGTCATTTCCCAAGGAAATTCCCCTTTGTCCACAATTATTGAATATTGATACTGATGGCATATGTGGATTACTTTGTCTTTTACATAGATTAAACAAGAAGGACATGGAAAGAAAAACGAGAAAAAAACAATACTTCACGAACATCCTATCATCAATTAATGAAAAGGGAACTATCATACCTTGAGCCGGTTGATCAGGAAGAAAGCAATGCGCGTATTAGTTATCTTGTGTTCTCCAACAGAAGATTCCAAGTTGAATTCTATATCAGGCATAAATGTGAAACCATACCACAATTGATCAGAGGGTGGTGGCTTTATTAGCAAACGCAGTGTCCCTCTGAGGGATGCTACCCTTATTGACAAAGAGATAGGAACCTTTACATAATAAATCCATTACTTAGAGAACAACACAACATTAGCTATTTATAAACATCTGCACATTATCAAATACTTAAATATATCTCCCTAAGCATCTATCCACATGAAAATGCTCAAAGAAAAGAGATTTGCACTATGCAACTTTCAATAGCTTCTTGTTAGAGATAAAGCATAAAAAACCATTCACATGCTTTCACCTAAAAGCTTATGTTTATGGTAGAGTTGGTTTTTGACATGATATCCGAGCCTCTACAATCAAGTGGTTTCGAGTACATGTACATACAACCACACAACACAGTTATATACCAGATCCCTAATAATGAAAGAACGGCTGATAAAAGTGCAGTGGGAAAAAAGCAATCAATGGGAAAAAAAAGGAGGGAATATTAAAGTGATGGTACCTGTGAAACCTGCTTGGCAACAGAATGCAACATAGACTTCCATCTTGATCCGGGAGTTGAGGAAGAAGTATTGCTCTTAAAACTCTTGGACACATCTGCAAAGGGCAAATTGACATTGTCAACCTGAATGCTTTATATAACACACTTGTAACTCTAGATATGAGGACCACTTGTAACTCTTCTCACCCCATGTGCACATGAGAAATCTTTTTTGAAATTTATTATCTACAGGGGAAATGCAGAACTAGAAAAAGCTGATAAGGTATCCTCAAGGAAAACAAGACAATAAAAACTGTCGAAGACCACACGATTTCATTTCCAATGTTATAAATGTACAAAAAGCTCTTCCAAAAACCAAGTTGAGAGGCCAAGACACAAATGGTTTTATTATTCAAATATGCTTGCCATGAAAGAAATCTTCGAGAGAGGCAAGGATTAAACTCCTGACCTTTTGGTCATGAAGGCCCTGATACTATGTCAAATATAAATCACCCTAAAAGCTTGAGTTTTTAGATGAAGACCCAGAAATGGTTTTATACCATGAACAGAACAACATTGACGTCTTCATTAACTCCATTGGAGAAAAATCCAGTACAAAGTGGACAAACCACTACATAGAAAAAATACATAAACAGCTGGATATTATAGCACTTAAATACTAACCAGTGTTCCAGTCACCATCTTCTTTAGGCTCTTCTAAGTCATTCATTCCTTCTGCAAGATTCAACTGCTTGTCAAAATATTCAAAGCCTTCAAGAAGATCTGATGGGACAGCCCCAACATTGCTAGACTCAGGATTTGAGCCCTCTGTTCCCCTATTGAGCTCTAGTTCACGAACTTCAAGCCTTGTTTCAATCTCTAATACGGCACTTCCAGAATATTCAATGTCAACCTCTAAGGCACATACCTCATTCATTTCCATCGGAAGAACCCTCATTCCAACAATACAGGGTGGAACATTTCCCAAGTTGATGTCTGTACAAATGACTTCACCTACATAAGTAGGAGTTCTCATGTTGGACAACGTCCTCTGTAAAAAATAGAGAAGACCATCACTTACCATAACAAAATGAAATTTTCTAAGGGGTTTCTCTGTAAATAAAAAATTATCAACATTATCTCATAACAACCATAAAGGAACGGAGTTTGCAGCAACAAAATGGGGCAGGCCAGCAGGTAAGTTGTAAACATTTTGAAAAATAGTCCCCTCCATTGGTCTTTTCATCGCATTAAAACTATGACAATGGCAAAGCTGCCAATTGGTCTGCTTGATCTAGCAAGATACACTACTACACTATGTCTCCCACATCAGCTAAAGTAACAAATTAACTTGTAGATGTATATGAAAAGTATAAAACTTATGTATTCTCAACAGGTTAAGCTAAACAATTACTGTTGATTATTATTCAGCTTGTAGCTATCAACCTGAGTCTTTGGAACTACTGGCAACGGAAGAGGTTGCTAAAAGGTTATAATATTCTTCATCAAGGGTTCCAGTATGGATGAGGAAAGCTAGTATTAAACTATTAATATCAATTTAACAAAGTAACAAACTAACACAGAGTAGACAAAGTCCTAGAGATTGATTGTTAGCCAAAATAATTCTCATCTCCTAACGTAAAGATAATTAAAGACTCAAAATCAACTGCATAAATTCACATGCGAAAATCTTAAACCTGAATTCTTTCTTGCACGGATCTCTTCATGTGCGCATTGCCTTTGACATCAAAAAAGAGTCGGGAAATCAATAAATTCCAACATAATGTTCCATCATCAATACCAAACTTTTCATCATTGTCAGAACTGACAGAAATATGACTCTGGCTTTCTGAATGAGATAAGGTTGATGATAATGGTGGAGCATCCTCTAACACGGAACTTTTCAGATGATTTGCTGTTGAAGCAGTTTTCATGAAGCCAGTGGCTAAAACTGCATCTTGACAAGCACGAAGCTTCTCAGTTTTCTTTCTTTCTTCGCGGCCTGACAATGAAGTCCAACCTGATTTATTATCCACACCAACACGGGAAGTTCTTTTTGCAAGTTTTTTCAAAAAGTGACGAACCTTTGAGGAACCCCCATCAGGCTTACTAGCCCTTTCTATTGCCTCAACACTCGATCCTACTGAAGGTTTCATAAAAGAATGATATTCAGTATTTAACGTTGTCAGATAACTATGAAACTCTTCTTGCAACTGGGCAAACCATTCGAGTTTTTCTCTTTGATCACATGAGGCCAAACGGAGAGCCTTACACCATGCCTCTTTCTCAGATGAAGTCTCAAGATATACATAAAGTATTTTGCTTCCATGGTAGATCACAGAGGTCTTGCTTTCCACTTTGATGGGGAACTTTTTTGCCCTATAGCATTCATTACCAATCAAATAAGAACACAAAGAACCGAAATTCCCCAGTTAATAAGCAAGAGTATGATAAAATATATGTATCCATAATCATTTGAAGTATGATGCCCATAAGCTAAGCCATAACAAGTTACATTTTCATTAGGATGCATGCATGACATAAAGGAAATGAGATTTATCCCTTTAAATCTAAGATCAGGAAAATTTCAAAAGAAATGCATTTTCAACATGTTTTCAAGCTATGAATCATATGTTGAACCAAAATGATGTGCATCGCAACACGTATGTACCCCATTGAAAGGATAAAAAAGAGTTCTAGAATAAAAGGAACTACGAATCTAGCATGCTACATTTTACAATCAGGGTTTTCTGCAAATTGTACCACTGCTCTAGGTGATAGCAGTGATTTCACATGTATTATACCTTTGTGTTGAAATAAAATTTATATTATCTAGAGAAGCTAGACTGACATTAGCCATTGTTGTGTCCTGAGAATAAGATATTGGCTACAGCAAGGATAATACAACTAATACACACCCAACCAAATAACGCACTTCCCCTCAAGTTCAAGCTCACCAATCACTCGGTTTGTACTTAACAAAAGAAAGCAAACTTAAATATATAATGAAGTGCACAAACCACAAATTGAAGTCACATAATGCTGGCAGCTAATTCAAATGGAAATAACAGCACACACTCGAACAAAAAATCGACTTTCGCACTTCACATTACCATTTTTTTGCAGGAAGGCTTGTGGCAGAAACAGCTTCAACAAGACATCCCTTGAGCTGAATGGTGGTATGCAAGCCATCAGGCTCTGTGAGAACAAGTGTCTGATCCTTGATTTTCCCATACTTCCTAACAGGAGAAACCTCCAAAAGCTCCTTTTTCCTTTTCTGCTCTCTTGTTGATCTCTCCACCCAATACTTTGAAACCTTGTCTGGCTCTAAAACCCATACCACACCCTATAGTAAGCCAAAACCAAAACCAAAACCAAAACCAAAGCCAATGACATTAACAATATATAAAACACAAAAATTAAAAAGTAAATTAGAAAATAGTAAATTAAAAAAATGAAATTTAAAATCTTAGTGGCAAGCAACTTGAGAGTTTTAGTTCCTTGAGATTAATGGACTCTTTTTCAACATAAATGAGGGTTTCACAAAAAAACAAAAATTGAAAAAATAAAAGATAGATATTTTGTGGAAGCAATACCATACCACAAACAAAGTTACCTCTTTTTTGAATGAATGGTGAGGATCAAATTGAGCACTACCACCAAGTTTGGTTATGGATGAGATTTTGGGTTGATCAGTGGTGATCTTGCTACGCAGTCGTTTCAGGATCCACAAGAGTCCTAGAGCTTCGGCAGCCACAACCGCCACAACCCCAAGAAGAAACCCAAAGAGGATCAACGCGAAAAACAGAACCATCCTCACACCCCCAAGAAATTGTTCGAATTTTCTGAAATCCGACAAAATTTGGAGCAATGCGAGACCTAGCCAGAAGAGGGATTCGATGAAAAAGTGGGAAAAGAACGAAGTTGAAAATGGAAGGTTTTTGAAAGAATCAGATGCTAACGAAACAACACTGCACAATTTACCTTTTGTATTTTTTTTTTTGGTTTTTATTTTTTTTTCTTTAGTTGATGATTCTTTCTTTGTTAGTACTAACTGTTAGATAGAAGAAGGAAAGAGAGGGAGAGAGAAGGGGAGGGGTTGTGATTGGCGTGATTGGGGCATACATTACATGGGGGTTGACGTGAGAATAACATAACGGTGTGAGAGAGAGAGGTGAGTGGATTTTGTGAATGGAATTTCGGAATTTGTGTGTGCATGCAATGCAAATTGCAATGCAAGAGTGGTGGGAGGATTTAAAAGCAGTTGGATAATGAGGGGAATACGAGGAGGTGATTTTTGTGGATGGAGATCGAATCATAGTAGTTAATTATCGAGATAATCATATGCATGATGATTAACTATATATCATATTAAACCCGTAGGGGTTGGTCTAGTAGAGCATGACAGGATTTGTATCCGAAATATCGTGGGTTCGAGCCCTCATTAGTCTCCTTGGGGTGAAGTAAATATAATTACCTTCGTAAGTGCTCAAAGAGCTCGGAAGTCTTCTCTGTCTTGAACTAGGGCGTCATCCCCTCACCCTAAATTTTTGACTATAAAAAAAAAACTATATAACATAGTACGTCCTATTTATAAGAGACAAAGCTAAAATTTGGTTCATTAAATAACTCATGTATTTGGTCTATATTTAATTTTAGAACGGGTTAGAGATGGTGGTTAAGTGTATTTAATTTTTTTGATTTCATATAAAATAAGGACTACATTTATCAAACTACTATTAATCATAAGGGTCCTCACAACTTTTCTTGCAAAACAAAAGTTGAATTAACTTAAGGGTATTTTTAGAACAATGACATTAAATTTGGATCGGTTAGTTAAAATTTGTTTATATTTGAGTCCACAAAACCTGAACATTTATTTGTTTATAATTGAGTCCGGGGGAGTAAGCAATTTTCAACTACTTTTACACTATTATATATTGTTACTCCAAAAGTGCCCTTGAATTAAATTTAGATCATTAAGGGCAATTCAGAGATTATAATAATTTTTTTATTACTTTAAGATAATTAAATGAAATTAACTATTTTTTTAAAGAGTGCGAGGTTTTTTTCTTCGTTTATATATGAGACTGGAGGGAGTACATCGTGCGCCCAAAAAGGAAGGAAATAAAGCTTTTGTTTATTTTATGTTTTGGTTTGATCCCTATGTTTATTTTAGGTTTTAATTTGATCTCTTATGTATTATTTGTTTTAAATTGGTCTTTACGTTACAAAAGTTATGTCAACATGATCTTTTCGTTACTAACGCTTTGAAAGTTAGCTTATGGAGGAGCTAATTGATGATCTGGTAGCTAAGTTAGCACGTGAGGAACAAATTGAAACCAAGTAATAAAATAAAAGATCAAATCGATATTTTTCTTCTGCAAAAAAATCGATATTTTTCTCATTTTCCCCCCAAATTTATGACCTGGGGTTTTTTGCTAGTGTCTAAATTTTTTTCCAAATCATTATTACAACACAGTGAAACATTATTTGACAAGTTTGTTCTCAAATTTAAGTAGTGCTATATTGAGCAAATGAATGACTAAAACTATAATTTAGCCTATTTATTAACCATAGAGTTGTGAATTACATAATCTAAGAATGAATTTATATTATTTCATTTATTCAACACAAAACCTTAAACTTTAATCAAGGATACACACGTATATATTAACAATAAAATCTTGATGAGTGATGACTTGACTATTGTATAGATATTTTTAATTTTATATAAGTATGAAAAATATAAAATATAAAATATTCAACATTATAAATGAAATATGTATGTGTAATTAATTCATATATAATTTTAAAATATAAATCAAAAGAAAAAAATTTAAAAATATGAACATATAAATTTTATAAACCAAATTTATATTTGTCAAAAAAAACCAAATTTACAATTAAATTTCAAAAAAATAAAGTAAGAATTAAATGTATTATTATTTAGTTAATGGAGAAGGAGATTTAATTATTCTAAAAAAGAATAGACTTTAATTTATTATATATGAATCGATATGATTTACTTAAAGTTCATTAGTTTTATATAATTTTTTAAAAGTACGTAAATTAAGATGATGAAAGAGGAAATAGGATAAAGAATTAAGTACCAAATTAAGATAATTATGTTGATCTCTCTTAGAATTATGTATAGATAAGTTTTATGGGTATGTTTATTATAATTATCACTCATATATTGACAATTGAATTGCATTTATTTTAAATTATTTTAAGATAGAAATATAATAATAAATAATATTTGAAAATAATAAAGTTAAAAAAATAAAAAAACTGAAAATTGTGAGAGAAAATATTTATAATGTAATTTTATATTTATATTTAACATTTTAAAAAGAAATAAGATTTTTATGGTTTTACATTCTATGTTTATATTTAAACCTTTAAATGAGTAATAATATGTATTTATAGCTTTTACCTTTTTATATTTTTTCTTGGTCAAAAAATATATTTTTTATATTTTTAAATTATTAAATGAGTAACTAATAATGATAAATCTTCAAAGCAATCATCGATATGAAAAATGCAAAAAAATATCGATTTGGCCATTTATCTTATTACTTAGTTTCAATTTGATCGCCCTATGTTGGAATTAAGTAAATCCAGCTCAGCAAAAGAAGGAACCAGCTCGGCTTCCACAGCAACTCAGCAGACTGTTAAAGCAGTTATTAATTCTGTTAAGTAGTTGTAGAGTAAATATGTAGTGCAGTCTTGCACATGATAGTTAATATAGTCTTTCTTCTCTGTATATAAGCCAATGTACTGATTGTAACATAACCAGATCGATCAATACAATGAGTTCATTTCTTCTTCTCATTTCATTCGTTTCTCTTATGATGGTATCAGAGCAGGTTTAACCTGCTCTGCTTCCGCAACCAGATTTTCTCCGATCGATCTCCATTTCTTGTTTTGTTACAGATCGACATCGTTGAATTCGATCTCCTTTCTCAATCGTTCTCAATCTATTTTCTCAGTTCGAAACCCTAGAATTTGATCTCGCCATGGCGCGAAACTCAAATGTGTCAAATGCATCGAACAACAACGTGAACAACAACAATCAACAAGATACTGAATCGGTTTACTATGTGCATCCTTCTGAAGGTCCGAATTCGGTCACGGTTACACCGAAATTGACGAAAAACAATTATCAAGCCTGGGCGAGAGCTATGCACAGAGCTTTAGGAGGCAAGAACAAATTCCAATTTGTTGACGGAAGTATACAAATTCCAGATGAGGTCGATCTGAATCACAAAGCCTGGGTAAGATGTAACAATCTTATACACTCTTGGATAATGAATTCAGTTAGCGATTCCATTGGACAGAGTATCGTCTTTATTGAAAATGTGATTGATGTTTGGCGTGAATTGAAAGAACAGTTTTCAAAATCTGATAGAGTTAGAATATCAAAATTGAGATCTGAGATTCATAGTCTCAAGCAAGGAGACAAGTCAGTGACAGACTATTATGGTGAATTGAGAGTTTTATGGCAAGAACTAGAAAGTTATAGGCCATTGCTGGTTTGTACCTGTCCGCGGCAATGTGTTTGTGCTGCAATGAGAAATGCAAGGGAATTTAGGCTTGAAGATCAGATAATGCAATTTTTGACTAGTCTGAATGACAAATTCACAATTGTGAGGACTCAAAACAAAGTGTATTCACTTTGTTTTACAAGAGGAAAGCAATGAAGTTTTAGATGTTAATGAGACTGATGAATCAAACAGAATTTCTGTTAATGCAGTAGATAGTAACAATTACAAGAAGTCGCAAGGAAGAGGCAGAGGTGGTTACAACAATTACAGTGGAAGAAATCCTGGAAAAGTTTGCACTTATTGTGGAAAGATTGGTTATACCATAGATGTATGCTATCGAAAGCATGGTTTTCCTCCTAACTATGGAAAGAACTGGTCTAATTCTGCAAATGTGAATGCTGTAAATGCAGAGGGTCCAGAAGATAAAGTGGCAGGTACTGATGAAGAGTCACATGATATGATCAATCCATCACACAACAAAGGCTCATTCTCCCCATCCTTTACCAAAGAACAGTATGACAGTCTCATATCTTTAATTCAGCAGTCTGGAAAATCACAGCAGAAAGCTAGTCACACAACAAATCAAGTCAGTGTAATTCCATCACACAGCCATCTGCTGAGTGAAGAAAAACAAGCAGGTACATCTTTTACCTCTATCTTTTCATGTTCCAGTAGCTTACAATCCAGTTCCTGGATATTAGATTCAGGAGCTAATGACCACATTTGTTCTTCAATCCATTGGTTTAGTTCTCATCATAGAATTAAACCAATCCTTGTTAAATTGCCAAATGGTAATTCTATTACCACAAACATTGCTGGAACAGTACACTTTTCTGCAACACTATATATCACAAATGTCCTTTTCATAAAAGAGTTTTCATTAAATCTTATTTCAGTTTCAAAACTGTGCTCATCATTAAATTGCACTGTGCAATTCTATGATTTGAAATGCTTGTTACAGGATTTGAACTCCCAGAAGACGATTGGTTTGGCTGACCAAATAGATGGTCTTTATCATTTGAAGGTTGATGCCAAGAATACTCAAGCTTGGACTGTATACACTGAAGCTGATACCTCCATACCTGAATCAGCCCTTTGGCATTTTAGGTTAGGACACCTTTCACATAGTAGAATGTCAATCATGAAAAATAAATTTCCTTTTCTACCTACACACTCCTCCCTTGTATGTGATACATGTGCTTATGCTAAGCAATGTATACGCCATATTGTCTTAGTGATAGTAAGGCCACAAATAAATTTGAAATGTTACATTTTGACATTTGGGGACCATTGTCCACTGTTTCTGTACATGGTCACAAATATTTCCTCACTGTTTTGGATGATTTTAGCCGATTTGTATGGATAATTTTGTTAAAAACAAAGGCTGAAGTTCAAACACATGTGTAGAATTTTATTACTAAAGTTGAAACTCAATTTAATGCCAAAGTCAAAATTGTTTGAACAGACAATGGACCAGAGTTTTCTCTCCCTCAATTTTATACCTCTAAAGGTATCATTCATCAAAAATCTTGTGTTGAGACTCCCCAACAAAATGGTAGAGTTGAAAGAAAACACCAACATATCCTGAATGTTGGTAGAGCTCTTTTATTTCAAGCAAAAATCCCAAAACAGTTTTGGTCATATGCACTTTCACATGCCACATTTTTTATTAATAGGATTTCAAGTCCTTTACTTGGCAATCAATCTCCTTATCTCTTATTATATGATAAATTGCCAGATTTACATGCTCTCAAAGTTTTTGGATGTCTATGCTATGCTTCTGCTTTAGCTTCTCATAGAAGCAAATTAGAACATAGAGGTAGAAAATGCATTTTCTTGGGTTTTCCACAAAATATAAAAGGTTTCACCTTATTTGATTTACATTCTAGAGAAATATTTGTATCTAGGAATGTTAACTTTCATGAGCATATTCTTCCTTACAAAACAAATACATCATCCACCACCACTGCCAGCTCGGCTTTACCACATTGGAATTACACTTCTTCATATGCCACCACACCAATACCTATAATATCAAATTCTGTTCCAGCAGAAAATTCTGCTGCACAGCTTCCATCTACAGATTCTGCAGAAAATTCGTCTGCTTCAACCTTGCCTCCCAACACATCCATTGCTGACATATCACCAAATCCCACGGATTCTGTTACCCATACAGATTCAATAACTCCCACTGCAGTCCCAATTACCAGAAAATCCAGCAGAGTTAGGCATCAACCATCAAGACTAAATGATTATGTTTGTGGGACATTTGTTGATCAGTCAAATCTCTCTTCTTCAGGTACTTTATATCCTATATCAAATTGCATTTCTTATTCTAATATTTCCCCTTCCCATTGTCGTTTTGCTCTTTCCATTTCCACCCAAACCGAACCAAAAACATATGCTGAAGCTGTGAAATCTGACTGCTGGGTTCAAGCTATGAATGCTGAACTTGCTGCCTTGGAAAAGAATGGGACATGGGTTTTAGTTGATCTACCTCCTAATGTCAAGCCCATAGGTAGCAAATGGGTTTATAAAATCAAACACAAGGCCGATGGTTCCATTGAAAGATTTAAAGCACGTCTAGTTGCCAAAGGTTACAACCAAATTGAAGGATTGGATTATTTTGATACCTTCGCACCCGTAGCAAAATTGACAACTGTGCGTACTGTTTTGGCCTTAGCATCAATTAATAATTGGTATTTACATCAATTGGATGTAAACAATGCCTTCTTGCATGGTGATTTGCAAGATGATGTTTATATGCTTGTTCCACAAGGAGTTACCACATCCAAGCCCAATCAAGTATGCAAATTGTTGAAATCTTTATATGGGCTTAAACAAGCAAGCCGAAAGTGGTATGAAAAGTTGGCCTCTCTCCTAATTGCACATGGTTATAAGCAAGCTGCCTCTGACCATTCTTTATTTGTCAAGGCCTCTTCTAATTCCTTTACCATACTTTTGGTTTATGTGGACGATATTATTGTTGCTGGAAATTGTATGACTGCCATTTCAGCCATCAAAACAGCCCTGCATACAGCTTTTACCATCAAGGATTTGGGGATTCTGAAATTTTTTCTTGGCCTTGAGGTTGCACATTCAAAGAAGGGCATCTCACTTTGCCAAAGAAAATACTGCTTGGACCTTGTTAGTGACAGTGGCTTTCTCGGTTCCAAACCAGTTAGCACACCCTTAGATCCCTCTATCAAGCTGCACCATGATTCAGGAAAATTGTATGCATATATTCCTTCTTATAGGAGGCTTATTGGTCGTTTACTTTATCTCACAACAACTCGGCCCGATATAACTTTTGTTGTCCAACAATTGAGCCAATTCTTGGCTTCTCCAACCATGGTTCATTATCAATCTGCTTGTAGAATACTCAGGTATCTCAAGCACAACCCAGGAAAGGGCTTATTCTTCCCCAGATCCTCATCATTACAGCTGCTGGGTTTTTCTGACGCAGATTGGGCCGGTTGTATTGATTCACGTAGGTCTGTCACTGGCATCTGTTTCTTCCTTGGCTCTTCACTGATTTCTTGGCGCACAAAGAAACAGAACACTGTGTCTCGGTCTTCTAGTGAGGCTGAGTATAGAGCTCTTGCAGCAGCCACTCGAGAGTTGCAATGGTTGCTATATTTGCTTGATGATCTTCATGTTAAATGCTCTAGAATTCCTGTTTTATATTGCGATAACCAGAGTGCTCTCCACATTGCCGCAAACCCTGTTTTTCATGAACGAACGAAGCATTTGGAAATTGATTGTCATATCGTTCGTGAGAAATTTCAGGCCGGAGTTCTCAGACTTCTTCCAGTTACCTCCCAAGAGCAACTTGCTAATTTTTTTACTAAGGCCTTGCATCCTAAGCCATTCCTTGCACTTACTTCCAAGCTGGGCATGGTTAATATATACCAAGCTCCAGCTTGTGGGGGGGTGTTGGAATTAAGTAAATCCAGCTCAGCAAAAGAAGGAACCAGCTCGGCTTCCACAGCAACTCAGCAGACTGTTAAAGCAGTTATTAATTCTGTTAAGTAGTTGTAGAGTAAATATGTAGTGCAGTCTTGCACATGATAGTTAATATAGTCTTTCTTCTCTGTATATAAGCCAATGTACTGATTGTAACAGAACCAGATCGATCAATACAATGAGTTCATTTCTTCTTCTCATTTCATTCGTTTCTCTTATGACCCCACATGCTAACTAAGTTGTCAGGTCATCAGTTAACTGCCACATAATCTAACTTTCACGGTGTTAGTAATATTTGTAATGTAAGGAACCAATTCAGAACAAATATTACATAAGAGATCAAACTAATACTTAAAATAAATATAAGGGACTAAAAATATAATTTAACAAAAAAAATAAAAAAGATTTGAAATAGAGTCGAATAGAATATAGAATATAATGATTATACCAAAAAAGAATGGAATATGATGAAATAAAGTTATCATTAAAAGAATGGAATATGATGAAATAAAGTTATCATTTTATCATTTGGGTATTTTAGTGATAGTATAGAGACAAATATTTATTCTTTTTCATTTTGCCTAAATTAGATGGAAAGGAAAAAATGGTGTATTATATAGAGACAATTTTTATCGTGGACCACTTTAATAGGTGGTCCATGGTTCACCACTTTTTAGGGCCGTTGGAATAAGCAAACACACATGATTCTACTACATGTTACCCATACTAGATCACATTCTCCCTGGATCGAGTTGGACGACAACATCTAGAGACAAGACAAACCGCTACACTATGTGATGGAGCACATATAGGTGACGACTATAACGCGGCGTGATGTCGTTGTTCGTCGCGAGCAGACGATCAATGATGAGAATTGGGGGTAACTTTGCAAACAAGTAGGATACACT
This sequence comes from Calophaca sinica, assembly GCA_037113605.1. Classification (NCBI taxonomy): domain Eukaryota; kingdom Viridiplantae; phylum Streptophyta; class Magnoliopsida; order Fabales; family Fabaceae; genus Calophaca; species Calophaca sinica. The sequence continues at coordinate 72,184,965 of CM073737.1, read as the reverse complement.
CTCACTGTAATAGGCTACTTATTCGAAAAGACGTGACATGTGCATTGATGTGGTTGTTATTGACATAACTTCCCTAAGGTCTAACAACAGTCACTAGGGTTTAAGGCTAACCCAATAAACAATTCAACTGATGGTTTTATTCAAAATAACCCAAGTCGGCAGCCCGACGAAACATGGTGTCGGATTAGTATAAGTCGACAGCACACAGTCTTGTGTACAATCTACTTGGGGGGCAACTACTCTAGACCAGTATGTCGGATACTCGGCCTAGTGAGCGTTTGACCCAATTACGAAGCCCAATCATATCATTTCTGAGACTCACAGTCAAGTAACAACGTAATAAGGTTGAACAATTGCGAATAATGATCGAATCCATGCTTAAATAATGACTAACATCAGTTATATATATATATATATATATATATATATATATATATAAGATTTCAACCCAAATCTAGGCACGCTTTCATTCTCTTGACTCTCTGATACTCTCACGCACTGACTTGAGCATCAGAGTCTTTCTAGGTGGCCATCACCTTGTTTCCAGAGATTTCAACGTTGTTGCTGCAACCATAATGATTCAAGTGTATCTTGTGATCATCTCTTTCAACCACTTGAAGTCTTTTGTCAAATCATCACCTCTGAGATCATCTCTCTTAACACAAAAGTACTTATTTCACAAATAATGTTGACATTAAACGACTCCAAGTCTCTAAGTGATCTTTATTTTGATAAAGGAATAATTCCTAACAAAGGAATAATATGAAATGAAAATAAACAAAAGTTAAGAGCATTCACATAAGTAAATTATATTTGCTAATACTTTTATTTTATTATAGACAATTACATATTATATTCAACAGTACTACTATATATCACGAATGAAGACGTACACGAAAGTCACGAATATGTTTCTTAAAGAACTATTAAAAATAAAAAAATAAAAATAAGCATCACAAAATTGCCAATCGCCATGGGTGAGGCCATACCATTGACAAGTTTTGGACTCTCTCCATGGTCGTCCTTCACTCATAGCCAATATTGCCAAGTTTGCTCAAATTTAATTCTTTATTTCTCAATCAGCGCAGTTGTGAATATGTTATCTTCATGAAGGATCATTTTAAGAATTCCATTCATTTGATTCTTCACTTGTTAAAAGTTGTTTTTATGAAGATTTTAGAGTTATACTCCTCAACATGTTAAAACTTTCAGTGGGTGGCAGAGACCTTCTCTTTGGGCTCCCATGGCGGTTCTGCGCATGGGCTGTGGTATGGTGACTTAGGGGAGTAGCTTTGATGATTATGGCAGGGGGTTTAGCGCGGGTTTGATCCGATAATGATGGTGGACGAATTAGTGGTGCAGGGGCATTGCAAGAGGGTGAGGATGGTTGGTTTTGTGGTGGCGACGAGGCTGTGAGTTGTTTGGTGTTGGTTCATGACAAATTTGTCGTCGGAGCTTCACACGAACCATTTAGAGTTACGACGAGATTGTGGGTCGAGGTTGGAGGTATTCACTGTTGCATGGTGTTGCAAGGGTGGTGATGGAGTTTGGTGATGGTGGTGCGAGAAGAGTACGATGACGACAGAACTTGCTCATGGTGTTGTTGGCTTTGTTTGCGTGCGTGAGATTTGGATCTAATTTTTAGAGAGAGAAACTGAAGTGAAAAATGTTGCACGTAGATGCCACATCATTCATGGTTTGTTTGTGATACTTATTCTCATGACATCTAGCATTACTCTATATTCAATAGTGACATCACCCTAAAATTTAATGTTCTTATTATTAAGGATACATAGTTATCTTTGTCATATTAGATTTTTTATTTTTCCAACATGTGCAATGTTAAGCCTTCTTAAATAACCATTTTTTTCTTATTAATCGTCCACTTTTCTATTTATATTGTAGATTCATCTCTATGTATAATGTAATCTCTCACTTTCCACCAAATACGAAAATGGGTAACTATATAAATAAGATGATAAGAAATATATAAATTACACAACAAATATTGTTCACAATAAATTATTTAATAAAATTTCTAAATATAATTATCTTTGTTTCTTTTATTATATTTCATAATTTATAAAATTTTGTTTTCTAATATATATATATATATATAAAAGTTGTAATAACTTTTACATAATCTTTTATACAATTACTTCTATATAATATTATAAATTATAAATAAAACACAAACAAGCTCATGCAACCCATGGCGACATGGGTAAGATATCTAAGACCTGTTTGATAAGACTAATGAGCTAGCTTATAGCTTATTTGAGTAGCTTAAAGCCTGTTTAACCAAGGTAGAAGTATTTGGAAAATGAACTTATCTAGTTTATAGGTTGTTGGATCGAGCACTTACCACTAGGCCAAAAGCTATAGCTGTTAGTCAGAGCACAACCCTTTCTACTTAATCGTAACAGCCCAAGCGCCACGTGTCGACTGTAACTTGACCCCACTTGGGCCTCCGCCACGGGACAATTGATGCCACAACCCGGCAACAATCTCCCCCTCAGCAGTTGCTCCCGCTGGGAATCGAACATGTGACCTTGGCTCTTATACCAATTTGAGTCCTTGGCTTTCAAGCACACCTACAACATCAAATCAATTTTTAACCTTTGGTACTCAAACCAAGTTGGGTCCAAATGAGTTAGTCTTGGGCAAAGCGCCCTTTGGAATCCATATCTTTTTTGCCAACCACATTCTTGTTCTTTCTAATATTGCAATTAGAGGCAATGTGACCTTCTCTACCACAGTGAAAACATTTAATGAAAGGATTGCTTGAAGTGTTGTTGTGATTGACAAGTTTAAAAGATTTTTCATGTGTTTTAGGATTATAATCCAAACCGGCTTTTCCAAAAGTACCTTTTGTTTTCCCAAAAGAATGTTTAAGTTATCCCTTCCATGGTAAATTTGGCAAGGGTGTTTTCCAAGTCTTCAATCTTCTTTTTCAAAAACTTGCATTCATCACACTTGAAAATTTTAATCTCTTGGTTTTCGCAAAAAGTACAAGTAGAAACTTCAGTCACAACAACTTATTTTTCTTTAAGAACTTCAATCTCTTGGTTTAAAGTAATAATTTTTTATTCAAGAGAAGAGATGGTTTTCTTAGAAGAGGAAACAATTTTTCAAAGTCTAATCGTTTTATTATTAAGTTCTTCACAAGTAATAAGCAGCTCATCGTAAGTTAAAGGAGATTCATGTTCAAGAGCATTTACCTCATCTACCTCGTGATTTTCCATGAGACATAAGTTGGCCTCCTCATTTTCTGATTCATCAAACGAGTCCATGTCGTTGTCATCCCAGGCAATGTAGGCTCTTCTTCCTTTTGATTCCTTTTGTGGCCTTTTATCAAATTTTTATTTTTCTTCTGACCATGAGGGCAATCGGGTTTTATGTGTCTCTTTTGACCACACTTGTAGCCTGTTGGATTGAAGGAAGTTTATTCCTCATTTTTCTTTTGAGGATTTTGCAACTTGCTTGTTCTTCCATTTTGCCTCATGAACCTTTTGAACCTTCGAACCATCAGGCTCATGTCTTCCTCAATCTCATCAAGACTATCATTGTCGTCAGATTCCTCTGTTTCATTAACGCTTGCTTTGAGAGCAATTCCTTTCTTTTTCTTATCACTTTCCTCACTTTCAGTGAGTCGATTTAATTCGAGTTCATGTTCCTGCAGTTTATCAAACAAGGTTGCCAAAGACATAGTAGATAAATCTCTAGATTCAGATATAGCGGTAACCTTGGGTTGCCAGTTTCTATTTAAACATCTAAGAACTTTATTAATTAAATCTTCATTACTGAGACCTTCCCAAGAGCTCTGAGATGGTTTATTATATGAATGAACCTTTTTTGCATATCTTGTATGTTTTCACCCGGTTTCATCCTAAATAGCTCATACTTATGGGTTAATGTGTTCATTCGAGCCATTTTGACCTCGGTAGTACCTTCATGGGTCAATTGAAGGGTGTCCCACATTTCTTTAGCGGTCTTACAATTTGAGACCCTATAGAACTCATCTTGGCTTAAAGCAGAAGTGATGATGTTCCTAGCTTTCAAATTGTGTTGGACCTTTCTCTTATCATCTTCGGTCCAAAGTGATCTTGGTTTGTCCACCACTTTATTATTAATTGAGTGAATGGGGACAAAAGGACCGTTTTTCACAGCATCCCAAATATCGAAGTCAACACCCTCAAGAAAATTTGCATTCTATCCTTCCAATAACCATACCCCTCACCATTGAAGAATGGGGGTCTATTCATGGAGCTTCCCTCGTTATTGTTTGAAGTCATTCTCTTGAGACAGTTAAGTCCTTTAAATAAGAGTCTAGCTCTGATGCCACTTGTTGGATTGAGTGCTTACCACTAGGCCAAAAGCTATAGCTGTTAGTCAGGACGCAACCCTTTCTATTTAATCGTAACAACCCAAGCGTCACGTGTCGACTGTGACTTGACCCCACCTGGGCCTCCGCCACGAGACAATTGATGCCACAACCCGACAACATAGGTTTTCATGAGAAGCTATTTCAAGTACCATTTGAGCTTATAACTTATAATTTATTATTTTTTCTCCCACTTTTACCTTATTATTTTGATTTTATTTCTCGTTTACCCTTTCTTAAAATAAAATGAAATGTATATTTAAGATAAAAATAATAGAGTAATTTTTTATATATAAAACAAAAATAAAATGTATATTAAAAACTATGAATGTGTCATTTTTTGTTATAATCTTATTTCAATTAATAAAAATAGAAATGAAATTTAAAAATTAACATTCTAATTTTAATAAGATAAATAATTTGAAATAAATTAAAAAGATAATTATTTTAAAAAAATAATTTATATAAATATAATTTACATAAAGAAACAAATAAAATATATTTATATGTTATTTTACATTTTTTTAAGCAAAATGACATGCAAAAGCATCACTGTAGAGAGAGATCCCAACTATGTTGGCACCTCAGACCCTACCAATCATCTGCAACACACCATAATGTTATCGAACAAAAGGAAAAACAAAACAGAACAAAGCTTGGGGGGACAAGAACCAAAACCCAAGCAGGGAAACAATGACATTAAGCAAAACGAAAATTGGAAATCTTAAACCGATTTCAAAAGAAATCTTCCCTAGTAAAGTTTGGAATCGAGTTCCACCATAAAAAACTAGTCCAGGTCGTGCCAAAAGAGGCTAACTTATCAGCACAAAAATTACCCTCTCTATAGATATGAGAGACCTTGAAACGCATGGAAGAAGCAAGAGCAAGACAATTTTTCCAACGAGTGCGGAGCTTCCAAGGAGCAATGGCCGGATTGGAGAAGGCTAGGATGACCAACTGAGAATCACATTCTAACCAAAGCCTATGTCACCCCCTATGGTGGGCCTCCTCTATAGCAATCATAGCGGCAAAGAGCTCAGCGTGTAAAGCAAAAGAAATTCCCAGGTAGGAGGAAGAGCAACCAAGCACAACACCACTACTACCTCGAAAAATACCCCCACCTGCGGCATGCCCCGGGACACCCTTAACATCACCATCAATGTTGCCTTTAATCCAGCCACAGGTAGGGGGCATCCATCCAATCAACCTGAATGATAGAAGGGGACTTCTTGGGATGACCAGAAATCCTGAAGAATTTTAGAATGGAGAATTCATCAATTGAAGAAGACATACAATTCCTGGAGAGGTTGCCCGCAAGAGAAGTATTACTAATAATCATGTTGATAGCCGATCTCTGAGCAATGGCCTTGTTTTCAAAACGAAGGCTGTTCCTACAAAATCAAATAGTGGAGAAAATGAAAGTGATACAGGACAATAAGACATCTTTAACCTGAAGACTCCAGTCCCGAAGGAGAACAGAGAGAATGGTTTGATAAGAAGAAGTATCCAAAGGAAGATTAATGATCGCACCAAACTAAAGCCACAAGCTACGAGCAAAAGGGCAGCTGAGGAAAAGATGGGGAATAGTTTCTTCCGCTTGGCCACAAAGACTACACATGGACACGACGATACACCCACAAGAGTGAAGATGCTCGTCAGTAGGAACATGATCATGAAGAAGACGCCAAACTATAAAAGTCCTTGAAGGGGGGACCACCGGGCTCCAAATCCGCTTTCCCCAGGGCAACGAAGTTTGAGATTGGGACAAAAAAAGCATAAGAGTCTTTGAATCCAAGGATACCAGAATCCGTACCTTCCCAACGCAAATGGTCCTCAGACGAAAAAGAAGGAAGATCAGTGCGAACAATCTCATTGACTAGATGAAGAAACCTGGAATTAAAAGATTCCGGTATACTCCACCAATTATCTGTAATAAAATCTGCTACGGAAGAATGAAGGGAACTATGAAGGGCCTCTGGGATGCCAAGAATGTCCCCAATAGGCTCAGAAAGCCATTTTTCCTTCCAAAAATTGATATTGTGGCCATTTCCTACAATCCAAATAGAGTTTGCCATGATGGTCTCCAAGTGAGGCTTAAAATATATGTTATTTTACATTTATCAATTAGCTCCACAACTTACTTTACCAAATTTTTTAATTTTAATGGGCTAGTTTTTCAGCTATCAACTAAGCTAGCTTATCAGCTATGAACAAGTTTATAGCTTATTTTTGCCAAACAGATCCTTAATAAAATTTGTAAACAACATGTTTGATTTCGAAATACATTTTCTGTATATAGTTTCTATTTTAATTAATTACAAAAATATCATCTTAATTATTTCTATTTTGTTTTTTTTAAATACTTCCACGCAAAACAATAAAAATAAATTTTCATTATTTTCTATAAAAAAAATTAAAAGCGCAAAAAAAAAAGAAAATATGTAGAAAAATTGTAATTATTAACGTAAAAAAAATTGGAACAATAATAATGAGAACAACTAAGACAAAATATTTTCTCAAACCAAACCAATTCAAAATACTACAGTTTTTTTTTCTTTAAAAACAAGCAAGACTTGGCGACAACCCTTCTTATGCTTGGAGGAGTCTATGTTCCTTTAGAACAATTTTTAAGCCAGGAAGTAGATGGAAGATAGGAGCTGGAGATCGCATTTGATTGGAGACGCACTTCCTTTGGTGTGTGCCTTTGCGACGAAAACTGTGATGGAAAAGGATTCACTAGGGTATTAACCGAAGAGAATCAAGCTCAAACAAGGAATCCCAATGGAAGAATGGGAATCAGATGAGAGAGCAATAGAGGAAAAACAGAAAAAACTTGAGAGAGAGAAGTTTGTTATAATTTGATGATGAGTGATGATTCTCATTAGCCGAATGGCACATATAAAGCGTGAGTTTGTTACAGAAGTGTGTGTGGGAATAATTCCCTACAATGCTGACACACCTGAGCGCACAATCAAGCAAAAAGGTGTGACCTCATCCAATTGAGCAGTGCACAACCCGCACTTCTTAAATAAAAAGACAAAAACTACAATTAAGGCAACTTAAACATAATTCTCAACAGCTAATTAATTACAGTATGCTAATACTGTAACAATACCCTGCCGTTGAAGAGCACCCTTGACCTCAAGGGTGGAAATGAGGGTACTTGTTAAGGAGATCGTAGTAATACTCCCATGTGGCAGCATCAGGAGGAGCATCTTTCCATTGAACCAGAACCTTGGTTGCTGCTTGCCTTCCCCTCTTCACCATTTTGCGATCCAATATGGCAGCAGGTTCTTTTTGTGGTGCAGCAGCCAGAGAAGGAAGAGGAATGACAGTAGCATAAGAAGGATTCCTGCAAAGCTTCAATTGAGAAACATGGACCACATCATGAATTCCAGCAGAGGCTGGGAGGGCAAGCTTATAGGCAGTGGAACCAATGCGATCAAGGACTTGAAAAGGGCCATAGTATTTAGGGTCGAGTTTGTGGTAGGCATGTTGCCTCATAGTGTGCTGTCTATAGGGCTGCAACTTGAGAAGGACAAAATCACCAATAGAAAAAACCCTATCAGACCTGTGTTTATCAGCTTGCTGGGACATGCGGTTTTGTGCTCGAATGAGGTGAAATTGCAGCAGTTTGATGACTGCCTCCCTTGCAGTCAAGGTGCGGTCCACCTCAGCAATTGGTGATTCCCCTGGGAGGTAAGGCAGATGAATGGGAGGTGATTGGCCATAAACAACCTCATAAGGTGTAGTTCATATGGAGGAGTGAAAATGAGTGTTGTACCACCACTCAGCAAGAGAAAGCCACTTGCTCCAAGTAGAAGGCTTCTCAGAACACATGCAATAGAGATAAGTTTCGAGGCACTTGTTGACAATCTCAGTTTGGCCATCGGTTTGTGGATGGTAGGCTGTGGATTTGTTCAAAGAAACACCCTGTAATTGAGCTAAGGAAAATGGGATCCCTATCACTTATGATGGTGCTTGGCAAACCATGAAGCTTGAATACATTATCTTAGAAAGCATGAGCAACATCCATGGCTGTAAATGGATGGGACAAAGCAATGAAATGAGCATATTTGCTCAATCTGTCAACAACAACAAACAAAACTTGTTTGCCAAGAGAATTGGGCAAACCTTCAACAAAGTCCAAACTAATATCATCCCAAATTCGTTGAGGGACTGGGAGAGGTTGTAAGAGTCCAGGAGAAGCAGCCAAGTCAGGCTTGTTTCTTTGGCAAGTGACACAATTCCTGACATAACTTTGTATTTCTTTATTCATGCCCTTCCAATAGAAGAGGGATTTTATCCTTGCAGCAGTAACATCACGGCATGAGTGACCTCCCACAAAAGAATCGTGAAGCCACTGAAATATAATCAGTTTGAGGGCAGAATCAGATCCTACAACAAGTTTGCCCTTCCTTCTAAGTTCACCTTTATACCAAGTAAACTTAGGATGAGCAGAAGCATTAATTTCCAAATCAGCAATCAATTGCTTCACTGCAGAATCCGAATGCCAGGAGGATTTAATCATACCAAGAAGATCTTCATGAGCATTATCAAGCATTAATGGAAATAACTCAGCACCAGTCCTTCTTGACAAGGCATCAGCAGCCTTGTTGGTTACCCCTTCCTTGTAATGGATTTCAAAGTCAAACCCCATCAACTTGGACATCCAAACCTATTGAAATGGGGTGTTTAATTTCTGTTCCAGCAGGTATTTAATACGTTTCTGGTCAGTTCTTATCACAAATGGTTTGTGTGATAGATATGTGCCCCATTTTTGAATTGCATGAACAATGGCAAGTAATTCCCTCTCATAGATTGACATGGCCTGCTGCTTGGGTCCTAAAGCCTTGCTGAGATAGGCAATAGGGTGCCTGTCTTGCATCAGTACAACCCCAATTCCTTTGGCTGATGCATTTGTTTCAACAATAAAGGTTTTGGAAAAATCGGGCAAAGCTAAGACTGGTGAAGTTGTGAGTGCAGATTTCAGATTCTCAAAGGATTTAGTGGCTGCCTCAGTCCATATAAAGCTGTCCTTCTTTAGTAAATCGGTTAAGGGCTTAGCTATTTTACCAAAGTCTTGCACAAACCTTCGATAATAGCCAGCAAGACCCAAAAACCCTCTGAGTTGCTTGATATCCTTGGGAATTGGCCAATCTTGGACAGCCTTGATTTTGGTAGGATCGGTTGAAACACAACCTTGAGAGATAAAATGTCCCAAGTACTCAACTCTAGTAGTGGCAAAATGGCATTTGTTCATCTTGAGATATAATTGGTTGGCCCTGGCTGTGGCAAAAACTTGCTCCAAATGTGCTACATGATCTTCCATGGATGGACTATAAATCAAAATGTCATCAAAAAAGACAATAACAAACCGTCTCAAGTAAGGTTGGAAAATATGATTCATTAAAGATTGAAAAGAGGCAGGAGCATTTGTAAGGCCAAAGGGCATGACCAAATATTCAAAATGGCCACCATGTGTCTTGAAGGCAGTCTTGAACTCATCACCTTGCTCGATTCTTAGTTGGTTGAAACCAGACCTAAGATCAAGTTTTGAAAACAGGTTGGCAGCCCCTAATTCATCCATGAGATCCTCTATGAGAGGTATTGGAAACCTATCCTTGATAGTATGATGATTTAACCTTCTATAATCAACACAAAGTCTCCATGAACCATCTTTTTTTCTGACTAGGACAGCAGGTGATGCAAAAGGGCTGTTACTATGCCTTATTATTCCCTGTGCTAACATGTCATTGACCAATTTATCTACCACATTTTTCTGCACAATTGAATACCTATAAGGCCTTAAATTAAAAGGAGATGTACCTTCCTTCAAAGGGATCCTGTGATCGAACCCGGCCCTTGATGGTGGCAACTGAGTAGGCTCAGCAAAGATTTCTGCATAATCTGAAATGAGACACTCAATTTCTTGTGGCAGCTTAGGCTTCTCTGGTTCCATAGAGAGTAATTTGCAAGTAGGGACTTCAAATGAAGGGGAGCCATGGTCAAGGTAGAGGAAACAGATTTCAGCCCCACCCTGTATAGTTTGGTTAAGCTTTTTGTTGTTAATTAGCTTAACAGAAGAAGCTTGTGCACTCCTCAGGACACATCTCTTCCCATTAACCAGAAATTCCATTTGCAATTTGTCAAAATCCCAAATGATTTGATCGAGTGACTTCAATCACTGGATCTTCACTAGGATCTTCACTCACTTCACTCTCCTCTGACTCATCATCTTCCATTTCCATCACCATGAGTTGAGCACATTTATGCTTGAATTGATGACCAGGAGTGAATGGTTCATCACAGAACATGCATAAACCCTTAGCTCGTCTTTCTGCCATTTCAGCAGCAGAGTAGGTTCGAGTTGCTTTGGGGAACAGAGGTTTGGTATTCTGGGTTGCCGATTGGGTTGGGCTGGTGTTTAAAGGTTTGGGGTTAAGTGACAAGGTTTTCTGGCTGGTATTTAGGCTAGTGTTTTGGTTAAGGTATCGTTGGTTGAATTGGCTGAAGGGTGTCTTAGAGGACTCATGCAATCGGGCCACGTTCGCAGCATGGGTAATGGTAGTAGGATTAAACATCCTAACGTGCATTTGTGTAGTGTGCTCAAGTCCAGCAAGGAAAATGCTCAGGGAGTGTTCGGGAAGTAGAGTTACCTGGGTTTGAGCTAGCTCAAAAGCATCAACATAGTCTTGAACCCTCCCATTCTGCTTCACCTGAATCAGAGCAGAAAGAGGATCTTCAAAAGCATCACCGAAGCGAGCTATAATGTCAGTCACGTACTGTGTCCAGGATGGGTATATATCGAATTTGGCCCGAATGTAGTTCAAATGCCATTGAAGAGCTAGACCTTCCAGATGAATCGAAGCCAAACGCACTCTAGCTTCTGGTGCCGTTTCATCAAGAAGGAAGAACTGGTCACAACGATAAAGCCATTCTTTCACCCTTTTACCATCGAATTTGGGAAATTCGACCTTGGAAATTCGGGTAGAGTAAGGATTTGTTTGGTGGTTGCCATCGGGACCACCTTGGCGTGAGTGACGATTGTTGTTGGAGGAAGCATCATCGCTGTTCTTTTCTCGAATGAACGAGCGCACCTCTTCATAGCCCAAGCTCATTTGCTCGAGACGTGCACTGAGATCTGCGAAGCGTTCTTCCTGTTTCTTCTCCAGTTCTGCGATGGTAGTTGAGCGAGTAGAAGTCATGGTTAAAGCACCAGGATAGTGCTTTGATACCAGTTGTGATGGAAAAGGATTCACTAGGGTATTAACCGAAGAGAATCAAGCTCAAACAAGGAATCCCAATGGAAGAATGGGAATCGGATGAGAGAGCAATAGAGGAAAAACAGAGAAAACTTGAGAGAGAGAAGTTTGTTATAATTTGATGATGAGTGATGATTCTCATTAGCCGAATGGCACATATAAAGCGTGAGTTTGTTACAGAAGTGTGTGTGGGAATAATTCCTACAATGCTGACACACCTGAGCGCACAATCAAGCAAAAAGGTGTGACCTCATCCAATGGAACAGTGCACAACCCGCACTTCTTAAATAAAAAGACAAAAACTACAATTAAGGCAACTTAAACATAATTCTCAGCAGCTAATTAATTACAGTATGCTAATACTGTAACAAAAACGGTACATTTAGGGGGAGGCTATGAGCCTTTTGCATGCTCTAAAGTGGGTAAGTGATCTTGGTTTTGGAGAATGTAATTTTTGAGATGGACTATAAAGGGGTTGTGGATCATATTTTGCATCCAAAGGAAGATTATTCTGAATTAGGATTCATCATTAGAGGGTGCTCTTTTTATTTTTCTTCTTTTCCTTAATCTCAGTGTGAGGTTTGTTAGGAGACAAGCAAACCAGATTGCTCATAGTTTATCTAGAGCTTTCTCGTGTGTGGCGAGTCCCCAAGACTATTATCGTATTCCACTTTGTACTGAATAGTTAATTTCCAGTGAAATGAACTAAGTTAATTACTTGCATAAAAAAAATACTAGCAAGTGCATCACATGATGACGATACAAATTTTCAGTAGTTTACTTCTCAAGAAAGCACTTTATATTCGTAAGGTGGTTGATCCACTTGATTCACACAAGAGAATTATGTTTTACAGCACTGCTATATCATACAAAACGAAAATGAACAAAATAATCATTCATAGAGAAATAATAAAACCAGTTCCGAGCCAATAACCATTGACGAAGGAAAACTGCACATACAAGTAGCCACGTCAGATGCCAGCACATTCGTGCGTTGAACAACGAATAAACTCTCGTACGATTTAGCATTTTCCTATGTTTTATGCTCTTGGCGAAGCAAACTAACCAAAGCATGCCATAACAATGAAGCTAGATTAATTCCCTTAATTTAATCCACACATTACTAATTGCTACTGCCCTAAATCAAAGGTTAAAAGAAACGGAGAAGAATATACAAAAATCAACTGAGCCCGTCTTATTTTTTATGTTTTTTTAAAAAAAAGGACTATAGTACACAAACATATACCATAGTTCAGTTACCTAGAACAAACTGTGATCCTCTTTCTAGGAAAGTAGCACATAAAAAAAACCAAAAATGGTAGATAAATTTTTTTTTTTACATTTGTTAGAAGTTATACAATCTTTTGACATATAACTCCTTAATTAGTTTCTGAATGATCTCAGAAATTGCACCAAAAGGGAACCTATTTTCTTTGTGCCGGCGGCGTCAGATTTTCAAAGCTAAACAAAAGGGCAGTCAGATAAGGATGGAACAGCAACCAATTTACAAGGTAGCATGCACTGTGAAGAAGTTGAAGTCATGGTGATGGACATTGAGTTGTTTCAACCATGATTCTGCAGCACTGTGCAGATATGATATCCTTTCATTGTCATTTGGATCAGTGTTTAACCAAAGATCTCCTTGCATTTTGTAAGTGGCTAGCCCAAATGGTGGTAGAGATATATAGCCACTGTCCTTTTTCTTGCAATATACATCTTTCCCTATGTCCATGTCATCATTCTCCATTGCACAATCTGCAGATACACATGCGAAATAACATGAAGATTTTAGCTGGGACCTGTGCTCAGCACGGGTGCGAGAAGATCAGCTGGAATTTTTTTCTCTATATTCTATATAAAAGATGCAGACATTGCCACGTAGAAAATTTTCTTAAATAGATAATAGATAATGAGTGATTGGGAGTTGAAAAAAAGGTGGAAATTTTTTTTTTAACCCGAGAATGAGTTTTTTGCCACGTGGCATGACTGTAGTTAACATTCTTAAATATATAATAGAATAGATATAATGGATGAGATCAAGACCAACTTTACCAGAAAAAAATATGCGTGTGACTCTTAGCTCATCTAATGACCAATAGCTCACATGCACATAAACAGACTATATGATATTATTATATTAAAAAACCAATAATGTCATAACATACCCTGTTTCCAATTTTCATATAAAAATTTGTCATTTGATCTTCTGTTTGTCACCTTAGCAGTTAACAGCAGCAAACTAACAACAGGGACAAACGAAACTAAAAACTATTCCAGGGAATATTTTGAACAAACAAATTTTATAAGGACAAATGATTAGTTCAGAAACATGTGGAAGATGCTGTGATCATGCACTATACCACCTCTTCCTAAGTAATGGCAAGAACTACAAATGATTTGATCTGTTTTTTCACTTTTAAGAGGAAAGAAATAAAGATAACATTGATTGGAATAAAACTACTTTAGTGTACCTTGGAAAGATGATGACAATGTATGGTAAGTGAGGAAACATGCTTCCAAGTCCTTGTCATTTTTTCGACTAGGGATGGTATAAATCGGGTACCTATTCAACGACGAAGAGTCAGTATAACATCTTTCTAACCATGGAATCAAACAGAAACCAGACATGTTACAGAAAGTAATATATACAACACAATACAGAAATTACAAATTAAAAGCTAATAAGAGTATTCCTATACAGATAAGGAGAACTAAAGTTGAGCTAGAGAAGACTTCTCCCAACTTCAGTTTATATCATTGTTTCTATAGAGTTCATCTTGTAAATGAAATCACAAACACATATCAATTTTGTCTTTAATTAAAATTAAGAAACAAAATCAAAAATGGCTTCAGTGACAACACAAACAATGTTCACATGTATAACAAGAGTGAAAAATTATATTCACCATGAAACAGCCATCCAACTCGCAGGTGAAAGATCGACACTCTTCAATGTCATTAATGCCGGATGGCTTCTAGCTAACTCAGGTATCTGAAACAAGAAACAATCAAAAGTGATGTATAGTGTTAGTGTAACATACAATACAAATACATCCATCTAAAATTCAACTTAAATGGCGAAAAGTGAATACTACTTGACAATTTCGACAATAAAAAGCTACCTTCTCCATAAGTGGAACTCTGAGGTAAGGTGAAGACATCTCAGTATAGTTTAAGTAAAGGAAACCAAGCTTGTCCTTCGCTGACCACGAACCCTCCTGATCAGAGCTCGAGTCCTCAGAAACAGCATCCCAAGCTTTGCTGGAATTGTTACTTAATGATCTAGATAGGTTATCACTCCCGCTATCATCGCTCCACGAATCACTTTCGAATTCAACTCCATCACCATCCTCTCTCCGATTACTATAAAACAGAAACATGACTTAAACCATTCTTTAACACGTTTAGTATATATAGAACACACGGCATTGTTTACTACATACCGAGAAGCTGCGACAGGCTTATTGGTGTAGATTTGGATAGCGGATAGATACGGAACATAGTAGTGAACCACAGGATCACCACTCTCCAACATCACAGGTGTACCAACACCATATGCACTCCATTCATAATAGCAGTCCCAGAGATCTTTCAGAGAAAAGTATTCAACTGTGTCTTTACCAAGGGGTTGCCAGAGGCCATTTACATCATTAAAGAAGCCCTGCAAATGACATGATAAATAAAAACAAAGTAAATTAAGTACACAAAGCAATTCAAGGGTCCTTCTGCATTATAATAGAATGAATAGCAACTTCTATTATCTATTTAGAAAAGTCAACTACAGTAATGACACGTGGCAAAAGCTCATTCATCCATTCAAAACTGTTTTCCCTTTTTTTTCTTCTTTTCGGGTGTGTAGTGCACTCGTGGTTTAACTAAAAAAAAAGAAAAAGAAGCACATTTAATCTCAGACAGCACCAACACAAATTCACTCCCATTCTTTATCTGACTAGAAACAAATTATCGTTTTTTTTTTACAAGAGAACCAATAATGCAATGCAATGCAATGCTATCTATGCAAGAAATGAGACATTTAGTGGTGTACTACACTTGTGTCAAATATTAAAAAAGAGGTTGTTACTTATAAAAAATGTGTGGAATGTGAATTAATAAACTGCAAGAAACACTGCTGATTCCACAAGGCAGGTCTTACTACCAAGTAGCAAAAGATAGAGCCAAAGGCTAATAATAAAAATAGGAGTAAACTACCAATAAAGTCAATTAGCCACTATAAGAAGTAACAACCAAGAAACAAATAGTTTTTTTTTTTTTTTGCCTTCGTTTTACCCCCTTTTGAATAGCCAAAAACATTGGCTAATTCTTTAAGGCTCTGTTTGAGAGTTTAAGAGGGAAGGAAAGAGGAGAGCTTTGGGAAAAATGAAGGATGAAAAGGAATGGGAATGAAGGATAGTTTCCCACCTTGAATGAGGGGTTCATTTTTCTTCATAATATAAAAACCCCTAATTTAGGAGAACTCAAAAAATGTATTTGAGGAGGGTTTTGAAGGGCTTTGGAGGGTTTAGAAAAATTCTTCAAATCCCTTTCATCGTTTTATATTACTCTCAAAATTAAAAATATATTAGTCATAAGCATTCCCTTTTCCTTCTCTACAAAAATACTCTCTCAAATAAGGTGGAGAATTTCTCTCTTTCCCTCTACTCCCCTCCCACCAAAGCCCTCCCCTTCCCTCCCCTCTTACCTCCCAAATGGAGCCTTAGGGTCTGTTTGGTTCAAACGAGGGGAGGGGAGGGATTTTAATAGAGGGAAGGGGATGGGAGAGATTTAATTTGATTTTGTGCTTAGTTGAGAGGAGGGGTGGGAAGACTTTGCATGTTTGGTTCAGGAAGGGGGGAGGGATTTTAATGGAGGGGAGGGATTAATTTACTTGTATATCCTTATAGCCTTTTATATTATATTATATATAAGGATATTTAAGTAATTTTATTTTAAATTATTTAATCTTTCCTCCCCTCCCCTCCAAAACCCACCATTTTGAGAGGGAAGCCAAAATTGGGTTACGAGGAATTTTGCTCTACTCCCCTCCCCTCCTCTTAAAAAAATTGAACTACACAAACATAATTTAAAATAATTTCTCCCCTCTTCTCCCCTCTCATTCAAAATCCCCCAACCAAACAGACCCTAAAACAACAGAGATTGATACCACATATAATAACATTGAAATGGGTAACTTAAAAAAGTTAAAACAAGCAAATGGGAAATCTTATAGGAAACATCTTTCTCAATTATAGGTTATCACAAAAAAATAAATAATATTAATACTAGAAGGTTTAGAAATTTCATTCTTCATTGGACCGCTGAACAAAACTAATGTAATATTTGTGCCCACAGATTTATAATATGACCAATTTCTTGGTCACATTGCACATGGGGTAATCTAGGGCCGCCACAAACACGCGTAGGTATTATCTCTTTGAAGAAAATTTAAGGTTTGTATTTATAGTTTGGCCTATGTCCTCCTAAGTCATAACCTACAGGCCAATAGAAGAAGAATCCTTTGTTTTCTATCATACCAAGTCTCATAAAATTCCAAAGAAAACCACTCTTGGATAAGGAAATTTATCATGCCATAATAAAACAAAAACCCACAGATTTTCGTCAAAGCAAGCAATTAGAAAGACTTCATGTGATTTTATCCCCCCGTATAAGGAATTTTTTTAAAAAAAAATATAAGGGGGATGGAATTGAAAAAAATATATATTAAGGAATTGGAATAAAAATGTCTCATTATCCTATTCCAGAAAATGTGTGCATTGTGTATGAAGGAAAGATAATGGTAGGTGCTATGATACTTAAGGCTTACAAGCAAAGTGTTTCTTCCAGCTTAATTAATCGGTAATTAACTTTTTTTTTATCAAAAGAAATTTAGGAAAAAATTAAGGGAAATGTCTCATTCACATTCACATTAAAAGACTAATCTCACTTGGGTGGAGTAAGGAACATTAAAATAATAATAATAAGAATAAGAATAATAAAATATATAAATTATCTTCATATCCCTTTATTTTTAAATAATTAAATAGAAAACACGTTTCTTTTAACCATACAATGCTTATTTTAATGTTTCTAAACTAAAATATGTGGATACGTATAAAAAATTGTTTTGTAAATAATATAATGCAAAAAAAAATGTCCTGTTCACAGTAAGATAACTTTTGTGTCGACATCGACAATAGTTAACTAGACATCGACTTTATGATTGAGAAATGACACGTGCAAGGAGATTTTTCAAAAGACTCCAATGGATATTCCCTACACGGGACTAAGGCTTTAATGCTTTTACGACACCGTTTCGCTAATTCTCCATTATTAAATTAAAATGAATAACTAAAGACACTGCATTTTTTCTGGCATGCACCCATTATCTAGAAGTTTATTTCCAGAGATACATCTCTTTGATGTGGAAAATTTATTTTTGTATAAATTATGTAATTCGAAAATAAACTTTTAGAGAAGCGGGTACATGTTAGAAAAAAAAACATGAGTTTTTTTTTAGTTAATTATTATAAATATTATAAAAGTCTGCCCCTCCCTGATGATGACCGAACCCCTTTAACCCCACAGCCAAAGTACCGTACACAAAGGGCAAGACGAGCAGACAAAAAAAAATTGAAAAAATTAAATAAAAATAAAAAACAAATCTAAGAAAAATAAAAGAGTAAATATTCGGATTGGTATCCAACAAAAACTATAGAGACCAATTTAATCTCTGAGAAATAACAAATATCAATTTGATTATTAATAATTTTAAATATAGATCAAATTTGTCTTTTATAAAGACTAAAATATCCCTAAAAAGACTTATTTAACCCATATTTAAGATTTTTAAAGAATTAAATTGGTATTTTTCATTTTCAGCGACTAAATTGGTCTCTTTAATTTTCGTGGGGGACAAATTTGGGTTACTCTAAATAATTTTTTTTTTTTTGCAAAAAGAAAAATGATTATTTATTAATGGAATCACAAATCAAAACCATTGATAATGACCTGATCATGTAGTATTAGCGGAAAACATTAATATTTGAGGAGAGTTTTTTTTTTATAATAATATTTGATTTGATGAGAGTTGATAATGTAACGTCCATCCGCGTCGTATTAATGAATTATTATTTAATAAATATATACTCACAACTCAGATAAAAAAATATGTATTAAGAGTCACTAGTATTTCATTATTCTTTAATAGAATAATACTAAAATATTGTACCCAAAAAAAAGAATAATACTAAAATAATTATCTTAAGAAAATTCCTAATTAATAAATCAGAAAATATTATTTGGCAATTAACATTAATGTTATTAAAAGATTGACTGGATAGTTAATAAATTATCCAAAAATACAATTAAATATTAAAAATTCAGAATATTCCTTATCAAATCTTTTGTGCTATGTGTCTTATCCCAAAACTATTTTGAATAACATACTATAAAAAAATAATTATATTTTTAAACCTCTATTATAATTTATAATTAATATTTGATTTTGTTTCTTCTTTAATATCAATTTTTTAATTTTAATTATTACAATAAGGCTGTTCATCACGTTATTCTGTTAGAAACTATTAAATTTTTATTTATTCAAATTTTCATAAATTGAATCTATCAAAATTTGTATTTCAAACTTTCTTTTGTCCGAAATCCATGGATTAAAATATCAAAAATAAAAAATAATTTGTACCAAAAAAATATCAAAAATAATTTAAAATAAAAAAATGAACTTTTTCCCTCTTCAAATCTTAATATTACATCTTATAAAATCTTTAAAATATTATCAACTTTTTTTTAGATTGGAAAATTTTATCATCTTTTTATTAAACTTCTGACTTTTCAACCTTTAAAATTATTTTATATTCAAAATCCAGCATAAACCTTTAAATATTTGAATAGAAAATAAAAATATTTTCTTAATTTAAAAAATAAAATCACTTAATTCACTCGAAAAACTTAACTATCAAAATCGACTAACCAAAAACGCAGTTAAGAAAATAAAATACCGATATTCATATTTATTAGTTGAGAATTGAAAATTGATTAAATTGAAAATGAAACATATCTTACGTCTCTATTTCTTTCTGAATCTTTCTCCGTTGTCCATCGTGTATTCTAATTTCTTATCTCTCTATCACAGAATTTTATTTTCTACCCACAATGACTTGTGATATGAGTGACAAGGACTTGTAATCTTTTTTTTTTTTTTGAAATAAACAAGGACTTGTAATCTAAATAATAATATATCTCCTTCTTCATCCTCCTCTTTAAATGTCTACTTGTAATCTAAATGCGTAGAAGTTTAGGCCTACTTTATATTTTCAGAGGATTAGTCATATGACTATTGGTTGTGGGATATCCTCGGATAAAATAAATTATTTTCTTAATTTTTATTATTGTATCAACTTTCAAAAGATTTGTTTTTAATTAATTTATTAAGTTTAATATATTAATTATTTTCTTTTGTCAAAAAAAATATATTAATTATTTTCATAGTTCATTAATGCTCGTAACGGGCACAACTTTAAGAAACGAAAAAAAAGAATATAGACAATTCAAAATATTTATTATTTTTATTTTATTTTTATTATTATTTTTATTACCAAACCATTCATAAGGATAAAAAGAATATAAAACCCAAAAGTTAAAGTACAAAAATGTCCCTGTTTTGTGAGTATAGAATGGGGAGTTAAATGGGGAAAAAAAAAAATAAACAAACACAATCAAACAAACAAACACACCGTACGATGAATTGACGAAACAAAGAGGAAGAATGGAAACATTGGCACCTTGAGCACGAACCACTGACTCAATTAACAAATAAAAAAAATTGGAAAAAAAAAATAAAACAAATTAAATTAAATTAAATTACCTGAGGTAGAGTCTGTGAAGGCATAAGGGGAGTGACACATTGAAGAAAGCGTTCCAGGTTGGAGGGAGAACTTCCAGAGCAACTCCAGGTTGAAGAATACATTGTCGCCAGATCAGAGATTTTCCCGAGAAAGTGATAGAAAATTCTCAAAAACCCACAAGGCCAACCAAAACAAAAATGGGGCTTCAATAGTTTTCTTTTTCAATCTTTTTTTTTCCCCTCTTCTTCTCAAGTCTCACTCATTATAGAGAAGCTATGTTTTATATAAGGACTGTGTTTGGTAGATTGATGCATTTTTCTCATTAGCTCATATCTTTCTTTAAGAAAAAAAAGACAAAAAAAATAATAACTTTTTTAATGATTTGACTAACGGTGATTTAATGAGAAAAAAACTTTAAACACTTTCCTTCTGGGCAGAGATTTTGGATTATGCTACCATCAATTTGATGAAAATGGGAGGAAATTAATTAATAAAAAAATATATAAAAAAGATGGAACATTTTTACATAGGAGAGTGAAAGAAATTAACAAAGTGCACCCACAGAATAAATGTCTCTCTTCTGGGTTTTTTTCTTTCAATGCTTGAGTTTATTAAAGGTGGAAGGCTTTTTTGAAAACCAAAGATGAAGAAGTTGAAGTTGAGGAAAGAGGAGGAGAGTAGGAAGAGAAAATGTAACTCTTTTTTGTTGTATGTTTTTTTGAAGAGAAAGATAAAGAGGAGGAGAGAGAAAGAAAGAGAGTTTAGTCAGTTACTCTATTTATTGTGGGAATAAAAAGGAACGGATTTTTGGGATTTTTCTTTGTTTCAGGTGACATGGAGAGAGAGAGTTTTGGGAGAGAGAGATTTTAGAGAGAGAGGGAGAGAGGGGAGAAGGTGGAGGAGGGAATGCGGTGGCGCGTCGTGGTGGCGAGGGAGAGAGAGTTCGCTTCGCCGCGTGTTAAGGTAGATAGTGTTGTCAATAGTTGTTTCGTGTTTGAACCTTTTTTTTGGAGATTTTGGTCTTAACATGTTATTTCCTTTTCCAGTTTTGAGTTTCAATATTTTTTTTAGTTGCAACATGATACACGTGGCAAATATCTTTTAGGACAATAATATAGATGAATGATGATGACATTTTGTGTCATTTTACAAAATGATAATAATAATAATGTGGTGTACATTTATTTATGAGTTTAATTGATATAAACCGTCGTGCAATCATATCTCACCATTGTATCATTTTTTTAAAAAAAATTGTGTCATTTTGTTATATTATTTCTTAAAATATCTCAACAAATATCTACATGGTGAGATATGATTGGATGATGGTGTAAATTTTTTTTACACTGTCGATGTATATAAATTAAACTTTTTATTTATTTATAAATTTAATTTGTATACACAGTTGGTGGTGTAAAAATCTTTTACACATTCATCTAATAATGAGTTGCCACATCAATTAATGAGTATACGTCATATGTTTTTAAACTTATCGAATGACGTGACAACATATTATTAGATGAGTGTGTAAAATATTTTAGCACTAACAGTGCACACAGATTAAACTCTTTATTTATATACATGTATATATATACTTTATCTCATATTGATTATTGACACACATATTACTTTTTATTATTTAGTGTACATTTTTTTAATATTTTCATAAAAAATATTATTTATTATTATTATTATTATAAATACTTATATTTTAATTTACTAGTTAAATTTTTTTGCACATATCCACTTATATATCACCATATAAATATTTATGCTGATATTTTATTCAATAATATTATAACATGACAGCAAAACAAAATATAATTAAAAATATGTATAAATCTTTTTATCCGATGCATGGTTGTTAAACACAATTTGATTTTGTAAATAAGTATAATGTGAAAAGGTGTATTTCTCAGCGAGAAGTGCTATCAACACACTCTCTAACACTCTTTTACCAACACCCACTCTTTTATTGGTTGAAATTCAAATGGGTCTCACTAAATCATGTGGGTCCCACATAAATTTAGTGGAACTCATGAATTTCAACCAATGACTCACATAATTTAGCAGAATTTGGATTTCAACCAATAGTGCGTTGAAAAGAGAGTGTGTCTCTGGCATTTCTCATTTCTTAGAATTTGTTTATTTTAATGGAAAATAAAAAAGTTTATTTTGAGAAAAATATATATTGAGAAGATTATAATAATAGATATAATCTAAAACAAATAAATACTTGGTAAGAAGGATTGAGATGTCGCTGATGAAGGTTGGTCCAGTTGGTAAGGGTTCAATTCATATATCACAAAGACGTGAGTTCGAATATCACTGTCAATGTGTTGGCTCAGTTGAGTCTTGACGCTAGCCGTCGGGACCTAACTCACCAAAAATTTTTTATTAAAAAAAAAAGAATGATTGACATGTCAACATGTGTTTGAATAATTTAATTTTAGGATATTATTGATATTTATTAAATGTAGTGAGAGTGTATTGCAGTTTTAGAATTAAAAACGAATTACATGTAGTTCAACTTCAAAAATTAATTTAAGAGAATATAATTGTTTTAAGTGATTATAAGAATAATTAATTTAATCATACATTTAGTCAACGTGAGATCTTAACACTTTTTATACAAATATTAAAAAATAAAAAAATTAATATTTGTCGAAAAAAATGTTAAATATATAATAAAAGTAATATTTTTTTATATTATTATTACTTCTTTTACCTTACATGGCAATGGATGATTTTTCAAGCGAATAATAAATAATAAATGGTTTTGTCCCCAAAAAAAAGCGTAGATAAAAAAATTCCAGTCTCTTCGCTCACGTGCTTGCCACGTGATCCCTTGACACATTCAGCTTAATAGTCTTCTCTCTCTCACTTTCATTTATTGAATAACAATTGACAATTGAATTGGTTGATTGATTGAATAGACGCAGCAATCCTCTTAGCATGCTCACTTGAGTGACAATTAACAAGAAGGGGAATGTTATACAATCAGAAATGATAAACTAACATATCAAATTTAACACCGTATGTCGACATCGTATATCGATGTGTGATGTGTGTGTATGTGATTGAAAGAAAGAGAAACAATGATAAAAAAATTTGGGAACAGTGGATTTAGTAAAAAAAGACGGTGTCTCGACAACTTTTGGTTGTCGGTTTATCAATCCTCTTATACAATTGAGCTAATCTGATGGACCAAAACCGCTCGAAAATTAAAATTACGCGTAGTCCAAATTAGAGGGATGAAAAAATAATTAATCCTAAATAATATCATAGGTTTTTATTATATTCTAAAAAGAATTCTTCGATAAGAACTGACCCAGCTCATTCTTCTTGAATGGATAACCAATTATGAGAAGCATCATCTTGATAAAAAGTCAATCCAGTCTCAAGATGTTATTTTCAAAAGATCTACTGATGGATCTGTCAAAACCATCTTCAAGAGACCAGAAGAAAGCTCTAGTTCAACTTCTCCTCCTATCTTCCAAACCATGATGATCAATCCTGTTCTTACGGAAGATTGGTGTCCTATTCATGCTGTTACTTCTGGGAGGAAGAGGCGGCTTACAGGCTCCTTTTTTCTTTCTTTTAGGAAAAATTATCTCCCTATCAATATCATCATAATATATCCAACAGTCACATCATGGGTCACACATACTAGGATCTACGTCCCATATGAAATGACTATCAATTTTGACAGAAATGGAGAATTGATGTAGATAAAAGGGAACAAAAATAAATAGCTATTAAGAAAGTAGAAAATGATTATTTTTTTACTTTTGAATTTCGTGGAAGTTGGGAAAAAAATTATGATTGGTTGAGTAATCAATTTTATAATGTTTATTCTTTATTAATTTTATCTTTTATTTCGTCGTGTTCTATGGTTTTTGTTTTTAGAAATCAAACATGATTTTCCATCCCTTGTTCTAATCTTTTTTTAGCAAACCAAACACATCAACAATAGTATTTAGGGTGTGTTTGGAAGAACATATTCAGACTTATATTATGTTGTAAGTACTTGTGCAAGTGTTTGAAAGAGTTAATGAGTTTATGAAAATGGTTTATTATGATATGTCTATAAGCTATTTTTATCTTATTTCAATAAGCTTTCCAATATAACTTACTACCTCCGTTTCTATTTGTAAGCCCCTTTTAGGGAAAAAATGATTCTTTTTATAAACCCTTTTATAAATTACAAGATACATTAATTACTTTTTTTCAAAAATATCCCTAATTAATACTATTTTTTACTGCATTAAATATATCTCCTAATAGACAAGGGGATAACAATAAATGAAGGGTAAATTGAGAAAAAACAAACACATTACTGATAATTTTAATTAGACTAACTATATTTTTAATAAGCGTGTTTTTGTCTAAAAATAATCACAAATAGAAATGGAGGTAGTATAAAATACCTTACAGCTTATATACAAAAAATTTAACCGCATTCTCTTTTTTATTATGGAAATACTACCTCTCGTCCATCATATAAAAAGAAATTACAAAAATCACCAAGACCAAAGAAGTCTATTTAATGTTATAAAAATGAACTCTCATTCCAAATATACCCCTAATAATTGGGTGCATAAAAAATGTGAATTTCTTGTAGATATACATGTCTCATTAAAATTGGGGTGTAAAAGGTATTTTAATAATTAATACATATTGAAATAAGTCCATTTTCTAGTGTATTTACTCGTGTTCGCACGAGTTAACTATATGAGTTGTAAATTTATCCAATGTGCAAGAATAAATTTGAATTTTTTTTAAATTACTAGCTAATTTAAATTTTTCAAAAACTATTATATAGATAATTCATTATGAGGTAGAGAATATATGTGTTTATACATATGCTTCAATTTTTTTTCAAATATAATAAATAAAATAGAAAATATCAATTCTATTTTTGTCTATGATTAGAGATGGTTTTTCAACTATGAGTTTCAAAAAAAAAAAAATATAAAACACACAATTGAATTATTTATCTAAATTACTGTAAGATGAATTCAAAATAAGTTACACGAAAAAGAGATAATCGTTGGACAACAAATTAATCCTAGAACAAATTCTGGATTTTCTCGTGGAGAGAAAAGAATGAATGTGGAGCTGCCACGTGACATGAGTTTACGTGATAAAACTCCATTTTATATAATATAGTAGATTAGGACCAAAATAATACTCCAAAAATTCTCTTATAATAAGGATTGGAGGTAGTAACTTATTCATAAATGCTTGTATAATACTCCCTTTATTACCTAATATAAGCAAAAAAAAAAAAGCAAAATTTTTATTGCTAATATAAGCAAAAATTAATTAATGTCATCCTATTTAATGCTTAGTTTCCATAATTGCCCTTAATTAATTCAAAATTTGATTTTCAATGACCCTATTCAACAAGTAATCATCATTAAAGGTAGTTTAGAAAATATACTTGTTTTTTTATGAGATTCAAAAAATTAGTTACAGTTAACTAACTTTCTTAATAAGCGTGAGTTTAGGTATTTTTGCTTATATTAGTTCACGGAGGGAGTAAACACTTAATTAAGTTGTTTACTTAAATACACTCTTAACTTATTGTAGATGATATTTTCGAAAAAACTTAAGACTTGTTTGGTGGCCAAGATAGGAGAGACGTGATATGATAAATAATCATATCCTGTTTTAATATAGTATTTGTTGAACCAGCAGGATATGATAATCCAATCTTGTCACCTATCATATACTGTTTATCTAGTTAAATTTTTATCCTTAGGGGGGTTAGGTTAGAAACAACATGATAGGAATAATTTAAAATCTAATAAAATATAAAAATATTATAAATAAATATTAAAATTGAAATAATTAATTTTAAAATTTATATGTAACATTTTAACAAGAATAATTATGTCATTTTACATGATACAAAAAATTAAATTGTAAAAGAATAATTTAAAATCCAAGAAATATAAAAATATTTAAAATAAAAACAAAAAATAGAAAATTATTATTAATATTAAAAATTGTACAAATTATAAAAATAAATTTAAACTATTAAATATCTAAATACTTCATTTTAAAAGTTATAAGTAATTGTGTCAGAAGGATAATTTTATCATTTTATATAATTTTTAAAAAGCTAAAGTCATGATATAATGATATCTAATTTATTATCCAGTGCGTACCAAATACATGATATGATAAGAGTTTATCATATTTATATCTTATCATTTCCTTATTCAGTTTTCTATCTTATCGTGTCTCTATTCCATCCTGCCCACTAAACAAGCCCTTAAATAGTCGGCCTCGATAATTAAAAAAAATGATTACTCTTATATAGTTGGTGTTAGACACATTAAATTAGAACAAAACAGAATATATAAATTCTATTTCGTGTTTGTTGTATATTAAAGAGTAGGGAAAAAAAAGTGATAAAAAAAGTGATACATTTCAATGGCGACAAATTTTACTTATGTCACAGACACTACATTACAACATTAAATAATATAACAAAAATAAATAGTATTTAATGAAATAATATCGATTACATAGCACTCACCAAAAAAATATTGATTACATAAAAATAAAAAATTTATTTAAAATTATTTTTATGTCATTGCAAGCATTTAATAAAGTGTATTAAATACTTCTTACTTAATATTCTTAAATGACATGTCATTACGATACACTAGCTTATTTTTTACTGAGTATTGTTTTGGGGATAAACTCTAGAACCCAAAGCGCCACCACAAGAGGGCTAAAGTTGGCCAACTAATTATCAGCTCAAGGATAAAATGGGCACAATTGAGATAAAAGATCATGTGACATCTTGATTTTCAAAACAGTATTAGAAAATAATTAGATCAGTAATTAAGTGATAAACGGAAGTTAGAAACTTTAATTAACGAAAAATGGGTTTAAGAAAGGTCAAGAACGCCCTAGAAAGGTGTGGAACACTTGAGAATCTTCTAGAACACTGAAAATGAGACATTTCCGGTTAGCCTCCATCGCGACGCGACAAGACTAGTGTAAGTTGGGTCGCGAAGCGATATGAGTTGGTGGGTAAGTCGATGGATCAGAGCATGGAATTGCTGACACGTGTCCCTCATCGCGACGCGATGGAATTTGTGCCTTAGGATCATCGCGACGCGATGGACCCAAAATGGCTATAAATACCACCCTTCACCTGCCATTCTCCTCACCTTCCAAGGCACTCTTGGGAGCGCATAGGGGAGATTATGGAGGCACAACGGGACGCGGGAATGGGACATGAGCAGCGACAGTCTTCTAAGCCAGGTAAGGGGAAAATACCTTAATCTCTAGGGAAAATAGGTAGTAGAGTAGTACTGTTAGCATGTGTAGGAGACCTTAACCCTATTAGGAGTTGATAGTAGCAACACCTCATGAGAAGGGTTGTGGTATGCAGTGGCTAAGGATAGTCACTGTAGACCTATCAACTAACATAGGTTATGTTGTATAAGATTAGGAGATGGTCGCTTATGAGACGCTATGAATAACTTATGCTGATAAATTATAATTGTTAGTATTCCGATTGATATTTGATAATTATGTATTGGTTATGTATGATATATGTGAGTCTGAGGTATGAGTCAAGGGTGCCACCCTCTAGTTAGAGGTTTGCGAATCCCTAGACAATAACAGAAAGTATTACTGTCAGTATTCTATTTGTCAGTAATGGTAATCCGGTCGGTGTACCCGAGGTTGGTGTATCTGAGGTATCGACGGGATGGTAATGAGATCAGTCAGTGGCCTTGAGGGTGTGTACTTGGCCAAGACCTTGAGGGTGTGTACTCGGTCTTTCCGATGAGGCTCTTCATGCCCGTGGTACCAAAGATACGGAGTGGTTTGGGGATAGTCGGTAACCTTGAGGGTGTGTACTCGGTTATCCGGATGAGTCTCCAGGACTCCACGTCTAGCAGGTGGACAATCTTGGCCATTCCTAGTATGGGGATGCCGTCGTTGTGCACGGGATGATGCCTTACTCCGGCAATCGGATATGGCAGTATGGGATGCCATAACCGGTAATCGGAGATGGTAGCGTATCAGGATATGTTCCCGGGACAACCAACTTATGTCTCATTTTCGGTACCCTAAGACTGGTGATCGGTCTAGGGGATAGGGCGTGAATGGCCCGCAATACTCACCGATCTATGGTCTGGGTCAGTAGGGCCGGTAATGGGCCTAAAAGACCAGTGACGTGTGTCAGTCTGTGGTATCTGAGTGTGATGTGGTCAGTATGGTCTGATCTGTGACCGTGTACTCAAGAGTCTGAGTGTGTGACATCTGTGGTAACAGTCATCATGATGATTGTGATATCTTCATGTTTATGCTGTTATGTGTTGAGCTGAGCATGATAGCAGTCTCTCTACTATGCTGTTTTCCTGCTCGATGGTGATTGATGAGTGTCTTACCCCTTCCTTTTCTGTGTTTTCTATATTATATAATGATGGGTAGCAGATGAATAAGAAGTTTAAGTACTTAAAGTCAGGGAAGCAGTGTTGCATCATGGCCAGTGTGTTGTTGCTGAAGTCAGGATAAAGTGACGCCCTGTCTCGGTAGGGTGTTACAGATCACACATCCCACACCAGGAATTTTAGAATCATGCTGTTATGAATCTCTTTCAACAGCCTAACAAACTATCAGGGAATATCATCATCTGACTAGGTTATGACATAAGCATGAGCAAACTATATATATATACACACACACACCCCACAAGCCTCTGAAGGCAAAGGTATGCTCCAACTCTATACCATACTATAAACCCTGCTATCACCCTCGATAACTTGAGCGTTAAAGTGTCATTGCATGTTTCACCTCATCTCCATCTAATACAACTGGAGGAGTCGAGCACCACCACTGAGGAGCATCCAACCGTCACCGGAGCAACCGTTCACCACCATTGTCATTTGTCACCACCGTTCAGGCCAAAAGCTCATTCCTAGCACGAACATTTTGGCAACGTCTGTGAGAATTTGGTAAAATGATTCCTACCCTAAACTTGGAAACCAATCTTGATGCTCGACCTACGCGATCATTATCTATACCCGAAGGACACGTTGAAGATGGATCCTCGTAAGAGGATCTAAAGCTAAATCCAAATCCTTAGAAAATTGCAAGCAGGTCGTCCATGAAGTAGCGAAAATGACCAAACCTGTGAGCCAAAGGTCGTCAAAGAATAGGCCATCAGGTGGGGAAGTTAGAGCAACAGATACTTAACTTGGAGCGATCTGTAATCCGTGAAGTGACAAGGCGAAGAAACCAGAAAACGCCTATGAATCCAAAGTTAGTTAAGTTAAAGCAAAGAATAAAAGACCTTGAGAGATTAGTGTCTTAGACAAACTAGGTCGCACACATCTATGAAGATGATCCACTGGAAGACAAAGCTACACACACTACCAGTCACGAAACTACAAAATCATCGAATCAGGCACAAAGCACTTCTGAATACCTTTTTTCAGACGAACTAATGCATTGCCCCATCCCCAAGAGCTTTAGGAAGTTGCTCATAGTCGAGCCATACAATGGAGAGTCTGATCCTCATGACTAAATCGATGCAGAGAAGTTGTTTTCTGGGGCATCTGAGGCCATTATATGCTAGACTTCCCCCTTAACTTTGAGCAAATCTTCCCTAAAGTGGTTTAAATATGCCCTTGCTGTTCCGGTTGAAGGCAATATGCAACCACTCCAAATGTTGTAAAGTGAATGAAATCGATCGAGCACAACAAAGAACAAATTCTAGGGTTTTAAAAGATGATTCAGGACTATAGTAAGGTTCTGGGGTGGTCAAAACAAGTGAATTTGTAGCCACCACAAAGACGAAGATGGAAATATTTTAATGTTTTTGCGAAGTCTACGCTTCTAATCAATTAACACAACGAGTAATTAATCGATTAAAGCTTCTGAATTTTAGAAAAAGCATGGATCCAATTTCTAATCGGTTAGAACTTGTGGTCTAATCGATTAGGATTATACAAAGTTCAGGAATTGAATTTTAACGTGATCCAATCGATTAGGAAACTCATCTTAACTAATTAATGTTCGAAAAATGCTAGAAATAATCGTTCTTAAGGGTATAACTACCCTAAACGCACTCCTTAATATGCATGGGCATATAGACATGTAGTAATGCAGAAAATAGGGTGTTACAATGATACCTAACATAGATCAGAATCAACGTCACGAAAGAGAATGAAAGAACATACCAAAATGATATGAGTGACGAAAGACTCATTAACGACACTGTTACAGCTCAGGCAAGTGCACCTGATCGTAACTCGTAATAAAAGTGGAGTATAATCAGGACTCCGAATGTCGAACCCACAGGGAATATGCAAGTACCAGTGTAATAAAGATTTTAAGTCCTCTAAGCTATCGAAATAATTGGATTCTGATTGAACAGAAATACTAAGGAAAATTAGAATAAAACTTCAATTCTCAAATATTAGAACAAGATTGAATAGGAGAAGCCTAGGGGAACCGGGTTCACTAATACTAGATCCTGAAGCAATTTCCTTGCTACCATGAATTATATTTCCTTATTGAAAGCCAACCACTCACTCTAAATTACTAAGAGCTGCCTAGCTTGTGATAGCCTTCCTCCTAACTAATTACTCCGTTTGGTCCTAGAAGATAATTAAAGGAAAGAGTATTAAGAACATACAAGTTTGTTAATCTAATAACCAATTGAAAACAAGCAATAACCTATCCGGCATATAAAGTGAGTTATGTTGATCCTATAGTTCCACTAATTAACTATGATCTTGTTACCACAATTAACTAATTTGATAAGGATTGACTACTTTCTATGAAATTAAGCATGCTAAGATCAACACATTCATAAGGATAATAAGGAATTCAAAATAGCAATTAAATAGAAATTAAGAACATTGTAAAAAATCCCCCATCACCCCTAATGATGGAATTAGCTACTCATATTGTTTTGCAACAAAATAAAATAGAATAAATCCAAACTCCTAAAAGGACATGATTAAATAGAACCGAGGCACCCTTTTGGTAAGACGGTAATCCTCTCATTTGTTTCTCACGTCCTCATGAACTCCAGCATCAATTCAGAATTGACAGGAAGCTCCAATGATTCCAGACTCACTCCAATATCACGGTGTTTATGAATAACTCTCAAAAAGGGGCTCTTGACTTGAGGATTCGTCAAAAAGTTCTTAGAAAAGGTTAAGAGCCCCTATTTATAATGTTAGATGTGAATTAGGTCATCTGGCTTTCAAATCTGAACATTCTGAGACAGGGTACGATAGTACCAAATATATACACAGTCGTACCGAACTTTTCTTGTGACGTTGGCCCATACCTATACGTGCTGCATCCTTGACATTATTTGTGTACGACCGTACTGAACTTTTTCATCGGCGCCAGGTGGTACTGACCAAGGGGGTACGATCCTATTGAAATTCTAATCTAGGTACAGCCGTACTGAATGTAGGTCAGCTGTACCGCTTGTCCAGAAGTGCTAAAACTCTCCAAAACTTGCCAGTTTTTTATCCTTTGTTGCCTTTTTTGCTCCAAGTGGCGTCTTCATGATAATTCTGCAAAGTAGAACATAAATAAGTACCATTATGCTTTATTTAGTGCAAAACGATGTATTTAGATACTAAAAATGCCCTATATAAGTAGACGAATTGGTGTGTTAACACATCCTCATACTTGAGCTTTGATTGCCCTCAAACAAACTACTTGGGTAACTATAGTAAGAAAAATTATTTTCACTGGATAGGGGCAAAAACAGAAGTATGACAATAAAGTGATATCTCAAAATATGTCAATTAATAGAATGCCCAATTAGAGATGTAAGTTCAAATAAGCCAACAATCTGTGATTTTCAAGCCACACTCTCACCAATCTCAAAGTGTTTAAAGGTATAATTATTAACGCTCAGATTTTTTAGATGAAGTGACATTACCATAGGCTTGTACATTGACCAAAACTCTACTATTAGAATCTATTTAATATGCAAAAGAGGAATGAGGGTCTTTCATTGGTTGTAATGGGGCCAAGGTAATAATATTAGGTATGATAAAAGAAAGAAAAGGTCATGCAAAGGGTCAGAAACGAATCAACCAAAACAAGCAACATATTCCTTTTTCACTTTAAAGAGGAGGCAAGAATGCCAAATTATTCGACCAATATATATATATTTGCAATTTATGAAGACATTAGCAGGATAAACAATTTTTCTTTTCAATGCTCTTTGTTTTCTTTTCCTTTCCTCCCTTCATGCATTTATGCCTTAATCAATCATTTTTAAGAACTAGGAGGGGAATAAATGCTAAGCCTTCTTTTTGTATGCATATAAAAGGGATTCATAACTTTATTCTTTTTATTTTGCCACTAATTGCTCTTAAAGAAAATTTTTCTAAGGTTGCCTTCACAGAAAATAAGCAATAGTAACAAGAAGGGTACCAAAGAAATAAAATAAAGTACTTTTATGCACAACAGTGAGTAACTAGTGGTACAATGTATTCAAAATAGTAGTGGCCTGAAAAATTCCTAAAAATTGTCTTTTTCCAAATTCACATGAAAATAAACTGATATTCGCTTTGTAATGATCTAAAATGCAGTACAAGTTCTAGAATGCACATTCATAGAAAAATATTACTCAACAAAGAAAAGAGGCGAAAGCATGATGTGACCTCTTGTTTCAGGCTCAAATCTCACATTTAGTAGCTTACACAGAAAGTTAAAACTCACAAAACTTCAATGCTAATTTTCAGTAAATTCTAATACTAGCAAAGTATTGACTCAATCACATGTTGTCAGGAAGAAAATTTTTTTGTAGCCCCTAAATCAGAAAAAATTTAAAGTTCTTCTATAATTATAAGCAGTTGAAAACATAGCCAAGTAATAGGCAGATTATAAAATTGCCTCCCCACACTTATTTCTAGCAATGTCCCTACTGCGACTAAGTTAAAGCAAGCACAAAAAGATAAAAGAGAATTAAATAAGTGCTATAATAAAAGAAAGTGGAAAGAGACTCCCCTTTAAAAAATAACACGAGCAATTTGTCGGGGAAATTGATGCTTTTTTGCCAATAACCACAGCTGCATTGAGTGACTTGAAAACTTAGAATCAAAATGGAAAACTTATAATTAATAAAAAATAAAATAAACGATAAATACTAAATAAAAGTCTGCAGGTTGCCTCCTGTAAAGCGCTTGTTTAATGTCCCGAGCCTAACGTGTTGCCTTTTGTTAAGTGGTTAGGAGTTGCAGGGATATGGCACATGTCTCCCCGGGTGTTCCTGCAACATAGATCTTAGCTCGTTGTCCGTTCACCTTAAAGGTTGAACCATTTTTAGCAACTAGTTCTATTGTTCCATAGGGAAATACTTGTATTATTTCATAGGGACTGACCAACGGGATTTGAGTTTTCCTAGAAACAATCGAGGTCGAGAGTTGTAGATTAATACTTTGTCTCCAATTTGAAAACTTCTCTTTTGGATGCGCTGGTCGTGCAACTTTTTAGTACGTTCTTTGTACAATTTTGCATTTTCATAAGCCTCTAGTCAAAATTCGTCCATTTCGTTGATCTGCAGTAACCGGTGTTCACCTGTCATCTGCATATCAAAATTTAAAAATTTGGTAGCCCAATAAGCTTTGTGCTCTAATTCGACAGAGAGATGACAAGCTTTTCCATACACTAGCCTATATGGTGACATTCCTATAGGGGTTTTGAAAGCAGTCCTGTATGCCCATAGTGCATCGTCAAGTTTTAAAGACCAGTCCTTTCTTGAAGAATTAACAGTCTTTTCAAGGATTTTCTTCAGTTCCTTGTTAGAGATTTCTACTTGGCCACTGGTTTGTGGGTGGTAAGGTGTAGCTACTCTATGGTTGACTCCATATTTTGCTAAGAGGTTGCCAAATTGCTTATTACAAAAATGACTGCCACCATCGCTAATTATTGCTCTAGGAGTTCCAAATCTAGTAAAAATATTCTTTTTCAAAAATCTAACTACCTTTCTAGCGTCGTTAGTTAGTAATGCTACTGCTTCTACCCACTTAGATCCATAATCTGCTACCACTAAAATATACATGTTGTTATTGGACTTAGGGAATGGTTCCATGAAGTCTATGCCCCAGACATCAAAAAGTTCACAATATAAAATATTATTCATAGGCATTTCTTGTTTTCTAGAGATATTTCGCTTTTTTGGCCGGGATTATAGGCCTTAACAAATTTATAAGCATCCTTAAACAAGGTACCATGAAGTCTATGCCCCAGACATCAAAAAGTTCACAATATAAAATATTATTCAGAGGCATTTCTTGTTTTCTAGAGATATTTCCGCTTCTTTGGCAGGGATCACAGGCTTTAACAAATTTATAAGCATCCTTAAACAAATTTAGTACGTTCTTTGTACAATTTTGCATTTTCATAAGCCTCTAGCCGAAATTCGTCCATTTCATTGATCTGCAATAACCGGTGCTCACCTGTCATCTGCATATCAAAATTTAAAAATTTGGTAGCCCAATAAGCTTTGTGCTCTAATTCGACAGAGAGATGACAAGCTTTTCCAAACATTAGCCTATATGGTGACATTCCTATAGGGGTTTTGAAAGCAATCCTGTATGCCCACAGTGCATCGTCAAGTTTTAAAGACCAATCCTTTCTTAAAGAATTAACAGTCTTTTCAAGGATTTTCTTAAGTTCCCTGTTAGAGATTTCTACTCGGCCACTGGTTTGTGGGTGGTAAGGTGTAGCTATTCTATGGTTGACTCCATATTTTTCTAAGAGGTTGTCAAATTGCTTATTATAAAAATGACTGCCACAATCACTAATTATTGCTCTAGGAGTTCCAAATCTAGTAAAAATATTCTTTTTCAAAAATCTAACTACCCTTCTAACGCCGTTAGTTGGTAATGCTACTGCTTCTACCCACTTCCATCCATAATCTACTGCCACAAAAATATACGTATTGTTATTGGACTTAGGGAATGGTCCCATGAAGTCTATGCCCCAGACATCAAAAAGTTCACAATATAAAATATTATTCAGAGGCATTTCTTGTTTTCTAGAGATATTTCCGCTTATTTGGCAGGGATCACAGGCCTTAACAAATTTATAAGCATCCTTAAACAAGGTAGGCCAGAAAAAACCGCATTGTAAAATTTTATGAGCTGTCCGTGTGGGACCATAATGGCCTCCTACTTCTCTAGAATGGCAATGCTCTAATATATATTGATATTCCATTTCTAGAATACATCTCCAAATTATTCTGTCAGCACATATCTTAAATAAGTAAGGTTGATCCCAGAAATAATGTTTATTATCAGAGAAGAATTTCTTACGCTGAGCATATGTTAAATTAGGAGGGAGCAACCTTACCGGCCAAATAGTTAACATAATCGACATACCATGGTGCTGTAGAAATAGCATATAGATGCTCTTCTGGAAAGGTCTCTTGAATTTGCTCTCTTTCAAGTGGTCTGATTGCTGCGTCTATTCTTGAAAGGTGATCTGCGATGACATTGTCTACACCCTGCTTATCTTTGATTTCGATGTCAAATTCTTGAAGCAGTAAAATCCATCTGATTAATCTCGGTTTTGCATCTTGTTTGGCAAGTAAATATCTGATAGCAGAGTGGTCAGTATAAATTATAATTTTAGACATAACTAGGTAGGATCGAAATTTATCAACTGCAAATATAACCGCTAGTAGTTCCTTTTCAGTAGTAGTGTAGTTTCGCTATGCTTCGTCCAATGTTCTACTAGCATAATAGAAAGTATGAAATTTTTTTTCCTTTCCTTTGTCCCAATACCGCACCAACTACGACATCGCTAGCATCACACATTAACTCAAATGGAACTGACCAATCGGGTGCTATCATAATAGGAGCATTTATTAATAGAGATTTTAAAGTTTCAAAAGCCTTTAGACATGCCTCAAAGAATTCAAAGCGTACATCTTTAACTAAAAGATTAGAAAGTGGTTTTGCATTTATTAACAGGGATTTGCATATAACCAGAATAACCATCTAAATAGCAGTAAAATTCATGGCCAGATAATTTTTCAAGCATTTGATCAATAAAAGGGAGAGGGAAGTGATCTTTCCAGGTGGCTTCATTCAATTTTCTATAATCAATGCACATACGCCAACCAGTCACTTTCCTAACTGCAATTAACTCCTTTTGCTCATTTTCCATAACTGTGGTTCCTCCCTTTTTAGGAACTACCCGCACAGGACTCACCCAAGGACTGTCAGAAATAAGATAGATAATATTCGCATCAAGTAGCTTGATAACTTCCTGTTTGACAACTTCCTTCAAATTTGGGTTGAGTCTTCATTAAGGTTGTACTTTTGGTTTATGATCTGTCTCCATATAAATCCTATGGGAGCAAATTGTGGGGCTAATTCCTTTTATGTCATGAATGCTCCACCCAAATGCTTCTTTGTTCTCCCGTAGAATCCTTAAAAGCTTTTCCTCCATTGCACCTTTTAAAGAAGATGAAATTATAACTGTAAGGACAATTGTGGATGTAAAAATACATATTTAAGATTAGCGGGTAATAGTTTTAATTCCAGCTCTGGCGGTTCTTCTAGAGATGATTTGATTGCAGCCTTCTTGGGTTTATTTAATCTTTCAAATCGCTGTACCCCATTCCATGGCCTAGGTTCCATGCCTGCATCCAGTGCAAGAACTTCCTCTTTAATTCCCTCTTCATCTGCGATGGCTTCTTTGCAGCAAATTAGAATTTTTTCTAAAGGGTCTGTAAGTAAATGTACCTGCGAATCAGAAGATATTAGTACAACTTCTTCGTCGTCAAGCCTTAATGTAAGCTTTCCTTGATGGACATCAATGACTGTTTTTCCGGTTGCTAAAAATGGTCTTCCCAACAAAAGTGGCACTTCTTTGTCCTCCTCCATGTCTAAAACTACGAAGTCAGCCAGAAAAATAATTTTTTCTACCTTTACCAGGACATCATCAATTATCCCTTTTGGGTACACTACGGACCTGTTTGTCAGTTGCAATTGAA
Organism: Calophaca sinica; assembly: GCA_037113605.1. Classification (NCBI taxonomy): domain Eukaryota; kingdom Viridiplantae; phylum Streptophyta; class Magnoliopsida; order Fabales; family Fabaceae; genus Calophaca; species Calophaca sinica. The sequence continues at coordinate 72,147,438 of CM073737.1, read as the reverse complement.
GTTTCACGGGCCTGACCTCTTTCAAACCAAGCCGCTGAAAAATAGATAAAGGCATTAAATTTATGCTAGAGCCAAGATCACAAAGAGATTTTTCAAAATAAGAATTTCCAATTGTGCATGGTATTGTAAAACTCCCTGGATCTTTCATTTTATGAGGTAACTTTCTCAGGATTATGGCTGAGCATTCCTCGCTTAATCTAATTGTGGACAATTCCTCTAACTTCTTCTTGTTGGCCAGGATATCCTTCAAGAATTTGGCATACTTGGGCATCTGGGAAATAGCTTCCATGAATGGTATGATGATAGTTAGCTGTGTAATATCCCAATTTTTATAAAAATTATTTTTGAAATTTTTGGTATTAAAACCTAATATACGCGTAACGTCGTGCACCCGATTGATAGATAACGCGTCGTAGCGAAACCCTTGCTTAGTGAGCAAGAATGACGACCACACATGGACTAATAGGAGCTGAACCATGTGATTTAGAAGGTTCTAAGACAAGTGTTGCAAGATTATTGGTTGGTTAGTAAATGGTAGGAAGTTAGTTTAGTTAGTCTGTAACTAGTTTGGTTAGTTTCCAACTAAATAAACAATTTTTGTTCCATTCTTGTCCCCAAATTTTCGTGGCTCTCTCCCTCATTAGACATCAGCCCATTCCATTTCTCCATTGTTGAAAGCTTGAGAAAAAAAATTCCTTGAGAGAGAAAGTTGTTTTAGGTGAGGAACTTAGTGATTTTGCTTCCAATCTTCCTTCATTTCTTCTTAATTCTTGATCTATCATCATCATCCTTGTGGGTAAGAATCCTAATCCCTTTCTTCCTTCTCATGGCTGCCATGATTGTGTTCTTCATGGTTTTAGTGTTATTTTGCTTAGAATTTGTTAAATCTTGATGTAATAACTTGTATATTTCATAGATCCATCATTCTCCTCCTAGATTAAACTTGTTTCATTAATTTAAAATTTGAGAAACCCTAAGTTTTGGGGCTGGCCAAAATCAGGGGCTGTTTAAGGTTGTTTTGGCTTTATTTTGTTGATTTGGAGTTAGTTCTTTGGTGGGTTTTAAGTGGTATATTTGAAACTAGGCTTATATACACGTTTTACAAAGTTTTGAGAAATGAATTTGTTTAGTTTTTGGGGCTAGTAACCGTGGCTCATGAGCAAGATTTAGGGGATGTTTTAATTTGGTTTTAAAGTATGTTAAGTGCTTAAGAAGTTGGCTTTTGGGTAGGACTTTAAACCTATAAAGATTTGCATGTTTGAAGCTTTGAAAAATTGTTTGAAACAAAATTAATTTGGGGATGTTTTGGGCCTTCTAAAATAGTGGCTTATGATCAAGTTTTGAGTGAGTTTTAACTTGTTTTTAATTGTATTAGAGTGGTATGGTAATTGGTTTATGATAGGAAGTTGTAGGTCTAACAAATTTGTAATGATTTAGGGGTTAAAGATTTGAAAACCTGAAGTTGTTTTTGGAACACTAAAACCATGGCCTTCAAGGGAGTTTTGTAACTTGTTATTGACTTGTTTTATGCCTAAGATAGTTGAAAAAAATGGTTGATGATTTGGTTTAGCAAAACATTTCAAAGAAACTTGATTTTGGGAAAAGATTTGGGTTATGTTTCAAGAATTGTTTTGGACTTGTAATAAAATTGTTTCTAAAATTTTGTGACATGTTTTAGTGTTTTGAAAAATGGTTCAAAGTTGGGAAAACACTATTCAATGTGGTAAAACACTATTCCAATTGTAAATTTTGGTTTAGGTATTTTTCTAAGTGTGTAGTATTTAAAAAAGTTTCAAAACTTGCATAACTTAGACTTGATTCATGACATATGACTAGGTGTGATCCAAATGTGATTAAGGGAGTAATTCTTAGGCTTTTTAGGGACCTAAACCCGTGGCTGCCCTAGGGGCATTAGATTGAGTTTTTAGTTCTAATTGATTGAAACTTGCGTTGTTAGGGTACGCGCGAGGTGCGACTTGACGATAGTTTCGAATTACCTTGCTTGGATTGTTAAAGCGCCCAAGGTAAGGAAATTCTTATATAATGAGTTTGGAATTTTTGCCTTGTGTGTTGTTTGATTGTTTGATTAACTGTGTGGTAGTACCTGTAGTATGACTATGTGTTGCTTGGAATGCTATAGCATGTTTTTGGCCCCGCGTGGCAAGACTGGATTTTATTGTGTGACTTAAATCATGTTTGATTGATTTGATTGGACTTAAAATTGATGAATGTATGTAGCAGGTTGTAGCGTACTGAATTATTATGTGTTGTATGAAATGTTGTAGCACGCTCTTGGCCCTGTATGGCATTATGATTTGTATTGCTTGCCTTAAATTATGTTTGATTTAATTGGAATTTGGAATTGATTGGAATTTGGAAAATATTGTTGATAAAAATGGATTAATTAATAATGTATTGATCGATTGTTATTGGTTTGACGATTTACTACGGTAAATCCGATGCGATTTCACAAGCCGAATTCTGATTTTGTAAACAAGTTGTTAAGGGCATTTTGACTTAAAAGTAAGCGTGAGGGTTTTAGTATAACTAGCCAAAGTTTGCAAAGAATTTTCAAGGAATCAATAGTAGGAAAAAAAACTTGAGTAAACAATGTGATTTGTGAAAACGGTTAAGTTAAATGATGCGTCTGGAAAATTCTGGCTAGGAAAGACCTGGTTATTAAGAGCGTTCACACCGCCTTTCTTTCCTGGGAATTTTTCCTAATGCATTATTTAGCACAACTAGGGTTTCAACGACCTAAAGCCAAAAAGTATTTTCAGATACATAGGAGTGATATAAGGACGGAGAAAGAGATTTCAAAGATCGAGATTTCAAAGGAATAAAATATAGGGAACCTAGTGTTTCTATTGAGCATATGGACTATGTGTCATGTGCTGGGACTTAATGTCCTACTTGCGTGCGTATTTTCTTGATTAAGGATTAGACTTAGTGTTTCGTATGGTGTGCCTAGTATCTCAACCTAAAAATTTAGCCTAGTGTTCCGCATTACGTACCTAAGTTTTGATCTAAGATTGAGATTAGCGTTTCACAGTTGAACACCTGGACCTAGTGTCCTGTGTTTGAACTCTAAGGGGTATTTCTCATCATCTTAGTTCACTGCGTGATGAAGAATACCTGAGCATTACTTGAGTAGCATGGGATGCCCATTGTAGTGCCTAAACTTTGAGTTCCCTCCACCTTTTCAAAAGTGAACGTAGTTGAGGTTTGTCGATCCGCATTGATTAATTAAAACATTACTCGGGCGTTCCCTACGTTGAGCATGCCATATTGAAGAATTTGTTTGGATGCATACTGACCATTGAATATCGACACTCGGAGCTTTTGATTGTCTTAAGGACTTCAAAAGGACGAGTTGTCACTTCATGCCCGTGTGACAGCAATGCCTAACGCGTGGCAAGCCTAATGTGTGGCTTACCCTTGGTAGGGGAATTTGATTCGGACGTTGGGAAATAAAGTTCCTCGTCACTGTTGACCTTGTTTAAAGCTGCAGGTGTATACACAAACTTGTTCATAATGCATTGGCATGCATGGCTAACCACGTTTATGATATGTGATGATTTGTTTTATGAAATTGATATTGTGATGACTTGATCGTTGATTTGTTGATAGAATTGTTATTCACATGCAATTATTTGATATTGTGGTGACTTGATTATTGATCTGTCGATAGAATTGTTTGCTCAGATGCAATTGTTTGATATTGTTGTGCCTTGATTGTTGATCGGTTAGTTGATTTGTCTGTTCACTTGCAAATGCTTGATATACCATGATGATGCATGCGATCTATTAAGTATGTATATGTATATAAAAGCATGTCGTTGTATTATATATGTATATATTGTTTGCATGCGATATAGCCTATGATAAACTCGTGGACAAATGATTTACCCTTGCACTGTTGTTGGATTGGATATCCTTATGGATGTCACTTCCAGATGGAGCTCTATAGCTGCTGCTGTTTTGTCTTTCCAGGAGCGTTGGAGATTGAGCCAGTGGAGAAAGATTCCCCTGATTGTTTGTGGTTTGATCTTACTGAACTATTTCTCAGTAAGAGTTATAGTTGTTGGCTAGCTTAGTTTAGGGTTTTATCATTGTTATTTGTGTGATTACCCATTGTTTTGTAATTACTCTTTTCATAAAACCTCGCCTCAGTGCGAAACGATTGTGTTATGTTTTATGTTATGTGAAGTATTATTTTGTGATGCACCATACTCTGATATTTGCAAAAGACTATTTTGGCATCATTTGGAAAACTTTAGTACTCCTTGTCTCGTTCTGATAAGGGTTTCAAAGGAAAGAAAAAGAAAAAAAAAATTGCTCACTATTTTCCATTGCGAAAGACAGAAGAGTACTTTTTAACCGAAAGCATACAAGCATCAAATGTTTTCAGCATTAGATTGGGTTGCACAGTAGCGCTCCGGAAATGGGGTGTTACAAGCTGCTTCAGGACTTCTAAATTTTTTGCAAATTGGGGGTCCTGTAAGTCATTCTTCAATCTTGTGGGAATGGCACAATGGGGATTGTGTCAAGTGGATTAATGGGTATTGTCAACCGCTCTTGCTCAGGTTTCTTGCTTCCCATATCTCTTTCTTCGGTCGGAGCAAGTGGTTTTTCTTGGGATTGAGTTGATGTAGCCTTTCCTTTACTCTTCTCAGATGGTCCTGCGAGTATTGTTCCTCCCCTTGTGGTTATCAAATTAGATTGCACTTCTTGGGTAGGTGTTTTCTTTTTTGGCTTGGACAAATAGTTTATCAAGATGGCTAATTGTTCCGCCAATTTTTTCTGACTTTCCAAATTGGTCATTACCAGTTTCTCTAGATGCTTAAACCTCTCGTCAAGTTCTTTCATGCATCCTTGAACTGCTTCGAGACGACTAGGATTTTGCTTTCATTGTGCTTGAAACTGTAGATATGAGTTCCCTTGGTTTCTCCACACTGGATTATTGCTGTTAGAGTAGGAACTGCTCTGATTCTCGGTGCGTATATAGTTAATTTTTGCAATTAGGTCCTCTTTTGTTGTAGGCTTCCGAGTGAGATTGCTCCTTTTAGCTTTAGTGTGTGCATGAGATGCTAACAAGGCTTCAAATTTTTCAGTAAGTGCATCCACCCTGTCTTCTAAAGACAAATGGGTTTGCATCGCATGGACTTCGAATTTTGGATCAACTTGTGTCTCTTGCGATGACCACTGAGCATTATTTCGAGTCATCTCTTCAATTATTTCTAGAGTCTCAGATGGTGTTCTTATTCCCAAAGATCCTCCACATACAACATCTATGGCGGCTCTACTCTGTGCATTTAGCCCATTATAGGCAATGTGAACCAGTTGCCATGTGGCAAATTCCTTGTGTGGAAAACTTCTAAGTAGTTCTTGAAAGCGTTCCTAAGCTTCATGCATTAGTTCCAACTCAGATTGTTTGACGCTAGTTATTTTAGCTTAACTAATGAAAATCAAGTCAGTTTAACCAACGGATACCTCCCAAGAGCTGAGCAACCCTAGAGTTTCAAGTTTTCTAGGCCAAGTCGGTTGCAAGACCAAGTATAGCGAGCTAAATATGAGTAGCAACTCCGTAGTGGCGGAATAGGTCTCCAAGAAAAGATTTCCATTGGTAACATAAGAGTGAACGTTACGAATGGGAAAATTTGTTCAAGGTATATATTAGTTACCTCTAGGTGACAATTCCATTTGATAGGATAGTTGCCCAACGACGGGTTGTGAAACCACCAACGGTAGTATTGGATGTTGTTTTGGGTGAACTTCCAGGGAGTATTCAAAGGAGAGTATCTTCCAAGAAGCCTGAAGAGATAGAAGGAGCAAAAAAAAAAAATCACTCGCTTGACACCAAAAGGCACGTCTGCAGGGAATTGTGTTGACGAATTCAAAGAATTCTCCACATACTTAACCTACCTTCAACATGTATAGGATGATGAGTAAGCGACTCATCAGCTGGGTTAAAAACCCGAACCGAGTTAAGAAATGTCGTGTGGCAATTTCATGAGGAGGGCTGTGTGAGACTGTGGGTTACTACGGAATTACAGAGGAAGCACATGTATCAAATGGCAGAATGTTTAGTTGAGTAGTAGATGATGAAAAGCAAGCATAACAATTTCCAACAGTCAAGAGCAACCGAAAGATAGAACAGCACCAGAGTTAAACTCTCAGACTACAAGTAAAGTATTCCATCTGATGGAAATAAGACGAAAGGAGTTCATTCATTTGAAAAGACGTAAGATCAGAGTTATGCAAATGAAAAGCACCAAAAGCCAATTTATTATCTTGAAGGATGAGGTAAGAAAGAAAGGCGTGGTTAGGGGCGAGATTCCATGGAGGTGAATCTCTGTCGCATTCCATCTTTGTCACAACGCTAAGAAGTTCCTACACCCTTCACTCCACATAAGAAGTCTGGAAGTGAGAACCTATCTCATGGGGGAAAGATTTGAAGATAGTAAGGATATGAGTTACCACCAAATCGGAGGATACCTAGAATCATTCACGATTGCAAGTATTCTGTCGACTAGTGCATAGAGTGATTTCACTTAACCAGTTACACTATTACCCAATGGGCTATGAGAGGAAGTTGTAGTTGAAGTTCCAATGAAAGATGCAGTAATTTTCGAGGACAAAAATTTTTAAAAGGTGGGTAGTAGTGTAACACCCCAAATTTCTAAGCTAAGTTGAGAATAAGTGATGAGGAGAATGTGTGATTGTATCCAAGCTTAATTTGATTTCAATGTGAGTGGATATAATTACACAAAGTTTTGATAAGAAAATTAATGGGTTGAGTTGAGGAATAAGTTGGATTTAATCTTAAGATGGTTAAAGATGTTGATTTGTAGTTATGGAAGTTAATTTGAGAAGAAAGTCTCAAGGTTTTGGGTTAGAACTAAGTTTTCCTGGTTTTTCTGCAGTGTGAATCGATTCAAATAGCTTAGGAATCGATTCACAGCATTAAAACTCCCTTGGCATCAAATTCTAGCAGTGGGAATCGATTCACAGAAGCCAGGAATCGATTCACATAAGACAGGCCACTGGGACTCGCAGGCAGGAATCGATTCATTCATTAAAACTGCAATTCAGGCACTTTTTACGCTGTGTGAATCGATTCACACAGTGCTGTGAATCGATTCACAACTGCAGATTTGTTTAAAAACGCAGTTTCAGCGAGCAGAACGCAGAAATAGAGAAAGAGGGAAGGAAAAGAAGAGAAAGGGAAAGGAGAAAGAGGAGAGGAGAGCTAGGGTTTCACCCTTTGAGAAGGATTGAAGAGATTCATGTTGGATTTCTTCAATCACTTGCCTAAATGGGGAGTTTGAGAGTGGAGATTTAAGTATTTGGAAGATTTGGGTTTGAACCCTAGAGAGGAGAAGAAAAAGCACGAATTTGGAGAAGAATAAGGGGGAGAAGACCAAGCTCCAGCAAGGATAGCTCAAGTTCTTGGATTGAGAAGGAAGATTGAAGGTTGAAGATTAAGATTTGAGGAGTATTTGGAGAAGCCCTAAGTTGAACAAGAGGGAAAAGCTTGGAGAGGAGCAAAGGGGTCCAAGTTCAACCTTCCTAGCTCAATGTCTTGAAGTATTGAGGTGAGTTCTTCAACCCTTAGGTGATGGGCACCCATAAGTCCCACATATAGGAATTTCTCTTCCTTTAGTAACATATGAACCTTAGGTTCAAGTTAGGTTTTAAATACCTAGAAGAGGTTAAGTTGTTATTGTTATTATTGTTATGATTTTATAGTGGGTTTGACTGAAAGAGGTTGGATGGCTGCCCCCAACCCCCCACAGTTGAATGTATGCTTGATGTTTTCTCTCTTGAGAACTCCATAGAGTCTCAAGGGATTTGTTAATGTATGTGTTGTCCATTAAATTGGTGAATTGTGAGGCTTGTCTAAGAGCCACAAACTTAAGTCATAGAGGTCAAGAAAGGACCCTAGGAAAAGGATGTGATAGGATGAATGTGTGAATTAGTGTCCATGATTTGGAGCAATTAGATAAAAAGGGATACTATTAGTGTAAGCTTGATTCATTGAAATGATTGTAGTTTCCTTGAATAGTTAAGTAATGATGATGAATGTATTTATATGAATATGCATACAAGCATAAGCATAATCATAAGCATAAGCATAAGCATAAGCTAAAGTCCATGGCAAGACTCCTCTATTTATAGGAGTAGATCGGTTTGGTTAGCCAAGTGGGACGCCCTTGGAGGGTTATGACGTCTAACCATCATTCCGAAAGTGTGTAATTGGGGTCTAGGGACCAAAGCCTACGACACTACCCAATAACACAAAGTGCATTACATGCAAAGCATCATATTATATATCTCCTATGAATGGTATAATATGTGAAGTGATGTTAAGTTTATGAATGTTAATGAATTCCTTGTTTTTTTTTTTATATATATATATATATATATATATATATATATATATATATATATATATATATATATATATATTCGGAATTAGTTTAGTTAAGTATATGAAATCTTGGATAGCACATCCCTAGTTGCTTAATTATTATATAGTAATGAGCATTGTGATTAGATCACTTAAAGTGATAAGCAAGCTAGGTTGATTGAGATTCATGGTATAGAGCATAAGGCAAAGTCAATTAGCATAAGGAAAAGCAAAGATGTGTTAAGCACAAAGTGAGTAAGTAAGAACAATACGTTCTTAGTTAATAAGGTTGCAATTTACATTGTATTAAGGTTAGTCGAGCTAAACATAGGTTAAAGAATGGATATTTATAAGATTGATGTGGGTTTTGCTGTACATTTATGTGTTCAGTTTAATCAAGAAGTTGTAAGACAAGTCCTTATGGTACACAGAGAGAGTATGCCTAAGTTTGAAATGTCTAAGTTAGCCTTCTCAGCCTAGAATGTTCCGAGGAGAGAATGGTGAGGAGTCCGGGAAGGGCTCACTGAGATTTTATAATCTCACCCTTTTCCTTTTGTTGTTTTTCAGATAAGCAGGTATCGAAGACGGTGAGCCGAAGCCCCAAGCTCGGGACTCATAGGCTAGTTCTATAGCCAAGTGGGAATTTTATATTCCAAGTTATGTACAATTTGTAAGCTATTCATTAGATTAATGTACTAAGTTTAATTTATGACTTGAATAATTGTAATCAAGTTTGTAAATGCTTAGTAATTCCTGTGCCTTAATGTAATTTGTCGTACTTTCAATTATGTTGAGGTGCGGGTGTTACTAGCTCAGTTGGTAGCAGCAAGGTGCTTCCGTGCCCCTTAAGTCCCACAAAAAGGGTGCGGGTTCGAGTCTTGCGAAAGGCAAAAACTTCCTTGTGGGGGGAAGAAGTCCTATGAGTGACACGCTTGGGAATTAAAACCCAGGGTGTTACAGATGGGCTCGGTAATTTGGACATATCTAGAGCTATACTAATCCACTCAAGCTAATCTTGGTCTCTTTAGAAACCTAAGAATGTTATCTACAACTTTCGTGTTGGCTCAAGAATCTAGTTTGGCCATTTAGGATGGGTCAAATTACGGCGAACCCAAAGCTGTGTTCCAATCATCGTGGCTAACATATGTTCAGTATTTTGGGCATAACTAGAGCTAGAAAACTCCTTTGAGCTGAAATCAAAGCCATTTGTTAGCTAACATCCATGGCTACAACTCTTATGAAGATACGAAATCCTAATTCTATCGTTTTCTTGGTCGTTCGGGCACATTTGCGCTCCAAGCCCTTCCAGCGCTATTAGGAGCGCTTCTAGCACATTTCATGCCACTGTCTTGGTGAGACCAGCGCTTCCAGTGCTCCTTCTACAGAATTTGGCATAGCTTGCTCCAACTTGTCTAATCATGATTCCCACTCATTTCAAGCCAAATTTCAATGAAATCAAAGCTCAAACTCATGGATTTAGGCATGACAAATGAAAGATAACACAATTCATACATGAATTTGAAACAAACACATGATTAAAACACTACAAAACTCATCAACACTCATCAATACCAACATCCCATTCTCATAATTCCCACAACCCCAATTTGGAAACCAAGAAACCATGCAACATAAAAGAGAAGTAAGAGCCTAATGTGAGACTTATGGGTGCCTAACACTTAAGAAGAAGAACTCATAAATCACTTCTTAAAGCAAGAGCCAAAAGTTGTGAAACTTTGTTTCTCCTTCCTTCTTCTCTTCTTCCGCTTGTTCTTCTTCCTTCTCCTCACTTAGGGCTCCACCAATCTCCCTTCAAATGCTAAAACTCAGCTCTAGATCTTCTTCTCTATGAAGAACTTGAATGAATCTCACTACTTCTCTCTTATTCTCCCTCAATTTCATGAGCCCTAACTCTTCCTTCTCTTTCTCCTTTCTTTCCTTTATTTTCTGCAGAAGCAAAACATGGGAGGGGGAGAAATGAAAGGCTGGTCGAAAATGAGAAAGAATAGGGAAAAGAAAATGAGTGTTCACACCATTTGGTCTATTCTACCCCTATCTTTCTAAATCAAGTTACTACCATGCCCTTCCTTTTATTCAAAACTCTCATGATGCCCTTCTTTTCACACACCTTTCTTAATAATCACACTCCTAAATTAATTCTAAACACCTCAATCTAATTATTCAACCATTAATTTAAAACATACCAATGCCTAAATTAATAAGTTAAATAATTAAATTAGGCGGGGTGTTACACTAACCCTGGCATACACACTAAGAACGCAATCAAGCATCTAATCACACACAAAATAAGATTTAGAAAATGAGAATGTTACATGTCACATCACAAAGTACCCAACTCTTCTTCTTTCCCCTCTCTCTCACTTTCATTTTTTCTCTCTGATTTGTATTTTGAAAGTTTTCATGAAAAGGAATGGGACATTGCACATGCATAGATAAAGATATATGTACAAACTCACCTCGACAGATTTTTCACATGATGAGTACGATTCAACAAAGGTTGAAGTGTTACCTTATTCATGAGATTCAGAGGATAATGGAAGAAAAAAGATATAAGAAGAAAAGAACATACCAGCGACTTGTGTTTGAGCTAATCTTTTGGTTGCATAGAACCAAGGGATTTTGTTTTCCTTGTGTACCATCATGTGATAGACTCTTAAGAATTTTCCATCAAGAGTAGATGTGTTGCACCTTCTTTTTTATATGATTTGATGGTTTAGGGGAGAGAACAAAAGGGGGATGGTAGAAGAAAGGGGTGGGGGCAGTGGAGGTGGAAGAGGGGATGAGGGGAGATGGAGATCGAAGAGAGGGGAAGAAGAAAGAGGGGGTGGGGACAGTGGAGGGGAAAGGATTGTTAGGGAAGAAAAGGGGTGGAGAAGAAGAGAATGGGAGAAGAAAAAAGGGGATTTGGATGGGGAGGCAGCGAGGGGAGGGAGAAGAGTGGAGAAGAGAGTGGGTCCCTTATGACATGGCACCTAGATGCAGCACAATTTGGGGCATTAGACGATGAACGTCACATTTTGGACTAACATGACGAATGTCAGCCAATTTCAGTGATTTGTTTTTATTTTTGTTACAATCAGGGACCAAAATTTTAGGGATTAAAGTGAAAATTTACTCAGAAAAAATGCTGATTCCATTTGAACATACCTTTAGAGCCCGTTCAACATAAAAAGAACTATGTATCAATTACAAATGTGGATTCAGGCCATTTGTTTAAGATTAAAAAAAAGTGACTTCCATATAAAATAATGTATAGATTATTTGTAAAGATTCTTAAGTAAAGCAAAAATAAATTTGCGTTTGTTTACAATAGCAAAAATCATATTTCTAATCTTTTTTCGTTATCTATTACACGCATTATAATTAGATTATTTTTCATAAGTCACTTTAAATAAATTTTCATTATAATTAAATTTCATTTTTTTTAGATTCTGATTATTTTTAAAAGTTTAAAGCAATAAGTTGAAAATGCTTAAAAGTGATATTTATAAAATAATATCAAACAAACACGCTCTTGAATATATCATGTAAAGTGATTATTTTAGAGATTTTTATGTATATTAGAAGTTAATTTATGTTTGGCTACCATCATAAAAATACTTGCTCATTAAAAAAAAATCATAAAAATACTTTTTATTTTTTGACAAAAAAAATACTTATTATTTGATAAGTGATTTTTAACTTGTTTAGATACAATTGAAGTGCTTTTTCTGATCACATTGAAGCTCAAATTTTGCTCACAACTAAGTAAAACTAGGTGGCCCCTAATATAGGCCTTGTAAAATGGGGACCAAAGGTGGACCTCTTCAAAATACCGGATATAACAAGTGTTCTCGCTAGCTTTCCGGTTTTGTACTGTGCTTAATGATCTTAAAATTATGTTGGCTTTAGGTCCCTAAATTTCTACCTATTTGCATTACAAACCTTCGATCCAGCCTAGGTATAGAGGAAAAAATGTGGTATGTCAGGGCTATCTTTTTCGCTCCAAGGTCAAGCCGACGGAGGGGAACGACCATAGGTTGGCGGTGTGAAAAATGCAGATGATGACAGAGCAGCCAAAGCTTTTGATGACTGCCTTTTAGTAAATTTTTAGAACGCTTAATTTGTTGATGTTAGTTATATTTGCCCATAGTCTCGCATAGAGAAGGCTGTTGTGCATTGAAGTTCTGGATCAAATGTGAACTAGGGATAAACTGCGGCAACTCTATGGACAACGTGGTTGAACCATGGACAGCGTGTCGATATAACAACTCTATTTTCTGGTTGGAGAGACGCCGTGGTTGAAGTGAAAAAGGGAACTTTGGTGAGCGATTCATTTCTGCCCTACAGAGACATAACTGATGCTACCCAAATTAATTGTGGTCTACTAAGGTATATGCTTAATTCGTGGGTATTTGAAAATATTATCAATTTTTTGGAAGAAAACCCATGTCTTATTTTGTATTTTTTTTTAAAAACATTGATAATATTAGGAATAAGAAGAAGTAATTAAGCAACTGAGATAAAAATAAAACCAATTTAACTTGAGTTACGTTTTAGGGCCAACAGTAAGCATGCCCTCACTTAGGGCTGAAGCGTGCCAATGCTTTGGCATTGCACCACCCCACACTAGAGCATGGAACCCTTTCTTCGTCATATGGAAATTGTGACATGCGTCCCTTTCCTCGTTTCTCTGCTTAGAACATACAACTGAGTCACTAGGTATGTGTCAACTAGAATGTTGAAGCGTTCCCTCAACCCATGCCAGAGCGTGCTAACGCTCAAGTGCTACCTCCGTGCACGCTTAAGCATGCATCCAAAATCCTAACTATATTTCTCTTTCTTTCTCTTCTAGAATCGAACCCTAACCCTGACATACACACTAAGAACACAATCGAGCATCTAATCACACGCAAAACAATGTTTAGAAAATGAGATTATTACATGTCACATCACAAAGTACCCAACTCTTTTTCTTTCATCTCTTTCTCACCTTCACTCTTTCTCTCTAATTTGTATTCTGGAAGTTTTCATGAAAAGGAATGAGACCTTGCACTTGCATAGATAAAGATATATGTACAAACTCACCCCAATCACACGATGAGTATGATTCAACAAAGGTTGAAGTGTTACCTAATTCATGAGATTCAAAGGATAATGGAAGAAAAAAGATATAGGAAGAAAAGAACATATCGACGACTTGTGTTTGAGCTAATCTTTTGGTTGCATAGAACCAAAGGATTTTGTTTTCCTTATGTACCGTCGTGTGATAGACTCTTAAGAATATTCCATCAAGTGAAGATGTGTTGCACCTTCTCTTTTATATGATTTGATGGTTTAGGGGAGAGAACAAAAGGGGGAATGGTAGAAGGAAGGGGTGGGGGCGGTGGAGGTGGAAGAGGGGGTGAGGGGAGATGGAGATCGAAGAGGGGAAGAAGAAAGAGGGGTGGGGACAGTGGAGGAGGAAGGGATTGTTAGGGGTGAAAAGGGGTGGAGAAGAAAAGAATGGGAGAAGAAAAAGGAGGATCTGGATGGGGGAGGCAGTGAGGGGGAGGGAGAAGAGAAAGAGTGGAGAAGAGAGTGGGTCCCTTATGACTTGGCACCTAGATGGTGCTAATTGGTACATGATATGGCACTTAACGTGGCAAGTCAGCACAATTAGGTGCATCAGATGACGAACGTCAAATTTTGGACTAACATGACGAACGTCAGCTACTTTCAGTGATTTGTTTTTATTTTTGTTACAATTAGGGACCAAACTTTTAGGGACCAAAGTGAGGATTTACTCAGCAAAAAAATGTTGCTTCCATTTGAACATACCTTCAGAGCCCATTCAGCATAAAAAGAACTATGTATCAATTACAAATGTGGATTCAAGCCATTTGTTTAGGATTTAAAAAAGTGATTTCTATATAAAATATTTTATAGATTACTTGTAAAGATTCTGAAGTAAAGCAAAAATAATTTTTTTTTGATCGAAAAAGCAAAAATAAATTTGTGTTTGTTTATAATAGCAAAAATCATATTTCTAATCTTTTTTCTTATCTATTACACTCATTATAATTAGATTATTTCTCATAAGTTATTTTAAATAAATTTTCATTATAATTAAATTTCCTTTTTTTAGATTCTGATTATTTTTAAAAGTTTAAACCAATAAGTTGAAAATTCTTAAAAGTGATATTTATAAAATAATATCAAACAAATACGCTCTTGAATATATCATGTAACGTGGTTCTTTTAGAGATTTTTATGTATATTAGAAGTTAATTTATGTTTGGCTACCATCATAAAAATACTTGCTCATTAAAAAAAATCATAAAACTACTTTTTATTTTTTGACAACAAAAATACTTATTATTTGATAAGTGATTTTTAACTTGTTTAGAAGAAGTGCTTTTTTTGTTCACATTCAAGCTCAAATTTTGCTTAAAACCGAGTAAAACAAGGTGACCCCTAATATGAGCCTTATAAAATGGGGACCAAAGGTGGACCACTTCAAAATACCGGATATAATAAGTTTTCTCGCTAGCTTTCAGGTTTTGTACTGTGCTTAATGATTTTAAAAGTATATTGGCTTTAGGTCCCTAAATTTCTATCTATTTGCATTACAAACCTTCGATCCAGCCTAGGTATAGAGGGAAAAATGTGGTATTTCAGGGCTGTCTTTTTCGCTCCAAGGTCAAGCCAGCGGAGGGAAACAATTATAGGTAGGCGATGTGAAAAATGCAGATGATGACAGAGCAACCAAAGCTTTTGATGACTGCCTTTTAGTAAATTTTCAAAACGCTTAATTTGTTGATGTCACTTATTTGTGCCCATAGTCTCGCATAGAGAAGGCTGTTGTGCATTGATGTTCCGGATCAAATGCGAACCACGGACAAACTGTGACAACTCTATGGTCTACAAAGGTATATGCTTAATTCGCGAGTATTTGAAAATATTATCAATTTTTTAGGAAGAAAACCCATGTCTTATTTTGTATTTTTTTTTTTCAAAACATGCCATTGAATCTTTCTTAGGCAAATAAATAAAATAAAGGAAGTAAATTAATTTCATCACACATCATATCCACAGTCATAGAGCTTTCTTATCTCCTTAATTTCTTTAGGAGCTTTCTTCTTAAATGTGCAGTCATGGAAGCATTTGTGGAGGTTGATGGTGTACTCTCGCGTCACCACCTCCTCCTTCCTACCTTTGCTCTTCTTCACCATTTTCACTCACCACAATTTGGAAGACGCATCGATCTATAGACTATCGGGTGCAGAGGCAGAACAGAAGGGTCAAAGAAAACCCATGTCATTTTATCCTGCACTGTTGCTGCTTTTACTACATCCACCTTTGCTTCAATTCTTCTCAAAGATGATTTTTTTTCCTTCTTATAATTTTCTTGTTGGCAAATAGCCTAGAAAACAAGGTTTTTTATGATGTGACATCTTCAGTTGTTCTTCACTATGAGGTTAGAGGGGTTTTTTTGGGTATTGTTATGATTGTCTATCTGGGACTAGAACAAAAATAACCAAACTAAAATCATAAGCTCAATATTATAAAAAATACCCGGAAAAAAATTCATTAACAAGCTACTTCCCATCAAATACCTGGGTCCAATGAGGTGAGTACTGTACAATTTGATCAGGAAAGAAGACATGGATAAAATGGAACACAAAAATAGAAGATGAAAAGGGTAACTCACTTGAGGTTATGGACACAGAAATGGATTTAGTGCAATCAAATTTATTGCATTCACTGATCCTTTTATGAAAAATGGATTGTTGAGATTTTGAATTTCTAATTTGCTGCGGTCGCAATGTGAGCTATCAGGTTCCTATCTAATGGTTTAAATCTCCTAACCGCAATGATTGCATGATCATTGATTGCAGTGAATTCATGTTCCAAATGAAAAAAAAAAATACAAAACGAAAAAGAGCCTATCATATTTAAAATTATATAATATTATTTGTATCCACAAAAATAACTTCGCGTTTTTATTCCAGCATTCTGTTAAATACCACAGCCTCTATTTATCATAAACTAGTGTGTTGACCCGTGCAATACACGGGGACACACATTAGGGTAGTGATACATAAAATGTAAGAAAAATATAATCTCACTAAATTTTTAAATAAGATTATACACATAAGAAGAACCTGATAATATCATTTTAATGTATAATAAACTTTTATAATCTATGTAAATTTTTAATTTAATTTATATATAAAAGAAGATCTCCGATGAACCAATTTAAATATTTGTTAAATTGTGAAATTTTTATCATCTTATTAGATATTTAAATAAGTTTCTGCACATAAGATGAACTATAATGATCCTATTCAAGTATATAGTGGATTCTTGTACACATGAAAATATAATCTCACTAATTTTTAAATAAATTTGTACACATGAAACGAATCAAATTTATTTATAAAATGGATTCTAATAATTTCACTAAATTTTCTAAATAAGTTTATACGCATAAGAAATAGACTTATGAATTTTTAATTTTTAATTTAAATCTAGACATAATTCACATAAAATTAGGATTTATTCACTAACATTAAGAAAAAATTGTGAAAATAATACACAGAGAAAAAATTTATGATAATAATGCACACAAAAGAAGAATCTCAATGATCCCTATTTAAAAATATAATAGATTTTTTAGAATTTTTACTAAATTTTTAAATAAGTTTCAAGCATAAGAGGAATCCTAAAGATTCCAATGGAACGCGTAATAGATTATTATAATCTAACTAAATTTATAAAAAGTATATACACATAAGAAGATCCCTAATGACCCCATTTAAATATACATAACATATTCTTATAAAAATGCTAAAAGAACGGTTAGGATTCTATCATAGCAATACGGACATGCAAAAAAGCACAATATGATCCTCAGATATTGACTAAAAATAATAACACTGATATTGAAAGTATACGATTTTACACATAAGAAAAACCTTATAATATCATTTTAATGTATAATAAACTTTCATAATCTATCTAAATTTTTAATTTACTTTATATACTCTCTGGTGAACCAATTTAAATATTTGTTAAATTGTGAAATTCTTATCATCTTTTTAGATATTTAAATAAGTTTTTACACATAAAATGAACTATAATGATCCTATTCAAGTATACAACGGATTCTTGTAATCTCACTAATTTTTAAATAAATTGGAGTGCCTACAATTTTCTATATAACATAACTATCGTGAAATATCCAACTTTCTCTCTTCAGCTCTGAGAGCCTGCAGGGCTTTCCTTTTCTCTTATGGCACTGTATTTATGTTCTTCTAAAGAAAAACTACCTGCATTTGACAACTCAATAATCACTGTCAATCACACCATACCTTCGATAGGGGAAAAAATAAGGCAAACTCATCAAAATATGCTTCAAAGAGGGCAACATAAATCTTTATGATGTTTAAAAAGGTTTTACAAAGAGATAAAAACACTCAAAAAGAGCAAGAACTTACTATTACTAATCAAATAATTAAAAACTTACACTATTAAAAGACAAAAAGAGCATGTTTAATTGACAATAAACCCATTGGCCCAAAATTTTGATTTCAACACATTTTCAGTGTACTCATTTTGTTCTCGTATCAATTGATGCATAATTAAAGAATAAAAGATATATTTATTTTATTTTATTAATTAAATTTGAAGGGATCAGTCATTCTCCAGTGTAAACCTCATGATTTTATTTGTGCAACTAATAGCAGAATACTAAATATAATGATTGCTAGCTTAGTCATCTGAATGGAAATTTAAAAAAGCTTATCAACAAACCTTGAAAAATGATTAAACAACACAAACCAAAATACTGAATCAGAAAAATAGAACTGAGACAAAAAGAAATCACCTAATAGTCTAAAGGAGCATTCCTGCATCATAAGGAGGATTAGGGCCCCCCTGCATCAGAACGAAAGATGTAACTAAAATTTCTTTAAACTGGAAGCATATTATTATATGTCATGAATGAAAGAATTTAATCTACCTAACCACCGAAACAATACAATCATCAAAACATTTCAGATAAACAAATGAAAGAAAAAGAAGTGGGGTGTTGGGATTGAGATTTGAATGATGGCCACCGTGGGAAGAAGGTGCTTCTCAGAACCCAAATTTGCCTCTTTGTCTCTGGAAATTGAAGATGAAGAGAAAGGGTTAAAGATTTAACTGGGTATCACAAAAGACAGTCATTGGAAAGGAAAGGGCCTATATAAGACAGTCATTAAGACAATCAACAGTATAACACTCATCCCTTCATTTATGTCAAATTATTGTGCCATATACTCTTCATCTAGTTAATGTTGTTAGTAATCAAAATTTGATAGGAAAACATTTTATATATATATTTTTTTTGATATAAGGAAAACATTTTATATTAGTTGGCATTCTAAATCAATTCTGATTTCCAAGATTATAAAATTAAATATTCTCTAATTGGGGAGGAATGACAAAACCCCAAATGAAAGTTGAAAAAGGTTCCCCACGATAAAAAAAAGGTAAGCAAAAATAATGGGTTCACATACCTATTTCTCGGCCAACCTGCAAATTCAATTTTCATCCATGGAGCCCCATTACAAAAAATAAACCAACCATCAAAAGGCATCCAAGTTGAGAAATATTTGGAGTAATGAAGAAACTGATCCCTACGGATTTACCTTGTTGAATAAAAGTTCACCAGTATACACTTAACCGTCACCAGTCACCACCACGTCTTTTATCTATATCCCCAAAATATGCATGAAGCCGAATTTCAGAAAACAAAATCCACCATTGGTATACAACATATTAGCACTGAATAAAGTTGAATAAAAGAAACAAAAAAAAAGTAAACCACAAAAAAATTACCATGTGATGCCTTCTGCTGTAGAGAAGATTTGGGGAAACACACAAAGTGGCCTTTTGAAGTAATGGAACCGACACCATGGGGCATTCCAAACAGTGGTGCCCGAAAAATAGACAAATACTCCTCCTTGGTTTGTCCCTATCGAAAAAGTATAAGAATAAAAACAGAGAATCAACTTACTCTCTCCTTCTCTCTGTCTTAGCCACTATTGTTGCAGCGCACTCCGCCATCTCATCTCTCTCCCTTTTTTATCCCTTTCTCTCCGTCTGGTATCTCATATCTCCCTTGTTCGTCTCCTTCCAACGCCTCATGGCCGCGTCATCACCATTGGGGACTAAAAGAAGAATCAAAGCAAAGCTGAAAAAATAAACTGTTGACGGAGAAAAAAATTGAATCAGAAAAGGGAAGGATAGAATAGAAGGGAGAAAGCAACACATTAGTGATAGAAGGAGAAGCAGGTGTATAAAACATAAAAAATAGAACTGAAAAGAACACAAAGCGTATAATAAAAGCAAAAGTTGGAAATAAATGAATGGGAGATGGGAATTGTTCCAGAAATTAATTCACTGATTTGAAGCTTGAAATTGAATTGATTAGCCGTTCAACAACAAAAAAACGCAAAACGAAAAATAGTTGGCAAGCACTAATATTTTGTGAAGAGAAAAAGAACGTAAAAGAAAGTTTCCATAATTAGAAAGCTTAACAGAAGAGTATTGGAGAAGTTGTTATTGCATGAGAATGTGACACTTGTAAAAACTTTTCCCATGTGTAGTCTTGTTTTATTATAATTACTAGTATTTTACCCGTGCATACGCACGGGTAGGACGCTGTTTTTTGTAATTATATATGGACTATAAAGTAATTGGAGGAGGTACCTAATGAGATTTTTTTGTGATCCAGATTTAATATATTTCAAACTATTTAGACTACTTTTGAAATTGAAGAAATAATAGCTGTAATACTGTTTTGATATTTTTTATAATTAGAAACTTTTATAACAGAAAAATACCAAAGAAACCATTCCAAAAGAATTGGTCATCCTTACATACCAAAGAAAATACCAAATCCTTCCAAAATATGACAAGATTTATCAATACCACTAGAAAACTAAGTAGTAACCTTTTTCACAACCACCATGTTGTTCTGATTGGGATAGAAAAAGTCAAAGATGAGTTTGTTGCCACCCTTAAAACCATTAATTCTTCAAAAAGTTTTCCATCAAGCATCAACCATCAATCGATAACTTCTTGAATGAGCAAAAAATTTGATCATAAATTGAAATTGTGAAATAATAGTTGTAGTTATCAACCTTGTCACAATAAGTAGAGAAAAAAATATAATAAAAGTCCATTAACACGAACATACCTAAATGCTACAGGTTGTGGAACACTTCTTTGAACACAACGTTTGTGGTTGTGTTCAATGGTTGTTTCTCCTTATCATGTATTAATATCTTTAACCCTTTCTTGGTCTGGACTCTGGAAATTGCTACATATAACTGGCCATGACTAAAAACTGGTCTAGGTAAGTACAAACCAACACTTGCTAGTGATTGACCCTGAGATTTGTTTATGGTCATAGCATATGAGACAATTATAGGAAACTGTCTCCTAATTAACTTAAAAGGCCATGGGGATTGGGATGGTGACATACACATTCGAGGAATATATACGTTGTCCATATTACCATTTGAAGACATCTTTTTGGCTTCAATGACACGATTTCCCAATCTTGTCACTATCAGTCTGGTACCATTACATAAACCTTCTGCTTGGTCTATATTCCTCAAAAGCATAATAGGAGTTCCAATCTTAAGTGTAATCTTATGGTTGGGAAGTCCAGAGGTTCTGAGAGAATCAAGAAATTCAGGAGTAAGAATCTCAAATGGTTCACATTCATAAGCATCAGACTTATCAATAGAATCAGAGCTTAGATATTCTCTTTGTTCACCTATGTTGACAAAAAAAAAATATAATATCATCAATCATTAGAAAACTAACTGATATGAAGTCTTTGGTATGTAAGTAAGTGTAAAATAATAATGATGTAATACCTGGAAGCAAGTTCATCATATAATCATTGATTTGGTCGACAACTTCAATTGTTGATGCAGTGTGCTCTTATTTGCAAAAATACCTCATTATTGTGTTCTTTGTATAAAATCTGGATATGTGCTTCTAACTATAGCATCAATGGGGTCATCAAAATCTGTTATCAAACATTCATCCGAATTTTGATTTACGTGATATCCATCATTAGGTTCAGATAATTTGCCATCCCCAACATCTAGTATCCATTGTGCAAATTGAGCAAGTTCGTAAACACTTGTATCTTGTGGATCATCTTTGTAAGCATGTTTTTTGTTAGAGTTAACACTTTACAGTGATCCCAAAGATATGATGCATTTATAGAAGCATGTACAATGTCAGAGCGGCTCCCTCTTGGAACTACTGGTAAGATTTGTCTAAAGTCACCCCCAAAAACAATGACTTTTCCTCCAAATACTAAAGACTCACCATTTTCACTACTCATTATATCTCTTAGACTTCTATCCAATGCTTCAAAACAATACTTATTTGTCATTGGAGCTTCATCCCATATTATCAACTTTGCTACCTTTAACAACTCAGCTAGTTCACTACCTTGATGAATGTTGCATGTGGAATTTTCTAGTGTAGGAATTGGGATCTTGAACTTTGAGTGTGCTGTTCTACCTCCTTGTAATAAAAGTGATGCTATCCCACTTGATGCCACATTTAATACAATATGTCCCTCAGAACGTAAACCACATGTGAAAGTTCTCCACATGTGTGTTTTTCCAGCACCTCCGAAACCATATAGGAAATACATACCTCCTTTTCCATTATTCACAGCTTCCATAACTGTATCAAATATTACCTTTTGCTCATCTGCAAAATTTATGTTGTCAACCATAAAAGTAGAACACAATTTTTAAATTATATTATATAATTTCAGGTGGGAATGAAAGAAATTCCAAATACAGGCAACATAAGATTGTAACATTTATATGAATATAATTTATGAATGTCACCTGTGAGAGTAGCAAGCAAATTCTGGAATTGAAGTCGCAACTCAGATAAATTATAATCACGTTCTGCTGCGATAAGTCTATTTCCTGACTGGCTTATTACATAGCCTTTTGGATATGGTATTGATGGGAATTCCTTTAAGCTTCTTCTATTAGCTTGCATCAGGTTCTCTATTTCAATTAGAGTCAGATTCTGTAAATCCTCGTTGCTAAGGTGCTGGCCTATAAATTCAATGATTCAATGAATGTGAAAATGATTATAAACATTTGATACCATGTAAGACAATTTTGTTGGTTCTCAAGCTGTCGAAATCAAGCTTGATCTCGACAGGTTGAGCTTGATCTCGACAGATTGAACTTGATCTCGAGTCGCTGATCTCGATGACTATTCACACATGTCGAGATCACGCCGAAGCTGTTGGTCCTCGTCGTCAAAATGAAGCTTGAATGAAGCTTGATCTCGCGGCATGAGCTTGATCTCGACAGGTTGAGCTTGATCTCAAGTCGAGTTCAAGCTCAACCTGTCGAGATCAAGCTCAACCCGCCGAGATCAAGCTTGGTTTCGGCAGTTGAGGACCAACCGCTGAGCTTGATCTCGGCAGTGTGAATAGGCCGCCGAGATCAAGCTGAATCAAGCTCAACCTGTCGATATCAAGCTTGATTTCGGCAGTTGAGCTTGACCTCGGCGGGTTGAGCTTGAACTCGACAACTTGAGATCAAGCTCAATTTGCCGAGATGAAGCCTCAAGCTCTCGAGATCAAGCTTGATTTTGGCGACGAGGACCAGCGGCAGGCCTGATCTCGACAGCTTGAGATCAAGCTCAACCTGTCGAGATCAAGGTCAACCTGTCGAGATGAAGCTTGATTTCGACAGCTTGAGGACCAACAGCTTAAGCGTGATCTCGACATGTGTGAATAGCTGTCGAGATCAACATCTTCGAGATCAAGCTCAATCTGCTGGCCTATAAATTCAATGATTCAATGAATGTGAAAATGATTATAAACATTTGATACCATGTAAGACAATTTTGTTAGTCGTATGAAATTGTTATTAGTTGCATACCTTTGTTATTGGATAATCTTCTATGTTCATATAGAATACCATCAGATAAACATTCCCATGTTTCTTTCCACACATGATCTGGTCTGTTAATGCAACCTGATAAGAGAATGGTGACAATATTCTCTTGGTTCCTAAGATAAAAGAATGAAAACAGTGATGAAATAGTGAACGTAGCATATGCGATAATGTTAAAATATTTGACAAACAATTTAAAATAATTAGTGATAGTTGTGTTATTACCTTCCAATGCCTTGTATTCTATTTTGAATCTCATTCTCTGTATCGTAAATATAAAGTTGTGCAAACTTTGGTGGCTGACCAGGCATTGGCAATAGACTTCCAATTCTATGGCATGACTGGCCTTGTATCCTATAAGTTGGTGGTCCTCTACCATTATTGATGGCCCTATCAAGTTTGGCTCCAGGAGAGGTGAAAGCAAACATCATATTGTACGCTCTAATGTGTTGTTGAAAGTTTTTGCTATCTGCCGCATATTGATTAAAAAGTAGATCTTTGAAGCAATGTTGGTGGTTCTCCCAAGAGTGGAAGTTGAATCTTTCCTTGCCCACAACAAAGATGATATCTAGGACATGCAGAGTCTCTGTTTTTTCGTGTTCTCTCTTGATACCACATATATGCATGACAATCTTGACATTCAATCATTGGATCACCAATGTCATAGTATCCTAATAATTAAACAAGGTGTTAATAAACAGATAAGAACATTCATGGCACTTGTTTAATTAATAATTATAAATTCGCACCTTCACTAAGATGTGTTTGATTTGCACCATTCATGTTGACATTTAAATCTTCTTCATCAGAAGATGAATAATTATCCGAACTGAGATCTGTTTATCAACAAAGATGAAATGTGCCAATGAAAAATGGGTAATAAAGTATCTAATGAAATGTGCTAACTGAAAGTTATCTAATTTAAGCTCTATAAAAAAATACATAAGCATACCATGTAAGCCATGACTTTGTTGATCGTTGAAATCTGAAAGGATGTCTTCCTCAGAATCTGTATGATAAATTTCTTGTGTAAGAACATTTGTTGCTGACATGAGTTGTTCAGAATTTGGAGAAATGGAGCAATTTGGATTTGAAGATGATGATGCAATATTTAGATTCCTAATAGCTGCAGGATTGTAGTCATTTTTCTGAGTAACAGCAGTAAATTTTGCCATTAGATTGAGACCTAAAGAACCAACATTTATGGCCCTTCTTTTTCGTTCTGATTCTTCTTTGTAAGTGCTTGGTTGAGTATGCATAACACCACTGGAGTTGGAGGTGCTATTTAACTGAGAATATGTCTGAACTCCTTCGTTAAGGCAGCTAGAAGTTATGTCTGTAACGACCCTCATTTTTATTATAATTCTTGTGGCAGTTATTTTAATTGATTTCATTTTATGTTTGTGCATGAAAAGAGACTTTTAATTTAATTAAATGATTTTTTTGAGAGTTGTTAATAAAAAGAAAGGGGAGGGCGTATAATGCCTTGGGCTAGCATCTTATATGCATAGTTATTTTCCTTTCCACCTACCTAATGGGCCAACACCCATGGACTCTCTCCAACCCAACCCAAATAATAGAACCTAGGGCGTATGAAGGCATGTGACGCCTCAAGCCAAGACCTAGCGCCTCCAAGCCTCTCTCTCTCAAGTTGATTCACTTGTTCCTTCTCCTTTCTAGCTCCAAACCCTAGCGCCACACAAGCTTGAAGGAGGCATTCCACGTTTTTCTTCTCTTGCATGATTCGATCACCAAGGTTAGGAGCAACTCCATCTTTGTTCTTCATCTGAAATTGGGTAAGTCATGACTCTTCTCCTTCCTATGTTGCGCCTCCTAGAAAATTGTGAGTCTTGAGGATTTCCAACGTTTCATATAGTTTTCTTTTCTGTTCGTAGCAAACTCACCGTAGGATTGATTCGGAGTCATCATCATCCCTCTTTCTCTAAGGATTTTCGCAAGGACCAAAGGTAAGGGGGGGAGATTATTGAAATTGGGGATATTTGAGGGAATAGGTGAAGGGGTTGTCCTTGAACCCCGTTGTGTGTTAATTAATTGAAAAAAATTCTATTTTTCATGTATATACACGCTATGATTATTGTTTGAATAAATGATGTGGCTGCCATAGTTGTTCATAGATGTTTTAAGTGTTAGAAAAAAATTCTGTTTTGATGCCTAGGATGTGGTTGAATTATTAGAGCACCAAATTAATATGTTCGTTAATTTTGGGTGATGAATTCCAATGTTGAATTGCGCTTGAGACTATATAAATGATTAAAATAGATGCTATTCTATGGATATTGTTAATTGAAAATTTTGTAATAATTTAACTTGTTTAGATTCGTATTTTAATACGCATTATTTCTTTGTAAAAATGTTACCGTAACTATTTTGGAATTAGAGAACCGGGTTAGAGCCTTAAGAATTACTCCTAAATATTAATCAAGATTTTTCCCTAAGTGTTAGTCTTAATTGTGATGTTCCTAAATATTTAGAATCGAAGAAAAATAGGTGAAAACGTTTTTAAAACAACAACGTAGCGTTGCTGTCCAGTTTTTGTTGCTGTTTGTTGTTTCTGTTTTGCTGCAGATTTTTAATTTGTTGTTTCTGTACAGTTTCTGCTTGTTGTATTCTGTGCAGTTTCTGTTTCTGCTGTTCCTGTTTCTGTTTCTGCGAAAATTGTTTTTCTGCTGTTTCTGTTTCTGTTTCTGCGAAAATTGTGTTTCTGCTGTTTTTGTTTCTGCTTCTGCGAAAATTCTGTTCCTGCTGTGCTGTTTCTGTTTCTGTTTTCTGTGCGTAATCTAATTACATGACTAATTACATGTTGCTGTTTTGCCTCTGTTTTCTGCAGATTTGAATTATATGATTTAAAGATAAATATTTCTATGACAATTCATCGATTCCCTGTAATTATATTCTACAATCCATTTGTTATTTTGTGACAATAATTGTGAAAAGTCCACACTTGTGGCAATGACCTTGAAAGGATAAATGACCTTTTGTGCAAGTCACCTAGATATTAGTAGCCATAATGGGACTTGAGTCATTCCTTGTGAGATGATCCTAGCCATATGGGCCATGATGGATTGTCGATGAAAAATTGAACTATGACGTTCGGAGGAAACCCGACCTTGTGTGTTTGTTTGTCATACAACCCTTGTAACAGGATGGGGGGAAGCACCATTGAAATGAAAGGTGGAGGCCATTATGAGTGAGCCTGCGTGGCAATACCTCGGCCTAGAGGGTGAGAAGCCGAGTTTGTGATCCCTAATAGTTTGAGTGTCGCCTTGGGTGGGGACCACTTATCGACTTAGCTACCCCGACCGACCTGACATTATCATCCCTAGTTGAGAGTATGCGGTAATAGAGTAAAACACCCGCGAGGTGACCTCTAATAAACCAAATATGTACTCCTAGGAGACTTCCCAGAGTAGTAGATGGTACCACATGCATAAGAAGTAGTGATGTTAGCATCTGCATTATTTTCTTTTGATAATTATGTGGCTATGAGAAATGATGAAATTTGTCTGCGTGCATTTGTAGATGATACGAGATGTGGTTACTACTTTATGTGAATAATGTTGTTACTACTTTATGTGAATTGATTATTATAGTGTGGTGTGTGTATATATATATATATATAAATATATTATTTATTTATTCACCTTTTTCTCTCCAAATATCACTTTAACTCGATTTCAACGTACTCACCCCTCTATGGTTGTTTGTCTCTTGTCCTCTTATTTTCAATTGCGTACTACTAATACCAGGCCACGTAGCTAGTGGTGAAGGCCTCTTCTGCAGAATTATTTTATAGTTTTAATTCGAACATTTTCTGATTGAGACGTTGAGTCATTTATGTATTTTATTCTTGTAGTGTAAGTTGGGCTAAGTCAAGCTCTGAGGCCGTGTGACACAGGTTTTCTTTTATTTGGGGGTTCGTATATCGCTTGGTTTTATTTTTATTTCACAAGTTCAAATAAGATTTTGAAAGAGAAGTACTTACTATGCTTGTTGTTACTAAATATTTGCAAACCGAATGATGTCTCAAATTGAATTACTCATCGAGTTATCCGTTGATCCTTTTTATATTTTATTTAAATTATTTATCGTTACTTCTTTTATGAAAATAGATAATTTATTTTAATTCATAGCGACTATTATATTTTTTTTGTTGTTCAGTTTACGAATCAAGATCAATTTGATGTATTTATTTATTTATTTATTTTCTTATTTATTTTTATTTAACGATTTTCAAAGCGGGATTAGAGTGTCACATTTAGTGGTATAAGAGCGATTCGGTCTTACCGACGTGTATGTGTCTATTATGTTTCTCTGTGTGAACTCTGTGTTTTGTGCGTCAATGTTTGATTTATTTACTTATTTATTTATTGATTTAGTTATGGGTTGACGTTGCTTGTTGCATCCAATTTGGTTCTGATTGGTGCAAGGAGTAATGGCGGGTAGGAACGATAGAGCTTTAGCAGATGCACTCGTTGCCATAGCTCAGCCGTACAAGGAATTCGTAATAGGAATGCTAATGCCGAGTCACTGAATTTAGAGGATTGGAGCAATTCCAAAAGAATGACCCACCTACCTTTAGGGGTGGACATGATCCCGATGGTGCCCAGGCGGATACGAGAGATGGAGAAGATCTTTCGTGCTTTGGCGTGTACGGATGCTCAAAAGGTGACTTTTGGTACCTTTAAGCTTGCTGAAGACGCAGAATACTGGTGGGAGAGTAACCGCCCACGTGTGGAAGCTGCACCCGGAGGAGTCACTTGGGAAGCCTTCAAAGAGATTTTCTTGGAGAAGTACTTTCTGAGGATATCCGTGCAGGAAGGAAGCTGAATTTCTAGAATTGAAGCAGGTAATATGTCGATGGTCGAGTATATCACCAAGTTTGAAGAGCTATCCGGTACTATCACCCATATGTGGGAGAAGCGGGTGAACGTTGAAGTGTGTGAAATTCATCAATGGATCGCGACTAAGTCAAGCTAGCCATTAACTACCAGAGAATTCGGCAGTTCCCTGAATTGATCCACAAATTGTAGAATGTGGGATGAGGACAATAAAGCTAAGGTAGCACACTACAAGTCGGTTGGCTCCCGGAAGGATAAGAAGAAAGACAAGAGAGACTTCCAGAATCGGGAAAGCCATACCCAACTCAGAATGGGCGGTTTGGACATAACCGTAATGGTAACCGCAATCAATCTTTCCACAAACCTGCGGCACAAATGTTTGGCGGAGGTGGAGGAGGCCGCCCGACCTCTGCGTTGCATGAAGTGTGGCAAATGCGGACATGCCTACCGAGATTGTTCTGAAAAGCAAATGATCCGTGCTTCAACCGTGGAAGGCCAGGACATATCGGAAGGAGTGCCGAATCAAGAAAGAACCAAACGGGAATGGAGGCGTAATTCCCAACCCAACCGACCTAAGCCAACAGGACGAGTCTTGGCTCTCAACGTGACTGAAGCCGCAGCGTCGGACAACCTTATCCAAGGTACGTGCTTCATACATGGAACTCCTTTAGTGGTACTTTTCGACTCCGGTGCTACGCACTCCTTTGTGTCCCGTAAATGTGTGATAAATTTGAATTTGCCTGTTTCACCCTACCCCTGTGAACTTGAGGTTGAGACTCCAAAGAAATGGTAAAGTCCGAACTTCTTTTGCTTGTTTAAAATGTCCTTTGTCCATAGGTGACAAGAAATTTGTGGTTGATTTGGTTTGTTTGCCTTTGAGTCAACTTGATGTAATTCTTGGCATGAATTGGTTAGCTACTAATCAAGTCATCTTAAATTGCTTTGAAAAGACTGTTTGTATTCCTGATTCAGTTGAACTCAGAGATCATCGACTCTTAACGGCCAACCAAGTACAGGCATGTTTGAAACAAGATGCCCAAGTTTACATGATGATAGCCTCTCTAAAAGTCGAAGACCAAGTCAGGATAGATGGTATGCCTATAGTGAGTGAGTATTCCGATGTGTTTGAAGAAGTACAAGAATTGCCTCCAGAGAGAGAGACTGAATTTACCATAGACTTAGTACCAGGTACTGGACCCATATCTATAGCTCCTTATAGGATGTCTCCCGCAGAACTAGTTGAGCTTAAGAAACAGTTGGAGGAACTGCTAGAGAAACAATTTGTGAGACCAAGTGTATCCCCTTGGGGTGCCCCAGTGTTGTTAGTCAAGAAAAAGGATGGGAGTATGAGGTTGTGCGTAGATTACCGCCAATTGAACAAGGTAACTATTAAAAACAAGTATCCCTTGCCTAGGATAGATGATCTGATGGACCAGCTAATTGGAGCCTGTGTGTTTTCTAAGATAGACCTTAGGTCAGGTTATCACCAAATCCGAGTGAAGTCTGAGGACATCCCAAAGACTGCATTCAGAACCCGTTATGGGCACTACGAGTACCTAGTTATGCCATTCGGTGTAACCAATGCTCCTGCCGTGTTCATGGACTACATGAACCGAGTCTTCCACCCATACCTCGATAAGTTTGTAGTAGTCTTCATAGATGATATCTTAGTGTACTCTAAGAGTAGGGAAGAACATGTGGAACACTTGAGGATAGTATTACAGACCCTTAGGGAGAAGCGACTTTATGCCAAGCTTTCTAAGTGTGAGTTTTGGTTGGAGGAAGTGAGTTTCCTAGGACATGTGATCTCAAAAGGGGAATAGCGATGGGCAGTCTAAGGTAGAAAGCGGTCTTTGAAGTGGGAATCACCTAAATCGATGGATCGAGATTAGGAGTTTCTTAGGCTGGCAGATACTACCGTAGATTCATAGAGGATTCTCTAAGTTAGCCTTGCCTTTGACAATGTTGACCAGAAAGGAAAAGCTTTTGTGTGGGATGCTCGGTGTGAAAATGGATTTCAAGAGTTAAAGAGAGATTGACTTCGCCCCGCTTTAGTACTACCTAATCCAAGTGAATCTTTTGAAGTGTATTGTGATGCATCTAAGTTAGGACTCGGAGGTGTGCTTATGCAGAATAGACAGGTAGTGGCCTATGCCTCTAGGCAGTTGAAAACCCATGAAAGGAATTACCCCACTCATGATTTAGAGTTAGCCGCTGTGGTGTTTGTGTTGAAAATATGGAGGCATTACTTGTATGGTTCTAGGTTTGAAGTGTTTAGTGACCATAAGAGCCTTAAATATCTTTTTGACCAGAAAGAATTGAATATGAGACAGCGAAGGTGGATAGAGTTTCTTAAGGATTATGATTTTGGGCTTAACTATCACCCCGGCAAAGCCAATGTAGTGGCTGATGCTTTGAGTAGGAAACCCCTACATCTTTCCGCTATGATGGTTAGAGAGATGAGTTTGATCGAAGAGTTTAGGGATCTGAGCTTAGTTTGTGAGGTCACTTCTAAGAGTGTGCGACTAGGAATGTTGAAAGTCACTAGTGGATTACTGGAGCAGATTAGGGAAGGTCAGAAGACCGATCAACATCTTTTGGACCAGAAGGAGCTTATCGCTCAAGGTAGGGATATAGGTTTTAGTGAAGGGAATGATGAGATTTTGAGGTTTCGAGGTAGGGTTTGTGTACCTAATGTTCCTGAGCTTAAGAGAATGATTTTAGAGGAAGGGCACAAGAGTAGTCTAAGTGTTCACCCCGGAGCAACTAAGATGTACCAAGACCTTAAGAAAATTTTCTGGTGGCCTGGAATGAAAAATGAGGTAGCGAGAATTTGTCTACTTTGCTGACTTGTCGTAAGGCCAAGATAGAGCACCAAAAACCATCTGGATTCTTACAACCCTTGAGTATTCTGTATGGAAATGGGACAAGATAGCAATGGACTTCGTGTCGGGACTCCTAGGACTCCCGCAGAGTAGATGCCATCTGGGTTGTTGTGGACAGATTGACAAAGTCTGCACATTTCATCCCTGTGAATATGGAATACCCTTTAGAGAAGGCGACCAGGTTGTACATTAGGGAGATAGTGAGGTTGCATGGCGTACCTTCTAGTATTGTGTCCGACAGAGACCCAGGTTTACCTCTAGATTTTAGGGAAGCTTACATGAGGCTTTAGGAACCAAGCTCAAGATGAGCTCGCTTATCACCCTCAGGTCGATGGTCACCTGAGCGAACCATCCAATCATTAGAGGACTTGTTAAGAGCTTGTGTCTTAGAACAAACCGGTAGTTGGGATACCTTCTTACCTCTTGTTGAGTTTACCTACAACAATAGCTATCATTCCAAAGATTGGGATGGCACCCTATGAAGCCTTGTATGGCGGAAGTGTAGGACTCCCTTGTGTTGGTATGAGGCAGGTGAGAACCTTGTGTTGGGCCTGAAATAGTTCAAGAAACCACCAAAAGGTCAAAATGATTCAGGACAAGATGAGGGCCACTCAGTAAGCGTAAAAGCTATCATGACAAACGAAGAAAGGATTTGAGATTTGAAGAGGCGATCATGTATTCTTGAGAGTCAACTCCCAAGACTGGGTTAGTAGGGTAATGAAGTCGAAGAAACTTACTCCTCGTTTTATTGGCCCCTACCAAACTTTGAAAAAGGTTGGGGAAGTTGCCTACCAGATTGCCTTACCACCTTTCCTTTCAAACCTTCATAATGTCTTCCATGTGTCGCAACTCCGTAAATATGTCCATGATCCTACTCATATAATTGAACTTGATGAAGTACCATTGAAAGAGAATCTTACCTATGAGGAACTACCAAGGAGGATTGAGGACCAAGCAGTCAAGCAGTTGAGAGGGAAGGAGGTTCCGTTGGTCAAGGTTATTTGGGGAGGAGGCAATGAGGAGAGTGCTACTTGGGAACTCGAAAGTCTGATGCAAGCCTCTTATCCACACTTGTTTGACCACGGTAAGTTTCAGGGACGAAACTTTTTGTAAGGAGGGGAGGATGTAACGACCCTCATTTTTATTATAATTCTTGTGGCAGTTATTTTAATTGATTTCATTTCATGTTTGTGCATGAAAAGAGACTTTTAATTTAATTAAATGATTTTTTTGAGAGTTGTTAATAAAAAGAAAGGGGAGGGCGTATAATGCCTTGGGCTAGCATCTTATATGCATAGTTATTTTCCTTTCCACCTACCTAATGGGCCAACACCCATGGACTCTCTCCAACCCAACCCAAATAATAGAACCTAGGGCGTATGAAGGCATGTGACGCCTCAAGCCAAGCCCTAGCGCCTCCAAGCCTCTCTCTCTCAAGTTGATTCACTTGTTCCTTCTCCTTTCTAGCTCCAAACCCTAGCGCCACACAAGCTTGAAGGAGGCATTCCACGTTTTTCTTCTCTTGCATGATTCGATCACCAAGGTTAGGAGCAACTCCATCTTTGTTCTTCATCTGAAATTGGGTAAGTCATGACTCTTCTCCTTCCTATGTTGTGCCTCCTAGAAAATTGTGAGTCTTGAGGATTTCCAACGTTTCATATAGTTTTCTTTTACATTCAGTAGCAAACTCACCGTAGGATTGATTCTGAGTCATCATCATCCCTCTTTCTCTAAGGATTTTCGCAAGGACCAAAGGTAAGGGGAGATTATTGAAATTGGGGATATTTGAGGGAATAGGTGAAGGGGTTGTCCTTGAACCCCGTTGTGTGTTAATTAATTGAAAAAATTCTATTTTTCATGTATATACACGCTATGATTATTGTTTGAATAAATGATGTGGCTGCCATAGTTGTTCATAGATGTTTTAAGTGTTAGAAAAAATTCTGTTTTGATGCCTAGGATGTGGTTGAATTATTAGAGCACCAAATTAATATGTTCGTTAATTTTGGGTGATGAATTCCAATGTTGAATTGCGCTTGAGACTATATAAATGATTAAAATAGATGCTATTCTATGGATATTGTTAATTGAAAATTTTGTAATAATTTAACTTGTTTCGTTCGTATTTTAATACGCATTATTTCTTTGTAAAAATGTTACCGTAACTATTTTGGAATTAGAGAACCGGGTTAGAGCCTTAAGAATTACTCCTAAATATTAATCAAGATTTTTCCCTAAGTGTTAGTCTTAATTGTGATGTTCCTAAATATTTAGAATCGAAGAAAAATAGGTGAAAACGTTTTTAAAACAACAACGTAGCGTTGCTGTCCAGTTTTCGTTGCTGTTTGTTGTTTCTGTTTTGCTGCAGATTTTTAATTTGCTGTTTCTGTACAGTTTCTGCTTGTTGTATTCTGTGCAGTTTCTGTTTCTGCTGTTCCTGTTTCTGTTTCTGCGAAAATTGTGTTTCTGCTGTTTCTGTTTCTGCTTCTGCGAAAATTCTGTTCCTGCTGTGCTGTTTCTGTTTCTGTTTTCTGTGCGTAATCTAATTACATGACTAATTACATGTTGCTGTTTTGCCTCTGTTTTCTGCAGATTTGAATTATATGATTTAAAGATAAATATTTCTATGACAATTCATCGATTCCCTGTAATTATATTCTACAATCCATTTGTTATTTTGTGACAATAATTGTGAAAAGTCCACACTTGTGGCAATGACCTTGAAAGGATAAATGACCTTTTGTGCAAGTCACCTAGCTATTAGTAGCCATAATGGAACTTGAGTCATTCCTTGTGAGATGATCCTAGCCATATGGGCCATGATGGATTGTCGATGAAAAATTGAACTATGACGTTCGGAGGAAACCCGACCTTGTGTGTTTGTTTGTCATACAACCCTTGTAACGATGGGGAAGCACCATTGAAATGAAAGGTGGAGGCCATTATGAGTGAGCTCAGTGGCAATACCTCGGCCTAGAGGGTGAGAAGCCGAGTTTGTGATCCCTAATAATTTGAGTGTCGCGCCTTGGGTGGGGACCACTTATCGACTTAGCTACCCCCGACTGCCACCGACATTATCATCCCTAGTTGAGAGTATGCGGTAATAGAGTAAAACACCCGCGAGGTGACCTCTAATAAACCAAATATGTACTCCTAGGAGACTTCCCAGAGTAGTAGATGGTACCACATGCATAAGAAGTAGTGATGTTAGCATCTGCATTATTTTCTTTTGATAATTATGTGGCTATGAGAAATGATGAAATTTGTCTGCGTGCATTTGTAGATGATACGAGATGTGGTTACTACTTTATGTGAATAATGTTGTTACTACTTTATGTGAATTGATTATTATAGTGTGGTGTGTGTATATATATATATATATATATATATATATATATATATATTATTTATTCACCTTTTTCTCTCCAAATATCACTTTAACTCGATTTCAACGTACTCACCCCTCTATGGTTGTTTGTCTCTTGTCCTCCTATTTTCAATTGCAGACACTACTAATACCAGGACACGTAGCTAGTGGTGAAGGCCTCTTCTGCAGAATTATTTTATAGTTTTAATTCGAACATTTTCTGATTGAGACGTTGAGTCATTTATGTATTTTGTTACTGTAGTGTAAGTTGGGCTAAGTCAAGCTCTGAGGTGTGTGACACAGGTTTTCTTTTTCTTTGGGGGTTCGTATATCGCTTGGTTTTATTTTTATTTCACAAGTTCAAATAAGATTTTGAAAGAGAAGTACTTACTATGCTTGTTGTTACTAAATATTTGCAAACTGAATGATGTCTGAAATTGAATTACTCATCGAGTTATCCGTTGATCCTGTTTATATTTTATTTAAATTATTTATCGTTACTTCTTTTATGAAAATAGATAATTTATTTTAATTCCGCAACGACTATTATATTTTTTTTTGTTCAGTTTACCGAATCAAGATCAATTTGATGTATTTATTTATTTATTTATTTTCTTATTTATTTTTATTTAACGATTTTCGAAACGGGGATTAGAGTGTCACAATGTCTGACAGTGGTGTGCTGCTTCCTGATCTCATTCTAGCACGCAGTTTCTGATTTTGCAATCTACTATATGAGAAATTTTCATTCTTCTGCCGCAATAAATATTTTCTTTTTGAACGTGCTTCTGCAGATAACTCTTTGATGTCTTTATTTCCTTTGTTGTCCATGTCTTCAGAACATCAGACAAATAAGCATATAATGTAAATAAATTTCTTACATTAATTCAGCAGCAAAGTTATAGATATAAGACAAAGTTCAGCTGCTTCTCTTAATTCCAACAACTCAAAGGTTGATATCCTTGTGTGAAGTTATGTCCATCTTGAAAAATAAAAAAAGGAATCGCAGGTGTATGGGAGGGAAAAAGGAGGGAGGGAAAAAGGAAAGAATTTGGAATGCTGAAATCCTTATGAGCAACACAGGTGGAATGATTGTAAGACAGTTTTTTTTTTGGGGTTTCTTGGTGTTAGTCTTTCGTGTGAGGTCAGAACTTCCAGCTCACTGCTCCATTCATTAAATGCTTGTCTTAGTTGAAGGGATTTGGTGTCATCTTGGTTGACTGTATCTATTCTTTTTGACTTTTTGACAAGATAGTCACGCACATTATACAATGTAATTGAAGGTATTGGCTTTTAGCTTTTTGTTTTGCTGTCCTTGTGACTTATTTTGCGATAATGGCTTGTTAAAAAAAACATGAGTGAAGTAGACAGTGACTAAGTTAATGGTAGTAGGTAGGAGTGCTTTTGTGTGTCTGCATATCTAAAATAGGCTGCAATAATTACTTGTTATATCCTATTAGCTGCTATATCCTATTAGTTGCTATTAGTTAGATTTAGTTAGATACCAACTAATGAGACTGAACCTTCCTTAGTTACATAACTATTACTTACTTAGCAGGTTGTTTTATCGAAAAAAGTACAAATATATATTAACTTGATTGAAT
This sequence comes from Calophaca sinica, assembly GCA_037113605.1. NCBI lineage: Eukaryota > Viridiplantae > Streptophyta > Magnoliopsida > Fabales > Fabaceae > Calophaca > Calophaca sinica. Next base: position 72,111,320 of record CM073737.1, on the reverse strand, counting down.
ATATATTAAGTTCAAGTTGTTTGTGAAAAAAGAACTCCTACTTTTTCTATATATAGTTGTCGAGATCAACCTCTTCGAGATCAAGCTCAATCTGTCGAGATGAAGCTCAACCTGTCGAGATCAAGCTTCAACTCGACAGCTTGAGGACCAAGCTCAACCGAGATCAAGCTCAAGTCGTTGGTCCTCAAGCTGTCGAAATGAAGCTTGATCTCGCAGCTTGAGCCTGATCTCGACAGGTTGAGCTTGATCTCAAGCTGTCGAGTTCAAGGTCAACCTGTCGAGATCAAGCTCAACCTATCGAGATGAAGCTTGATTTCGACAGCTTGAGGACCAAGCTCAACCGAGATCAAGCTCAAGCTGTTGGTCCTCAAGCTGTCGAAATGAAGCTTGAATGAAGCTTGATCTCGCAGCTTGAGCTTGATCTCGACAGGTTGAGTTCAAGCTCAACCTGTCGAGATCAAGCTCAACCTGTCGAGATGAAGCTTGATTTCGACAGGTTGAGGACCAACCGCTTGAGCTTGATCTCGACAGGTGTGAATAGCTGTCGAGATCAACAGCTTCGAAATCAAGCTCAACCTTTCGATATCAAGCTTGACCTCGACAGGTTGAGCTTGACCTCGACAGGTTGAGATAAAGCTCAAGCTGTCGAGATGAAGGTCAAGCTCTCGAGATCAAGCTTGATTTTGACAGCTTGAGGACCAACAGCTTGAGCCTGATCTCGACAGCTTGAGATCAGGCTCTAGCTGTCGAGATCAAGGTCAACCTGTCGAGATGGAGCTTGATTTCGACAGGTTGAGGACCAACAGCTTCAGCGTGATCTCGACATGTCTGAATAGCTGTCGAGATCAACAGCTTGAGAACCAAGCTCAACCGAGATCTTTGCCTGTAGAAACAACAAATTCGAACAGAGGTAAATATCAGATATATGTTACAAAACGAAAATACGAAAATAAGAGGTAAAATAATAATGAGAAGAAGAAGAACAACCAACAATGGATATGAGAAAAAAAAGTCTTAGTCCTCGCCAGAAAGAAAGAAAAGAAAAGAAGAGAAGAGGAGGAGGAGGAGAAAGTATTGAGAAGAAGAAGGAAGAAGTACCGAAAGTTGATGCTGAGAAAGTGAAGTGTGAAGTGAGATGGGATAGCACAGTCTGTGAAAGAAGAAATGAGACTAACTTGTAATAGGAGTGATATAGCACAGTCTATAAAGCTGGTAGCCCTGCTACAGAGTTGACTACAAAACTATCATTTTTCGTTTTTTTTTTAATTGCTACACATTGCTACACAGCAAAATAAAATTGTTGAAGGACCGAAATCTCCTTGTTTTGGACAGGTGGCAGTAGCCTCAGGTGGGCATAATTGTTATTTCAACAGGTAGCAAATAGTATATATTTATAGTAGATAGATTATAGATTATAGATAGATAGATTACTGGAAGCAATTTTTTATTATAATTTTTTGTCAAAAAACCTTTTTATTATGATCAAGTTTCTCATTTTCCAAAAAAAATTGATTATATTAAAAAGTTTGAATAAACACATAAAACATTGTAAAAATAAATTTTATTCAAAAAAGAGGTTCTTTTCTATTTTTTTATTAGGCTTAAATATCATTTTAGTCCTTCAAAATATCCTAATATTTGGATTTGGTCCTCCAAAAAAAAATATAACTATTTGGTCCCTATCTTTTGAAAATGTACTTTCGCTAGTCCCTCTCTGTGATTTGTCTATTAAATATCTTATGTGGCAAACAGTAGTCCATGTCACTGCTTACACATGCATGATTTTGGTCCCTCAAATGTCTTAATTTTCAGATTTGGTCCCCCCAAAAAACTTGTAACTATTTAGTCCCTATCTTTTGAAAACGTACTTTCAATAATCCCTCTTCGTAGCTCCGTTAGACCCTCCAACTCTGTAATCTCTTTCGACTCATTGTCACCAGAAACGGCACCACCAATCGCACACCACCCTTTCACCACCAATTCACTAAGCCACCTTCAAAACCAACACCACCAACAATATATCGCAACCCGTAACAACTACCACCACCCACTTTATCCCTACCCCCTCCCTCAAATCCTAATCATTCAAGTAAGCAAGCATTCATTCATACCATATCAACACATCTGCATATGTTACTATTATTGACCATCTTGGGTTTCTCTAAAGGAAATGACCTAACTCCTAGTTTAAGTTCGAAGTATCAAACGTTAGGGTCTTCTATTGGTCATTGACCTTTCATTTAGTCCATTAGATGATCTTACAGTTATCAATACATGATTAAGGATGCTACTGGGATTACTTTAATCATTAAGGCTAATTATGACAAGTACTTAAGTTACCTAGGTCTTATAAGACACTATAATTGTATTCTGTTTTTTATGTAATCAGTTAATATTATTCTTGTAATCGGTCTACAATTACCCGGTTAACTTACTAAATGTAATCAATGACCTACTGTCTAATTCTTATTCCCTCAGTTCATTGTTTGTTAATCGGTTACACCCCTAAGTGGTAATCGGTTAACTATCATAGATGTTAGCTTTTATGGTTTAAATTCCATTAAATATAATTTAAGACTGCTAGTAGATCTGTTTTGGCTGTTATTCGATAGTTAATCAGTTACATTGCATAAGGTAACTGGTTAACTTTTGCAGAATGGAAAGTATAATCGCTTACCAGTTGAATGTTAATCAGTTACACCAGTTCTAATTCTCAATTTGGGATTTTTAACTGCTCACTTAAGCCTAATTACCATACTTATTCCTAATCCTATAATTTAGGGTGTTACACACAGTGTGCCAGTGTTTATAAGTTACATTTTCCCTTTTCAGCTTTCTTTGCGTATCAGATGTTATTTTTCTTTCTGCTTGCAGGGTATTTATTCTTCCCCTTTCCCTTTGGATACAAAGCTGGAGTTGTTTGAAACTTTGGAACTTAAATATGACAATTTTGATGCGGGTGATAGCAAATATGATGCTTTGGTGAGTGCTTATGTTGGTCTGAGATCCATTAGAGGTGTTAAGATGGTTTTCAATTAGATGAAATAATTAGTAAGGTTGAGCTTGATTTGTATATGATTAACAAGGTTTTTCTCATCCATGTGAAATATTTTCTTATGCTCGATGCACACAAGTTGTATGTTAAAATGTCGTCTTATGAAAGATCTTGCACTTTTTCCACACCATCTATGGTGGTGCTAGTGAAGGGAAGGGGAATGAATGGGTAGGGGAGGGGGTTGGTGGCTTGTCTTTTGTCACTGGACAGAGGGAGAAAAGTTAGTGATGGTGGCAGCAGGGGAAGGGGAACAGACAGATCATAGAGAGTTCTGATAGAAGTATATTTCCAAATGATAGAGACTAGACAGTTACTATTTTTGGGACCAAATCCAAATATTAAGATATTTGAGGGACTAAAATCATATTTAAAATGGGGAGTCAAATGCCAGATATTTTAAAAATCCCACGTGGCATTGCTGACTGGGATTTAAATTAACGGAGTTACGGAAAAGGCTAACGAAATTACATTTCCAAATTATATGGACTAAATAATTACGATTTTTTTGAGAGACCAAATCCAAATATTAAGATATTTTGGGCACTAAATTCATATTTAAGCTTTTTTATTAAAAGATCTGAAGCAACACGTCAACATCTCAAATTTTCAGTTACTCCCTCCATCTCATATTATTTCTCCTGTTTAAAATTTTTACTTGTATTAAATTATTTGTCACATTATAATATCGAGTTATTAATTATATTGTTCAAACACTACCCTTATTCTTATTTATTTATATTTCAAGTATCTTATTAATTTATTCTTCTATCTAACTTCTATTACAATAAGGGTATGTTAGTATAAATAAATTATTTTTCCTTACAAATGAGTTATGAGTGCAATCAATAATTTCTTGGGTGGCGCTAACCACACCCCCGAGTTTGCTGATCACACCCCCTGACACATTATAATTTTTTAAAATACCAAAAATACCCTTAACTCATATTAAAGCCACAACCAGATTTTTTGGGGAAGGGGTATACGTGATTTTAATTCACGTAGGTAAAAATTAATTTTTTTTGGGTGCTACGTGAATTCAAATCACATACCTTTACATGATCTCAAATTACGTACGTGAAAACTAATTTTTTTGGTGCTACGTGATCTCAAATCACATACACAAAAACTAATTTTTTGGTGCTACGTGAACTCAAATCACGTACTCTTACGTGATTTAAATTCATGTAAGTGAAAACTAATTTTTTTGGTGCTACATGATCTCAAATCACGTAAGTAAAAACCAATTTTTTAGGTGATACGTAATCTCAAATCACGTAAACCTACGTGATTTTAATTCACGTAACACTAATAAATTGGTTTATACGTACGTGATCTCAGTTTACGCAAGTGTACGTAAACTGAGTTTACGTATGCCCCTTCCCCAAGAAAAAAAAAAGCAAACTCGAACTGTTTCTGCATCTTATTTTTCTGAAAATTTTTGCTTCACAAAACCTTAAACAAATGGAATACATCATTTGTTTTTCTAATTATTATTACTCTGGCGTTTTCTGGAGTCATCGTTTTGCTTTGAATTTGCTTTCTCAATATGCTGGAAATTGAGACACTGAGAAATTGAGATATTCAGCCCAAAACCAACCGTGAATGAGGGAGAGAGATGCAGGGAGGAAGAAGAAAGGAATCGGGAGCGAGGGTGTGTGTGCAGGAGCAGCAGCGTGAGGGAAGAATGAGGGTGGGTGGGTTTTGAAAATTAAAAAGGGGAATAGGGGTAATTTGGTCAATTTGTGTGTTTTAAAATCTGACAAGGGGTGTGGTTAGCAAACTGGGGGGTGTGACTAGCGACAGCCTAATTTCTTTAGTATTTTTTTTTGTCATAAGTGACCTTCTTCAATTCGGGGCGAAGGTGCGAGTCTGACTGACTGACCCATTATTCTATCTATTCCAGAGAACGGGTCACTGTTCAAGTTTTCATCCGAATCGAATCATTCAACGCCGCAATGTTCCATAAATAAGTCATTAACGATTGTGTGTATTCTCAATCTATTTCATTGCCAGTTTATGCATGATGAGTGCTACAACGATGTCGTTTTCAAGGTTGAGGTATTTTGTCTCTGTTTTCAATCCCATTTTCCTTCTTTTCATCCAAACCCCACTTTCCTTCCTTGCTTCCCCTCTTCATTTTCAACCTCCTCAAGCCGGCTATACTCTCAGTTCGTTGACTATGACGACGCCGTTTACTTGTTCAATCGCTTGCTCCATATGCATCCCACCCCTCCCATCTTTGAATTTGGGAAAATTTTAGGTTCCCTTGTTAAGGCCAAGCACTACCCCACTGCTATTTCCCTTCTCAACAAATGGAATTCAGGGGAACTATGCCAGACTTTGTAACTTACAACCTCTTGATTAATTGTATCTGTCATTTGGGTCATATCACTTTTGCTTTTTCTGTATTGGCCAAGATTCTCAAGATGGGTTATCAGCCAAATACCATAACTTTGACTACACTCATCAAGGGTTTCTGTCTTAAAGGTGAGGTTCAGAAAGCACTGCACTTTCATGACAAGGTCGTAGCAATGGGTTTCACTTGAACCAAGTTAGTTATGGGACCTTGATCAATGAGTAATGTAAAATAGGAGAAACAAGAGCAGCCCTGCACTTGCTGACACATATCGAAGGAAAGTTGGTTAAGCATGATGTGGTAATGTACAATACAATTATTGATAGCATGTGCAAAGGTAAATTTGTAATTGATGTGTGTGATTTATATTTTGAAAGGGTTGCCAAGAGAATTTCTCCAGATGTTTTCACTTACAATACTTTAATTTATGGTTTTTGTATTGTGGGACAATTGAAAGATGCAGTCGGTTTATTCAATAAAATGATATTGGAAAACATCAACCCAAATGTGTATACATTTAACATATTGATTGATGCTTTTTTTAAGGAAGGAAAGGTGAAAGAAGCTAAAAATATGTTAGCTGTGATGATGAAAGAAGGTGTGAAACTTGATGTTCTTACCTATAGCTCTTTAATGGATGGATATTGCCTTGTTAATGAAGTGAACAAGGCCAAGGGTATATTTGACATTATGGTCCAAAGGGGAGTGTGTCCTGATGTTCATAGCTACAGTATCATGATTAATGGGTTTTGTAAGACTAAAATGGTGGATGAAGCCATGGATGTCTTTAAAGAAATGCATCGTATAAAGTCATTCCTGATACCGTAACTTACATTTCCCTTATTGATGGTTTGTGCAAATCAGGTAGAATCTCATGTGCTTAGGAGCTTGTCGTTGAGATGCATGATAGAGGTCAACCGCCTGATATATTTACTTACAATTCTGTATTAGATGCTTTATGCAAAAACCATCATGTTGACAAGGCAATTGCATTATTATCAAAATTTATAGACCGGGGTATTCGACAAATTTGCACACATACACTATTCTTATCGATGGACTGTGCAAAGGTGGAAGACTTGAGCATGCACAGGAGGTTTTCAGGATCTTTTGATTAAAGGCTACAATCTAGATGTCTATACATATACTGTTATGATCCAAGGGTTTTGTAACAATGGTTTGTTTGATGAAGCATTGGCCTTGTTGTCAAAAATGGAAGACAATGGTTGCACTCCGAATGCTAAAACTTATGAAGTAATTATTCTTTCTCTCTTTGTAAAAGATGAAAATGATAAAGCAGAGAAACTTCTTCGTGAAATGATTGCAAGAGGTCTACTGTAAGATTAAAAATAGGTAAGATGCTTTTCTAGTTACACAATGTTATTTTGAATTTTAATGACATCCATCTAGTCTTTTTTTCGTTTGATAATTAATTACACATAAAAAGGAAGATGGACTATGCAATGGGCTCACTATCACATTAGGTTTTGATTAAAGTCTTATGTTGCTAGGTTCATCTTGATATTCTAACCATAAAATGGTTGATTTTTCAAGTCTTAACATAACTTTCTGTGTTCTTCCTACTTCCCAGTGTACAGTTGAACTGTATATTTACTTAAAAAAAAAAAAATTCAATCAGTGCGCATTATTTTTGGTGGTTCAGAAACAAATGATGCTGAAATTGATGTTATTTTTTAGAGTATTGTATCTCTGTATAGTTTGACTATGTTTACGCCAAATCATAGGCAGAACTTCTCTTTTGTTGTATATTTCTTGAGGTCTTATTACTGAAAGGGAAGAGTTAAAATCATAAGCATACTTTTTTTGGGTCATTTGAGTTGTCTTTTGTGTTAAAGTTGCTAATATTTTCTTTTTGGTCTTTACTGCTTAACTGGCTGTAGCTTTTTCTCACAGGGCCTGATGGCCTGCACACTACCATTTCAGCTTAGGTGGTGCCTTCTAAATCTGTAATGTGAAGTGGAAAAGTCACTTTTCATTGGGTAGGTGCTGTTGTTTCCATTCAAAATGGGAAGCCCATCCTAGAATAGCATACTCTTTGGGAAGCTCAGCCAGTAGAAGAAGCAACTTGGGAGGAGGCAAACTTAATCAGACAGCAGTTTGGGTTGGGGGAATCATATGGGGATGGGGACCATGCTGAATGTAATTTGGGTTGTTGGAGCTTAGAGGGTATTCTCTAGCTTGGGAGCTTCTGATTTTTTCTTGTATTTTCTTCTTGTTAATACAAAAATGCAGTTTACTTATAGGAGTTCCTATCACCTAAACTTCGTCCAAATATACTAATAACAGGTAAGGAGGTGTCCTTCTTGTCTTGAAATTGATAAATGATATTTGTAGTACCAATTGCATGTGTCATACCATTTGATAGCACATGTTGTTCTTTTGTTACTTTTTGTTAAAATAGAGCTTCTTTAAGATGCACTTTTATTTGGCTTAGTTTTAGTATTTTAGTTGAAGTAGAAGTGGTTGTATAAACAAATCTATTTGAGATATGATAGTAATTGAAAATGAAGCCGTGGCTTTCATTGCTAGCTCAAATTTCAAGAAGTTGAAGTGTTAGTTTAAAAATAATAGAAAAATGAGCAGTAACTTGAATTCGATGCCGAATGATGGTGTAGCCATTGTGAAAGCTGCATAAACATCATTCTAAAAATACGTAGTAATTAACCTGCCATGATGTTGAATGAGAGCCTCCAACACTGGTCTAAAGGTGTTCTGAATGCATATTCTATTACTCGTAAAACTTGTGCAAATATGAAAATCATATATTTAGAAAGGGCATTGTTGTTGTACATGGTTTGTGGTGGTGAGAAATTTTGACACTTATATATCTTGATGGAATAAGTTAGTAGTTCAACTGGGAAGAAATGACCATTCCTTTATATGCATAATTTTGTGATAGGAAAAGCTAAGTTTGATTAGAGGAAAACTAAATGTTACAAATGCGACTAGTGGCTGAGCCTATATACATATTAGGTATTCGTTATGAAACATTTTGCCATGATGGTGTTGAGATGACCACTACTTTATCATCCTTGTCTTGCATGTTAAACCCTTTATGGAAAACTACGAAATTGTCTACTTTTCTCTTTTTAATTTAATTTGTCTTCTTAAACAAGAATTGTGTTCTAATTTCTTTCATGATTTTAACAAGAAAGTTTTTCCATGTCCACAAATTGGGTAGCCAATAATTGGCCTCCTGCTATTATGTTACAATGCAAAATCTTGTAATGAACATCTTGGAGGCTATAGAATTTAGAGAAAACTAGATTTCATCTTTGCGAATGATTTCAGTATATTCACCACACTGAATCTCAAAACTGAGTTTAGTATTTATACATCATTTGATTACACAATGCAGTTAACTAACAGCTGCTGAGTCAGCATGACAAACTAACTAATCACTGCTGACTCAGTATAACCAACTAACAACTCAGTGGCAGCTGTAAACAGACTAACTAACTCAGTGACAGTTGTGCTAGTCTATGCAAAGGACTATCATACACTTTATTACTACCCCTCAAACTCAGGGTGGGAATTGAGAATAGCTAAGCACACCGAGTTTGTCTCTTAGAGCTGTGAAAGACAGTTTAGGAAGTGGTTTTGTGAGAATATCATCCACCTGTTCCTGAGCAGGAACATAAGATACAACCAAGGACTTGTTAAGGACCTTTTCTCTAACAAAGAAAAGATCAAGCTCCATATGTTTAGTCCTTGAATGAAGTACAAGATTGTGACTGAGAGCCACAGTACTCTGATTATCACAGAATATCACTGGAGTGCTGACTGAAACCTTGAGATCATGCAAAAGAGATTGAATCCAGATTACTTCAGCTGCTGCAAGAGTCAAACTATGATACTCAGCTTCAGCAGTTGATTTTGCAACAAGTGGCTGCTTTTTAGACCATCAGGAGATTAGATTAGGACCCAAAAATAAGCAAGCACCTGATGTAGATTTTCTATCATCAACATCTGATGCCCAATTAACATCACAATAGGCCTTTAGATAAAGAGGAGACATCACAGAAGCAGGCTTCATAGCCTGACCAAGGTCTAGAGTACCCTGTAAGTACCTTAGAATACGTTTTACAGCAACCCAATGTGTCTCCAATGGTTGAGACATAAAGTGACATACTTTGTTCACTGCATACCCAATCTCTGGCCTAGTTACTGTGACATATTGTAATGCACCAACTATGGATCTGTATAAGGTAGGATCTTGAAAGTAATCTGCCCCATATCTAGACAGCTTTAATTTACCGGGCATAGGAGTAGAGATACCCTTTGCAGAAACCATATCTGCCTTCTGAAGAAGATCCCTGATGTATTTGGCTTGGGAAAGCAATAGAGAACCTGAAGATGAATGTTTTACCTCTATACCCAAGAAATACTCCAAATCTCTAAGCTGTTTTAGAGAAAATACAGCATTCAACTGATTAATAAGCAGCTGGACCAAAGTGCCTGAGGTTCCAGTAACTATAATGACATCCACATAGATTAGTACATAAAGACAAGCCTGATTTTTGTTATAGACTAGCAGTGATGGATCACATTTGCTTTGAATGAAACCAAAATTCAAAATAGTTTTTGTAAGCCTATCATACCATGCTCTAGAGGCTTGTTTAAGGCCGTAGATAGCCTTTTGCAGCTTGCAAATCATGGTCTTATCAGCAATTTCAAACCCGAGAGGCTATGACATATTGACATCTTCTTCTAGAAAGCCATGAAGAAAAGCATTGTTGACATCTATTTGCTTAATGGGCCATTTGTGAGTGAGAGCTAGAGTTAAGATGATCCAGATTGTGACTGGTATTACCACTGGAGAAAAAGTTTCTGAATAGTCACAACCAAACCTTTGATGAAACCCTTTAGCTACTAAACGAGCATTGTATTTATTTATAGATCCATCAGGGTTTTCCTTAACTCTAAATACCTATTTGCATCCTATAACTGATCTGCCAGTAGGTAAAGGAACCAGTGACCAAGTTTTGTTTGCCAAAAGTGCATCATACTCAAGTTGCGTAGCATGTTTCCAATGAGGAGAGGTTAAGGCTTGCTTGACAGAGGATGGTTCAGCTGTGGTTAGAAGTAATGTAGGTTGTAGTCTAGGTTTTACAATGCCAGACTTTGACCTGGTTTGCATGGGATTAGTATTTTTGGGAGGAGAAGGACTAGATGCAGAGGAGCTAGAACTAGAAGTAGATTTAGGATCAATGGTGTTGGAAGCTGTAGATGGTAGTGACACATGAGAAAATGGAGAGGACAAATGTGATGGCACAACATTTTGAGGATGAGAAGATACAATCTGCACACCTGCAGAAGTGTTAGAGACACCTGAAAATGATGACACAGTTGATGCACCTGACACAGAAACATGCCCTGGTGAGAGAACTCCAAGGGGAACAGAATACTCTTTAGGACTAAGGAAGTTTGAGAAGAATAAGAGATAGGAGGAGCTGATTTAGGGAATTTAAATTCATTAAACAGCACATCCTTTGAGATATATAACCTACCAGAATTGTCTAGGCACTTATAACCTTTGTGATGTGGAGAATAGCCTAGAAAAATGTATTCATCAGTGCGGTATTGCAATTTATTTTTGTTGTATGGTCTGAGTAGTGGGTAATAACTAACAAGCACACCCAAACACTCTCAAAAATGCAAAATTAGGAACTTTGTGAAAAATTTGCTGGTAGGGAATAGCATTGCTGTGATAAGGGGATGGCAGGCTATTTATCAAATACACAGTAGTGTGGAAAGCATGGTCCCAATAGGAAATAGGTAATGAGGCTTGAGACAACAAACTGAGTCCCATGTCAACTATGTGTATGTGCTTTCTCTCAACAACACCATTTTGGTGATGAGTGTGAGGGCAAATGACTCTGATGATGAATCCCTAAATTAGCTAGATACTGTTTGAAAGGACGAAATTTTCCTCCCCATTCAGATTGAAGAGATTTAATTTTCTTATTCAATTGGAGTTCAACTACGGCTTTGAATTGTTTAAACGCTGTCAGTGTTTCTGACTTGTTTTTAAGGAAATAAGTCCATGTATATATGTTAAAAGCATCTATAAATGAAATGTAATAGGTGTAACCCATGGAAGATGTCATAGGGGCTGGACCCCACAAATCACAAAAATGAGTTATAAAGGTTCAGAATATACATTATTAGAGAGATAAGAAGGTAATTTGTGAGCTTTTCCCTTACAACAAGCTACACAAAAGTCTTGAACACTTTTATTTGAAACTGAAACATTACAAATGGTCATTACATTCTAAAAAGTGTGAGCATTGGGATGCCCTAACCTATTGTGCCATAAGGAAAAAGAAGTAGAACTATGTAAAGATACATTATTATGAGATACTGAAGGAGGTGTACAAGAAATTGACAATGCTGAAGAATTAAAAAAGCTTGGAAGATGAGAGGAATTGGCTTTTAACTCTGCTAAGGAAGGCACTGGAATTTGAAGAGAGTATAGACCATCTTTGCTAAGATAACCTTGTAGAAGCACTTTGTGGTCAACCTGTGATTTGACAACACAAAAATAGGGATGAAACTCAAATGAGACATTGTTATCTTTTGCAAACTGACTAATTGAAACCAGATTTTTAGTTATGTTAGGCACAAGAAGCACTTTGTGGTCAACCTGTGATTTGACAACACAAAAATAGGGATGAAACTCAAAGGAGACATTGTTATCTTTTGCAAACTGACTAATTGAAACCAGATTTTTAGTTATGTTAGGCACAAGAAGCAAGTTATGTAAATGAAGTTTAATAGATGAATGAGTAAGAGAAGAAAAAGAAACAGAACCAACAGATTGGATAGGCAAACCTTGACCATTCCCTAGGAAAACATGTTCTTGAGTAGCAAGACCAGATGCAGTGGCAAGGTTACTTGGATTGGCAGTCACATGGTGCGATGCTCCTGAGTCAACAAACCATTTTTGTGACTGTTGTTGAGGTGTAGTAGAAGCAACAAATGCTTGAGGAGATACGAAATTTGCCACCGACGGTGTTGCAACTACAGGAGATTGTAATGGCAAAGCACCAGGAACCATAGGAGGAGGTGTCCACACCAAGGAATTCTGAGTTAGCCTAGTCTACTGATAAGGATTCTAAAACTGTGGAAACTACATGTTCCCTGCTGGCTGAGGTGAGAAATTAGTGTTGAAAAAATGATAGCAGACTGAGGCTTCATGGCCAAATTTGTAACAAACTTGACACTGCACATTGCCACGACCACCACGTCTAGAGTGACTGCCATGGCCAAACCTGCCACCACGATTATCACTGCGATAACCTCCACAATTTGCTCCAAAACTCGGTATCTGTGATCCAGAATCAGGTTGTGTGGCAACATTTGCTTGAGGTTGAACCTGAGTAGCAGGTGTTACTAGAGGTTGAGTGGTAGAGGCTTGAGTCAGGTTTAAGGAAGGTACCGAATTCAACACTTCCTTTTGTTTATTGATACGACTTTCATGTGCAAGGAGAAGAGACTCCATTTCAGAAAATTCAAACCATTCTGATTTACTAGAGACTGAGGTTACAAGAGACTCACACTCCGATGGAAGACCAGCAAGAATCTCATCCATTTGTTCTTGAATAGAAACCGATTCACCGCTAGAAATTAACGAATTAGTGATCGTTTTGATATTAATAAGAAAAGAAGCAATGGACTTTTCCCCTTTCTTCAGATTACGAAGATCAGAACATAACTGCGGCTTTGATCTTTAACTGACAATGATTATGTATCTTGTCCCATAGCTGCCATGAATAACGACATCCAATAACCTTCACCAAAATAGAGGACGAAAGCGATGCCTGGAGCCAGGCAAGAAGCAGTTGATCTTGAAGTTCCCAGGCTGTGTAAGCAAGATTCTCAACACCTGCTAGATGATCAACGTCAGAGAGATATTGCACCGGAATTTGAGGCGAAATGCAATAACGATGCACACAAAGGACCGGTTCGATCTATTCGTTGATGATATTCTTGTGTATTCTAAGGATCCTCAAGAACATGAGGAACACCTTAGGATTGTATTAGGCATCCTTAGGGAGAGGAGATTGTTTGCGAAACCAGAAAAGTGTGAATTTTGGCTTCAAGAGGTTAAGTTTTTGGGGCATGTCATTTCTCAGGCAGGAGTGACAGTTGATCTTAGTAAGGTAGAGGCCGTTCTCGAGTGGGAGCGACCGACTACTACTACAGAAGTTAGGAGTTTCTTATGATTGGCTGGATATTACTGTAGGTTCATCGCAGGGTTTTCCCAGTTAGTTCTTCCTTTGACCCAGTTAACCCGTAAGGGGCAACCATTTGTGTGGGATAAGAGCTGTGAGAACAGTTTCTTGGAGCTCAAACTCTGGTTGACCAGTGCACCTGTTTTGGTTATCCCCGACTCGACCTTAGGTTTTAAGGTTTTTAGTGATGCTTCTAAGAAAGGTTTGGTTATGTTCTGATGCAAAATAGGCAAGTGGTAGCCTATGCATCTAGGCAGTAAAAGCCATAGGAGGAAAGCTATCCTACTCATGATCTAGAGCTTACAGCTATAGTGTTTGCCTTGAAAATCTGGCAGCATTATTTATATGGTGCCTGATTTGAAGTATTCAGTGATCATAAGAGTTTAAAATATATGTTCGATTAAAGAGAGCTGAATATGAGGCAAAGGAAATGGGTAGGATTTCTCAAAGATTATGACTTTGATTTGAAATATATCATCTGGGCAAGGCAAATGTAGTTGCCGATGCCTTAAGCCAGAAATCTCTTCATGTTTCATCCATGATGGTTAAAGAAATGAAATTGTTGGAATCCTTTAGGGATTTAAACTTAGGAATGTTTTCAATAGGAGATAGCCTAATAGTGCGCCATTTGGAAATCACTTGTGGTTTTAGAGATCAAATTAGGAATGCCCAAAGTTTTGATGAAGAATCGCAAGCTAGGAGACATCATCCAGGATTCTCCGAAGCTAATGATGGTGTAATCCTCTTTCACCAAAGGACTTGTATTCCAAGAAATGAGGCAATCAAGAATCAAATTCTTGAAGAAGCCCACAAAAGTGGATTCTCGGTACACCCTGGTTCTACTAAGATGTATCATGACCTTAGACAAAGGTATTGGTGGTCGGGAATGAAGAATGGTGTAGGTGAATTTGTAGCTCAATGTTTGGTATGCCTGAAAACAAAGATAGAGCATCAGAGGCCTTTAGGTCCACTATAGCCATTAGAAATCCCTGAGTGGAAATGGGAGGGCATATCCATGGATTTTGTGTCAGGTTTGCCTCACACACAGTCTGGGTATGACTCCATTTAGGTCATTGTTGACAGACTAACAAAATCTGCTCACTTTCTACCGATTAAGTCCACTTATAATACGGCTAGAGAGATTGTTAGACTCGACGGAGTACTCACTAGCATTGTCTCTGATAGGGATCATAAGTTTACCTCCCGGTTTTGGAAACATTTCCAATAGGCCCTGGGAACAAGGTTGGATCTTAATACCGCTTATCATCCACAGACGGATGGTCAGACAGAAAGGACCATACAAAGCCTAGAGGATATGCTTAGAGCGTGTGTGCTAGATGACGGTGGAAGTTGGGATGAGCATTTGTCTCTAATTAAGTTTGCTTATAACAACAACTATCATTCTAGCATAGGTATGGCGCCGTACGAGGCACTCTATGGTCGCAAGTGTAGAATCCCTCTATGTTGGTTTGAGGTCGGTGAGAAACGGCTGTGAGGGCCAGACCTAATCCAGGAGACTACATATCAAATCCGTAAGATTAGGGACAAATTGAAAATTGCACAAAGTCGGCAGAAAAGCTATGCTGATGTGCGAAGGAAACCTCTTGAGTTTGGAGTGGGAGAGCATGTGTTCCTAAAATTCACTCCTATGATAGGCATTGTTAGGACACTTCGAGCCAAAAGTTGTATCCCCGTTATATCGGTCCTTTTGAAATTCTTCAAAGAGTTGGTTCGGTTGCCTATCAAATCGCTCTACCTCTATCCTTGTCAAGTATGCACAATGTGTTTCATGTGTCTCAGCTTAAAAAGTACATTCATGATCCTTACCAACCTTTGGATCATGAATCGAGACAAATAAGGTTAGATTTGACATACCAGCCTATACCGATACAAGTTGTGGATCACAACATCAAGAGATTAAGGAACAAGACCGTTTCCTTGGTCAAGGTCATCTGGGAAGGATCCACTCCTGAAGAGGCTACTTGGGAAACCGAGGAAGAAATGCGAGAACACTACCTATACCTGTTTTAATAGGTGTGTGCTTTGTCTAATTTTTTAGGACAAATTTTTTTAAAAGGTGCGTAGTAATGTAATATCCCGCCTAATTTAATTAGTTGGCTAAATTAATTTAGGCTTTATTATGTTCTAAATTAATGGTTGAGTAATTAAATTGGGTGTTATTAATTAAATTGGGGGTGTAAATAGAAATAGTATTTTGAGATTAAGAGGAAAAGGAAGGACTTTTTAGTATTTTGCCAAAGTTAAAATAGGGGCATTATGGTCTCAATTGCAAAACTCACTCTTCCTTCTCTCTTTTCCTCTCACTCACACACACACACACACACACTCTCTCTCTCTCTCTCTCTTTTCTCCTTCTCTCTCTCTCAAGTTCCAGTTGAAGAAAGAAAGAAAGAAAGGCAAAAGGAAAAGAGAAAGAAAAGGGTTAGGGTTTTGATGATTTTGTGAGAGATTAGAGTGGATTTGTGTGTGTTTCTTCAATCCTTGCTTCAAGAACCACATTGGAGCTGAGATTGTGTCTTTGGTTGAAGATTTGAAGAACCCTAAATTGAAGAAAAAGGGGGGACGCAAATCTGAGAAAGAAGAGAAAGAGGAGACCAAGTTTTCCAAGCTTCTTAGTTCATTCTCTTGAGCATATAGTGAGTTTTTCTCCCATAGGTGGTGGGCAACCAATAAGACCCCCATTAGGTTTTTCATTTCCTTTAATCATTCAGTATGTTTTTGCTTAAGTTCATGAAAATATAGTTGGAAATGATTTTGTTAAATGTGTTCATACACTTTAAATGAGTTTTTGAAACATTTGATTTGAATGCATCTTATTACCTTGTGTTAAATTAGTTTGTTTCTTGGTAAATGCCGTGGGAATGGTTTTGTTGATGATTAGGAATAGAGATTTGAAGTTTTGAGGGAAGTTTGGGTTGAAAAATCAGAAAATACTGTGAAATCACTGCAAAATCCGCTTAGCGCGTCAGAAATCCCAAGTCAAGATCCCCTTTTTGAGAATTATTCATAAACACCATACAATTGGAGTGAGTCTTAGATCATTGGAGCCTCCCATTAATTCTGAATTGCTGCTGGAGTTCGTGGAGACGTGAGGAACACACGAGAGGATCACTGCCTTACCGCAAGGGTGTCCCGGTTCTATTTACTCATGTCTTTTAGGAGTTTGGATTTATTTTACCTTCTTTTGTTGAAAAAAATTATGAATAGCTAATTTCATCACTAGGGGTGATGGGGGATATTTTACAATGTTCTTGATTTCTATTTAATTGCTATTTTGAATTCCTTATAATCCTTATGAATGTGTTGATCTTAGCATGCTTAATTTCATAGGAAGTAGCTAATCGTTATCAAATTAGTTAATTGTGGTAACATGATCATAGTTAACTAGTGGAACTCTAGGATCACAGAACTCGCTTTATACGCCGAATAGGTTATTGTTTGTTTTCAATAAGTTATTAGATTAACAAACTTGCATATTCTTAATGCTCTTTCCTTTAATTACCTTCTAGGACCAAACAAAGTAATTGGTTAGGAGGAAGGCTATTGCAAGCTAAGTAGCCCTTAGTAATTTAGAGTGAGTGATTGACATTCGATAAGGTAATACAATTCATAATAGCAATGAAGTAGACTCAGGATCTAGTATTAGTGAACCCGGTTCCCCTAGGTTTCTCCTATTCAATCTTGCTCTAATTATTTTGGTTCAAAGTTTTATTCTAATTTCCCTTAGTTTTCCATTCAATCCCAATCCAAATATCTCGTTAGCTTAAAGAATTTAAGATCTTTATTACGCTGGTACTTGCGCATTCCATGTGGGTTCGACATTCGGAGTTCTAATTATACTCCACTTTATTACGAGTTACGATTAAGTGCACTTGCCTGAGCCTTTTTGGCGCTGTTGTCGGGGATTGTTTAGCAATATTGGTTCAACGAGATCTTAATTACTTTAAGCATTTATTTATTTGTTGTTTTAAACTTTTATTTTTTATTTTACTTTCATTAATTATTTTTCTTGTACTCAGGCATCACAATGGAAGAAGAGCAAGAGCTCACTCTCGAAGAGTACTTTTCTCCTACTGTCAACATTCAGGAGAGCATAAATGGCCCAGCCATTAGGCGGCGAAACTTTCAGTTCAATCCTGCTTTAATCTCACTGGTGTCCATAGTACAATTTTCAGGGCTACCTTCGGAAGACCCACATGCCCATCTCAAGAGCTTCCGAAGAGTACTTAGCACTGTTAAGTATAATGGACTCCCAAAAAAGGCTATTAAACTAACACTGTTTCCATTCTCATTGCAGGGAAAATCTCAAGTTTGTCTAGACTCTTTAGCACCAAACTCAATCACCACTTGGGAAGATCTGAATAGCAAATTTCTCCAGAAGTGTTTATCTCTAGCCAAATTTGCCGAGATAAGAGCAGAAATAATAGCTTCAAACAGTCTGAGTTAGAGCCAATGCACGAAGCTTGAGAGCGTTTTCAAGAACTACTTAGAGGTTTTCCACACAAGGAATTTGCTATATGGATTCTCTTTAAGAACTACTTAGAGGTTTTCTTTTAATTTTTCTTTTCTTCTCTTTAAAGAAAATGGATTCTCTTTTCGTTTGTGAGTGTTGTGGTATTTTAACAAACACTATAGATGCAAGCAACAAATCCTTAGAGAATCAAATATCAGTTTTGGTTCAATTGATAAACTAAATGGAAAGAGAGACCTTGCTTAATCAACCAGAGCCTAAAGATGAAATCATCATTTCTGATGATGATGAGAAGTTTATTGAAGGTACTGAGTCCGACACTTGGTCTCAGACGGAGTCTGACATTCAAGCTGTGCTTGACATTTGGCCTG
This sequence comes from Calophaca sinica, assembly GCA_037113605.1. Lineage (NCBI taxonomy): Eukaryota > Viridiplantae > Streptophyta > Magnoliopsida > Fabales > Fabaceae > Calophaca > Calophaca sinica. Next base: position 72,092,788 of record CM073737.1, on the reverse strand, counting down.
AGGCTAATTCTGACATTTGGCCTGACACTGAGTCTGATACTTGGCCTGAAACTCACTTTGAAACTTGGTCTAAACCAGAGGTTGAACCCAATCATGACTCACAACCATCCCTGGAAAAAATTGAGGTTCTCGCAGAAGAGAATGATTCTAAGGAGAGCAAGAAAAACCTCCCAGTTTTTAATGAAGAGCAAGAGATGGAAACCCCAATTACTTTGGGACAGACTCTCTCATCAATATTGGTAAGGTAACCATTGAAGTTCACAAAAGAAAGGTAACTATTAAATCTAGCAAGGAAGAGGATATTTCACATTTTCTGAATTTTAACCCCTCTCCTTCAATTTCTAGTTACTATATTGATGATGTGGTTGCTGTTAACAATCCTCCTTTAATTTCTTGTGATTTTATCAATAAAGTGGTGGTTGTTAATAAGTTTGTTGACTTAAGAATACAAAATCCTTTAAAAGACATTATTAACCTGCAAGATCCTAGCATATTGGTGGAGGATTGCAAAATAAAGATTGCTTCATTCCATGAGTATTCTCCACCACCAAAAAGAAAGAGGTCAAGCAAGTTAAACCACGTGGTCAAGAAATGGCGAAGAGGGAATGCGTTAAATGCAAAATTCACTCTTGGAGAACCAGCTGGTTGACCACTTCTAAAGCAATCTGTCAAGCTCAGGACGTTAAATAAAGCGTTTCGCAGGAGGCAACCTGTGTTTATATTATTTTAGTTTATTTTATGTTTACCCTTTTATTTTGTCGATAGTTCTCTTTTCACTTACTTCATCTTGACAAAACTGTCGTTTTGGGAAGAAATTTGCCTACTGCACCCCCTCCAGAATAGGCTCGTGAAATCTTTTACAGGGGAGTCCCTTTCCACTCTTTACTTTTAGCATTTGATTTTGTTGTTATATCTTTATGTGCTTATGCTGTGATTACTAGCATTGAGGACAATGTTAAAAATAAGTGTGGGGGGAGTTAACCACTTAACATTTGGTGATTACTATTTTGAAACAAATTGAAGCTACTAAATTTGGGGCGAAAACTTAAAATTTTTCGAACAACTTTTTGATGCTTATTGAGATTATATAAATTTCTGAAAAACTGAAAATTAGAAATGAGCCCTTGATTGAAAAATTTTCCATGAAATAGCTTCTAAATGTAAGGATTTGACCCTGATTTCAGTTTGCGCATTGTTGGAAGATTATTATAACCCTATTCTCCATGAGAGTTGTTTTTCATTGGCTTTGTGTTCTAGAACTTGACATGTGACCATTCAAAACGAAACTAATTTTTAGAAATTTTTGGAAAATGATTGGGGCATTTAGGATTTGTTTCTAGCCTGCTACACTTTGCGATAAAATTTCACCATTTAGTTGACCACTTTGAGCTCTAAAAAAAAGTTTTATTCTATACCCTCTAATTTGATTGAAAAAAATATATTTGGGTACCGTTTTATTTAAAATGGAGCTGCTTGGTTTTGGTGACAGATAAATTCAAAAGGCAGAGACTTATTCCTAAAAAAAAGAGAAAAAGAAAAAAAATAAAAAAATAAAAAAATATTTGTAATGAGAAACTCTGAAAACAAGGAAAATGTGAAAAAAAGAAAAGTTTGGTGCTCTGTCTAAAAGTGATTATATATCTAAAAGCTATATTTTTCAAAAGGATAACTGCTCAAAATTGATTATTTATTATAGCCCTTGAAATATCCTTTCTTTGAATTTTCATACCTTAAATTTTTACCCCAGGCCTCATTACAACCTTATAAAAGTCCCATTGATTTCAAAATTGTTTATAAATAGTTAGTCGAGTTTTGGTCTATCGTCAAGATTATGGTAATACTTTGTCTATGAAAAAATTATCTGAATTCTCCTTACCCATTGATACACTTGAGAGATTGAAAGGGAGTGACACATTCTTAGTTGGTTTGATTTCAAAGGTGCTTATTTTTCTAATTATCCAATCAAGTGAAAAATAATTCTCTCAAAGAGATAAAAAGTTGTCTTTCAAAAAAATATTTACTCTGTCCCATTAATTGGTCAGCTATCATTGATAAAAAAAATTAGGAAATTAAAAACTAATTACTTTGCTTGAGGGCAAGCAAAGCTCAAGTGTGGAGGAATTGATAACACCAATATTGCATCATTTTTATAAGGATATTAGAATGTGATTTGAATAATTATTGAATATTATCAATTGAAATTCACTCTCTTTTAATCTAAATTGTGCAGAACTGGAAAATTAGGCAATATAGTGGTCAAATACAAATTTGGGCTTGAAATAGGCCCAGAATGCTAAGCACGGCCTTCGCATAATATAATGAAGCATGTCCATGCTCACCTGAAAAAGCAATTAGCCACGAGCGCGCCTCACGCGCGTCCACGCGCTCCCCGGATAGCTGGTTGGTATTTTAATCATATCTGGAGCTGTAGTTATCGGATTAAGACGTTCTTGGTGGCTTTGGAAAGCTAAGAGAATTTCCTAAAACTTTATCACAAATTGGATGGAGCACGGCCTCTTCATCATGGAGCACGACCTCTTCATCATGGAGCACGGCCATGCTCAGCCAAAAATAACAGAAAATCATGTCGGCAAGGTCGGTGACGCGTAAACAAGCTGTAAAGGGAGCACAGCCGTGCTGAACCCAAATTTTTGCCTATAAAAGGAACGCTCAGCAGAATATTTGAAAACTCCCCCGGGATTGATTCTCTCTCAATTCTTTTCTTCTCTTGTAATGTTCTAGTCTTATTTTGTTGTTTTCTTTATTATGTTGTGTAACTAATCCCGTCACTGAGGTGATGGGGGATCTTTTACTTTATTTGTGATATCTTTATGATTTATAATATGAGTATTTAAATCATTTTCATTAAATTATTCCTGGTGATATTTCTTTAATAAAAGAATTAGCTATTCTTTACACAGTTAATTAATTGTTCGGCGATCGTACTTTGAATTAATTAACAGAACTCTAGAATTAATTGAACCTGTGTATTCTGCCGGATCAAGGATTATATGTTTGTTTCCAGTCAGTCATTGAATTGATAAATCTATTGATGCTTTATGCTCTTTCTATTTACTTGCTTTGAATGATCAAACAAAGTAATAAATTAGGAGGAAGACTGTTAACATTGCATGATCATTGGGTGTTGTTGTCTGCAAAGTCAATTAGCCGTAGATCGGCTAACTTTCACAACGGTGATTCCCTTTTCTTCAAGCGATTACGCCAAGGAAGGAACTCTGTTCCTTAGCTATGGGTCCCTTAACTCACTCCAGAAAGGTTTAAGTCGGTGAACTAAGATAAAAACTGGGACGCAAAGGTAAACATAAACTGCGAATAAAAGCTTTGGGCGAAAAAATATAAGTTATTTGATTGATCGATCGTTTAAAATGTATGTACAACTGGGTATTTATAGTAGCAACTAAGAACTATCCCTATCTACCACGTTCAGTTGGCTAACACTGATACATTCCTAGTTGGCAGTTATTCGGCTGAGTCGTGCCATGCCCCCACTAACCACGATCCTAAAAACTAGGCGCATTAGTGCATTATGGCCACGTCCCTTCAACCAACGGTCCTCTATGTGCAAAGATCTCCTCAGATTCCCTCGCTCAGCTCCTAAAACCATGGGGAACAATCTTAATCAGTTTTTCCTTGGATATTTAATTAATTCAAAATTACTCCCACGTCACTCGACTCGTGGAGCAAGAATCTGATCCCATAAGTGACTCCATGCTATCCCCATGGGCCTGAATATCTTCCTTGAAGCCCAATCAGTCCAAGGCCCATGTATAGCTTCCAGTTTCCCGCTTTCGAACCTATCAGCTGACACGCCATATCGACTGGTAGGAACATCGGCTGCTGAACAATCGACTATTTGATCCATTCGACTGGGACTAGCTTCGGCTGGTTCTGGTGAATATTTTGGGTGTAAACAGGTGTTAATAGCTTTTGAATAGATGATTGGTAATCAGTAAGAATTGTTACTCATGTTATAAATTAATCAAATACACAGATATAAGTATTAGTGAACCCATTACCTTAGTGCTTTTATTATATAATTCATTTCTTAAATATTTTATAATTTCTTTTCTACTTATTTTTATGCACTCTTTGTTTAAGTTCACCTCGAATCATTTGTCTAAATAACAAATTGATCTAAGTAGAGCAGTAATCATTTCAATTCCCTGTGGAGACGATAATCTTTTATACTATAACTTGACAAGATCGTATACTTGCGATTTTGACCGAACAATGCTACTCATGCCTTCATAAATTACAGAAAGAAAAGAGAAAAATTTTATTGATTGAAAAATTGGGATTCTTGCCTACTCTTTAAAGTGAAAAAGAAATAGGTTGCTTGTTTTGGTTGATTTGTTTCTGACCCTTTGCATGATTTTTCTTTTTTTTATCATACCTAAACATTATTACCTTGGTCCCATTACAACCAACGAAAGACCCTTATTCTCCTCTTGCATGTTAAATAGATTCTAATAGTAGAGTTTTGGTCAATGTACAAGCCTATGGTAATGTCACTTCATTTGAAAAATCTCAGCATTAATGACTGTACCTATAAACACTTTGAGATTGGTGAGAGTGTGACTTGAAAATCACATGTTGTCAGCTTATTTGAACTTGCACCTCTAATTGGACATTCTTTCTATTGGCTTGTTTTGTGATACCATGTTGTTGTCTTACTTATGTTTTTGCCCCTATTAAGTAGAATTAGTTTTTCTTACTAAAATTACCTAAGTAGTTTGCTCGAGGGCAAACAAAGCTCAAGTGTGAGGATGTGTTAATACACCAATTTGACTACTTTTATAGGGCATTTTTAGTACCCAACTATACCATTTTGCATTAATTAAAGCACAAAGGTACTCATTTATGTCTTATTTTATAAAATTATCATGAAGAAACCACTCAGAGCAAAAGATACGAAAAAGGACTAAAAACTGTCAAGTTTTGGAGAGTTTTAGCACTACCGGATAAGCGGTACGACCTGACCTGCATGTGGTACGGCCGTACCTAGAGCAGAATCGCAGTAAGGGCGTACCCCCTCAGTCTATACCACCTGGCGCCGATGAAAAAGTCCAGTACGGCCGTGCCAAAGGCAGTACAGTCGTACACAGTGATGTCAGGGCTGCAACACGCATGGGTACGAGCCAACGTCACAAGAAAAGTTCGGTACGGCCGTGTATATGTATGGTACGACCGTACCCCGTCTCAGAATGTACAGATTTGAAAGCCAGATGACCTAGTTCACAGCCTAATCTATAAATAGGGGCTCTTAACCTTTTCTAGAGACCTTTTGACGAATTCTCAAGTCAAGAGCCCCTTTTTGAGAGTTATTCACAAACACCATACGATTGGAGTGAGTCTTGGATCATTGGGGCTTCCCATCAATTCTGAATTACTGCCGGAGTTCGTGGAGACGTGAGGAACACACGAGAGGATCACCGCCTTACTGCAAGGGTGTCCCGATTCTATTTACTCATGTCTTTTAGGAGTTTGGATTTTTATTTTATTTTTTGCCTTTTTTTGTTGCAAAACATTATGAATAGCTAATTCTATCACTAGGGGTGATGGGGATCTTTTACAATGTTCTTGATTTCTATTTAATTGCTATTTTGAATTCCTTATTATCCTTATGAATGTGTTGATCTTAGCATGCTTAATTTCATAGGAAGTAGCTAATCCTTATCAAATTAGTTAATTGTGGTAACAGGATCATAGTTAACTAGTGGAACTCTAGGATCACAGAATTCACTTTATACGCCGGATAAGTTATTGCTTGTTTCCAATCAGTTATTAGATTAACAAACTTGCATGTTCTTAATGCTATTTCCTTTAATTACCTTCTAGGACCAAACAATGTAATTAGTTAGGAGGAAGGCTATTACAATCTAGGTAGCCCTTAGTAATTTAGAGTGAGTGATTGACATTCGATAAGGTAATACAATTCATAATAGCAAGGAAGTAGACTCAAGATCTAGTATTAGTGAACCCGGTTCCCTAGGTTTCTCCTATTCAATCTTGCTCTAATTATTTTAGTTCAAAGTTTTATTCTAATTTTCCTTAGTTTTCCATTCAATCCCAATCCAAATATCTCGTTAGGTTAAAGAATTTAAGATCTTTATTACGCTGGTATTTGCGCATTTCCTGTGGGTTCGACATTCGGAATCCTAATTATACTCCACTTTATTACAAGTTAAGATCAGGTGCACTTGCCTGAGCCGCAACATCCTTCCTTAACCTTAAGACAAAAAAAGTCCTAATCCAAGGTCCTAAACATGCATATAAACAAGTAAACATGTAATCACACACAAGCATATATTCTTACGAATGAACCGGGTTTCAGAGTTGTGGATGTAACACATGCCCCTGGACCGTACATGATAATTCTCCCATGTCAACAGGGAACGGAGGCGACCGGGCCGGCCCGAAAAAGCTTGATAAAATATAGGGCTTGGGCATTAAGATGTGAGCCCGATTTGCAACCGGGCCTTTTTAGCCCAACCCGACAATGCCCGAGCCCGAATCGGGCTTCGGGCCGCCCTCAAATTTTTTAAAATTTTTAAAAAAACATATTGTTTTCATGTAGGTGTAAGTATTTTCTTTTCTTTTAGAGTGATTATTATTGTCCATGTAACTCCCATTTGGAGATTTATGGCTTACACTTAGACACTTATGCTGGGTTTTTTTTTTGTCTGATGGCCTAGCGGCCTACTACGCACTGCTAAGAGCGCTGAAAGGGGGCGTAGCGGGTTCGAACCCACGCCCAAGCATCCAAGCGGCAAATACTTTGTCAGTTGTGCTAAGCACCACAGACTTACGATGGGTTGTTTATATCCTTGTTGTAACAATTCTTCTCTTATTGAAAACATATCTCTGAAATCCCTATATTATATTTGTTCAAAAAACAAAAATCCCTATATTATATATATATACTTGTTTCATTTGTTTCCTAGGCCAATTAAACCACATGTCTACATCTACCAAAATATCCCTGTAACAATGAGTCAAAAAAAAAAATCCCTGTAACATGCTATGGCTCCTCGTGGTCATGGAAATTCTTGGCTTCCGAAGAAGCCTTTGTTTCACTTTTATTGGTTTACTATTATATTATAAAAGGACAAAACTTAGATAAAGTTCTTTAGGTGTGGTTGGTGCTGTTTCTCTCACAAAATAGGATAAAAACTGATTTGATAATGATAGTTATGAGAGGTTAGAAATAGTAGGAATGGACAGAGAGAGAAAAATTTATCTATTTTGTGAGAAGAACAACACTAACCACACCTAAGGAACTTTACCTAAGTTTTCTCCATTATAAAATACTATATGTATTAAGTAATATTTTTTGAGAGGACTGTATTAAGTAAAATAACCACAGTTTCCCTTGTAACTAACTAACTATGTTAGCTAGATTTCCCAACTGATCTTAACGGATTATATCTGTTTTTCTAACTGAACTGTGTTCTATATAAAGAACACTGTGTAATTCATTGAATCAAGCAATGAAAGTTAGTTTTTGCTTCGGACTGGGCCTAAGTCCACTCCGCCGAAGGTCATACCATTGCAATGGCCTAATCCTTCCACTAGATCATGGCCGATCAGCCCAACCGATCTACACCGTTCATCCTATCAACGGTTCCTAATTAACGTAGTCTCCACGCCACCGAACTAGAATCGTTGATCAGATCAATGGATCATGGCACGCCACGTATGACGTCGTGGCTTCATCGCCTTCCACGTACCCGAGCTCTAAACGATCCATATAAAAGGGGGACCCACAGCAAACAAGGTACGCATTCATTACATCACACTTACCTCATCTGAGAGAGTAACAGACTTGAGCGTCAGAGTGCCTTTTGCAGGTACCTACCCCCGTTCTCCGTCGTCACCTCCACCAGCTCACGGCGATCTCAACGACTTCGACCAGATTCACGTTCCATGCTAGGAGCAGTTTCTCAATTTAGAAAATCATTACTCCGTTTATCTTATTTTAACATGGTATCATCGAGTTCCAAAGATCTTGTGGATCCTGTATCGCCGTCACCGGTGCAAGCTGGGGTTGGTCCACCGCCGTTATCTTCCGCAACCACTCCTCTGAATGCTGCATCCATCACTTTTCACAAGTGTGAGAGATATGGAGCAGGCTGGGTAGGGGTGCGCAAGACAGAAACCAGGGGTGTATGAAGTAAAAGGGAGAAAGAATGTGTTGGGGTGCAAAAAAATGGGGGAGGTGCGCACATGAGCAAGGGGGCGCTGGTGTTAGGCTAAGAGCCCACACTAGATGACTACTATTTGCACCCCCCAAAATGCAATTTGCAACCGCTATTCAAAATTTTATTTTATTTCTTCTTTTCTTTTTCTTTTTCTTTTTTTGCCTTCTTTATATTCTAAGACCAAAAATAATAATAATAATATTATTATTATTATTATTATTTTATTTTTATTTATTAGTATTTATTATTTATTCATAATAAGCAAAAAATTAAAAGAAAATGGATCGGACAAAATTAGAGTATGACAGTATAGATTCTAAATTGACTAGGATCATAGTCTCCTTCATCAATCACATCACATAGTACCTACAACCGATGTTGTTAGTTTGTTTCGCACACTATAAAATGAAGAACACTTAAATCAATACAGATATTAGCACTCTAAATAAATTATATTCCCATGTCGACATTGTAAAATACCTTAATTTGTTTCCATTTGATGTTATTGTCCTTAGGGCACCTTTAGCGCTAGTTTCTTAGAACTGTAGCAGCGTGAGTTAAAAAAAAATTGCTGATCTGGAGATGTGAGTTGCAGCTTGGTTTCTTAATTTTTGGTCAAAACAACAATACAACTTACGGCATTTGGCTGACATAAAAGAAAGAGATAGAGAGAGCAAGTTTTAGGTGGGCCAGCATTATCAGTTCACTAACGCGATTTTAATTGTACCGCTGCGAGTGCTCTTAGACTTTGGTACCAAAGATCCAACATGAGGGCGATAAAAAATTACATCCCTCTTAAAACACAATCAAAATTCAATGTAAATAATAAATTTTCCATGAATACACACCCACACACCCACTTTTCACCCAAAAAAAAACCCACACACCGACTAAGCATTGCGTATGAATACTTACAGATTAACCATGTTTTTTATTGATTGGTGATTTTAAGGATTACCCAACACAGGGTCCAGATAATGTATTATCCCTTCCTTGGGATTGATGGTGGCACACCCAATGTGACCTACAAAATTGAATAGTGAGCGAACATTGACAAAAAAGATTATTATCACAGATGAAGTTTAAAAAGAGTCTCACACTAGTTGGATCATAGTCATCAAAGTGATACTTTTGCATGCCTTTTCTTTGCTTAAAAAAAATAAAAATAAAATGCACATGACGAATGAGTATAGCACAATTTGGGGGGAGACATGGACAAACCAAAAAGAAAAAGAAGATAAAAAAAGGTAAACTCAGTTTGTCAACGAAGTCGACAATCGACGATGATGGCGACTACTTCATAAATTACTCAAAGCAATTTTTCATGGTAACAAAATAAAAATAAAAATAACATGCGCTTATTTTTCATAAATTACTCAAAGCAATTTTTTATTATAATTGAATTTCTCGTATATTTTGCTTAAAATTTTTTTTATTCAAAAGTTTGAATAAATACATATAAAATTCTTAAAAAGGAGAAGTTGTTTTTGCATTAAAAGATCCTAAACAAATACTCCCTCCGGACCTTTTTATAAGAGATAAAATGACATTGTTTTTTGGTCCTAAATATTAAAAACAAACATAAATTTTCAAATGCATTAAAAAGTAAATTCCATTTAGACCCTTAGTTAAGTCTCATGTGTGAATTCGAGTAAATTCCATATATACCCTTAGTGGAAGTAATTAAGGAGATGCCATTAATTAGAACTATGAGCCACTAATTTTAATAAGAATAGTTTTAGAGAGAAGTTTAGGTCTTTGAGTGTCTTAATTAAATAGTTGTGATTTCTTTTTTTTTGTGGGGAAAATAGAGGGCTGAAGCCCAACAAAACTACAAAGTAACTAGACGAGGAGTAGAAACTCCAATTACATCAGCAATAAGCATAGGTCGAACACGAGCCAGAGGGCTCTCATAACGAATGATATACATATCCTGCTCACACCTCAAGTTAGCTAGAATATCCGCACACTGATTTGTCTCACGAAACGTATGACAAACTTTAATTTCCCAGTCCATTTGAATGAGTCTTCTGATCTCTTGAACCAACCGTCTCCCCATGGGACTCACACTCCCAGTTCCCATAACATGCTGAACCACAATCTCAGAATCAACATTAACTTCAACTTTATGCAAACCGAGTTCCTTAGCAATCCTCAGCCCTTCAAGAAGACCCCCCAATTCAGCTATATAAGCTGAACATGTCCCCAAAAATCTGGAAAAACCACACAACCACTTACCATCCTCTCCCCTGATCAACCCACCACAACCAGCTCTAGCCACACTGTGCTTGAAAGCACCATCCGTATTGAGTTTTCGCTAACCACACTTAGGTGGCTGCCACCGAATCTGCTGCACAACTTTCGGCCTCCATTCCACCAAATTGCCAAGAACTTTTGCATTAGCATACTGCTTAACCGCCTTAAAAATAGCCTTCCAAGACTGATTTGGTCGCACAAAAGTACTGTCATGAGTCTCTTTATTCCTCCATTGCCAAAGAAAATGACACACCACTGCCCATATAGCAGTCCAATAGCTCTCAACATCCCACCCAAAGTGACTATGCAAATTGCTAGCAATCCAATCATTCAAGGAGCTGCCAAAAAACTGATCTCGAGCATCAAGTCTAACCACATTGATCCAAATAGCCATAGCATGTGGGCTATCCATGAGCACATGAATTGTAGACTCAATTCCATCACTACAAAGCTTACAATATGGTTCACCAAAATGCATTTGAGCCTTCCTTAAATTGGTTAGTAATCGATCATGCCACACTAACCACAGGAAGTGTCTAACTCTCTCAAGCACATCCAACTTCCAAATCTTCATCCAATTTTTTTTCTTTTGCATTTGCATTATGAAAACCGCACAGCAACTTGTAAGTCACAGAGACCGAATACTTACCTTGATTATTACCTGGCCACAAGCACATATCAGCACCAGCCGCAGGCAAGGGAGGGCACACGGCCAACAACTTGAACAGAATGTCATTAGGCAGCCAGTTACTCAACATTTCCAAATTCCAACTACCCGAAGGAGTGACTAAATCCGCCACTGAACAATTAGCAACACCAGGAGGCATCAATAAAGTTAAATCTGAAATCTTGAGTCCTGGTTCTATCCAACTCGTAGACCAAGCATTAAGCATAGTACCATCACTAACCGACCAGTACTCAAAACTAGAATAATTATGCCAAAGTCGCACCAAACTCTTCCAAAGACTCGAGTCTCCAGCCTTGGACACCACTACATCCGGCTCAGAGACATTTCTGAAGTACTTACCACGCATAACTTCACACCAAAGAGCATCATTTCCACACTGAATCTCCCAACCAAGCTTTATAAGACAAGCTGCATTCATCTTATCCAGCCTTCTCAGTCCAAGACCGCCCAAATGCTTAGGCTGAGTGACCACCTTCCAATTAACTGCATGAACTTTCCTAGCCCTGTCATCATCCCCCCAGATAAAGGAACGCTGCAGCTGCTGAATTTCTTTGAGACACCCCTTAGGAATGGCTGCTGTCATCATTGGATAAATAGGCAACGCTTCAATCACTGATTTGGCCAAGGTGACTCTCCCTGCAAAAGACAATTGCTTAGCCTTCCACAGGGCCATTTTAGCCTTAACTTGGTCAATGATGTACTGAAAGTCCGCTCTTTTAGGAGCCCTCCCCAGCAAGGGGACCCCAAGATACTTACCAAGAGACTGGGTTTCCACAAACCCCGATATTTGAGTAAGGAGGATACGAGTTTCACTAGCAATATTTTTGGAAAAAAAAATACTAGTTTTGGTGTTGCTTACTTGTTAACCAGATAGGGAGCAAAACAGATTGAGCACCCTCATGACACACTGCATTTGCTTAGTTGTAGCTTGACCAAACAAAAGGAGGTCATCCGCAAACATGAGATGAGAGACCAACGGGCCATTCCTACCAGCCCTCAAAGTTCTCCATTCACCATCTTCCGCCGCTTGAGTGATAAGATGAGAGAGCTTATCCATGCAAATAACAAAAAGATATGGAGAGATAGGGTCACCTTGCCGTATACCACGCTGAGGACTAAAGAAATCTGCCCTCGCTCCATTCCACTTCACATTAGTTCGAATACTTGTCACTGAATGCATGATGACATCAATAATATCATTAGGCAAACCAACCTCTTGAAGAGTCTTCCAAATGAAACTCCAACTGAGCTTATCATAGGCCTTAGAGAGATCAACTTTGATAGCAAAAAAACCAGTTTTTCCTGTCATTTTATGCATACTGTGAACCATTTCCTAAGCCACACCAATATTTTCATGAATACTCCGACCAGGGACAAACCCTGTTTGATAAGGAGACACCACATGAGGGATGATTTCCTTCAATCTGTTCACAACCACCTTACTGACAATCTTATAGATGGTATTACAAAGAGTTACAGGACGGAATTGATCAACAAACTCCGGCTTGCTCACCTTGGGGATCAAACAAATGTCTGTAATGGATTCCTCCACACCTTTCTAACAAACTCACAAATGCTATGAGCAACTATCTCCCAAGAATGTTGATAGGAACCTGCCGGGAAGCCATCAGGCCCAGGGGCTTTCCACGGCCCCATGTTCAACACTGCCTGCTTTACTTCAAAGTCACCAACTGGCTCAATTAATAACTGTAACAATTGATCATCAATTCTAGGATAAGAGATCCTAGTCTGAAACCAATTGCATGTGGCACTAGGATCATGAAACAGGCTCATATAAAACGAGTTGACCATCAACTTCAACTGAGATTCATCATCAACCCACTCACCATTACTATCTCTCAACATCAAAATTCTGTTTTGCCTCATTCTATTAATGGTTTTAAGATGATAATATCGAGTATTCCTATCACCATCAGTTAACCATTTGGCTCTAGACCTTTGGAACCATAACAACTCCTCCTGATACAAAATATGAGAGAGTTCCTTCTGCACCTTGTCCTCTAATCTGTACAGATATCTGTTGCCTCTCCCTTCATGAATAGCTTTCTGGATACCATTTAACCGAGCCATCAAATGTCTCTTAGAGTTGCGGACTTGCTCAAAGGTATTTGCTTTCCAATCCTTGAGCACATTTTCCATGTTCATCAAATTAAGTGAAGAGTGATATTATAGTCCCAACAGGTTTGCACACACTCCTTGTAAGAATCATCAGCTAGCCATGCACTCTCAAATCTAAAGAGCCGAGGAGCATTCAGATGATTTCCTCCAAAAGGACAAATCAACAAGGGGGTGATGATCTGAGTACTCCACCCTTGGAAGGACTTTAACAAATGCCTCAGGAAAATTAAGCCTCCAATTATCATTGCACATTGCCCTATCCAGTCGAACAAAAATATGGTTTCCATCACGATAGACTGGACCCCTCCAAGTAAACTTTGTACCACTCGCACCAAGGTCTAAGAGGTGGCACACATTAATTCTGTTGGCAAATCTCTGCAGCTTATAGAGGTCAATAGGAGCACCACCTTTCTTTTCTTCTATACTAGCTATATCATTGAAATCACCAGCCAACAACCAATCACCTTGCATACCATCAGCCATAACTTTAAGTTCAGTCCACAACGGTCTTCTCTGCTCCTCCTGGGGGCTAGCATAAACCGAAGTGAAAAACCACTTCCTACTCCCATTGATGATCACCTTCATATGAATAAATTGGAAATGTCTCATGAGAACTGTTGCCTGAACAATCCCATCATTCCAAGCAACAACAATACCTCCAGCAAAGCCTCTAACTTCAGTACAACTAAAGCCATTGAAGCCCAACAATTGAAAGGTTCTTCTCAATTTTGTAGGGTCCACTCTAGTCTCCATTATCACCAAAATATGAAGATGATGCATATCCAAATATTGTTTACAATTACGGAAAAGCTCCATATTAGCTGCTCCACGCACGTTCCAAGACACTATCTTAACGTTATAATCCATTAAAACCTTGGTCAACATTCATGGTTGCCCTATCAATCTCTCTAACTCCAGCTCCTGGAGTCTCTTCAACCTCCATTTCAGAATCCTCATTACCCAGGATACCATGGTCATTGGCATCCATGAAATCCTCCTTCTCCTGCAGCTCGAAATCAGCGTGACACTCTGCAGAGGAAGTGAGTTGGGGGGTGTGTTTATCAAAATCAGGGGGGCGGGTAGCATGCTGAGCAGATAGCCCATCTGATGCCACGCCACCACCCTTATCATTCTGGGTCACAAAAGTATGAGTTACCTGCCCAACCCGCACTGGGCCAGGCCCGCTCTCCTTGTTGTATGCTGGGCCACTTACGTTTCTCATTTTTTCCCGTTGATCCATTCGTTTAAAAGCCTCTTTGATGTAATCTTCCATGCGATTCGGGTCCAAAATTTCCTTCACTTTTTCACTAGGGCTACGTAAATCATGCGCTGGTTTACCTTTCTTAGACGCACGTGGTTCCTTAATAACAACACCGCTGCTCCCGTTATCGGTTACTCCTTTTTGCCAATGATTGCTCGAGTGAGAAGGCCCAGCAATTGCCTTCCCTGTTTTGGCTATTTTCTCGTTCTCTCTCCTCATCACCTCCTCCTCATTCCGAATAATATTCACTTTAGTAACAATATTTCCATGCATATCTCCTGATTGATTGACTAGATCCTGCCCTTCCAAATCTGGAGTAGAATCTTGGAGTGCCCAAAAACGTGATCCCATGATACTCGGCGCTGCAACAAATCTCTCCGGCACCACCGTTCCATCCACACCGACCACCGTATTCTCCTTATCCTTCCCTTTCCGTACTCGTCTGGGTTTTTGAACCACCATCCACGGGCCAACGTCACTACCACTGCCTCCATTACCACCTATAGCACCACTATTATCTTCTTTGGATTGCACCCTATCCAGACAACCCTCTTTGTAATGTCCAAACCGGCCACATGTTAAGCACAACAAATGCAATCTTCATACTCAACCTTGTAATGCTTGCCTTCTCTTTCAAAAATTGCCAGAAGCGGTTTATTGAGATCCACCTCCACATACATCCTTGCATACTTCCCTCGCTCATAGAGAAGAGTGTTTTTATCTACCTTGACTGTCCTCCCAATGCGGTTATCCACAAAATAAAGGAACTCGTGGTCGTAATACTCAACCGGCAACCCCGAGAATCGGACCCAAACAACCACCTTCTCAATGGCTTCATTCTCTGGGTGAAAGTTTGGAGTCCACTCCCTCACAGTGAGGTAGTGGTCATAAATCAGCCATGGTCCCTCCATCAGTGCATGATCGCGATCTTCCTTGTTGGTGAAGGTAACTAGAAAATAGTCATGCCCTAGGTCAATGATGCTTATCACTCCGTTCCTTACCCACATCTGTTTCAACCTGTTTTCCAAAGCCTTGAACCCTATTTTTCGGCCTAGCAGCTTCATAATAACACCATTCTTCCAAGGTTTCCGGATCCTCTCCTCCTCTTTCTTTGAAAGTATAAATTCCGGGCAATCATGGATACCCCATTTTTTCTCAACGATCCTCATTCCTTCTTCAGTATCCGCTACCTTCTCCAAATCATCTTCCTCATCTTCCATGTTATCTCATCGCTATCTCCTTCAGTGATATGTCCGTCTTCACCAGAGACTCCAAGGAATGTGTCCTTGTAGGACTTTGGACCATGACTTGCACCCTCTCCATACAGACTCCCCAGCATGTCCTCATAGGTGATAGATAGCGTTGATTTGTTAAAGAAGAGTTGATCTCCACCTTTAACTTTTTTGGAGCTACGAACCTTCAAATCCTCCTCCTCCTTTGTTGTGCCGTTCACGACCTCAGTTGGAAACCCTAGCAGAGCATTCGCAGACATGTCGGTTACTAGTTGTGATTTCAATGGTATTCTTTGGTATGTGTGAATTCAAGTTTTGTCTCTTATAAAAAAAACCGGAGGGAGCATAAAAAATTCTAAACAAGAAGTAATAAGTCGCAAATCTTCATTTCCCTTCTTTCAAGGGGAAGGTGATCAGTACAATTTATTTAAGTATACGGAAGTGGAGGTGATCAGTACAATTTATTGGCTCTCGCTATCTACACCCCCTAGTTTTCTAACCACACCCCCTGTCAGAGTTAAATCACACAAATTTACCAAAATATCCCAAAACCCATTTCTAATTTTCAATATACACCAAATGTGTGAATACCCAAAAACGGTGTGAAAGTGTTTGGGCGGAATTGGAAGGGGAAGGGAAGAGGATGGTTCCAAGTCGATAGAGCCAACGTCGTTTGCATTTGTGAGCTAAACTTACGAAAAGAATTCACGGTGAATAATAATCTGTCACGTTTGGGAAAACCACGATTATCGCGTAGGAGAAGATTTTGTGATGTGGATCTGAGAAGCAATACATGATTAGGAGCAGTTCCAAAGAGAGAAGATTTGTAACTGTTGTAGGGTCGAACCAAAACTGGAAGAGCTTGGCGCAGTAAGCAAGTGCTGTTGGCTGAGAAAATTGAGGATGGTATACGTGAACTCAATTCACGTACCATTGCGGGAATTGAGATCACGTAAGGGTACGTGATTTTAGATCACGTAATACCTAAAAAATTGATTTTTACTTACGTGATTTGAGATTACGTAGTACCAGAAAATTTGATTTTACCTATGTGAATTATTTTAGATCACGTAACATCCAAAAAATTGGTTTTTCCCTACGTGAATATACTTGATTTTAGATCACGTAGCACCCAAAAAATTGGTTTTTACCTACGTGAATATACTTGATTTTAGATCACGTAACATCCAAAAAATTGGTTTTTAGTTACGTGAATTAAAATCACGTAAAGGTACGTGATCTCAAATCACGTATACCCCTTTCCCAAAAAATCTGCCTGAGGGGAAAAATTCGCTGTGTTGTTCATATATGCGTTCACTTCGCTGCCTTTTGCGAATCCGTGAAATGGAAAACTGATAACAAACACCGTTTCAAAACAAACCGAGATTTGCAAATATCTAGCACCGCATCCCCTCAGGCCTCAACAAAGCATCGTTTTTTTTTTTTTGGTATTTTTGGTTGATGGTTAAATATAAATAAAGGGTATTTTTGGTATTTTAAAATATTTTTTTAAATGTCATTTAAGAATGTGAGTTCAATATTTATTTATCCAAAGTGCTAATAGAGTTGGGAAACATTAACCCACAACGGTCCGAGCGAGAAGGATTGCTCTGCCTGCCAGCCATCTTCTTCTTTCGGAGTGATTCTGTTTCCTCGTTCTGTTTCGAGGTTACCGTCGTCGACAATGTTGTTTTCAAGGTTGAGGTATGTTGTCTCTGTTTTCAATCCCATATTTCCTTCTTTGCTTCCAAACCCTACTTCCCTTCCTTGCTTCCCCTCTTCATTTTCAACCTCCTCAAGGCTATACTCTCAGTTCTTTGACTACGACGATGCCGTTTCGTTGTTCAATCGCATGCTTCATACGCATCCTACCCCTCCCATCTTTGAATTTGGCAAGATTTTGGGTTCCTTTGTGAAGGCCAAGCATTACACCACTGCTGCTTTCCTTCATCGACAAATGGAATTGAGGGGAATTGCGCCAAACATTGTTACTTTGAGAATCTTGATCAATTGTCTCTGTCACCTTGGGTATATCCCTTTTGCTTTTTCTGTATTCGGCAATATTCTCAAGAGGGGTTATCAACCAAATACCATTGCCTTCACTACACTCATCAAGGGTTTCTGTCTTAAAGGTGAGGTTCAGGAAGCACTGCACTTTCATGACAAGATGGTAGCACTGGGGTTTCACTTGAACCAAGTTAGTTATGGGACCTTGATCAATGGGTTATGTAAAATAGGAGAAACAAGAGCAGCCCTGCACTTGCTGACACAGATCGAAGGGAAATTGGTTCAGCCTAATGTGGAAATGTACAACACAATTATTGATAGCTTGTGCAAAGATAAACTTGTTAATGCTGCATGTGATTTATTTTCTGAAATGGTTGACAAGAGAATTTCTCCCAATGTTGTCACTTACAATACTTTAATTAGTGGCTTTTGCATCGTGGGTCAATTGATAGATGCAATCGGTGTGTTCAATAAAATGATATTGGAAAACATCAACCCGGATGTTTATACTGTTAGCATATTGGTCGATGCTTTTTGTAAGGAAGGAAAGCTGAAAGAAGCAAAAAATTTGTTAGCTGTGATGATGAAAGAAGGTGTAAAACCTAATGTCGTTACTTATAACTCTTTGATGGATGGATATTGCCTTGTTAATGAAGTGAACAAGGCCAAGGGTATATTCAACATTATGGCCCAAAAGGGAGTGGCTCCTGATATCCACAGCTACAGTATCTTAATTAATGGGTTTTGTAAGACTAAAATGGTGGATGAAGCCATGAATCTCTTTAAAGAAATGCATCGTAAAAAAGTCATTCCTGATACGATAACTTACAGTTCCCTTATTGATGGTTTGTGCAAATCAGGGAGAATCTCACATGCTTGGGAGCTTGTCGATGAGATGCATGATAGAGGTCAACCGCCTAATATAGTTACTTACAATTCTGTATTGGATGCTTTATGCAAAAACCATCATGTTGACAAGGCAATTGCATTATTAACAAAATTTAAAGACCTGGGTATTCAAGCAAATGTGTACACATACACTATTCTTATCGCTGGATTGTGCAAAGATGGAAGACTTGAGCATGCACAAGAGGTTTTTCAAGATCTTTAGGTTAAAGGCTATAATCTAAATGTCTACACTTATACAGTTATGATCCAAGGGTTTTGTAACAAGGGTTTGTTTGATGAAGCATTGACCTTGCTATCAAAAATGGAAGACAATGGTTGCACTCCGAACGCTAAAACTTATGAAATAATTATTCGTTCTCTCTTTGATAAAGATGAAAATGAAAAAGCAGAGAAACTTCTTCGTGAAATGATTATGAGAGATCTACTGTAAGATTAAAAATAGGTAAGATGCTTTTCTAGTTACACATTGTTATTTTGAATTTTAATGACATCCATCTAGTCTTTTTTTTTTTTTTCCCTTTCTTTTCTTTTGATAGTTACGTATAAAAAAGAAGATGGATTATGCAATGGGCTCACTATCAGATTAGGTTTTGATTTAAGTCTTATGTTGCTAGATTCGTCTTGATATTCTAACCACAAAATGGTTGATTTTCAAGTCTTAGCATAACTTTCTGTGTTCTTCCCAGAGAAAGAGAGAGCATAGGTGAAAGCTCATTAAATAGGGAGGGGGAATCATATGGGGACTATGCTGCATGTAATTTGGGTTGTTGGAGCGTAGAGAGTATTCTCTAGCTTGGTAGCTTCTGCTCTTTTCTTGTATTGTCTTCTTCTTAATACAGAAATGCAGTTTACTTATAGGAGTTCCTATCACATAAACTTCGTCCAAATATACTAATAACAGGTAAGGAGGTGTGCTACTTGTCTTGAAATTGATAAATGATATCTGTAGCACCAGTTGCCTGTGTCATTCCATTTGATAGCACATGCTGTTCTTTTGTTACATTTTGTAAAATTAGATATTCTTTAAAATGCACTTTTATTTGGCTTAGTTTTAGTATTTTAGTTGAAGTAGAAGTGGTTGTATAAGCAAATATATTTGAGATATGATAATTGAAAATGAAGCCATGGCTTTCATTCCTAGCTCAAATTTTAAGAAGTTGAAGTGTTAGTTTAAAAATAATAGAAAAAAGAGCAGTGGCTTGAATCAGATGCTGAATGATGGTGTGGCCATTGTGAAAGCTGCATAAACATCATTCTCAAAATACACAGTAATTAAGCTGCCATGATGCTGAATGTGAGCCACAAATACTGGTCTAAAGGTGTTCTGAATACATATTCTATTACATGTATAACTTGTGCAAATATGAAAATCATATATTTAGAAAGGGCGTTGTTGTTGTTCATGGTTTGTGCTGGTGAGACATTTTGACACTCTTGTATGTCTTGATGGAATAAGTTAGTAGTTCATCTGGGAAGAAATGGCCAATCTTTTGTATGCATAATTTTGTGAGAGGAAAAGATAAGTTTGATTAGAGTAAACTAAATACAAATGCGATTAGTAACTGAGCCTATATACAGATTAGGTATTCATCATGAAACTTTTTGCCATGACGGTGTTGAGATGACTATTACTTTGTCATCCTTGTCTTACATGTTATAACCTTTATGGAAAACTATGAAATTGTCTACTTTTGTCTTTTTAATTTAATTTGTCTTCTTAAACGAGAATTGTGTTCAAATTTCTTTCATGATTTTAACAAGAAAGTTATTCCATGTCCACAAATTGTGTAGCGAATAATTGGCCTCCTGCTATTATGTTACAATGCAAAATCTTGTAATGAACATGTTGGAGGCTTATAACTGCCTGCTCTACTGTTTGGTACTCTATACTTTTATGATCGAATTCTGATTTCGACATCATATACATGATTTTCTTTTACTGTTCATGCATGATTCTAAATCTCTATCAAATTGATAGTTACACCATTTCTGCTTCTTGTGCAAGCTTCGTTGACAATAATGTTATGTGCTTCTGCATCTCTTTTAATGTTATCCACTATTTCCATTATCTGAAGAAGGGATAGAAGCTGATAAAGACTTTAAGGAAGAAATTCTATTGCAAGCCTCATATAAAACAGATTCTGATGCCAACTGGTCATAGTTTCTAGCCTCATTGAAATACATGCAATACCTGTTGCTATTCTCAATATGATACATTGTATATCAGTAATGTTTACAGAAAGTAGTTTGAGCTATGACTGGCTAAACTAAATGATAGGCAGCTACTCTAACAGAAATAACCAACTAACCGTTAGCTATATGACTAATACAATAGAACACTGCAGAATGCAGTGTGGCAAGACCAACAGAGAGAGGAAGAATAGATGAAGAGGATTAACCGAGTAACGTATAAGTGCTTTCTATTTACTTTTTAATTATTTTCTTTATAAATAAGAACTCTATACATTTTCTTACTATTATTATTAGTATTGGAAAATATTTATTGTTAGATATTTTCTCACAAATTGAGATTACACTGTATTTTGGTGAGCAAGGTTCTTATATTCTATTTACCCTTTTTAAAATTGTTTAACCAAATTATTCTAATAATTTTAATAATGTTATCTACATTGAATAAGCAAACTTAATAAGTTGATGTAGTAGAGTTTTGGAATTTGTTGCTCACAATTCGGCACCAAATAGTAGCAAAGGGTTTTAGCTTGACTCTTCATTAGTTTGTATTTGATTTTTTTTTTTTTTAATATTTTATTTTAGGAGCAGGAAACTTTGACCATATTTGTTCCCAATACCTTAAGGTGCTAGGTTAATGGGCCTAATCTCCTATATGCTTTTTATTTTGTTCATTATTAGGTGATGTGGGACTATCTCACACTTGGATACCCAACAACTTAATATCTGTATCCTTGTGATTCTGTAATGCAGGCTTTTCTACTGAATTTTATGAAAATTTTCATGTAGCATGCTGCCTTATGAGATGAAAATATGAGTTTTAGTGAGATATAACCCTCTTGTATTGAAGATGAATATTTAGCACCTAAAGGATCATGAAAAGCGAGAAAATTGGAACTAATTCTCTTTAAACTTAACTGCTTATTTTGTTTTATGCTTGGCCACCAGTCCTGCATTCTTGCTGTTGGATACTGATACATGGGCTGGCCTGCTGAAGTCCCAATTGGAAATAATCAGGATCTTCCAGAATCAGGATTTGTTATTTTGTTATTGCATTTTCTATCTTTTCTATTTTCTTTTTCAGTTAGTTATAAATGGGGGAATATAAATGGGGAGGAAAAGCTCATTAGGAGGTGTAGGCAATAGGAAGAACTCAGTTGTAACTTGTAAGGAGTTTGACACTGACTCAGAGTGCTCTTCAATACACTTTCGTTTCTATAGTGTATCAGATACTGTATAAAATAGGTTTTCATGATCATTTAAATGGAATGCATTGAATTGTGAAGGTCCTATGTGATTTTGGAAAATGACTATACAAGCATGAAGTGAAATAAGAAAGATAGTGATTTTGTACGTCTGTGAGGGTGCATAAATTTCTGTTTCTGCATATCATACTCAAATTCATGTAATGGTTTTGTTGAGGAATTTCGCTCAAAATGCTTGTTAACATGCTTAGAATATATGTCCAAATACAAGTCTTAAATTTTAAGGAATTTCAGGATAATTTGGTGCACCAAAGTGGTTTGCAACGGAAGCTTGAAAATGATTGATGCCTTCTTGAAAGTTTCATGGTATTTCGTTGCAATTCTGTTTGGCAATGAATGTTTCTGCATTGGTAGCAAGAATGATTACTTGTGCCTGAGTTAAGGGGCTAATATAGTGAACTATGGGCACATAACAAGTAACTTAAATTATGTTTTGTTGGAATACTTATTCTTCTGCATAATCATTCTAATCTTACGAAGATTAGCTGTTTTAGAATGCTAAACTTCAGATTAAATTGCCAAGACCCGAGTTGTACACAACAGACACAAACATGGCTTTGAATCGAATTAAGTTAGTAAGTACTTATGGCTAAATTAAATTGCTGCATAATTAGTAACTAATGTCCCATTACAGCTGCATAATCTACTTAAATATGCCTTACACACCTCTCTCCAACATGTGTGGGCTCGTCCGGTGCAGTTACCTGAATCCAACCAAGCTGCTGAGGTGCATGTCAATGTTCTTCGGTAATCCAAGTCTCTGTACACTAAAATGCTAAACAGGGGAGGTTATTTTGCGGAGGTTTTCTGAAAACCTCTCCTAATTAATCATAAAGTGACATTTCCCTTACCCAACTTGATTAAATTTTTGTTTAATTTAAAGGGGTTAAAAACACCCTCAACGAGGAGGCATGCGATATAGTTCTCGAAATAGTGGAAAAGTGCAACGAGATTATCAAGTCTATTTCTGGTTTACCACTGTGAGTTATCTGTTTTTTTAATATTTTCTTTTGTTCCTTTTTGTTGATTGAATTCTGGAATGGTTAAATAGTAGTTGTTATCACAGATTGTGACTAAATGGTTAAATGGTTAACCACAAATATGGCTAAATTATTACTAACACTGATTGTGACTTGTGACAATGTTTTACATTATCGCGGCGTCACTACAGAGAGGAACTAATTTGAGCTGCTGCACTGACTAGCTTCTATAGGTGATTTCTTGTACATATATATTTGAGCTGCTGTACTGACTAGCTTGCATAGGTGATTATTTATAAATAAAAATTTTGTGTTCCCATATGTCGAAATGAATTTCTAGGATGTTTGAAGGAGAGAGGGAGAGAATCAACAAAGCTTGGTCTGTGGTTAAAATCAAAGTTATTAAAACCGGACTAGATACTGAACCGATGTAGGCACTGGTTCAAGGTTCAAAAGTCGGACTGGGGTCGGACCGAAAATAAATTAAATTAAATTTTTAAAATTTTTGATATAACATATAAAGCACTAATAAACAAAAAATAATATAATATTTGTAAGAATTCAGGCATCCGAATGGTCCCCTCAAAACCGGCTTATGAGGGGGTGGTCTACCCAGCTATATAAGCAATGGCCAGGCTCGTTAACCACCCGATGTGGGACTCGCAACACGCCCCCTCGAGCCTGGGCTCGTCACCACAAGCGAGGGCTAGCGGCACTATCCACACCACCGGGCAGAACGTGGCTCTGATACCATGTAAGAATTCAGGCATCCGAATGGTCCCCTCAAAACCGGCTTATGAGGGGGTGGTCTACCCAGCTATATAAGCAATGGCCAGACTCGTTAACCACCTGATGTGGGACTCGCAACAATATTCATAACATCACAACATAAAAAATTAAACTCCGCTTAAAATGTTATAAGTCAACATATAACATGCAAAAATTACATATTAAACTAAAAAATATATGTTATAATAACATTTTAATATTCAATAATCACAAATACTGGAATGTAAGTACTCTCATAATAATATTAATATATAAATTAATTTTAAATTTTATTATAATATTTAATTTAATCCATCGACGTGGAAAAAATGGATAAAAAATCTCTTATGTGTCAAAAATAATGTCATTTATCATTTTTTTAAAAAAATAAAAATATTAATTTTTTTAAGAACCGGCCGGTTCCCGGTTTTGCCTTTTTTTTTTTTTTTTTTTTTTTTTTACGGTTTCGCCGGTTTCCGGTTTTAGGCTTTTGCGATCCGATTTTGAGGTTAAATCGGACCGGACAGGGGTTCGGTTCCCGGTCCAACCGGTCGGACCGGCCGGTCCGGTCCGATTTTGACAACTATGGTTAAAATTTACTATTACTTTTGGTTTGATTTTCTTCCAACTATTTGTGTGACTTTAAATTGCAATTGTTATTGCCATCAAGGATGGATCTACTTGTAGTAGATTAGGGGCATTTGACCCCACTAAAAATTAAGTGTTGACCCCACTAAAGAGTAAAAAGATAGAAATTGAGATACCCTATTTCAAATATTGCCTCACATCTACTATCTTTTTGAGAGAAAATAGAAATCTTTTTTACTCCCTTTTATTTTTGTCTCTCTATTTCTGCTTTTCAAAATACTCTCTGTCTCTACTCTATTCCATTATCAAAATCCATCAACCCAAATATTGTCGAAGAGCTTTTACCTCAACATTTTTCACCCTCTTCTCTCATTGTCTCTTTATTTTTGTCTTCTCTCTCTTTATTCAATATTCTCTCTACATACTCAACTTCATATTTTGTTACCGGTACATTTCCTTTCATATGTTCTACTCTATTCCATTTTTTATCTTTTGCTTGTGACAACCTGTGTTGTTAAAACCGGACCGGACCGGCCGGTCCGACCGGTTGAACCGGGAACGGACCCCTGTCCGGTCCGATTGAACCTGAAAACCGGACTGCACAAGAACCGGCCTAAAAACCGGAAAACCGGTAAAAAACCGGGCAAAACCGAGAACCGGCCGGTTCTAAAAAAATTAATTAATTTTTTAAAAAAAATGATAAATGACATTATTTTTGACACATAAGAGATTTTTTATCCATTTTTTTCATATCGATGGATTAAATTAAATATTATAATAAAATTTAAAATTAATTTATATATTAATATTATTATGAGAGTACTTACATTACAGTATTTGTGATTATTGAATATTAGAATGTTATTATAACATATTTGTTTTAGTTTAATATGTAATTTTTACATGTTATATGTTGACTTATAACATTTTAAGCGGAGTTTAATTTTTTATGTCGTGATGTTATGAATATTATGTTATTTTTTGTTTATTAGTGCTTTATATGTTATATTAAAAATTTTTAAAATATAATTTAATTCATTTCCGGTCCGACTCCGGTTCGACATCGGTCCAACCTTTGAACCTTAAACCAGTACCTACATCAGTTTAGTGTCCGGTCCGGTTTTGATAACCTTGGTGACAACTACAACAGTTGAAATTAATTTTTCTGCAATGAATTTTATGAAGAATCAAATGTGTAACCTTGTGAGAGATAAATTGTTGTATAATTATTTAGTCACGTAAATAGATAAAGATGTTTTTGATAGTGTTGAAAATGAAAAAATCATATACAACAATTTTGAAATATGAAGTTACGTAAAAATCAATTATAATTCGTAGACGTTGAGTTGTCTTTAATTTTTTTAGTATATAATATTAGTTTTTGTAGTCTCCAATTTTTTGCTTAATAATAATGATGTTATTATTTTATCGCTTGTGTGTTAATATATTTTTTATATAATTTTATCCTCACTTATCGAATTTCCTGAATCCGTCCTGATTGCCATGCTAATTTGTAATGTGATTTGAGAATAATCAAAGGTTCTACTTGCACTGCCACTCTTGAACAGTTCTTGGTTTAAAGACTTTAAAGTTTGCAGGAATGTGTAAAAGAGAGTTGTTGACTATAGGATTTTAACTTATTACACATCAGACTAAAGGTCTTTGTTCCGACCACAGGGATATGGCAGAAATCTTTGCTTGATGCATGGAATGTTTAGATCCAATGGGGGGATGTGGTTATGTTAAAAAGCCAAAAGTTCTTATGATTGTAGGCCTAAATATTACTTTTCCAACGAGTATTGTACTGAAGTGTTTAGGTTACCAGCATTTAAGCAATACTGGTTATAACGAGTATTTAGTAATGATGATAACTTTTGAGGATATATTTCTTGCTTTGTCATTGATATTAAATGATTGTTTTGATTTCATTTCAAATTTTCCCCTTTCGTAGGTGTCAACTAAATAACAAGCTTCATCAAGAGCTGACCCTAGCTTTTTAATTATTGGTATGCACTATGCAACAATGTTTGAACAGGTATACAATTCATATGGATTATTTAAAAATGGATATAAGTTCTGTCCTTGATTACATTTGGCAGTTTTTTTAAAATGGAGTTGCATGTAGAGTTTTATTATAAAAATTTTCTAGTTAACTAAGTCAGCTGTAACTTTCACATTGTATATACGTTTAACTATTGGAATTTCACCTATAGCAGTAATTATAATTAGGTGTAGAATTTTGGATTTTGTGGAAATTTAGAATATGGTGGGTGGAAATGTTAAACACGTAATGATACATAGTAGCACCAATGGTTTTTTTTTTTTTTCCATTTAGTAATTATTAATATTCTGAAGATTGCATAGTATTAAAAAGTAGATTTCAAGGTAAGAATTTGGAACCACTTAAGACATTTGGTTGAATTTGAATGATCTTATCTTGATTTATAAAGAGCACGTTACCTAAAGATTTAGAATTGTTTTTTTTAATTAATAATTCAATGTTTTATGGACCATTTAGCAAGGTGATGCAAGCCAACAATGTAAGACCCTAAAGCTGAGACAGAGTCAGTACTCAGTCATCCTTTTCGACTTCTGCTGTCTGAGGTGGTCTATGGCATGGGTTTTCTGTTACCTTTTTTAATCAGTAGTAACAATGCTTGATTTATGTGTGTTGGCTTGTTATTGATGAAGTATATGCGTAGAATTACAAATGCTAATAGTGTGAAACTGTTGTTTTGTTGCAGTACTGAGTTTATTTCTAGTGTGGCCGATTTTTTATTTAGGACTTGATAGGTATTGTGAGTGAATCATTTACTCACTCACTGTATGTAAATATTATTGTATAGAGGATCATAATATTCTTGTACAGAGGATCATATGGCACAAGCAATAATTTATGTTCTTTTTACTTTCATTTTATGTGACCATGGTTATATATATATATTTTTAATTAAAATTGAGTTTTATGGTTAAATTTGTTAAATATTTCACAATCGTTATCAACTAAAATGTAAAATATTAGTAAATATATAAATACATTTGAAACAAAAGTTGTATCAAATGGTGAAATATATTATTGCATTTAGTAGTGTCCTCAAGATAATCATTCTAGACGGGGTTAAAAACCTTTCAATTACAAACGAGGATTGAGAGGGTTTTCAATCCCCACAATATAATTGCCATACCCATGATATAATTGCCATATAGAGGAGGTCAAAAACACCCCGCCAAATAACCTCCCCAATATAAATAAGATTTTGGGGGTTTTCAAATCAGATACCAGGAGTCGTTAAAAACCGCCGCAAATAGATTGTGACGAATGTAATTGCAGTGATTTTTAAAACCCCCGTAAATTAATTTGCGGAGGTAAAAAACCCTCGCAAATTGAGAAAAAAACCCCTGCAAATTGATAGTTTTTTTTTTGTAGTGGTAGAAGGCCTTTGTCAAGCCTCTTGGCAGTGACCCACTGAAACTTAGCCAAACGCTTAAATCCGGCGTGATATTGTGATGGGGAATCTGGATGGATCTGATCATGAGGGAGTAATGGTGTGTGTGCGGGTCTCCTGCCAGCCCATTGAGGACCTAGTGATCTTTCGCCTATTCTGCATTCTATCGGCCATGATCCTACCAAACAGTCTAGAAAATATGTTAGATCGTGTAAAATGAAGGACTGGGAGCTAAAAAGTGTAAACCTGGCCATCAGTAGCAAACACGGGCTCCTTGCATGACCTAGGTGTGATGTGCATGGCCGTGCATAATCTCTGTATGAAAAATGCTAAAACTAGGTGTGCACGGGCATTCAGCACGGCCTAGGTACGATGTTCACAGTCGTGCTAATGCCCTGAATGAAATGCATAATGCGTGCATATATGGGGTCAAGCACAACCTACTTCAATGGAAGCACGATCGTGCTTATGCAGAAATGCTTAAGCACAGTTGGGAGCGCGACCTTAGTGTGACATACATGACCGTGCTTCTACCAACTTCACACAAAATCTAAGAAGCACGCAGAGATGCATTACCACATTCAATGCAACACTGTCGTGCATACCTCCTAGAAATGAAAAATAATACGAAAATCAAACAAAAACTCATCAAAACACTCATTTTTAAGCCTAATAATTTAATATTTACCTCAAATGGGATGATAACAGAAAGCTCTAAGAGAGAAGAGAGGGTGCAGGGAAGTTTGAATATGGAGGAGGGTGCAGGGAAGTTTGAATATGGAGGAGGAAGTGAGCACAACTGTGCTGACTCACTTTCATTTCTTTTATTTTTCAAACTCTCATCCGCAGCACGATCGTGCTTAATGGAGCACGGGCCGTGCATAAATGCGTTTTTTTAAATATATAAATATAAATATAAATATGCATGAATGCATAATGCACACTAGAAAAATCCTAAGTCCAAAAATAATACTAAAAAAATGAAACTGAAGCAAATAAAACATAGGTTGCTTCCCAGGAGCACTTGTTTAATATCGCGAGCCTGATGGTTATGCAATTGTGCAAAAATTATAGGGCCCTTTCATTTAAAGGTGAGACCCTAGAAGTAGAGCAAGTGTCTTTGTGCATTGTCCTAATTGAGTCCTCTATTAAAGGGCCCTTATTAGCAGCAACGCTTTCCTACACAAAATATACACTCAAAAGCAAGAGAGGAGTCGGTTTTATTTGGCTTGAAGACCTGAGAGACTTGCTTCTCATCCTCCATTGGTAAAGTTAGCCTCCCCCCCGCTTTACTTCTATTCTGGCATCTCCCTCGCTTGGCATCCACTCGATAAATCACAGAGCCTTCTTCTTTATGTGTTTGTCTCCATCTGGCCATTGACAACTGTTGCCAGTCATCTTTTCAATAAGAGCATATACTTCATCTGGTTCCTTGTTCAAAATAGATCCCCCACAAGCAGCATGCATATGGCTCTACTTTGCTCAGAGAGCCCCTTATACAATGTTTGAATAAGCTTTCAAGTTTAAAAATCATGGTGGGGGCAGCTTCTCATCAATTCCTGGAACCTCTCCCAAGCTTCATGTAGAGACTCTAGTTCAAATTGGGTGAAACTGGAAATTTTAGCTCTGAGTCTTGCTAACTTGGAAGGTGGGAAGTATTTATTAAGAAACTTTTGTGTCAACTGATCCCAAGTGGTGATGGATCCTAAAGGAAGTGATAATAACCACAAAGTGGCCTTGTCAGCAAAGGAGAATGAGAACAACCTCAATCTGATTGCATCTATGGACACCGCATTGTATTTTATGGTGTCAGCCAACCTGATAAAGTTATTCAGATGAGCATTGGGATCCTCGGTCGAAGACCCGTTGAATTGTAATGAAGATTGGATCATTGAGACTAAGGTCGACTTCAACTCAAATTTGTTTGCCTCCACAACTGAGTTCACTATGTTGTCTCGTACCTCCACAATAAGAGTAAAATAATCTTGCAAGGTTCTTCTTTCTCCCACTGGTGCTCTCCTCGTTGCTCTGATCCTGCGACAACTTTTCTCTATCTTTGGATTAAAAACCAAAGCAGGCTCCTAGGAGCGGGTGAGCATGCACAAGCAAGATAAAAAGAAAATATGAAAAAGAAAAGGAAAATGCTTAGTCTAATTGTTAATTATTTCGTTCAATAATACAACAATTTTTCCTCGACAACTATGCCAAAAACTTGTTGCTTTGAACGCAAGTGCATCTTATTGCAATTCATAACAAAATGAAACTATTTAAAGTCCCGGATATCGATGCCACGAGGAAAATGCAATTACCAACCTAGAAGAATTATTAACTATCTAATTGAATCAATATTTGGTGTCTGTGAGCGTAGTTTTAACAAAGAGAATCAGTTAAGAGAGATCAAGAGTGAGAAGTCTAGGATCTGTTCTTTCAGTTCCCCCAATCCCTGGTAAGTCCACGCTTGAGCGTGCTGCTCCCCTAAGTCATTTGTCAAAATTTCTTCGTCACATGGTTGTATACGTGTCAACCAGGTCTTATGCAAGTCACACGTCTTTTAAATAAAACAATTTTTTAAATAAATCACTTACAGCTTTTTTATGGGAAAAAAACACATAGATGATAATTATTGGACAATTATGCATGCCTGATATTGGTTTTGGAGAATGTGCAGTACTGCACTTTAGACTTTCTAAATCGGTCTAAAAGGGCATTTTACATCGGTTATAATGACGGTATAGATTCAGGTGATATAGTATGCAAGAACTTTTTAAATCAGATACTGAATTGATGTAAAAAAACTTTTTTAGATTGGTTCCTAGCAGTGATCGATCTTAAAAATTGAATTTTTAGATTGGTTACAATCATCAATCTTAAAAAAAAAAGTTTATGGAGCCCAGTATCCATCACCCCCATTCAAAGCAGAGGAGAATCGAAATCGCAGAGGAAAGACGAGGGAAGAGGAAGCAAATCATGATCTGACCATTGCACCACTGGATAGCCCTATCGGGCTTCTTTCTCTGCTCAAAACCCCTCCTCCACGAGCCCAATGATCTACTGCATTGCAACTGCGGAACCACTGGACACGCAAGCTAGAAATCATCTTCAACTCTAAGACAATCGTGCAGCAACAATGGCAGCACCCATAGTGGGTTCTCCTTTAAGCGTCTCCGTGAGTTCTCGTTGCTCTGAACCGAAGCTCCCCCTCGTTTTCCTGCTGTGACTGCT
Source organism: Calophaca sinica (assembly GCA_037113605.1). NCBI lineage: Eukaryota > Viridiplantae > Streptophyta > Magnoliopsida > Fabales > Fabaceae > Calophaca > Calophaca sinica. Next base: position 72,061,615 of record CM073737.1, on the reverse strand, counting down.
ATGATTGTGCCCCGGTTCTCTCCTACTCACTATTTCTCTCTTCTCTTGTTCTATATCCCCAAGACCCAGAAACAAGGGTTGAGATACCCATAAACAAGAAAAAGAGATTATGTTAGAGAAGGAAGAAAAGAAGAGCAAATGAGTGATAGTGAACATTGGATTGGAGCTTATCAATGACTATGACTAAATTCTGGTAGCGACCCACGCGCTTTCAAATGGACCTATAGAATGCCAAAGTGCAGCAATGCATTTTAGACTTTTTAAATCAGTTAAAAAAGCAACTGATCTTAAAAATTGTTTCTACATCGGTTAAAAAAAATCGATCTAAAAAAGATCCATTTAATTTCAAAAATACCAACACCTATAGACTTTTTAATTAAATCAGTTCAAAAGGCAATCGATCTTAAAAAATAGTTTCTGTATCGGTTAAAAAGCAACCGATCTATAAAAGTTTCATTTTAATTTTAAAATGCCATCACATTTTTTTAAATCGATTGTTAAATAGCCGATCTAGAAATCTGTCGTAGAATCCAAATTTTGTATTAGTGGTGTCTATCTTCTCTTAAATAAGATTGTCATTTAATTTAGGCGTACAAATTAGAGATTTTTTTTTATTTTGCTGAAATTAAGATATAATCTATAATAGTATATAATTTATTGACATTTCTCGTGAAAAATTCCATTTCGACATAATTAGTTAATATTAAGGAAATATTATGTCAAGAAATAATCACTTCAAAAAAAAACATGAATAAAATAATGAAGGATTCATATAAAAAATAATAATGAAGGATATGAATAAGAAAAAAAAAGTAAAACACCGGTAATCATCATTTTTTTTTGTGACAAGCGGTAAACATAAAAACCCTAGTAGTTAGAAATCTGACACCATTATAAGCAAGTTCAACTGTTAACCATCATAACACAGTGATAAGCAACTATTCTTACAATTATTTCTCCCTGTTGTGTTGATGCTTTTATTCATTTTAATCGGTGAAAACGGCTCTTCACAACCGTTCGGGTTGGGGTATGGCGATGGACAAGACATATAAATGTTTTTTTTTTTTATAAAAAAAATGCTAAGGTCACAATCAAATTAATAGTTAAATATTGAGATGCTTCTATCTCAATTAAAGCTTATTTAGGGTGAAAAGGTGACAAGTGTTACAAAACTTGGTGAAAGCTATGTAAAGAGAGAAAAGTGCAGAAACTGCGCATTTGGTAATTGTATTGAAATGAATAAAAAGTGTGTTTACATCAAATATTTACATCATTTGAATGGAGAACATGACTATCTAACTTCTAATAACAAATTTATAACCAATTACATCTCTAATAGCCCTTCGCAAGCTGGAAAGTGTTCATAATGCTTTCAATTTGAGATGGTCAATACAAAAAAAATAAAATAAATGAGCAACGTCAGAATAATACATCGGCTTAAAAATATACAAAAATTGACTATAATCATCAAAAACAAGTCGGCAAAAGCTTAATCACCCAAGCAAAAACTATAATTGCTTAAATATTTGGCAGAAGTTACAATCCAAAGATAACTGCTAATGTTTAACCACCATAAGGTAGAAGCTAAAATCATGAAAGCCATAAAGGCAGATGCTTAACCATTAGCAAAAGCCATAACTTAAGCGTATGAGAAAAACTGATACTACTTGGTGAAAGCCATAGAAGGGAGAAAAGTACACAAAATGTAAATTTGAAATTGTATTGAAATGAGTAAAAAATGTGTTTGATATCACTGGCCAACTAACCCAAAAGGGTCGTTGGTTCAAATCATATAGGGGAAAAGTGGGTTCGAGTCTTATAGAGAGAAAGTGAGAAACCACTATTGATCTCCTTTAAAAAAACAACCACTAACTAATTTGTAACAAACTACATCTCTAATAATAAGAAATTTAAATTTTTGGAAATTGAGAATCTAAAATCAAAATGTTTATTTAGGGTGAGATTTTTTTTAATTCTCTATTTTTATCAATAATTATAAAAATGTCTATTTTATTTTATTTTTTAAAATATATTGTGAAACAAATAGTGAAAACAATACATATCTTCCAAATCAAAATATAAAACAAGAATAAATTACTACAATTATTTTTTTTTGACAAAAGACTACAATTATTAGTAAACATAAAAAATAAATAAAATGTTTTCAAACAAGACAAAAAATAATAATACTAGATCACTTTCATCTATTTTGAAAGCGAGGACCAAGTAATGCTTATGAAGTTTTCTTTTTCTTTTCTTTTTTTTCTTTTGGATAAGATATGAAGTTTTCTTTTGTTCTCTTCTCTGAATCCTTAATGTATACTACTACTTTTTCGATAATATCATTAGGCCAGACAAATGTTCACCATACCAATAGGTTGACAATTCAAAATGTGTATCAGTAATGAAAATGTCATTTACCTTCCTTCATATAAAGAATAACTATTTTTTTTTTGACAAACTCATATAAAGAAGAACTGTAAAACATAAATGTCACAATCTTATTACCAATAATTATAAACTAACAATGTAATAAATGAATTTATCAGATTTTGCATATGTATAGTGAGTAATTAGTTTTGTCTAATTTCTCTATCAAACATTTATTTGTTTTTTCCATCACCATCACTTGTAGGTAAAAATCACCAATCAAGGTTTCCACCAAAAAAAAAAAAAAATCACCAATCAAGGTAACTATGTTAAGCTCAAATTCGAGTGTTACTAGTTTCTTTGTAAGCTAACTCACCTGTAGCAGATGTTGTGGTCCTTCAACAGCAGTGCCTAGGGGGCAGGGGCAATATAGTACACGGCGCTAGCTTCTCACCTCAACTGACTCTTAAATAACAATAATAATAATAATAATAATAATAATAATAATAATAATAATATATTAAAATCGGTCATATAATAAGTGTCTATATATTTTATTGTTAAATAAAAACGAGTTTTTCTAACATGTGCAACTTTCTGTACACTATGACTTTGCGTTGGTGGTAACCGCGGCCGTTAGGCAACTGTCACAGAAGGTATTTAGCGGCGGTTGTTTCCGCCACAGAATGACAATTTTGACCGCCGCAGTTTACTCTTTTTGGTGTTGTTTGTACATGATAAAGATTATTGATTATCAATTTTTTTCCAAATTAATTATCTAGTTTCTTATTTTGTGGGTAGAGAGAGATTACATAAATGTGAATCTACAAAATAAATATGAAAATGAGTAATTAATAAGAAAAAAATTAGTGATTAATGATCCTTATTGTGTACAAAGTTGTACACGTTAAAAAAACCGATAAAGAGTATATATAATAAATATTAATCTCGTGTTTTTTTTACTCATGCTTATGTTATGAAAGAGAAACAACAAAAAATTAAAGTTTAATCGAATCTTACACGAATAATATCGAGTCATCCCGTAAAAAAAAACATTGAGTGTATTACAAATAATATCATGTATCAAATTTTAACACTTACACCAATTGATAGCTTTTCATAGAATACAAAATTAACCTGATCTAGCTGTCAAATTTAAAGTTCATATAAAGTATATTGAAATTATAAAATTTGATGTACATAAAAAGTTATTTCATGCTTCATTGCATTATTTTATTTTAATAAACAATATATTGTTTAAAATACTATTAAATGTTCCTTATTAATAAAAAATACTTATGAATCGCTAAAAAACCAATCCTTATCCGGTTTCTAAAAACAGTCTCTAAAATCGGTCACTAAATCAGTCTCTAAAAATAGTCACTAAACCTGTCTCTAAAAAAGTCACTAAGCCGGTCTCTAAATTGATCGTTATATATTAGCGACCGAGCCAAATTGGTCTTTAATTTATTTAGCGACTGATTTATCAAATTAGCAACTGAAAAATCGGTCTCCATTTGCGGTTTTTCTTGTAGTGGAATATTCAGTTTATTTAGAATTTGATATAAATGATCTGGAAGAAAATATCACATCAGATCGGTTATCTGTTATTTAAGAACTTAATCAATTCTGCACTCCCAACTCCTGCCCAACCTACTAGCTAGATTGAAAAGAAAAAAAAATGAGTGCCCATATTTTTTTTTTCATAGTAGTTGAAGGCACACCAATGACAAGGATGGTTATCATTCATCAAACATGTATTAATAGGCCCACCTATAAGCTCACGTGGATATCCTCCTCTCAATCAGTCTCATCTTTCGACCATTGCTATAACTTTTCCTTACCAATTAAGAAAGGGTTGGTTTGGTTTCACACATCATGCCAAATTAATTACCCTCAACATACTCACACACACAGCACATGTGTCACAAAGGTTGAATGTGAATGGATGGGGTAGATAGAGATAACGGGGGGTCCTTATAGCAGGCGTACATAGAATAAGCATATCCCCCCAACCCAAAGGTTAAATGAGGGTCGGTTTAGAATTAAATGTAGCTACCAACAACTATCTGCACTCATTAATTGCTCCATATAATGGCTGATTCGAACCCCAACTTTGTTCTCTAAATTTCCCTTGAGAATTGTGCTCTCAAACAATGAGTGGTAGTAGTATGAAATAAGAATGTGTTTGTTTTTGTGGTCAACCCTTTACATGATCAGTTTTCAGAATATTTTGGCTCTTTGATCCAATCACTTCTTCTTATTCATGCCAAAAAACCAAAATCCTTCTTCAGTTAAAAATAAACCTTCTTTTTGCACCCCCACTTCAATCATCATTCATCTTCCTATAGCTAATTCCTTCGGTCAAAAATTCTCAACACACTTCCCAAATCATACATTTCCAATTTCACCACTCACACTTTTCTTTCCTCCTATTCCTCTCTTTTTAGCACCTCCCTCTAACCTTTTTTTCTCTTTCTATAACCCCCTCACACTCTTCCTATTCATTTTCCCCTTTAAAATGCTCTTTTTGTATGTTTTCTCAATAGAATCAATCAACCCTTAACTTTTCATAACCAAATCTCTCATCTTTTTAGCCTTTTGGATTTGTTTATACCTTTTCATTTCCTAAAAAAAACAACTCTTAGGATATATCATATTGTATTGAAGCCTAAGAGTGATGAGAAACTCTGAAGCAACCCATGTGGCTATGGAGATAGAAGCAAGCAAACCAACAAATGAGGTAGCTTTACCAGCTTTGAGTCCATTGAGTGAGACCCTTTGGAGAGAAAAAGCAAACACTGAGTTCATTGGAGATGTCTCAGCAAGTCTCACATGGAAGGATCTAACTGTGATGGTAACACTCAGCAATGGAGAGACACAAAATGTTTTGGAAGGTTTAACTGGTTATGCTGAACCTGGAACTTTCACTGCTCTTATGGGACCTTCAGGTTCTGGAAAATCAACTCTTCTTGATGCACTTTCTAGTCGTTTAGCTGCAAATGCTTTCCTCTCTGGTACTATTCTACTCAATGGTCGCAAAGAAAAACTCTCTTTTGGAACTGCTGTAAGTGTTTCTCTCTCTTTTTTTCTTTTGTTGTTTTGATGATATGTTCTTATCATTTATATGAGTGTGTCTATGTTTCATTCTATGAATAGAGATACTTTAGCACTTAAGTTTATCATCTTTTGTTTCCTTTAGATTATGTTTGATTTTGAAACTTTTCAGAGTGTATGACTTTGGTTTGTTGCATTTGTTTCCTTAGATTTTGTTTGGTTTTTAGCTTTTGAGAGTAATTTTGGTTGGTCACATTACCTAACATATCCATATAAATTTAATGAAAAGTAAACTTTATTTTTAAAGTTTTTATATATTAAAATAAATATTTTATTTTTCATTAAGTAATTTTTACTTTTCAAATGATTAAACCAAACCCGAAGACAATTGTTAGCAAGGTTGTGAAGACCGCGGCCACTTGCCTTGTAAGTTCAACCCAAAGAACCATGTGCCAAAATTGGAGAGAATCGATCGAACCGGGCCGAAACCGGATTGAACCGACTTATTTTTAAATTTTTTATTTGTTGTTATTTTTTATTTAAAAATGTATTATCTAACCAAATAATGGTCTAATAATTAAAAGTTATAATATAAATTTTTATTATTTATCTTTTTATTATTGATTTTATTATCTTACAAAACACATAATATAATCATTTTAAGTTAATTGTTGTCTTAATTTCTTAAACCAAATTATTATTTAATATATTATATAATATTAAAAAAATTAAATAAATATATTTAATTATCACTGTTGAACCATTAAACCGTCAATCTCCTATCCAATTTTAAAAACATTGCTTCTTAGTGAGGTCATGTAGGAATGTAAATATAGATGGAATTGTCCGGAGCTAAAGTTATTTTTGTCCATATCTTATGTTTAATGTTCTAATTAATTAATGCAAAAGGGTTATTTATTAATTAATTTCTAACATGGTCTAATACTAATGTGTTTCAATCTTAATTAGGCCTATGTGACACAAGATGACAACTTGATTGGTACCTTAACAGTACGAGAAACAATATGGTATTCAGCTAGATTGCGTTTACCAGATAAGATGCCAAGGTCAGATAAGAGAGCACTTGTTGAGAGTACCATTGTTGCAATGGGTCTTCAAGATTGTGCCGACACCGTGATTGGAAATTGGCACTTGCGTGGGATAAGTGGTGGTGAAAAGAGAAGGGTTAGCATTGCCTTGGAAATATTAATGAGGCCTCGATTACTTTTCCTTGATGAGCCAACCAGTGGACTTGACAGGTAGGTTGTTACACATCACTATTTCTGCATTTATTATCCTTTGTCTAATGTGTTTGCATCAAGATTTTTATGATCCCACATGTAAATTTATCTTCAACTACCAAATCAATATTTACATAATCATGCACATAAAAATACTAAAAACTTAGAGATGTGTACGTTTAACCTTCTCCTTTTCTTTCATACCTGCCCCCCCTATTTTTCTTATTATTTTACTTATTTATGAGTTTTTGTTAACGTGACATAAATTAAAAAGAAATTGTTTAAAATAATTTAACTTTAATAAACTATTTAATTAAATAAAAACTAGTTTTATTAAATAATTAAATAAAATACTATTTAATGATTAGGTGAAGGACAACCGTGTAAATTTATTTTTTATATTTATCGAAGTTAAATTGGAAATAAATAAATTGATATCACATAAATTTAAAAGTTTTAAATAAATTTTTTGGTAGAAAAACCTTTTTTTTTATTTTATAGTCTTTGTTTTGTGTGGGAATCATTCATTGACTTATGCTTGTTTTTCAGGCGTATTTATTGGTTCACTTCTTTAATAATAATAATAATAATAATAATAATAATATATCTATATACTAGTATTTGCAGAAAAGAAAAACGCGGATGCATTAAATAATGGGCCAAGCTAGCACCATTTTTCTAAATTATTTGTTTTCTAATGATGTCAGGATGAAATCTTAAAAATTCTTTTATGATCTCTGCAAAAACAAAACACTGTATCAGCAAATGTAAAATCATCTAGAACTTCAAGGATTTTTAAAAAAAAAAAAATCAATTTAGAATATACTAGTATGTCTTTATCTTTTCGTTGTTGTGCATAGTCATGACATTAATTCATGTGTACCACCGTCTAAGGGAGCCTAAAAATATTGTTTAAATAATCCTTTTTGATAGAAAATGTTTGATTTCTGATGTCACCAATTGATCAAAATTTGTAAATTAAAAAGTCTCAGTTTTGCTGAATTCATATCTTTTTTTTTTTTTGTTGGAATGTGGCAGTGCTTCTGCTTTCTTTGTGACTCAAACACTACGTGCCTTAGCAAGGGATGGAAGAACAGTGATAGCTTCTATTCATCAACCTAGTAGTGAAGTGTTTGAACTATTTGACCAACTGTACTTGCTTTCTGGGGGCAAAACTGTCTATTTTGGCCAAGCTTCAGATGCATATGAGGTAATAAATTCACTTCCAATTTCCCACTTTTTTTTATCTTATTCTTGCAAAATTCCTTAAATATACTCTGATTATGAAGAAATGAACCTTTTTTTATGATTATTAAATGATGTTGTTTGCAGTTCTTTGCACAAGCTGGCTTTCCATGCCCTGCTTTGAGGAACCCCTCTGATCATTTCCTTAGATGCGTCAATTCTGACTTTGATAAAGTCAAAGCCACTCTTAAAGGGTCCACGAAACTGAGGGTATTATTGACCTTTTCTTTTGAATTTTTTACATTATCATTTAGTCAATAATTTCTAGCCATTTTTTCACCTAAAAAATGTACTTTTCTTTGGACCCTCACTTCGGTCAATAATCTCTTCGGTCACCGCAGTCAAGTGATTTACGCCATTGGATGGAAATCAAATGACTTACATCGTGACTTCAAAAAATTGAGAATTCAAAATCTCAATCGTCTGTTCTTGATCAACGGTCGAGATCACTGACTGCAGTGACGGTTGACCATGCCAAATCCATTTCTTTGGTTGTGAAGTTCTTTATGAAATTTTTGAAATGTTATTTTCTTAAAAAGTACATCTTTTATTTTTTTGGTAAAATTTAAAAAAGTACATCTTTGCAAAAAGAAAAAAAGTGGCCAAAAAATGCCACTGAAACCCAAATGATACAAGAGAAGTTTATTTTTCTTTTTTTATTTACATTATACTATGTGACAACAATGGTTGCAATTTTTTTAGTATAAACTTTTCATCAAATGCTCTGCAGAAGGGAAAGTACACACCCTGCACATATTTATTACTACATATGCCTTTGCCAATTTTACATTGAACCTTGCTTTTTCAGTTTGAGGGAAGTGATGATCCTCTGGACAAGATCACCACAGCTGAAGCTATCAGAACTCTCATTGACTTCTACCGCACTTCTCAGCACTCTTATGCTGCAAGACAAAAAGTGGATGAGATATCCAAAGTTGTAAGTGCTTTTCGATGATGACTTCTAATTTATTATCTATTTAAGAAAATTAACTGCACTAATTTCGGTTATCCACGTTGCGTCACGTGTCAGCATCCCCATATTTTATTTTATTTTATATATAATAATATCGAAAAGTTCTTTTTCCGCTGATTTTCCCACAACTCTGTTAAGCACGAGTCCTATATGCTAGTTTGGATGAAAAAAAATAACCAAACTTGGCAATTAAATGCAATTTAGTATCCTCCCTTTTCTTGTTTTTGGAGTCAATTCTCCAGTCTTGGTTTCTGACAATTAGGTACATTTTCACATATATTATGCAGAAGGGAACAGTGCTTGAAGCAGGAGGAAGTGAGGCTAGTTTCTTGATGCAGTCTTACACCTTAACCAAGCGATCATTCATTAACATGTCAAGGGACTTTGGTTACTATTGGCTTAGGCTTGTAATCTACATTGTTGTCACTATCTGCATTGGAACCATTTACTTGAATGTCGGAACAGGCTACAACTCAATTCTGGTACCTTCTATTAGACAACAATTCCAAAGTTGTATTCAAGTATAATCAATTAATGATAACTGCAAGGATTAATATCTGGATCAGATTGTCAAGAAAATTGACTTTCTTTGAGTTTTTTTGTGTTTTCTTTCTTTTCAGGCTAGGGGTTCATGTGCATCTTTTGTCTTTGGTTTTGTCACCTTCATGTCAATTGGTGGATTCCCTTCATTTGTTGAAGACATGAAGGTAAAAGTTTTGTGCCCTTTGCAACATTTTCCTTTAGTCATGTAAAATATGGTTATGGTCCCTATAAAATTATCACCATTCAGCTTTAGTGTCGGTATAAATTTTAGGACTTAATTGTATTTTTGGTCCTCTACATTCCCAAATCCACATTTTGGTCTCCCTCCTTTATTTTTCATGAATTTGGTCCCCACAGTTTTTTAATTGCACTTTTAGTCCCCCCAAAATTTGTGGATTTTTACACTTTTGGTTCCCACTTTCTCAAGATCCACAATTTTTTGAGACCAAAAGTGCAAAAAATCCACGATTTTGGGAGACTAAAAATATAACTAAAAAGTATGGGAACCAAATTCGTGAAGAATAAAAATTGTAGGAACAAATTCTTGAAAAACAAAGAAGGGAGGCCAAAATCGTGAATTTTTTGGAGATTGAATAAAATTTTTTTAGAGACTGAAGTTTAACGGTGGTGATTGTAGGAACATATTATTTTAACCGTTATACTGCTATGTCATAATCTAATTCTTTCTTTCAATTACAGGTTTTCCAAAGGGAGAGGCTGAATGGTCACTATGGAGTCACTGCATTTGTTATAAGCAACACATTATCTGCATTGCCATTCCTAATATTGATCACCTTTCTCTCTGGAACTATTTGTTACTTCATGGTTCGCCTACATCCTGGCTTTTCTCATTACCTATTCTTCGTGTTGTGCCTTTATGCAAGTGTCACAGTGGTTGAAAGCTTAATGATGGCAATTGCTAGTATTGTCCCCAACTTCCTCATGGGCATCATCATTGGAGCTGGAATTCAAGTATGCACCTCCCCCATAATCTAAAAGCACATGTGCATTAAATTACATATATCCAAAACTATGCTCCTTTTCTTTTAAATCACCTTCCAAAATTCAACCTTTTTGCTTCATCCTAAATGATAGAGTACTAATTGCACGGTTAGTAGAAAAACATAGGTAAGTGCTGTGTGAAAATTGGGAATGCGGGTTTGAACCCGCAATGCTCTACTTCCCCCCCTTACCATCTATACTAGATCAAAAAATTGCTAATTGCATGCCGTGTTGCATCCTTGTGTGGTTACAATAAAAATTTCTGTTTTTATTTCTTTTTTACTAATCTATAAAATTAAAATCAATTATTAATGAAAACGAAATGAAAACTGAGAACATTTTCTCAGACCAAACTGACCTTGTTGAATTATTTGTTAAAGAGTCCACTTAATGATATCTTATTAATTGGTTTTTGTTTTATATTTTGTCAAATTTCAGGGCATATTCATGTTGGTCTCTGGCTACTTTAGGCTCCCACATGATATCCCGAAGCCAGTCTGGCGCTACCCAATGTCATATATCAGTTTCCACTTCTGGGCATTACAGGTAAGAGAACTAGTACACATGAGTTTTTTGAAAGGCATGTATTGTAGTCTAATCTATTCTATCTGTTTATCTATCTATTCCATCTGTTCTATTTACTATTATTAAAATAATGACCCAACGAGACACGTGTCATCCCTGAGTGAGTTGGTTTTCCGCCAACTGCTTTTCTTTTTCATATCCATGTTTTCACGCGGGTTTTCACTACTACAAATTAATATTAATACTATTATCAAAACAATGACCTGGAGGGACACGTGTCACCTCTTGGTGATTTGGTTTCTCATCAATGCTTTTTTTTTCATATCGGTGTTTTTGCATGAGTTTTCACTATTATTAATCTATTTATCTATTTACTATTATTAAAATAATGACTCGATTGGACACATGTCACCTCTTAGTAATTTGTTTTCTCACCGATGTTTTTTTTTTCTTTTCATACATGTGTTTTTGCACTAGTTTTTGCTGTTATTAGTTTGGTGATAAGAACAATGAAAATTCTTTCAGGGACAATACCAAAATGATCTGAAGGGCTTGATATTCGACAACCAAACACCAGACCTTCCGAAGATACCAGGTGAATACATCTTGGAGTATGTGTTCCAGATTGATGTCACTCGATCAAAGTGGACAGATTTAAGTGTGATCTTAAGCATGATTATCATCTACCGCATTATTTTCTTCATCATGATCAAGATCAATGAGGATGTGACCCCTTGGGTTAGAGGGTATCTAGCTAGGAGAAGAATGCAGCAGAAGAGTGGAGCACAGAATACAACTATTGCACCTGATGTTCTCACTCAATCCCCATCTCTGAGAGCCTACATTTCCAGTCAAACAATAAATAATAAGTAGGAATTAGTCCTCTCTTGATAAGATTTCACTTGAATTTGTCATGTGAATTTTTTTTGTCTGTCTCTTTTCATAAACATTACATGGTTAGTGAACCTTTATAAAGAGAGATAGATGTGAAAATGTCACACGATAAATTCAGGTGAAGTTTCAATATGTGATGGTCCATATCCATGAAGTTAAGGGTATTAGAGAAGATTGGGCTTCCAGAGAAAAAAAAAATGAAGTCCTCAAAGTTTGAATGAACAATGAAGTTTTTTATTTATTAACTAGGATTAGCTATATATAACTTAAACTCTTATCAGTTTTATAGGTCCTTTACCTTTAACAATGTTGATATATGAAACTCTGGAGTGTTTATTATTAAGCCATCAAAGTCTTTTGTTTGTATATTTTCTGACCCAATTTGCAATATATATTTCATGTCTTCCAAAATTGTGGTTTTTGATTTAGACTGTATCAAACTAGTCTTTTTGAGTATTTTCTAGCTTATTTGATGAACTTATAAGTTTGTTCAATGAAAAAAGATGTGATTAAGAAGCAAATTTATCTCGGTATTTTGTAGCAATTTTTAGACACTATTTGGAGTAACTTATTATTTTTTACCCTCAATATTTTAATGAAATTTCTTCAACCTCAATTTTTATTTTAATATTACTTTAAATTTTTTACTATTACATTTTACTATTTTTTGTCTTAGTTTGGCACTATTTTATATCAATGTAGGATACTTATGTCAACACATTTAGTACACTCTGTGGTAAAGTTTGTTAGGAGACAAGCTAATAAAGCTGCTCACACCTTGGCTAGTGGCTTCACATATGACTTATTCTCATGTTTTTAATGACATTCCTATTCATATTATTAATAGTGAAATGGCATAACTATCATTTTGTCAAAAAAAAAAATTACTTTTGATTTTTATTATTTTTAACATCAATATTTCCTCCTTATAATCTTATTATGGGATAAAGGGGGCATTTATTTTAGGTTATACAAATTCATTTATTATAACTTTTTGAAGAATATAATGATGAGAATCTTATTACTAACTCTGGTTCTATTTATAAGAAATAAATGAGGACTTTTTCTTGGTCCTAAATATGAGAAACAAATCCTCATTTTGAATCATATTAATTGCACTTTTCCATATTCGCCTTTATTTACTATGAGACTAATTTACAATATTTGCCAACTTGTCATTAATTATCCCCTTCTCTCATTTATTACAAGGAGTAATTTTGGAAAAAAATTTAAAACTATAGCATCATTAATTGAGATTTACTCATTCCGATACACCTCTTTGGTCTTTGTAATCTTGTCATATGTTTTTTATATATAGGACCGGAAGTAGTACTTGGTATTTTCAAAAAGAGGGATGCTATTTAGTACGAAGTTTACTCTAACGAAACACACAAATTAAGTGCTGATTTATCTTACTTTTATGAATGTTTAACTCCGGATTTGACGGAAACAATGAGGTATTGGTGTATGAAATTAAACTCTCTATCCTGCCACGTCATTCATTTATATTTGTCTCATACTAACAATCATTTCTCTTTCAAAAAAAAAGTGTTTGATTAACATTTATAACATTACTAAGAATCTTTGAGTAAGGTGTGTAAAGATATATAGTTATGGGAACAAAAAAAATTACATATAAATTTATTCTCACCTTTCCCATTTAAACTCTCTTTCCTTTCCCACACAAGTTGGTTTCTGCTTTGCCAAATGCTCCAGATGATCATGGCAAAAATTCTCTTGTCCTCCTTAGACAACTGTGTCAAGATCTGGAAGAAAACCTGCCTAAAGCTACCTGTACCTGTGAGCTTTGGCTTGATCACTGACCACAGCTGCAATTGTGTCCAGATGGCAACACTTTTCGGGCAAGCCAGGAAGATATGGCAGCTTCATTCACCGTCACCATCACAGCAAGGGCATCGGTGATGAATTCATATCCAACGTATTTGAATTCTTACTTCCATAAGAATCAATTCTACCCACCCAGAATCAATTTTATCCAGTGCGATTTTGTAATCCAAACACATGAACAGTGATTTTCAATTATATTCGCCTTGTTTTTGCTTTCAGAATTGATTCTAGAATCTTAAACAAATACGTTTGGAAGTTATTTCCTAAATACACACTGAGTGTTAAAAAATGATATAAAAACCTAAATTGACTATCCCTTTGATAGATAGTATCATCTTTTTATGGCCGTTTCCTCCTCCTCTTCTGTCTTCAATCTTTGAACCCACCTCTTTGCTTGAATTGAGTTTAGGTTGTGTGCTTCCACAATTGAGCTGCATTCTTCCTCTTCCATATATAGGGTCGTCAGATAATTTTTCTTCACATAATTATTCTTCCTCTTCCAACGGTCCATAGGGTTGTCAGATAATTTTTCTTTTCAGTTTTTAGGCTTTTCAGAAGTGAAGTTTCAAAACAAGGTTTTAATTTGTTTCTACATTCCAGATGGGACAAAAGGTCGTACAATATTAATGATCATATTATCGTATCTAACCAAATCACAACCGGCTACTATAAATCAGAATCAGTATTCATAAGAGGAGAATGTAGTCACTTCATGAGCCAAATTAAACAAAAAGCTAAAGGAGAAAAATGATAGTAGGAAAATCACGCTGAGGATCAATGAGGGAGTGTCTGTCTGTTGGTTCTGTTACCTATATGTGGTGTCAAGGTTTTAAATCATGACGCTTGCAGTAATGGTTGTTCGCGATTCTTGTGTTGCGGAGAATCGCGGTTAAATGCAGTCTGAATCGCAGTAGGAGAGATATCAAAAGCCTTGATGTCGCGGTCTTGCAAGACCTTTTTATTAAAAACCTTGTGCAATGTATTTGGGGTTTGCTTTTAAGCTATGGTATAAGGGTGAAACTGAATTTTTAGCATTTTAATTTTGTTTTCTGAAATTGAGAATGAGAACAACCGAAGAAACACATTTTTTATCATTATTTATTTTAGAAATGAAAATAGGAAATAATGGTCCATAGAGTATTAGTTCAGTGGTAGGAGCTTGGCCTTGTAACCTCAAAGAACATGGTTCAAATCCCCGCAGAAACAATTGTAACATAACCTTTAGTGCCACTGAAATAATAATAATAATAATAATAATAATAATAATAATAATAATATCCCTTTTTTCCACTCCTTTAAAAAAAATACGAAACAGGAAACAACGAAATTAAAAGGGGCTTAAGATTGTGAAAACAAACCAAATGCTGGATTAATAGTAGTAAAGCCTCCATCCACAGCAAGATTATGGCCACTAATGTATTTGGACTCATCACTAGCCAAATAAAGTGCAGCTTCTGCTACATCTTCTTCTTGCAAGGAAACCCCTTTAAGGTTGGAATAAACACTTGAGCACCCATCATCATCTAGTTTGAAGAAACCTTTTGCAAGAACATTAGATATGAAGTAGGGAGACAAGCAATTCACTTTTATGCCAAATTTTCCAAGCTCAGCAGCTGTATTCTTTGTGAGTCCAACCGCACCATGTTTAGAGCTTGTGTATGCATGAGATGCAACCCCTCCAACACTTGAGGAAACACTTCCTAATGTAATTATGCTACCCTTTTTGGCTGGGATCATCACTCTAGCAGCATGCTTAATTCCCAAGAAGGGTCCTATGAGGTTGACCCTAACAACACGTTCAAATTCGGCTACATCATTGTCAAGTATGCTGTGTTTAGCATCATCTATGACCACAGCATTATTCACCATTATATCTAGCTTTTCATACTTGGATATAGTTGTGTTAACTGCGTGTTCAACGTCAGTTTCTTTTGTTACATCACAATGTATGTAGGATGCAAATTCAGTTCCAATTTTGTCTTGTACATCTTTTCCTAATTCATCTCGAATATCTGCTATTACCACTTTTGCCCCATGTTTGCAAAAGAGCCTTGCTATGCATTCACCGATACCCCTAGCCCCACCAGTGATCAAAGCCACCTTTCCTTGTAGTCTGCACAAAATTTTGCAAAATGATTAATTCAGAAACAAAATGGATTTGGATCCTCTCCTTTTATTTTCTCATTTTCCCTCTCATGTTAAAGTGAGAGAGAGAGACACAAGTTGATTGTTTGATGGACCCAACAAAAAATTCATCTTTCATAGTCTAAAATATATGTAAATCTTAACTAATTTCGCCTTATTTAATGACATTATTCCTAAAATATCCTTCAATTAATTTAGGTTTTATTTTTGAATAACCATTTTTTCTCACGAAACAAGTTCCCATAAAGGGTAGTTTGGGGAATGCAATTATATTTTTTTATTATATTAAAAAAATTAAATAAGATTAACTAATTTTCTTAAAGGGTGTGGGGTATTTTTTTTGCTTATATTCATGACCGAAGAGAGTACTTCATTTTTAATAGAACTAGTGGAAAGACACCCACTACTGTATCTGTCTTTTTGTTTTTTTATTGCGCTAATATGCGTACATATTTTATTGTACTTCATTATTTCTCTCCTTTTACGATTTTAGATAGAGGGTGAAGTTAAAAAAACTGAAAATTAAAAGTTTTCAAATTTAGCTGAGAGCGGTCCGATTCTTACCCTCCATTTCTTTTATGTCGGTTATTATTTTGTCTTAAATTTTCATTTCAAAAAATTAGTTCATTGAAGGACATAATAGCCTAAAAAAGTGATACACGAAAAAGTTAGTTAATGGGGTAGCTTTCATTTTATATACTCCTTCCGGCCTCATTTATAAGTAAAAAAAGCCTTTCCATATTCATTAAAAAATAAATATATTTGGTCCAAAATATGGACCAAATACATATATTTTTTAATAAATGTGAAAATGTCTTTTTTACTTATAAATAAGGCCAGGGTAGTAGGTTTAAATATAGTTGACAATACAAAAAGGAGTACCATTAAAAAAGTGGGGACCGACTAGATTAGTAGTCACTCTTCTTAACTCACGAGCAACTGTATTTATTTGTCTCCCAATAAAGTCAACTCTGAAGTTTGGCATTAAAGACATCATTTTTCTAATAGTTGATGGCACCATGTTCCAATGGAAGTCATGTTATGTGGCATGTTTTTGGGAAATTCCAAATAGTGAGCCCAGATTTTTCTTCTTCTCGTTATACTAATTGTATTATAAATTGAAACTAAAAAACATGACATTTTAAATTAAACATCATTTTGTAAAGGCTAAATGATATTTTTAATCCTTAGGTTTCAGTTTGGTCCTTTATATTGTTCTGAATTGGTTGCTTATGTCCAAAGATCACACCAATGTGATCTCTCTGTGTGGTCTTTTATGTTACAAAAATTATATCAATGTGATCCTTTTTTTTTACAAAATAAGAGATAAAAAAGGGACCACATTGATATAATTTTTGTAATATAAGAGACCATTTTGGGAAAAAAAAACAAAAAGGACCACATTGCTATAACTTTTACATATAACAAATCAATTCGAAATTTTCAATACATAAGAGACCAAATCAAAACTTAAAATAAACATAACAACTGGAAGTATAATTTAGTTTTCCATAAAACAAACAAAAAGAAAAAAAGAAAATACGAAAGTTATAGATTTTACCTCCAACATATTGCACAAGCTAAACTAGCATATTAATCGGTTTATAGTACATACCTTCTTTGGGCAACCGGCAGCTGCGAAATGCTCGCCATATTAACAAGGTCACGGTAAAATAATTGCTATAAGAATTTAGAAGCAAGAGTACTTAAAAAATGTTAACTAAAACAGAACTTTTGAGGGTTGAATTGAAACCACATAGCGAAAGCTCCCTAACATATATATAGACAAACAAAGGCAAGTGAATATGGTTAATTTTTCAACGTTCATATGTTAGCATTACAATATTGTGTTCTTAGTGAATTAGCGCGGGTCGTACCAAGTAATCTGTCAAACATTAATTGAATCTGACGTTCATATTTTATTTAAAAATTGCCGACCAGGATTTTTTTTTGACAGAAAAAATATAACAAAAATGATAAACGAACACCGTTTTATAGGACACTTACGGTGATACCATATTTTTGTATGGTTCGTACAGTATGGACTTGTATGGATGCATGCGAATTAAATGCGGTTTTTATTTTTTCACGAAACAGATTTTTAAGCCAGTTACTTGTGATTCATGTATATAGTTAATCACGATTCATGTAAGTAGTTACTTGTGATCACTAATATTAATAGACACAGATTTTTTTAAGTGGTTAACACAATTTATGTAAGTGGTTAACGCAGTCCACTAACTGGTTAATACACAGATTTTTTTAATTGGTTAATACAGACACAACTTTTTTTAACTGGTTAACGCAGTTCATCTAAGTGGTTAATACAGTTCATGTAAGTGGTTAATGCATGCCACTAACTGGTTAATATATAGATTTTTTTTAACTGGTTAACGCAGTTCATGTAAGTGATTAACGCAGTTTATGTAAGTGGTTAATTTTTTTTGAAAAAAAAGTATTTTTCTGAAGAAATTTTTTTGAAAAAAAATATTTTTTTGAAAAAAAATAAAAAATATCCGTATATATACGGATATACAGTCCATATACATACGGTGCCAAAGATGGTATCTTCAAAAGGGGTGTGCATTTATCGCGACCGAAAATATAATTAGCCAGACTTGGACTATACAGCAACACTCTCGTGTATAGTCACTCAACTCTTTTAGTTATTAACAATGCTTGTTTTGTCTCGGTTGTATTAATTCAGACGAATTAAAGAAAGACCAAAAGGTTAATACCAAAAATAGAAGAAAGACCAAAGTTTGTATGGCTGCTATTATATTTGTAGTATATTAAAAATGTTTACACACACATCCTCATTTTAAACTCTTTTTTATTTATTAATATTGTTTCTTTTGTCTTGGTTGCATTAAGACAATTAAAGAAAGACCAAAATGTTAATACCTGTGAAATTAATGGGCGGAGTTGAAATAAAAATTCTACACTATTTTGAAATTCACCCACTACTTGGGGTATATATAGGCATTTTTTAGACCACTTCAGTTGTTTTCACAATTTTATTCCTTAGTTGTCCCCTTTGAGCCTATATTGTTATATATATTTTTTGGTACCCAGCAATGTTTCTGCAAGATCTTTGGTACCCCTGGAAGCGGAAGGAGGAGCAACCAATAAACGCTTACTTCTGTCCCCAACACAACAACTAGGCATGACCAAAAACTGTAAATCTTTCTTCTTTTCAGAAAAAGAAAAAGAAAAAGAAAAGAAAAGAAAAGAAAAATGAATTTTGAATGAATTTTGAGCTTAAAGGAAAAAGAAAGGAAGAAAAGGAAAAATAAAAAAAAATGGTTTTCTCAAAAGGAAAATAAAGGGAGAAAAGAAGTGAAGTTCGAAGACAAAAGGCTTATCCCAAGAAACTTTCGGTGATTCCAAGGGTTACCTCTATTGTTTATGCATGATTGTTTACCCCCTTTGGTTAACTTTTCCTTCATTCTTCCCACCTATGAGTTTGACCTTGGCCTCATTACAACCTGTTTAACCCCAAAAATTATTTTTGCATGCGTGTAAACATTTTAGTAGAGATATTTGTCCGGTTACAAGCATATGGTAATGTGCTTAATTGTGAAATTTGAGTGATATTATTTCCTATTCCCTTAAACACTTGGAGAGATAGTGAGCTGAGTGCCCTTATTCACATTGAACTGTTTTGCAGGAAATTCTAGTCTCTAATTGGGCATCTAAAATGCAACACCAATCACTTGATTGATTGTCGTTCCCAATTTTTTTGTCTTTATTATTTTGGGAAATTGACCTTTAAGCCTGTGTTTGCTTGAGGACAAGCAAAAGTCAAGTGTGGGGGAATTGATGAGTGAATAATATGTGATATTTTGAGGGGTATTTTAAGTATATTTCCCATAGTTCTAACCCATTTCATTTGATAAATCCTTATATTTGCTCATATTGTGTATAAAAGGGTAAAAGGACCCTCTTGGAGCAAAAGTACGCAATTCAGGGCAAAAATGGACAAAAAGGAGCGAAATTCTGAGTTCTTGAGTAGGAGGTACGACTGCACATACATTATATACAATCGTACACCCCCTGGTGATCAGTAAGGGCGTACATATTCGCATCTATGGGCCAGCGCTGAATTTTTTCTCATGTACGACCACACATACATACCTTAAGTACGGTCGCACATACCTGTGCATGAAAATCTAAATTCAGAAGCTGTGCGAAGTACAGTCGTACATACTAAGGAAGTACGGCCATACATAATGATGGATCAGGCAATTCCAAAGGCATGTTGACCTAATTTTGCCCAACTCTATAAATAGGGGATGATTCCTCATTTGTGGAGAGCGCCTTTGGAGAAAGAAAAAGGCCAAATCCTAATCTTGGAGCCTGTGAAGCCGTCAAGGAGACTTTGGAGCTGAGCCAGTAGTTATTCTGTTTTTAAATTGAAGAAGGACAAGTATTCTTATAGAACTAACAAGAAAGGACCCAAAAAGATTTGGGTACCACAGAACAAAATTTTCTAAGTTGCAAATTTTCAACAGAGTTGAAACACCAGTCTTGGTACTTGGACAGTGGGGCTCACAACTCATGACGAAAGAAAGGCATATGTTCCAAGAGCCGAACCACAAAGATGACAGATTTGTTGGTTTCAGTGGAAACCAAAAAGATATGCAGACCAATGATAGAACATAAGCTGATGCATCTGTTGATGAGTCTGATGATGCCTCTGGTATTGTGTCTGGTGACCGGACTCAAGCAGAACAAAGAAAGGAATAGAAATTCAAGACTTGTCACCCAGAGAAGCAGATCATTGGTGAACCAAGTGACAGAGTCAGAACAGATCATCATTCAGAGAACAATCTGATCTTGTACTACTATCAGAGATTGAACCAAAGACTATTGATAAAGCTCTAACAGACGAGGGATGGATACTTACTATGCAAGATGGGCTAAATCAATTTCAGAGGAATGATGTGTGGAAGCTCGTACTCCCACCAAAGGATAAATAAGCCATTGGAATCAAGTGGGTTTTCAGAAACAAACTTAATGAAGATGATTAAACAAATGAGTACTCCAATGCATCCTACTTGCTAACTAACTAAGGATGAATCTAGTAAGAAAGTAGAGCAAAAACTCTACAGAGGTATGATTGGTTCACTCTTATATTTGACAGCATCTAGGCCAGACATTATGTTTAGTGTATGTCTCTATGCAAGATTTCAATCTGATCCTAGAGAATCACACTTATCTGCTTTAAAGAGAATTTTTATATATCTTCAAGGAATCACTAACCATACTTTATTGTATAAGAAATCTAATGATTTTAAGTTAGTTGAACTCTGTGATACTGACTATGCTGGAGACAAAATAGAAAGAAAGAGCACAAGTGGAGGCTGCCAATTCCTTGGAGCCAATCTGATCTCATGGTCCAGCAAGAGACAAAGTACAAATGCTTTATCATTACCAGAAGCTGAGTATATTTCAGTAGCAAGTTGCATTCCTCAACTTCTGTCGATGAAATATCAGTTGGAAGATTATCTTATATGTGAAGATCACATTCCTATCTACTCTAACAATACATCTGCTATTTGTTTCACCAAGAACCCTATCCTGCACTCAAGAGCAAAACACATTGAGATCAAATATCACTTCATTAGAGATTAAGTTCAGAAAGGTGTGCTTAAAATCAAGTTCATTGATAATGATCATCAATGGGAAAATATCTTCACCAAACCCCTTGCTGAAGACAGATTAAAGTTTATAAGACAGCAGTTGAATCTGCATCTGGTAAGTGATAAGTGAGGTATCTGCTACTACACTTCTGATATTTATGACTCTGATTGATTATGTGCATATGATTTATTCCCTCTAGCAAATCTCATGTATATTTCATCTGATAGTATGTTGTCTCTGGAAAAATTACATGCATCTTATCATTGTGTGACTCTAGTAAGTTGTTGCGTCTGGCAATTTGGATGCATCTGACATACACGTGTCATTTCCCCATTAAGTGACCAGATTAAGTGTTTATCTTTCTCTAAAGCTGAGTCATTAATGTTTTTATGTTTTCAAATCTGTTTTACTGCAAAGTTGTATGTTACCTTTTTGGAAAAAGACAAATTTATTTCTTTTGCTTTATAATTGTTACTGTTGTTCTTTATAAAACCCACGAACATTCACTCTCACCCAATATGCACACTTCCTACACTCTGAATCCCTAAATCCCCTTCAAATTTTCTATGCAAATCTCCCTGTGAAACCTTCTCTTGACCTCAATGGCTCAACAACAACAAGAAATCCTTCCCACTCGCTGCTACGACATAGAGAATGCCTCTGTGATTCTTGAACACAGGGTAGATTTGAAGGGTCTTGCAGAAAATGGCTTCGACTTCAGACAAAATCTGATCCCAAGACCAAGGTCAGAAAATCCTTGATCACTATTTATAGTGATAAGGAAGAGGAGACTGACAAGTTAGTGCTTCAGAAGCAAAGAAGCGCTTCTCAAGCTTCAGAGACTCCAGAACCAGTTCCTTCACCTACTAAAGGAAATTGGTCAAGAAACATCAAGAGGAGAGTCAATCTTCAAAGAAGCAGAAAACTTCAAAATCTGATGAAGGTATCCCTGCTCAACCAATTTCTCTTGCTTCCCCTAGTCAAACTACTCAACCTATAACCTCCTCAACCACACAAACATCATCAGAAGAATCAACTAATGCTCAACCCTTAAAACTTAGAAAAAGAACCACCTCCCAACTTTCTGATAAACCTACATATACCTCTGCTAAACCATCAATATCTACTGTACAACCTATACCCACCATACAGTTCACAAAATCTTTACTCTAGAATTAAACACTTGTCACTCCACCTTCTTAAACGAAGCCAGAACCTGAACCAGAAAAAGAAACCCACACTCAACCAGAATCTCAGCCAAAACCAGAAGATATTCTCGATGAACTACCCCTATCCTCTATCTATCCCCAACCAGAACATCAAACCCAAACCTTCTCTGAACACTATGATGATGAACCATTCCAAGCAATTGCTGGATTGGCTAATGAAGTTTTATCTGAGATGAACATTGATAACCCTCTATCATCTGACTCCATAGCAGACTCACCCAAAAACTCCCCAATTCATATTCATTCACCTGGGCCTTATATACCAAAACCAAACACCTTCATAGCCTCTTCATCCACTATTCCTCCTAACCCTCTTAACCAATCGATCAGCAAGAGACTTGAAGAGATGGACATCATCCTTTAAAGTGATGCTGAATTTCAAAGTTGTGTCATCATCTAGCAAGCTATTGAAGACTCTGTTAGTATGCTTCTGATATTTATGACTCTGATTGATTATGGGCATCTGATTTATTGCCTCTGGCAAACCTTAGGTATGTTGCATCTGATAGTATGTTGTCTCTGGAAAAATTACATGCATCTTATCATTGTGTGACTCTGGTAAGTTGTTGCCTCTGGCAATTTGGTTGCATCTGACATACACGTGTCATTTCCCCATTAAGTGACCAGATTGAGTGTTTATCTTTCTTTAAAGCTGAGTCATTGATGTTTTTATGTTTTCAAAACTGTTTTACGGCGAAGTGTACATTACCTTGTTGGAAAATGACAAATTTATTTCTTTTGCTTTATAACCGTTACTGTTGTTCTTTATAAAACCCACGAACACTCACTCTCACCCACTATGCACACTTCCTACACTCTGAATCCCTAAATCTCCTTCAACTTCTCTCTGTAAATCTCCCTGTGAAGCCTTCTCTTGACTTCAATGGCTCAATAACAACAAGAAATCCTTCCCACTTGCTGCTACGACACAGAGAATGCCTCTGTGATTCTTGAACACTAGGTAGATTTGAAGGGGCTTGCAGAAAATGACTTCGACTTCAGATAGAATCTAATAAAATGGGGTGGATTAGATACTTCTACACTAACAGAAGAGTGGTATTTGAAGAAGTAATCTAGGAGTTCTGGAAGTTTACAAGAATGGAAGAAGATAACATTGTTGGTTATGTGAATGGATTCCTAGTTAGGGTTAATCCAACCCTAATTTCAACGGTGATTGGATGCCAGAATACTGGCTTGGAACATTCAGAGGGAATGGAAGAGCACTAGCTATAGAAGCAATGCCCTTAGAGCCTCTGCTGAAGTGGCAAAAAAAGAATATTACAGACCAATTGCCTAGGCCTGCTGTTCGCAAGACCAAGGTATGAAAAGCCTTGATCACTGTTTATAGTGATGAGGGAGAGGAGACTGACAAGTTAGTGCTTTAGAAGCAAGTAAGTGCTTCTCAAGCTTAAGAGATTCTAGAACCAGTTCCTTCACCTACTAAAGGAAATTGGTCAAAAAACACCAAGAGGAGAGTCAATCTTCAAAGAAGCAGAAAACTTCAAAATCTGATGAAGGTATCCCTGCTCAACCAGTTTCTCTTGTTTCCCATTGTCAAATTACTCAACCTATAACCTCCTCAACCACACAAACATCATCAGAAGAATCACCTGATGCTCAACCCTTAAAACTCAGTAAAAGAACCACTTCCCAACTTTCTGATAAACCTACATATACCTCAGCTGAACCGTCAATATCTACTGTACAACCTATACCCACCATACAATTCACAAAATTTTATTGCAGAATCAAACACTTGTCCCTCCACCTTCTTAAACCATACCAGAACCTGAACCAGAAAAAGAAACCCACAGTCAACCAGAATCTCAACCAAAACCAGATGATGTTCTCGATGAACTAACAAGAAAGGACCCAAAAAGATTTGGGTACCAAATAACAAAATTTGCTATGTTGCAAATTTGCTTAGCAATAGAGTTAAAACGCCAGTCTTGGTACTTGGACAGTGGAGCTCACAACTCATGACGGGAGACAGACATGTGTTCCAAGAGCCGAATCACAAAGATGACGGATTTGTTGGTTTCGGTGGAATCCAAAAAGATATGCAGATCAATGATAGAACAGAAGCTGATGCATCTGTTGATGAGTCTGATGATGCCTCTGATCTTGCGTCTAGTGACCAGACTCAAGCAAAACAAAGAAAGGAATAGAAGTTTAAGACTCATCACCCAGAGAAGCAGATCATTGGTGAACCAAGTGACAGAGTCAGAACAGATCATCATTCAGAGAACAATCTGATCTTGCACTACTATCAGAGATTGAACCAAAGACTATTGATGAAGCTCTAATAGACGAGGGATGGATACTTACTATACAAGATGGGCTAAATCAATTTCAGAGGAATGATGTGTGGAAGCTCGTACTCCCAACAGAGGATAAATAAGCCATTGGAATCAAGTGGGTTTTCATAAACAAACTTGATAAAGATGACTAAACCAATGAGTACTCCAATGCATCCTATTTACTAAGTAAGTAAGGATAAATCTAGTAAGAAAGTCGAGCAGAAACTCTACAGAGGTATGATTGGTTCACTCTTATATTTGACAGCATCTAGGCCAAACATTATGTTTAATATATGTCTCTATGCAAGATTTCAATCTGATCCTAGTGAATCACACTTATCTGCTTTAAAGAGAATTTTTATATATCTTCAAGGAACCGCTAACCATACTTTATTGTATATGAAATCGAATGAATTTAAGTTAGTTGGACTCTGTGATGCTGACTATACTGGAGACCAAATAGGAAAAAAGAGCACAAGTGGAGGCTGCCAATTCTGTGGAACCAATCTGATCTCATGGTCTAGCAAGAGACAAAGTACAAATGCTCTATCAATAGCAGAAGCTGAGTGTTATACCCTAATTTTGTCCATTCTTTTATTTCTTCTATTTGTTTATTTTTCCCTTTTAATTTGATTTATTTAAAAAAAAGTAGAAAAAGAAAAAGGAGAGGATTAGCAATGATGTACACGCTCATGGTTTTGATCCTTGGCCCAACTGGAAGCCCATTTTCATTAAAGCATCACTTATAACAATTAATCATGAATACAAGGCCCAACGTTTGGTTAAAACAGAAATTTACAACTGAGAAAAATTAGATAAATTTGAGATGCTGTGACAACAAGAAGACGACAAATCTGCCTTGCTGAGCCAACCAATTCCATCCTCTCGAGCTTTGATCCACCATAGAGAAAACCACCCAAAGTTAAGAAAGGAAACCTTAACATGTTGAGAGCAAAAGGGATTCTGCCAATTAGACAAAAATGAAGGAAAACAAAGTCATGCCAGGGACTGAAACATGCATACAACAGGGGATTGGGAGAAGCAACCATCCTAGATCAGAGTATTAGAGCACCGTAGAGTGAAAAAATGGGATAAGGCAAAATTATAGATTTTGACCCATAAAAAATAGAGAGACGTTGGTCTGATCAAGAAAGAGGAGTGAAGAATAAAAAAATCAGCTTACACAATAATCCTCATTTTCTACAAATACAGCTTCAATTCAGAGAAAAGGGGGGAGATTCTGAGATTTTCACCACCAAAACAAAGAATTAGAGACTCTACATTGGTGTCCTAATTCACTTAATTCAAACACAGAAACGAAAAGGAATTAACGGTTAAGGAAAGCAGAAGCAACGCAGTGGCAAAAGAACTAAGAGGGATTCATACAGTCACAAAAGAATAACCAAAGGTCTTCCTCAGAATCCCATTCCCTTCATAGCTTAGAATCCAGGTTAGTTTTTGTTCTTTTAAAACAAATGATGTAGCTTATTCAGAATTAGATTTTTTTTTCAGCATAAGAATGGTAGCGATTAAATCAGAAAAAAGGAAACCAAGTGTTATACCCTAATTTTGTCCACCTACCTCCTGTAATTTATATTTTATTTTTGTTTTTACTTTATTCTTAACAACACATTTCAGGTTCATTTTTGTTAATCCTTTGGGCTAATTTCAGCCCAATTGCAATAAAAAAAAGGAGGTGCAATGGTTGGCCTTTTTGTTATAAATTACAACCACAAGCATAAGTCCAAAAAAATGATAACCATGTCCATTACAGAAAAATACAAACAAACAGTCCATAATGTCCATTACTTGTCCAATAAATACAAACGGTCCAAACACAGCCCATTTACAAATTCAATAAATAACAAAAAAAAAAGAAAGAAAAAACAAAACAAGGCAGAGCCTGTGCATGGCAACCAACAAAACCAACAGAGGCAGAAGCAACAGAAGCAACAAAACCAACAGAGGCAGAGCCATTTTTGAGAATGAGTCCAATATGATTTCTTCCTATTCCTTTGCTTTTTTCCATTCTTGCTCCAACCAAGCAGCTTTGCAGGCACTACTCTGCACCCCCTGCATCCTTCAGCCCTCCCACAACACTGCAACCAACAAACCAGTATTGTCTTATTAGGGCTCATTAGCTCTATAAATATCAATGCAAAAAAAAAGAGAAGGAGGAGGAATTTTTGAAATCTTTTTACCACCCAGCAAAGAATTTGAGGCTCCACATTGGGGTCCTAATTCAACTCAGTTTCAAACACACAAAAAACAACGAGACAGCAGTGATAAAAGAATTGCAGAAGCAGAGGAGAAAGGAGAAAAACCAGGTCGTTACCTTCCTCAGCAACCACACCCGCTCAGGTAGTCCGCTAAACCAATTTCTGTGCTCTGCTTTAATCCCAAAATGTTGTAATTTGCCATGTCCATAGTCTGTTAGCATAGGCTTTGCAGAACAAAAACCAAACGGCAATAAAACCGAACAAAGAAAAATCAGAGAACTAAAAATGGAACAAGAACTGGAAGCTCAAAAATGGTGAATAAAAAAAAAAGAGAACCTGTTGAAGAAGAGGGAGGAGCCGTCGCTCACTGTGACCACCAGCAGGGCCACCCCCTCTCCTTTGTCACGCTCGCGGCCGTGTGCGGCCGAGGACGGCGCGCACCGGCCACTCCTCCGTTCCTCCCTGCGTCATCTCTTTCTCTCCCCCTTTCTCCCATGGTCTCGCTGCGGTCGCTCTCTCGCGACTTCCGCACATCCTTTGTAGAGGGCCGTGGCGTGGCGACGGCCTGCAAGCCACTTCTTCTTCTCCCCCCCTCGCGGCCGCGCTCCCTCTCACCCCCTCCTCCCTCATGGCAATCTCTCCTCTCCCCTTCCTCGTTCTCTCTTTCTCCAGTGTTCCCCCTCTTTTCTCTCCCTTGTTGTCTCCCTCCCGACGCCATAATCCCCTCGCGGCCTCCCCTTCGCTGCGCCGCGCAGCTCTCCTCTCCCTAGGGTTTCAAATGAAACCCGTAAGTGATACTCCTTCACCTTTTATTTACTTTTTTTTTGTGTTTGTTATTTGTTTTTTTTGTTGACTGGGCTTCAGTCCAACATTCCTTTTTTACGCCCCCTATTCCCTTTTTGTTAATCCATCTTTTTTTTAGGGCCTCAGCCCACTCAACGCCAACCCTTTTTTTTTCCTTTCTTGTTTTTTTTTGTAGCTAGCCTTTTGTTAAGTATTGTGCTTAAGCCCATTTGTTCTTTTATCATCCATTTAATAAACACGAACACACTTTTTTTTCTTTGCCAGTCAAACTAGTATAATTTCACTCAGCTAAATTTCACGTACAAATTTTGAGGTTTTATTTTTCATGAAAATCACTTGATAAGAATCATGAAAATTAGTTTATTAGCAATGATTACTCGAGATTGCTTCTCGTTTAATCATCGCAAATGGCTTAATTTTCTAAACCAAAATTGGTTGTTAGTGGGGATCACTCTTGATTGCTTCTTGTTTGGTCCCCATGAAAACCTATCTCCTTTATAAAAATAAAATCAATTTTTTTACTAGTAACGGTCACTCGAGATTGCTTCTCATTTGATCATTACGAACACCATTAATTTTCTAAGCAAAATAGGTTGTTAGTGGGGACCACTCCTGATTGCTTCTCGTTTGGTCCCTACAAAACCTACCTTTTTCATAAAAAATATACCATTAAAAATTAATCAACACATAACCATTTCTTACCCAAGAACTACGTAGCCTTTGATTTCTCCACTGCACCCGGAGATACGTAGGAGCAGGAGCCCACTCCTGTCAAGCGCAAAAATAAACGACTTTTATTAAGTCCTTTTTTTATCTTGGTTAAATTTGTTTTTTAAAAATAAAAGGGAAATAAATAATTTTTTAGGAGTTAATAAATTTTGCACAATTAATTAGAGGTAACCTTCTTCGAAAGGATGTTGTAGGATGCTAATACCTTCCCTACACATAATCGACTCCCGAACCCAAATCTGGTCTCAGGGACCATTTTTCTTCAAAAAAGGTTTTTTCCAATATTTTTCCTATGAAATAAATTATTGGTGGCGGCTCCATTAAACTCGAATAAATCCCTCTGGATTTTTTGGTCGCTACAGCTGGCGACTCCACTGGGGACATTTAGAGAGTCAAGCCTAACATGATTAATTGTGCCAAATAATTAACTTCAATTTTTTTTTTAAATTCCCCTTCTTTTTATTTTTTCTTTTGTAAATAATTATTTATTATATATTTGTTTAATTTTAATTTGTTGTGAATATTATTTACATGTCAAACATTAGGATAGACGACTATATTTGTATGCTTTGTTGGTTTTGCAGCTTGGGTAGTGTTAGGGTGTTGCCCCTCTCACACACCACACCTACACGTTTGCACACACATATGAGTAAGGCCTTATACCCGGGTCAGAGCAAAGCTTAAGATTGAGTGGAGGTTCGGTGGTAGTCAATTGGAATTCGCTTTCCTTCTGGCTATTGCGAGAACTTCATCTAGAGTGTGCTCCTTCTGGGTATTCCGCACCGGATAGTTATCTATCGTTGTGGTTAATATTCAGGAGGAGACTTTAGCTCTAGAGGCCTTTGGTGAGAATGTGACTAGAGCCACTCGTGAGACCCATCACTCAATACAAGACTAGAGACCCCTTAAGTTAGAAAATCTCCGACTTTAGGTTTAACCCATTTAAGACACAAAGGCATCATGTCACTTTTGTTCTTCCACCAAAAATTTGTTATATCATGTCCATGCATTATATCTTCATGCATGTTATACAAATGATAATCATCATCATCCAACATTATATCTTCATGCATTCATACTTCAAAAAAAACAAAAAAAAACACATGTTGAAAATAAAGAAAATAATATCATTCATTCTCATTTCATTTTAGGTCGCCAGAGAATCGTAGGAACACAAGAGCTTGGCTGCAAGTATTTTGTGAAATAATATGGGATCAAATTGTGAAATAGTTTCAAAGAAGCTCATACATGTCAAAACAATGAGGCCTACGGTTCCTTGGCACAAATAAATAGATTCATGCATCCAAATTCATTTATTTTTCTTTTCTTACATACTCATATCATTTTTTTAAATCACCAGAAAATAATTGAACAAACAGGTTCCTCGACACCCTTATCGAACTCGCTCTCAATCAAAGATCATGGATGACCAGGAGATAAAAGATGACGTCAACCAGCTGAAGGAACAGATGAGCAAAGTTTTAGAGCTTCTGCAGTCTCTAAACAAAGACAAGACTGCAGATGGGGTGTCTTCACCAGTGAATGATGAAAGTCAAGCTACACCTTCCCACCCACCTGGCTTTAGTCCAATGCAGTTGCAATATGGTCTCAATGCTCAAGGGATGATGGTACCTTTTGCAATTTACGCACAAGGTCCTACACATCCACCAACTAGCAACCATCAGAATCAAGTATCGCAATTCCCACTTTACGGACTCCCACCTGGCTATACGCCACCATGGCCAATGATGATTCTACGAACCATAATCCTCAAGGCCCCCAGGCACAACAGTTCCCGCTATTTGGTCTCCCACCTGGTTATACACCGCCAGGTGCTAACAATAACTCTGTGGAAACTAATTCCCAAACAATTGTTGTACAAGATGAAGCTCAGCCTCAAGGATCCGGTTCAGGCACTGAAACCATACCAGTCCAAAGCTCAAGTCCTTTCTTCATGGCATACACATTTCCACCTGGTTATGGTCCACCCCATATCGGGAATAATCAAGGAGTCAGTATGCCTGTAGTGACCCCCGTGGTGAATCCCCAACCATTTGGTCACCCCTATTATGTTCAAGGAAACCCATTAAATCCCCAGACTAACCGTGTTTCCTGGTCTCCAGCCATGGGGGTATCCAATCTGAGCGTCCCAGTTAGGAATCAATGGTCTGATACAAAGTTGCAAATCCTTGAAGATAGACTAAGAACTGTAAAAGGAGTGGGTTACCCCAGTTCAAGTAATGCTTCAGATCTTTGTCTCGTACCAGATGTGGTCATACCGCCAAAGTTCAAGGTGCCAGACTTTGACAAGTTTAAAGGGACAACTTGCCCGAAAAGCCACTTGACCATGTACTGTAGGAAGATGGCGTCCTATGCACATGATGACAAACTTCTGGTTCACTTTTTCCAAGATAGTTTAACAGGGGCATCGTCGAGTTGGTATACACACCTTGAACGATCTCATATTCGCTGTTGGAAAGATTTGGCGGATGCTTTCTTGAAGCAGTATAAGTATAACATTGATATGGCTCCTAATAGAATGCAGTTGCAAAATATGGCAAAAAGGGACAATGAGACTTTCAAGGAATATGCCCAACGATGGAGAGGATTGGCAGCCCAAGTGGAACCACCGCTGATCGAAAAAGAGATGGTGGCCATGTTCATGGATACCCTCCAATCACCCTTCTATGATAAAATGATCGGAAGTGTATCGTCAAACTTTTCAGATATGGTCATTGTAGGGGAAAGAGTTGAAAGAGGAATGAGAAACGGAAAGATTGCCCATAGTTCCGCTGGAGTAAATGATGCCAAGAACCCGCCTACAGATTTCATGAAGAAGAAGGAAGGGGAAACTAATGCTGTGATGACGAGCCTGGGAGGACATACCCAAGGAAAGCCACCCCAATTCTTTACCAATTTCCCACATCCTTTTCCATACCCCTACTCTCCACCTCCATACATTGCCGCTACCTCTCATAATCCACCCACCCAGCCTAACCAAAACCAGAAACAGCCAAACGACCAAGAGAGAAAAATAGTCCAATTTGACCCTATTCCCATGACATATACAGACTTGTTTCATCACCTCATCAACAACTCCTTGGTCTCCCCGCGCTCAATGAAACCACTTCAACCTCCCTTCCCAAGAGGGTATGACCCAAACGCCAAATGTGAGTTTCATGCAGGGGCAGTAGGTCACACAACTGAAAACTGCAAGGCCTTGAAGTACGTGGTTCAGGATCTAATGCCAAATTATTGAGTTTTAAAGAGGATGGCCCTAATGTGGGTAATAATCTCCTTCCAGGTCATGGAGGTCCAGCAGTCAATGTCATTACTGAGGAGTTTGGGGACCAACCCCTAATAGCTAAATCGGAAGGCAGGGAACCAAATGATAAGAATGTCTCTATCTGCGACATCAGACAAAGCTTTCAGAGCGCAAGAATGTTGAACCCAAACCAGATAGCAACTGTCAAAGATGACCGCAGTGCTGAAGATAACGTCGTCAACCTTGTCCACCCTTGCCCGTCGAGTGAAAAACTTAGAAATTTGGATATTGTTGAGTTTCCCGTAATTTTGATTCAAAGTAAATTTGTAATGTAAACCCTATTGCTCTGCCCAAGGCTTTAGGATCATGCATTATAAAAAAGGCACACATGTTTCATTTCAGTATCTTTATCAATAAAATGCACTTTTGAATTTTGCAGTCATTTCCCTTTTCTTTTTTCATCTTTTCCATTCCTTTTCATCCTTTTTTTGGTTTTTCATTTCGTGAATTTTATCTAATGCAGATCAAAAAATATTGTCTTTGAAAATGATGATGCCAGTGACTCATACTATAATTTTGACTACCCCATGAGGACAATTGGGAAACCCTTCAATCGGATGAGATTGATGGTACAAGAGGCAAAGTGATTTAATCCCACGAGGAAGACCTTGAAATAATCAATCTGAGTCTTGAAAGTGACAAAAAGTAGTTAATAAAAATAGAAAGAAAAAGGTAAAGCAAGCGCAATTTGCCAAAAACTAATTTTTGTGAAAATTTGAGCAATAAGGTCTTGAAATGAAGTTTGGCCATTTTTTCTATCCCAAAAATAAAAAATATATATCCTTGCTACCGCTTTTGAGGCTAATTTTTTTAAAATACCCTAAACAAGGATCACTCATCCATTGGAGCCTAGCACAATAGTCTATTCAATTTAAATGCTAAAAAAAGCAAGCAAGCAAATAGCAAATGCAACGTATCAAAGGCGCTTGCAAGAATCAAAAATCAATAAATAAAAATGCCAAAGCTAGACAAGACAATTGTGCTAGCAACCATCAAAGTGTATCTTTGTACTATTAATCTGTTGAAAAAACCCAAACACTTTTTGAGCACGAAATATCCTTTCTTTCATGACCCTTCAACCCTGGCCACGCATAACCCTAATAAAGTCCATTACGATCAAAATCAAGCTGCTCGTATTTTCTCAAAACTTGATTTTTGAAAGAAGAAATCCATATAAACTCCTCATTGCGGCTTGCTTTACCAAAAAATGTGGTTGTCAAGTCCATCAAAGGGATCTGATCCACGCCACGATGCGCCAAATAAGATCATCACTGATAATGGGACTAACCTGAATAACAAGATGATGAAGAGCTGTGTAATAACTTCAAGATCCAACATCATAATTCCTCACCATGCCGCCCAAAGATGAATGGGGCAGTTGAGGCTGCAAACAAGAACATCAAGAAGATTGTCCAGAAGATGGTTATAACATTTGGAGACTGGCACGAAATGCTCTCTTTTGCCTTGCATGATTATCGAACTTCGGTTCGCACCTCAATGGGGGCAACCCCTTTCTCGCTGGTTTATGGAAGCAGTACTTCCCATTGAAGTCGAGATCCCCTCGTTGAGGGTATTGATGGAGACAAAACTGGAAGAGGCAGAATGGGTCAGGCTCGGATGGATCAATTAAACTTTATTGAAGAAAAGAGAGTGATGGCCTTATGTCACATACAACTATATTAGCACAGGATGAAGAGGGCTTACGAGAAGAAAGTTTGCGCTTGGGAATTTCAAGAAGGAGACCTAGTACTCAAGAAGGTTTTGCCCATCTAAAAGGATTCTCATGGAAAATGGACCCCAAATTATGAAGGCCCGTATGTTGTGAAGAAAGCTTTTTCTAGAGGAGCATTAATCCTCACAAGAATGGACGGTGAAGATCTCCCACTCCCAGTGAACTCTGACGCAGTCAAAAATATTATACCTAAAAAAGAAAAACATATAAAAACCAAGCAAAAGTGAGCTCGCTAGGTTGAAAACCTGAAAGGGCGACCTAGGCAAAAATTAGAGTGACCCGTTGGATTGAAAACTTGAAAGAGCAATCCAAGCAAAAGTTAGGGTCTGAAATCGGACATTGAAGAAGGCTGATGCATCAAGGGGTTCTTACCCAATTGGGGCAGTTCTATATATTTTCAGAAGTAGAGTAATGAGTAATCAAAGTTATGGATATGGGAAGCTGGCATTTGTTCCTACAAAGACACAAACTATAAAATATCTGCTTAGTTATTGTCTTTCTTTGTTTTTTCTTCTTCCTGCATTTTTCTTGATGTATCTTCATGTCTGTGTAACTTCAGTCCTTGTACACATGACTCTTTTTTGAATACCAAACACCTCCGTTCTCGTATTTCAAAATGTTGTTTTATGATAATAGGCACTGAATTGTGAAGCATGTGATGATATGAGAAAGCATTACAGTTATTATATACATCTTAAGAATCACGAGGAAACGCCAAATCTCAACAAATAAGTTTCAAAAAGGGCAAAGGGATTACCTTTAAAAAGTAACTAGCACTGCATCGATAACTCGCGCTCCCTCCCAGTCGAAGGCATAGCATGACTAAATCCGATGAATCTCAGTCCGTCCCATATCTTTAAGCACTAGAGATCATACGGGACGAGGAATCAGTAAAAATAATAATCGCATTGCATACATGCATCACATACCATATATTTGTGCATCATCTTCATATCACCACCTTTTAGCCATTTTGTTAGACCTGGTCCGTGCACCAAATTTTGATCCTTCACTCTCGTTTACAAACAATGCGCCTAACATTGGTCCTTTATTTTGCTTTCTAAGCGATACGCCAAGTATCGCTCACTCTTTATTGCTTTTCGATCACCGCGTCAGTACCCGACCTGGTGGAGATCCTTCTTTATAATTTTCTGATAAACGCGCCAAGCATTACCCCTTTTTATTGCCTTAAGATTACCGCGTCAGTACCCGACCTGGCGGTAGTCCCTCATTATTGCTTTTTGACCAACATATCAGTTCTGGACCTGATGATGATCCTTCTTTATTGCTTCCCATTGACGCGTCAATACCCTACTTGGCGTCGAACCTTCCGATCACCGTGTTAGTACCCGACCTGGCGGAGATCCTTCTTTATAGTTTTCTGATAAACGCGCCAAGCGTTAATCCCTCATTATTGCTTTTCGATCACCGCGTCAGTATCCGACCTGGCAGTGACCCTTCTTTATTGCTTTTCGATGAACGCGCCAAGCGTTAATCCCTCATTATTGCCTTTTGATTACTGCGTCAGTACTCGACCTGGCGGTGATCCTTCTTTATTGCTTTCCGATTAAACGCACCGAGCATCAATCCCTCGTTGTCATCCTTTGCCTATCCTAGTTCGGGACAAAATTAGTGTCTTTATCTTTACTTCTATTTTATGACGAAAATATGAAAACCTTTGTTATTCACGTTTTCTAATAAAATATAACTAAAGAGGGGCAGCTGTTATACCCTAATTTTGTCCACCTACCTCCTGTAATTTATATTTTATTTTTGTTTTTACTTTATTCTTAACAACACATTTCAGGTTCATTTTTGTTAATCCTTTGGGCTAATTTCAACCCAATTGCAATAAAAAAAAGGAGATGCAATGGTTGGCCTTTTTGTTATAAATTACAACCACAAGCATAAGTCCAAAAAAATGATAACCATGTCCATTACAGAAAAATACAAACAAACAGTCCATAATGTCCATTACTTGTCCAATAAATCCAATAAATACAAACGGTCCAAACACAGCCCATTTACAAATTCAATAAATAACCAAAAAAAAAAGGCAGAGCCTGCGCATGGCAACCAACAAAACCAACAGAGGCAGAAGCAACAGAAGCAACAAAACCAACAGAGGCAGAGCCATTTTTGAGAATGAGTACAATATGATTTCTTCCTATTCCTTTGCTTTTTTCCATTCTTGCTCCAACCAAGCAGCTTTGCAGGCACTACTCTGCACCCCCTGCATCCTTCAGCCCTCCCACAACCCTGCAACCAACAAACCAATATTGTCTTATTAGGGCTCATTAGCTCTATAAATATCAATGCAAAAAAATAGAGAATGAGGAGGAATTTTTGAAATCTTTTTACCACCCAGCAAAGAATTTGAGGCTCCACATTGGGGTCCTAATTCAACTCTGTTTCAAACACACAAAAAACAACGAGACAGCAGTGATAAAAGAATTGCAGAAGCAGAGGAGAAATGAGAAAAACCAGGTCGTTACCTTCCTCAGCAACCACACCCACTCAAGTAGTCCGCTAAACCAATTTTTGTGCTCTGCTTTAATCCCAAAATGTTGTAATTTGCCATGTCCATAGTCTATTAGCATAGGCTTTACAGAACAAAACCAAACGGCAATAAAACCGAACAAAGAAAAATCAGAGAACTAAAAATGGAACAAGAACTGGAAGCTCAAAAATGGTGAATAAAAAAAAAGAGAACATGTTGAAGAAGAGGGAGGAGCCATCGCTCACCGTGACCACCAGTAGGGCCACCCCCTCTCCTTTGTCACGCTCGCGGCCGTGTGCGGCCGAGGACGGCGCGCACCGGCCACTCCTCCGTTCCTCCCTGCATCATCTCTTTCTCTCCCCCTTTCTCCCATGGTCTCGCTGCGGTCGCTCTCTCGCGACTTCCGCCTGTCACCGTAGGGCCGTGCGCGGCCAAGGACGGCGTGCACCGGCCACTTCTTCTTCTTCCCCCCTCGCGGCCGCGCTCCCTCTCACCCCCTCCTCCCTCATGGCAATCTCTCCTCTCCCCTTCCTCGTTCTCTCTTTCTCCAGCGTTCCCCCTCTTTTCTCTCCCCTGTCGTCTCCCTCCCGACGCCATAATCCCCTCACGGCCTCCCCTTCGCTGCGCCGCGCAGCTTTCCTCTCCCTAGGGTTTCAAATGAAACCCGTAAGTGATACTCCTTCACCTTTTATTTACTTTTTTTTTGTGTTTGTTATTTGTTTTTTTATTTGACTGGGCTTCAGCCCAACATTCCTTTTTTACGCCCCCTATTCCCTTTTTGTTAATCCATCTTTTTTTTTAGGGCCTCAGCCCACTCAACGCCAACCTTTTTTTTTCCTTTCTTGTTTTTTTTTGTAGCTAGCCTTTTGTTAAGTATTGTGCTTAAGCCCATTTGTTCTTTTATCATCCATTTAATAAACACGAACACACTTTTTTTTCTTTGCCAGTCAAACTAGTATAATTTCACTCAGCTAAATTTCATGTACAAATTTTGAGGTTTTATTTTTCATGAAAATCACTTGATAAGAATCATGAAAATTAGTTTATTAGCAATGATTACTCGAGATTGCTTCTCGTTTAGTCATCGCAAATGGCTTAATTTTCTAAACCAAAATTGGTTGTTAGTGGGGATCACTCTTGATTGCTTCTTGTTTGGTCCCCATGAAAACCTATCTCCTTTATAAAAATAAAATCAATTTTTTTACTAGTAACGATCACTCGAGATTGCTTCTCATTTCATCATTACGAACACCATTAATTTTCTAAGCAAAATAGGTTGTTAGTGGGGACCACTCCTGATTGCTTCTCGTTTGGTCCCTACAAAACCTACCTTTTTCATCAAAAATATACCATTAAAAATTAATCAACACACAACCATTTCTTACCCAAGAACTACGTAGCCTTTGATTTCTCCACTGCACCCGGAGATACGTAGGAGCAGGAGCCCACTCCTGTCAAGCGCAAAAATAAACGACTTTTATTAAGTCCTTTTTTTATCTTGGTTAAATTTTTTTTTAAAATAAAAGGGAAATAAATAATTTTTTAGGAGTTAATAAATTTTGCACAATTAATTAGAGGTAACCTTCTTCGAAAGGATGTTGTAGGATGCTAATACCTTCCCTACACATAATCGACTCCCGAACCCAAATCTGGTCTCAGGGACCATTTTTCTTCAAAAAAGGTCTTTTCCAATATTTTCCCTATGAAATAAATTATTGGTGGCGGCTCCATTAAACTCGAATAAATCCCTCCTGATTTTTCGGTCGCTACACCAAGGCATAACAGAGAAGAAATGGAACAGAATAGGAAAAACAAATTGGAAGAGAAGATTAGAAAGCAGAATGGTGATAGTTAGTAGAATAAGAAATAATAAAAAAAGGAAATGAGAGAACCTGATGAAGAAGAAGGTGAAGCCGCCGCTCCGCCCGTCGCCCCGACCACCGCCGTGCACGCGACCCTCTTCAGTCGTTCTCGCGAACCACCGCATCCATGGTCTTCGCCCTCCACTTCGCGATCGCCTTCCTTTCTGCTCCACTTCGCGATCTCCCCATCAGCATCATCCCCTTCCTCACTCGCTGCCGTGTGCGGCCAAGGATGGCGCGCGGTGGCCGCACTTCCTTTCAGCCTCTCCCTTTCTCGTCGCCACGACCCTTCCCTCTCTCTCATAGCTGCGCTGCGCAGCTTCTTCTTCTTCTTTCTTTTTTAGGGTTTCCTTAAAAACCAAATGAAACCCAAATAAAATACCCCTTTCCCCTTTTTGTTTTAATCCCATCTGCTCCCCCCCTTTTTCTTGTATTTTTTTTCTATTTATTAATTTCTGATTTTGGGCCTCAGCCCGCTTAACGTAAGACCCCTCTTCCCTTTTATTTTATTTTATTTTATTTTATTCTGTTTGTTTTTTTTTCTTTTTTCTCTTTTACTTATATTTTTTTTATTTCATTTATTTGGGCTTTTTGTAAGTATTGGGCTTCTGCCCATTTATTTTTGCTAAATAAACATAGACACACCATTCTAACTAGTTACACTAGGATAATTTTACCCAACCAAATTTCAATTTCAAATACAAATTTTGAGACCATATTTTTCTTGAAAAATCACATATTAAAATCACGAAGATTAATTACTAGTAATGATCACTCGAGATTGCTTCCCGTTTGATCATTACGCCGTTAATTTTCTAAACAAAAAGGGGTTGTTAGTGCGGACCGCTCTTGATTGCTTCATGTTTGGTCCCCATAAAAACCTATCTTCCTCATAAAAATAAAATCAGATTAATTTACTAATAATAATCACTCGTGATTGCTTCCCGTTTGATTATTGCGAACACTTTTACTTTCTAAACAAAAATGGATTGTCAGTGAAGACCACTCTTGATTGCTTCCTGTTTGGTCCCCACGAAAACTTACCTTTTTTTTATAAAAATATACAAATTAAAATCAACCAAACACACAAAATTTTTTACCCAAGAACTACGTAGCCTTTGATTTCTCCATTGCACCCGGAGATACGTAGGAGCAAGAGCCCACTCCTGTCAAGCGCAAAAATAAACAACTTTTATTAAGTCCTCTTTTTTATCTTTGTTAATTCTTGTTTTTTTTAAATAAAAGGAAAATAGATATTTTTAGAAGTTAATATAATTTTGCACAATTAATTAGAGGTAACCTTTTTCGAAAGGATGTCATAGGGTGCTAATACCTTCCCTACGCATAATTCGACTCCCGAACTCAATTCTAGTCTCAAGGACCATTTTCTTCAAAAAGGGGTTTTTCCCAATATTTTTCCCAAAAATAGATTATTGGTGACGGCTCCATTAAACTCGAATAAATCCCTTCAAATTTTTCGGTCGCTACAGCTGTCGACTCCACTGGAGAAATTTAGAGAGTTAAACCTAACATGATTAATTGTGCAAAGTAGTTAACTTTAATTTTTAATTCCCCTTCTTTTTTATTTTTTCTTTTGTAAATAATTATTTATTATTTATTACATATTTGTTTATTTTTAATTTGTTGTGAATATTATGTATATGTTAAACATTAGGGTAGACGACTATATTTGTATGCTTTGTTTGTTTTGCAGCTTGGGTAGTGTTAGGGTGTTGCCCCTCTCACACACCGCACCTACATGTTTGCACACACATATGAGTAAGGCCCTATGCCCGGGTCAGAGCGAAGCTTAAGTTGAGTGGAGGTTCGGTAATAGTCAATTGGAATTTGCTTTCCTTCTGGCTAATGCGAGAACCTCATCTAGAGTGTGCTCCTTCTGGGTATTCCGCACCGTATAGTTATCTATCGTTGTGGTTAATATTCTGGAGGAGACTTTAGCTCTAGAGGCCTTTGGTGAGAATGTGATTAGAGCCACCCGTGAGACCTATCACTCAATACAAGACTATAGACCCCTTAGGTTAGAAAATCTCCGACTTTAGGTTTAACTCATTTAAGACACAAGGGGCATCATGTCATTTATGTTCTTCCACCAAAAATCTGTTATACCATGTCTGTGCATAAAAAGGGCTTACTAAACCACATATCTTCATGCATGTTATATGGATAATAATCATCATCATCACTCAACATTATATCTTTATATCTTCATGCATTCATACTTCAAAAAAATGACATGTTGAATTTTGAAAAATATATCATTCATTCTCATTTCATTTTAGGTCGCCAGGAGATCGTAGGAACTCAAAAGTTTGGCTGCAAGTATTTTGTGAGGTAATATGGGATCAAGCGGCGAAATCGTCCCCACGAAGAAGCACATACATCCGAGAATAAAAAGGCCTGAAGTAGAAAGCCTGAAGAAATGTGCTAGTTTAATGACGACAAGTATTCAGCGCATAACCTTCATTGGAAAGTATGTGAATATTCTCAAATTGCTAGAGATAGACGTACAAGTAGATGCCATTTCTGCACTTATCCAGTTCTATGATTCTCCCATGAGGTGCTTCACTTTTCAGGATTTCCAAATGGCTCCCACATTGGAAGAATTTGCCCGGATTTTAGGATACTCGACCGAAAGCATGAAAAAGCTATTATGTATGAAAAAGCTACCTTGTGATTCATAAAGCCTAATTGCCCTCAAATCAATAATGAACACTCCAAAATTATTATACTCTACTATGTATTTATGACAATTGCTAATACCTAATGACTAATAAGGATAATTTTGTAAAATTGTTACACTCTTTCATTTATTTATAGTTTTTCCTTAATATGTATGAAACTTCCTAATGTGAGACTTATAATGAGACGGAGGGAGTAACAAGCAAACACTAAATTCAAGAGAAACAAAGGCCCGTAAACCCTCAAAACGCAGACCTATGGTTACGGATCATAGGAGTTTACCCTTATTTTTTTTACAATATACTCCCTCCGTTTTTGTTTATAAGCAAAAAGTCATTTTTTACATTCATTGAAAAATGTATGTATCTGGTCCAAATTTGGACCAAATACATATATTTTTCAATGAATGTAAAAAGTGACTTTTTGCGGAGGGATTAGGGTGCTTGTCATTATATAAGGCTAATTAATTCATACACAGACAGAAAAGCAAACAAAAATTGAGTTGTTAGCGCCTATAATTCTTGTTGGGGATAATATTCTCTAGGTGATTATAAAAACAATACTGTTATTTGATCACAAAATGAGACACAAACACCGTATATCCGTATTGTACGAACCGTATGTCCGTACAGTACAGGCAAATTTTTTTTTTTCAAAAAAATATTTTTTAAAATATTTTTTATCTGGTTAATCAAGTTCACATATCTGGTTAATGCTATTCATTATCTGGTTAATGCCAAATCCTAAAACTTTTGGACATCCCATTTTCTTATCTAGTTAATCACGTTCACATATCTGGTTAATACTATTCATTATCTGGTTAATGTCAAATCCTGTAACTTTTTCTTATCTAGTTAATCAAGTTCAAATATCTGATTAATGCTATTCATTATCTGGTTAATGTCAAAATTTGTGTTAACCAGTTAAAAAAAATCTAAAAAAAAATTTAAAATATTTTTTGTTCAAAAAAAAAAAAATTGTCCGTACTGTACGAATATACAATCCGTACAATACGAACATACGGTGTCCCGTATTTGTGTCCATTTTTGTGTTCAATTAACATTTTTCTTATAAAAAAGCATAATTATATATTAAATGGATACTATTCCAGAGTTGGTGGCAAATTTTGGAGGGATTTAGAGAGGGTTCTAGGCGTAGTGGTTGGTGCTCTTGCTTGAATGTCTTAAAGTATAGCTAACTTTTTTGGATTTTCTGGTTGGTACTCTCGTTGATTTAGAGAGGGTTCTAGGCATAGTGGTTTACACTCTCTCTCTTTCTCCCCCCCCTTAGAACCCTCTCTAAATCCCTCCAAAATTTGCCACCTACTCTGGAATAATATCCATCTAACATATCATTTTTCTTTTTTATAATCACCAAGAGAATATTATCCCCAACAAGAATTATAGGCGCTAGTTAACAACTCAGTTTTTATTTCCTCTTCTGTCTGTGCATGAATTAGGTTTATGCAATAACAAGCACCCTAAATTATAAAGAATGAAGGGTAAACTCCTATGACCCAACCATAGGTCTGCGTTACCACTATTTAGAGCTTTTCTAGAGCTATTTACCACTATTTAGAGATGCTTTTTTGCCTTCTCAATAACCTCAGTGATGCCCATGTCCATGATCGTGCATCGTTATTTAGTCTATGGAAAACAAAATGCGTCATTTCGTTCATGTGAGTCACTAACTCTAAAAAACTAAAAACATTATCTCATTTTCTCTTCTCCCCCGTTTCGCAAAAAACGCTCTGTGCCCCTGTTTCTCTCAACATGAAAACCCTAGCCTTCGCAGCTCCGCAAAGGCCTCCTTCATCTTCCCATCCTTTCTTCGTTTTATTGCGATTGCATCCCAACACTTGACTGTTGCTGGTATCGTATCTATTCCTTCCCATATCTTCGGTCTCACTCCATCAGCTTTCT
Organism: Calophaca sinica; assembly: GCA_037113605.1. NCBI lineage: Eukaryota > Viridiplantae > Streptophyta > Magnoliopsida > Fabales > Fabaceae > Calophaca > Calophaca sinica. Next base: position 72,018,804 of record CM073737.1, on the reverse strand, counting down.
CACTCACTCCCATTATTTAGAAGTTCTGATCTGATCGCAAGAGAAGATGAGCAGTGGAGGAAGACAGGCGCTGAGATCTGGTGCGACCGGTGTGCATCACCAGCGACAACTTCCTCGACGGCTCCTCCACCGGCAACAGGTGGCTCCAATCGGCTGGCCCTCAGCACCTCCAATCCTCCGCCAATCCTCTTCAGGTTTTGCATTATGAGATTCTCATTCTCTCTTTTCCGCATTCGGATTTAGGGTTTGTTGGGTGGATTTTTGCTGATCTTTTTATTTTTGTTGGAGTTTCAGTGTGTTGGATTGTTGGAAGCTTCAAACAAGCAAGGAGGAAAGCAGTTCATTGGAGGGTTGGATGAAGCAAGAGTTTGACTCTGGTTCTCTGTTTTTAAAAGGTTAAGGTTTATATTGCTAAGGTTGTGTTTAGGGTTTCTGTTTTGCTATTTACTAACATTATGATTTTACTTGTATGCTTATGTGTATGCTCTTACTTGTGTTATTGTTTGTATTTGTATGTTTAATGGTTATGTGTTCTCGTTTGAGTTATTTCAAAAATTCCTTTAGGTTTTATAAAATTTAGATTGTAAGTTGTGTAATAAACTTCCTCCCAGTACACGCCTCACTGCATGACATGAAGTTTGTATTTATTAATGTCCATGTAATGCCTTTGATGAAACTTCTAATAGCAAAAAGTCCTGTGAAATGATTAATAATATTCATAATTGTTTTTCCTTTTGTACATCTGTATTGCTTGAAGATAATCGTATCTATCTATAATTAATTTGGTCCTTTTATAAGGAAAATAATAACTGCTTTTCTTCGAATGCAGGGTATTTCTCCAGAGTGTTTTTTTGCAGGGGTCTGTTCACACTTCCCATTTAGGTGAAGATGAAGCATGGAACATTACAAGAACAATGTTTTACATGTCGCAACTGTCGTGGTATTACTATCAATAATGTGATTTTGCAATAAAATTCTTGTTTAGTTAAACATGTAAGCATGACCTTTTCCTTTGTACAGGGAATTTGGACAATTTTCCCATATGCTGTGGCTGCTTCAACTGCTTTATTCTTTTATCTGCGGCGGTGGTACTTCTCTTGGTCCTTGGAATGCTCTTTGTAAGAGTATTTAGAAATATTGGTTCCTTATTTGTATATGCAGATAAGTGACCTATTAAAGTTGATTCATCCATCTATTGAACTTTTTCATGCTTATATATCAGTGTAAGGGCAAATCACCAGGTTTTATGGTGCTTGAATCAGTTTGTGTTCTTGTAATAATCAATTACTATGGCTGATTAACCATATTTACTAGGCACTAACCTTTTTGTAAAGGATTCTTTTGTAAATGCAGAATAATATGCAGGATAATTTGATAATAATTCCCTTTGTGGTACTTGACTTTATTTAATACAAAATGGCTTGTTCACTGTTATTATATGATGAGCCCTCGTTAGGTTATAGAGTAGATCTCCTGAGAATAAACACCAAATTGTTTTGGATTTTCTTCTGAATTGGTTGCTGTTTTGTTGAGTTGCCATGAATTTTATGAGCTTGTTGACAGAAACCATTGTTTATGATGGATGCTACTGTACACAGCATGTCAAAAATGATTTATTTTATCAGTCTTGCTACAATTTACTTACTACATTGGACATGTTACTGAAAAGGATAGTAAAAGCATCTCATATTTTTCCTGTTCAGAATAAATACTCATCTATTGACTATAGCCAATTTGAGAAGCTGTGTAATATAATTTACTAAATTTCTATTCAGGCTTTGTTAGTTGTCCCAGGGAGTCTATATGTATAGCCCAGTGGCTGCGATTCTGATTTCAATTTGTACTGGTTTAGGACTATGTCTGTTGCGCAGCCACCCTCTGTACAGTTTGTGCTGAGGTTTGGTCTTTAATAAAATTTATTTGATTATAAAAAAGGGGATGACCATTAAGTTTAAGGAATCTAATAAAATGTGTTGAAAAATAGATTTTTGAATGTTTAATTTTTTTTTAAACAAAACACAAATTAGTGACCGAATTAGTGACCGATTTATAAAAAATATCAAATCAAAGTAGTCAAATTCGGTCGCTAAATCGGTTGCTAAAATCGGTCGCTAAATCGGTCTCTAAAATAGGTCGCTAAATCAGTCTCTAAAATCGGTCACTAAATCAGTCACTAAATTCAATTGCTCAATTGGCCGTTACAAATTCGGCAAATAAATCGGTCGCTAACAATTAGCGACTAGTGGTTTAGCTGCTGATTTTTTTGGTCTCTAAATCGGTCGTTAATCAAATTAGCGACTGATTTTAGAGGTTTAGCGACCGAAAAATCGGTCACTAAAAGACGGTTTTTTTGTAGTGACATAAAACCTTAACCTCAACTCCGATGATTCTCAAAATTTAGGCTTCTAAGACTCATATCAAAACCTTATCAAAAACTATTCCAACCTCAAACAACATACCAATCCTAAACACATGCACTCTTACAAACACACAATCACACAGGAAACGAACACACAGACAAAAAGTCAAATATACAGTCAAATACAAGCAAATCCCACCTAGGGCACACAAGTACACTTAGTCACGCATAAACACACACTAAGCAAGATTAGAAGATGAGGATGTTACAGCTCTCATACGCTTAACCTCGGAGCATTAGCTTCCATCTCAGCCTCCCTACCAGCCACCCAGCTTGCTCCTCTCATGCGTGGCATCACTGAAACAAAAAAAAATTAAAATCACAAAGTTAATTTTAAAAAAAAACTCGCAAATAGCATATTTGCGCGTGAAGGAATTCCAGAAATTCCAACATGCACAAATAGCATATTTGCGAATAAAAAAACACAAATACGGTATTTGCGCATGAAGGAATTCTAGAAATTCCAACACGCACAAATAACATATTTGCGAGTGTTTTTAGCCACTCGCAAATATGCTATTTACGCGTGTTGGAATTTCTGAAATTTCTTCACACGTAAATATGCTATTTGTGATGGGAATTTGCAAATACCTAATTTACGAGTGAACAAAGATATTTGCGGGTGTGTTTTTGCTATTTGCGAGTAACCAGAGAAAATTTCGCGTCTCTGAAATTAGAAAATTGCGAGGGAAAAAATGAAGGGGGAAATTTTCACTTTTGATAATTTGACTAGGGGCATTTTAGTCAACACACATAATTGTTGTGTGTACCCGACAATTTTCTGGGTGCATTTAACAATTCCCAAGACAAACGGTGTTATTATCAAAACCCCCACATTCGTTACCTAAACCGCCGCCCCAACCCAATAAAATGTCGAAAATGCCTTTCCAGCGCACTATAAACTTCCAAGTTTTGTTTTAAATTTCAATCGTAAACTTCCAAGTTTATGGTTCACATATTTTTAAAATGTGTTCCGAAAACTTTGAAGTTTACAGTATACATATTTTAAAATATGTGTTTTTTATTTTTAAAATGTATATATTTTTGGGCAGCTACAATTAATAAATTAAGGGCCCGTTTGGTGGCTAGGATAGAAGAAACAGGATATGATAAACAATCATATCCTGTCTTAATCCAGTGTTTGTTGAACCAGTAAGATATGATAACTCAATCCTGTCACATATCTTATCCTGTTCATCTAGTTAAATTTTTATCTTGAGAGGAGGGCTGGGTTAGAAACAACAAGATAGGATAAAAAATTGTTTTCATATCCAAACTTATGAAAAATAATTTAAAATCTAATAATATAATTAATTTTAAAATTTATATGTAATTTTTTAACAAGAATAATTATGTCATTTTACATAATACAAAAAATTAAATTGTAAAAGAATAATTTAAAATCCAAGAAATATAAAAATATTTAAAATAAAAACTAAAAATAGAAAATTATTACTAATATTAAAAATTGTACAAATTATAAAAATTAATTTAAACTATTAAATATCTAAATACTTAATTTTAAAAATTATATGTAATTGTGTCGCGAGGATAATTTTGTCATTTTATATTATTTTTTAAAAGCTAAAGTTATGATATAATGATATCTGGTTTGTCTTCTAGTGCGCACCAAACACATGATATGATAAGAGCTTATCATGTCTATATCCTATCATTTTCTTATCCAGTTCTCTATCATATTATGTCTCTATCCTATACTGTCCACCAAACGGGCCCTAAAAGTGTCCAAAATCAAATTACCAATGCTTACAAATTAATTAATCGTCATCTAAATTTATAATATTATTTGGTTCATGTGGTGGAATCGGGCACTTGGGTGGATATAATGTCATCCAATCCTGCAATCGAGCAATATACGATGTTCGTCATGACCGAGCCTCGGAACGAGAAAAATCACGCCATCTTTAAGTAATGGTAGGCAATCTGTCTTCAAATACTCTTAAAAGAAAGCATACAAGCTGACTCTTATTGACAAACCCAATGCAAATAAGACGATTAGTTGAATGATTTCCTGGGTACACCCCTTAGAGGGAAAAATGTCCAACACATGTTAGTAAAAATTTATAAAGAGACTAGAATACATTTATATTTTGAGACGATTTTGTAACCCATATCCGGTAAACACATCCACTTATCATAAGTTGCATCTCCCTTTACATGCAAAGATGCCCTCAATTCTTGTAATCGATCACCAAAAAGTGGGTCATATATATCATAATACATTTCGAGTTCTTTATCCAAGTCTTGTTGGATTATAGCCCAGTCATCCTTAGTTTTACTAAGTAATGCTGCAATTGAATGATATCCGTAATTTCCATCATCACCCATGTTAACTATGTCATGAATATATGGATGAAACCCAATAGGAAATTGACACAAGTAAGGCAATGATATGTTCTATGATGAAACATCAAAGAATGACATTTTCTATGAAAGCCGACACATGGGGATGTTGTCATGGAAAGAATGTAGTGCATCGACATGCTCAAAATATGATGGGTCACGTTTAACATCATACGCATCCACCTTCGTTGTCTTACCTTTTTTCGGTGATCCCTTGGTCTTGACCTTTTCAAGAGGTGGACACATTGAAGTTGTATTTGGGAATGCAAGTCCATGCACTCACTACAAGAAATCGCGGGATTACCGACGGCCAAAAGCCGTCGGTAATCCACAAATGCCGTCGGTAATCCAAAAATTCCGACAGATTACCGACGGGCTGCTATCCGTCGATAAAAAGCGCGTCACAAATGCGTACCGACGACTTTTCCTCCGTCGTACAGTCGTTCGGTAATTTCCGACGGCTTTAACCCGTCGGTAAATTTCCGACGGCTACTCCGACGGCTTTAACCCGTCGGTAAATTTCCGACGGCTACTCCGACGGTTTTAACCCATCGGTAATTCCGATGACCTTTCCGACGGCCATGACCGTCGGTAAAGCCGAACTTTAAATTTTTTTTTTGAATTGAAAATTGTTTAAATTTTTATTAAAAATTATTTAATTTTTTAAATTATTTAATTTTAATTTCTGTAATCAATTTAATTTATTTATCCATTTAATTAACGATTACTAGTTATCACATTTAATTATTAATTTATTCCTGTATTTAAAAATGCAATGCGATAACATAACTATAAAACAAATTAAAAAAAGCGTTACAAATAAATAAAAAATTAAATGAACAAAACAATAATAAAAAATATCCAAAAATATAAAAAAATATCGATACAAACATACTTAATTATTAATTTATTCCTGTATTTAAAAATGCAATGCTATAACATAACTATAAAACAAATTAAAAAAAACGTAACAAATAAATAAATAAATAAATTCGACGAACAAAACAGTAATAAAAAATATCCGAAAATATAAAAAAATATCGATACAAACATAACTAATAGTCCTGATAATCCTAATCATGATCACCATCTGCATCATCGACATGATCACCAGTACTATGAGGCGGAGGCGGAGGCGGTGGAGGAGGCGGCTCGCGAGCTAGCAAATGGTACAGATCCTCCAGCCATTTGCGACACGTGAGCCAACATAGCGGCCGTCCGGCGAGCCTCCTCCTCTTTGGGCGCGATCGCATTCTTTGCCGCCGGCCGCCAATCGCTGCTGCTCGGCCATGGCCCGCTTCAACTCTGCTATCTCCCGCTCATCTGCGGCAGCACGACTGCTGGACGACTCTCCAATGGAGAGGCAGCGGGCCCCTTTCTTGTAGTTGCTGGCAAGGTCGCCAGCACCGTATAGGCGACCCTTCTTCTTGCCGCCAACAACATCTGCCCAAACCATCAGCGATGCATTTGGATCCTACGGGCTCTGCGAGGCGGGGAACATGGCGATGTCGAGATCTAACACGAGACATCCTCGCCTCAAACTCCTCTGTCAAACATAAACAAATTAGTCAATTTTTATTGTAATAAAACAATATAAACATTGTTAAAAAACTATTCATTATGTTTTATAATTACCTGGTCCGCCTCGACCGCTCATCTACAAAATCACCGGTACCTTTCCTAATATGAGTTGCACGATGGAGCTCGTGCAAGCCGAACCTCCATTTTCAACCGAGAGGCTGTAATTATTTAATAAAAAAGCTTAACTAAATAATAATAATAATAATAATAATAATAATAATAATAATAATAATAATAACAATAATAATATAAAGCGTACAAGTCGATTTGCGTCTTTGCTGGTGACCAGAACCTCCGATATGCAAGCTCCCACCCTTTTGGAGGCTCTATTCTTCTTCGCCTTCTAAACACACTTGAACTCGGGGAGTTCGATGCGCTTAGTCTTGTTAGATCTCATCTCCTATCCAAGTGGGCTGCCCATTGAGGCGGGCATCTCTAAGCATATCGGATAGGCGGTGGGAAGCCTTCATATGGAAGTTCTTCTTGATCTGCTCCTCTGCTCTTCCTTCCAAGAAACCTCTCTGTATGAATATAATACGTTATTAAAAATAATTGAAATTCATGAAATAAAAATAATACGCAACAAAAAAAAATAAACAACTTACTCTGAAAGAATTGAACATGTGCCTCAGCTCATCCACACGGCGTCCCCAGGTGGGCCAATAGGTGTGGTAATTTTGCTCAATTACTTAGTGATAGCCTTCGCAGCTGGCTTTGACGGAAGGAACCTAAACAATAACAACATACCAAAAAAGATAAAAAAATATAGGTTAAACTGTAATTTTCGTCCCTTATCCTTTTTTTTTAGTTTTTATTTAAGTCCATTAAGTTACAAAAATTACTTCAATTTCGTTCTTTCTTTTTAATTATTCTTTTTTTTTTTTCTTAGCCGAAATACCATCTTACACTTGGCAGTTTGTTTTATTTTTTTTTTGTGCCACCAGTCAGATGGTGATTAAATCTAAGAAAATATGAATAAATAAGCGAAAAGACGAAATTGATGTGATTTTGAAGTTTAAGGGACTTAAATGAAAACTAAAAAAAGATAAAGGAGGAAATTGAAAACTAAAAAAGATAAGGGGCAAAAATGTGTATTCAACCTACATACTCACCCTCTACCAGGTGGCACGATAGCAACTTCGGCCATCATGCGACATCTGAATATCGTCAGCGACCTCACGCTCATCCTGCTTCTTTGCTCAACATCCTCATCTGCTTTGAACCGGTCTGATCAGTGCACAGCCCACACTATACTCTGATCGGACACATGAGTGTCGAACGCCGTCTCGGACACAAAATGAGAGGAAGAAGCGGCAAGTGTCTGCTGGAACCCTGGGGTGGGCATCATGTAAATGGGTGTCGATGCGAGAAGGTCTGCATCTTTGTGTAGGTGCCGAATGTGGCGTGAGGCTGCGTAGGGGCGAACTCATTGGAGCCTATGTAGGCGTAGATGTATCTGACGCCATTGTGTGGATGACAACATCGCATAGCCGGCATCATCAATCCTAATAATGTTCGGCCTCCGATGACGAGGGGGTCGACAACGATGCCTCCAGTTGACCCTTCTTTGGGTGGTGGGGGTCGAACTGAACCTCACGATGCCATATATGTCTATAGAGCAATTCAATAATACTTGATCATGAAATATTATATTTAAACATAACAATACTAAAAATGAATTCCAAAAAATAAACAAGTTATATAAAAAAACTGACAAAATAAAATATGTTGTTAGACATTAAATTCTCTAATTGTAAAAAGTTAAACAAATTTATTCTGCCCATTACGCCCACTGCTTCGGCATCTTCTTGAGATCTTGATGGTTACGCCACTTCTTCATTTAATTCCTCATCTCCATTTACATCTTCATATGTGATTGGATCGTCACGTAGTCGAGAAATGGGTTCAACTTCGTTTACTACGTTGACATGAGACATCTCATCCACTTGATAAGCCACTTCTTCCTGTGGATCATCTGCTTCAATGCGACCCCTTGGTTTTGTCTTTATTGCAACACACCAACCTTGTTTGTCCCTTCGAGTTAACGGATAAGGTACATAATACACATGTCTTACATGTTGTGCCATGATAAACGGATCAAACATTTGGTATCTTCTGCTCATGCATATGTCAACAGTATTATATTTGCGATCCATTCTTGTGCCTCTACTTGACGGATCAAACCAATTACAATAAAATAGCACTATTCTTTTAGTATAGTCTAAAGTATTGTACGCCAGCTCATATATATGTTGAATCACGCCGTAGAAGTCATCTTCACCTCCTTCTGTGGCACCTTTTACATAAACTCCGCTGTTAACTATTTTTTTCCCCTCTGTTTTTGACTGAGTTTGAAATTTGTAACCGTTTACGAAATACGTGTGCCATTCTTTTACACGTGATTTAGGACCATGAGATAAATTTCTCAAGTGTTCTATTATGGGCGATTCTGACTCGCTATACACCTGCGTATACACATGCACAAGTGATTTAGGGTTCCTTTTTGCAAACAATCTTTTGTATTTTCAAACAACAAATAGTTGAAATAGGACTAAAAATACATACCTGGCTCATAAACCACGTTGGGAAATATTCATGAATACATACAGGGCATTCTTGTTCGCTTGTGGGCTTAGTTAACAAGAATGCCCTGAACAAGTCATTATCAAACAAATGATCATGAATAGTTGTGGACTAAAGAAATTGAAAGTGGTCATAAGTATACATACGTAAGATATGGTGATACTTCGGCACAGTTGATCAACACGTGAACGTGTGCTGACTTCCAATCTTCTCCCGTTAACCAGGACTTCAGCTCCTTTCCAAAGATGGCGACCAGGAAGGCAAAACAACGATAAGGCCAGTGGTGTCTTTCACTTTCAATTTCTATTTCATTCCTATTATTTGTTGGTGTCGGCATGAAGTTCGTAAAATAATGGGAGCAGAAATGAATTGTCTCACGGTGTAAGTAAGTTGCACAAATAGATCCTTGACCCTGGCCTTATTTTTCACCGACCGTTTTGAGTCACCCATAAATCTACTGAGAATAAGAAGGTTGGTGATCAACATTTCAACATTTAACAGGCGATGAATAATTATTTTAAAGAATATTTGATTATATTACCTTTCGAATGGATACATCCATCTGTATTGAACCAGGTCCACTAAGCCTAGCTTCATGTGCAAGATGCCTTTGCGAGATGTTCCATAGAGTCAAAGAAACCAGGGGAAATATTCTCTCCAACTTACAAAGAATGGCGGTATGTTCTGCTCCATCTTGATAAGATCATCATCTCTCAATGTTGCGAACACAAATCTTTAAAAAATTGGCTGAGTTTTGTAAGTGGATTTAAAATATTTGACGGCAGGGAACTAAATGCAATAGGAAGTAAACACTCCATGAATATATGACAATCATGGCTTTTCATCCCAATCATTGTTCCTTTGTTCACATCAGCACATCTTGCCAAATTAGAAGAATAACCGTCTGGCATTCGAAGTTCTTTTATCCACCGACAGACTGGCCTAGCTTCCTCAACAGTTAAAGAGTAACAGGCTTTGGGTTTAAGGGTTTTCCCATTCGACTGAGTCGTCAAATGCAAGTCCTTTCGCTTACAGTAAAGTAGTAAGTCTAGTCTGGCCTTATCATTGTCTTTCGTTCTTCCTTTAACGTTCATCACTGTGAGAAAAACATTGTCAAAAAAGTTCTTCTCAATGTGCATAACATCAAGGTTGTGTCTCAATAAAGTATCTTTCCAATACGGCAAATCCCAAAAAATACTTCTTTTAGTCCAATTGTGCCTTTGTCCATATCCTTCAAATCGATCCAATTCACCAAAATCTGTGATTTTTGGCAGATCCATAACTCTGGTAAAAATCTGTTCGGATGTCAACCTCGGGGGCGGGCCATCTACTTCAACTTCCCTTCTTGAAGGCGTTCTTATTCCGTCTAAATGGATGATCTGTTGGTAAAAACTGCGATGTGAGTCAAACCAAGAACTCTTCCCCCAATTTCAAGGTAAAGGCCTTTGTATGCTCCATGCAATGGGACATGCCATTTTACCATGAGTACTGACCAACGACAACATGCCATATGCGGGGAAGTCATTAATGGTCCACATAAGAGCTGCCCTCATTGTAAAGTTCTTCTTTCGTGCAATATCATAAGTCCTGGCGCCATTCCACAACCTTTTGAGATCGTCGATGAGAGGTGTAAGTAGATGTCAATACCATCTGTTGGATTATCTGGACCAGGTATAATACAAGTCAAGAACATATAGGGCTTAGACATGCACATATCGGGAGGAAGATTGTATGGGGTAACAATAAGCGGCGGCAAGAATAAGGTTTAGCCGTTGATTGAACATATGGGGTAAAACCATCGAGCATAAGCCAAGTCGTACATTACGTGGATCTGCTGCAAATTAAGGATTCACCACGATCAAAGTGCTTCCAAGCTTCACCATCACATGGATGTCGCAACATACCTGAAGTGCTTTTATTCTCATAGTGCCAAGTCATTTTGTCTGCGATGCGTGTTGACACAAACATTCTCTGCTGACCTTGGAATAATTGGCAAATAAAACATTGCCTTAGTGGAGCGGTTTTTGTCTACCCTTCCCATTATCGATTATGTGACATATACCTTGGCTCACCACAAAATTTGCATTCAACCAGTAGCTATCGTTTTTACCAAATTCATTGTCGTAATATAACATACACCTCTCACACAAAAATCAATCCTTTTAGATTCCAACCCCAATTTGGACACTAAGCTTTTAGCCTCGTAATAACTTTTTGGCAAACCATCTCGATGGGTGGCGAGTCCAACATCATCTTCGTTACGAGATCCAAGCACACATCAGTAGCACCACAGTTGGACTTGAGAGCTAAAAGTCTCACACACATTGATAACTTAGAGTCGCGGACCCTTCAAACAACGGCTTATTTGTTTCTAACAAGAGATTATAAAATCTTTGTGCGATCTCACTTGGAAGTTCATCTGTGTCATCATACTATGGCTCCTCGAATGATACGTTGACCCCGAGGCATCACAAACCATATCTTGCATCGATTCAATCTGCTTACCATATCCGTATCTCTGCGGTGCTTGAAGCACCTGTGCAATTATCGCCAACCCCTAATCCAACCCGAGGTAACTCTTCACCATGTCTAGTCCAAATCCAGTAAGTAGGGATAAAACCAACTCTCTGCACGAGCAGCATGACCTCAGCTGGCCTCTTGATCTTTCTGCAATCGCATTTAAAGCACGGACATCTAATCCCTCCATTAATTTGAAATCTTCGTGTACCATTGCGACTTGAGCAAGTGATCAATCCTATCAAAAAGATTGTTTCAAACCCCCTCTTCCGGATACAACCTATCGTACATCCAACTACGATTGAAGGAAAAAATTCCATCTTACGCATGTCAAAAAAATGACAATTTCAGCAGCACGACATTCTTACAACCGCTCTCTTTCTTTAAATGGTATGACCCTATCCCATTCGAGGAAAAACTTTTTCCGAACTCGTATAATAGTCATTCCTTAATTCTCATATCTTATACTTGACAAAATTTGGCGACATTTCCCATTGGTCTCTAGTACACAAAATGATCGCGATTAGGAACAAGGCAATCAAGTATGCACCCAGAGAACAAAAGGAAATGAATCTAACGAAATTTCATCAAATATCAAGATACTGAGAATCAAGCAACAACTATTATACAAGTAAAGAAAAAGTTTTTTCCCCAACTGTCCGACTTGGACAATTCAAGGTTCAATATACAATGAACACGTGGTATCTAAAAAGTACGCACTCAATAATATATTGAACCTTAAGCGAAAGCTAAGGCTTTTCTCCGATACTAATAACAACAATCAAACTTCCATTTCATCAATAATTAAAAAGTAACATGTTGAAAGTTGACATCCTCTTAAAGGATAGAATTAAACAAGCAGAAGTGGCAAAGGAAGCATAAATCCTTTTAACAATTTTTGTTTTCATAGTGGTTTGCTTAATATGGATCATTCTTTTTTTACTTAATATGTTTAAGGAACTTAAAATTGCAAATCGACCAACTAACTTTGAAATTAAAAAATAACTTCCATGCAGAGCAACCTAACCCACAGTACAGGCATCCACATGCACCCCCTATACCCACATAACTATGAGCTGGAAGAGCTAAACAAAACAAATTTCAGGAAACCTACCAATGAAAAAAATAATCAAATAGCAAACCAACATAATGAAAAAAAAAATATTAGAAAATAAAGAGAAGTACACAAAAAACTAACCGACAAAACCAAAAACCAGATATAAGAAAACACCGAAAAACCTAAACTTTCCACCCATACATAGAGTTATGGAGAAATTTTTAGGCTAAAAGCTACATGTCTTAATGGATTGATAAAAAAAAAAAATTAACATGAGTAACTTGCAAGGTATCTCACATTTGTTAAGCAATTGTATGGTTAGACTCTGAAATACTCAGCGTGCCTACAGTAGCGTGTGATTATATTTTTATTCCTCCAAACTAATTGAACATTTTTCTTCTCATCTTGGGCTCAATTGCTTCTAGGCTTTTCTCTCATTTCTCCATCAACTTAAAGTGTAGGAACAAAAGGACAATTTTCTATATCATCCCAAACATTTAGATCACGAGATAAGATTGAGGTCCAAATTTTTTCTTTTAAATACTTGATAACCTTCTCCATTAAAAATAGAAGCCTTGTTATAGGATCCATCTAGTTTGAAAAATCATGTTTGAGGCCATGATCCTCTTAAAGCCGGCAAAGCCAATCACACATAGACTACATCGATATCACTTGCTAGCCTAAGTGGCCTCATGCGATATGAACCACTAGAGGGGAGGTGAATAGGGTTCTTGAGAATTTTCACAAAACTTTTTACTTTTAGAAAACCTCTTATTATTGGTTAAAAAATTAATGAGTTCTAGATGTAATTAGATCAAGATCAACATTTTGTGAAAAAGAAGATCAAGACCAACATATAAGCCCTAAAGCATGCAATTTTATTCCATTTTATATAAACCTTAAAACAAAAAATAACAAATCACAATCAAAATTAATAGAGATAGGTTTAGAAGAATTGTCTTTGCTATGTATATTTCTTGAGTCACAACCACTGTGACCTACATCCGATTCCCAAGCAATGCCTGAGAGTTTTCTCTATAATCACATTGATTCCAAAGTCATAGATCAAAGATTATACTTGGTGATGCCCCACACCAATAACCCTCTTCCACACAACTAGGAATACCCCATCCTAATAATTACAACAAAATTTCCTAGGAGATAACTCATTCCTTGATATCACCAACACAGGGATCACACCACAAAAATAAAAATCAAAAAATCAAGAAAGAAACTCTCCAAAATAGAGCAAAAATTACAAACTGAAAGCTCAATAAATCTCTCAAAGATGTCAAATAAAGTTTAAGAATTAATAGAGAATGTTTCTGAATGATTTTCTTTGAATGAATAAACCCCGATGATTTAGAATTCTTTATATAAACTACTTAAGAGATAAGATTGAAAGCAAGGTATGAACTAGCGTAGCTGTTAAGGAAAGCCCATAAAGCTGTTATAGGGTTCTTGTGAATCAATTCCAATATTCCATGAATCGAATCACGGATGGAAAACATCATTAAAAAGTCTTATGCCCATGTGAATCAATTCCTATCATGTTTGAATCTATTCCACGACCATTCACTTTGTTCTACCCTTCTATGATTCAAGCGAGTTTCTATATGATCATGCAACTTAGAACTTATGTGAAATAACTTTTGAGCATGTTATAAATGACTTGTAATTCCTATTGCATGCTTGAACATACAGGCATGTTTATATGGCAAAATAAGAACACTTGTATGGTCAGTATACATCAAAACTTAATCTTATTCCATGAGATGCTTGTGATGCATGTTGGGTTTCAATTCTCTTAAGTCTTTTAATGCATCAGCCATTCTAAGTATGTCTTAAGAGATTTTTACAAAAGTCCTAAGCCCGCGAGCCTTGATGTCTCCATCTTTAAGTTCCACGGCTTCTTGACTTTTAGACTTCACACATAAGCATAGAAGTTTTTTTCTTTCTTTTTCCTATTGTTAATAATGCTTAATGCTAATTAAATTTTTTGACTGATTGATGAACATAAACCGATAGAAATTGAGTTTATGTGTTGCTTGCTAAATGAATAATCTACATGCTACCTTACTCTAACATAAAATATACATCAGACAAAATTCCCTCTGTGGAGAGAACTATACATCACTTCAACATAAAACATCCTTTGTTAGCCAAAACACACATCACCTCAAAATTCTCTCTCTGGAGAGAACTATGAAGCAAATCAAATAAATATGTCGGTGTGAAATTGTCGGCATTGACCCTTTTCCACCCAATGAGTCAGCAGACATTTCGTTAGAGTGCATACCTAATTCTCGAGAACAAGAGAGTGTCCACGTCCTTCGATGTCGATGGCAGTCTCGGAGCAATGTGGTGGCCTCGAACTAAAAATACTGAAAAAACATACAGGATTCACAGTATATTGACATCAAAGATTGCTCTTCGAACAAAAAATACAGACTAAAAAAACTGAAGGATTCATAGTATATTGTAAGAGTTTTTTTTGGAGGCGGGGAACCCAATTTGCAACAAATAATATTCCTTACAAAAGTCTTATTAACTAAAAGTTTAACATAGTTAGGCAATTATGAACTGCAATAATCGTTCACTGTTGCTCACAAATACCTTTCATTAATTTTCTGGCACATAAATGTGGACAAAAACTTATTCAACAAACAAAAAAATTACAATCCAACAGCTCATCTCTAGTATTCTGCATTCAATCAATCATTTTCTCACATTTAGCCTCTTTTGGAGCAATTACCTTAATGTCAGTTCAAGAAATTTATCATCAAACCAACTCATTTGGCTCATTAGCTATTGAAAGAAATGCTATAAAATTTGAAGTCAGTCAATCAGCTATATAAAAGTTGCATTAGCTGGGTACATTTGAAATTGGTAGTTGCATCAATTAGGCGTGGAACTAATATAATTAAACATGCTAACATACACTTGGTAAAAACAATCCTTACCTAACTTCATTTCTATCTTATATACAGGAGAATTACCAATTTGTACCTACATCAAGAGAAGCAACATGCAATACAGGAGATACCTCTCGTAGGCGAGGTTGTTCTTGATATAGAAAACCATCAATAACCATTCATGGTCTCACGTATGTTACCTCTTTTGAAGTTTGACATCAAAATTGTATTCTATTTTTTTTAACATACTCGACTCTTATTTGACTACATAATAAAATTTATAATTAATCTCTGGTCTTCAAAAGTAAATTTTAATGCCACTAATGTCATATAAAATCATATTAAAATAATATAAATGAAACAAAAGGCTATTAAAGAATTTTACCAGCATAAAAAATCATTAATAGTGCTAACTTTATCAGTTGATGGAGCTCATTTACAATCTACTTTTTGTCTATGAGGCAAGTCCAGTTTGAGCAACTTGGTCAACTACAAAACAGATAAACATCCAATCCAATGAGTATCATATAAATAAATAAGCATAAGCATAAGCATGTGTGAAATATCAAAGGATAAAGAAAATAAATAGTAGTGGTAGTAATTGTGTGACCAGATTAGGTATAAATAAGCATAAGCAGATTAGGTATCACAACCTGAAGCATAAAAAAAAAGAGTATTAATGAAGTTAAGGGGAAGGGAGCATTTGACTATTTTAAGAGAAACAACATATTTGGGGTCTCACCTGCAACAACATATTTATTATTATTTACAAAATGGTGAAAACGAGGACAAAAGAAACTGTCATCTAAGCTTACAATTGGTTGTATTATTTCATGAAGGAAAAAAATATCATGAAGGAAAAAAAAAAGCTGAGAACATAGTTTTGCAGCAAGGGATTCATCATACATCATTGGAATATTTGCTTCAATCAAAATGTCCCGGTGCATTAGATGGCGGCTTGACAAATTGTTGTCCCCAGTGGATTTTGCTGCCAAATTTTTTACTGTTCTCCACAACCTAAGGCAAGACAAATTTAGAATTTATTATCAACTCCAATACATTAAAAAAAGCCATAATCGTGTTACACCATTCTATATATACAAACTCGATTGCAAAAGCCTATCCCGTGTGAAAAAGCCTATCAACTTGTCTAGGAAACCCCAGGTTCCATCAATAAAGCTTAGATTTTATTAAAATGTTGATTCATATTGAAGAATGTGGTCAGGAATAACATAACAGAGCAACTGTCAATATATCTCGCAATAACAAATGAACAAATGGTATGAAAACAAAAGTAACCTGAACAGGTGCTGGCATCGCGGTTTCTCTCTCGGCGTCGGCTTCAGTGGCCAGTTGGTGGAGGCACTGGGAGGCGATGGGCGCACTATGGGAGCCAACTTCGGTGAGAGGAGTGGTGGAAGACCCGATGTAGCTGACCACTGGCGGAGGCGATGGGCGTGCGGCCCTGGCGGAGGCATACGTGGTGGCTGCGCAGCACTGGGAGAGGGAGGACGAAAGAGAGGTGGTGGTGGCGGCGGCGCTGGGAAAAGGAGAACGAAAGAGAGAGAGAGAGGAGAAGAGAAAAGAAGTAAAAGGATAACGAAAGAAAAGGGGAAGAAACGGTTTTTGTCTGGCTGTATCTGGACTTTATCGACGGCCACATTAACATTACCGACGGGCTAAACCCGTCGGAAACTTTCTCGGTTTTACCGACAGCTATTTTCAAATACCGACGGGTTAATGCCATTGGTATGTGAAAAAACAGCGGGAAACTGAAAACTAATCACGGGTATACCGACGGCCTATTACTGACGGTGAGAGGCCGTCGCCAAAAACACGGCTTTTCCGACGGCTTTGTCTGTCGGTAAGTCCAATCCGTCATACGCTCAATGGTACCGACGGCTAGACCGTCAGAAAAACCGTGTTTTTGGCGACGGCCTTTCACCGTCGGTAATAGGCCGTCGGTATACCCGTAATTTCTTGTAGTGACTTTGTTCCTCAGTGTTCTTCTGCCAACAATGTCAAGTGTCCAAAATTGCCTTAACGATGCATCCCATTCATGCATAAACTCTTCCTCTGCCATTTTTTCTGGCTGTCGTTGGTCACTATTGTCTAAGCTCCTCCAATGCATACAAACTATCTCTGATAGAATTGCAACACCATGCATACTCAAATACGCAAGCTCACAAGCTCAACGTAAACCATGTGTAGTTCTACTTCTGCAACCACACATAGATTTAACAACACCTACATTGTTCACTATGCTAAACTCATCAGCAATCAGTTGCAATGCATTCCTTAATACAAATCCCTGTAAATTTTTGTACACACGAATATAATGTTTGTGCTCCGCTACATTTATGCTTCTCTGGAACGATGCCCTTGTCTCAGCGTGTTGCAGTATCAACATATTATTCATGGTCTCCCAATAACTATACATGTAACCCCTGCTATCTTGCAGCAACTTCTTCAGTATCCTATTTAAGACTCAACCTTATTAACAAACATTAAAAACAATATCAGATGCAATACCATAATATGTTTTCATCAAATCAAGTTTATATAATAGTTTGAGCATACATATTTGTTGTTATATTCCTTGATTGCATCACTCGGTCTGTTGATATCGCCGCAAACTTTTCCTTGTGAGGAACATACTTGGTAAAAATAGGAAATTATGAACATACATCATCAAAAGCTGGCAAGCACTGCTCGTATGCAAGCTTGTCATCAGAATGAACAACACCATTCCTTGCATCCATCACTACTTCATATTTCTCCTTCACAAAAACCAGTTTCTTGCATTTTGCATTCACATATTTACCTATGTGAAATCGACATAGAAAATTATATGAAGGTGAGAAAACAACGGCAACTGCATTCATCAAAGCATGATCTCGGTCGACTATAATAACTTGAGGAATTGATCCATCTCTCACAAGCAGTCCTCTTAAATTCTCTAGTGTACAGATGAAGTTATCCTCCCCTTTAGAATCCAGATAGACAAATCCCACGCAGAATGTCAGCTCTGTTGAAGTAATTTCAAGTAGTGACAATTAATATCTGTTGGCTTTATAAGTACTGTCAATGAGCACAACAATAGGAAATGTATTCGACAAATTTATTGCATCTGAATGTGTCCTACATATATCTCTCAAAACGTCAGAATTTTCATGTCCTCTATGCCAGGAAACATAACGAGCCCATTGTATTAAGTTCATCATATGTTGCATTTCTGCTCTGGGACCTTTCTGAGATGATCGATACTTATGCTGCTTATTATAAATTTAGCTTAGAGTAGTCAAATTACCCTTATTGCAACATTTAATTGAAAGTAGAACATTTCTCGACTTTACATTGTTCTTTGTCATATCATGAACTAGAGCCTTCTCTTCTTCACTTAAACGATCGACGTATAAATGACCTACCAATGTGTCAGCTAACTGATGATTGTGAATTCTACAAAGACTCTAACAATCCATCCTTCACTAGTTGACAAAGGTCTTCCTCAAAGTTCGAACGTATACTCACATTTTCAAGAACCAATAGCCCTTGAAGGATATGCAGCCTTGGAGGCCTATACTTTCCATCCCTTTCACAACCTAATCTTTCCTCTTTCATCATTATGTGTGTATGATCTCGTAGTGACAACAATAATTCTATTTTGTTTCCCAACCTCACGAATCCAGTACAATAAATCTTCTCGTGTAGGAAATATCTGTAAACATAGAAAAATAAAACTCAGCTTACCATAACTTCGACATATTAGCAATTAACAATTAAATTACCAGCATAGTAGTGAATGCACCAGTACAATCCACCTCATGTGTAAGCTTAATAGGCATGTCTACTTCATTAGACATTAATGTATCAAAGTCTTTCATTTCCAATATCACTAAAAATCCAACAGTATCAAACAACATTAGTAAAAACAAGAAATAGAAAGAAAAATATAACTACCGTAAACTTGGTGTTTACGATATTTTTTTTTTTGAAAAAAAAAAACATGATATCGTGTACACCAAGTTTATAGAACATAATTTTTGGAAAAAAAAATCCCTAAATTTGGTGTTTATGACATAGGCAATTTTGGAAAATAATATTACGTAAACACAGTTTACAGAATATATTTTTTCAAAAATTATGTTCCCTCAACTTGGTGTTTACGGTATATTTAGTTTTGTTAAAAAAAAAAAATTCTACCGTAATCTCTTCTTTACAGTAACCGCGACAATGGTGGTAAGGAAGTGCGTGAATGGAAAAAACGTGGGAGGAGAAGTGTAAGAGTGTGTTTCGATGAAGAAAATCTAAAGAATTATATAGTCTCAAGCTAGAAGTCATGGATGAGTTTAATATATCAGACTTCAACTAAAATATTCTTAAATTATCTTAATTTCTCTATAATTCGTGCTTTTTATTGATTGTTAAACACATATTCATATTTAACCAACATCAAATGGTCATAAAATATTAACCTTATTCCTAAGTACTCTGAAAACTTTCAATGGTTAATCAAGGTTTACTAGGCAAAGAAGAGCATCATTATTGTTTGCGAAAGAAGCATCGGTTTTTTTATTGGATAAGCTAAACAATTTATTGATAGAAAGGTGTTAATCTTAAGCACAAGTTATGTTTAAGATTATAAATTTATGTATAAAATGAAATTTACCAAATGTTAAACTATGTAAAAATATTCTGCTCATAATATTCATGGTAACTTCTTCTTACAGAAACCCTCTGGAGGGGATGATGTTATAGATTGATAGGCTGCTGTTACCACAAGAGAGAGAGCTAAGAGAAAACTAGGGTTTAAGTTACTAAGAAAAAGAAATTAAATAGACAACTTGATTTTTTCATACTCTCATTAATGAAGAAGACCTACATTTAAAGGAAAATATCTGTTGTAAAGATGGATCTCATCCTTACAAGTGTCAACATCTGACTTTAGGGAATTCAAAAGTTAACTAAAAGAGCTGAATAACAATTTTTTTAATAAAAATCCTTCAACCAAGTGGGTTTTTGAGTATTTCTTTTCGGTTTGGACTGGCCCAACTGCGGCCCACTATCACTACTCCCTGGGTCAAGAGGAACCTTGTCCTCAAGGTTCTGGGCCAGCTTGTGAAGGAATTCGGGTAGCCCATCACTGCGGATGTCTGGGGCTCGGTTGGCGTTGGTGGGTAACTTCAAGAGAGATGGAAAAGCTTGATTCGTTGTTGACCAATCCGGTGCAAGCACACGGATTGTGCTTCTTGTGGATGGTCCGGATACGCTCATGGCCAGGATCCATCGGCTGCAAATGAGGGTTGGTGAGCGCGTTGGCTGCAGGGATGTCAAGTTGGGAAGTCGCGCGTGAATCACTGCGTTGGCGTGGTGAAAACGCGTTGGCAAGTAGAGTCAGGTCGCGTTGCACTTGCTAATTGGCTGGAGCAGGTGACTGACTGCTTTAACTCGTGGGTAATGGGTGGGATTGAGGCAGAAAAACCCGATCTTGGGAATGGGTTTTTGAGTGTGATACAACTGTATTGTGTGTCTCAGATTTACCCGAATTTGTTCGTTGAGGATCGAACGGTGGAGGGTGAGTCTGATAGATTGGAGAGAGGGAGATATTAGATATCTCACTCATTCTTGGTGTGTGACTTTGTAACTTCGCATCGCTGTTCTCTGTCTGTGGAGATGACGAGTTGTTTGTGTTCTCCTCTGAAAAAAAATCCTTGAGATCCTGAGGAAGGGGAACGTAATGACCTCCTGGGTTATCACCGTGATATTTTCTCAACAGAGAGACATGCACAATGGGGTGAATACGAGACGAAGGAGGAAGCCTAAGTTCGTAAGCCACAGCTCCGTCCGTGGAGGGCGACAAAGGACCAAAGTAACGCTTGGAGAGCTTTTGCGAAAATCGGCGCGAGACTGTTTGCTGACGGTATGGTCGTAAACGCAGGAGTACCCAGTCCCCAGGTTCAAACGTAAGATCTCTTCTTCCTTTGTTTGCTTGGTCTTCCATTTGCTGTCTACTTCTTTTCAAGTTTGTTTTCAACCTGCTCAAAACGCCGTGTCTCTGTTGCAGTGTAGAGTCTAGTGCGTCAATGGTCGCTGTTCCTGGTACGTAGTCGGGAATCGCTGGAGGATGTCGACCATACAAGGCTTGGAACGGTGTCATCTTGATGGCAGAGTGGTAAGCCGAGTTATACCAGAACTCAGCAAGGTGTAAGAATTTATACCACTGGCGCGGATGTTCACTGGCGAAACAGCGCAGATAGGCTTCAAGACTGCGGTTTACAACTTCGGTTTGGCCATCCATCTCTGTTGGAACCTAAACGATTGAGATGTTTAGACCCTCATTAATTTTGATGATAACAATGTATTCACAAGAGAACAATTTATGTTCTAACATTTCTTGAAGTGTGCAGATACTAATAATACGTATATTCTAAGCCACTCAAGCAAGAAGAAAGTAATTCTCAAGAGAAGGATTCATTCTATGTGTCAGCATCCGGCTCATTCTTGTGAGCGTCTGGAATTTCCTCTTTATACACTATGCTTATCCAATTGCTACAAGCGTCCGAACTTCCGATTCTGAGCGAGCGGCCGAACTTCCGATTCTGAGCGAGCGTCTGAACCTCACTTCTAATCATGTGTTAGTCACGTTCTTCGCTCTACCTCTCGAAGTTTAGAACGGATTTCAAAATTGATCTTGGCGCTAAAATGGTTGTACGAGGTATCAAAGGTGAAACCTTTAACTACAAGACAAAAATCGTACAAGCAAGGTAGTACAAAAACGGTAACATGTACTACTGGGATATTCTCTGCAAAGCTAGAAAGAGACAGCATTTTGAATTTACCTTACTCAATGGTAAGGAGCCATTTTTACCTTAACGGTTATATCCTTGGAACTCCTATATATACCTCATGGTATCCATTGAAGAAGGAGCATAACTATTGTGAAAAAGCTTGCTGAAATTCTGTTTGAAATATTTATCGAGAACAAGCCTTTATACGTGAGCAACCAAGTCTCGTGCTAAGTCTCTGGACTACTGAATCAACTCGGCGTCAGGCCACTTTCTTTAAGAAAGTTTTTCTATAGTTGAGCTTAATCTTTTATCCTCTCTGTGAGAGTTAATTTTAAGCGTACTTCAACTCTTTTGTAAAAGTTGTTTTGGCCTAGTTAAAATTTGTATCCTCAAAGGCTCATTGTCTTGAGTCGTTTTGAGAAGTTGAGAGTATTGTCAAGTTGTGTGATAGAATACTCTTGAGGAAATTGTAATCAGTTGATTATAGTGAAAATCGTTGAGGAATGAAGGGACTAGACGTAGCTATCAGTTTGGTAGTGAACTAGTATAAATTTCTGTGTCTCCTACTTTACTGCTTTCTATTCATTTTTATCTTGCTGCGTTAAAAACAAGTTTTATCAAACTGCTTTTTCCAGCGTCCGGTTATACCCAGCATCCGATAAACAAACAATTTGAAAAACTTGTGTTCTATAGTGTTTCTAACTTAAAGTTTACGAAAAGTTTGTAAACACAATTCAACCCCCCCTTCTTGTGTTCACGTTCAGTTGGTACCAGAGCTCGGCCTCTTGGTTGAGCACTTAACAGTGTCAAGAGAAAAGATTCTATATTGTGAACATGTCTACTGAAGGTGGTCATATGAACCGTCCTCCTCTATTCAATGGAGAAAAATTTGATTACTGGAAGGATAAGATGAAAGCATTCCTCGAGGCACAAAGTCTTGATTTGTGGGATATAGTTGAAAGCGGGTACATTCTTCCCGCTAATGCCCTTGGCGTTGCAATATCAAGGGAAAAGCGGTCCGATGATCGTAAAAGAGATATCAAACCAACCAGAGGGCGGTTATTCTCATCTGTGCTATGACAGAAGAGAATATGATAAATGTGGCAAGTTTGATCTTGCCAAAGAAATCAGGATTCTCTTGTATTGTCTTATGAGGTTTACGCCAAGTAAGAGAAACAAAGGCTAGCATGATGGTTCGCCAATATGAACTAGTCAAAATGGAAGATGGAGAAAACATTGAAACTATGTTTGGAAGATTCCAAACACTTGTTCATGGGTTGCAAGCCCTTGGAAAAAGTTATACCACACCTGATCACGTGAGAAAGAGTTTGAGAAGCTTGACAAGGCAGGGGGGACCCAAAGTCACCTCTATTCAAGAAGCAAAAGATCTGAACGTTCTTCGGCCAAGATCTTATGAGTTCCCTAAAAGCTCATGAACTTGAGCTAAATAAAGAAGAACCTACCAAGAAGAGTAAGTCTATTGCTTTAAAAGTTAATCAACATAAACCTAGTACTTCTAAAGCTTTTCAGGCTGAAGAAGAAGAATCAGATGATGAAGCCTCAGAAGGAGACTCTGATGGATCAGATGATGAGCTTGCATTCATATCTAAGAAGATCCAGAGAATGTGGAAGAAAAGAAACTTTAGAAGGAAGTTTCAGAAGAAAGACTCAAAGGACAAGAAGGAGAGCAAAGACAAGGAAAAAGCCCAAGTCATTTGCTATGAATGTAAACCTGGACATTTCAAATCAAGTGTCCTAATCTTAAAGAAAAGCCCACAAGAAGCTTCTTCAAGAAAAAGAAGAAAGGTCTCATGGCGACATGGGAAGATCTTGACTTATCCTCCTCTGAGGAAGATAAGGAAGAAGCTCACATTGCCCTCATGGCAGACACTGACATTGAGTCAGAAGAAGATGTTGAAGAGGTAATAGTATATTATTCCTACTCTGAACTTCAACTTGCTTTTGATGATCTTCTTAAGGACTCTGCCACTCTCTCTACTGAGTATAAGAACTTGAAAAAGAAATTTTTAAAACTATCACAAGATTTTCATTCCTTACGTAATGAAAACTCAGACTCGATGAAGAGAACCGTGGAAAACCGAAAATCGTGTCGGTTGATAATCGACATCTGAAGCTAACAAGCAACCGAAGGTGAGAGCTCTCAAGCTAAGAGTTCTCAGAGTTACGCAATTCTAATCGCAAATCAAATGACTATGAACAAGCATTTCAAAAGTTTCTTGCAGAGAGTGTAACTCAAGCAAGCAAGCTTCAATGATGCAGGGTGTCGATAAAGCGACAACTCATGGTCTTGGCTATATACCAGATGAAACCCTTTTGGAAAATAATTCAGCATCGATAAATCCCATAGCCATAGTAAATGCTTACATTGTACTTATTGTAATAAATCTGGTCATTTGAAAAGTGCATGTAATGTTTTTAAAACTAAGAAGGATAAGCCTCCTTCAAGAACTAACAAGAAAGGACCCAAAAAGATATGGGTACCTAAAGATAAAATAGTCTATGTTGCGCATATGCTTAACAACAAAGTCAACACACCGGTCTTGGTACTTAGACAGTGGATGCTCGCGTCACATGACGGGAGAAAATCATATGTTCCAAGAACTAAGACCTAGAGAAGCTGGATTCGTTGGTTTGGAGGAAACGAGAAAGGTAAAATAGTTGGAATTGGTCGCATAGGTAAAGGCTCTCTTCCTTCTATTGATAATGTTTTATATGTTGAAGGAGTGAAACATAATCTATCGAGCATAAGTCAATTATGTGACAATGGTTATGAAGTCATCTTCTGACCGGATGTTTAGTAAAAAGCAAAAGCGATGGATCTATATTCTTTCTGACAAGAGGAAACAAAATGTTTATAAAGTTGATCTTTACGAACTTGAAAAACAAGATGTCAAGTGTCTTATATACATTGAAGATGAGCAATGGATTTGGCACAAAGATTGGGTCATGCCAACTTGAGATTAATCTCAAAATTAAACAAGCACAATCTTGTTAAAGGCTTACCAAATCTTAAGTACAAATCGATGCCCTTTGTGAAGCTTGTCAAAAGGAAAACAAGTTAAAACTTCCTTTCATTTAAAAATGTTGTTTCAACTTCTAGACCACTTGAACTTTTACATCTTGATCTTTTTGGTCCCACAAGGACAGCCTCTTTAGCTGGAAAGAAATATGGTTTAGTCATTGTGGATGATTTTACTAGATGGACATGGGTTAAATTCCTTGCCCACAAGGATGAGTCTTATAAGGTATTCTTTGTTTTTACGCAAATCAATTCAAAATGAAAAAGGCATTTGCATTTCCTCTATTAGAAGTGATCATGGGGGAGAATTTGAAAATGAGAACTTTCAAAAATTTTGTGAAGAAAATGGCATCTCCCACAATTTCTCCTCTCCTAGAACACCTCAACAAAATGGTGTTGTAGAAAGGAAAAATAGGGCCCTCCAGGAAATGGCAAAAGACCATGATCAATGAAGCTGATATTGCAAAACATTTTTGGGCAGAAGCAGTAAACACAGCTTGTTATATTCAAAATAGAATTTATATAAGACCTATTTTGAATAAGACTCCTTATGAATTGTGGAAAGGAAGAAAACCAAACATTTCTTACTTTCATCCTTTTGGTTGTATTTGTTATATCCTGAATACTAAAGATCAGCTTGGTAAGTTTGATTCCAAGGCTGACAAAGGAATCTTTTTGGGATATTCTGAAAGATCTAAAGCTTTTAGAGTATACAACAAAGAAACTTTGACAGTTGAAGAGTCCATTCATGTCAAGTTTGATGATAAGAAGCCTGACACTGCAATGTCAGAGCTAGATGAGTTATTCTCAGATTTAAACCTCGGTGAAAAGCCAGACGGTGAAAATACATCTTCATCATCCGGTGGTGACAAAACGAAGAACTCGACTCAAGCGGAAGCTGAAGCAAGAAAAAGCTGGAAGTACAAAACCAATCATCCAAAAGATCAAATCATAGGAGAACCCGGTGACAAAATGCAGAACCAGATCCTCCTTCAAGGAGCATGCTGATTTTGCACTTCTCTCTGAAATGGAACCTAAGGCGATTGATCAAGCTTTGGAAGATGAAGCGGTGGATTCTAGCTATGCAAGATGAGTTAAATCGGTTCCAAAGGAATGATGTCCGGAAGCTAGTCACTCTACCAGGAAGATAAGCAAGCTATTGGTACTAAATGGGTATTCGTAAATAAGCTTGATGAAGACGGTAAAGTTGTGAGAAATAAGGCAAGGTTAGTTGCTCAAGGCTACTCACAAGAAGAAGGTATTGATTTCATCAAACTTTTGCACTGTTGCAAGATTAGAAGCAATTCGCATTTTACTTTCATTTGCAGACATCATGAGATAACTTTATATCAAATGGATGTGAAACGTGCTTTTTAAATGGTTTTATAATCAAGAAGTTTATGTCAAACAACCTCCTGGTTTTGAAGATGTTGAATTTCGTAACATGTTTTAAACTTAAAAAGGCACTATATGGTCTTAAACAAGCTCCCAGAGCATGGTATGATAGACTAAGTTCCTTTTTAATGGAAAATGGATTTACTAGAGGTTTAGTTGACACAACTCTTTTCAGAAAAACCTCAAACAAGCATTTCATACTTGTCCAAATATATGTTGATGATATTATTTTTGGAGCCACTAATGAAAGTCTTTGCAAAGAATTTTCTAAGCTTATGCAGGCTGAATTTGAGATGAGCATGATGGGAGAATTGAAGTTCTTCCTTGGAATACAAATCAAGCAATGCAGTGATGGTATTTATATTCATCAAAGCAAATACATCAAAGAATTATTGAAGAAATTCAAGATGCTGGATTGCAAGCCGATGAGCACGCCTATGCATCCTACCTGCTCTCTGAGTAAAGATGAAATTGGTAAGAAGGTAGATCAGAAGCTATACAGAGGTATGATTGGATCTCTACTTTATCTTACGGCTTCAAGACACGATATTATGTTCACGTGCCTGTCTGTGTGCTAGGTTTCAATCGGATCCTAGAGAATCACACCTAAGTCTTTGTTAAAAGAATATTTAGATATTTACAAGGAACTACTAATCTTGGTTTGCTTTATAAGAAATCAAAAGATTACCAATTAGTAGGTTTCGTGATGCTGATTTCTTTGGAGATCAAATTGAAAGAAAAAGCACAAGTGGAGGCCGCCAATTCCTTGGAGCTAATCTTGTGTCTTGGTCAAGCAAAGGCAAAGCACAATAGCACTCTCAACGGCGTAAGTCGAATACATCTCGGCTGACAAGTTGCGATTCTCAACTTCGTGGATGAAGTATCAACTTGAAGACTACTTGATAAAAGAGAGTAACATTCCTATCTTACGTGATAATACATCGCCATATGTCGACTAAAAATCCAATATTGCATTCTAGAGCAAAGCATATTGAGATTAAGCATCATTTTATAAGAGACTATGTTCGGAAGGGTATTTTAGAAATAAAATTTGTAGACACCGATCATCGATTGGTGACATATTTACAAAACCCTTCTTTGAAGATAGATTCAATTTTATAAGAAGGAATTTAAACTTTCATCTTATAAAAGAATGATTAATATCGGCGTCGATGATAAACTAAATCTCAAAGATCTGATATGACATAAGCATGTATGTGCATCAGCATCTTATCTGTCATACGCACCATAAATCACCATCCGGTAAGTCGACTGCGTGCGTCTGAGCACACCCACACGTGTCACACGTCTTAAGGACAAAAGCGTCCTAACATACCTACTGACTCATCATTATTTACGTTCTTCGATAAAATCTTTTACTTTTATTTTGGCGTCCGCATTTAATGAAAAAGCGAATCTTTATTTTCTTTTCTTTTAGATTTATTTTTATAACAGAATCTGAAGAGCTATTTTTGAAAAATAACTGTACCATTCTCCTTTAACTTTCCCACTACTCCACATTTTTCGCTCACTCTGTGTTCTCTGCAAAACTGTACTCATTCTCTCTTTCCCTCTCTCTCTCTCTCTGTGTGTGTGCTTAAACCCTAAAACCTTCATCACCTCCTTCTCTCAACTGCACTCATGGCTGGAGTAACAACATCTGAATATACAGCTATCTATAATACCATGTCTGAAGGAAAAGTCTTGATGGAAAATCGAGTCGATTTGGAAAGCTTCAAACTCTATGGCTTCGACTTCTTCAATGGGTTCAAGGCAATGGGCTGGGAACAGTATTTCTTCCGAACCCGGTTGAGGTTACAGTGATCGCGATTAAAGAATTCCGGGAAATGTTCGGCTACACAAAGGTGGTATCTTTGAAGGAACTGTGAAAGGATTCAAGTTTGTTTTTACCATCAAGAATATTTCTGAAGTTACTGGGTGTCCGTGTGAAGGCATCGTCTTCTATTCAGAATGGGCTGACGCATTTCATGGGATTGAGAAGGTCAACAATGATCTGTTTGAGAACTACCAGCAGCTGAAAGAATCTGGTGAAACACCTACTGCCAAGAATCTGAAAAGTCATTTCAGAGTTCTTCATAAGATAATCACCAAGAGCGTCCTGTTGAAGGCTGGCTCTAGTGACATTGTCAACTACGAGCAGAAGTTCATCATGAGACACTTCATGGCGGGCAACAAGGTGAACCTGCCAAGGCTAATCTACAATAACCTGCTCAATGCACTTGTCAACTCAAGAAAAGGTGTTGCTGACAAGAAGAACACCTACAAGTTCATTCCGTATGGTGTCTTGCTCACCAAAATGATGGACAAGAATCTGGTCATAAACAAGCTGACTGCTTTACCAGATCAAGTGAAGGCAAAGTATTTTGGTGCTGATAATATTGTGATTCCTGACACTTTTGGAGTCAACAGCCTGGTAAGAATGAAATTGCTTACTGGGTCCATGATGAAGAAGGTGAAAGTTGAACAACAGGAAGAGGAAGCAGAAAAGAAAACCACCAGAGGCTCAAAGCCTGGTGCGAAAAGACACGCTGAGTCTCCGTCGAGAGAGCAGAAGAACAAAACAGAAGGTGGCTCCACACTCTTGTTGAGGAACCGTAAGATGAGGACCGAGTTCCCATCACCAGGTTCTCGAGGAAGAGGAGCAAGCCGTGGCGAGAAGCCGCCTCAAAGATCCTGACAATGTAAGGACATTCAAAGATTCGCTTCCAAAGATTCGCCTCTCAAATAAGCTCAAAAGATCGGTTAGGCAATCTGAACCTGAACCAAAGGTACTGAATTCTCCTGATGAATCTGTATCTGTTGTTGCATCCGATACCATTCTTTGCTCCACCACTATCCTTTGCTCAACCACCACAACATCAAACCCTTAAACAGAAAACCTCCATTGCCCCTAAACAACCTATCCAACCATCATCCACTACACTTAATCTTAACCTACCACAAATTTCCCCAAACACTTCACTCACTACATACATTTCCAAGCTTCATTCTCATCCTTTTATCCTACTTTTCAAAACACCCCCATAAATCCCTTTAAACCCCACTCACCAAAGCCTACAAAATCACCAAAGCCACTCCCACCTTACTTACTCGCTTACCATAAAACCAACAGACGCTGGTGAAAAGAAAATATCTCATACAAACCTCGGTTTGTAAAGTATGAGATATATAACAGCATCTACAACCGTCCTTCAACCTGGCATTTAAAAACCTTCACTTCTGGAGCTGCCAGATTGGAGATTGCCGATCCTATAAGTGCAACCTTCAAGGATGGAGATGATCACGTCCAAATGTCTTTCAAAGGAAGGTTGAGACCAGCTTCAGGAAGCAGAGCAATTCCCTTCTCTGTTGATCTTCCTCTATCCCTTCCTCAGTCTGAACCACTCACATTGGAAGAATGTGGAAGGTGGATCACAGATGATGAAGTCGCCTTCATGGCACTTTGCCTTGAGCAGAAAAGGCTTGAAGTTATAAGGCAATATCGAGACCCATCATCTGTCTCTGTCAAGATAGTACCAGATAGACAAAGGTGGCTACCTTAGTCTATTCCCTGGAAAAGGAAGGAACCCGCTCAGGAAGCAAATTTCTTCAAAGAAGATCGGGCTAAAGGAATATGAGAAGGCACCTACCAAGTACAATATTAAGGATTTCTCTCACTTAGGTGCCAAGATCTCTCGAGGATCACGCCTTAAGGTTTTACCCGACTTCTCTAAAGAAAGATGAATGGAGAACTGCTCCTCAAGCCGCCCAATGCAAAAGGCCACTATTCCTCTTGTTGGGAAAATCAGCAAAGTTATCGACATCAACTTCTAACAAGATACTTCGATGATATGTTCGGATGCTCGATGTCGCACCCTTGGATCGCACGAAGATCTATAACCAATGGGGCTGCGTGACCAAACTCTTCGATATTGGGTTTACGTGGAGTCAATGGTGCGAATCGTGGAAAGCCAAAGCCTTATTACCATGCCTCGACCCTTGTGCTAGAAGAATATGACAGGAAAATCTGAGAAGAATCTACCTGGCGAGAAAATGAAGCACTCTCCTTCACCGTGAAGCTTGAGTGTCTTTATCGTAAATTTATGGGGAGAAGACTGGGAATAGGTTTGACTCTTACACGGTGATGTTTTTCTTCATAGGAAACCATCTTCTTGCATTTGCTTTATCCGTAAGATGTGAAGCATCGCGGCGATTCGACATGAATCGAGCTCAAGACTCGGAAATTTCATCAAATGGGTCATACCAAATGATGCATTCTTCTTGAGAGCTCAAAGGAAGAAGGATTTGAGACCTGAGTTATCCAACTGGGTGCTAGCAGAGCATCGTAAGATGAAGTCTGCATCTGTACTGCAGCCGACCTTCGCTTCTTCTTCCGCAATGGAAATGGTCACCATTCCCAAAGCGTAATTTGAAGAAATGAAGGCTACAAACTTGAAGGTTACTCACTAGAGGTCAGACCGAAGCTACTCTACCAACGCCTCAATATCCCACCTCCACCTCTTCCAAACCCTTGATTTTTTTACTTGTGTGTGATATAAAATCTATTTGGTTGATACATTTATATATATATAAATATGTTTGATCTAATTATCTGCCTTTTGTTCAAATTTTTCTAAGTCTTATTTTGACTATGATGTGTTTTTACACTCTTTTTGTCCGATGACAAAAGGGGAGTAAAAGAAAGGTATGATGAACACGAAAGAAAGGTACATTGAACACGAGAGAATCCGATTATCCACCATCCGATGGATACACTGAACTAAAAGTATCATGCATATCATTTCATACATAGCATTTTTTTGCGCTAATATTCATTGATCTAGTGCTATGATAATGTTTAATAAATTTTCGGATTTTTCAGTAAATCAATCTATTTGGTATATAATCGCATCCGATCTCACTTTATTAAATACATGCTCGATACATTTATCGATTTTTCGTAATCACTTAAATGAATTTGCTTACCAAAAATTGCCTTAAAACCTGAATTGTTCATATATGTCTAAATCATTAAATTCGGGGGAGACCCTTAATGTCTTTTTGAAACTAAATTGTTCATCTACCTTAGATGTTTGTCATCATCAAAAAGGGGGAGATTGTTGGAACCTAAACGATTGAGATGTTTAGACCCTCATTAATTTTGATGATAACAATGTATTCACATGAGAACAATTTATGTTCTAACATTTCTTGAAGTGTGCAGATACTAATAATACGTATATTCTAAGCCACTCAAGCAAGAAGAAAGTAATTCTCAAGAGAAGGATTCATTCTATGTGTCAGCATCCGGCTCATTCTTGTGAGCGTCTGGAATTTCCTCTTTATACACTATGCTTATCCAATTGCTACAAGCGTCCGAACTTCCGATTCTGAACGAGCGTCCGAACTTCCGATTCTGAGCGAGCGTCTGAACCTCACTTCTAATCACGTGTTAGTCACGTTGCTGCTCTACCTCTCAGAAGTTTCTGGAACGGATTTCAAAATTGATCTTGAGCGCTAAAATGGTTGTACGAGGTATCAAAGGTGAAACCTTTAACTACAAGACAAAAATCGTACAAGCAAGGTAGTACAAAAACGGTAACATGTACTACTGGGATATTCTCTGCAAAGCTAGAAAGAGACAGCATTTTGAATTTACCTTACTTAATGGTAAGGAGACACTCCTATATATACCTCATGGTATCCATTGAAGAAGGAACGAACGCACTGTGAAAAAGCTTGCTGAAATTCTGCTGAAATATTTACTGAGAACAAGCACTGCTTCTGTGAGCAACCAAGTCTCGTGCTAAGTCTCTGGACTACAGAACTGAACTCAGCGTCCGACCCTTTCTTTAAGAAAGTTTTTCTATAGTTGAGCTTAATCTTTTATCCTCTCTGTGAGAGTTAATTTTAACTGTACTTCAACTCTTTTGTAAAAGTTGTTTTGGCCTAGTTAAGGCTGTATCCTCAAAGGCTCGACTGTACTGAGTCGTTTTGAGAAGTTGAGAGTATTGTCAAGTTGTGACAGTAGAATACTCTTGAGGAAATTGTAATCGATTGATTATAGTGAAAATCCTTGAGAACAGAAGGGACTAGACGTAGCTATCGGTTTGGTAGTGAACTAGTATAAATTTCTGTGTCTCCTACTTTCTTTGCTTTCTATTCATTTTTATCTTCTTTGCGTTAAAAACAAGTTTTATCAAACTGCTTTCAAATATCAGGTTATACCCGAGATCCGATAAACAAACAATTTGAAAAACTTGTGTTCTATAGTGTTTCTAACTTAAAGTTTACGAAAAGTTTGTAAACACAATTCAACCCCCCTTCTTGTGTTCACGTTCAATCTCTGGGTGGTAAGCGGTGCTGTACTTAAGTGTTGTTCCTTGTGTTTTGAAAAGTTCTTTCCAAAAGGAACTCAGG
Source organism: Calophaca sinica (assembly GCA_037113605.1). Taxonomy (NCBI): domain Eukaryota; kingdom Viridiplantae; phylum Streptophyta; class Magnoliopsida; order Fabales; family Fabaceae; genus Calophaca; species Calophaca sinica. The sequence goes on along the minus strand of CM073737.1, from coordinate 71,985,725 downwards.
AAGAGGGGGTCCCTATCAGAGACAATGGACTTTGGGATCCCATGAAGGCGGCAAATTTCCACGGAGAACCTAGCTGCCAGTGATGAAGCGGTGAACTTGGTTGGAAGCACTAGAAAGTGCACATATTTCGTGAGGCGGTCACAGATTAACCATATCACAGTGTAGCCAAATGAGTTTGGCAGGTGAGTAATGAAGTCCATTGAAAGTTCTTCCCAAACTTGCTTAGGAATAGGTAATGGTTGTAGTAACCCTATTTTTTTCTGTGGCATATACTTGTTTTGTTGACAGATGGAGCATTGTTTGACAAACAGTTTGGCATCTTTGTAAAGCCCAGGCCAGTAGAAGGAAGCTGCAATTCTGGCTAGAGTGGGTTTAAGTCCTGAGTGGCCAGCAATAGGTGTGGAGTGGAACTCTTGCAAAAGAACTTTGCGCAGATCAGAGATATCAGGTACAAAAATTCGCTCTTTGAAATAAAGTATACCTTCTGAGAAGCGGAAATCTGAGTGGTTCTCATTGTTGTATTTCTGAATTAATTCTTTGCCCTGGGTGTCTGAGTTGTAGTACCGCTGGAGTCTCTGAAGGATGGTTGGAACAGGGCTAGAACATGCTGAAAGGAGCAGGCCATCTTCACTGTATTTCCGAGACAGAGCGTCCGCAACCTGATTGGATTTACCAGGTTTGTAAAATATCTCAAAACTGAAACCTTGTAGCTTAACTGCCCATTTTTGTTGCTCTGGGGTTTGGATTGTTTGGGACAGTAGGTTCCTTAGACTCTTTTGGTCTGTGTAAATATGGAAATGTCGTCCAACAAGATACTGACGCCACTTCTTGATGGCTTCTGTGACAGCATACATTTCCCGGATGTAGACAGAGGAAGCTTGCATTCGAGGACACATCTTCTTGCTGAAGAAAGCCAGGGGGTGATTATCTTGGGACAAGACAGCACCGATCGCCACAACAGAAGCATCCGTCGCCACAATAAATACTTTGGAGAAATCAGGCAAAGCCAGCACAGGCATATTTGTTATTTGTTGTTTTAATTCTGTAAAAGCCTTGCTGGCTTCTGTATTCCAAGCTAATTTAGTGGAACGTAACAAGTCGGTGAGAGGAGCGGCGAGAGTGGCGTAGTGGCGGACAAACCGCTCAGAGAAACCGGTGAGGCCTAAGAAACCCCTGAGTGCCGTGAGAGAACGTGGCTGCGGCCAGTCAAGTATAGCCTTCACTTTATCAGAATCAGGCGCTACGCCTTGGGCTGTGATCACATGCCCCAAGTAGTTAACGGTATCAACAGCAAAAACACACTTAGATAATTTAGCAACATAATGATTTGAATCAAGTAATTCCAAAATCAGTTGTAAATGAGTTAAATGATCAGTTAAGGAACTACTATAAATCAATATGTCATAAAAAAAAACTAAAACAAACCGCCTTAAGTAAGGACGCAGTAGGTCGTTCATGGCTGACTGGAAGGTGGAGGGTGCATTAGTCAAGCCAAAAGGCATAACTAGGAACTCGTAGTGTCCGTCGAAAGTTCTGAATGCCGTCTTGTGTGTGTCTTCGGGTACGACTCGAATTTGGTGGTAGCCGGATCGTAAGTCTATTTTAGAAAAAATCGTAGCAGACCCTAGTTCATCCAATAGCTCATCAATTGTAGGTATAGGAAACCTATCTTTGACAGTGACAGCATTAAGTGAGCGATAGTCGACACAAAATCGCCAAGTACCGTCTTTTTTTTTTACTAAAAGGACAGGAGAGGAATACGGGCTGGTGCTGGGGGTAATGATTCCCTCATGAAGCATATCTTGGATTATGGTTGTCATGGCATCTTTCTGCGAGTGAGGGTAGCGGTAGGGTTTGACGTTGATAGGATTGGAATTGGAAAGGAGTGGGATGTGATGGTCATGAGGTCTAGAGGGTGGTAAGCCATGGGGTTGCTTGAAAACTGATGGGTATGCTAGAAGTAGTGATTGGATTTCTTGGGGAAGGGTTTGAATTAATGGTTCTGTAGAAGAAAGTGTGGGGGAAGGTGGGTGGGACGAGTAAGCTGGAGTGTTTGGAAGGTTAGTAGGTGTAGTGATGCGATGGAATTTGTGTGTAGTAATTGGCAAAATTGTTTGAAGCTAGTTTGATTTGGGAGGGTTGTAGGGTCCCCCTCTAGGGTGATGGCTGTATCTTGGTGCTTAAAAGACATACTGGGAATGGAAAATCAGCTTGAATTGGCCCAAGTGTTCTAAGCCATTCAATACCTAAGACAACATCAGCGCCTTCAATGGGAATGAGGTAAAATGGTATATTGAAAACAGTATCCTGTAAAGAGATGGGGACATTTGGACAAAGGCCCGAGCAGTGGATGCGGTCGCCATTTCCCACCATCACCGAAAATTTAGGTGTAGGTTTAGTAGGGAGTTGCAGGTGGGTAGCAATTCGTGGTTGCAAGATGTTGTGGGAGCTGCCGGTGTCAATCAATACCATTACAGGAAGTCCTCCTATTCTTCCCTGAAATTTAAGAGTTTGAGTAGCAGGGTGACCAGTTAAGGCTTGGAAAGAGAGCTGGAAATGCAAGCTCTCAGTGTCAATAATAGGCTCAGCTTCAGGTGGATGTTGTTCCTCCGAATTGGGGTCGATTGGGTCATCAACCAAAAGGAGTAAGAAGCGGCTAGTGGAACACTTATGCCCTGGGATGCATTTTTCATCACAATTGAAGCATAGACCTTGGGCTCTTCGTTCTTGCATTTGAGAGGGGGTAAGATGTTTAATGGGTAAATTGGGTGTTGGGGAAGTGTTTGGTTTGTTTAGAGTGGTGGAGGCAAAAGGCTGGTGGGATGTTGGGGGTTTGGAAAAGGGAAGGTAGGTGGGGCGAGTTGAAGGTTGCCTTTGTGGGTTTGCTGTGTTGGTGGGGTACTGGGAAGTTTTTTGGAATTTTGGTTTGGAGTCATTGATCTTGGCCTCCACGAGTTTAGCTATGCCAATAGCCTGGGAGATTGAGTAAGGCCGTTGCAAGGCTAACTCATTGCGGATTTCCTGCTTAAGGCCTGATATGAAACAGTTTAGGATGGCTTCCGGAGGTAGGCCGACAACTCTATTGCAGATTTTCTCAAACTGGACCTGATAGTCAGAGACTGACCCGTGCTGTTGTAACTTAAACAGTTCAGCCTGGTGATTCTCATAAGAAGAAGGTCCAAAACGTAATTCCATTGCTCTAGTAAAAGAGAACCAATCAATAAGTTGATTGTTTTGGTACATCCATTTGTACCAGCTTAGAGCATCACCTTTCATGTAAAATCCGGCGATGTAAAGACGCTGTTCAGGAGGGATTTGGTGGAGTAGAAAATATTGTTCAGCTTGGAACAACCAATTCAATGGTTCTGTGCCATCAAATGACAACAGTTCTAGTTTAGGTGCCCTAAATGCGGGTTGTTGGTTGGATGTGAAAGGAGTTTGGAAGGGTATGTTAGGAAAAATATTTGGGGAGAAATTGGGGTAAATAGGGTTTTGATGGTGGCTTGTGGGCATTTGGTAGGCTGTCGTGAAAATTGGGGTGGTGTTGGGAGACAAATTACAAATTTGGAAATTTCGACAGGATCTGAAATCGACAAGTGAAGGTACAAGAAAACAGAATAATAGAACAGAAAATAAGCTAAGTTTAAAAGGACTGGATGACTTGGCGGTTATTCGACGAGGTGTATGAAGCGTCGAAGATGCCAACATGGAAACGGTCAAATTAGACTGAGGCTTTAAGCAAAATATAGATAACTCGACAGGAAGGGATACTGTCGAAGTTTTAGTAGTTTAGATAAATTAACTACCGACCCTGTATCCGTACACGTGTCAGGTCGGATGATAGGTAGTTTTTACATTTCTTGCCTATAAATAGTAGTTCATACAATGTAATCAAGGTTGGATACATGATCTAGTTCCTAATATCTCGATGGCTAAAGAAGATTAACGGAAAACGATCATCGTATGCCTTCCACACCTTATCTTTCTGCATTTTAATCAATTTTTAATCTATTTTTAATTCTTTGCACTTCCAATTTATGTCATTTATCTTCCAATCAATTTATGTTTTCTTGCTTTGAATTTACATCCTTTATTTCCCTGTCATTTGCTATTTTCTGCATTCTTACTTTTAAAGTCATTTACATGCTTTTCTATTTCAAACTCATGTTCTTTACACTTCTGTTATTTGAATTCCTGCATTTATATGTTTTCACTTAAATTCATGTCCTTTAGCAGTGTTTCTTAAACTTTGTCTATTACTTGTTTTCCCTCACATTTCTGCGTTAACTTCAACTGCATGTTGGGCTTTAGTGATGTATGCCCTATGATATCGCAGTAGTGTATTCTTGTTTTAAATTTTGTTCTAAGTTACTTGTAAACAAAGTTATTGGCTTTCGACAGCCAAATCTTGTTTATTTAAGTCTATAGTGCCATTTCGACAACGATTCAATTGTTGTTAATTGGAATCATCATAACCAAATTTGGCATAAGATTTGACAATTAATGGCTTAAAAGCCAAGAATGTTAAAGAACAATTAACGTGTCGAGTCTTTGACCGTTATATTCAAAAGAAACCGTTGTTTTCAAAACGAGATTACCACGTAACTTGTTCGAATTCATAACCGTTTGATCATCAAAATTTATTTGTTTGTTTGATGAATTTAGTAGATCGTTCAAGATCATCGAAACTGGTAGAATCATACCATAAACCAAATTTCCCCATAAACAAATTGGCACGCCCGGTGGGACAAGTTTAGAGTAACTCGTTTAAACGATGGTTTTATGCGTCTAAGAAGTGGAAAGATCACTGCTTCTAACGCAATGCAATATAGAATCATGAGTGGCAGTACGAATAGCAGTGCCACAACACCAAGCGTTGCTAGTGCGAATGCATTGGCAAGCAATACAAATGTTTCGACCACCAGTACGACCGCCGGGGTAGTTATGATCCCGCGGATGAGTAATACTACCGCTGGGGCGGGTACTGGAATGTCAATGGCCAATACACAAGGAGAAGTTATTCCAAGCGCTGCAGTGCTTGAACCGGTGGTTCAAAGTGCTCCAGAAATTCAGGCATCGCCTGGAAGTGCGAGGAACTCAAGTATTAGGCCTGTACCACAAGTAACGCAACCTCCGTTTGGGATGCCGTATGGTTATTTGCAGAACTCGACAGTCCCTGCTATTGGTTCAACTATGTTCAACCAATATACTAACCAGCCTTTTATGCCATTCAGAAATTCTTCCAATACTCAAGGATTGGCAGGAATGGCAGGAATGGCTACCACTACGACAGCCAATCAACAAGGGTTAGGAATAGGGGACATGTCGAGACAAATGCCTCAGAATAATGGGGGATTAACACAGAACTCGTTGGCGAGTATTCGACAACAAGTGGATGATAGTAACCATGAGATGGTGAACATGTTCACTCAGCAGATGGGTGCAGTGATTACGCCTCTTATGGAGACTACTAATCAAGCATGTAATACACTGGCTTTACAAATGGAAAGGCTAAATCAAGCATTGGGATTGGCGGCACCAGTGAACGAGAATGTTCAACAAGGCCCAGGGGTTATACCTCATGGTCAGGGCATGGGGGGCATTCCGCATAATGCGAATAACCCTATGGTGGTGCAGAACGAAGTAGTTCAGCCAAACCAGAACCTTGGTCAGAATTTGAATAACTTGGCCTATGGCCAGGTGCAGATTCTACAAAGGAATCAAGACCAGGGCCCACCAGTGCATCAAGGTTTAGCCAACCTCAGGCACAATATCATGGGAAATCAGATAGAACAAAACGTGAATCAGGCTGTCGAGCAAATGCTGAATAGGCTTGGTTTTAATATTGGTCAAGGCACCAGACCATATTTCATATCTGCATTTCCTGAGTGGGTTCAACAAGCCGAAGTGCCAAGAGGGATGAAAATCCCCAAATTGTCCAAATTTTCTGGTGACAGTGGTGAATCGACTGTCGAGCATATGGCTAGATACACGATAGAAATGGGAGAGTTGGCCACTGTAGAAGGTTTGAAAATGAGGTTATTTCCAAGTTCTTTGACAAAGAACGCATTTTCTTGGTTCTCGACGTTGAGAGCTAATTCAGTCCACTCGTGGACACAACTGGAAGGATTGTTTCAAGATCAATTCTTCAGGGGTGATTTGAGGGTTAATCTGACTGATTTATTCAACGTCAAACGCATCTATAATGAATCTATAGATGATTACATCTCTAGGTTCAAGCAAATGAAGAGCAGGTGTTTTACGCCTGTTCCCGAAGCGGAAATTGTGAAGATGGCCGCTAGTGGTTTGTATTACCATATTAGAAAGAAATTGGTAAACCAACACATAGTCGACCTCGCCCAATTAGGGGAGAAGGTTCGACAAGTTGAACAACTCCGCTCTGAGAAGAATCAGAAGAACAATAAAAAGTTTATTAGGCGTGAGAAAGTCAATTGTGTCGAACAAGATCTAACAGACAGTGAGGATGAGGCTATGACAGAGCAAGAAATAAACCTTGCTGAATTAAAAGAAGGACCACCTTATGCTTGTCAAGCTTTAGTACCTTCCAAGGGGAAGGAAAAGATGAGCTATGTGAATAAGAGAACCTATACATTTGATATAACCAAAGCTGATAAAATATTTGATATTCTTTTAAAAGATAAACAACTTAAGTTATCAGATGATCATAGAGTGAAAGGGCCTGAGGACTCTAATGGTCATAATTATTGCAAGTACCATGGAGCTTTACGTCACCCTACTAATGAATGTTTTCGTTTCAGGGATTTGATTCAAAAGGCTCTCAAAGAAGGTAGGCTCAAGTTTCTTTGACAAGCGAAGCCTAGCATGAAGGTGAATCTTGATCCATTTGGTCAAGGCATTGCCAATGTCGAAGGTCAAAATGTGAGAAGGCTGCGACATGGTGAACATTAGCGCCAAGCGAAGTATGTGGTGAATGTCGAGGATCCTTTCGACATCTATCCAAAGCCTCATGAGGCTGTTGAAGCTTTTACGAGAAGGAAAAACAATAGAGGGCGATTGAAATTATGCCCGCATTGTGACAGACAAGTACTTTGATGAGAAAGCAGCCCAGAGAGCAAAGAAAGTTGATGGTGCAAACGTTCATCAACAAGTTCGTACTCTTTATGGGGATAGGTACGTGAGACATGCACCGGAAAACCGGGTGCAAAGGCTTGTGGTTAATAGGCCTAATCGAGCAATCGGTGGATGGTTGGTCGAGTCTCCAAGGGAATCCACAGGGAGTAATTATGGAGAATCTCTTGGTCGAAAGGTGAACAGGACTAGGAAACCTGATACTAATGTTACGGTAAACAAATGGGTCGAGAATTCTCCCAAAGCTCGCTGTCCGAATCGAGAAACAGGTGAGAGCGACAAAGAGTAACCCTCGACAAACACCGCTTTGGGATGAAGAGTACCAACATGGCGTAATACCTTACAGGGGTGATCAAGTGAAGAAGACCCCACTGTCGAAAAGCCAAAAGCGTCGTCGACAAAGGATAAGGCAAGCTCAGAGGCAGAAAACGAAGGCTAGTGACTTGGAACGACCTCAACATGAAGATTGGTTCATGGTTGGGATACATAAAGTGTCGATGCCCAGGAGATCGGGTCCAAAGTTGAAGAGTGTAGTGGTTGATGTTAGAGGCAGCAATTACGACAAGGGCGGACTTCCAAGATGTGAGTCCATTCACAGCAGGCCTCTTTCAAGCAAAGTTCCAAGAATGCTGAAATTCCTGTGGCTAAGGAAAAGTTGACGCCTTGGCCGATAGGTCTAATTGAAGCTGAAAAGTTAGCTTTGGAACGCGTCGAAGTTGGTGTTCAACCGGCCCCGGAGGAGGGCACAGGCAGTGATGTGTCAATGGAGGAACTAAGGATCATAGCTAATGATTCTGATTTATTAGATGAACCATTGGAGTCCATGGAACAGAACAGTGTCAAAACGGATTTGTCCATGGAAGAGGTGATTGCTGCATTAGATGATCCAGATGACCCAATAGGTTTTGAAGACGAAGAACAGTTTGATCCTGACACCAGTTTAGACAAAGATTTGGACGAGCTAGTGATGACAATGGGTACTACCTTGTCAGACCTGGGATCGGAAGATTGTTTATTCGACGAACTAGGCATGAGGTTGGGAAGTCATTTGGAGAATGAAGATACTGCTACTGAAGAGGAGTTTACTAAATTGAATGTAAACTTGGTTTCGGTGTTGCCAGCGGAATATGAGGCTCCTTACGAGTTTGTAGTTGAAGTGCCTGACGAGGAAGACTTAGAGAACTTTCCCATTTGTTGGCGATTTGTTGAGCAAGACATGGTCACTATATTTGATAACTTCGCTAGGCTCGACAAACCAACTCATGAGGAGAGAAGCCACCTTCGACCATTGCACATTAGAGCAATGATTGAAGGTAAGCCAGCTAACAGAGTACTGGTTGATGGTGGTGCATCAGTGAATTTGATTCCAAGAGCCATGTTCAAGAAATTGGGAAAGGATGAGTCTGACTTGTTGCCAACTAATATAGTGGTTACTGACTTCGGAGGAAGAACTGCACCAACAGATGGTGTAGTAATGCTTGATGTGCAAGTAGGATTAGTAGAAAGATCTACTCTGTTTGTTGTGATTCCTTCGAGGTCTAGTTATAATATCTTGTTAGGTCGGGATTGGATCCATTCTGTTGGAGCAGTTCCTTCGACAGTACACCAAAAAATGATTCTTTGGAATGCCCGTGATGAAGTTGAGATTATTGAAGCTGATGATAGTCCATGTTATTTGCAACAAATGCATGTAGACTTCAAAGTATATGATCCAAAGGTGAAACCCATCTCCTGCGCAAGGGGTGGTGTTATTGATAAAGAAGCTCTGAATGCATGCTTAATGGAGCAGTTTGGGGTTAAGTTGCTGGATGAGGCCGACGAAAATCGGCCAATCGACAGTAATGACTTGTGAACATCCTCAAATACAATTGTCGGCCTGTGAGGCCGACAAGCGCCAAACTTCGAGAAGAAAGTGTGTTGGTCGATTGTATATTTGATGATGGCCCTTTGGGTTTTGAAAAGGGGCTTGAAGATAGAAGTGACTTTGAGTTGGAAGACCCTTTAGAAGAGATAGACTTGAAGCGTCACGAGATAGAAAAAGGCCAATATATGTGAGTGCAATGTTGTCAGACCAATTTAAAAGGCAGATTATGGAGCTAGTTTCTGAGTATAAGGATTGCTTTGCTTGGGATTACCACGAGATGCCAGGACTAAATAGAGAACTTGTGGAACATAGATTGCCTTTGAAGATGGATTGCAAGCCTGTCAAACAAGCCAACAGGAGGTTCGCTCCTAAAGTTGTGTTGAAAATCAAGGAGGAAGTTGAACGTTTGCTGAAGGCTAAATTCATTCGCACAACTAGGTATGTGGAATGGTTGTCTAATGTAGTGCCTGTCATAAAGAAGAATGGCAAGATGAGGGTGTGTGTCGATTTTATGAACCTTAATGCAGCCACTCCTAAAGATGAATACCCTATGCCCATAGCAGATATGCTAGTGGATGCAGCATCTGGTCATGAGCTTCTGAGTTTTATGGATGGGCATGCTGGTTATAATCAGATTTTCATAGCTGAAGAGGATGTACCTAAAACCGCTTTCAGGTGTCCAGGTTCAATTGGAACTTATGAATGGATAGTGATGCCCTTTGGTTTGAAGAATGCTGGTGCAACATATCAGAGGGCAATGAATACTATCTTTCATGAAATGATAGGCAAGTTCATGGAAGTATACATCGACGATGTCATTGTTAAGTCTGACAGTCAAGAGGAGCATTTGAACCAATTGAGAAGAGCTTTCCAGGAAATGAGAAGGCATAGTTTGAAAATGAACCCTGAGAAATGTGGTTTTGGGGTTTCTGCTGCTAAGTTCTTAGGCTTTTTGGTGCACAAAAAGGGCATTGAAGTAGATAAGAATAAAGCTAAAGCTGTCTTTGGAAGCGAGACCTCCAACTAACAAAAGAACTTGATCCTTTTTGGGAAAAGTCAATTTTCTCAGAAGGTTCATATCAAATCTCTCAGGAAGAACAAGAGTTTTTGCTCCATTGGTGAAACTCAAGGCAGAAGAAGCTTTTGTGTGGACTCAACAACACCAAGAAGCTTTTGACCAAATCAAGCAGTATTTGACAAATCCACCTGTCATGATGCCTGCAGAGCCACATCGACCAGTGAGATTGTACATATCAGCATCAGAAGAGACCATTGGTTGTTTATTGGCTCAAGAAGATGGAAACAATGTCGAGAGAGCCGTTTACTACCTCAGTCGAGTGCTCAACGATGCAGAAACTAGATATAGTGCTATAGAAAAACTATGTTTAGCATTATATTTCTCTTGTACAAAACTCAAGTACTACTTGATGCCTTGTAATGTTTTAGTTATGTCAAAGACAAATGTGATTAAGTACAAGATGTCCCAGCCAATTCTGAATGGTCGAATTGGAAAATGGACACTTGCTTTGTCTGAATTTTCTTTGCAATATGTACCGTTGAAGGCTGTTAAAGGTCAAGCAATTGCTGACTTCTTAACGGACCATCCATGTTTAGAAATAAAAGAGCTGACAGGGCTAGTCGAGTTAAAGCCTTGGCATTTGTATTTTGATGGCTCGAGACACAAAAATGGTGTTGGTGTTGGCATTCTGATAATTTCACCTTTAAGTGTGCCAACTAAATTAATGTTTGAGTTAAAATATGTTTGTTCCAATAATGAGGCTGAATATGAAGCCTTAATTGTGGGTTTAGAAATTTTGATAGAAATGCGAGCACGCACTGTCAAAGTTTTTGGAGATTCTGGCTGGTTATAAGACAGTTAACTCAAGAATACAAATGTGTTAGCCATAATCTTGTCAAATATTGTCAAGTTGCTAGCAAGTTGATGAGGCAATTTGACAGTGTCGAATTGGAACATATCCCTAGAGAACTAAATCAAGAGGCTAATGAGTTAGCCCAGTTGGTCTCGGGGTATAAGTTATCTTCAAAGGCGTTGACAGAACTCATAAAAATTCATGAGTTACTGTACCCTTTGGACGAAAGGGATATACTGGTTTCCAATACATCAAGTTCGTCTGATTGGCGTAAGCCAATAATTGAGTACTTGGAAAATCCAAGTACTGATGTCGACAGGAAAGTTAAATACAAAGCGACTAAGTTTGTTGTGCTCGCTGGAGTTTTGTATAGAAAGTCCGTCGATGGTAACTTGGAAACATGCCTTAGTGAGGAGGATGCCTACTTGGCATTCGCAGAGGTTCATGAAGGAATTTGTGGAGCTCATCAAGCAGGTGAAAAAATGAAATGGGTACTAAGAAGACAAAGAATGTATTGGCCCAATTTGGTTAAAGATTGCATTATGTTTGCAAAGTCTTGTGAAGAATGCCAAAAACATGGCCACATACAAAATGTGCCTGCTAGTGAGTTACATTCTATCATTAAACCTTGGCCTTTTAGAGGTTGGGCACTGGACCTCATAGGCCAAATCTTTCCTACATATTCAAAGGGGCATAAGTACATTTTAGTAGGGGTGGACTACTTTACCAAATGGGTAGAGGCAGTGGCCTTGAAAGAAGTGACTCAACAAGACATTGTAGATTTTATTGAAAATCACGTTGTTTGTAGATTCGGAATACCTCAAACAATCACAACTGACCAAGGGTCTGTGTTTGTTGGGAAGAAGGTTGCCGAATACGCTGAGTCGAGGCGAATAAAGATGGTGACTTCGACGCCCTACTATGCACAAGCAAATGGTCAGGTCGAAGCCATGAATAAGATTATCATTGGGTTGATAAAGAAGCACATTGGTAGATATCCAAAAAGTTGGCATTCGACTCTGGAACAAGTTCTCTGGGCATGCAGAAACTCTCCAAAAGAATCGATAGGTACTACTCCTTATAAATTGGTTTATGGCCATGATGCTGTGTTGCCTTTGAGATAAATCTTGGTTCATTAAGAATTCAAAAGCAAAATGAGATGCCAGTAGACCAATACTGGGACTCGATGTTTGACGAATTGAATGATGTTCATGATGAGAGAGTTGTGGCCTTATAACATTTAGTTCGACAAAAAGAAAGAATAGCTAAATTCTATGACAGTCGAGTTAAGTACAAGCGTTTCAAAGTTGGTGACTTAGTTTGGAAAGTCATTTTACCAATGGATAAGAAATGTCGAGAATTTGGGAAATGGTCCCCAAAGTGGGAAGGGCCATTTGAGGTTGTCCAAACATTCTCAGGAAATGCTTATGCACTTGTTGAAGTTAATTCTGGTTTCAGGATTAAGTCTATTAATGGCAAATATTTGAAGTTATATAGACCAACAATGTGCGAAGTAAGAATACAACCTTGAAAAGTAAACTGGATTGTTCTCTTCAAGAGCCATTTGGCAATATACAGTATACATTGTCGAATAGGCTTCTGACACGATAACACAAGTAATCTTGGAAAGTCAATAAGTCTAGGCTATTAAGGAATAAATCCACTTGTGGAAGCTTCGTAGTGTCCTGATTCGATCATGCCGAGGAAGAATTTAGGAAGAGGAACATGGGAAGTAAGAAAGACTCCCGTGGCATACCGTCTGGTCAATCAAGTCTGCAAGAGCTGCTTCAGATGGTAGACACCCAAATCGACGGAACAGTGAAGCTAAAAGCATGGGCACGTCGATGAAAAGTGTCAAAAGCCATGCGAGTAAAGGTAAAGCAGGCAGTTTGAGAGGCAGTCGTCGATTTAGGTGTATGCCTCACAATTAACCGAACTGTGCCAAAACTTTTCCTAATTGCTTGCCCACACGTTGAATTTCGAGCACAAGGTGTGAAGGAGTGCAAGACAGTAGGAGAAAGAAGTGGCTCCGACTTTCCCTTTCTCACATGTTCTAACGAGGTTGGCAAGCTGCATTAGGCAACTTACCAAAACTCATTGTTGATATTAGGCAAATTACCAAAACCCAGAGAGTCTTTCACCGTTTAGACAAAGACTTTGGAAAAGACTATGGGAGGAGGAGCCCCTGGCTTCCAAATGAAATAGGCAGAGCCATGGAATGAAGGCTTGAAGTGCATAAAAAAGGTTTCCATAGCAGCTTGTTATACTCAGAAATAGCTAGTTTGGGGATAAGAACAAGTTGGATTTGGGGATGTTGTTTGTAATGCTAGCAAGAATTTATTAAGGATTCTGTGAAAAGAAACTTCAAGAAGTTTAGAAAGCGTTTGTGTTTGAGCGAGAGAAGAAATATGGCAAGTGCCTATTTATAGCGCAAAATGGCGTTAGTTTTCAAGTTTTGGCCAGTTGATTGATGGTCAATAGCTTTGAATGTAATTTATTAGCCTGAATCGAAATTAAAGCGATTAAAAGAACGTGCTAGCTGGGCCGGTGAAGCGATTGATCGAAAGCAAGCTAAATCATATTGCGGATGTTGCGAGGCGATACAAGAATTGGTGAAACAAAAGCGTTCGACATACAAGGAATTAAAAATGGCTAATGTGCAAATAAGACAAAAGGAAATTACAAAGGAATTTTTCTAATGTCTTCCCAAGTCACGCCAGTTCCATTTTGTGCCTTCAAAGATTTATATAACGAACTTCAAGAGCTTGACCTTCGACAAAATGGTTTGCGCCTGCGGCACTACTAGTCGTTTCCTGGTCGAGAGAGGCTATTTCCTCAGAGCAAGAAGCCTTAATTGCCTCTTGTAATTGGTCTCAGCAGCGGCAAGTTCTCGCCTCAGGCGAGCAACGTTCTGCTCCAACTCAGGAATTTTAGCTTGGTAGGGAGCACCTTTCTCGACCAATGCAGATTGCCTCTGTCGGAGATGCATCAGTTTGTCACGGCTCATGCTTGGCGGTGATGGCTTCTTTGGTATGGAAGGATCTTGTCGTCGAGCTCAAGCAGTTTAGGGATCAATTCTTCGACAAATTCGTGCAGGGTACTGATATGCCCTCGATGGATTAGCGGAAGCCTTTTGCGGGAATGTTGAAGCTCTTTGACGACGTGAATTAATTTATTCCTTACTTCCTGATTTGAGTAAAGGTCGTCGAAAGAATACTTAAAGAAACCCTTTAGCTCTGCAAGCAATCCATTGAGTTTTTCAGCAAAATTGTCTCCAGGAAGTGTGGAGGATCGGGCTGACATTGGTGAAGTTTTGCTGCTAGAACTTGACAACAAGTTGATCTATTCATCAATCCCCACGTTGGCCTTCCCAAAATCCGCAGCTGATGGATGGGGATCGATGTGAGAGGGTGGATTGGCAAGATCGTTGAGCAACTGATCCATATCAATACTATCTGCCCTGATTACTATGGGACTTTGCTTTTCAGTAGCTTGGGGGGCAGTAGTGATTTCAGCAGAGGGTGTTCCCGCTTGGACGGTGTGATCGTCCTGATGAGTGGGTGTGGAGTCTGGACTCGCTGTCGAGATGGTAGTTTGAGCCACATCGACGTCCATGGCTGAAGGCTCTTCAATTTCATGCTCAGGCTGAGTCTCTGGGACTTCCTGTGAAAGAAAAAAAGAAAAATCAATGAAAATCCCAAATCATTGCTCTGATGCCAGTGGAATGGCAAGAAAATTTTATACCTTAGTAGCAGGGGGAGTAGTGCTTGGGAAGATTGTTCGCAAAGGGAGCGAAGTATCGACATTTGCTTGTTCAGGGGAGTCCTGACAAACAGGTATGATGAGGCAATGTTCATATATATAAAAAAAAAAGAGAAAAATTCTGGTTCTCTTCATGTTTTATGTCGAAAACTCAGAATTTGGGGGGCATCTGTTGGGAGGCAAATTACAAATTTGGAAATTTCGACAGGATCTGAAATCGACAAGTGAAGGTACAAGAAAACAGAATAATAGAACAGAAAATAAGCTAAGTTTAAAAGGACCGGATGACTTGGCGGTTGTTCGACGAGGTGTATGAAGCGTCAAAGATGCCAACATGGAAACGGTCAAATTAGACTGAGGCTTTAAGCAAAATATAGATAACTCGACAGGAAGGGATACTGTCGAAGTTTTAGTAGTTTAGATAAATTAACTACCGACCCTGTATCCGTACACGTGTCAGGTCGGATGATAGGTAGTTTTTACATTTTTTGCCTATAAATAGTAGTTCATACAATGTAATCAAGGTTGGATACATGATCTAGTTCCTAATATCTCGACGGCTAAAGAAGATTAACGGAAAACGATCATCGTATGCCTTCCACACCTTATCTTTCTGCATTTTAATCAATTTTCAATCATTTTTAATTCTTTGCACTTCCAATTTATGTCATTTATCTTCCAATCAATTTATGTTTTCTTGCTTTGAATTTACATCATTTATTTCCCTGTCATTTGGTATTTTCTGCATTCTTACTTTTAAAGTCATTTACATGCTTTTCTATTTCAAACTCATGTTCTTTACACTTCTGTTATTTGAATTTCTGCATTTATATGTTTTCACTTAAATTCATGTCCTTTAGCAGTGTTTCTTAAACTTTGTCTATTACTTGTTTTCCCTCACATTTCTGCGTTAACTTCAACTGCATGTTAGGCTTTAGTGATGTATGCCCTATGATATCGCAGTAGTGTATTCTTGTTTTAAATTTTGTTCTAAGTTACTTGCAAACAAAGTTATTGGCTTTCGACAGCCAAATCTTGTTTATTTAAGTCTATAGTGCCATTTCGACAACGATTCAATTGTTGTTAATTGGAATCATCATAACCAAATTTGGCATAAGATTTGACAATTAATGGCTTAAAAGCCAAGAATGTTAAAGAACAATTAACGTGTCGAGTCTTTGACCGTTATATTCAAAAGAAACCGTTGTTTTCAAAACGAGATTACCACGTAACTTGTTCGAATTCATAATCGTTTGATCATCAAAATTTATTTGTTTGTTTGATGAATTTGGTAGATCATTCAAGATCATCGAAACTGGTAGAATCATACCATAAACCAAATTTCCCCATAAACAGGTGGACATGGTTGTGACGTGCTGGGTGTGGAAAAGAGGAGGTGGGGGGGTAGTGGTGGTGGGGGTTGTCTATTTGAGCTAGGAGCTGATGTAGGTGAGTGGGGGATGGCTAATGTAATGGGCATGGTAGATGTGGGTATGGTGGAATGGGGTTCAAAACCAGGGGGATAAACGGGTGAGTGAAGTGTATGAGATATACCTGATGATGAAGATCGGGTGAGTGGGGTGACCCATGGTCGAGATCGACTGCACGGCCGGCGATAGCCGGTTGTGAGGTGTCATGCCTTCATCAATATTCAGTTCGATTTCATGCCTTCTGTCCAAGTTCTGATTCAATGCATCATGTCTGGTATCCTGCACCAGTTGCTGATTTTCCAGCTGGGGCTGCATAGATCCAATCTGTTGGGTGAAGTGATGATGCAGCGCTTGGAGGGCTTCATCCCAGTCCCTAGATGCAGGTTTGGGAGGCATTGAGAAAGAAGATGAAAGCACCAATTGATAGGCTGCTGTTACCACAAGAGAGAGAGCTAAGAGAAAACTAGGGTTTAAGCTACTAAGAAAAAGAAATTAAATAGACAACTTGATTTTTTCATACTCTCATTAATGAAGAAGACCTACATTTAAAGGAAAATATCTGTTGTAAAGATGGATCTCATTCTTACAAGTGTCAACATCTGACTTTAGGGAATTCAAAAGTTAACTAAAAGAGCTGAATAACAATTTTTTTAATAAAAATCCTTCAACCAAGTGGGTTTTTGAGTATTTCTTTTCGGTTTGGACTAGCCCAACTGCGGCCCACTATCATAGATGGTGTGGTGTCTCAAACACCTATTGGTCGTATGGGTGAGACTAAAGAGATATCGGCACTAGTTGCTTTTCGTTGCCTTCCAGCGGCATCATACATCACTGGACAGGTTATAGCTGTAGACGGAGGTTTCACTTCCTAGATTGCTATTAATGATTTGGCAACCAAGAGCAAGCTACTAGTACTTTGCTAGCTGAATAAATGCTATTGTTCTTTATCCACCATTCATGTTTCCTAATTCCTATTAATCGTACTTGGCATGGTCGGTTGGGCCTTCATCGTAATTTGTCTTATATACCTTGACATTGCTTTGAGTATTGTTATTTACTTTTTGCCCTGTGTTATTCTTCTCATTCGTTAATTAAAACTAAATTTCCTATTATAATTCATAATAACCAATCTATTTTCTTTATTAATTAAATATATTAGTATAGTGCTGCTGATTTTAATCAAATTTTCCTTACTCATGTTATTTCAAAATTTCTTTAACCAACTCTTCCACGATAACTTTGGGTAGAAATTAGAAACTACATCTGTTTCTCAAAGAAATTAACTAAGTCTAGCTAGGATCGTAATTTGGCCATGTCTAATAAGCAAAAGTATAGTATACTACTTTGTAAAAACAATATGTAAACCGTGTTTTTTGATCAAAATCAAACCCGATAACAACTAATCAAGATCAAACGAAAGTATGACTCTCCAGTAAATAGGTAACTCTGATCATAGATTTAAAACAATGAAAAAAAAATCAAATTGGTCTGAAAGACCACCTTACTGATAAAAGAAGAGAAATGCATCAATATAAAGAAAATACTTTAAATGACTGAAAATCTAAGGAAAGTTTTTAAATGATAGGAAAATAGATGAAAAGCATTTGAAGAACAGGAAAATAAAAGAAAGCTTTTAAATGGATGAAAGATAATTTGGATGAAATGTAAATGGTAGAAAAGGTAAAGGTAAATTGCTGGAAATTAAAGACTAGAAATAAATGAGTGGAATTGAATGGTTGGGAACATTGCAGTGTACTCATCAATCCATAAACGTCGAGCACTTAGGATATGTAAAGTGCTTAAAAGTTTCAACCTTAATTACCTTGAGTTTGCAAGTATATATAGGCAAAGTAAAATTACTTTCAACCTACACAAAGCAGGACAAGTGTCTCTTTTAGTAACTTTCTTATTCTAAGATTGACACTTGTTTTATTTCAAATAAAAATAAATAACTTATGTCATAACTTCCTCTAATAACTTTTATCCTCCATGTGCTTCCAAAGCTACTTTATTTCCACCACCATAATGCTTGGTTCAACAGTCACAAGCCAGCAAATGCAAAATATGTGTTCGACAATGTCTTAAAAATGTATTTTTCAATACTAACATAGGACCCCAATATTTATTTTTGGAGTGAACATGAAAAAGATAAATACTAAAATACTAAAAAATTGACATGTGATGAGCTCAAGCAGTAAGATTCCAAACCCAAACACATCAGTCTTTTCGTATGACTGGCTGTGAATAAGTACACTGGAGCAATGTGACCAATAATGCCACCTTATCTCCCATGATTAATTTCCTTCAAATCCTAATGTCGAGATGGCTATTGAGCTAAACATCCATCCTGTCAAGAAGGTTTCTGAAATAACCTCTACAAGAGAGGTTTCAAAATCTACATGTTCATGCAAGTTGGATAGTATCTATATGAGTTCTCCCAAATCTACATGTTCCTCGACACAAATCACTTCTGACTATTTTACCTGTAGGATAAAGGCTTTTTTTGGATAACCTTGAAGTTGTCCTTGAGAATCCTTTTAATATTTTAGCCATCTATATTTTTTGACACTATGACCATTTGGGATAGCCAATGGAAATTCACACTATAACAAAAAAAGGGAATAAATAGCGCTTTTTTTGGCCTTAAATAGCGCTTAAAGGCGCTATATATCGTGCCGCTACTGATTGTATCTTCAATAAATAGCGTTTGTTAAACGCTACTTAAAGTTGAGAATAAATAGCGCTTAGTTAGGAAGCGCTACTTATTCTCAATAATGAATTTTTTTTTTTGGTTATATTCACATACCTATGCATATAGTGGTTACTGCACACCAAAATAATCATCAACACTCAAATTTGTGCCAATATCAAAACTCACAAAATCCAAATTTAACATTACATGAAATAATTCTCAGCCAAATATTAACAAAACTATCATAAATAAAACATTAAAATACATTAACTAAAACATAACACATATTATGCTAGTATCTAAACATTACACACTAATCTTCTTCTTCTTCTTCTTCTTCTTCTTCTTCTTCTTCTTCTTCTTCTATGTGCCTATAAATAATAAAATTCGTAACAAAATATCGACACCACTCTTCCTTGAGTACGGTATGATCGGGATATCGTCGAATTGACAATCGAGAGAAATCTTTGCGAAATGAAAATTAAATCAAGTTAGAATTGAACACATGCTTCCAAATGGTATGTGTAAAAGTAAAAAAATTATATAAACTTCGAAATTAATTATTACATATACATACCTCCGTTGGAATTTGTGTTTGGTTATGAATGACAATATCCTTGAGAAACTTCAATACATACCGGCCACAATCATCAGAGTTCAGTTGGCAAGGACACTATAAAACAAAAAATATGAAATTAATTGCTTTTATTTTGGTAATTTAAATAATTGCATAAAAAATTTGGTATAATACCTTTATCGGTATCCATTTAGGTGTCGTTGATTTAGAAAACCGAGACTTGACATTTAGTGTTCGATGAACAAGGATAGCCCTAAGTGCAAAATCCAAAAAAATCATTCAATATATATCCAATACATTCATAAGACTGCTCTTAACATCAACACACAAACTATATCAAATTTCTAACAAAATTTTGGCAGAGTCTCCTTTAAAATATGGACATTCCAAAATTTATACAACACCTGTAACAGCATAAAATACCATACCAGCCAGCACAATGATTGAAATTCACCAAACATAAACAAATAAAAACTTCAACATTACAATATCCAAATACTTAAGTCATTAAAAACAAATCAATCACATTCCTTAAACATAATAAATTCAGCATTCCAATATCCAATTTTAGATTCATAACGATAATCAATCCAATACATGCATATATATATATATATATATATATATATATATATATTAAGAAAATTCATATATATACACACACACACTCTCTTACTGATTGTATGTCTCTTTCAATTTTTACTTGTGATTTGAAGTGTACGTGCAATGGATCCAAATAGTACACAATGTTTTGATTTAGATTAATGGCTATCAATAACCAATGATCCCTACAAAAATGTTGGAGGAAAAAATCATAAGCAGGTAATCACATTTCAATATATATATATATATGTGTGTGTGTGTGTGTGTGTGTGTGTATAAATTAAATGACTCACACTATGTTGCAAGGCGACAGAAACAAAGTCTCATACTCAGGATTTGCCAATGTCAAACGCTGAACTATATATTCAGATACAGTAGCATTCCAAGCTTGCAAATTGGTTTGTTGTGGGCACAAAAACACAAACCTCTGAGTCTGTTCTTGTGGGACCAATATCTCTTGATACAGGTACCTTAAATTAAAACATGCATACAAATTAATACATTAACAATAACATAAATATTTAGCTGAAACAATAAAAAACATTGGATACTTTAAAGTTGAATACAGTACCTGAGATATACGCTAATAATAGTTTGACTTAGCCATTCATTATCATTAAGAATTTCTTGAAGTTCGGATTAGCACTAAGTCTTAATGCGTGCTTATAACCAAAAATTGCTTTACCCTTTGGTACTTTAATGCTATCCACCCCCTTCGTCATTGTTGTCACATGGACTCTTAGAAAAATTAAAAATCTATAGCAAGAGTGTAGGAGGTGAGAGGTAGATGCAACCACCTTTTCACGGAGATGTAAATGACCCAATTGTTGGCTCCTTGCCAACATTCTTGCTAGTAAATGGCTTGCTCTTGCCCTTATCCTTGGGTTTGGATCTTGGGTATACCTACATATTTTGCATTCCAATACATTAATTAGTTAGTGACCACTTAATTTAATAAATATATGCAGATATAATTTAATATATACGTCTGTATCACTTGTAACTACAAGGTGGTTTGGCCATGCCACATAGGTACCTATTGCTGTTCCACTTGTTATCACATCGCCCACCTCACGTGGGTGCAGGCAGCAGTGCATCCCCTCAAATGCAACGTCAACTCTAACCTTCACATGATTAGGAGGTAAGGGTAGGTTGTGTAGTAACACACACAGTCCGTTATATAAAATTCCCTTACCGACCATTCGTTGCGTTGGGCTTGTCAAATATAAATTTGCACTCATGAATGCCCTAAACCAATGATAAAGAAAATATTAATATGTTAAACCATTGAATACTCGGGTGACACAAGTATAGAAAGAAATCTAACGATTATTACCTCGGGAGACACAATAGTGCAACTATCTCTAACACTATTTGGGTTAGGGATAGGTAACTCATGCTCATCCTTCTCTCTTGGTTCCTTATCCTTTTTGCTATCTTCCAATTCTGAACCTTTTGTACAATTGAGCTACCATTTTCCTCAACTCTTACATTTCACTAGCATCAGCATGGCGTCTTGTGCGCTTATGTGATCTGAAGATAGCGCCTGGAGAGACACCAAATCCCATACCCCTTACCCGACCAGGAGACTCCTTTATCGGTATGGCACGAGAAAGGATGTCTTGTGACATATCCGATACATCCTCTTGTGACATAGGCGTGATAGGGTATCTGTGACACACAACTATTATTAACAAATATTTTTAAATTTTCTCACTATTATTAACAAATGAAAACATTCATCATACTTACACTTCTATCACCCATTTCCTTAGTGGGTGGATGTTCAATCTGACCTTCCTTGTTTCGGCGGGCTTCTATCCACAATAAATGTCGATCAATTGATTGAGATGTTACATCTTCTCCTGCCTCCATCAGCTGGACATATGAACAAACAAATTGAAATTCACCAAACAAATTGAAATTCACAATTACTAATACAAACAAACCAAAAGATGCGTTAAAAACAAGTTATAATTAAGGATATTGTACATACCATTTCTTCCTCAACGCAGGATACCCTTTTACCCTGCTTTGTAAGGATAGGGAGGATTTGACTCTTTCTCACGGTTTTCATTGCTTATTCTCTACATAAATACATTAGAATATATCAATGCATGGTTTAATGTCATATATACAAGTTATAAAGATTATTGTATATACCAAAAATTCTTCATCTTACATGCGTTTTCTCAAAGCGCTCCAATCATCTTGTTCTATGAATGATGCATATATTGATGGAGGCTTATGATTAATGTTCCGTATTTGTCTCTCAACCACTTGTGAGCCAAAGGCGATTCGGAATGTCGGTGTGCTCTTCCGCTATCCTAAGTGTAATTTTCTTTCGATCCTCATCAACATCAAAGGATTTACTGTAAAAACATTATAAACAAAGCGATAGACTATAAGTATGTTTAGATTACTTAAGAAACAATACAATCCACAAATGTTAACTAATTTATATATCTCAGATCTCATTCCAGATCTCATCTTTTAGCTCCTTCATAGATGGATCCTTATCCTTCCAATTATCGCGGGTAATTGGGACTGTCTTCCGCACTGTGGCCCCAATGTATTGAATAAAGTCATTAGCATGTTTACCAATAGGTTGACCCCTAACATTCCATGTAACCTAAAAATATAGCATAAGTGTACAAATTTAGATACTCAAATAAAAAAAAGAAACAATTAATTAGATTAATTCATAAGCATCCTACCACACGTTTTGGAGCCCCTTTACTCATATCGCGAATGATTTTCTTCTTAAAAGTTGGTCCACGGCTCATCGCCTTTTGGGTGGACTCGGGAGCACCATCATCACTGTGAGATGCCATTTACCTGCAAAAAAAAAAAACTAGACACGTAAGTAATTAAAAAATGACAGTTCATAATCACACAGGTTTAAAAGAGAAATCAATGAATACACATTTAATTGATTAACAAATTAATAAAAATTAAATAGCATTCACTACATACGTGTACATTTAAGCAACTGTTTTCCTTTTTCTCGTTTTGTTGACATTTGCGCTTCCCATATGAAATAATGGATTGATCCAAAGCCCTTCATTATAATCATTTCTAATATACACATCCTCCTCTATAGGTGTACTTGCCCCAAACAATGATTGTGATGTCCTGAAGAAAGGGTCATCCTCAATGTCAGCATATTCATGTGTTTCATCATCAATCTCATTAACAATTTTTTTGTTAGTCAATAGAACAATGGCCCAATTCATATCAACTAGATCGGAAACATAGAACACTTGTTGAGCTTGTGATGCTAAAATAAAGGGCTCATCTTGAAATCCCAACTTATTAAAGTTCACCCGCATGAACCCCAACTCATCCATTTTTACACCGTTGTTATTGTCAACCCACTTGCATTGGAATACAGGCACTCGAAACATCTTGTAATCCAACTCCCATATGCGTTCAATGACCCCGAAGTATGACATATTCGCATATATGGGGTTTCTGTCTTTGGCACTTGATATATGCATAGATTCAGCTACAAGAGTCACCCCACTATTTTGCATTCTCCTCCGATCATCGTGTTCTTTTGTATAGAAAGTGTACCGTTCATCGGATATCCAGGTATAGGAGATAACATGTATAGCTGGACCTTTAGCTAACCATCTCAATCTTTCAAACCGAGCTAGGATTTGCAATAAACTCTTGAAATGTATTCTTTCAACCACTTTATAAAACAGATTGTGTTCTATTGTTAACCAATTTTGACTCTTATTTGGGTACAAGCTCTTGAGTATGTCCTTATGTTTTACAACATATGACTCAACCTCATCGACATTGTGTAGAACATATAAGTGTGCTTGTTCCCATTCTTTCCTTGATATAGTCAATATTTCAAGTCCAAGAATCCTTGCCTCGCACTTCTTCCAACGTGCGGTGGACGAGGATCTGTGGCAACCCTATAGAATGTTCAACATTAGATAAATAGTCGGTACAAAATTCAACAGCTTCTCCGACTATATATCGTTCAACAATACAACCCTCTGGTCGTGATCGGTTTTTCACATACCATTTTAATATCTTCATGTAACGCTCAAACGGGTACATCCATCTCATGTAAGCTGGCCCACACAATTGTGTCTCCCTAACCAGATGAATTGTCAGATGAATCATTATGTCAAAGAATGAAGGTGGGAAATACATCTCAAGCTCACACAAAGTCAGAATAATTTCTTTTTGCAAGGCTGGCAACTTTTTAGGGTCAATCACTTTACTACAAATTGCTTTAAAGAAGAAACAAAGTTTAGTTAAGGTATTCCGCACTTTGTCGGGCAAAATGGATCGTATAGCTATGGGTAGCAAATTCTCCATGAGAACATGACAATCATGAGACTTTAGACCCTTTAACTTAAGATCTTTCATCGATACGAGGTTCTTAATGTTTGAAGAGTACCCCTCTGGAACTTTAACTCCATCAAGAAACTTACAAAAATCTTTTTCTCTTTTACGGTTAGAGTATGAGCAGGAGGTAGATATGTCTGACGTTTCCCTTTCTTTACGGGTCCCAACTCTCGTCTCAATCCCATACGAACCAAGTCCAGCCTTGCCTTGATGCCATCTTTAGTCTTCAGGGCACATTAAGTAGGGTACCAATGAGACTATCAAAGATATTTTTTCAACATGCATCACATCAATGAAATGTCTTACGTATAATGACTTCCAATATGGCAACTCAAAGAAAATCGACCTTTTTTCCACCCTCGTGTGACAAGGTCTCCATAAAGGTTTCTGAATTTAATATTCAAATCTTTTACTTTTTCAAGCGAGTTGTGCACTGTCAAAGGCAAAGGCTCTCGTTCTTACGTATTCTGTTGAATGCCTTTCTCCACGATCGATAATAATGATTTGGATTCAAAAATCTCGATGCCCAAGGAAGACATTCTTCTTACCATGATCCAGCCGAATCCAATACGTATTATCTTCACAGATAGGGCATACTGTGGCCTTTGGTACTATATCCCGACAGATTACCATATGCTGGAAAATCATTAACTGTGCCAAAAATCATAGCCCTCAAGGTGAAACTTTCTTCTCTATATCCATCATACACCACTACACCTGTCTCCCACATTTGCTTCAAGTCTTCAATTAGAGGAGCCAAGTATACATCGATATCATTTCCTGGTTGTTTCAGCCCAGAAATTAACAAAGACAACATCATATATTTACACTTCATGCATAGCCATGGAGGTAGGTTATAAATCACCAAAATCACAGGCCATACTGTGAGAGCTACTCTGAACACCATGCGGGTTAAATCCATCAGTAGACAATGCAAGTCGTAAGTTTCTTGGTTCATTCCCAAAATCAGGGTAATCAATATCAACTTTTTTCCATTGAGGAGAATCTGCCGGGTGCCGTAACTTGCCATCTTGAATCTTTTCATCCTCATGTCATGTCAAGTTTTTTGCATCTTCTGAACTACGATACATACGCCTGAATCTGGGAATTATGGGAAAATACCATAAAACCTTCTCTGGAGCCGAATCTTCCTTCTTATACCGCGAGGCTTCACATTTAGGACACGACTTTAACGACGCATATTCATTACGAAATAAAATTTAATCATTACGACAAGCATGTATTTTCTCATAGCTCATCCCAATAAATCGTAATATTTGTTTAGCCTCATATGTCCGACTAGGAAGCACATTATCATTTGGTAACATATCTTTCAATAGTGTGAGTAAGTCCGTAAAGCTCTTATCAGTCCATCCATTGCCCGACTTCAAGTTAAACAACTTTAACATTGCCGATAATCTTGTGAATTTAGTACAAGCATCATATAATGGCTTCTCCGCATCACTTATCAACTTCTCAAACATTTGAGGACAATCACGAAGATCTTCTTCAACCGCATTTGCCATCTCTTCAAAACGGTCACCATCATATGTATTTGTACTGGTGTCCTCGTGCATATCTCCCACTATTCCCATATTCGAAGCTTCACCTCTTGTCTCACTGTGCTTTGTCCAACAGGTATAAGTTTGATCAATCCCATTGCTCACTAAATGTCATTCTAATTCCTTAACATTAACTTTGTTTGCATAACAACAACTTAAACACGGACATATGATTTTACTAAGATCATTGTATGCCCAACTACAAACCCAATAAAATCTTCCACTCCATCCTTATATTCCTTCGACAAGCGATTGGCGCACATCCACTTTCGATCCATATTTGCCTATGAATTGAGAAATAAAACAACACCAAGGCATTGAGCAACAACATAGGCTATGTCGTTAATGCAAGACAAAATTGAGATTAACTAAAGCCCAATTAGATAAACAAAGACTAAAACTACCACTTCTCTTAACAACAACACACAGACTATATCAAATTTCTAACAAAATTTTGACAGAACCTCCCCTAAAATATGGACATTCCAAAATTTATACAACACCTGTAACAAAATAAAATATCATACCAACCAGCACAAGGGTCCACATAGGCCAAATATAAACAAATAAAAACTTCAAATTCAACTATTTCTCTAAAACGATCTGCAATAACATCTCTATTATCTCATTCTTCATTTAACATAATGAGAAAAAACACTAACATTAATAATAATTATACTAAAAAACCTATCAGCTAAAAACACATTAACATTGATCCCTCCAAGTTCCTCATCAACCATTTCTCAATCATTTCTAAACATAACTACAAAAACCTAAAACCAATAAATAACTTAAAGAATGAGATAATTTTACTAGTTTAGATCCCTGCATTTAGTTACTTTATATGTTTTTGGACATTTCAAAAAACAAAAATAAGAGAATACTGAAGAAAAAAAAAACAGGGTCTTGAATATGCCTAAATACAAATGGAAGATACTGCAGAATTCTAATCCCACATACTAATGTGTTGTACTGTGTTTTTGATTTTCCATTTCGTTTTGATTTTCCATTTCAAAGCACGAAGATAGGGTTGGAAAACAATGAGTTCCTTGAAAAAAAAATGAAAGCGTTTTTGGGGAGAAAAAAAAAGGAAAGCAAGAAGAATGGGAACAGATGAATCCTGTTGGTAACAGAAGAAGGTGTGACTGTGCAACGGTGGGAACAGAAGAAGGAGGTGGCGACGTCACAAACAACGGCACGCGTAGCAGAGATCTGACGGCGGCGGTGTGGCGATGGTGCGACGTCACAAACGGCGAGGCCAACAACAACGATGAGAGGAAGGAGCTTCGAAGGTGAGAAACTCGAGCAGAGATGGTGGCGACACTGAGAGGAATGAGTAACAATGGCGACGTTAACGTTGAGAGAAACTCGAGGGAGAGAGAGAGAGAAATAGTGTGGAAGTGACTGGTATTGAGAAACGCGGGCTGAATTAAAATGAGTATTTGACAATAAATAGCGCTTTATCTCTGAAGCGCTACTTTAGGTCAGACAATAAGTAGCGCTTTCTATATAGGCGGTACTTTAGGTTACAATAAATAGCGCTTCCAGCATTAAGCGCTACTTTTTCTTTCGTCCATCTTTAAATAGCGCTTCTCAGTGTAAGCGCTACTTATTCCTCCACTATAAGTAGCGCTGATTTTATAAGCGCTATTTATTTCTTTCCCCTGCAGTAGCGTTTCTTAGTTAAACGCTACTTAAAGTACTCTACCTAATTTTAAGTAGCACTTCCATATTTAAACGCTATTTAAAGTGGTGCCATCTTTTAAAGAATCTGTTGTAGTGTCATGTCCTTAATCAATATCTGTATGGTCAAGATGGTTTTGTACAACTTTGACAACTTTCATGCATAGTCGACTTGGTGTTATGTGACATCTCAGCATTAAATTTCACCAAAGGATCCAAATTCAAAACTTTATTGCTTATTTAAATTAGCACCACAGACTACAAGAAGAGTGCCAGATGATGGAACCCAACACAATGCATGTATTCTTATGGGGGACCATTAGGAGGAGGAATTTAGATGGGAGGTCTACTTCTTTTTGGAATGATAGTTGGCTTGGGGATTCTAGATCACGTCGAAACTACATCAGGCTGGTCCGTACATGCTACTGTACTATCAGTCAAACATAACTTCTCCACACCCTTTATGGGCTCGGAAAAGGGTGAGACGACTGTGGATATGGCTCCATGGGTGCAAATACAGAAGCAACCCACATCTCTGCTAAAGGTAAGTAAAAGGATAAGGTCATAGTACGATGACGAGTAGAAGTGATGAAGTCAAGAAATGTGCCAGTAGTGGTGTGAATGGCAATTTCACCATCATAAGTCACAGTAGAGTTGGGATAATCAGGGGTCCATATCCCATTAATAAACTCCAAATGTACCATCGGATGAGGATTGTTGTCGTTGTTCTCCATCTTTAATAAATAATAATAATACCCAAGAAAACAAACAAAGGGGTGAGCACACATCAACAATATAACATATAGAAGAGCATTAGGCAATCATTATTAAAATAATATTATATACGTATGTAGAAATTACTAAATATCAATAGTTCATTTCACAATTATGCAACAAAATTTCATGCAATATCATGCAATGCATAGGGCCCACATCTACTCCATCGAGGGATCCTATATCAGAAGAGCGATCTTCTAAACCTTTCTTAGCACGTGATTAGGTGGGGTTAGGTGTATTTGTGTGCGCCTAGGTGTGTGCGGTGGAGTTTGGTAGTGTACTTGGGTGTTCAATGGCGTATTCACTTTCTGTACCCTTGTGCAACTGTAAGTATAAGATTAGTGAGGTTTTGAAGGTTGGAGAGAGATGGAGGATTTCTTGATAGGGTTTTAGAAGTAGCCTTAGAAGACTCGTAGAATTTGAGAGCGATCGGAGTTAGAATTAGGGTTTTGGAGTACTTGTGACCTAGAGCGAGTATGAGTGTTCGATCGAGTAATTGGGATTCTAAATCCTTGATTCTAAGATCAATTAGGTGCCCCATGTGTTTAGAAGGAGGTTTAAGTGTTAGGGTATCTAGTTCTAGGTAGTATGAGCGTCGGAATCGAAGAAATCGGGCTAAAATGGACCGGACATCATAGGGGTACGTGACGCACACGTGGGATAGTCTTGGGGCGCTCGTGGCGTATGCTAGACCACCATGGACCATCAGATCTTTATCCGTTCGTGACATATGGCGCTTTGTAATTGGATCAACTGCTGGTCCAATGAGAGGTTGACACGTGGCAAGCATGCATTGGAAGCCTTTACGCTAAAGAAATGACAGCTGGAACGCACGTGGCGCCCATACAGAACACAGGAAATGTGCGTGGCGCACGAAGGTCAGCAGAAGGACGCGTGTGACGCATGCCAGTGTGGCAGAATTCTATTTAAGGCCATTTCACTCATTTCTAATCCTTTTTACCTCTTCTTCTTCATGAAGCACGACCTTAACACTCCCTCCAAACCAGAGAACACCTATTCTTGAGCTCCTAAGGTTTAGTGACCCAATCCCAAGCCATTCCAAGTGCCAGTTCATCAATCCGGTCGTACCGATTTGTCTGTTTCCGTTCGTGCTTTCTAAGGCTTATCGAACGCCATTTTGTGGAGGTAAAGCTAAGTTCCTTAGTAGTCTTATTTTGTTCTCAAATCTGATTTCATGATGATTCTTGTAGTTCCTATTCCTAACTAGTTTGAATGCCTGTTTGATCGTACAGTTACTAAACAAGCTAGGATTCTGCCAAAACTTCTGGAGGTGACTCTGTGAGTCACAAAACAGAGGAGGAAGCCTCTGTAACTTGAATTTCTCATGGTAAACTCGTGACCCTTGGTTGGTGCTTTTAGTCCCTAATTATCTATTCTTCGTGTTTCAGCGTTCCGGTGCAAGTTTGGCTGCCGAATGAGTTAGGAGTTGATCCAAAGCTTCAAATCTTCCTATTGGTGAGTCAATAGTCACATGGTAAGGCTCTGTTCTAGTCTCTATACTTATGATTTCAATTCGTCGTTCGTTTTGGTTTTGGTCCCTAACAGTGTGTCCTTTGTAATTTGGAGTGTGGTGCGTAGTTTCAGCCGTTGTAAGTGCATGGAAGCACTTCAACGCTTGTATTCTCATGGCTGCCATTTTGAGTGTGGTAATACCAGAACCATGTTCATACTTTCCTCGAATTATTTGTCGTTAGTTCATTGTCCATATTCTAATCTGACAGTATTTTTGTGTTTCTGGTGAAACATGGACCCCGTGGGCGTGCTCAATGGAATTTGTGGACAAGTTTAGGTGGTTGTGGTAGAGAGGGAAGAGCCGTATGTGTGGTGTGGAGGTGTGTTTGTGACCTTCGTTTCCAAGTTTATGCATTTGTGAGTTTGTGAGTCTTGTTTATTGTCTAGTGGAGTAAAACTGGAGTTTTACCAGTGAGGAGGATGAAACCTTAATAACCGGGATTTCAAGTGTATTATATAATCTTTAACATGTGTAGGGTACCTCAAACCCTACTAGGAGTTGATGTCAGTAACACCTAAGGATAAAGGTTACGGTCTACGGTGTCTAAGGATAGGCGTTGTATACCCATCGACCAACATAG
The DNA here is from genome assembly GCA_037113605.1 of Calophaca sinica. Classification (NCBI taxonomy): domain Eukaryota; kingdom Viridiplantae; phylum Streptophyta; class Magnoliopsida; order Fabales; family Fabaceae; genus Calophaca; species Calophaca sinica. Next base: position 71,955,309 of record CM073737.1, on the reverse strand, counting down.
GATTGATTCATGATGTTTATGAATGATTGATAACATGTGATATTAGGATAAATGACTTAATGGTGTGTCCCTGGATTGGTGTATGCATGATGATGTGATTATGTGTGATTGCTTGTATGATTAATTGATAACACCATAGTCGGTCGCCTTTGCGACGTTAGTGTAGACTTGTATATTGATCAAGAGAGTGTGATAACATGTGATGCCCGATAACATGCTTGGTTGTTTTATGGTGCTATAATATGTGGTTCATGTGCTATTTTGTGATAACATGATGTGCTTAATGAACGTGAACACAAGAAGGGGGTTGAATTGTGTTGAAAACTTTTCGCAAACTTTAAGTTAAAAACACTTTTCTTTGAAAACTATTTGTTATCAGATACTGAAGTAAGACAGGACGCTAGAAATAAGTTTATGAAAACTTGTTTTTCTTAGCAAGACAAAAGTAAATGTAAAGCAGTAAAGCAAGAGACACAGAGATTTATACTTGTTCACCACTAAATTGGTAGCCACATCTAGTCCCTTCGTTCTTGAGGGATTTTCACTATAATCAACTGATTACAAATCATTAAGAGTATTCTACTTTCACAAACTTGACAATACTCTTAACTTCTCAAAACGACTCAGTATTTTCGAGCCCTTGAGTTACTAAGCCTGTAACTAGGCAATACAACTTTCACAAAACTTGATTGCTCACTGAGTAATAGCTCTTTCAGAATGTAGTTTCTAGCAACCTTCTTCAATAAGGGGCTTGAGGTATTTATAGAATACCTTGAGGATATTACCGTTGCAGATATTTCAGCTCCAAATCATTGGGTGAGTAAATTTGAAATTACGTCATTTTCTTCCTTTCCAGGAAATATCAGAATAGCACATATTTCCGTTATCATACTATCTACTTTTTACAATTGCCTTGTACAAATTTATCTTATTCTAAAGGTGTCACCTTTGATACCTCGTACAACAAATTGAGCGCACAAAATCAAATTCGAATTCCATTCCAGGAAAGCTGAGGTAAAAGATCATAAACGTGATTATCACGTGCTTTATTAAAAGACCAGATGCTCGCTCAGAAATCAAACGGACGCACACTGCAATTGAGTAACCACATGTCATAAGATTACACTACCAGACACTCGCTATAAACAAGACGCTGGAGTGAACCAGATGCAGACACACATGGAATGTATTCAACTTCTTGTAAAATTCTTCTTCTTGCTTGAGTGAGTCATAAAACATGAATGACTTTGATACCTACACACTTCAAGACTTATTAGAAGTTAAATTGTTCACTTGCAAATACTTTGTTATCATCAAAATTAATGAGGTCTAAACTTCTCAATCGTTTAGGTTCCAACACTTAAGGCTATGCTCTGGTTTGCTGTAGCATCTGTTAATGTGTGATGACTTGTTGTGTGTTGTAACATGTTGTTAGTTGTGTAGACCTTTCTACTGTTGGGAGAGGTACTTTGTTGTTTAGTTGCATATGTTGTAGTTGTGTTGTATAGTTATTTAAGGAGAATAAATCATGGTCAGGTGAGTGCTGATCTTAAGTTGGGGATCAGTGTCGAAAATTGTTGAGTATGACGTGCCAAGTGCGAAAATAGTTGAGTACGATAGCTTGGCATACTGACGTGATTATGCTCTATTAGCCTATATGTTGGTAGTTTAAGTTGTATATGTTGTAGTTGTGTTGTTTAGTTGCATATGTTGTAGTTTTGTTGTTTAGTTACATTTGTTGTAGTTGTGATGTTTAGTTGTCTAAGGAGAATAGATAATGGTCAGGTGAGTGCTGATCTTATGTTGGGGATCAATGTTGGAAATAGTCGAGTACGACGTGCCAAGTGCGGAAATAGTTGAATACAGTAGCTTGGCATACTGACCTGATTATGCTCGATTAGTCTACATGTTGGTAGATTTGGTTGTATATGTTGTAGTTGTTGTTCAGTTGTTTAAAGGAGAATAGCTCATGGTGGGGTGAGTGTTATTTCTACAGTTGGGGAACAATATTCCTCGATTATGATCTATTAGCCTATATGTTGTTTAAGTTGAATACGTTGTAATTATGTTGTCTAGTTGCTGAAAGGAGGATAGCTCATAGTCGAGTGGAAGCTGATTCCACAGTTGGGGATTAGTGTGGAGTGTTATTTCAACAACTGTGGAACAGTACTCCCCAATGATGATCTATTGGCCTAAAAGTTGATAGACTCAGTTGCATGTGTTGTAGTTGTGATGGACCACGTGAGCCTATGCACAAGTCTTCACAGTTGAAAGATTGCTGATCTTAAGTTAGGGGTCAGTGTCAGAAATAGTTGAGTACGACGTGCCAGTTTTGAATTCTAGTGGATCTACCGACATGTATACAGATTAGGGCGACATGTAATTGTGTTTTATATTACCTTGTGTAGTACCCTAATTTTGTCTGGCCTTTTTATTTTATTACTTATTTTAATTTTTTTAAATTAGTAGTAGTAATAATAATAAATAATGTTTTTGGTTATGGAATAAAAAAAGGGAAAAAAGGAAAAGAAAAGAAAAGAGGTGAAAAAGAAAAAATAAAATTTATTGAAAAGGGGTGCATTAGTAAATTGTGGGGGTGCCAACAACAACGACCCAAAAGCTGGCCAGTCCAGCAGCCCAGAGTGCCTCACCCTGCCAGCTTCTACGTGCACCCCCATGTTTTATTTCTGCGCCCCCAGCGCCTCACGTCCTCACTACTACCCACACCCCATTTCCCTTACGCGCGCCCCATGACCCATACTTACCTACGCGGGCCAACACCCAGCCCAGAACCCAAATCCTCCAACCCTAAAACCCTCTTGCCCTCAGTTGATCGCTGCAGCCGTAGATGTTCCCATCCTCTCCTCCATCGTCGCCCCCTCTCTCTCCCTCTCCCTCTCATCTGTTCCCAATCTCTCCCTCGTCCTCTTTCCCTTTCAATTTCTCCTTCCTTCTTCATCCTCACCAAAACCTAACCCTAATCCCAGTTTCACTCCCTCTTCCCCTTCAATCCGCGGCGCTCCTTCCCCCTTTCATTCTCTCTTTCTCTCCCACGATCCATTCCTCCATTTCCGCCTCCATCCCCTCCTCTTTCTCCCCCTATCTCGGCCATCTCTTCCCCTTTCCCTATCTCTTCTCTTCTCTTCCTCCATTCTCTCAAACCAAACCATAATCTCTCCCTCACTCCCTTAAACCTAGTCATGCAGACAAAGACCCTTCCTCTTCCCCCTTCCCCTTTCGTTTTTCTTTCCTTTTTCTCACCCAATCTCAACCCCAAATCAAATCCTTCAGATTATATCAAATCTTCCATCATTAAACCACGGATTCAAAGGAGAGATTTCTGTTCCAATTTCTTTCCTTTTTTCTTTATGATTTTTATCACTGATTTGATTTCGATTTATTTTCAGGTGTATAAATACGGACGCATGCTCGTGAATCAGGAGGGGAGACCCAGTAGAGAAAAACCGAGAGCAAGAGAAAAGCCGAGAGCCGAGAACGGAGAAGAAGAAAAACGAAGAAAGGGTGAACCGAGACTGAAAGAACGGGAAAAGGACAAAGACAAGAAGAACGAAAATACCCGTGAGGCCACTACCAAAGATTAAAACACCTTCTTAGTTTTAGGTCTTTTTTTCCCCTCATCTTTTGTTACTACGTAATATTCTGGGAAATGCTTAAAACCAGGTTAAATTTTCTTCCTTTCTTATAAGTTTTAGGTCCTTATTCTTCATGTTCATGTAATATAAATTTGGACCCGGACTGTAATATATGCGAGTTGAGGATTATGCATGATTCTATATTCTCATTTTTCTTTTTACGTTTCTGTATATAACTTGTCTTTGAAGTGATTCTGTGAAACAAAAAATGTCCCTTGTTCCTCTTCTAATTCATACGACAGCTTAGTTGAATTAGGATTAGGGTTTGGTCTTCCAAAGGAGCCAAACCCAAGTGAGGGGCAAATTTACAAATATCTTTATATATTTTTATTTTTAGAAGGTATAATGAAAAGAAAAGAGAGATAATTTCGGATTTAGTTTTTCTTATGTTGATACATTCGAATCTTTTGTATCTGTTTCGTAATCATAATATTTATTATTTTTATTAAAAGCAAATTATTGAATATTAACTATTAATTATTAGCAGGTGATTGCAATTATTTACTTCAAAAAATGCAACATTAAATTCATTTAACAAAAAGTTCTTTCTCTTTTTTATAATAAAAAGAGGTTTTCCACTTATATCTCATGTGGGTCCAATTTCTCCATTTATTTCTTTACTTTCACTAAATAAAATTTTAGGTAAGAGGTTTCGAACTGCCACTCGCACGATTCGGTAATTCTGCGGCTTCTTCCTTCGTTTTCTCCAAAATTAAAAATAAATAAATATATTTTGTTAAGGGAATTGATTACCAAGGCAAACATCTTAAAGCAATTAAAGGGTACCATTTTTTGAATGGGCGTGTATGGGTGCTAATCCTTCCTTACGCATAACCAACTCCCGAACTCAAATTTGGTTCGAAGGCCATTTTATAAAAGTTATTTCCAAAAAAAGGTGTTTCCTATTGTTTTCCTTAATAAACATAGGTGGCGGCTCCATTGAATTTTTAGGGTGGTTGTCACCCCTTGTTTCCCATTGTATGGTGTTTTATGTGTTTCTTACCTCCTCTCTATATTCTTGTGAATCCTTGTATTATTGTTTTGAGATTGGAAGACGGTGATTCCGTAGCTGTTGACGGGAACGTTGAGAAGATTATTATTGATGGAGGTGGAAGATACTCTTGGCGAGATTGCTGATGTCTAGGACAGACTGTTGAGTCGCCTGTAGTTTTGTACCACGGCCAGTGGAGAGTCTATTGTTTCTATTGTTGCACACACTCTGGTGCAAATGCTTCGGCATTAAATTCCTATATGTTTTCACATGTTTAAATAAAGTTTTAAATTTTTTCTGATTTTCGGCTTATTAGATTTAGGTGTCATATTTGTGGTATCAGAGTAGTTCAGTTCTAACCGAACTGTGGGATGGGGTGTTATTACTGGTCGTGTCTAGTTAGACACACACCGGGTATGAACTAAGTCTAATAGTGGGTAGAGAATCCGATTTGCGAGTTATCTGTCGCTTCCACTTTAGGAGGCATTGATAACTGTCTCAGTTATCCGTAAGATGTTTCAACTGGGGAGGAGCACACTAGATCAAGGATTGTACTGCAAAAGACTTTGTTTAGAGAATCGGGACATATCTCTCGTGATTGTGGAAAGGGAACCTTGTCTTCTCAGCCTTGAATGGTTGTTCCTTGCTTTCTTTCGTTCTTCATAGTTGAAAGTTTCCTTCTTTTGATGCATTTTGTGAAACAAGAGTCTAACATTTGTGTTACTCTTGTTCTGATGTCGTTATCTTTTTGAAGCCTTGTTATTTTTTGTTGAGAATAACATATGTACTCTCTAAATTTTTTTGTTAATGAATCTAGGAATAAGCGTTGCTTATGTTCATATCGTTCATATCTGCCTAATATTATCATCTTTTCATAATTCGTTGAGCTCGATAGCATGGTTAATGTCGCAATAAGGAGAAATCTAGTGCCTAGAACTCGAGATTCGTGGTGATTGTAGCAAACCTTGTAGACCTTAGTAGAGAGTTGAGATGTGATGTGTTATAGATCCTGTGTCGAGATTAGAATAGAATGTGGTGGGAGGACTCTATAGATTATTAGTCTATGGAATCAGAGTGGCGGAGCGGAAGTATAGTTAGTTATAGTTGCCCGGTGAGACAAGGAGTGGTAAACCTTTAGAAGAAGTTGTGGGATATCGTGTTGGTATGGTATCCTTACTTATCTTTGAATTTTGAGGATGAAATTCTTTTTAATGGGGTAGTAATGTAACATCTTCAATTTTTCTAAACCTTTCTTAGCATGTGATTAGGTGGGGTTAGGTGTATTTGTGTGTGTCTAGGTGTGTGCGGTGGATTTTGGCAGTGTACCTGGGTGTTCAGTGGCGTATTCGCTTTCTGTACCCTGGTGTAAGTGTAAGTATAAGACTAGCGAGGTTTTGAAGGTTTAAGAGAGATGGAGTAGTGCTTGATAGGATTTTAGTAGTAGCCTTAGAATCCTCGTAGAATTTGAGAGCGATCGAAATTAGAATTAGGGTTTTGGTGTACTTGTGACTTAGAGCGAGTGTGAGTGTTCGATCGAGTAATTGGGATTCTAAATCCTTGATTCTAAGATTAATTAGGTGCCCTATGTGTTTAGAAGGAGGTTTAAGTGTTAGGGTATCTAGTTCTGGGTAGTACGAGCGTCGAAGTCGAAGAAATCGTGCGAAAACGGACCAGACAGCATAGGGGCGCGGGACGCGCGCGTGGATAGCCTTGGTGCACGCGTGGCGCGTGGTAGACCACTATGGACCATCGGATCTTTATCCATTCGTGACACGTGGTGCTTTGTGGTTGGATCAACTGCTGGTCCAATAAGAGGTCGACACATGGCAAGCATGCATTGGAAGCCTGCAAGCTGAAGAAAGGACAGTTGGAACGCGCGTGCCATGCGCAAGCCGGTAGAAGGGCGCGCGTGACGCTCGCAAGTATGGCACAATTCTATTTAAGGCCATTTCACTCATTTCTTATCCTTTTTACCTCTTTTTCTTCATGAAGCACGACCCTAACATTCCCTCCAGACCAGAGAACACTATACTTGAACTCCTAAGGTTTGGTGACGCAATCCCAAGCCATTCCAAGTGCAGTTCATCAATCTGATTGTACCGATTCGTTTGTTTCTGTTCATGCTTTCAAAGGCTTATCTCTGAACGCCCCTTTGTGGAGGTAAAGCTAAGTTCCTTAGTAGTCTTATACTGTTCTCAAATCTAATTTCATGATTATTCTTATAGTTCTCATTCCTAACCTCAATCTGGTGTTTCTTTAGGCCCCTGTATGACCTACGGCTACCAAACGAGCTAAGATTCTGCTGAAACTTCCGAAGGTGACTCTGTGAGTCACAAAATAGAGGAGGAAGCCTCTGTACCTTGAATTTCTCCTGGTAAACTCGTGACCCTTGGTTAGTGCTTTTAGTCCTGGATTATCTATTCTTCGTGTTTTAGTGTTTTGATGCAAGTTTGGCTGCTGAATGAGTTAGGAGTTGATCCAGAGCTTCAAATCTTCCTATTGGTGAGTCTATAGTCGGTGGTAAGGCTCTGTTCTAGAGTCTATACTTATTATTTCAATTCACCGTTCGTTTTGGTTTTGGTCCCTAACAGTGTATGCTTCGTAGTTTGGAGTCTGGTGCGTAGTTCAGCCGTTGTAAGTGCAAGGAAGCACTTCAAATCTTGTATTCTTGTGGCTTCCATCCTTAGTGTGGTATGACCAGAACCATGTTCATACCTTATTTGAATTATTTGTCGTTCGTTCGTTGTCCATATTCTAATCTAGTAGTGTTTTTGTGTTTCCGGTGAAACATGGACCCCGTGGGCGTGCTCGGTTAAATTGTGAACAAGTTTAGGTGGCTGTGGTAGAGAGGGCAGAACCATATATGTGCGGTGTGGAGGTGTGTTCGGGACCTTCGTTTCCAAGTTCGTGCGTTTGTGAGTTCGTGAGTTATGCTTATCGTCTAGTGGAGCAAAACCAGAGTTTTACCAGGTGAGGAGGATGAAACCTTAATCACCGAGATTTCAAGTGTATTATATAATCTTTAACATGTGTAGGGTACCTCAAACCCTGCTAGGGGTTGATGTCAGTAACACTTAAGGATAGGGGTTACTGTCTACGGTGTCTAAGGATAGGCGTCGTATACCCATCGACCAACATGTTGGAATCAAGTGGATTTAGAAACAGTGACCCTTAATTGTTTTGATGATAACAAATAGTTAATAGAACAATTTATCCTCTAATGTGTTTGTTAGTATGCAGAATTCACTATTCATCAGAAGGAATTATCTCAGAAGACCAAGCTAAAGTGCGCATTTCACTCTCAGTTTCATGAGTCTGAGTCTGGCACTGATCGTCCGATAAGTATTGCTGACATCATGGCCTTATAATCTCACTTTAAAATGATCAACGCTCTGTTGGTAGTCAACACTCTGATAGACCATGCTCTGATGAGACCATGTTCTGGTAAGGTCAACAGTATGTTATTGGTCAACGCTCTAACAGAAGTGGAAGCTTTCGTCTGTTTCTATATGTCTCTCTTATATGAAAGGCCAACAAATTCTATACTGATTGAAAATCAGACCGAGTGTTCATTAAAGGCTACTTCAACTATTAAAGAGACCTCATTGATGAGTATTTTAATGTACGAGGAATCAAAGGCCAAAGGGAATGTCAATGGATATAATCATCAGAAAACTTGCTCTAGAAGTGTCTCATATTCAAAAAGCTCACAATAGACAAGATCTTGCTATTGTCTGCTATGTCAGTGTACAAGTGCATCGTGAAAAGTGACGTGACTTGCTAAAAGCCATAAAAAGTGGATCTGAAGTTTTGTCCTCTGGTGAAAGTGCTATTAGCTCACAATGGCACTATTCACAACCCTAGCTATATATACCTTACTTCATTCACAGAAGTAGGTTAACACAAACAATACTGTGAAACAAAGTGAGCAACGGAGATATCATTCCAAGTTTCTGAGATCCCATTGAACAAGCACTTAAACGTTTTATTCTTTCTGTTTGAAAGTTATTCTTTGTGCTTAAGTTTTCATTGTAAATCCTCTCTGCTGAGAGTTATTTGATGTTGTTTCAAACTACTTTTGAACCTTGTATTTAGCCCAGTAGTTGCAGTATTCCTTAGAGGCTTGACTGCACTAAGTCGTTCTAAGAATTTGTGAGTATAACCAGTTTGGCAGCAGTATATTCTCAAGTGTAATAAGATTGATTATAGTGGAGAAATCCTTCAAGTATGTGAAGGGACAAGACGTAGTTATTAGGTGATAGTGAACTAGTATAAACCACTGTATCATTTTCTACTCTTCTCTTTATTTATTTACTTTGATATTTTGTTAAAGAGTTGTTTTGAAAAGGTTTTCATAAACACACAAGCTTTGTGAAAAGATTTCTAAAACCTAATTTAAACCCCCTTTCTTGTGTGTTTGTGACGTTCAATTAGTATCAGAGCTCGGCCTCGTAGTTGAGCACTTAACAACATAAGAGGAAAAGATCTTATTCTTTATACATGGCAATCAACGAAGCCGGTGGTCACGTTAACTGTCCTCCTTTGTTCACTGGAATGAATTACGACTACTAGAAAGAAAAAGTGAAAACCTTCTTCGAGTCTCAACAACTCGAACTCTGGGATATGGTTCAAAAACAATATACTGAACCAGTTGATTCCAAGAATAAACCCATTCATAGGGATAAGTGGGAAGATGAGCATAAGAAAGCTTATCAACTAAATCAGAAGGCAAGATATTTTCTTATTTGTGTCATTTCTGGGAAGGAGTATGATAAATGTGGGAAGAATGAAACTACCAAGGAAATTTGGACTCATTGGCCTTGGCCTATGACGGTACTTCCCAGGTGCAAGAAACCAAGGCTAACATCTTGGTTAGACAATATGAACTCTTCAAAATAGAAAAGGGTGAACACGTTGAAACTATGTTTGGAAGATTTCAAACATTAGTTCAGGGTCTAAAGGTCCTTAAGAAAAGCTACACCACTGCCGATCACGTAAAGAAAATCTTAAGAAGCCTGCCAAGGAAGAGGAGACCTAAGGTCACGGCTATTCAAGAGGCCAAGGACCTGAATGCCTTTCGACTTGAAGATCTTCCGAGTTCCATGAGAGCTCATGAGCTTGAGCTAGATGAAGAAGAACCTCCTAAGAAATCAAAGTCTATAGCTTTGAAATATACATGCAAAGCATCCTCCTACAAAGCTCTTCAAGCTGAATTAGAAGCAGACGGAGGATTGTCTGATGAGAATGGTGGAGACACTGATGAAGAAATTTCCTTAATTTCAAGGAAAATTTAACGTATGTGGAAAAACAAAGGAAGGTTTAGGAAGTAGTTCCATAAGAAGGATTCAAGGGAAAGGAAAGACTCAAGGGAAAAGAAGGACAACAAGGACAAAAGGCAAGTAGTTTGCTACGAGTGCAAAAAGCCAGGACATTTCAAATCTGAATGTCCACAGCTCGAGAAAGAGAAATCAAGGAAATGTGTTTTCAAAGGCAAGAAGAAGAAGGATCTCATGGCAACATGGGATGATTCTGATTCTTCATCGTCTGATGATGATGAGGAACAAGCAAACATGGTTCTGATGGCTACCATAGGTCAGACAGTGAAGAAGAAGATGAAGAGGTAGATTCTAACTCATCTTCTGATATTCAAATAGCTTTTGATAAACTCTTAGATGAGTTTGAGTATAGAGCTTTGAAAAAGAAATTCTCAAAACTTTCAAAAGAATTTTTAATACTCAATGAGGAGAATGCGAAGCTCAAAGCTGAAAATCATCGTTTGGTGAATGACAGCTCTAAGACTGAAGAAAAAATTGAATGCAACTCTTCAAAATATGAAGAGGGATTTCAAAGATTTCTTACTGAGTGTGTGATACGAAGCAAACAAGCATCTATGATTTGGGGCGTAAGCCAAAATTGTAAAAAGGGTCTTGGTTACAAACTAGAGGAATCCACCTTTCAAAACACAAATTTGGAATCCAAGGATACCAATAATCATAGTGACTGTCTGTTTTGCACTTTTTGCAATAAGAAATGACACATTAGAAGTACTTGTTATGAATTGAAAAATAAGAAAGACAAGTTTCCCTCTAGAACTAACAAAAAAGGGCCCAAAAAGATTTGGATACCTAAAGACAAAATGTATATGTGGGTACTCACATCACATGATGGGAGAAAGGCGTGTATTCCAAGAACTCTAACTTAAAGAAAGTGGAACAGTAGGTTTTGGAGGAAACACGAAAGGTAAAATCATTGGAAGTGGAAGAGTTAGTGAGAAATTTCTACCTTCTATTGATAATATTTTAATTGTTGATGGCCCGAAGCATAACCTACTAAGTGTAAGTCAATTCTGCGATAGTGGTTATGATGTTGGCTTCAGTGATAATGCCTGTATAGTCAAAGAGCAAGAAAGATGGCCCCATTTTCTTTAAAGCAAAGAGAAAGAACAATATTTATAAAATAAAACTTTCTGAGTTGGCAAATCAAAATGTAAAATGTTTTTTGTCACTTGATGAAGAACAATGGACTTGGCACAAAAGATTAGTCATGTCAGCTTGAGGTTAATCTCAAAGTTTAACAAGAAGGAACTTGTTAGAGGCTTACCAAATCTTATGTATAAATCTGATGCTCTTTGTGAAGCATGCCAAAAAGGCAAACAAACAAAATCTTCATTTGAATCTAAAATTATTGTTTCCACCTCAAGACAAATTGAGCTTTTGCATTTGGACTTATTTGGTCTAACCAGAACTGCATCTTTGTCTCGAAAGAAATATGGTCTTATAATTGTTGAAGACTATACTAGATGGACATGGGTAAAATTCCTAGCTCAAAAGGATGAGTCATTCACAATGTTTTCTGTTTTCTGCAAACAAGTACAAAATGAAAAAGGTTTTTGTATTACAACAATTAGAAGTGATCATGGTGGAGAATTTGAAAACGAATCATTTCGAAACTTTTGTTAAGAACATGTCATCTCTCACAATTTTTCATCCCCTTGAGCACCACAACAAAATGGTATTGTAGAAAAGAAAAATAGATCTCTTCAAGAGATGGCCAAAACCATGTTTCACGAAACTAATGTTGCAAAGCACTTTTGGACAGAAGCAGTGTTTGTTATATTCAAAATAGAATTTATAAAAGACCTATTTATAATAAGACTCCATATGAATTGTGGAAAGGAATAAAACTCAACATTTCTTAGTTTTACCAATTTGGGTATGACTGCTTTGTTCTCAATACAAAGGACAGTCTTGAAAATTTTGATTCAAAATCACACAAAGCTATATTTTTGGGATATTTTGAATGCTCTAAAGCTTACAGAGTATACAACAAAGAAACATTAATTGTTGATGAGTCAATGCATGTGAGATTTGATGATAAGAAGCCTGACAATGAAACATCAGAGCTAGATGAGATCTTTGCAGATATGCATATAAGCAAAGAAACAGATGATGGTGTCACAGGTGCTGGCTCTGATTCTGTGTCTGTTGAGAAGACTTAAGAAGAGACTATAACAGACTGGAAGTTCAAAACTCATTACCCAAAGGACCAGATCATTGGTGAACAAGATCATCTCTTAGGGAACACTCTGACTTTGCGTTACTGTCAGAAATAGAACCTAAGATGATTGATGAAGCACTAACAGACGATGGACAAATACTTGCTTTGCAAGAAGAGCTAGATCATCAATTCCAGAGAAACGATATTTGCAAGCTTGTGCCTCCACCAGAGGATAAGCAAGCCATTGGAACCAAGTGGGTTTTCAGAAACAAACTTAATGAATATGGTAAAGTGGTAAGAAATAAAGCTAGACTAGCTGCTCAAGGGTATTCGTAAAAGAAGGTAAAGATTATACTGAAATCTTTGCACCTGTAGCTAGACTTGAACCAATTAGAATTTTATTATCATTGTTGCACATCATGGCATTACTTTATATCAAATGGTTGTAAAGAGTGCATTTTTAAATGGTTTTATAAGTGAGGAAGTGTTTGTAAAATAACCACCTGGATTTGAAGATATTGCTTATCTAGAGCATGTCTTAAAACTTAAAAAGGCTCTCTATGGTCTTGAACAAGCTCCAAGAGCTTGGTGACGGATTGAGTTCCTTTTTACTTTCAAATGGTTTTGAAAGAGGACAGGTGGACGCTATACTCCTTAGAAAATCATCTAAAAAAAACATTTTATTGTAGTTCAAATATATGTTGATGATATTATCTTTGGTGCTATGAATAAATCTCTTTGTGAGGAATTCTCTAAGCTTATGCAGAATGAGTTTGAAATAAGTATGATGGAAGAATTAAAATTCTTCCTTGGTATTCAAATCAAGCAACGTTAAGATAGAAACTATATCCATCAGACTAAATATGTAAAAGAACTTTTGAAGAAGTTCAAGCTTGAGGAAACCAAACCAATTAGCACACTAATGCATCCAACATGTACTCTAAGCAAAGACGAATCTAGTAAAAAGGTATAACAAAAGGTATATAGAGGTATGATCAGTTCACTCCTTTATCTTACTGCTTCAAGGCCTGATATTATGTTTAGTGTGCACTTATGTGCAAGATTCCAATCTGATCCTAGAGAATCTCACTTGACTGTTGTTAAGAGAATCTTTAGGTATCTCAAAGGAACTACTAATCTTGGTTTGCTTTATAAGAATTCAGATAATTACAAGTTAGTAGGTTTCTGTGATGCTGACTTTGCTAGAAATAGAATCGATAGAAAGAGCACAGTACTGGTTGCCATGATTTATTATTTTTGGCGTCTATAAAAAAATGTTTTCGCACACCTTTAAACTCTTTTTTATTTATTAATATTGTTTCTTTTGTTTTGGTTGTATTAAGACAAATTAAAGAAAGACCAAAAGGTTAATACCAAAAAAAAAAAGATGAAAGGGATCTATCCGAGTGTTTTTATACATATCCTATTAAGTATGAAGAAACTGCCTTGTGATTCGTAAAGCCTAACTACCGGCTGATATGATTTATTAATTATATTTGTCGTCCATAAAAAATGTTTTCACATACATCCTCATTTTAAACTCTTTTTTATTTATTAATATTTTTCTTTTGTCTTGGTTGTATTAAGACAATTTGAAGAAATACCAAATGGTTAATACCAAAAATAAAAGACGAAAGGGATCTATCCCAATGTTTTTATACATATCCTATTATGTATGAAGAAACTACGTTGTGATTCGTAAAGCCTAACTACCGGCTGATATGATTTACTATATTTGTAGTCTATAAAAATTGTTTACACACACATCCTCATTTTCAACATTTTCATCCTCATTTTAAACTTTTTTATTTATTAATATTGTTTCTTTTGTCTTGGTTGTATTAAGACAAATTAAAGAAACACCAAAAGGTTAATAAAAAAAGAAGATGAAAGGGATATATTCGAGTGTTTATACACATATCATATTATGTATGAAGAAGCAACCTTATTGTGATTCGCAAAGCCTAACTACCGGTTGCTATGATTTATTATATTTGTAGTCTATAAAAATTGTTCACACAGAAATCCTCATGCATTACTTCCTATTTACTCTCTACATCCCTTGATATAAGCCTCGTTTGATAAAAACACAAAAATTAAGAAAATTAGTTAATTCATTTAATTTGTCTACAATGTGTATTGTTTTTTTCAAAACTATCCTTCAATTATCGACTTAAGAGAGAGAAATAGTCATCTCATTTACTACTAACTACAAAAAACAACGTAAATTAATTAGAAATATTCTTATAAAACATAGTTAATGCATCTAGTAATTTGGAAAGGGACCTATAAAAAGGCACACTTTTTTTTCTTTTCAAAATGGGCTTATATTACAGTCAGTCGATCCAATCGTAATTTTTTCACATTTAATATAATTTATGATTTTGTCACTTCATTGATTATTCTGTAACACAAGACTTTGTTTAAATATAGATTTCACGTGTTCTAAAAATCTAAGACACAAGTCTGACCTCGTAACCTATTTAAAGGAATGTCATCCAACCTGTATCGAAATAGCTAGGTAAAAATATTAATAGGTTGATAAATACAAACTTTATGCATGATATATAAACTATAAATAATAAAAACTTAAACCACTACTACTCAAGATCATGAGACATAAAGGTAAAAATAGATTAGGGTAGACTAAGCTCTCCAAGACTGAGACTATATTGTTTATTTGATATAAATTTTGTTAATGTCTGACGTAACCATTTTAAAAGTCTTACATGACATTAAACATAAAAAAGCCTTTTAAAAACATAATTTTGCAATATTGTGTTCTTAGTTAATTAGCGCGGGTCGTACCAAGTAAGTTGTCATACATTAATTGAATCTGACATTCAAATTTTATTTAAAAATTGCCAACCAGGACTTTTTTTTGACAAAAAAAATAAAAAGTATAATTAGCCGGACTTGGACTATACACCAACACTCTCGTGTATAGTCATTCACTCTTTTATTTATTAATAATGCTTGTTTTGTCTTGGTTGTATTCAGACGAATTAAAGAAAGACCAAAAGGTTAATACCAAAAAAGAAGAAAGACCAAAAGAATCTATTCCAATGTTTGTATACATATCCTATTATGTATGAAAAAGCTACCTTGTGATTCATAAAGCCTAATTGTTGGCCGCTATGATTTATTATATTTGTAGTCTATAAAAAATGTTTACACACACATCGTCATTTTAAACACTTTTTTAGTTATTAGTATTATTTCTTTTGTCTTGGTTGTATTAAGACAAATTAAAAAAAGACCAAAAGGTTAATACAAAAAAAAGACCAAAGGGATCTATCCCAGTGTTTGTATACATATCCTATTATGTACGAAGAAGTTACCTTGTGATTCGTAAAGCCTAACTACTGGCTGCTATGATTTATTATATTTGGCGTCTATAAAAAATATTTTCGCACACATCCTCATTTTAAACTCTTTTTTATTTATTAATATTGTTTCTCTTTGTTTTGGTTGTATTAAGACAAATTAAAGAAAGACCAAAAGGTTAATACCAAATGGAAAAAAAAAAAAGATGAAAGGGATCTATCCGAGTGTTTTTATACATATCCTATTATGTATGAAGAAAGTGCCTTGTGATTCGTAAAGCCTAACTTACGGCTGATATGATTTATTAATTATATTTGTTGTCTATAAAAAATGTTTTCACACACATCGTCATTTTAAACTCTTTTTTATTTATTAACATTTTTTCTTTTATCTTGGTTGTATTAAGACAAACTCAAGAAATACCAAATGGTTAATACCATAAATAAAAGACGAAAGGGATCTATCCCAATGTTTTTATACATATCCTATTATATATAAAGAAACTACCTTGTGATTCGTAAAGCTTAACTACCCGCTGCTATGATTTATTATATTTGTAGTCTATAAAATTGTTCACACACAAATCCATACTTCCTATTTACTCTCTATGTCCCTTAATATAAGCCTCGTTTGATAAAAACACAAAAATTAAGAAAATTAGTTAACTCATTTAATTTGTCTGCAATTTGTAATGTTTTTTCAAAACTATCCTTCAATTATCGAATTAAGAGAGAGAAATAGTCACCTCATTTACTATTACCTTCAAAAAACAATGTAAATTTTTTTTTTTAAGCAAGGTGAGAAGTCACCATAAATTTATTAAAAAAGAGAAAAAAAAACAAAATCATGGGGGGACATAAACTAAAACCCATGCAAAAAAAAATACTGGAATCAAGTAAACCTAGAATTGGGTTTTCCATTAAGTCTCAGGTGATGATACCTCTTCTGAGCTTTGGACTTAACCACTGTAAAACCATCATCAGCGGAGTGCTGTTAAAGGGACTGGGTTGACATGCAGAAGCCACCTGTAAACAATGCTGCTGAGCCACATGTACAGGAGTGTATTGCACTACCTCTTCATCAGAACTGTCTGAGGCCTTGGCATGATTGCAATTCACATTTTGGTCCACAGAATCTTGAGTAACAGAGCCAAAGAGATTGACATGCTGCCCTATGTCACCAACAGAATCCGCCACAAAAGATGAATTATCTGTGTTGCTTGGGCTGCCAACACATCATGAATGGCTTGATCGACATCTTTATTCAAATTCTGCTCATCTAAGCCTGCGCCACTGTGCTGTATTCCTAACTCACAATGTTGAACCAAATTATCACCTCCAACCAAAGCATATTTATCAATAGGGATATTCTTATAAAAAATAATTAATGCAACTAGTAATTTGGAAAGAGACTTATAAAAATGGACACTTTTTGTTTTTCAAAATGGGCTTATATTTAGGAACATAGGGAGTATAAATTATCTTATCATTACAATCAGTCGATCCAATCGTAATTTTTTCACATTTAATATAATTTATGATTTTGCCACTTCATTGATTATTCTGTAACACAAGACTTTGTATAAATATAGATTTCACATGTTCTAAAAAATCCAAGACACAAGTCTGACATCCTAACCTATTTAAAGGAATGTCATCCGACCTATATCGAAATAGCTAGGTTAAAATATTAATAGGTTGGTAAATACAAACTTTATGCTTGATATATAAAGTATAAATAATAAAAACTTAAACCACTACTACTCAAGATCATGAGACACAAAGGTAAAAATAGATTAGGGTAGACTAAGCTCTCCAAGACTGAGACTATATTGTTTATTTGATATAAATTTTGTTAATGTCTGACGTAACCATTTTAAAAGTCTTACATGACATTAAACATAAAAAAGCCTTTTAAAAACATAATTTTGCAATATTGTGTTGTTAGTTAATTAGCGCGGTACGTACCAAGTAGCTGCCATAAATTAATTGGATCTGACGTTCAAGTTTTATTAAAAAAAATTTGCCAAGGAGCATGATCTCATGCTTCACGTGTAAACTGAATTAATAATTATGCATCAATGGTGTGTGTCAATATATATATATATATATATATATATATATATATATTGGGAGGGATCAAATTACGCCGATATTATACTTAGGTACTGTTATACTGTTCAATAACTTTATAACGAAAACATGTATTATAAAACTCACAGTTGGATTGAGGGATATTACCGCATAGATCATATCTGTAAAAATTTACACTAATCTAAAATCATTTGATATTTTATTGAAATGCATCAAAATTAATATATTATGTATTTTTATTAAACAACATTAATCTTAACGTATAATACGTTATTTAAAGCATGAACAAATATCTATTATTAAATTATATATCTACAAATGCCGAAATTTTTTGAAAATCTGTATAGATGATCATCAACATAATATAAGATAATTCAATGACTTGATTTCTATAAAGAGTTATTAAAGGTGTAAATATGCTAAGTTTGACACATAGTGTCAACGGATCCACTTATATGTGTGTGCGTGCGTGTGTATTATTATTTTATTTCAAAAGTTATAATTAATTAAATTAAGAAAAGAATAACTCGTTTATTATGGTTTAGTATTAATAGCTTTCAATTGAATGATTTTTATTATTATTGATTTCTACACGTTGGAATTGCCTTTAATGGCTTTAAATTATTGGTTCAGATGCTTCAATTTTATTGTACTACTATTTAAAACCTTTTATTTGATTTTGATAACGTGCAGCATGCCAATTGGTGATACGTTGGCTATATTTGATATTTGATTTCAAAGGAAATAATTGCTTTGTCTTCCGCTTCTATTATTACAATTATTTTGGCTTAATACTTCTGATTTGAAAAGATAAACGGACGGAGGCAGCTCGTATTTTTACATAGCACTTGAACTATTTTTACTTATGATTTTCACATTTTTTTTTCTCTACTGTTCTGCTACCTTGGTTTAATCCAAGAAAAGCCTATTGAATATGGGGGTTTTTGTCTCAGACAATAAATCCTTAATGATAATGTGTCTTTACACGTCTCAAGCAATTTTGCTGTGTTCGTGGAGCATGATCATGGCTTCAGGGTTCGTTGTTCACCGCCTACTCCAACAATATATATATAAACTATATCAATACACCTTCAATAACTCTTTGTAGAATGTATATTTAATCAATCTGACTATTGTGTTATAATATATTATGTTAATGACTGTGTATACAAATGTTGAAACAATTCAAAAATTCACAAATGTATGATTTAATAGTAAACATTTATATATATATTTTAAATAATATATTATACGTTAAAATAAAGTCAAATGATGAAGTATCAAATAATTTTTGAGTTGTATGAAATTTTATACATTTAATCTACTTGATGAGAACTTTCAATTCAACGATCAGATTGATTAAATTCACATGCAATGAAAGGTACCCACATTTTAAATGACTGTTGTATACTTCAAGTGTGGGGAGGTCCCTGTTTAGCTGAAAATTAGCAAAAAGTTCCTGTTTGATTATCTTAGAATTAGCTTCTAACTTGTGAGACTTGGACCTTTATAGGGGATTTTTCTAAATTATTTATTTTTGCCCCTATTTTTCTAGAACTTGTTCTAAGAATTTTTCAAGGCAAAAGATTGTTTTACTTGCGTGTGAATAATGTTGGTGCATCCTTAGGTGTTAAATGCTCAAAATAAACACTCCAATTCAATCGTTGATGAAGGAAAAGATCTAGATAAGAAGCAATTGGTGAAGTCACATGGATTGCCAAGTCAGCTCAACTCAACTGAATTTGGTGGCAAAGCTATTTCCCTCCATTCTCAACAGAATTCAGATCATAGCTCAATGGAACAGTGTTCATTTTAGTTTCTTGCACTCATTCTGTTTAGTATAAATACAAGCATCTTTCGATCAATTTGTAATAAGCTTGATTCTATCATCTTCAATACAAATATATCTTCTCATTTCAGCTTGTTCACAATGCCTTTCTTTTCTGTTATTCAGTTTTCTTGCATTTTCTTTTCTTAATATGGTATCAGAGAGTTGAGCTCTGATCCGTTGCTACTGTTATGATGGTGAGAGGTGTGAATAACCCGCCCAACAATGGCAAAAATCAAGTTACAGATCCTGCTTTGAATCAAACGAGCCCTTACTTTGTGCATCCTAGTGATGGTCCTTCTTCAGTGACTGTGACATCGGCTCTGAATGGTTCAAATTACCATGCCTGCGCTCGGTCGATGAGGCGAGCTCTTGGAGCAAAGATTGAGTACGATTTCATTGATGGAACCATTCCACTTCCAACTGATCCATTTGATCCAAGCTACAAAGCTTGGAGCAAATGCAATATGATCATTCACTCTTGGCTGATGAAATCAGTTACTGAGTTAATTGGAAAAAGTATTGTATTCCTGGAGAATGCAATAGATGTGTGGGAAGACCTTAAGGAAAGGTTCTCACACGGAGATCTGATCTGAATCTCAGAATTACAACAAGAAATTTATGCACTCAGACAAGGTAATTCCACCGTGACTGAGTTCTATTCTGAGTTAAAAATACTTTGGGAGGAATTGGAAACCTATATGCCTATGCCTGCTTGTAGCCGTCCTGTGAAATGTAGTTGTATCTCTATGAGAAAAGCTAGAGATAATCACACACTGAATTATTCAATTCGTTTTTTAACTGGATTGAATGAGAATTTCTCAATTGTTAAATCACAAATTCTGTTAATGCAACCTTTGCCTAGCATGAATAGAATCGTTTCCATGGTCCTACAACATGAAAGGCAAGGGAATTTTGCTACTAATGATGACAGTAAGGTTTTGGTAAATGCTGCTGAGTATAAGAAACCACTAGGGAGAGGCAGAGGATCTGCTCCAAATTCTGGATATAAGCTTGGAAATCAGGTTTGTACATTTTGTGGAAACATGTTATAGAAAACATGGTTTTCCTCCTCATTTGCAGAGAAATTCCACAGTTAACAATGTTAATGGACATACTGAATCAAAGGACACTGCCTCAAAAGCTGGTGATGTGAGGTCAGGAGCTCCTAATTTTACACAGGATCAGTAAGAAAAGTTAATGAATCTTGAACGTGAACACAATAAGGGGGGGTTGAATTGTGTTTACAACTTTTTGCAAACTTTAAGTTAAAAACACTTAGAACAAAAGTTTTTCAAAACTGTTTGTATATCGGATGCTGGAAATAATCGGACGCTGGAAAAGCAGTTTGTGAAAACTTATTTTTAACACACCAAGATAAAGAGAAATAGAAAGCTATAAAGCAAAAGACACAGAGATTTATACTAGTTCACTACCAAACTGGTAGCTACGTCTAGTCCCTTCGTTCCTGAAGGATTTTCCACTATAATCAACGTGATTACAATTTCCTCAAGAGTATTCTTCTGTCACAACTTGACAATACTCTCAACTTCTCAAAACGACTCAGTACAGTCAAGCCTTTGAGGATACAGCTTTAACTAGGCCAAAACAACTTTTACAAGTGAGTTGAAATACAGTAAAAAATTAACTCTCATAGAGAGGATAAAAGATTAAGCTCAACTATAGAAAAACTTTCTAAAAGAAAGGGTCAGACGCCGAGTTCAGTTCTTGTAGTCCAGAGACTTAGCACGAGACTTGATTGCTCACAGAAGCAGTGCTTCAGAGGTTGACTCTTTGTAATGTATGGCAACAGTGCTTGTTCTCAGTAAATGAGGTAATATTTCAGCAGTATTTCAGCAAGCTTTTTCCCAGTATCTCGGCACACTCTTCAATGGATACCATGAGGTATATATAGGAGTTCCAAGGATATTACCGTTACGGTAAAAATGGCTCCTTTCCATTGAGTGAGGTAAATTCAAAAAGCTGTCTCTTTCTTCCTTTCCAGAGAATATCCCAGTAGTACATATTACCGTTTTCGTACTACCTTGCTTTTCACAATTGCTTGTACGACTTTTGTCTTTTAGCTAAAGGTGTCACCTTTGATACCTCGTACAACAATTTTAGCGCTCAGAATCAATTTCGAAATTCGTTCCAAAAACTTCTGAGAGGAAGAGCAGCAACGTGATTTGAAATGAAGTTCAGATGCTCGCTCAGAATCGGAAGTTCGGACGCTTGTAGCAATTGGATAAGCCTAGTGTCATAAAGAGAAAATTCCAGACGCTCACAAGGATGAGCCGGATGCTGACACATGGAATGTATCCTTCTCTTGAGAATTACTTTCTTCTTGCTTGAGTGGCTTAGAATATATGTATTATTAGTATCTGCACACTTCAAGAAATGTTAGAAAATAAATTGTTCTCTTGTGAATACTTTGTTATCATCAAAATTAATGAGGGTCTAAACATCTCAATCGTTTAGGTTCCAATAATCTCCCCCTTTTTGATGATGACAAACATCTAAGGTAGATGAACAATTTAGTTTAAAAAAAGACATCAAGGGTCTCCCCCTGAATTTAACAGTTTAGATATATATGAATAATTCAGGTATTAAGGCAATTGTTGGTAAACAAATTCATTTAAGTGATTGCGAAAAATCCGTAGATGTATCAGAGCATATATTTAATAAAGTGAGATCGGATGCTGATTATATACCAAATAGATTGATTTAATCAAATATATTTCATTGTACCAAAATTTATTAAACATTATAAGAGTACTAGATCAATGAATATTAGCGCACACAAATGCTATGTATGAAATGCTATGCATGATACTTTAGTTCCAGTGTATCCATCGGACAGTGATACTTTAGTTCCAGATTATCAGATTTTCACGTGTTCAATATACCTTTCTTTCGTGTTCATCATACCTTTCTTTTACTCCCCTTTTTGTCATCAGACAAAAAGAGTGTAAAAACACATCATAGTCAAAATAAGACTTAGAAAAATTTGAATAGAAATTAGATCAAAAATAATTATATATATAAGTGTATCAACCAAATAGAACAAATTTTATATAACACACAAGTAAAAAAAAATTCAAGGGTTTGGAAGAGGTGGAGGTGGGATATTGAGACGTTCATAGAGTAACTTCAGTGCAGTCTCCAGCTGAGTGACCTTCAAGTTTGTAGCCTTCATTTCTTCAAATTCTGCTTTGGGAATGGTGACCATCTCAACTGCAGAAGTAGAAGTAGAAGGTCCAACTTATGGTACAAGTGCAGACTTCATCTTCTGATGCTCTGCTAGCACCCAGTTGGATATCTTCAGTCTCAAATCCTTCTTCCTTTGAGCTCTTAAAAAGAATGCATCATTTGGTATAAACCATTTGATGAAATTTCCAAGTCTTCTGAGCTCTGATTCTGTCTGAATCTTCCATTGATGCTTCACATCTTCTGGATACAGCAAATTCATGAAGATGGTTTCTCTGTGTAGAACAACATCAGCAGTGTAAGAGTCAAACCTATTCCCAGCGTCTTCTCCCCATAAACTTCTGATAAAGACACTCAATGCTTCACAGGTGAAGGAGAGTGCTTCATTTTCTGCCAGGTAAATTCTTCTTAGATTTTCCCTGTCATCTTCTTCTAGCACTAGGGGGTCGAGGCATGGTACTATGGCTTTGTCTTTCCAAGACTCAGACCATTGACTCCAAGTAAATCCAATGTCGAAGTGCTTGGTCACAGCAGTCCATTGGTCATATATCTTCATGCAGTCAAAAGGTCTGATTACTGAGCATCTGAACATATCATCGAAGTACACTGTTCTAAGATTGATGTCAGTAACTCTGCTGATTGTCCCAACAGTTGGAATAGTAGCCTTCTCAGCATTGCAGCAGTTTGAGGAGCCAGTTCTCCATTCATCTTTCTTCAGAGAAGTCAGGTAAAACCTTCTGGCATGATCCTCAGAGATCTTGGCAATCGGAAGCTGGGAGAATTCCTTAAGATTGTACTTTGTAGGTGCCTTCTCATATTCCTTTAGCCCGATCTTCTTTGAAAGGTCGCTTGCCGGAGCGAGTTCCTTCCGTTTCCAGGGATAGACCAAGGTAACCACCTTTGTCTATCCTGGTACTATCTTAACAGCAGATGATGGGTCTCGATATTGTCCTATGACTTCAAGCCTTTTACGCTCAAGGCAGTGTGCCATTAAAGCGACTTCTTCATTTGTGATCCACCTTCCACATTCTTCCAACGTGAGCGGTTCAGATCGTGGTAGGGATCTAGGAAGATCAACGAGAGAAGGGAATTGCTCGCTTCCGGATCTTTGGTCTCAACCTTCCTTTAAATGACATTTGGAAGTGGTCTTCTCCATCCTTGAAGGTTGCACTTATTGGGCGGCAATTTCCAATCTGGCGGCTCAGAGGTGAAAGTTTTTAAATGCCATGTGGATGGGCGATCGTAGATGCTATGATATATCTCATACTTAACAAAGCTGGGGTTTGTATGAGATATTCTTCTTTCCACCAGCGTCTGTAGGTTTAAGGGTAAGGGTAAGTAAGGTGGGAGTGGTTTTGGTGATTTTGTAGGCTTTTGGTGAGTAGGGTTTGAAGGGGTTAAGGGGGGGTATTTTGAAAAGGAGGGTAAAGGGATGAGAATGAAGCTTGGAAATGTATGTAGTGAGGGAGTTATATGTGGAGGCTTGAGGTGATGAGATGGTGAGTGTATTGATCTGTGTTTGGGTAAGGTGTTTGGGAGTTATGGAGGTTTTCTGTACACGGGTTTGAGTGTTTGGTGGTTGTGCAACAGATATTGGTGGAGCAGGAATGGTATCATCAAATGCAAAAACAGATACAGACTCATCAGAAGAATTCAGTACCTTTGGTTCGAGTTGATTGCTGACCAATCTTTTGAGCTCTGCCTGGGAGCGATTCTTTGGAGGCGGACGCTGAATTTTCTTATCAGAACCGGATCTTGAGACTTGCTTCTCGGCTTACAGTTTGCTCCTTTCTCGTAACTCGACCGATGGGAACTCGGTCCTCATCTTCTGGTTCTTCAACAGTAGGTGCAGGAGCCACCTTCTGTTTTGTTCTTCTGGTCTCTCGTGAAGGAGACTCAACAGTTCTTTTCACACCAGTCATTGAGCTTCTAGTGGTTTTCTTTTCAGCTTCCTCTTCCTGTTGCTCTGTTTTCACCTTCTTGATCATGGACCCAGTGATCAGTTTCATTTTGACCAGACTGTTGACTCCAAAGGTGTCAGGAATTACAATGCTATCAGCACCAAAATACTTCACCATTTCTTGATCTGGTAAAGCAGTCAGCTTGTTTATAACCAGACCCTTGACCATCATTCTAGTGAGCAAAACACCATAAGGAATGCACTTGTAGGTGTTCTTCTTGTCAGCAACACCTTTTCTCGAGTTAACCAGTGCATTAAGCAGGTTGTTGTAGATCAACCTTGGCAGGTTTACCTTGTTACCAGCCATGAAGTGTCTCATGATGAACTTCTGTTCATAGTTGACTATGTCACTAGAGCCAGCCTTCAACAAGACGCTCTTGGTGATTATCTTGTGAAGAACTCTGTAATGACTCTTCAGATTCTTTACAGTAGGAGTTTCACCAGAGTCTTTTAACTGCTTATAGTTCTCAAACAGATCGTCATTTACCTTCTCAATGCCATGAAATGCGTCAGCCCAATCTGTATAGAAGACGAGACCCTCACATGGACAAATAGTGTTCCCAGTCCATTGCCTTGAAACCACTGTAGAAGTCGAAGCCGTAGAGTTTGAAGTTCTCTAAATCAACACGATTTTCCAAAAAAAACTTTTCCTTCAGCCATGGTGTCGTAGATAGCCGTATACTCAGAGGTTGTTACACCAGCCATGATTGTAGTTGAGATGAAGGTGATAGAGGTTTTAGGGTTTAAACACACACACAGAGAGATAGAGAGAAAGTGAAAACGAGTACGGTTTTGCAGAAAACACAGAGTGGAGCGAAAAATGTGGAGTAGTGGGAAAGTTAATAGAGAATGGTACAGTTCTTTTTCAAAATATCGCTTTGTATTTTCTCATAAAAATTAAATCAAAAAGAAAAGAAAATAAAGATTCGCCTTTTTATTAAATGCAGACGCCAAAATAAAAGTAAAAGATTTTATTGAAAACGTAAATAATCATGACTCAGTAGATATGATGAGACGCTTGATTCCTTAACACGTGTGACACGTGTGGATGTGCTCAGACGCACGCAACCGATTCACCGGATGATGAGTTATGATGCATATGACAAATAAGATGCTTATGCACAAATATGCTTATGTCATATCAGATGCTGAGATTTTGTTTATCTATAGACGCTGAGATTAATCATTCTTCTATAAGATGAAAGTTTAAATTTCTTCTTACAAAATTGAATCTATCTTCAGCAAGGGGTTTTGTAAATATGTCAGTCCACTGATGATCAGTGTCTACAAATTTTATTTCTAGAATACCCTTCTGAACATAGTCTCTTATAAAATGATGCTTAATCTCAATGTGCTTTGCTCTAGAATGCAATATAGGATTTTTAGTAAGACATATGGCAGATGTATTATCACAGAAGATAAGAATGTTACTCTCTTTTATCAGGTAGTCTTCAAGTTGATACTTCATCCACAGAAGTTGAGAAGCGCAACTTCTTTCTTGAGATGTATTCAAACCTGGTTGAGAGTGCAATTGTGCTTTGCCTTTTGCTTGACCAAGACACAAGATTAGCTCCAAGGAATTGGCAGCCTCCACTTGTGCTCTTTCTTTCAATTCGATCTCCAGCAAAGTCAGCATCACAGAATCCTACTAATTTGTAATCTTTTGATTTCTTATAAAGCAAACCAAGATTAGTAGTTCCTTGCAAATATCTGAATATTCTTTTAACAGCACTTAGGTGTGATTCTCTAGGATCTGATTGAAATCTAGCACATAGGCAGACGCTGAACATAATATCAGGTCTTGAAGCCGTAAGATAAAGTAGAGATCCAATCATACCTCTGTACAGTTTCTGATCTACCTTCTTACCAATTTCATCTTTACTAAGAGTGCAGGTAGGATGCATAGGTGTACACATAGGCTTGCAATCCAGCATCTTGAATTTCTTCAATAATTCTTTGATATATTTGCTTTGATGAATATAAATACCATCACTGCATTGCTTGATTTGTATTCCAAGGAAGAACTTTAATTCTCCCATCATGCTCATCTCAAATTCAGCCTGCATAAGCTTAGAAAATTCTTTGCAAAGGCTTTCATTAGTGGCTCCAAAAATGATATCATCAACATAGATTTGAACAAGTATGAAATGCTTGTTTGAGGTTTTTCTGAAAAGAGTAGTGTCAACTAAACCTCTTGTAAATCCATTTTCTATTAAAAAGGAACTTAGTCTATCATACCATGCTCTGGGAGCTTGTTTAAGACCATATAGAGCCTTTTTAAGTTTAAAAACATGTTCTGGAAATTCAATATCTTCAAAACCAGGAGGTTGTTTAACATAAACTTCCTCAGTTATAAAACCATTTAGAAAAGCACTTTTCACATCCATTTGATATAGTGTTATCTCATGATGTCTTTGCAAATGAAAGTAAAATCACGAATAGCTTCTAGTCTTGCAACTGGTGCATAAGTTTCAGTGATATCAATACCTTCTTCTTGTGAGTAGCCTTGAGCAACTAACCTTGCTTTATTTCTCACAACTTTACCATCTTCATCAAGCTTATTTCTAAATACCCATTTAGTACCAATAGCTTGCTTATCTTCTGGTAGAGTGACTAGCTTCCATACATCATTCCTTTGGGCCGATTTAGCTCATCTTGCATTGCTAGAATCCACCCTTCATCTTGAAAGCTTGATCAATCGTCTTAGGTTCCATCTCGGAGAAGTGCAAAATCAGCATGCTCCTTGAAAGAGGATCTGGTTCGTACTTTGTCACCAGGTTCTCCTATGATTTGATCTTTTGGATGATTGGTTTTGTACTTCCAGCTTTTTCTTGCTTCAGCTTCCGCTTGAGTAGAATTCTTCGTCTTGTCACCACCAGATGATGAAGATGTATGTTCACCGTCTGACTTGTCACCGAGGTTTAATTATGAAAATAACTCATCTAGCTCTGACATAGCAGTGTCAGGCTTCTTATCATCAAACTTGACATGAATGGACACTTCAACTGTCAAAGTTTCTTTATTGTATATTCTAAAAGCTTTAAATCTTTCAGAATATCCCAAAAAGATTCCTTTGTCAACCTTGGAATCAAACTTACCAAGCTGATCTTTAGTATTCAAGATATAACAAATACAACCAAAAGGATGAAAGTAAGAAATGTTTGGTTTTCTACCTTTCCACAATTCATAAGGAGTCTTATTCATAATAGGTCTTATATAAATTCTATTTTGAATATAACAAGCTGTGTTTACTACTTCTGCCCAAAAATGTTTCGCAATATCAGCTTCATTGATCATGGTCCTGGCCATTTCCTGGAGGGACCTATTTTTCCTTTCTACAACACCATTTTGTTGAGGTGTTCTAGGAGAGGAGAAATTGTGGGAGATGCCATTTTCTTCACAAAATTTTTGAAAGTTCTCATTTTCAAATTCTCCCCCATGATCACTTCTAATAGAAGAAATACAGATGCCTTTTTCATTTTGAACTGATTTGCAGAAAACAGTAAATACCTTAAAAGACTCATCCTTGTGGGCAAGGAATTTAACCCATGTCCATCTAGTAAAATCATCAACAATGACTAAACCATGTTTCTTTCCAGTTAAAGAGGCTGTCCTTGTGGGACCAAAATGATCAAGATGTAAAAGTTCAAGTGGTCTAGAAGTTGAAACAACATTTTTTAAATGAAAGGAAGTTTTAACTTGTTTTCCTTTTTGACAAGCCTCACAAAGGGCATCAGATTGGTACTTAAGATTTGGTAAGCCTTTAACAAGATTGTGCTTGTTTAATTTTGAGATTAACCTCAAGTTGGCATGACCTAATCTTTTGTGCCAAATCCATTGCTCATCTTCAACAGACATAAGACACTTGACATCTTGTTTTTCAAGTTCAGAAAGATCAACTTTATAAACATTTTGTTTCCTCTTTGCTGTAAAGAATATAGATCCATCGTTTTTGCTTTTTACAAAACATCCAGTTTTTGTAAAGACAACACTATAACCACTGCCACATAATTGACTTATGCTCAGTAGATTATGTTTCAGTCCTTCAACATATAAAACATTATCAATAGAAGGAAGAGAACCTTTACCTATGCGACAAATTCCAACTATTTTACCTTTTTGGTTTCCTCCGAAACTAACGAATCCAGCTTCTCTAGGTCTTAGTTCTTGGAACATATGCTTTTCTCCCGTCATGTGATGCGAGCATCCACTGTCTAAGTACCAAGATTGGTGTGTTGACTTTGTTGCTAAGCATGTCTGCAACATAGACTATTTTATCTTTAGGTACCCATATCTTTTTGGGTCCTTTCTTGTTAGTTCTTGAAGGAGGCTTATTCTTCACAGTTTTAAAAACATTACATGCACTTTTCAAATGACCAGATTTATTGTAGTAAGTACAATGCAAGCATTTACTATGACTATGGGATTTATCAGATGCTGAATCATTTTCCAAAAGGGGTTCATCTGATATATAACCAAGACCATGAGTTGTCGTTTTACTGACACCCCAGATCATTGAAGCTTGCTTGCTACGAGTTACACTCTCTGCAAGAAACTTTTGAAATGCTTGTTCATAGTCATTTGATTTGCAGTTAGGATTGCCTGCAACTACAGAACTCTTAGCTTGAGAGCTCTCAGCTTCTGGTTGCTTGTTAACTTCCAGATGCTGGTTATCAACCAGACGCTGATTTTCAATTTTCAGCTTCTCGTTCTCTTCATTGAGTACAGAGTTTTCATTACGTAAAGAATGAAAATCTTGTGATAGTTTGAAAAATTTCTTTTTCAAATTCTTATACTCAGTAGAGAGAGTGGTAGAGTCCTTAAGAAGATCATCAAAAGCAAGTTGATGTTCAGAGTAGGAATCATATACTATTACCTCTTCAACTTCTTCTTCTGAGTCAATGTCAGTGTCTGCCATGAGGGCAGTGTGAGCTTCTTCTTCTTTATCTTCCTCAGAGGAGGATAGGTCAAGATCTTCCCATGTTGCCATGAGACCTTTCTTCTTTTTCTTGAAGGAGCTTCTTGTGGGCTTTTCTTTAAGATTAGGACACTCGGATTTGAAATGTCCAGGTTTCTTACATTCATAGCAAATGACTTGGGCTTTGTCCTTGTCTTTGCTCTCCTTCTTGTCCTTTGAATCTTTCTTCTGAAACTTCCTTCTGAAGTTTCTTTTCTTCCACATTCTCTGGATCTTTTTAGATATGAATGCTAGCTCATCGTCTGATCCATCAGAATCTCCTTCTGAAGCTTCATCATCTGATTCTTCTTCTTCAGCCTGAAAAGCTTTAGAAGTACTAGGTTTATGTTGATTAAGTTTTAAAGCAATAGACTTACTCTTCTTGGTAGGTTCTTCTTCATTTAGCTCAAGTTCATGAGCTTTCAAAGAACTCATGAGATCTTCAAGCCGAAGAACATTTAGATCTTTTGCTTCTTGAATAGCAGTGACTTTGGGTCTCCACTGCTTAGTCAAGCTTCTCAAGATCTTTCTCACATGATCAGGTGTAGTATAACTTTTTCCAAGGGCCTGCAACCCATCAACAAGGGTTTGGAACCTTCCAAACATAGTTTCAATGTTCTCTCCATCTTCCATTCTGAATAGCTCATAGTGGCGTACAATCATGCTAGCTTTTGTTTCTCTTACTTGGGCAGAACCCTCATAAGACAACACAAGAGAATCCCAGATTTCTTTGGCAGTATCAAACTTACCACATTTATCATATTCTCTTTCTGTCATAGCACAGATGAGAATAAATCTAGCCTTCTGATTGGTTTGATATCTCTTTTTCTGATCATCAGACCAGTTTTCCCTAGGTATTGCAACGCCAAGGACATTAGCGGGAGAAATGTATCCGCTTTCAACTATATCCCACAAATCAAGATTTTGTGCCTCAAGGAATGCTTTCATCTTATCTTTCCAGTAATCAAATTTTTCTCCATTGAATAGAGGAGGACGGTTCATATGACCACCTTCAGTAGACATGTTCACAATATAGGATCTTTTCTCTTGACACTGTTAAGTGCTCAACCAAGAGGCCGAGCTCTGATACAAACTGAACGTGAACACAAGAAGGGGGGTTGAATTGTGTTTACAACTTTTCGCAAACTTTAAGTTAAAAACACTTAGAACAAAAGTTTTTCAAAACTGTTTGTATATCGGATGCTGGAAATAATCGGACGCTGGAAAAGCAGTTTGTGAAAACTTATTTTTAACACACCAAGATAAAGAGAAATAGAAAGCTATAAAGCAAAAGACACCGAGATTTATACTAGTTCACTACCAAACTGGTAGTTACGTCTAGTCCCTTCGTTCCTGAAGGATTTTCCACTATAATCAACCTGATTACAATTTCCTCAAGAGTATTCTTCTGTCACAACTTGACAATACTCTCAACTTCTCAAAACGACTCTGTACAGTCGAGCCTTTGAGGATACAGCCTTAACTAGGCCAAAACAACTTTTACAAGTGAGTTAAAATACAGTCAAAAATTAACTCTCATAGAGAGGATAAAAGATTAAGCTCAACTATAGAAAAACTTTCTAAAAGAAAGGGTCAGACGCTGAGTTCAGTTCTTGTAGTCCAGAGACTTAGCACGAGACTTGATTGCTCACAGAAGCAGTGCTTCAGAGGTTGACTCTTTGTAATGTATGGCAACAGTGCTTGTTCTCAGTAAATGAGGTAATATTTCAGCAGTATTTCAGCAAGCTTTTTCCCAGTATCTCGGCACACTCTTCAATGGATACCATGAGGTATATATAGGAGTTCCAAGGATATTATCGTTACGGTAAAAATGGCTCCTTTCCATTGAGTGAGGTAAATTCAAAAAATTTGTCTCTTTCTTCCTTTCTAGAGAATATCCCGATGAGTACATATTACCGTTTTAACTACCTTGCTTTTCACAATTGCTTGTACGACTTTTGTCTTTTAGCTAAAGGTGTCACCTTTGATACCTCGTACAACAATTTTAGCACTCAGAATCAATTTCGAAATTCGTTCCAGAAACTTCTGAGAGGAAGAGCAGCAACGTGACTAACACGTGATTTGAAATGAAGTTCAGACGCTCGCTCAGAATCGGAAGTTCGGACGCTTGTAGCAATTGGATAAGCCCTAGTGTCATAAAGAGAAAATTCCAGACGCTCACAAGGATGAGCCGGATGCTGACACATGGAATGTATCCTTCTCTTGAGAATTACTTTCTTCTTGCTTGAGTGGCTTAGAATATATGTATTATTAGTATCTGCACACTTCAAGAAATGTTAGAAAATAAATTGTTCTCTTGTGAATACTTTGTTATCATCAAAATTAATGAGGGTCTAAACATCTCAATCGTTTAGGTTCCAACAAATCTAATTCAGAATTCTAGCATTAATCAACCATCAACTTCAGCTGCTAACCAGGTTAGCTCTTCAAGGGTGAATTCTGCTCAATTTGACCATTCACCAATTGAGCATTACAGATCAGGTAAGATCTTCTTCTCCACTTCTTTTAACAGTTTTTCTGTTGGCTCTTGGACCATTGATTCGGGAGCAAGTGATCATATATGTGGTAATTTGAAATGTTTTGATTCCTATCATGAAATCAATCCTATAAACATAAAATTGCCTAATGGTAATTCTTCAACTGCTAAATAAGCTGGTATTGTGATTTTTTCTCCTGTCCTAAAAGTCGAAAAATGCCTTGTATGTGCCAAATTCCTCTCTAAATCTGATTTTAGTTACAAAAATCAGTAGTGCTTTAAATTGTGTCATGCTATTTGATGAATCAAAATGCATTATACAGGACCAAAAATCACATAATATGATTGGTTTGGCTGAAAGTTTCGAAGGATTATACCATCTCTCAGTGAATGCAAAGGCTAGTAGTAGTGTCTCACAAGTTGTAACAGCTGCAGCAGAAAATCACCTACCAAAAGCTGCCCTATGGCATTTTAGAATAGATCACCTATCTTGTCCTTGAAATTTGAACTTTCTTTTGTTATTACAGATCCAAAAGTTGTATGTGATGCTTGTCATTATGCAAAACACAAGAGAAAACCTTATGCTTCAAGTTTGAATAAAGCTGATGTTTTGAATTAATCCATTTTGATATTTGGGGTCCAATTTCAATTCATTTTGTGCATGGACATTCATATTTCTTGACTGCTGTAGATGATCACAGCAGGTATACTTGGATTATTTTAACGAAATCAAAATCAGAAGCAAGACAACATGTCAAGGATTTCATAACTTTTGTTGAAAATCAAAGTGACTTTAAAGTGAAAGCTGTTAGAACAGATAATGGACCCGAGATTTTAATGCCTGAATACTTTACCTCTAAAGGAATTTTGCATCAAAGGAGTTGCATTGAAACTCCACAACAAAATGCAAGAGTTGAAAGAAAACATCAACACATATTAAATGTGGGAAGAGCTCTTTTTTTCCAATCAACATTACCCAAACAATTTTGGTCCTATGATGTTCTGCATGCTACTTTTATTATTAATCGGGTTCCTAGCCCAATTCTTCAAAATAAATCTTCATATTTCTTGTTTCAAAATAAACCACCTGATTTACATGAATTAAAAGTATTTGGTTCGTTATGTTATGCATCCACTCTTCAAAACAATAGGACAAAACTCCCACAAAGAGCAAGAAAGTGTGTTTTTCTTGGTTACAAACATGGCATTAAAGGATATATACTTTTGGATCTCAATAACAAAGAAATTCTTATTTCCCGAAATGTTACACACCATGAACATATACTACCATATAAATCCACCCTTCCCACTTCCACATGGCATTATCATCCCTCACAACCCATTGCACATGATACATTTTCAAATAATCATATTTCTAAGCAGAGTCCAGAACCTGAACCTGCTGATACTGCCACCGTAACACCAACACCAGCACCTATAGATTCACTGGTACCTGACTCAGCCCCTACTCCTGTGAGATACTCTACTAGGCAAAAGCATCCACCATGTCATCTTGCAGATTATGTGTGTAACTCTTCATCCATTTCAGCCACTCCAATCACTTCAGATACCTTATATCCTATTTCTTCTTTCCATTTCTTTTCCAAACTTTCTTCTGTACACCATGCATTCTCTTTGTCAGTCACACAAGATGTTGAACCTAAGAGTTACTAGGAAGCCAGCAAACTTGATTGTTGGAATAATGCTATGAAATCTAAATTAGATGCTTTAGCTAGAAATGGTACTTGGATCCTAGTTGATTTGCCTCCTAATGAAAAACCTATTGGCAACAAGTGGGAATATAAAACCAAACACAAGGCAGATAGGTCAATTGAGAGGTATAAGGCTCGATTAGTTGCCAAAGGATATAACTAAATAGAGGGCTTAGATTTTTTTGACACCTTCTCACCTGTTGCAAAACTCACAACAGTCAAGACATTGCTAGCTCTTGCCTCCATCCATAATTGGCATATGCATCAATTGGATGTCAATAATTCTTTTCTACATGGAGATTTGTAGGAAGATGTATATATGATTAATCCTCAAGGTGTTCACAGTGATAA
Organism: Calophaca sinica; assembly: GCA_037113605.1. Lineage (NCBI taxonomy): Eukaryota > Viridiplantae > Streptophyta > Magnoliopsida > Fabales > Fabaceae > Calophaca > Calophaca sinica. The sequence goes on along the minus strand of CM073737.1, from coordinate 71,921,236 downwards.
GCCCAATCAAGTATGCAAATTATTGAAGTCCTTTATGGCTTCAAACAGGCTAGTCGACAATGGTGTGAGAAATCGACCTCTTTATTAATAGCCAAGGGTTACAAGCAAAGCCATTCTGATTATTCACTCTTTACACTAACCTCTGGAGAAGCCTTTACAACTCTCCTTGTTTATGTACATGATGTGATCTTGACAGAAATTCCTTGGCAGAATTTGAAAGAATTAAAACAGCACTTGATCAACCCTTCAGCATCAAAGACTTAGGCACTTTGAAGTACTTCCTTGGCATTGAAGTTGCTCATTCAAAAATGGGAATTTCCATATGTCAAAGAAAATATTGCTTGGATCTTCTTCATGAGACAGGCCTCCTTGGTTCCAAGCCTGCCAAGACACCATTAGATGCTGCTGTCAAGTTGTACAATGATGATGGCCCCTTATATGATGATGTTGCATCCTATAGAAGATTAATTGGGAGGCTTCTTTATCTGAACACTACTAAGCCTGACATTACCTTTGCAACATAGCAACTCAGCTAATTTCTCAACAAACCCACTATAATTCATTATCAAGCAACCTGTAGAGTGATCAAATATTTGAAAAACAACCCTGGCAATGGCCTCCTATTTCCCAGAACTTCTAAATTGCAATTGCTTGGTTATTCTAATGCAGATTGGGGAGGCTGCCCTGATACAAGGAGGTCTATATCTGACTACTGCTTCTTCTTAGGACTTCTCTTATTTCCTGGCATGCCAGGAAACAACCTACAGTGTCCAGGTCATCTTCTGAGTCAGAATATCGTGCTTTATCAGTTGCCACTTCTGAGTTACAGTGGCTTCTCTACTTTGCTTGATGACTTGAAAGTCACTTGTTCAAGGTCACCTGTCTTATTTTGTGATAATCGCAGTGCCATATGCATTGCTTCAAACCCTGTCTTCCATGAAAGAACTAAACACTTGGAGATTGATTGTCATCTAGTAAGAGAGAAAGTCCAGAAAGGTGTTCTTTGGTTGTTGCCTATTGCTTCGAAAGAACAGTTGGCTGATTTCTTTACCAAGGTGTTGATACCTTCAAAGTTTGCTCCATTTATTTCCAAGCTGTGCATGTTAGATTTGTACCATGATCTAGCTATTGGAACCTAAACGATTGATAAGTTTAGACCCTCATTAATTTTGACGATAACAAAGTATTTTCAAGAAGAACAATTTATCTTCTAACATATCTTTGAGTGTACAGGTATCAAAGCTTCATATATATGTACAAAACACTCAAGGAAGAAGAAGAAATTTACAAAAGAATTGAATACAATCCACTAGTGTCGTGTCAGGAACTCACTCCAGTCTTGCTAACGTTAAGCGTCGATAGTGTTACTCTTGGACATGTGGAATACTCAATTGTTGCGGCGTTAGATCCTGCTCGGCGGCGCTGATCTCTTTAATGAAGCACGTGATGATCATGTTTTTGCTCTTAGCCTCAGATTGTTCTGGAACGGAATTCGAATTTGATCTTGTGCGCTCATTTTGATGTACGAGGAAGCAAAGGTGACACCTTTAGCAAAAGACAAAAAATCGTACAAGGCAATTGCAAATAGCAGATAGTACGAAAACGGTAATGTGTACTATTCTGATATTCTCTTGAAAGGAAGAAAAGGACTACATTTCAAATTACTCCACTCAATGGAAATGAGCTATTTTTACTGCAACGGTAATACCCTTGAAGACTCCTATAAATACCCCAAGGTATTCATTGAAGAAAAAAGCCAACAACTGTGAAGAAACTTCATTTCTGAAAGCAATATTACTCAAGTGAGTAATCAAGTTTCGTGCCAAGTTTCTGGTCTACAAAGAACTAAACTAAGCGTCTTATACTTTCTTTTAGAAAGCTATTCTGTTTTGAGCTTAATCTTTTCATCCTCTCTGTGAGAGTTATTTTGATTGTATTCAAAAGTATAATCTCTTTTGTAAACTGTATTTGGCCTAGTTAAGGCTGTGTTCCTCAAAGGCTCGATCGTACTGAGTCGTTTTGAGAAGTTGAGAGTATTGTCAAGTTTGTGACATTAGAATACTCTTGAGGAAAATTGTAATCAGTTGATTATAGTGAAAAATCCTTCAGGATCGAAGGGACTAGACGTAGCTACCAGTTAGTGGTGAACTAGTATAAATCTCTGTGTCTCCTCCTTTACTGCTTTACATTTTTCTTTATCTTGCCCAGTAAAACAAGTTTTTATAAGCGATTTATTTTCTGCTTCCGGTTAGTTTCTCAGCATCCGATAAACAAACAGTTTTAAAAATCTGTGATCGAAGTGTTTTTACTTATAGTTAGCGAAAAGTTTTTAACACAATTCAACCCCTCTTCTTGTGTTCACGTTCAGTTGGTACCAGAGCTCGGCCTCTTGATTGAGCACTTAATAGTGTTAAGAGAAAAGATCCTATATTGTGAACATGTCTACTGAAGGTGGTCATATGAACCGTCCTCCTCTATTTGATGGAGAAAAATTTGATTACTGGAAAGATAAGATAAAAGCTTTCTTTGAGACACAACAACTTGAGTTGTGGGATATAGTTCAAAGTGGTTACATTCCTCCCACTAATCCTCGTGGTGTTGCTATAGCCAGAGAAGATTGGAATGATGAGCAAAAAAAGAGATATCAAATCAATCAAAAAGCTAGATTCATTCTTATTTGTGCTATCACAGAAAAAGAATATGATAAATGTGGCAAATTTGATACTGCCAAAGAAATCTGGGACTCACTTGTTTTATCTTACGAAGGCTCTGCCCAAGTAAAAGAAACCAAAGCTAGCATGTTGGTTCGCCAATACGAGTTGTTCAAAATGGAAGATGGTGAAAGCATTGAAACTATGTTTGGAAGATTCCAAACACTTATTCATGGGTTACAGGCCCTTGGAAAAAGTTACACTACACCTGACCATGTTAGAAAGATCCTAAGAAGCTTGACTAAGCAGTGGAGACCGAAGGTCACTGCTATTCAAGAAGCAAAAGATCTAAATGTCCTACGACTTGAAGATCTTATGAGTTCGTTGAAAGCTCATGAACTTGAGCTAAACGAAGAAGAACCTGTCAAAAAAGGCAAGTCTATTGCTTTGAAATTCGCTCAACATAAAGCTAGTTCTTCCAAAGCCCTTCAGGCTGAAGAAGAAGAATCAGAAGATGAAGCTTCAGAAGGAGATGTTGACACATCAGGAGATGAGCTCGCGTTTATATCCAGAAAGATACAAAGAATGTGGAAGAAGAGAAACTTCAGGAGGAAGTTTCAGAAGAAAGATACTAAGGACAAGAAGGAAAGCAAAGACAAGGACAAAGCTCAAGTCATTTGCTATGAATGTAAGAAGCCTGGACATTTCAAGTCTGAATGTCCTAATCTTAAGGAGAAGCCCACAAGAAGTTCTTTTAAGAAAAAGAAGAAGAGCCTCATGACTACATGGGAAGATCTAGACTTATCCTCATCTGAGGAAGATAATGAAGTAGAAGCAAATCTCGCTCTCATGGCAGACACTGATCTTGTTTCAGAAGAAAAAGAAGTTGAAGAGGTAATAGTATATGATTCCTACTCTGAACTTCAACTTGCATTCGATGATCTTCTTAAGGACTCTGCCACTCTCTCTGTTGAGTATAAGAATTTGAAAAAGAAATTTTCAAAATTATCACAAGACTTTCAAGCTTTAAACAAAGAAAAATCAGTACTCAATAAAGAGAACCAGAAGCTGAAAACTGAAAATCAGCATCTGATGGATAACCAGCGTCTGGCCGCTCACAAGCAACCAGAAGCTGAGAGCTCTCAAGCTGAAAGCTCTAAAGTTACATGCAATCTTAAATAAAAATCAAATGATTATGAATATGCATTTCAAAAGTTTCTTGTAGAGAGTGTAACTCGAAGCAAGCAAGCTTCAATGATTTGGGGTGTCAGTAAAACGACAACTCATGGTCTTGGTTATATATCAGATGAACCCCCTTTAGAAAATGATTTAGCATCTGATAAATCTAATAATCATAGTAAATGCTTGCATTGTACTTACTGCAATAAACCTGGTCATTTGAAAAGTGCATGTACTGTTTTTAAAACTGTGAAGGATAAGCTTCCTTCAAGAACTAACAAGAAATGACCCAAAAAGATATGGGTACCTAAAGATAAAATAGTCTATGTTGCGCATGTGCTTAGCAACAAAGTCAACACACCTATCTTGGTACTTAGACAGTGGATGCTCGCGTCACATGACGGGAGAAAAGCATATGTTCCAAGAACTAAGGCCTAAAGAAGCTGGATTTGTTGGTTTCGGAGGAAACCAGAAAGGTAAAATAGTTGGAATTGGTCGCATTGGTAAAGGCTCTCTTCCCTCTATTGATAATGTACTTTATGTTGAAGGACTTAAACATAACTTATTGAGCATAAGTCAATTATGTGACAATGGCTATGAAGTCATCTTTACAGAAACTGGATGTCTAGTAAAAAGCAAGAAAGACGACTCTATTTTCTTTACTGCTAAGAGGAAAGAAAATATTTACAAAATTGATCTCTCTGAACTTGCAAAACAAGATGTCAAGTGTCTCATGTCTGTTGACGAAGAACAATGGATTTGGCACAAGAGATTGGGTCATGCCAATTTGAGATTAATCTCAAAACTAAACAAGCACAGTCTTGTCAGAGACTTACCAAATCTTAAGTATGAATCTGATGCTCTCTGTGAGGCATGTCAAAGAGGAAAACAAGTTAAAACTTCTTTTCATTCAAAAAATGTTGTTTCAACCTCTAGACCACTTGAGCTTTTGCATCTTGATCTTTTTGGTCCAACTAGAACAGCCTCTTTAACTGGAAAGAAATATGGGTTTGTCATTGTTGATGATTTTACTAGATGGACATGGGTTAGATTCCTTGCTCACAAAGATGAGTCATACAAGGTATTTATCAGATTCGCAAAAATTCAAAATGAAAAAGGAATTTGTATTTCTTCTATTAGAAGTGATCATGGCGGAGAATTTGAAAATGAAAGCTTTCAAAAATTTTGTGATGATAATGGCATCTCCCACAATTTCTCCTCTCATGTCAAATTTGATGACAAGAAGCCTGACACAGCCATGTCAGAGCTAGATGAATTATTTTCAGAATTAAATATAGGTGATACTACAAATAGTGAACCTACATCTTCATCGTCCGGTGGTGACCAGACACAAGAATCTTCAGAAGCTGAAGCCAAAAAGAGCTGGAAGTACAAAACTAATCATCCTAAAGATCAAATCATAGGAAAATCTGGAGATAAAGTAAGAACCAGATCCTCTTTTAAAGAGCATGCAGATATGCCATTACTCTCAGAAATGGAACCTAAAACGATTGATCAAGCATTGGAAGATGAATGTTGGATTCTGGCCATGCAATAAGAGTTGAATCAGTTCCAAAGAAATGATGTATGGAAGCTAATTACTCTACCAGAAGACAAGCAAGCCATTGAAACTAAATGGGTATTTAGAAACAAGCTTGATGAAGATGAATAGGTTGTGAGAAACAAGGCAAGATTGGTTGCTCAAGGTTACTCACAGGAAGAAGGTATTGATTTTACTGAAACATTTGCACCTGTTGCAAGATTAGAAGCTATACGCATTTTACTTTCATTTGCTGCACATCATGATATAATTCTTTTTCAAATGGATGTGAAAAGTGCTTTCTTGAATGGTTTTATAACTGAGGAAGTATTTGTAAAAAAACCGCCTGGATTCGAAGACATCGAATTTCCAGAACATGTCTTTAAGCTTAAAAAGGCCCTGTATGGTCTTAAGCAAGCTCCCAGAGCTTGGTATGAAAGACTGAGTACATTTTTTATGAAAAATGGTTTTACCAGAGGTGTAGTAGACACTACTCTTTTTAGAAAAACATCAAACAAGCACTTTATAATTGTTCAAATATATGTTGATGACATTATTTTTGGAGTTACTAATGAAAGCCTTTACAAAGAATTTTCTAAGCTAATGCAGGTTGAATTCGAGATGAGCATGATGGGTGAACTAAAGTTCTTCCTTGGAATTCAAATCAAACAATGCAATGATGGTATCTATATACATCAAAGCAAATATATCAAGAAATTGCTAAAGAAATTCAAAATGCTGGATTGCAAAACCTATGTGTACTCCTATACATCCCACGTGCATTCTTGGTAAAGATGAAACTGGTAAAAAGGTAGATCAGAAGATGTACAGAGGTATGATTGGATCTCTACTTTATCTTACAGCTTCAAGACCTGATATTACGTTCAGCATCTATCTGTGTGCTAGATTTCAATCAGATCCTAGAGAATCACATTTGAGTGCTGTTAAAAGAATCTTTAGATATTTGCAAGGATCTACTAATCTTGGTTTGCTTTATAAGAAATCAAAAGATTACAAGTTAGTAGGTTTCGTGATCTTTGACTTTCTTTGTAGACCGAATTGAAAGAAAAAGCACAAGTGGAGGATGCCAATTTCTTGGAGCAAATCTTGTGTCTTGGGCAAGCAAAAGGCAAAGCACGATTGCTTCTCAACAAGCAGGTTTAATATATTTCAGCAAAGAAGTTGTAGCTCTCAACTTCTGTGGATGAAATATCAACTTGAAGACTATCTGATAAAAGAGAGTAACATTCCTATCTTTTGTGATAATACTTCTGCAATCTGTCTTACTAAAAATCCCATATTGCATTCACGAGCCAAGCACATTGAGATTAAGCATCATTTTATAAGAGACTATATTCAGAAGGGTATTCTCGAAATAAAATTCGTGAGACACCGATCATCGATTGGGTGACATATTTACAAAACCCCTTGCTGAAGATAGATTCAATTTTATAAGAAGAAATTTAAATTTTCATCTTATAAAAGAATGATTAATCTCAGCGTCAGATGATATGCATCATCTCAGCATCTGGTATGACATAAGCATGCATACTTGAAAGCATTTTACTTTGTCATGTGCATCATAACTCAACGTCTGGTGAATCGGTTGCATGCGTCCGAGCGTACACACACGTGTCACACATGTAAAGGACTTAAGCGTCTCATCACATCTCACTGAGTCATGATTATTTATGTCTTTCGATAAAATCTTTTTACTTGATTTTACTTTTCTTTTGGCGTCTTTATTTAATGAAAATGCGAATCTTCATTTTCTTTTCTTTTTGATTTAATTTCTTTTGGAAATGCGAAGCGGTTTTTGAAAAAGGACTGTACCATTTTCAATCAACTTTCCCACTACTCCACATTTTTCGCTCCATCACTTCACTCTGCATTTACCTGCAAAAATTTCTCTCTATCTTTCTCTCTGTGTGTCATTTCAAACCCTAAAACCTCCATTATACTCTCTGCAACTGCTACCATGGCCGATAGAAAGGTTGGACAATATATTGCTACCTTCGATGTCTTCTCAGAGGCAAAACTCATGAATGAAAACAGAATTGATTTTGAGAACTTCAAGCTCTATGGTTTTGATTTTGAAGAAGGTTTGGAGAAACTAGGTTGGAAAAATTACTTTATCTGGGAACCAGTTGATGTACTGAGCTATGCTATAAAGGAGTTCTGGGGGAACGTTTACCTACTTCAGGGAGAAATTATAGAATGACACATCAGAGGTTTCAAGTTACATTTCACCATCAACTCTATCGCTCAGACCATCAAGTGCCCTTGTGAAGGAATCAGTTACCATGCTAACTGGGTTGACGCTTACAGAGGACTAGAAAACGTCAACGAAACTCTGTTCGAAAACTATCGTGAGTTGAAGAAGAAGAACATAACATCCACTGCCAAAGACTTGAAAAGCCACTACAGAGTATTGCACAAAATCATCGCTAAGAGCGTGATTCTGAAGGCTGGTTCAAGCGACATAGTGAACTACGAGCAAAAGTTCATTATGAGAAACTATATGGATGGGAAGAAAATCAACCTGCCAAGGTTGATTATCAATAATCTTATAAATGCTCTTGTCTTCTCAAGGAAAAGTGTCGATAAAAAGAATATCATCAAGGTTATCCCTTATGGAGTTCTTCTCTCCATAATGATGATTAAAGATGGTATTATGGGAAAGCTTGATGACTCTATCAACAAAGAAGAAAAAGATAAATACTTTGGGGTTGGTGCTGTTGTTCGTCCTGAAGTTTTTGGAGTCAACAGTCTAGTCAGAATGCAGTTGATAACTGGCTCTATGATTAAGAAGGTGAAATTAGAGCAACAAGAAGGAGAAGCTGAAAAGAAAACCACCAGAAGCTCAATGGCTGGTGTGAAGAGACCTGCTGAATCCCCTATAAGGGAGACAAGAAGAATGAAACAGAAGGTGGCTCCTGCACCTACTGTTGAGGAACCAGAAGATGAGGATAGAATTCCCATCAGAAAGGTCTTGGAGAAAAAGAATAAGCCAACAGCTGAAAAAGATGCTTCAGCGTCCGGTCAAGGGAAGCAAGTCCCTCCTCCTCCTCCTGCCGTTGTTGCCCCTAGAGGAACAAAAAGAAGGTTGGTTAAGTCTTCTGAGCTTAACCCAAAGGTACTCGACTTTACTGCTGATGAGTCAGTATCTATCTTTGATTCTCATGATGTTATTCCTGCACCCCCATTGTCTGTTTCACAACCACAAACCCAAACACAAACCCAGAAAACCAGAATGAGCCTCCGACAAACCTCTACCCTCATCCCCTCAAAACCTACCCAAACACCATCCAATACACTCAACCTTGACCTACCACAAATTTCCTCAAATACCACACTAACTACATACATTTCCAAACTTCACTCTCACCCCTTCAACCTATTATTCAAAGTACCTCCCATCAATCCTTTCAAACCCTACACACCTAAAACCTATACAATCACCAAAACCACTCCCACTTCACTCACCCTTACCCACAAACCTAAAGACTTCGGTGGAAGGAAGAATGTCTCGTGCATTAACAAACCTCGGTTTGTTAAGTATGAGTCATACCACAGCATCTACAATCGTCCTTCTACATGGCATATGAAAACCTTCACCTCTGGAGTTGCCAGACTGGAGATTCCCTCTCCAATGAATTCTACTTTCAAGGATGGAGAAGACCATTTTTAGATGTCATTCAAAGGAAGATTGAGACCGGAACCTGGTAGCAGAGCAATTCCTTTCTCTGTTGACCTTCCTAAATCCCTGCCTCAAACTGAACCTCTCACACTGGAGGAGTGTGGAAGATGGATTACATATGAAGAAGCTGCCTTCATGGCACACTGTCTTGAAATGAAGAAAATTGAAGTTATCAGACAGTTCAGAGATCCTTCTTACAGTATCAGAAGATTGTGCCAGATAGACAAAGGTGGCTACCTTGGTCTATCCCTGAGAAGAGGAAAGAACCTACTCCTGGCAAGCTGCCATTCAGCAAGATCGGACTCATAGAGTATGAGAAGGCTCCTAAGAAGTATAATCTTAAAGAATTCTCTAAGCTTCCGATTGTCAAGATCACTGAGGACCATGCCAGAAGATTTTACCTCAGTTCTCTGAAGGAAGATGAATGGAGAACTGGCTTCTCAAACTGCTGCAATACCGAGAAAGCCACAATTCCCACAGTTGGCACTATCAGCAAAGTTACTGACACCAATCTGGGAACTGCCTACTTTGATGATACGTTCAGGTGTTCAGTAATCAGGCCTCTTGACTGCATGAAGATATATGTCCAATGGGCTGCTGTGACCAAGCACTTTGACATTGGATTTACTTGGAGTCAATGGTCTGAGTCTTGGAAAGACAAAGCTATGTTACCATGCCTCGTCCCCCTAGTGCTTGAAGAAGATGACAGGGAAAATCTGCGAAGTGTATACCTGGCAGAAAATGAAGCACTCTCTTTCGCTTTTGAAGCATTGAGTGTCCTTATCAGAAGAATATGGGGAGAAGATGCTGGAAACAGGTTTGATGCTTTCACTGCTGATGTGCTTCTGCACAGAGAAAATATCTTTATGGATTTGTTGTATCCAGAAGAGGTAGAGAAAAGAAGGAAAATTCAGGCAGAATCTGAGCAGAGAAAACTTGGAAGTCTTATCAAATGGTTTATACCAAATGATGCATTCTTTCTAAGAGGTCGACGGAAGAAGGAATTGAGACTGAAGCTGCTGGGTGCTAGCAGGGCATCAGAAGATGAAACCTGCACCAGTATCAGAAGCTGGACCTTCTACTTCTACTCCTGTAGTTGAGATGGTCACTATTCCCAAAGCAGAGTTTGAAGAAATGAAGGCCACAAACCTGAAAGTTACTCAGCTGGAGAATGCCCTGAAGTTATTATATGAACGTCTCAACATCCCTCCACCACATCCACCAAACCCTTAAATTTATTTAATATTTTTTTGTGTGATATAAAATATTTTTTTGGTACTCTTATATATATTCATTGTTTTTGCTCTGATTATCTGTTTATATATAACTATATCTGATTATCTGTTTATATATATTCAAATTTTTCTAAGTCTTATTTTGACTATAATGTGCTTTACACTCTTTTTGTCTGATGACAAAAGGGGGAGTAAAAGAAAAGTTTGATGAACACGTGAAAGTCTGATTGATTAATTCACTGTCCGATGTTCAAACTCCGATGGATACGTTGAAACATAAGTATCATGGATATCATTTCATACATAGCATTTGTGTGGTTATTCATTGCTCTAATATCTATAATGCGTTGATATTCATTGATCCAGTACTCTAATAATGATCAATAAATTTGGTTCAATGAAAATCCTTTTGATAAAATAAAATCAGCATCCGATCTCACTTTGTTAAATATATGCTCTGATACATCTACATATTTTTGCGATCACTTAAATGAATTTGTTTATCAACAATTGCCTTAATACTTGAATTGTTCATATATATCTAAATGGTTGAATTCAGGGGGAGAACCTTGATATTACTTTGAAAGTAGATTGTTCATCAACCTTGGATATTTGTCATCATCAAAAAGGGGGAGATTGTTGGAACCTAAACGATTGAGAAGTTTAAACCCTCATTAATTTTGATGATAACAAAGTATTTTCAAGAAGAACAATTTATCTTCTAACATATCTTTGAGTGTATAGGTATCAAATCTTTCATATATATGTACAAAACACTCAAGGAAGAAGAAGAAATTTACAAAAGAATTGAATACAATCCACTAGTGTCAGTGTCCGAACTCACTCCAGCGTCTTGCTAACAGCAAGCGTCCAGTAGTGTTACTCTTGGACACGTGGATCCGGAATACTCAATTGCTGCGAGCGTCCGTCCTCTATTCTGAGCAAGCGTCTGATCTCTTTAATGAAGCACGTGATGATCACATTTTTGCTCTTAGCCTCAGACTGTTCTGGAACGGAATTCGAATTTGATCTTGTGCGCTCATTTTGATGTACGAGGAAGCATAGGTGACACCTTTAGCAAAAGACAAAAAATCGTACAAGGCAATTGCAAATAGCAGATAGTACGAAAACGGAAATGTGTACTATTCTGATATTCTCTGGAAAGGAAGAAAAGGACTACATTTCAAATTACTCCACTCAATGGAAATGAGCTATTTTTACTGCAACGGTAATACCCTTGAAGACTCCTATAAATACCCCAAGGTATTCATTGAAGAAAAAAGCCAAAAACTGTGAAGAAACTTCATTTCTAAAAGCAATATTACTCAAGTGAGTAATCAAGTTTCGTGCCAAGTTTCTGGTCTACAAAGAACTGAACTAAGCGTCTTATACTTTCTTTTAGAAAGCTATTCTGTTTTGAGCTTAATCTTTTCATCCTCTCTGTGAGAGTTATTTTGATTGTATTCAAAAGTATAATCTCTTTTGTAAACTGTATTTGGCCTAGTTAAGGCTGTGTTCCTCAAAGGCTCGATCGTACTGAGTCGTTTTGAGAAGTTGAGAGTATTGTCAAGTTTGTGATAGTAGAATACTCTTGAGGAAAATTGTAATCAGTTGATTATAGTGAAAAATCCTTCAGGATCGAAGGGACTAGACGTAGCTACCTGTTGGTGGTGAACTAGTATAAATCTCTGTGTCTCCTCTTTTACTGCTTTACATTTTTCTTTATCTTGCCCAGTAAAACAAGTTTTTATAAGCGATTTATTTTCTGCATCCGGTTAGTTTCTCAGCATCCGATAAACAAACAGTTTTAAAAATTTGTGTTCGAAGTGTTTTTGCTTATAGTTAGCGAAAAGTTTTTAACACAATTCAACCCCCCTTCTTGTGTTCACGTTCTCTAGCTTGCGGGAGGGTGTTAAATGCTCAAAATAAACACTATAATCCAACCATTGATGAAGGAAAAGATCTAACAGAAGATAAGAAGCAATTGGTGAAGTCACACGAATTGCCAAGTCAGCTCAACTCAACTGAATTTGGTGGCAAAGCTATTTCCCTCCATTCTCAACAGAATTCAGATCATGGCTCAATGGAACAGTGTTCATTTTAGTTTCTTACACTAATTCTGTTTAGTATAATTACAAGCATCTTTCGATCAGTTTGTAATAAGCTTGATTCGATCATCTTTAATACAAATATATCTTCTCATTTCAGCTTGTTCACAATGCCTTCCTTTTCTGTTATTCAGTTTTCTTGCATTTTATTTTCTTAATATTAGGTATTATTTCTGGCCTATGTTTTAATTGATTAATTAAAGTGCTCTTTACCTGCCCATTTTGAGCCTAAAATATAAATTCATCCTTGGTACCTTATTTTCTATGATATTTATTTTTTTATGGCACCTTTGGAAGCAAGATGGAGCAATTAATACAAAGGAAAAAAAATATTATTATTATTACTATGCTCTTATGTGTTTAAAAACCTGAAATTTCTTTCCAGATCAATAAAAGAAAAATTTTTACAGGGTGATATATATATATATATGACTCCAGGAGTAACTTGGGTAGAAGAGCGCTGAGGTGTAAGGGCTCGGCTAAATGGCACCACCTTGCTTGATTTCCAGGTGGACGCTCCAAAAGACGAACAGGATCGTGTATGGTATGCAACACCGCCGCGAATAGGGTTGCTGCTGGCAAAATTTGCATGTTTTAAATATGTAAGGTCGTGCATGCCTATGTAGCGGCCATGCAGGTGTGTGATGCTGACCTAATTTGAGAGTTTTCTATAAATAGGAAGCTACTAGAACCTCTTCAAGGATCTTGGATTTTTGCCATCAAAGAGACCGCTCTTCTTAAGCACCAGAAAAGGTTCCCGGAGAATTTCTTGAAGATCCGACCATAGATCAACAAGCGTGACTGATTTTGGGTTTTTAGTTTATTATTGTTTTTAATGGGATTCGTAGAACTATGATGTGATATGTTCAATGTGACTATGAGTAGTTAATTTCTACCTTAGGGTTTGGTGGATCCAATGTCTTACGCTTTGATATCTACTAATTAAGAGATAGTTTGTAGTTCTTATATATTGGTTAAATTATTCCTTGTGTTTGAATATCTATAAGGCGTTGCGAACATTTATTAAGTTAGTTAATTGATTAGGTAATCTCACCACAGTTAATTAACGGAACTCTTGGATTAATTGGTAAGCGAGAATTGGATTGGTCATAACCCAATTCCCTTATTTCAATCTGTAGTTAAATCGATGACCTTGTTGTGTTTTAATGCTATCTTTAACTATTGCCTTGCATATTGTATAGGATTCCTCACCCCTTTGGTCATTATGGCTACTTGTACGCCCTGTGTGCGGATGATGATGAGCCTACAGGTGATGACGTTGAAGTGGACGCCGAGGAGTAAACTACACGATGCAACTTAGTTTATGAATTGATATTCCGTATTGGATTATTAGCTATTGAATTATTTTTTATTTTTCGATGTAACGATTAAGGGTATAAGCTCTAAGACATGTTACATCAAGGATTTTGGAATTTTAATTCTGTTGGTTATCTCTTACTTAGTTTTAGTTATTCTGCATGTGAGATTTGATAGTTGTTGATGTGACCTCATTCCTGTTTGTCAAAGTTTTGACAAATTACGATTTTTACTACTTCTTTACATGCTTTTAGTGTATTTTCAAAGCTATGGGGTAGTGGGTGTCACAAGTTGCGGCAGTAAGAAGGCCTATTGAGATTGACATAAGGACAATAGATGCTGCACGGGAGAAGTTTGCTCGCGTATGTATTGAGACTGGCTTAAGTCTTCCTATGGTGGGAAGGGTATGGTTTTGTAATCGGTGGTTCAACGATTGGTGCAGCGTACGTGATGGGCCGAAAAAAAAGGACTCAACTACTCGTTTAGTCAAAGAATACCCGAGATGTTGACGATAACAACTCGTTGATTCAAACGAATATCCGAGAGGTTAACAAACAAAACTGAGAAAAATCTCATTTTTTTTCCTATAATTCAAATTCAATCTAAACTTCATGGAAAATACGATAAAAGTATCAAACTCGTTGATTCAAAGAATACCCGAGGAATTGACACAGAGGGTTTGAGAAAAACTTCTCGATTTTCATTAATAATTCAAAACTGACTACCAATGTATTTGGGAAACAAATATATAAAGGAAATAAAAGGATAAAACCTAATGCAAAACAAATCCTAACAAGATAAATCCTAATGCAAAGCAAATCCTAACAAACTGGTAGTTCCTAAAAAAAGGAAAGGATAATAATAAAAGAGAAACAAATCAAACGATAAGATTTATCTAAAAATAAAAACAAGAAAAGATATTATCGGTTGGCTAGGTTTAGCCACTTTGCACGGCATCCTTCTTCCCAGGAAGGAGAAGATTTGTCCTCGAATCTCAGGCCTTGCTTCATCCATGCTCTTTTGTACTCATCCAATAATATGACTTGTGTAGGATGATAGTTTTAGGAAATAAATCCTTGACATGTTGGATGTCCAGAATTGGTGATTCTAACAACGAAACAAAAATCACGACGTGGGCTTCGTCTGTTGTAACTATTAACTTTTTGTTTGCAATTGAAAAAACTAGTGGCATGGTGTCCTTTGTAGATTCTTCCACGGGCCAAGATTTTCTTTCAATATTTCGTATATTTTCTTTCTCAAATCGATGTTCTTCCAATATCTCTAACTTTTTGAGCTCAACATTCTGGTCTGCATCATACTCTAGTTCTTGGTCAAAAATAGACCCTTCATCAAAATTGGATTTTTTGTCAAACATCGACCATTCATCTTCATCATGTTCTTCAGCAAATAGTGGTTTTCCATCAAAGATGAGTACTTTAGCAAACATTGGTTCATCTTCATCACCGTATACGTGGGCTCTTCATCACATCTCCATGGAGACATTATGCAGGAACGTACTGACTACTGATAACAATCTGATGCAGCGTACGTGATGGGCCAAAAAAAAGGATTCAATTACTCGTTTAGTCAAAGAATACTCGAGATGTTGACGATAACAACTCGTTGATTCAAACGAATACCCAAGAGATTAACAAACAAAACTGAGAAAAATCTCGTTTTTTTTTCTATAATTCAAATTCAATCTAAACTTGATGGAAAAAACGATAAAAGTATCAAACTCATTGATTCAAAGAATACCCGAGGAATTGACATAGAGGATTTGAGAAAAATTTCTCGATTTTCATTAATAATTCAAAACTGACTACAAACGTATTTGGGAAACAAAAATATAAAGGAAATAAAAAGATAAAACCTAATGCAAAACAAATCCTAACAAGATAAAACCTAATGCAAAGCAAATCCTAACAAACTGATAGTTCCTAAAAAAAAGGAAAGGATAATAATAAAAGAGAAACAAATCAAACGATAAGATTTATCTAAAAATAAAAGATCTACGTCTTTATAAGAAGTGCGGTGTTTACGGTCATGTGGCATGAAATATACCAAGAAATATGAAGTATCCCTTTCCAAGGAGGCTAGTGCAGCTATGACAGGTGATGAACAAGTGCAATCACATGCAGTTATCACTACAAGAATACTTGGCATTTCCTAGGGCTAAAAACCCTAGGAAATGGCCAAAAACGGTAGGAAATGGCTAAATTTCCAAGGGTCGCATAGCTATAAGTTATTCGCCGGTAGGAAACGGTTTTCCAGGGCTAAATTTAAAAAGCTCTCAGAAATTTCCTAGGACTTTGAGCCCTAAAAAATTTCTTAGGTCTCATTACCCTCGAAAATTCCTTACAGCCAAAGCCCTATGAAATACCAATATTTAAAAAAAAAATTAAAGCCATAATTTGTATACGCATTGACCATTTACACTCAGTAGCTTCAATCAATATTATTACTTTTGTAAATAGTCCCACAACAAATTCCAAGTATTCTTCAAAAATAAAATTACAGAGAAACACGAAGCTAAAAAAACCATATTCAGTTCTCCTCTTTTCCAGATTACAAAGAAACACAGAAGCTTACAAAGAAGATGAAGAACACCATATTCAGTCCTCCTCTTTTCGTCTTCTTCCTTTTTCCAGATTCCAAACGTTCTCCTTCCTTCCTTTCGTCTTCTTCTTCTTCTTACTTCCTCGGTCCTCCTTCTTCATTACCTCCTAAAATAGAAGAAAGAAATTAAAAACAGTAACTTTTTAAATGAAAAATCGAAAAAGAGGAGAAATCGAAAACTCCCCGATTAGGGTTGCGGCTGGGATGGAGACGGTGGTGATGGGCGCCGCGGTTAGACTCTTTCGGTTTAGGGTTTGGTGGTGGAGGGATGAATGAAAGATGAAAGGGGAGAGAAGCAAAGGCCGAGAAAGAAGGGGCAGAGAGCTACCTCCGCCATCGCTGTCACAGTTGGCCGCGATGGCCACCGCCATCGTTTCCTTCTTTTGCTGTTTGGAGAGGTTGAGGAGGTGCAAAATCTCTGATTAGAGACCCAACCCCAAACCAGAAAATTTCAGAACTTGAACAAAAAAAAAAAAAAAGCAGAACCAGAAAATTTCAGATTTGGAGAGGAGCGAGATCTTGAGACGCGAGGGGAGAAAGGGAGTGACAGTGAGGTGAGAGAGATCGAGGCGGGAGGTGAGACAGAGAAATGAAAGGGAGGGAAAGAAGAAGGGGGGAGATGACGAAGGGAGCTGAGACAGAGAGATGAGAGGGAGGGAGACGAGGGAGTTCACAAAAGCTTCCAGTCGTCCTTCTATCTCCCTTTTTTTTTTATTAAAAGTAACTGTTGTGATATCCGAGGGCTCCTCCCTCGGTTGTTGGCATGGATGGGCTTTTTCCTACGAGTCAGGCCTTAGTAACGACCAAATTTTGAAATAAAAAGAAAATTAAAATAGCTAACCATATTTTTATGACAAAATCCGAGGATTTATTTTTTTTTTTTGTTAAAAGCTCTAGAAAATTATTGTATGGGTGCTTTCCTATAATTTTAGTTCTGAGAAATCTCCTAGAGTCATTGACCCTAAGAAATTTTTGTAGATAATAACGAAATTTCTTGTAGTGTATGGGGAGGCAAATGCCCTATTTGGAAAGACCAAATCGCTAGCTTATAGAGGATAAACTCATAGTAGGTGTTAGGTAACCACTAGCTTATAGCGTTTTTTTCATTAGCTTATAGCATTTTTTCATATGCTACTTGAAGTAGTGTTTGAGTTTATAGCTTATAGCGAATCATTTTTTTCTCTTCCTACCCTTATTATTTTAATTAAATTCTTTGTGCATCCTCTATTAAATGAAGTGAAAGGTTATTAACACTTATAGACTCTTCATTTATTAAAATGTCTTTTTTTGGTCATTTTGTATTTATCAATTAGTTCAACTGCTAATTTTACAAAAGACTTTCAATTCAATCTGCTAGTTTATCCACTATCAGCTATCCGTTATAAGTTCATCTATCTTTTGCTAGTTTATCCGCTATCAACTAGTTTATTCGTTATCCATTACTTTTTACCAAATAGAGCCACAAATACAAGACTTGAAGACATTGGGGATGATCAAGAACGATTTGGTGACTGGCTCATTGTTTCAAAATTGAAACGGTCAAAAAATGTTGCCAAAATCAAGGGAGAGATAATAAAGGTAAGATTGAATGGGGCGTGATCTTTTGGATACAAGAAACCACCAATAATAACATCTAAATCTTGGGGAAATAAATATGTGGGAGAGAAAATAATGGGAAATTCATATTTATTTTCAAATGAGGATTTGGGTTATCTCGAGAACACATCTTAGTGGTTAAACATATGTAAGTACTGTATAGACACTGTGAGTGCGAGTTAAAACACGTAACGCTCCACTTTCCTCCCTCCCCCTTACCATTTGTACTAGACCCAAAAAAAATGAAGACTTGGGTGCAAAATAGAAAATAATTAAGGATAAGCATTGGATCTGAAAAATAGGCCAAGGAATGAGCCAAAAATGGGGAAGAAAATAATCAACAATGATGAGAGAAACAAGTCTCTCACAGAGCCTCCTGGAAAAACTTTATACCCGAGTACAGTTAACTACTCCCTCCTTCCCATAATATATGTTATATTTGCCAAATATAATTGTCCCAAAATATATGTCATCTTCAATTTTCAATGCAAAATTAAATGATTGTTTGTCAATTATACCCTCAAGTACCCACTTTGTATTTATGACAATAGTTAATGCACTAATAGTTAATGGGGTTAATTTGGTAAAATTATCACTTTCTTTCTTTCATTTATTACTTTTTCTTAAACTGTGTGATTTGGTCAATTGTGACATGGAGGGAGTATGAGTCAAGTACATCATTGGCATGGTCAAGCAAGGTGATGAATTTGGTGAAACAAGTTATTCCTTTGACTGCTTCAGGATCTCCCACACACACGCCATTAAAACATCCATGAGAAACAAACAATGTTGTTATCTGGGCTGTTGATTGCATAAGCTCACAAGATGTTATTATGGTCTCTCTATACTGGATCCTCTCTCCGGAAAAACCCACGCCTTCCCTAGCCGTGAGAGAAAAGAGTGGTTCATAGTGTTTCCCGGCCAGACTTCGGCTGCATAAGCTTGCTTTAGTCAAACCCAACAAACCAATGGGAAGCCCTTCACATTAGGATTTTATTATGTTGATGAAGTTCCCCATGTTGTTTCTTCTGGAAACCCTTCTAATTTCTTTTATAGATAAGATACTTCGAATTAACACTCGTAAGAGCATCAGGAGAGAAGGGGATGAGTTTTGCACACTTGGTGATTAAGGTTATACCCCATGGTGATTGTCATACCCTAATTTTGTCGGGTAAAAAATAACATTCAAAAAGAACAAAAATAGTAGTAGAGAAGAAAGAAGGAGAAAGAAATCTTGAAGAGAAAAGAGGTTGAAAAAATTTGTACTTTGGTATAGCTTATGTATTCTGGGTGTAATTAATGTTGTGGAGATGGTATTAAAGTGATTTTTACCTTGTTAGAAAGCTAAAACAAAACTCTACAACTTTGATGAGGAACCCAAGAGTCAAATATGAAGTTTACTAAGTCCAAATTGACTTGGAAGTAAGAACAAGTATGCTGAAAAATGGTTTTGAACAGTATGTAAAGATTAGGTCATATCTTGAGTTGTAAAAGTCATTTTTTAATGAAACTAACGCCATTTGAAAGCTAACATCCTTGGCTACAAATGTTATGAAGGACTCGGGACTTGATTTTAACGTTTTACTACCCTAAAATACCATGAAAGTTATAAAACTGCACAAAAACGGACAACACATCATGTTGAATAACGTTCAAAGAAAATGTCGTATCTTGAGCTATACTTGTCCAAATGAGGTGTTCTTTATACTGTTGGAAAGATAAGAAAAAGATCTACAACTATTATTTTGGATTACAAACCCAGATCGACCTCTATCATGGACCAAATCGATCATGAAGTTCGAGACGTGATGTTACATGTATTGTTCGGGACAGCCACTTGTGTTGACAATATCTTGAGTTGTAGATATCCTTTTGAGATGAAACTTGTGACATTTGAAAGCTGGAAACAATGTCTATAATTCTTATGAAGGTCATGAAACACAATAAAGTTGTTTTAAGTGTTGTATTAGTGCTCAAAGTTGGCTATTTAGTTTTGTTGAACATTTAAAATATTAAACTTAAGAAGCCAACTCCCAACTTTACTATTGAAGTCCCACTTTGAAAAAATCCACACTCTTTTAACCTCTCATTCTCCTATATAAGGAGTGCATCACCAAGCACTAAGATCATCCAAGAAAAAATGGATCAATGGGCCTAGTGCAAAGCATAGGGCCTTTGTTTTAGTCAAAAGTTTTTAATGGGAGGGTTATTATCCCCTTCAACCTTCAAGATTGGAGGAGTGCATTGGGGTTTGGCATTGTGCCCACCAAAAAATTTCTCTTGAGGTAAGTGCATCAATTCCTCCTCTCTTTTTCTTTCTTCGTATTTTTTTTAAGTATGTTTATGTTTGTCTTTTATTTATAACGTTAGATGTCGTTTCCCGCTTTTTTTAATTCTTCTGTTTTTATTATTATATATTTCTTATTTTTTTTCTTAATCATTAGTTAGTATTAGTCAAATTAGGACAATAAATCTGACTCCATTTCACTCTATGGGGACAATTTTTACTCAACTAAATTTCAATTTATCATACAAATTTTGAGACCATGTTTATTGAAAAACACATAATAAAATCATGAAAATTAATTTACTAGTAATGATTACTCGAGATTGCTTCCCGTTTAATCATTGCGAACATCTTAATTTTCTAAACAAAAATGGGTTATTAGTGAGGACCACTCTTGATTGCTTCTTGTTTGGTCCCCATGAAAATCTATCTTCTTTATAAATATAAAGTCAAGTTATTTTTACTAGTAATGATCACTCGAGATTGCTTCCCGTTTGATCATTACGAACACCGTTAATTTTCTAAACGAAATAGGTTGTTAGTGAGGACATCTCTTGATTGCTTCTTGTTTGGTCCCTACAAAACCTACATTTTTTTCCATAAAAAAATATACAATTAAAATCAACCAACACGCAACCATTTTCTACCCAAGAACTACGTAGCCTTTGATTTCTCCACTGCACCCGGAGATACGTAGGAGCAGGAGCATACTCCTGTCAAGCACAAAAATAAACAACTTTTATTAAGCCCCTTTTTTATTTATTTCATCATTGTAAATCCTTGTCTTTTTTTAATAAAAGGGAAATAAATATTTTTTAGAAGTTAATAAATTTTGCACAATCAATTATAGGTAACCTTTTTCGAAAGGATGTTGTAGGGTGATAATATATTCCCTACACATAATCGACTCCCGAACCCAAATCTGGTCTCAAGGACCATTTTTCTTCAAAAAAGGTTTTTCCAATATTTTCCCTATGAAATAAATTATTGGTGGCGGGTCCATTAAACTCGAATAAATCCCTCCGGATTTTTCTGTCGCATTGGGCGACTCCACTGGGGACATTTAGAGAGTCAAGCCTAACATGATTAATTGTGCCAAATAATTAACTTCAATTTTTTTTTAAATTCCCCTTTTTTTTTGTAAATAATTATTTATTATTTATTTGTTTAATGTAAATTTGTTGTGAATATTATGTACATGCCAAACATTAGGATAGACAACTATATTTGTATGCTTTGTTGGTTTTGCAGCTTGGGTAGTGTTAGGGTGTTGCCCCTCTCACACACCGCACCTACACGTTCGCACACACATGTGAGTAAGGCCCTATACCCGGGTCAGAGCAAAGCTTAAGTTGAGTGGAGGTTCGGTGATGGTCAATTGGAATTTGCTTTCCTTCTGGCTATTGCGAGAACTTCATCTAGAGTGTGCTCCCTCTGAGTATTCCGCACCGGATAGTTATCTATCGTTGTGGTTAATATTCAGGAGGAGACTTTAGCTCTAGAGGCCTTTGGTGAGAATGTGATTAGAGCCACCATGAGATCTATCACTTAATACAAGACTATAGACCCCTTAGGTTAGAAAATCTCTAATTTTAGGTTTAACCCATTTAAGACACAAGGGGCATCATATCATTTTTATTCTTCCACCAAAAATCTGTTATATCACATCCATGCATAAAAAAGGGTTTACAAAAACACATATCTTCATGCATGTTATACAAATGATAATCATCATCATTCAACATTATATCTTCATGCATTCATACTTCCCAGAAGAAAAAAAACATGTTGATTTTTTTTTTTAAAAAAATATCATTCATTCTCATTTCATTTTAGGTCGCCAGATAATCGTAGGAACACAAGAGCTTGGCTGCAAGTATTTTGTGAAATAATATGGGATCAAATTGTGAAACAGTTTCAAAGAAGCTCATACATGTCAAAACAATGAGGCCTACGGTTCCTTGGCACAAATAAATAGATTCATGCATCGACATTCATTCATTTTTCTTTTCTTACATACTCATATCATTTTTTTTAAATCACCAGAAAATAATCAAACAAACTGGTTCCTCGACACCCTTATCGAACTCGCTCTCAATCAAGGATCATGGATGACCAAGAGATGAAAGAGGACGTCAACCAGCTGAAGGAACAGATGAGCAAAGTTTTGGAGCTTCTGCAATCCCTAAACAAAGACAAAGCCGCAGATGGGGCATCTCCAGTAGTGAATGATGAAAGTCAAGCTACACCTTCCCACCCACCTGGCTTCGGTCCTATGCAGTTGCAATATGGTCTCAATACTCAAGGGATGATGGTACCTTTTGCAATTTACCCGCAGGGTCCTACACACTCACCAGTTAGCAACCCTCAGAATCAAGTACCATAGTTCCCACTTTACGGACTCCCACCTGGTTACACGCCACCTATGGCCAATGATGATACTGCAAACCATAACCCCCAAGGCCCATAGTTCCCACTATTTGGTCTCCCGCCCGGTTACACACCGCCAGGTGCTAATAATAACTCTGCAGAAACTGATTCCCAAGCACTTGTTGTGCAAGATGTAGCTCAAGGATCCGGCTCCGGTACTGAAACCACACCAGTTCAAAGCTCAACTCCTGGCTTCATGACATACACCTTTCCACCTGGTTATGCACCATCTCATGCCGGGAATACTCAAGGAGTCAGTACGCCCGTAGTGGCCCCCGTGGTGAATCCCCGACCATTTGGTTATCCCTATTATATTCAAGGAAATCCATTGAATCCCCAGACTAACCGCATTGCCTAGTCTCCAGCTATGGGGGGACCCAATCTGAGCATCCCAATTGGGAATCAGTGGTCTGATACGAAGTTGCAAATCCTCGAAGATAGGCTAAGGGTTGTAGAAGGAGTAAGCTATCTCGGTTCAAGTATCGCTTCAGATCTTTATCTCGTACCAGATGTGGTTGTACCACCGAAGTTCAAGGTGCCAGACTTTGACAAGTATAAAGGGACAACTTGCCCGAAAAGCCACTTGACCATGTACTGTAGGAAGATGGCGTCCTATGCACATGATGACAAACTTCTGATTCATTTCTTCCAGGATAGTTTAACAGGGGCAGCGTCGAGTTGGTATACACACCTTGAGCGATCTCATATTATTCTTTGGAAAGATTTGGCGGATGCGCTTCTTGAGCGATATAAGTACAACATTGATATGGCTCCTGATAGAATGCAGCTGCAAAATATGATGAAAAGGGACAATGAGACTTTTAAAGAATATGCCCAACGATGGAGAGGATTGGCAGCCCAAGTGGAACCGCCTCTGATCGAAAAAGAAATGGTGGCTATGTTCGTGGATACTCTTCAATCGCCCTTCTATGACAAAATGATCGGAAGTATATCGTCAAACTTTTCAGATATGGTCATCGTAGGGGAAAGGGTTGAAGGAGGTATAAGAAATGGAAAGATTGCCCACAATTCTACTGGAGTAAGTGATGCCAAGAAATCCCCTACAAACCTCATGAAGAAGGAAGGGGAAACTAATGCTGTGATGACGAGCCAGGGAGGACATACCCAAGGAAAGTCACCCCATTTCTTTACTAGCTTCCCATGACCTTTCCCATACCCTTATTTTCCACCTCCATACATTGCCTCTCATAATCCACCCACTCGGCCAACCAAAACCAGAAACAGTCAAACGACCAAGAGAGAAAAGCAGTTCAATTTGACCCTATTCCCATGACCTATACTAATTTATTCCATCACCTCATCAGTAATTCCTTGGTCTCCCCGCGCTCAATGAAACCGCTCCAACCCCCCTTCCCAAAAGGGCATGACCCAAACGCCAAATGTGAATATCATGCAGGGGCAGTAGGTCACACAACTGAAAATTGCAAGGCTTTGAAGTACGTGGTTCAAGATCTGATCAATGCCAAATGGTTGAGTTTTAAGGAGGATGGGCCTAATGTGGGTAATAATCCCCTTCCAGGTCATGGAGGTCCAGCAGTCAATGCCATTACTGAGGAGTTTGGGGACCAACCCCTGATAACTAGATTGGAAGCAGGGAGCCAAAAGATGAGAGTATCCCCATCTGTGCCATCGGCAAAGCCTTTGGAGTGCAAGAATGTTGAACCCAAGCGGATAGCAAGCGTCAAAGATGATTGCGATCTTGAAGACAACATCGTCAACCTTGTCCACCCTTGCCCGTCGAGTGAAAAACTTGGAAATTTGGAAATTGTTGAGTTTCCCGTGATGTTTGATTCATAATAATTTTGTAATGCAAATCCTATTGCTCTGCCTAAGGTTTTAGGATGATTTATTGTCAAAAGGGCGCACATGTTTCATTTCAGTATCTTTATCAATAAAATGCTTTTGAATTTTCTAATCATTTCCCTTTTCTTTTTTTCATCTTTTCCATTCCCTTTCTTCTTCTTCGTTTTTCTTTTAAATCGATTTTAACTAATGCAGATCCAAAAATATTGTCTTTGAAAATGACGATGTCGGTGACTCATACTATAACTTTGACTACCCCATGAGGACAATTGGGAAACCCTTTCTGAGCAGGTAAGATTGATGGAACAAGAGGTAAAAGTGATACAACCCACGAGGAAGAATCAAATAATCAAGCCCGACTCATCGAAAGTGACAAAAGTAGTTAATAAAAATAGAAAGAAAAAGGTAAAGCAAATGCACAATTTGCCAAAATTAAGTTTTATGAAAATTTGAGCAATGAGGTTTTGAGATGAAGTTTGACCTTTTTTTCTCTATCCCAAAAAATAAAAAATGTATATCCCTTGCTACCCCTTTTGAGCCCTAAAAATTTCTTTCAAATATCCTATACAAAGATCACTCATCCATTGGAGGTTAGCACGATAGTCTATTCAATTTCATCTGTCTAAAAAAGGGCAAACAAGCAAGCAAGCAAATGGCAAATACAACGTATCAAAGACGCTTGCAAGAATAAAAAAATCAGTAAATAAAAATGTCAAAACAAAACAAAAACAATTGTGCTAGCAACCATCAAAGTGCATCTTTGCACTAAAAATCCTTGTTAAAAAAAAGCCCTCAAACACCTTTTGAGCCTGAAATATCCTTTCTTTTATGACCCTTCAACCCCTAGCCACATTACAACCCTAATAAAGTCTATTCTGATCAAAATCAAATTGCTCATATTTTCTCAAAACTTGATTTTTGGAAGAGGAAATCCATATAAACTCCTCATTGCAGTTTTTTTTTTTTTTGCCAAAAATGTGGTTGTCAAATTCATCAAAAGGGATACGATCTGCCACCATGGTCTGCCAAATAAGATCATCACTGATAATGGGACTAATTTGAACAACAAGATGATGAAGGGGTTGTGTAATGACTTCAAGATCCAACATCATAATTCCTCACCGTACCGCCCAAAGATGAATGGGGCAGTTGAAGCTGCGAATAAGAACATCAAGAAGATTGTCCAAAAGATGGTGGTAACATTTAGAGGCGCACGAAATGCTCCCTTTTGCCTTACAGGTTATCGAACCGGTTCGCACCTCAACAGGGCAACCCTTTCTCATTGGTGTACGGAATGGAAGCAGTGCTTCCCATTGAAGTCGAGATCCCCTCGTTAAGGGTATTGATAGAGACAAAACTAGAAGAGGCAGAATGGGTTCAAGCTCGGCTGGATCAATTGAATCTCATTGAAGAAAAGAGAGTGATGGCCTTATGTCATGGACAACTACATCAGCACAGGATGAAGAGGGCTTACGAAAAGAAAGTTCGCCCTCGGGAATTCCAAGAAGGAGACCTAGTACTCAAGAAGATTTTGCCCATCCAAAAGGATTCTCGCGGAAAATGGACTCCGAATTATGAAGGCCCGTATGTTGTGAAAAAAGCTTTTTCTGGAGGAGCCTTAATCCTCACAAGGATGGACGGTGAAGATCTCTCACTCCCAGTGAACTCTGATGTAGTCAAAAAATATTATGCCTAAAAAAGAAAATCATATAAAAATCAAGCAAAAGTGGGCTCGCTAGGTTGAAAACCTGAAAGGGCGACCTAGGCAAAAATTAGAGCGACCCGTTGGATTGAAAACTTGAAAAAAACAATCCAAGCAGAAGTTAGGGTCTAAAATCGGATATTGAAGAAGGCTGGTGCATCAAGAGGCTCTTATCCAACTGGGGCGATTCTGTAGTAGAGTAATGAGTAATCAAAGTTATGGATATGGGAAGCTGGCATTTGTTCCTACAAAGACACAAACTATAAAATATCTGCTTAGTTATCGTCTTTTCTTTGTTTTTTCTTCTTCCTACATTTTTCTTGATATATCTTCAAGTCTGTGTAACTTCAGTCCTTGTACACATGACTCTTTTTTGAATACCAAACACCTTCGTTCTCGTATTTCAAAATGTTGTTTTATGATAATAGGCACTGAATTGTGAAGCATGTGATGATATGGGAAAACATTACGGTTATTATATACATCTTAAGAATCACGAGGAAACGCCAAATCTCAACAAATAAGTTTCAAAAAGGGCAAAGGGATTACCTTTAAAAAGTAAGTAGCGCTGCATTGATAACTCGCGCTCCCTCCCAGTCAAAGGCATAGCATGACTAAATCCGATGAATCTCAGTCCATCCGATATCTTTAAGCACTAGAGATCATACGGGACGAGGAATCAGTAAAAATAATAATCGCATTGCATACATGCATCACGTACCATATACTCATGCATCATCTTCATATCACCACCTTTTAGCCGTTTCGTTACACCTGGTCCGTGCACCAAATTTTGATCCTTCACTCTCGTTTACAAACAATGCGCCTAGCATTGGTCCTTTATTTTGCTTTCTGAGCGACACGCCAAGTATCGCTCACTCTTTATTGCTTTACGATCCATAGCGTCGATGCGGGCTGGCGGAGATCCTTCTTTATAGTTTTTACGATAAATGCGCCGAGCAACACCCCTTTTTATTGCTTTAAGATTACGCATCGATGCAGAGCATGGCGGTAGTCCCTCATTATTGCTTTTTGACTAACATATCAGTTCCGGACCTGATGTTGATCCTTCTTTATTGCTTCCCATCGACGCGTTAATACCCTACTTGGCGTCGAACCTTTCGATCACCGTGTCAGTACCCGACCTGGCGATGATCCTTCTTTATTGCTTCCCATCGACGCGTCAATACCCTACTTGGCGTCAAACCCTCATTATTGCTTTCCGATCACCGCATCAGTACCCGACCTGACGGAGATCCTTCTTTATAGTTTTTTGATAAACGCGCCAAGCGTTAATCCCTCATTTTTGCTTTCCGACCACCGCGTCAGTACCCGACCTGGCGGTGATCCTTCTTTATTGCTTCCCATCGACGCGTCAATACCCTACTTGGCGTCGAATCCTCATTATTGCTTTCCGATCACCGCATCAAGACTGACCGACGGAGATCCTTCTTTATAGTTTTACGATAAACGCCATGGCGTTAATCCCTCATTTTGCTTTCCGACCACCGCGTCGATTGCGACCTGGCAGTGATCCTTCATTATCATTTTCCGATTAAACGCACCAAGCGTTAATCCCCCGATATTATTCCTCACCTCATCCTTCGCCTATCCTGATTCAGGACAAAATTAGTGTCTTTATCTTTACTTATCTTTTACAATGAAATTTGAAAACCATTGTTATTCATATTTTCTAGTAAAATATAACTAAAGAGAACAGCTGTCATACCCTAATTTTGTCGGTAAAAATAACATTCAAAAAGAACAAAAATAGAAGAAGAGAAGAAAGAAGGAGAAAGAAATCTTGAAGAGAAAAGAGGTTGAAAAAATTTGTACTTTGGTATAGCTTATGTATTCAGGTGTAATTAATGTTGTGGAGATGGTATTAAAGTGATTTTTACCTTGTTAGAAAGCTAAAACAAAACTCTACAACTTTGATGAGGAACCCAAGAGTCAAATCTGAAGTTTACTAAGTCCAAATTGACTTGGAAGTAAGAACAAGTATGTTGAAAAATGGTTTTGAACAGTATGTAAAGATTAAGTCATATCTTGAGTTTTAAAAGTCATTTTTTAATGAAACTAACGCCATTTGAAAGCTAACATCCTTGGCCACAAATGTTATGAAGGACTCGGGACTTGATTCTAACGTTTTACTGCCCTAAAATACCATGAAAGTTATAAAACTGCACAAAAACGGACAACACATCATGTTGAATAACGTTCAAAGAAAATGTCGTATCTTAAGCTATACTTGTCCAAATGAGGTGTTCTTTATACTGTTGGAAAGATAAGAAAAAGATCTACAACTATTATTTTGGATTACAAACCCAGATCGACCTCTATCATGGACCAAATCGAGCATGAAGTTCGAGACGTGATGTTACATGTATTGTTCGGGACAGCCACTTGTGTTGACAATATCTTGAGTTGTAGATATCCTTTTGAGATGAAACTTGTGCCATTTGAAAGCTGGAAACAATGTCTATAATTCTTATGAAGGTCATGAAGCACAATAAAGTTGTTTTAAGTGTTGTATTAGTGCTCAAAGTTGGCTATTTAGTTTTGTTGAACATTTAAAATATTAAACTTAAGAAGCCAACTCCCAACTTTACTATTGAAGTCCCACTTTGAAAAAATCCACACTCTTTCAACCTCTCATTCTC
Source organism: Calophaca sinica (assembly GCA_037113605.1). Classification (NCBI taxonomy): domain Eukaryota; kingdom Viridiplantae; phylum Streptophyta; class Magnoliopsida; order Fabales; family Fabaceae; genus Calophaca; species Calophaca sinica. The sequence goes on along the minus strand of CM073737.1, from coordinate 71,892,385 downwards.
CTATATAAGGAGTGCATCACCAAGCACTAAGATCATCCAAGAAAAAATGGATCAATGGGCCTAGTGCAAAGCATAGGGCCTTTGTTTTAGTCAAAAGTTTTTAATGGGAGGGTTATTATCCCCTTCAACCTTCAAGATTGGAGGAGTACGTGGGGTTTGACGCATTGTGCCCAACAAAAAATTTCTCTTGAGGTAAGTGCATCAATTCCTCCTCTCTTTTTCTTTCTTCGTATTTTTTTTAAGTATGTTTATGTTTGTCTTTTATTTATAACGTTAGATGTCGTTTCCCGCTTTTTTTAATTCATCTGTTTTTATTATTATATATTTCTTATTTTTTTCTTAATCATTAGTTAGTATTAGTCAAATTAGGACAATAAATCTGACTCCATTTCACTCTATGGGGACAATTTTTACTCAACTAAATTTCAATTTATCATACAAATTTTGAGACCATGTTTATTGAAAAACACATAATAAAATCATGAAAATTAATTTACTAGTAATGATTACTCGAGATTGCTTCCCGTTTAATCATTGCGAACATCTTAATTTTCTAAACAAAAATGGGTTATTAGTGAGGACCACTCTTGATTGCTTCTTGTTTGGTCCCCATGAAAATCTATCTTCTTTATAAATATAAAGTCAAGTTATTTTTACCAGTAATGATCACTCGAGATTGCTTCCCGTTTGATCATTACAAACACCGTTAATTTTCTAAACGAAATAGGTTGTTAGTGAGGACCACTCTTGATTGCTTCTTTTTTGGTCCCTACAAAATCTACATTTTTTTCCATAAAAAAATATACAATTAAAATCAACCAACACGCAACCATTTTCTACCCAAGAACTACGTAGCCTTTGATTTCTCCACTGCACCCGGAGATACGTAGGAGCAGGAGCATACTCCTGTCAAGCACAAAAATAAACAACTTTTATTAAGCCCTTTTTTATTTATTTCATCATTGTAAATCCTTGTCTTTTTTTAATAAAAGGGAAATAAATATGTTTTAGAAGTTAATAAATTTTGCACAATCAATTATAGGTAATGTTCCGGACTGGGCCGAGGCCCAATCCGGGGATCCAACATTTACAGGCCCAACGGCTTCCCTCAAGGCCACATCGTCCGCGTGCCTCTCCGCCTTCCCTCAACGTGGCCGACCCAACGGCTTTGTGCATTAATGAGATTTAATGCCGACTTCCGGGTTTCACGGGACGGTTACACATCGGCGATGCTGCGTCCTCGAGTCATATTTAAAGAAGGGCGCGTCGAACGGTCGAGGTAATCATCTTTCTACCACCTCTTACTCACCTCGACACACACTGACTTGAGCGTCGGAGTGTTTGCAGGTACACCACCCAACCCGCCGTCGTCCTCCGTCGCGAGCACAACCGCACCGCTTCCCTCCGGTCATCCTCTGAAGTTCTGTTCAGAACATTGGCGCCGTCTGTGGGGATCGTTTCTGATTCCATCTTCTTTGTTGAAGTCTCCCTTCTTCACTCGACGATGACTGGATCGAAGCGTCAGATCGCGACTAGCGATGCGCTCATGCGACGCAGATCTTGAACAACCTAACCACCGATAGCTCGACGAACCACTTCTCCAAAGATGACGCCGTTCGATCGTTCTTTGCTCAGCCGAAACCGATGCCGAACGGAGACCACCGCTTATCCTCATTCGCGAGTTCCGCGAATTCATCCGAAGTCATGCCGGCGATCACCAGGCTCGTAATCAACGTCTCGATCGAATGGAGAATCGCCGAAAGAAATTCCGTTCGCGTTGCCACACAAATCGACAACGAGAGAAGATCGTGTTTCTCGTTCTCTCGGAGATCGAAGGAATCAGAAAATCTCGGTCCGTTTCATCACCACCACCGAGGCACGACTCAACACCGCTCTGGGCATAGAGCAAGCAGCGTAACACTTCATGGATCGTACTCCCCCTCGCCGTCACAGATCTGAGGTCCGTTTGCCTCAAAACGGAAGACATGAGCAAACACGCCGCAGAAGAGTTTCTTCCAGAAATCTTTCTCCTGAATCCGATATGCCACACTCTCCACCGCACCATCGCCGCTTCTCGACGCTGCGTCTCATCGCAGGTACCACCACGAGCGACACTCCCCAAGAAGAGCGCCTCGGCCTCTGGCGGCGAGTAAAATCTCTGGCCGCACCTCTCATCGCCGTCGTGCTCGTTACGTCTCATCAACCCTTCTCGGGCGATGACACGGATGACACGTGCAAGGCCTTTGGTCCTTTTCGTCTAAGATTATGAGATTCCCGATTCAAGCATCTTCGTAAACCGCCCTCGTTGGACTCCTGACGGGACCACCGACCAAACGAACATGTTGGTCGCTTTGACACTATCATGGACTATAGGCGCCCGTGGCCGATAAAGTGCGGGATCTTTCCCCTCACTGAAGAAATCGGCCTTGTCTTGGTTCCAGACTCTTAAGAGAAATTCCATTGGATCGTGGTGAGCTCGTCGACCAGTTCTCGCACATTTCACCGCATCTAAAGTCCAACCAAGTCGACAGCGACCTAGCCGCATTCAAAGAAAGGAAAGGAGAATCCTCGGAGACTATGTCGAAGCGTTTCAACAAAGAAGCCATTTTGGTGAAAAAATGCTCGACGAGATGAAATTATACTTGCTAGAGCAAGGCCTGGTCGAAGGAAGCCTATTGATTATCGACATTTGTGTCGACAAACCGAGGTCACGGCCGAGTTCTGGCGAGCTCAAAAATTCATGAATTACGAAGAGAAGTTGATGGCATCGAAAGCCAAAGGTAAAACCAGGAGGAAGGTGGTGGACAACGCGAAGACAGTCGGCGTAGGGAGAAGGAAAGTCGGGGTCGGCAAAGAGATACGGCGAATATACCCTTTGAACACTACCCCTAAGCGCATCTGAATGAGTGCACGAACACCGAATTCCGTGATCTTTGGAATTAAATTTCCCGAAGGGAAAAGAAGCCGAATCTTGATAAGTCGAGGTATCGCCACTTTCACAAGTGTGTCGCAGACACGAGACCGATGAATGTTTTCACTTGAAGGGCGTCATAGAACAACCGATTCAAAGAGGCGAGTTGACCAAATATGTGAAAGGAAAACCGAGATTTGGAGATAGAAGGTCTAGATCTAGTTCACATCGACCTCAAAGGAGAGCTTCGACACGGGGCCAGCACGAAGGCAGTTCGTGCATCCGAGGAGAGACCTCGTCCTCCTCCTGTCGCCATGGTCATTTCAGGAGGATTCTCCGATAAGGGAGGGCGAGCATCAATTCAAAGAAACGAAAGTTGAGAGAAGCGATGATCATTTCTCTTGTTTCTCCTTCATCAAGTCGGCATAAGGAAGACCACCCCTAGCCTTTTCTCGACGAAGACTTGGTAAATGGAAGGTCGAACTATTTGATTCCCTGTTGGTGAAAGCCTATATGGCTAACTTTGACGTCGAAGAATCTTGATAGACCGAGGAGCTCGGCGGATATCATGTTCTACGAGTGTTTAAAACCTTGAAACTACCGAAAAAGATCTCGTCTGCGTGCCAGGTCCGACCTGACTGGTTTCAACGGTTCGAAAACAAAGCCGTTGGGCTATGTGGAGTTGATGGTGACTTTTGGAGAGCAACCAATCTCCAAAACTGTGAAGGTCCAATTCATCGTGTTACCATGCAAATCTGTTTACAATCGTGCATCGTCGGACGCCCGACACCGGGTGAGTTAGAGTCAGCAACCTCGGCGGTTCACCCTGAAAATGCATTTTCATGATGACGAAGACAAAGTCGTCACCATCGAAGCCGACCAAGAAGCTGCGAGGAGATGTTATATTTTGTCTTTGAAGGCCGAAGAGCAAAAGGAAGAGGAACAACTCCCCTTGACCAAGAAACTTGATCCTGCGAAGGCTGCTGCAGACGTCAATCTCACCGATTTCGACGCCGAATTGAGCTCGAGGATGAGATCTGGAAGACGACCTCCTGGCAGCGAGCTCCACCAAAAGATTAAAAGACCGGTGCACGATGGAGAATTCATCCGAGTTCAACTAGGAGAAGACCCAGGAAGGCGGTGAAGCTTGGTGTTGATCTCCCGAGCAGGTCAAATTGCAAATAACAGAGTGCTCAAGTCCAATGCCGACCTCTTCGCTGGCAAACACGACATGCCAGGTATTTCTCCGATATTGCTCGCCACCAACTCGCTCTCGACCCCAAAGCTCATTGGGTAGCTCAAAGGCGCCGTAAGCAAGCTCTGAAAAAGCCGGCCGCCAAAGTCAGTCGAAGACTTAATTAAGGCTGAATTCATTAGGGAGGTCAAATATACTACTTGGTGTCAAATGTTGTATTGGTTAAGAAATCTAATGGAAAATGGCGAATGTGTGTTGATTACAGTCTTAACAAGGCGTGCCCCAAAGACGCCTACCCCTCCCTAATATCGACAAACTCGCCGACAATTCCTCTGGTTTTCAATTGTTGTCTTTCATGGACGCATACTCTGGGTACAACCAGATTAGATGCATCATCTTTGATCAAGAAAAAACGCGTTCATGACGGATAAAGGTAATTATCGTTATAACGTAATGCCTTTTGGCCTTAAGAACGGCTGGAGCGACATATCGGCGCATGATGAACAAAGTCTTCGCCAACGGATCGGTAGAATGCTTTGGAGGTATATATGGATGATATGATAGTAAAAACAACGAAAGAAGTCGACCACGTCGTCAATCTTAGAAGTCTTTCTTTGAAGTACGAAGACATAATATGAGGCTCAATCCGGAAAAGTGCACTTTAGAGTTCGAATCGAAAATTTCTCGGTTTCTACTTAGCAGAGAGGGAATCGAGGCCAACCCAGACAAATGTCGGGCGTAATAGAGATGCAGCTGACCATCGTCAAAGAAAAACATCCAGCGACTCACGGAATGCTAGCCTCCTTGACGAGGTTTATCTCAAAATCTGCAGAACATGCATTGCCTTTCTTCCGCTTACTCGAAGGGAATTCGATTCGAATGGTCACCCGAAAAGTGCGAAGCCTTAACACGTAAAACGCATACTATCCCAACCGCCCGGTGTTGACGAGACCGTCTCCAGGGAGGTCCTTTATCTCTACTTGGCGCTCGAACGAAGCTCGAGTGCCGCCCTTATTCGCGAGGCGCACGAGGACCGTAAACCGGTCTATTTCATAAGCAAAGCACTTCAGGGCCCAGAGTGAGATACCGAAAATCGAGAAAGTCGCACTTCGCATCGATAATCGCGGCTCGGCGCTGAGACAATACTTCTTAGCACATCCCATAGTGGTTCGAATCGACCGGCCAATCAAGCAGATCCTACAGCCTGACCTGGCAGGGCGTATGATCAAGTGGTCGGTCGAGTTGTCCGAATTCGGGGTTACTTTCGAGCCGAGACAAACTATCAAAGCCCAATGCTTGGCGGATTTCATTGCCGAGATGACTCCTGGAGCTACAGAACAGTGTTCCAAATGGACGCTCCATGTCGACGGATCGTCGAATTCCAAGGGCAGTGGCGCTGGTTTGTTGCTCGAGAACGACGACGGGCTGGTCGTCGAATTTTCATTGGGATTCTCCTTTCCCACCTCCAACAACCAGGCAGAGTACGAAGCGTGTTTAGCTGGCCTCACACTGGCTCGAGACTTCGGCGCTGAAGAGGTAAAGCTCAGAACTGATTCTCAGCTAGTTGTGTCCCAGATAAGTGGAGAATACCAGGCTAAAGATCCACTTCTTCAAAAATACCTCGCCCTGGTAAAGAAGAAAATGAGCGACTTCACCTCCGTGGAGATCGTACACGTTCCGAGAGAACAAAACGCCGAGCCGACATTCTGGCCCAAACTTGCCAAAGACGAGAAGCTCAGAAACAACGGTCGGTAATACAAGAAACACTGGCCAAGCCTAGCATTACCGCTGGTTGATACCACTTATGACGAGGTATCGAGGAAACTTCCGAATTCTCGCTGCGATTTCCAGGCAAGCGCCGATGATTCCCCCGATGAGCCCGACAATTGGATGACACCGATTCAAGAATTTATTCAATTCGGTCGGCTACCTGATGATGAGAAGGAAGCCACAAAATCCAAAAAGGCATCTTCGTATTCTATGATCGACCGGTATCTTATATCGAAGAGGTTCTCCACCCCTGTTGAAATGCGCGCCGACGATCCCCGAGCGCAATATACACTTGCTGAAGTGCATGAAGGCATATGTGGGCAACACCTTGGAGGACGTTCCTTGGCAAAGAAAATCCTCCGCGATATCGTTCGTGAAGAAATGCGACAAATGCCAGAGACATGGCGATCTACACTTAGCTCCTCCTACAGAGTTAACATCCCTGACATCACCATGGCCCTTTGCTTGGTGGGGTATTGATATACTGGACCTTTTCCAATGGCTCCGGACAGTGAAATACCTGGTCGTTCGCGGAGATTACTTCACCAAATGGGTTGAGGCGAGCCCTGGCGAAGATAATCGCAAAGAACTTAATTAAGTTCTTCAAAAGATATATTCGACAAGGTTCGGATTCCTGTGGTGGTCGCCACCGACAACGAACGCAATTCACAGATCGCGGATTCTCAAAGACCTTGGAAGATCTCGACATCAAACAAAGACTTCACCTCGGTAGAACACCCCCGCATTTAACGCGCCAAGCCGAAGCCGCGAATGAGTTATCTTACGAGGTCCGAGACGAAGATTGGATGAGGCCAAGGAAAATCGGGCGTAAGAGCTCCCGAGTACTGGGCGATCGAACTACTCCACATTCGACGACAGGAGAATCTCCTTTCGCCTCACATATGGGACAGAGGCCATCATTCCCGCCGAGATTGGGAACTTAGTTGGAGAACCTCGCATCCCCAGAGTAGCATTGACAACCGTCCGAGTATACGAGAAGAACTCGACCTCCTTGACGAATGCAGGAGCTTGCGGCCTCGAGGTCGCAGAAACAGAAAATCGCGGCAAGATACAACCGTGTTGTACCTAGGGAATTCATGCCTGGAGACTTAGTTCTTCGACGAATGATGTTGGCCTGAAGAACGCCACACAAGGGAAACTTGCACCCAATTGGGAAGGCCCGCATGCATTGTCGCAAAGACAGTCACCGCCTACACACCTCGAGACATCGCAAGGACAAAGAAATTCCAAGAACTTGGAACGCAAAGAAAGATGAAGAAATATTATAGTTGAAACAAATGTATCCTAAACACATAAATGTGAAGCAATGAAGTATGATTGGAGAAATACGCAACCAGCATTTATTTATTATCAAAGCCTTGTGCATTGGCACAAGCATCTGATGTAGAGATCGACCTCGTGCCGAGACCGCGTGCACGAGCTCGTGATAAAAGCCTTGTGCGTTGGCACAAGCACCTGAGATCGACCTCGTGCCGAGACCGCGCGCACGAGCTCGGGATAAAGCCTTGTGCGTTGGCACAAGCACCTGATGAATCGACCTCGTGCCGAGACCGCGCGCACGAGCTCGGGATAAAGCCTTGTGCGTTGGCACAAGCACCTGATGAATCGACCTCGTGCCGAGACCGCGCGCACGAGCTCGGGATAAAGCCTTGTGCGTTGGCACAAGCACATGATGAATCGACCTCGTACCGAGACCGCGCGCACGAGCTAGTGATAAAGCCTTGCGGCGCTGGGCACAAGCACCGATGAAGAGATCGACCTCGTCTGAGACCGCGGGCACGAGCTACCGATGAAGAGATCGACCTCGTCGAGAGCGCGCCACGAGAGCTTCTGGGATAAAGCCTTCGCGCGCTGGCACAAGCACATGATGAATCGACCTCGCGTCGAGACCGCGCGCACGCAGCTCGTGATAAAGCCTTGTGCGCTGGGCACAAGCACCGATGAAGAGATCGACCTGCGTCGAGACCGCGCACGAGCTACCGATGAAGAGATCGACCTCGTCTGCAGACCGCCGCACGGTAGCTCAGGATAAAGCCTTGTGCGTTGGCACAAGCACATGATGAATCGACCTCGTGCCGAGACCGCGCGCACGAGAGCTCGGGATAAAGCCTTGTGCGTTGGTACAAGCACCTGATGAATCGACCTCGTGCCGAGACCGCGCGCACGAGCTCGGGAGAAAGCCTTGTGCGTTGGCACAAGCACATGATGAATCGACCTCGTGCCGTGATAAAGCCTTGTGCGTTGGCACAAGCACCTGATGAAGAGATCGACCTCGTGCCGAGACCGCGGGCACGAGCTACCTGATGAAGAGATTGACCTCGTGCCGAGACCGCGTACACGAGCTCATGATAAAGCCTTGTGTCTTGCATAAGCACCTGATGAATCGACCTCGTGCCGAGACCGCGCGCACGAGCTCGGGATAAAGCCTTGTGCGTTGGCACAAGCACATGATGAATCGACCTCGTGCCGAGACCACGCGCACGAGAGCTCGGGATAAAGCCTTGTGCGTTGGCACAAGGACATGATGAATCGACCTCGTGCCGAGACCGCGTGCACGAGAGCTCGGGATAAAGCCTTGTGCGCTGGCACAAGCACCTGATGAATCGACCTCGTGCCGAGACCGCGCGCACGAGCTCGGGATAAAGCCTTGTGCGTTGGAACAAGCACATGATGAATCGACCTCGTGCCGTGATAAAGCCTTGTGCGTTGGCACAAGCACCTGATGAAGAGATCGACCTCGTGCCGAGACCGCGGGCACGAGCTACCTGATGAAGAGATTGACCTGCGTCTGAGACCACGCATACGAGCTCATGATAAAGCCTTGTGTCTTGCATAAGCACATCAAGCCTCGTGGTCGAGAACTGCCTCGCCAGACGTGGAACACGAAGGTCCCGAACGAACTAATGAACAAGCACGACATGACGACACTTGCGCTTCTTCTTAACAAGGACGTCGAACGCCGACATCAACGAACCCGACAAAGAAGTCACCACCTCGACATTCGAGCTAGCGACTTGGGGCAATCGCTCGATCGGGCCGAGGCCCAATCCGGATCCAACATTTACAGGCCCAACGGCTTCCTCAAGGCCACATCGTCCCGCTGTGCCTCTCCGCCTTCCCTCAACGTGGCCGACTAACGGCTTTGTGCATTAATGAGATTTAATGCCGACTTCCGGGTTTCACGGACGGTTACACAACGACGATGTAGTCTCGACTCATATTTAAAGAAGACCGCGTCGAATCTGGCCGAGGTAATCATCTTTCTACCACCTCTTACTCACCTCGACACACACCGACTGAGCGCCGAGTGTTTGCAGGTACACCACCCAACCCGCCGTCGTCCTCCGTCGCGAGCACAACCGCACCGCTTCCCTCCGGTCATCCTCTGAAGTTCTGTTCAGAACAGGTAACCTTTTTCGAAAGGATGTTGTAGGGTGCTAATACCTTCCCTACACATAATCGACTCCCGAACCCAAATCTGGTCTCAAGGACCATTTTTCTTCAAAAAAGGTTTTTCCAATATTTTCCCTATGAAATAAATTATTGGTGGCGGCTCCATTAAACTCGAATAAATCCCTCCTGATTTTTCGGTCGCTACAGTGATTTTCGCAAAAAAGGGGGGAAGAAGCTTTAGGGAGGTGGGGGCATAAAAGGTGAGGGTTCAAGATTTTTCTGTGTTTCATTCTCCCAAAACTTTCATCCTTCTAGATTTTTAGAGTAGTCAAAATCATTCAATTTTGAAGGAAAATAAAAAATTTCCCGAGAAATGGGAATCAGATCAAGGGAAAGTTTATTCTTTTCCATCTTCGAGTGTTGTGATTGAAGAGAGAAACGAGGACTGCACTCACGATGTTTTCCTTTCCTCTCGGCCACATCTTTCGTGAATACCTTTACGGAGTTTTTGCCTTCTGTGGGAATCAGGTAACATGTTCGATTCCCACAGAAGGCAAAAAATCCGTAAAGGTATTCATGAAAGATGTGGGCGGGGGGACGGAGAAGATCGTAAGTACAGTCCGGTTGCTGATGTAGGCCGGGCTGTTACATAGCGGGGCTACTGATTAGCGTAATTGTGTTTCAAATTAGGATTTTCAGTATATTGATGAAGTGTCCTATGTTGTTCCTTCTGGAAAACCCTTCTAATTTTTTTATAGATAAGATACTTCGAATTAACACTCTAAGAGCATCAGGAGAGAAGGGGATGAGTTTTGCACACTTGGTGATTAAGGTTATACCCCATGGTGATTTTCGCAAAAAAGCGGGGAAGAAGCTTTAGGGAGGTGGGGGCACAAAAGGTGAGGGTTCAAGATTTTTCTGTGTTTCATTCTCCCAAAACTTTCATCCTTCTAGATTTTTAGAGTAGTCAAAATCATTCAATTTTGAAGGAAAATAAAAAATTTCCCGAGAAATGGGAATCAGATCAAGGGAAAGTTTATTCTTTTCCATCTTTGAGTGTTGTGATTGAAGAGAGAAACGAGGACTGCACTCACGATGTTTTCCTTTCCTCCCGGCCACATCTTTCGTGAATACCTTTACTAAGGCCACCACAATGCCTTCTTCACAACTGATTGTATTTCCAACTGATTGCAAAGATCTTCTCTTTTCATGATCTCCAGCAAAATCTGAGTATACAAACCTCAACACTCCACCTGGATTCTGACCCTCTCTCCCATACTTCAGTCCCATTTTTGCAGTTCCTTTTAAGTACCTCAATATGTGCTTCACAGCAAGCCAATGCTGATTTCCAGGATTTTCCTTGTATCTGCTGACTAACCTGACAGCATAGGCTAAGTCAGGCCTAGTGCACACCATGGCATACATCAAGCTCCCAACAGCACTAGCATAAGGCACTTTCTCCATTTCTTTCTGTTGCTGACTTGTGGATGGACAATATGCACTAGACAGCTTGAAGTGTGAAGCAATCAGAATATTAATTAGAATATTAGCAAGCTTTGTCTCCATCATGCTAAACTTTCCTAGCATTTTGTTGATGTAATTTCCTTGAGTAATGAAAATAGAACCATCCTCATGCTACCTGGTTATCTCCATGCCCAGAATTCTTCTAGCTTGACCTAAATCCTTCATTTCAAATTCTTCCTGCAGTAGACCTTTTAATTTCTGTATCTCAGCCTTGTTTCTAATTGCAATTAGCATATTATCTGCATACAAGAGTAGATAAATGTAATCACTATAATTTATTCTCTTGTAATAGACACAACTATCATTATTACTCCTCTTGTACTCAATGCTTATGATGTAGTTGTCAAACCGTTTGTACCATCGCCTTAGTGATTGTTTCAATCCATAGAGAGACTTTGAAGGAGACACACCTAATTCTCCTTTCCTTGAACCTCAAATCCTTCTGGTTGTCTCATGAATATTTTCTCTTCAAGCATACCATGCAAAAAGGTTATTTTCACATCCATTTGCTCAAGGTGAAGATCAAATTGTGCAACCAATGTAAGTAACACTCTAATGGAGCAGTGTTTTATAATAGGAGAGAAAATCTCATTAAAATCCACACCTTCTCTTTGAGTATAACCCTTGGCCACTAACCTGGCCTTGTACCTTGGAGGATCCTTGTTTGAATTGCCTTCTTTCCTCTTGTAGATCCATTTACAACCCACCAACTTAGCATCTGCAGGTTTTTGTACTAGCTTTCATGTCTTATTCTTGTATAAGGAATCCATTTCATCAATCATAGCAGCCTGCCACTACTGAGGAACCTTGCATCTCACTGCTTCTCTGTAATTTCTAGGTTCTTCATTGGTGAATGCTATAGCGCTTGTTAGAGCATATACAGTCACACCATCATCATGTCCATATCTGTTAGGAGGTTTGATAACCCTTCTAATTATGTTCCTGCACAGCAGATATTCTGGTTCTATTTCACTGCCAGAATCATCAAGCTTCGCCTCAAAGAACTTGCTCTCGATTCTGAGTAACTTGCTCACCAGCAGCCTTGGTAACCTGCTCTTGTAACTCCACCTCAAGTTGATGATCTTCCTTCCTTAAAGTGTCCCTAAGAACCTCACTGACTTGCTTTCCTTTGATCAGTTCTGACTCCTTGAAAACAATATCCCTACTGATTATGCACTTCTTTCCTTCTAAGGACCATATCCTGTAACCTTTGACACCATCCGGATACCCTATGAACAAGCCTTTCTTTGCCCTTGGTTCATGTTTTCCTTCACTCACATGGTAGTAAGTTGGACACCCAAATATCCTCAGCATTCCATAATCAACAGCCTTCCCATTCCACACCTCTTGAGGTGTTTTAAACTATAGTGCAGTAGAAGGACTTCTATTTATGTGGTAGCAAGCTGTATGGACAGCCTCACCCCAAAAATTCTTGGAAAGCTTAGCAATAGATAACATACATCTAACCCTTTCCAATAATGTCCTATTTAACCTCTCAGCCAAGCCATTTTGCTGAGGAGTTCTACTCATTGTGTTATTCCTATATATTCCATGATTTTTACAATACTGGTTGAATTCATCATTGCAAAATTCTAAACCATTGTCAGTTCTTAAAGCCTTTACCTTCTTATCACATTGATTTTCAACTCTAGTTTTCCATTCAACAAAAGTTTTTAATGCTTCATCTTTGGTTTTTGAACAAATAGATCCATACTTTTCTGCTAAAGTCATCTACAAAGGTTATGAAGTACCTTTTTCCACCATGAGTAGGTATTCTAGATGGTCCCCACAAATCTGAGTGGATGTATCCCAGCTTCTCTTCAGTTTTGTGAATGGCAGCAGTGAACTTGATCCGAGTTTGTTTCCCAAAAACACAATGTTTACAGAATCCTAGACCTTGAATCTTGTCTCCACCTAGCAACCCTTGTTTCTGCAGTTCCTTCAGCCCTTTTCTCACTCATGTGCCCGAGCCTTTGATGCCAAAGTTCTATCTTGTCTCTGCTAGATGTTTTGGTAATATTTACAGCACCAGTAACCATATTTCCTCGCAGCACATAGAGGCAATTCTTTCTTCTTTCTCCCTTCATTACCATCCTGGATCCCTTCATAACTTTGAGCACTGAATTCTTAGCCTTGTAATTGAAACTAGCTTCTTCAAGAGTCCCAAGAGATATCAAACTTCTCTTGAGATCTGGCACATGCCTCACTTTGGTCAAGATTTTCTCTGTACTATCAGTGAACTTCAGCTTTATGGTGCCAATTCCAATGACACTGCATGTGGCATTGTTTCCCATCACCACTTGACCTCCAATGAATGGTTTGTAATCAATGAAACATTCTCTAACAGGACACATGTGGTAGGAGCACCTTGAGTCCATCACCCATTCGGTTTCATCTTGACAGTTTGTAGCAACCAAGAGCTCAGAGCTCTCATAACCATCAGAGGCAACCGAGGCATCTGCACTTTCATCTGAATTGTGCTTCTTCTTGAATTTTCAATTAGGCAATCTTTCTTGAAGTGACCTTCTTTATGATAAATGAAACACTTGAATTTTGTCTTTGATTTTGATCTGGATCTGTTCTTCCCTTTTCCCTCTTTCTTTTCACTCTTTCCTCTAACCATGAGATTCTCACCTGACTCAGATTCTTTCCCCTCTGTTTTCTTGGACAATTCTTTGGCCATTAGAGCAGCTTTAACATCTTCTAGAGATATGGAATCTCTGCTATATATCAGTGTATCTGATAAAACCTCATAAGAGCTTGATAGAGACCGAATTAAGAGTAGTGCCTGATCCTCATCCTCCAATTTCACATCAATGTTCTCTAGGTCAAGAATCAACCTATTGAACTCATCAATGTGATCTGCAATTGAAGTTCTCGATTGCATCTTAAAGGTATACAATTTTTGCTTGAGATAGAGCCGATTTACTAAAGTCTTGGTCATATAAAGATTCTCAAGCTTGAGCCATATTGCCGCAGCGGATTTTTCTTTTGACACTTTCTTGAGAACCTTATCTCCCAAACACAAGATTATAGCACTATGAGCCTTGTTCATAAGATCTTTCCTCTCCCTTTCTGTGAGTGTGCCCGGAAGCTTCCTCTCCCTTTCCAGCACATCTTCAAGACCCTGTTGAACCAGTAATGCCCTCATCTTCATCCTCCACAGAGCAAAGTCATTCTTTCCATTGAACTTCTCAATGTCGTACTTCGTCATGGCCATCAATCTTCCTCCTCTCCGATAGCTACTAATACCAATTGTTGAAACTTGTGTCCAAGATTGACACAAACGTAGGACCTAACAAGAGTAATCAAGATCGAATGCAATCAATGAACAAAATTATGCAGAAACATTAATGAAACAGTAAGCAAGTTTAAGGGAACACACACACCAAGAATTGATTACGGAGTTCGGCCAAATAGATGCCTACGTCTCCGGGATTTTGCACCAGCTTAGTCCAACTTTATTGGAGAGCCAAATCAAGGTTACAATGAGTATTGCTTTCCCTTTCCTCTCCCTATGATGCACACCCCTTGATCCCAATTACACCCGAGAGTATCCTCCCAGAACTCACTCACAGTGATTCTCTCACCCTCTCAGTCTTTGTAATCTCTCAAGCTTGTGTGTTCTCACTTCAATTACCTAATGCTCTCTCTGAGTTATGCTTATATAGGCATACTGCAGAACAACCGAGCCACTAGCACAGAGGGATCGGGAAAAACAAAACAGAAAGTAACTAACTTAACAAATTAGCTAACCACCTAGCTAACTAACTCCCAAAACAGAGAATTAACTGAACTGCCACATCAGCAACACCCTTCTATAATGTTTATTGTTTCTTGTCATTGGTATTATAATGGGTATGTGATGATATACTACTTAAATTATTCGAACTGAAAGTTGAAATTACTTACCGGAAGGCTACTCAATTAAGTGTACAACACCTAAATGATGAAATGCATGCTTGATATTTTGTGTTTCTCATTTCAAGGTTTTTTGCGCTGGGTTAAGGTTGGAAAGAGTTGAAAAAATGATGTGGGATAATGGGTAAATGCATGCTTGTTATTTTGTGTTTCTCATTTCAAGGTCTTTTGCTGGGTTAAGGTTGGAAAGAGTTCTGAAAAATGATGTGGGACAACAGGTTATGGCGTAATGACAATCGGTATTTTCAATCAAGAGAATTTGTGGCAGCCACAACTTCACCATTGGTCGTCTCAAATCATGCAATGGCAGAGGAATGGCAACTATGACAAAGAACGATGGACACTAAGGGTGGTTCGGGAAAAGGGCGACTTCCTGATGACAACATTTGCCTTCAGTGCTGCCACTAACAATTGAGTGTGCACAAAGGGCCAGAGTGCGCAAAGGGGGAGATTGGTAGGGGCAAAGGGGATGGGAGCAAGGTGGCAGTAGAGAGATAGACAAATGCGTTGAAGATGGCGCGGTGGAGAGAGTGACATAGATGAAGGAAGAAGGGAAAAGAAAAAAAAATTGGTGGAGACAGTGCACCGTACTACTGTGTAGATGATATTGATCCAACCGTCTAGATTTAACAACATTGTTTGCCTTTGATGGGCCACCTATAGCAATGGTCCACGTTATAAGTAGCCTTATTCGGCAGCTGAAATACCATTTTATAGTTTTGACGGAGTCCAAGTCGGTACATTATAACAAGATGATACATCGACATTTATTTATTTATTTCTCTTCCTTCTCTTTTAAAAATCCTAGGTACCTTTCCATAAAAAATAAAAATAAAAATAAAAAAATCCTAGGTACTAGTTTTGTCAACAAAAAAATTATTATTCTAGGTCCCATGTGATTTCTTTGACATGAATTGTTTGTCTTAATCTTAATCTTAATTATACACATTTTGCAATGTTGGTTTTGGCAAAATTTTATATATAGCGATATACTGAGTCTAAACATGCATCGCTCTCGTTGAGAACTGTCTCGTTATCAGTCAGAGAGAAACATTTCACATAATGGCTCTAAGACTCAACTTTGACAGAGAAACAAACCAGGTTTCGTCTTCTTCCGATTGAAAATCTTTATATATATTTTGAGTAAATTACACTTATTTTGCTGAAAGTTTTATAACATGGCATTCCACTCTAGCTAATTAAACATGATTGGATTACATTTGGAAACGGCACGAGGGAGTATCTTGAATCCTTAATCAGTGGTTTTTAATTATATAGTCTACTTGTTGCGGTTTTGATTTTTTTTTTATAGGCAAATGTTAATTGTTAGTAATTGTTAAAAATGTTAGTTTCTCGGGTTTGAACTCGGGACCTCCAGCTTACACTTCTTCAGTGTCCTTTAGATCATCAACCAAGCTACCTACTTGATAAATAAATTGCTGTTGTGAGTTGTTGTCCTGCTTAGTATTTCACATTTGTGCAATCACAGATATAAAATGTCATCGTATAACTTTTTCAACGGTTTTTCTAACTTGTACAATCTTGCAAACGATAAAAATTATTAATTGCTCATTTTTCCTTATTAATTATCTAATTTCTTCCTATTTTGTGGGCGGAGATATATTACATAAATATGAATATATAAAATAAAAAGGAAAGTAAATAATTAATAAGAAAAAAAAGTGAAAAATTAATGATTCTTATCGTGTGTAAGGTTGTACACGTTAAAAAAATCCTTGTTTCAAATTTCAATTTCAGTTCATGAGAACCTTTCTTTTCTTTGTTGGCGATCTGGTGGCTATAGTCATTGGGTTTAGAGTGTGTATAATATTTGGAATTTGCTTTTATTGTGGTGACATGCTATATATAAATTTTATTATTTTCTGTCTCTAAATTTTCGTTGCTGTTTCAGTTTATTTTAGTAGTGTTTTGCACACTTGGTGATTATTATGGTTATACCCTCTTTTGATCATCAATTTAACTCCTTTGCTTCGAGGAGGAAAGATGAAATACTTTGCTTAATCCCATCAATAAATAATATATATAGATTTTTTTTCCAACTTGTGTCGCCATTTATGAAATTAATTATATCAAGCTCTTCACATCTTCTCTTACTGGATTACTCTGCCTCCTTACAGGTACTTTTCACAGAGAATTCTTGTGTGAAGGCAGTGATACTAAACAGACCTAGGAAGCTAAATATCCTAAACTACGAAATGGTAACTTCATGAACTTATACTCATGTATCTTAAATTACCCAACACTCAGTCTACACTTTGTTTATTTAGAGGGACAATGATAACAAAGATGTTGGTGGAGAGAATATGATAATATGTATATTCTTTTGTTTAACTATGTTTTTAATCCCTATTAAATTACGACTTATTCAAGTTTAGTTTCTATAAAAATTTTATCTATTTTTAATCCATACTTTTTACAAAACTGCATGTTTTTTAGTCTGTTCCTCGAGACTAAAAACATGCTGAAAGACTAAAAACATGCAATTTTGTAAAAAGTGGGGATTAGAAAAGTATACAATGGTTAAATTTGAAAAGTCGTAATTTAATAGAGACCAAACATATTTAACCTTATATTTTTTAATTTTGTTGTGGAGATAAATATAAAAAGAGTTAATTGCACTTTTAGTCGATTAGGTACTGCGATTGTGCAATTTTAGTACCCAAAGTTTCAATTGCGCGAACTGGGTCTTCTAAGTATTGCGATTGTGCAAATTTAGTCTCACAAATTCCAATTGCGCAATTTGAATCCTCCAGTTGTTGGGCCGTGCGATTCTGGTCCCTCTTGTCATTCAATTTCTAATCGAAAATGTTGATATGTCGCATGTGAATATGACCTAACACATAACTTAGTCTAGGTGGCATGTTAGTAGGCTTCAAAATAAATAAAAAACCTTTACAATATTTTCGGTTCTAAACTGAACGACAATTGAATGAAGGAACAAAAATTACATAAATACGATACTTAGAGGACACAATTTGCTCAATTAGAACTCGAGGGACCAAAATTGCTCTATTGTGATACTTAGACGACCCAATTCACTCGCCTATAACTTAGGGAAACAAAGTTGCACAATCACAATACGTAGGGACCAAAAATGCAATGAAGTCATATAAAAAATATGACACCCAGATAATTATTTTCTCGCCTCGCTTGATAAGAAAATGAAATAAAAAAAAGACATAAGGAGGAATGAAATTATATATTCATTAATTTACTAATCTACGTACCATTACTCTAATAAAATGTAAAAGTAATTTAACACTAATATATTTTCTTGTTTTTGTTTTCTATCCAACCAAATAAGATAAAAGAAGTTTCCATATTTCTTTATTTTTTTCATCTAAATAATATGTAAAATCATCATATTTTCTTTTGTATTTATTTTCTTGTTATTCATTTACCATCCTCTCTTTTTTGCCTGCATCCAAATAGACCATTACCGTTGAGAGCTCAATTTGTTAATTATTAAACCCTTTCCATATGCTAACCGCAGGGACGCTACTAATCAAGGATCTGTTGAGTCAATCATGAATTAATGTTAATAAAATTAAAAGAAAAGCAAATATATTTTTGTAATCGTAAGAGATTGATGGTGCCTTCTTTTACTGTATTTTTGCAGATTGGTCAAATCAAAAAGAATTTAGAGTTATATGAGAATGATTCTTCAGTCAGGCTTGTGATATTGAAGGTAAAGCATCCGGGGAATGATTCTTCTAATTTCTCAATAATCTTTGTTCCACTCATCGGGGAAATACCCATATCAGGATGATTAGACATACCTCATTTTCCATGTCTCTATAATTCTCATTTTACCCCTCGCTCCAACATCACTCGAATGGATTTGTCGTTTGGCCCACTCTAACCTTTGGGATAAATAGACTAAGCCTAGTGCTTATTTTTTGGACATTAGTAAATACGCCCCAATTGCATACACCCGGTTTGGGAATATATTTTCGAAGGTGTACCAGTTTGTTTCTTGGAAATATATTTTCGGACAAAGGGTGTATCATACATATCAAATTATATCGTTTAGAAATATATTTTTGGACCGGTGGGTGTATGTTACTAAAATCGAAGGGTATATTTACTAAAACCCTTTTTTTTAACATCAGGACGAGTGCTTGACCTGAGAACAACTTGCATCCAAACCCTTTATAATTTCTTCGCTTTAATCAGACTCTGACAGTGAACACAATGAGCTATTTTATTCAGTTATAGGACAGGCCCAAGGGATACGCTAGTAAAGCCCTTGCATTAGACATTTGATTTGTTTTAAAAAAATTTATTAATACCTACCTGCCAAGGCCCTTAAAATGTATTAGGTCTCACTTTACCACAATTAACAACCAACAACCAACTCTTTACATGTTGTAGTATACAATATTGTTTTAAGCCTCACTTTTTGTTAGCTCGACCATGTTCAGTTAAATATTATTTTGATCTGTTTATTAATTCAGGTTTTTATTGGCCGAAACGAGCTGCCTATTAAGTTAAATGTTTAAATTACTTAATATACATGAATGTATGATTAATTTTCATCTTAACAAATTTGTCACTTCCCTCTCTTTTCTGATGTTAATTAGGGTAATGGGAAAGCTTTCTGCGCAGGCGGTGACGTAGTATCAGTAATTGCGTCTTCACTTGTAGGTACAAATTAGCAACAGAAAAAATGTTTGCTATCATGTTACAAGCATTTTTGAGATTATGTTGTTACATAATTAAATACTTTTACAATCCTTAACTATATGAATGAAATTAACCAGGACACTGGACTTATCCTAGTAGCTTTTACAAGAAACAGATTACTTTGGACCATTTGATAGCGACTTACAGAAAGCCGATGGTGAGTTTGTTATGTCTTGTTGGAAGTCTCACATGAAAGAATGAGATGACCTGATTAGTGATTATAAGTTGAGGCAATCCTCATCTCATGAGTTAGCTTTTGTGGTTGAGCTAGGTCCAAATCTAACTTCCAATACGTCTCAAAAGTTAGTCTGATTCATTGTTATAGGAATCACTCATTTTGGTAGTTTTGTCTCACTTGTTGTGGAATTAGGTCTCTCTCATAAATGGAGTAGTCATGGGAGGAGGAGCAGGTCTGTCTATGAACACAAGGTTTAGGATTGTGACGGAAAATGCTGTAAGATTCTCTTTCTTTTTCCCGTGCTCACAGAGTAATTTGATTATTGTAGCTAAAGTTTTCTAGTCTAGAGGAGAGATCAAAGGTAGTGTTTGCCATATGTCAACACCATGACTAAGTAAATTTACCACCTAAGATAGTGTTTGCCATAAAATTATAACTAAACAAGTAAAAAAAAATTAAAATAAAATTTCTTTCAGAAAAAATATAGTGAAAACTAAAATTTGATATCAATTACATTGAGAACAATTTCTAAATTAAAGTTTCTAGATTTGAAATTTGAAATAAATTATATAGAACATATTGCATAAAATTTCGAATTTAAATTTTAAGCTTATGTTAAATGATAATTATATTTTGTATAGCAATCCAAAATTTTTATTTATCTTAGTTATATTTCAAAAATTAAAATTTTATAATTTTATAAAATATAGCAAGTCTAGTAATTAGTTTTTTAAAATTTAAAATTTAGAAGTAAATTATCATTAATTAAAATTCTAATATCAATTTTCTAGATTTGAAATAAATTATATTGAACAATAATTCAAAATTAGTTTTTAAATTTATATTAATCGATAATTATATTTTGAATAATTATATATAATTTAAATTAATTTTACTTTAAAATATATTTATAAATCAAAATATGCTCAATTGAAAATATTGTGAATGATTTAGGTGGTGACACGTGACATAAAAATATTATTATTTAATAAATAAAATATACAATATTTGAGATTTTAAAATTTGAAAGAATGAATGGTTTAGGCGAAAATTGAAAACCCTATTTTTATAATATATAATAGAAATTGTTAATTGATGAGTTTAAAGAACAATGTATTGCTATTAATATACTTCATATTTTATTATTCTCCAAAGTATAATTATGACACGTATTGCCTACAGTATTTCCTCTTTAATATGCATGCTTAAGGACTTGTGAATATCACTCATTTCTTTTAAAATACAAAAAACCAAAAGTTTTAATTACCCCAAAATTTACTGACAGTAGTGAGGAGCATTTTTATGGCTATTTGTTTAGTGTTATCGAATATTTGCAGGTATTTGCTATGCCTGAGGCATCTATAGGACTTTTTCCGGATGTGGGTGCAAGTTACTTCCTCTCTAGACTTCCCGGCTATTTTGGTAATTAGATTCTTCTTATATATAGTAGTTTATATTCATGAAGTCTTAAATAAGGTTAATGAAAAAAAATGAAACGCTCTTGTTTAAGTTAGCTATTTGAAGTTTCTATTGGGAATCAGAGGATGAGCTAGGTCGGAGAGGAAGGAGAAAAAATTCAGCCCCGGTCCAACACTGAGGCCTAACATCTGATCCAGTGTCATTTTAATTCTGTTTTTCACTTTTTCTTAGATTTCAACAAAAGAAACTAATCGACATCATAATAACAACAAAATACCGCAGATAAAAAATTCAATTCCCTATTAAAAACATTATTTAAGTAACTTAAAGACACCACAATTTGGTTTCACCACAATTTGGTTTCACCGTTAACACACCCAGGGACGGAGCCAGTATTTTGGCTTCACAGGGGTCAAGATAAAAACATGACTTAGTTAAAAAAAATTAAATTTTCACATGTATAACATATGTAAAAAAAATTAATATATAACTAATATTTTTTAATATTTTTTATATTTAAAAGGAATCAATAATTGAATAAACAGTCATTTGGTCCTAAATGTGTGAGATGTTACCACTATAGTCTCTAAATATATCAAAACTATAAAAAAAAAAAATTCCCGAACGTGTCTTTTGTTAGTCAGTTTGGTCCTCTAATGTGTCTTTTATTAGTTAGATTGGTCTTCAAATGTATCTTTTGTTAGTCAGTTTGGTCCCTAAAATTACTAAAAAAAGACACAGTTGGGGATGTTTTTGAAATTTCGACACATTTAAAACTATAGCGACCCAAAATGACTATTTACTCATGACCAATGTTATTAAAATCGGACCGAACCGAACCGGACGGTCCGACCGATCCGACCGTGACTCGCTAGTGTAAACGGTTTGGTCAGTCCTAACAAACCGGTGGTCTCAAAGAACAGGGAAAAAACCGGCGGACCCACCTTGAACCGGCCAGAATCGGAATAACCAAGAAACCGGGCCCGGTTTTGCATAACCATCCGGTCCATAAAAATACACAAAAATTATTTTTTCCCTTGCGATGCGAAAACACTCAGAACTCAGAACTCAGAAGAACCAAACCTTCATCTCTCCTTTTCTTTCCTCCTGTTCGCACTTCGCAGCGCCGCACTGTTGTAGCACCGCCGTTCGAAGCGTCGCACTGTCGCAGCACTGTCGTTCGAAGCGCCGCACTGCCGCAGCACCGCCGTTCGCAGCGTTTTCGTCTATGCTTCTCCTTTTCTTCTCTGATCTCTGCTTTTCTCATGCTCTCTGCGTTTTCGCGAAGATGAAGAGAGAAAAGAAAAAAAAAACTGAAGAGTTTGGTGAGACTTGAGAGAAAGAGAGAGAGAGAAGATGGGGTAGATAGGCTTATTAGACAACAAATATGGTCAAAGAGAGCCACTTTTTGGTTTTTAGTCAGAGAGAGCCACTGAGTTGTCTCGATCTCATACCATCTTTCTTTTATTTTTTTAGTTTTTTCCCTGCTTCACTCACTAGAGATAGTGTGGCATCGAAATTTGGGGAGATAAAAATAAGAGATAAGAAAGATATACAAAAAAGTAAAAACAAATTGTGAAAAAAAAAACAAAAATGAAAGCATTTTAACTAATAGTTGAAATAAAAATGAATATAAATCATATTTATAAAAATGTTGGGCAAATTAATACCTATGAAGTTTATTTATTTATTTTATTTATTTAATTAATTATCATCCGGTTCAACCGATGGTTCAACCGGATGAACCAATTGAACCATGACCCGAAGGTATCGCCGGTTCGATCTCCAGTCTGGTTTTTAAAATATTGCTCATGACATGGATACATAAATAAACACATATATGGAATAACTGGTATAATAGAAATAATACAAACATACATAATACTATTAGAACATTAGAATTAAAAAAATATCAGGGCCCAAGCCCTTGATTAGCTACTCCTGCGTCCGTCCGTGAACACACCCCCATCAGTGCTAGTGTGCCACCCTCATGTCCGTTTAATTATTTACAAGCAGTCTTGAAGTGTAGAAGTGAATGAAACTATGCAGAAGAGGATACACACAAAAAAAAAAACAGAAAACGTAATCAAAGTTAAAAAAATAACTATCAAGTGGCAACAATTTCTGTAGGTATTAAATAACAAAATATGAATAGTTCTCAAAATACAGGAAATCAGCCAATTGGCAACAAATTAAATATGATGAATCAGAATGATAAGACCAAATAGTATAGTGGATAACACCAAGAAATATAGCACATTCTTTGTTTATTAAATAAAATGGACTATTCTTTTTAATTTTAAGACAAGATACCACTGAATTTCAAGATCCAAAATGGTTAAATTACATCTAAATGGGATTCCGAGTGACTCGAACACATACACACGTGGTTAAGAGCATTGAGATCAGCCAACCAAGCTAGACAAAGATGCTGTTAACCAAAAACCTTTAGTTGATTATATTAAGTAAGAACAAATTTCGAGGCTTTTTCATATAAAAAAATAAATATTTCGGTGTCTAAAGCCCTTGTTTTAGTAGCTTGGGCTCTGGGCTGGCCCTGGGAAAAGTAAGCATGTGAGCTTGAATGAGATAAAGAATACTAATAAAAGGATGTGAAATGCGAGATATATGTGTGGTATTTATAGTAACTAATCACCTAACTAATCCTTACAAACTAATTGATCCTGATTGAATTATTTTCCGTAACAACCACCCCTCAAGCTGATGGGGTGGTATTGTTGTTCTGCACTCATCGCCATTCGAATTGTCGTCTTCATCATTGTTTGAATCATCATTGTCTAAATCATTGTTCTCTGCTAGTAAAGATAAGCTCACCGTAAAAGAAAGAAGTGATGGCTTCTCCATCTTTGCTCTCTTCCATAAATGACAAATAATGGAGCAAGTCATATGATGAAGCATGGTGGATTAAAGAGCACAGTAAAATGCTTTTTGTGTTGGATAGCATAAAGGAGTTTGGTCATGGTGTCAAAACGTGGAAAGTATCGCTGATACCATGTTGGAAATCGGAGGATGAGGGGAGAAAACATAACGATAAGTTTGAGAGCTTGAATGAGAGAAAGAATTCTCATAAAAAATCATATCAAAAAGATGTGAAATATGAGATACTTGTGTTGTATTTATAGTTTTTTTTACAATGGCAAATAATTATATATTAACTAGAGCACTAAGGGTGCTCCAACCCAGCCAAACAAAACAAGAGAAACTAAAAGAAGGTCAAAGGTGAGGACAAACCCAACACCAACAACCCAACAACCAGTAAAAACACCCTACTGGGCAGCCGAACACTAGCTCCAAACAATACGCCTAAAAGGGTCAAAATACCACTCATAATACAAACATGAGGAGGTCTTACCCCTAGCCAAAAACCATCTCCATGACAAAGACCTAATACGATCAACTACACAAGAAAAACAATAACCTTGGAGGGAGCAAAACTTTTCCAAACCTTGCTTAGGATCGAAATATCCTGGTTAGGTGTGCAAGACAACCGTGAAGAACGCTCTGAGAGGAATCTATATACCAAAGAAATAGAGAACATACCAGAAGGGTTTCTGATCCAGGTCCAACGACCCGCCTCTGCTGAAAGAGTAGAAGATGTCAACATGTACTAAGGTCAGCTGCTAAGGTCTCTTCCTAGGAAAATAGTCATCTCCTCCAAGATAGAACACAGATCCAAGTACCAGACTCCCAACAATAACATCTGGATCTGCGGCAGCTGAGAAGAGCCTAGGGAACCTGTACCAAAGTGAAAGATCATCGAACCAAATATCATTCCAGAAAGAGGTAGACCGCCCATCCCCTACCATCCTCCTAACACTACCCGAGAACCAATCTATGCCCTAATCCCCTGCTCCCCTAACCAGACAAATATTTTTCTACCACGCTGATACTACATAAGGAAGCCTTAGATCCATAAAGTTAGACACCCTCGTAACATTTCGACCATACTTCGAGACCAAAACCCTGCACCACATCGCATCCCCTCCTAACAAGCGCCTTCTCCATTTTCCTAGCAAACTAAGATTGACCCCCCTAAGATCTCTCACCCCAG
This sequence comes from Calophaca sinica, assembly GCA_037113605.1. Classification (NCBI taxonomy): domain Eukaryota; kingdom Viridiplantae; phylum Streptophyta; class Magnoliopsida; order Fabales; family Fabaceae; genus Calophaca; species Calophaca sinica. The sequence continues at coordinate 71,867,274 of CM073737.1, read as the reverse complement.
TCCCCCCACACTTTGGCTTACAGATGTCTGACCACTTAATCCACAGAAACTTTTTACCCATAGGCCCCACCCCATAGGAATTCCCTCTGGATCCTAACCATTTATTTCCAAACCTTCACCGACATCTTCATAAAAGATATATAGAAGACATGAATGCTACTCAAGACTGAATTCAGGAGTATAATCCTCCCCCAAGACTAACTGATCTGTGGTGCCACCCAGTAAGCCTCCATCGAAGCACCTCAAGCATAGGTTCCCAGGTAGACTGCCGACAAGGATTAGCCCCAATTGGGAGACCGAGATACCTGAATGGTAGTATCCCAGTTTTGTAATTAAGGTATTTCACAGCTAGGGCAAGAAAGGAACCATCCACATTAACCCTAATCAAAGAACTCTTAGCAAAGTTAACCATTAGACCGGAGGCAAGCTCAAACCATCTAAATATCGCCTTCATAGCCCAAAGATTATCCACGGTATCCTCCCTAATGAAGAGGGTGCCATCTGCATACAAGAGATGGGACACCGCCAGCCTTAGATCCCCCATGGAAAGCAGTAAAGAGACGAAGGGAGAACGCTTGTCTCATGAGGTCGCTCAGGCTTTCTACCACCTAAAGGAAGACGAAAGAAGTCAAGGGATCTCCCTACTTCAACACATGCTTGATCTTGACCTTCTCTGTTGGGCTCCCATTAACTAGAATGGATAAACTCCTGGAGAACACGCGCGCGCGAATCCAAGCCCTCTAAGTATAGTCAAAACCAAAGCGCCTCATCATATAATCCAGGAATCCCCAGGTTACCGAATCATAAGTCTTATCAAAATCCACTTTGAAAAGTAAACATCATTTCCTCTTTTCTTAGCAAAATCCACCACCTCATTCTCCACCAGCACCCGATCAACAAGATTTCTCCCCTTAATGAAGGCAGACTGGTTTGCCGAGATGAGTGCATCCATGAGCTTAGCTAGTCTGGCAGCCAACACCTTGGCCACAAGATTATACAAACAACCAAGGAGGGAAATAGGTCTGTAATCCCCCAAAGAAAAAGGACAATTTACCTTAGGGATAGATTCGAAAAATAAGAAGAGAAACTCCTCAGTAGCCGTGCATTTGAGAAGAATTTCTCAAACAAAGACCCACCTCCTATCGCATCATGCCCCAGAAAGATTTAATGAAAGCGAAGTTAAATCCATCCGAGCTAAGACTCTTGTTCCCATCATAGGAAGCCACCACCACCATCAACCTCCTCGAATGAAAAGGGAGCGGAAAGAGAGGCTGAACTAGCCTCCAAAAGAATAGAAAAAATAATACTATCAAGTTGCAGCATCTCCCACTCCTCCTTATCAAAATGACACTTAAAGTATTGGGTAACCTCTGCCCGGATACATGCCACATCCTTAACCCATCCATGTGTAAGTCGTAATGTCGTAATCATATTCTTAGCACGCCGGGCCTCAGCGCATAAGTGGAAAAACCGTGTATTTGCATCCCCTTCTTTTAGCCATCGGGACCTAGACCTCTCGAAGTCGAGGCTGTCCTTGCTCTTAAGTAACATCTAAAGCTGGTGGAAATGACACTTCCTTCCATCTGCCTCAAGAAGAGTAAGCCCCACCTCCACACTCTTCAAATCAAAAGCTTTGATCTTCTCCACCAATATATGTATTGTGAGGTCCACTTCTCCAAGGACCTCCTTGTTCCATCGCTTGAGTGCCACTTTAAGTAGACCAAGAGTTATGGACTACCTCCTTAAAAGCCCTATGCTCCAACCAATGGTTGTTGAACCTAAACGGCTTCGGGCCCCATCCCCAGTAGAGTACCTGATGAGTAAGGGGCAGTGGTCCAAAATGTCAGGCTCAAGAGCCCAAATAGCCCGAGATGATTGTTCCAAACATCATAACATGTCCTGCAAGGACGGAAGTGTGCCATTATTGTGGGCATAATAAAGTTCCATAACAAAGATACAAGTTGATAATAAGCTTGCTCCCAATCATCCTTCAACTTAGCATTAACCTCTGAAGGCTTCTTAGTAAGATGATTTGAAATACGTTGACCCAAAAACCACAACTCAATAGAAGAATACCAGTTCAAATAGTTTTTACCATTCAATTTTTCAGTGGTGACGGTGGGCGATCCTTGAACGGCAAACGAGATCAAGCCATTTTTTGTAGAACCACACTAAATAACGATGCCTAGGGACTGGAAAACAGAGTCTAAATCGCAAAGAACTGCACTTGGGCCGTAGGAACAGTGACTAAAATATACCTAAAGTGGAAAAACACCAAAAACACACCGCAAACGTGGGACCCACAAGCTGGAAGGGGTCCCAAAAGAACTAGAAGAAGGAGGTGAGTCAGGCGGTACTGGTTTCGCGGCGAACAGTGGCGCGTGGTGGTCACGTGCTTCAAGGGTACTCGGACAGTGGCGGCACGTTGCGGGGCTTCTGGCGGTGAAACTTCTGGGTCTGGCAGATCGGCGGCCCGCGGCTCTAATGGTCTGCGTGTGTCTTTGTCGACGGCGACGGTAGCAGCTTTGTGAATAGTAAACTGAATGTGGTGTCCCTTGGACACCTAGAAACCAAACTAGGGTTAGCCTTGACAGCGGTTAGACCTAAAAACGAGAACTAGGATTTTAGACCTTGCTTTAGATACCATCTTAAACTGAATATTTTCTCTGTATATTTCTGTGAGAAGAATGTACATTATATAGACAAGAAACTATCCTAATCAATCCCACTAATTAAGGAAATGATCAACCAAGAAAGGAAAGTAGGAGAGTATCCCGTAAATACAATCGTGATAATAACAAGAAATATCCTAACAGAAGAATAACATATCTACTATGATAAACAATATCTCAATAGGCATAAAGAATCACAAACAATCTCCAATTTAATCTCCTCATAACGCTTTCTGACACAAACATGATCTGAATGTTACATGAGTTCTCTGTATTTTTTCACATGATGTTTCTGTCTTGAAACGTCGTCTGAACGACATTATATGATTAAGTGTTTAGCACAGTCTAACAAGCTAAGGGTCTGTTTACTTTGCGAAAACATTTTCTGTTTTCATTTTCTAAAACTTGCATTCAATTTAACTTGCTAACAAAAAGATGAGATGCTCTTAAAGTGAGTCATTGTGATGGAGAGAAGATGAAACATAGGATAAGGAGGATGCATTTCCGGAAATAATAAAAATAGTTTTTTCGGCATTTTCATTGTTTCCGGAAATGAAGACAATTGATCACTCAAAGAGTCTCTCATCTTCTTATTAGTAAGTTAAAATTAACATAGATTTTAGAAAATGAAAACTGAAAATATTTTCACAAAGTAAACAGGCCCTAATTGATCCTAATTGAATTGTTATCTGGAACAGTTTCCAACTGAAAATACAAATAGAACAAAGATCATCTGATACAAACATGCGGACCAATTAAGAAGATAAAATATATTAATATAGTACCATCTCATATTTTCCTTTGTGCATGAATATTTATCAAAAATGATTCTTCTTTCCTATGATCTTGCAGTCAACAAAAGATATTTTTAGAGTCAACGTTAACGTTTACAAACTTACAATCTATTATAGTCACCACTGATTAAATTACAATCCTTTTTTATTGTTTAATTTTGTGTAGGGGAATACTTAGGGCTGACCGGGACACGCTTAGATGGAGCAGAAATTGCAGCATGTGGTTTAGCCACTCATTTTGTACCATCCATGGTAAAACTATACTAACCATTTCTCTCGTAATGAAAATGCTTCCACGATATCTTTTTTGTGGTATTTTCCACGATAAATTTTGATTTGAAAATTATTGAGAAAAACCCAATTCTCATATTGACTAGAGATTGTTTTAATAAGAGCATATAAAGTTTGGGTTCTCTTCACCTTATGATATGGTTTTGTAGTGTTGAGTTAGACCCAAAATTTAAGATAGTATCAAAATTATCCTAGATCTGTTGTTGGGTCACATACCAAACTCAATTGTTAGAATTCAGGCATCCGAAAGGTCCCCTCAAAACCGGCTTGTGAGGGGGTGGTCTACTGACTATATAAGCTGACTTGGTCGGGCTAGTTAACCACCCGATGTGGGACTCGCAACCGCCCTCGAGGCTGGGCTCGTCACCACTGGCGAGGGCTAAGCGGCCTTATCCACACCATCGAGGCGAGCATTAGCTCACGATACCATATAAGTGCAATCTTTGATCGAGAGAAAATATAGAATGAGCATTGTGCTCTTTTCATTCAATGTTGAAGAATGATTCTCAGTCCTTTAAACATAACTGATTGAATCATATATATACAAGAGAAAGCTTGCAGGCTACGATACTGATCGAGAAAACTAACTACAAAACAGTTGTAACTAACTGTGCCACGTAAGCAGCAACTCTAACTAATTAACTCCATAATTAACCACGTGCTTCAATAAGGTTAACACCCCCCCCTCAAGCTGGAGTGAATGTTAATCAGTCCAAGCTTGGAATCAAAGGTAAGAAATGAGCTGGGTTGAAGAGCCTTGGTGAGAACATCATCGACTTGGTCTTTAGAAGGAACAGGGAGTAAATGAATGACTCCAGCATAAATTTTATCCCGCACAACATGGCAGTCAATCTCAATGTGTTTAGTACGTTCGTGAAATACGGGATTAGCAGCAATGTACAGGGCCGATTTGTTGTCGCAGTACAGAATAACAGGGGAGGGATGAGGAATGCGAAGGTCATGAAGTAAGTAGAGAAGCCATTGAGCTTCACAAGTTGCCTGGGCCAAGGCACGGTACTCGGCCTCAGAGGATGATCGAGAGACAATTGATTGCTTCTTGCTCTTCCATGAGATGAGAGAATTGCCAAGAAAAAAACAGAGGCCTGTTGTAGAGCGCCGAGTATCAATGCAGGATCCCCAATCAGAGTCACAAAATCCCTTGAGCAAAGGAGAAGTATTGGCACTGAAAAATAAGCCTTTGCCTGGATTTCCTTTGATGTAGCGAAGAACTCTCATAGCTGCTTGGAGGTGTATATCAGTAGATGCTTGGAGGAACTGGTTGAGCTTGCTTACAGCAAAAGATATCTCAGGGCGAGTATAAGTAAGATATAACAGCCTTCCTATGAGTCTGCGGTATTGAGAAGCATCAGGAAGTGTAACACCAGAATGCCGATGAAGTTTAGCATTAGGATCCATGGGTGTGGAACAAGGTTTGGACCCAAGAAAACCAGAATCTTGTAAAAGGTCAAGAGCATACTTTCGTTGGCAAAGTGATAAACCAGTTTTGGAGCGAGCAATTTCAAAGCCAAGGAAATATTTCAGATTGCCCAAGTCTTTAATGCTAAATTTGGTGTCAAGAAGATGTTTGAGAGTGTTCACCTCAGAAGAATCATTCCCAACAATAACCAAGTCATCCACATAGACTAATATGGCAGTAAACCCCGTGGCTGAAGATTTTGTGAAAAGGGAATAATCTGATTTGGATTGAATATAACCTGATGCTGTAAGAGTAGATGTAAGTTTCACATTTCACTGTCTGCTCGCTTGCTTGAGGCTGTAAAGTGATCTTTTCAATTTGCAAACCATGCCTTTCTTTGGAACTTGTAATCCAGGGGGTGCCTTCATATATATTTCTTCATCTAAGTCACCATGAAGGAAGGCAGTATTGATGTCTAATTGGTATAAAAACCAATTTTGAGAGACAGCCAGAGCCAACAGTAATCGAACAGTAGTCATCTTTACAACAGGGCTGAAAGTGTCAAGGTAGTCAATGCCATGAGTTTGGGTAAAACCCTTGGCAACCAAACGTGCTTTGTGTCTCTCTATAGTTCCATCGGCATGAAATTTCAACTTAAACACCCATTTACAGCTGATGGCTTTCTTCACTGGAGGTAATGATGTAACTTCCCATGTATTGGTTTTCATTAAAGCAGCTAACTCAGCTTGGACAACTTTGGTCCAATTTTCATCTTTCATGGCTTCTTCATAGGTATTGGGTTCATGGATAGAAGAAATATTAAGACAAAAAGACTTGTGGGCATGTGAAAGATTATCATATGAGAGGTATTGTGAAATAGGATGTTTAGTACCTGATGAGGAAGATGATATAGCAGCTGTCTTTTGGACTGTGTTCAAGAGAGAACAGTGGTAATCTTGTAGGTATGAGGGAGGTCTTTTTGTTCTAGAGGATTTTCGAATGTCAGGTATAGGGAGAGGAGGTGACTCAGATTGGTTAGGTGATGAGGATGGTTGTGAAGAATGTGTGGAATTGGTGGGAGAATGGTGTGCAGAATTCGGTGCAGGAATGGAATTCTGTGCAGAATTCTGTGTAGAAGAAGAATTTGGTTGTGAAGAATTATGAGAATAAGAAGAATAATAAGGATCCAAGGAAAAATCATAGATGTTTTGAGAGTGAGGCAAAACCGTGGGAACAGGAGGAGATAAATTCTGGTGTGAAGATATAGTGGAAAAAGGAAATATGGACTCAAAGAAAGTAACATCTCTGGATAGAAAAAGGTTTCTGGTTTGAAGATCAAAGAGCAGGTGACCTTTAACACCAGATTGCATTCCAAGATAAACACATTTTCTTGATCTAGAATCGAATTTTTTTCTGTGAGATTGAAGTGTAGAAGCAAAACATAGGCATCCAAACACTCTAATGGAATTAATATCAGGAAGAGAATGATAAAGGATTTGGAAAGGGGATTGAAATGAAAGGAATTTTGTGGGAAGTCTATTTATCAAGTGAACAGCATGCATAACAGCTTGTGCCCAAAAATTAGGGGGAAGATGAGATTGAAAGAGTAAGGCTCTTGCCATGCTCAAAATGTGTTGGTGCTTCCTCTCAACAATGCCATTTTGTTGAGGAGTACCAACACATGATGTTTGATGAATTATTCCGTTTGTGGCATAAAAATCTTTGAGCAAGAATTCGTTCCCATTATCAGATCGAATACATTTGATTTTGGCATGAAATTGAGTGTGAATCATTGACACAAAGGATTTTATTAAGTAGGAAGCTTCTGATTTCAATCTCATCATAAAAATCCAAGTATATCTACTTTTATCATCAACAATTGTTAAGAAATATCGATGACCAAGCATAGAGGGAATGGAAAAGGGACCCCAAATGTCCATATGTATCAAATCAAAACAATGTAAAGAAACAGAAGTGCTGTCTGGAAAAGGCAAACGTTTCTGTTTTGCAAAGAAACAGATATCACAAGGTACATCAGATTTTTGTACCTTAACAAAAGGAAAATGTTTATGAATGTGAACAAATTTCTCATGAGAGGGGTGACCTAATCTCATGTGCCAAAGGGAACTAGATGAAGTACTAGAAAGATTATTATTCAAAAGGTGTGCATTTACATAGGAAATGTAATGCTGAAAATGTAAATCAGGAGTGGCTGGAAAGGTGAGGTGGTAGAGTCCATTATGAAGTTCAGCTGCACCAATCATCTTCCGGGTATGTGTAACCTGGATGGCACATTTATCAGCATCAATTAAGAATTGACATTGCAAGAATTGAGCTAATTTTGGAATGGATATGATATTGAGAGAAAAATCAGGTATGAATAAAACATTGGTTAAGTAAAAATCAGGAGAAAAAGAGATGGTTCCAGCATGAGTAACATTAATAATTGAACCATTAGGCAAATGAACTGTTATAGGTTTGATGTTTCTGAGAAATTGGAAACAAGACTTAGAGTAACAAATATGATCAGTTGCTCCACTGTCCAAAATCCAAGAACTAGGCTTAATGGATATAGGCAAGATACCTGATGCAGAGTTAACTTGTGTGGTAAAATGGTTCACACTATGAGGAGAAGCCGTGGAAGTAGAACCTTGGAGCAAAGCTAGCAAAGCTTTGTGCTGATCTGGAGTGAATTCCAATTTGCCAATATCATCATTATCATTGGCATGGGAAATAGATTGAGTATCCTCTTCAGCAGAATTCTCTTCAGTGACATAATTGTTGATATGAGCAGATTGCTGAAATGGAGGTGGATATCCATGCTTCTTATAGCAAGTGTCAACTAAGTGACCAGGTTTGTGGCAATATGAACAAATCTTTGAGCCACGGCCTCGGCCACGACCAGCATTTGACCGGCCACCATGATCACCTCGACCTTTAGATGTGCCTCGGCCAAAGCCTGAATTAGAAACAACAGCAATAATTTGTGAATCAGGTGTTGAAGCAGGGATATGAAATTGGCGTTCCTGTTGAAGTATCATAGAGAAAACTCTGCTGATAGGAGGAAGAGGATCCATGAGCATAATCTGAGATCGAACTGGAGCATACTACTCATTGAGACCTTTGAGGAATCTAATGACATAGTCACGTTCACAATATTGTTTCATCTTAAGATAACCATCACAGGTACACTTCACAGCACAGAAACAAGTAGGAAGTGGACAGAAATTATCCAATTCAAGCCAAATCTTCTTGATTTTTGAGTAGTATGAATTAAGAGAAGCATCACCTTGCTTGAGCAAGAAAAGTTCTTCCTGCAGATCAGATATACGAAAAATGTCTCCCTGATAATATCTGTCCTTAAGATCTTTCCAGATTTCAGTAACTGTGTCCATGTACATGACACTCTGAGCAAGTTCAGGATCAAGAGAATTAACAATCCAAGAAATCAACATTGTGTTGCAACGATCCCACTGAGGAAACTTAGGATCATCATCATCAGGTTTTAGAACCGAGCCATTGATGAAACCTAATTTGTTCTTTGATCGTAATGCAACTAGCATGGATCGAGACCATGACTGATAATTGTCATTTGTCAAGCAAGGTGAAACAAGTGCAATTGAAGGATTATCACTAGGATGTAAGAAAAAAGGATCTAACATATCAGTTTGATAGGTTCTTCCACCACTATTTTTACTTTTTCGATGAGCATGTTTTGAAACAACACTAACAGCATCATCATCAGAAGATCCATGATAAACTGAGACATCATCATTAGCAGCCATATCGAAAACAGAAAGCATTTGCAGAATCGAGAATTTAAATGAAAAACCTCAACCGTAGAAACTAGATCTGAAGAAGCAAAAACCAGCGAATCAAACTCAAATTCGCGATGAGAAAGAGATGAATCTTCAAACAATCATAGTAACGAACCGGTGAGGATGCAAGAATCAGAGTGCAGAAGCACAAAGAATAACTAACTACAAAACAGTTGTAACTAACTGTGCCACGTAAGCAGCAACTCTAACTAATTAACTCCATAATTAACCACGTGCTTCAATAAGGTTAACATCAATTAATAGTGTTGGGTGTGAGGGAGTGTATTAAGAAAAACTCTTGTCTTACACTGACTAGAGATAATGCCTAATAAGAGTTTATAAATATATGGATACTACTCATCTTACAAATCGGTTTTGTAGGATTGAGTTAAGCTCAAAATTTAATGTTTTTTTAAATAGTCACATTGGCTCAGTGGCTAGCGCTGTTATGCTGGACGCGTATGGTCCTCGAGTCAATTCTATTGTTGGGTCTTATTTTAGAAATAGGTGGAATAACTATATTCTTTTGACTAAGCAAACATCATTTATAGTTTCTCACCTAAACACATTTATGCTGATAAGTTAGCTTCTTACGGCACCACAATTACAAGTTTTGTTTGGCGGGATTTAATCCCTGATTTTCTTCGGGAAGACGTTTTTAGGAATAGGATTGGTCTCCCGAATTTTAGATTTAGATAATTCGTATATGAGTTAGGCCTATGTGCCCAGTGTTTCTCTTATGTATTCTTCTTTTGTTTTTAATAATATATTTGTGTGCTGCAGATGATTGATAGTAACTGTGGTGTCAACATAGTTGTGATTGTTTTCACTATAGTGATGCCTATGCACATCATTTTGTCAAAAAAAAAAAAAAATTGGCAACTATAACCTTTTCAATATCTCGTCCACATACACATATATATAAAGATTATATATAATTGGATTTGCAAAGTAATTTTGAAATATTTGTGCTAAATTAAATTAGTTTGTCTGTGTAATAGAAACTAAATTCACTAGAAAATGCCCTGGATGCTGTTACATCTTCAAATGTATCAACAATTGCCACCATTATAGAAAAATACGCAGAGAAAGCAAATGTAAAGAAAGGCAGCTCTTTTAGAAGGTAAATTATGAAAAATATTATCATTCTCTTAGAGACTCTATGCACTTTGATAATTGAGACATACGGAGACTAACACTACTCTTCACGAAAACAAAAGATTGAAGACTATAGACAAATGTTTCTCAAAAGGGACGGTGGAGGAAATAATTCAATCCTTGGTAAGTAAATATATAGACGCAGCAATGTGCACATTGATTTTTCCTACGTACTATTAAGATGTCTACATGGCATGAAAAAAATATTTGACTAGCTACTATACCATTGTAATTTATAGGAAGGTGAAATAGAAACTGGAGCAGAAAAGTGCTTCACAAATGCATTAAGCTTCATGCGATCAGCTAGTCCTACAAGCCTCAAGATTTTTCTAAAATCAGTATGTATAAAGTGGGAAAATATTAATTATATTATTTAGCAAATTGCTAATTAATTCGCATTGTGTTATAAGTAACTTAAATTGTGAATTCGATGCTTATTAGATCAGAAAAGGCCGGGATCAAAACGTTGAACAATGTCTTTACCGGGATTACAACATTGCTTGCCACTTCTTTAGAAGGACTATTAGCAATGATTTCTATGAGGTAAATTTTTCTATTATTCTATTTTAGAAAGCGAATTAAAAAAGTTGATCATATAATTTTTTTATCAAATAAAAAGTGAAATTATTTTTTTTCTTGCAAATGCTAGTATTTTTTTTACAGGACAAATTAATACTAGTACTTATAAAGCAATAAATAATTAGTTTAATGAGATTAGTTTTCCCACTAATGATTTCATTTATTTAAACTTTTATTCAACTTTAAAATGCATCCATAGGGTTCAAGAGCAAAGTTCATTGAGAAAGACAACAAACCCAAGGTAAAAGAGAATTAATATTTATTACATAGATAATGATACCTGTGTTTATGTCTTTAACCAATGATTTTGAGTAGTTTTTTACTTTTCTAATTTTTTTTTAAACTAGTGGGAACCTTCAAAACTTGAGCTTGTTAACGAAGAAATGGTGGATCAATTCTTCAGCAATGTCAATGACGATGAATGAGAGAGTCTGCAAGTTCCTGATAGATCCCACTCCCAAATTGTAAGCAGACTGTAGATTGAAGTCGTAAAGTAGTTCACTCTATAACTATCTGAGCAATTTATGAATATTGTGGAGTGATAAATATTACTCAAGTTTAGTTCACCATAGCCCTTGTTTTTTTTTTTTAATAATAACAAATGTTAGTGAGTTAATATTTCTCCTCCTTATTAGTGGGGTGAGTGGGGTTCGAATCCCAGTCTTTGTTAGTTTCCTCCTTAAATGTTTTCAGTCCACCACTTAAACTGCACCACTTAGACATCGTAGCCCTTTCTATTACTGAGTTGTTTGTTGACCCATTTGCTTGTATTGGTAGGAAGTAGTCTTTTGGTAGGTCAATTAGGTCCTTATCTAGCTTTACTTTCTTGTTTGGTAGGCAATTAGGTCATTATTCAGCTTTACTTTCTCGTCCAGTTGGTGGTTTTTGGGGACTTGCTTATGGTAGGGATGTTCTTCTCTTTCCTGTTGATGTTGGTTGTACTGGGTTGAAGTACTCTTTATACTTGCTTATCTATATTATCCTTTTGGTTTTTTCAAAAAAATTACTTAAGTTTAGTTCTATAAGTGACAACAATCACTTATGTGCATCTATGTATGTATTCTAGCAACCCATTATATTCATACCGCTTTGTAACATGGTTGGAGCCAGATTTCGTTTGAATTGCACACATATTTAATTTAATGTAAAAATAAGGGTATGTTTACTTTCTAAAAACATTTCCAATTTTCATTTTCTAAAACTTATATTTATCTTAAGTGATTGTTACTTGATTGAGACAACATGTCCCATTATTATATATTTTATACCATTAAATCACATAATTAAACGAGTATAATCATAATAACAAAAGAAATTACTTACCAAAAATAATAATAACAAAAGAAATCAGAGTGCAAGCAGTGTAGTGTGGACATAAGTGTAGTGTGGAAATAAGATGCACAAAACTAAATATCCGCTTATAGATATCAATTATTAACTTAAATTATGTAACTAATTATAATTCCCAATTTTTGCTGGATATTTATTCAACTATGAAAACAGTCGCACGGCGTTCAAAAGCAAAGTTTTTTGACAAAGACTACTAGCCCAAGGTAAAAGACAATTTTTCTTCTATATATCTACTTTCGATATAAATTTTATCTTTTTTTTATAAGCAAAAAATTTAATTATAAAGAATACAAGTGGTACTCTAACCCATGAGTATAGCTTAAATCGCAGAATTTTTTAGACAATTAATACATTTTATTGGGTCCATACACCAATTAGAAAAAGATAACACTACAAAAAATGCGCTAATTTGCGGCGGTTTTTTTTTCATTTTGAGGGGGTTTTCGACCTCCGCTAAATGATTTACGGGGGTTTTGAAAACCGCCTTGATTCGTTCGCAATCTATTTGCGGAGGTTTTTAGGAACCGCTGGTACGCGGCCTATATTGCGGCGGTTTTATTGTGGAGGTCGAAAACTTCCGCAAAATGTAACGCTGACTACAACTTTATGTAGTTATTTTGTGGGGGTTTTTAACCTCCTCTAATTGCCAGTCATGAGTTCTAAAACTCCCCATCTATATTTTCATTTGTAATCAAATTTTTGAATTGATCGGTGATTTTATTATTTGCTTCCCATTATTATATATCTTGCTATTAATTTGTTACAAATTATATCTATTTTCTAACTTTATTCCAACAAAAAAGAAATAATTTGTTGCAATTGCAAAACATAAAATAAATTTTATAATAGTACTCACAAAATCTATTCAAAATATATAACCATAATTGCACTCCAAATATAATCCATAATATATTGTACTCCAAATATTTGTTGTTCAAACATCAAATATGATAATACACCAAAAAATTAATACTAAAAGAACCTAAAAGAAGTCTTATATATATAGAACTCCATAAGAAGTCTAATACTAAAAGAACTTAAATATCTTCAAGCATTGCTAGCACCAGATGATCCTCTTACATCCAAAGGCGAATTAGGTTCACTTGCAACATCTGTTGGCTGAAATAACAAAAAAATACTTAGTTAAAATACTTAAAATTACAATTAAAATATTCAAAATGATGTTACAAGCATGAGCAGTAAACAACAAGATCATGGAATTGAAGGTTTCACAAAGACCATTTAACCAGAAAAATATTTCATGTTTCAGCAATTGATCAGCTTTCTTCACATCAGCCAACTCAGAAATTCATTAATTAGGCTGGTCATTCTAGTTTATAATTAAAGAAATTGAATGTTCCATGAACATATCTCAAATGACTATTAGAAAAAGATAAGAATGCAGATATGCAACAGCCATCACAACACATTATTAAATTTAATATAAACTAGAGAAGATTTAAAGTCTTGAAATAGCTACTAGCTAGTTTCATTGTCAACAATAACAGTCTAATCCCAAACACATAAAGTCCTAATTGCTAGCTTGAACAACCATTTCTTACATAGATAACTATTGTCTCATTATATAGATAACCTTCCTATGACATAAACAAGGGTCATACTTGAACACAAATCCGGTATCTATGATGTCAATTTTATTGTTGGAAACTACTTAAAGTAGCTTTTCAAATAGTAAAGATACCTAAACACTTGGAAACATTTATTCTTCACTATACCTAATTACACTTGGTGATGATTCTAATTAAAGTGCTACTTGGAAACACTTATTCTTCTGAAAGTCCTGGTGATTCTTTTCCTTCCACGTATATGATTCTCGAAGAAGGAAGGCTCTCATGAATGGCTATTGCTCCTATCTTGGTTACCAATTGAGACCTGCCACAGAAGCTCACATTTCAGTAACCTATAAACCAGTAGAAGTGCCCTAATTAACTTTAATATAATGTGGCTTGGAGATAGCAAAATGGAGTAATAGCTAAGAAAATTTGCAAAGAGTGATTCTCAAGTAAATGTGCCATGGTGAGACACCTGTACAAACTAAACTTCACCTAGAAGTAAGTTAAAAATGTATATATACCATAGGATTGAGATATTTAGAATCTCTTTCATTATTAAAAACACTTCCCACAATTAAAAACATGACTAATCATTTCGATTACAACACACACAAAAATAGACTAAAGCTTTTTCCACACCAGTATTGAAGAAGGAACTACAAAGTATTCAACTATTGGAGAATACCAAAACCAAGCTAGTAGTTTGTGCAGTTAGAGTTATTTTATCAAAGCTCGCAATACCTTTACTTATAGAAATAAGGTAAAACTCGCAATGTCAGCAAGGTGTGAATAGACCCAATTACATGACTCATTCAGTACTTACAGGCTGAATAGAAACTTCATAATATTTGTTCTGAACAGAACTTCAGAGGATGACCGGAGGGAAGCAGTGCGGTTGTGCTCGCGACGGAGGACGACGGCGTGTTGGGTGGTGTACCTGCAAACACTCCGACGCTCAAGTCAGTGTGTGTCGAGTGAGTAAATTGGTAGAAAGAAGATTACCTCGGCGTTCGGACCTTGATCTTCTTTAAATATGAGTCGAGGGCCAGTTCTTTGTCGATGTGTAACCGTCGTGAAACGCCGGAAGTCGGCATTAAATTCCATTAATGCCTGAAAGCCGTTAGAGTCGGCCACGTTGAGGAAGGAGGAGGCGCAGGGGCGACATGGCATTGAGGAAGCCGTTGGGCTGTGAATCTTTGGATCTCGGATTAGACCTCGGCCCGGTCAGAACAGTTACCCCCAAGTCGCTAGCTCGAATGTCGAGGTGGTGACTTGATGTCGGACCGTTGATGTCGGCGTTCGGCGTCCGCTTATTCGTAGCTGGAAGTGTCGTCATATACGTGCTTGTTCATTAGTTCGTTTGGGACCTTCGTGTTCCATGTCTGTGGCGATTCTCGACACGAGGCTTGATGTGCTTGTGCAGGCACAAGGCTTTATCATGAGCTCGTGCCGCGCGGTCGGCGCAGTCGATCTCTTCATCGGTGCTTGTGCCCAGCGCCACAGGCTTTATCACGAGCTCGTGCGCGGTCTCGACGCGAGTCGATCTCTTCATTCGCCAGTGCTTGTGCCCACGCGCACAAGGCTTTATCCTGAGCTCGTGCGCAGCGGTCTGACGCAGTCGATCTCGGTGCTTGTGCCAGCGCACTGAGCTTTATCACGCGAGCTGCGTCGCGTACGTCGACGCAGGTCGATCTGCCTTTCATGAGCTCGTGCACGCGGTCTCGACGCGAGTCGATCTCTTTCATCGAGTGCTTGTGCCCAGCGCCGCGAGGGAAGGCTTTATCCGCGAGCGCTGCGTGCAGCGGTCTCGGCGCAGTCGATCTCTTCATTCATCGGTGCTTGTACTTGCCCGCCTGCGAGCTTTATCGCGAGCTCGTGTACGCGGTGCTTGTTCCAGCCGCGAGGCTTTATCACGAGCTGCGTGCCGGTCTCGACGCGAGGTCGATCTCAGTGCTTGTGCCAGCGCGCAAGGCTTTATCACGAGGCTCGTGCAGCGGTCTCGACGCGAGGTCGATCTCTTCATCGCCGGTGCTTGTGCCCGGCGCGCGAGGCTTTATCCGCCGAGCTTCGTACGCGGCGGTCTCGGCGCGAGTCGATCTCTTCATTCATCGGTGCTTGTGCGGCGCGCAGGCTTTATCCACCAGGCTGCGATGCGGCCGGTCGACGCAGTCGATCTCTTCATCATCGGTGCTTGTGCGGCGCGCAAGGCTTTATCCACGAGCTGCGTGCGCGCGGTCTCGGCGCGAGGTCGATCTCAGTGCTTGTGCCCAGCGCTTTGAGCTTTATCCGCGAGCTGCGTGCGGTCTCGGCGAGGTCGATCTCTTCTTTCACGAGCTGCGTGTGGTCGGCGCGAGTCGATCTGTATCGGTGCTTGTGCGGCAGCACCAAGGCTTTATCACGAGCTCGTGCGCGGTCGGCGAGGTCGATCTCGGGTGCTTGTGCCAGCGCGCAAGGCTTTATCACGAGCTCGTCTTGCGCGGTCTCGACCGGCGGTCGATCTCTTCTTTCACGAGCTCGTGCCGCGTGGTCTCGGCGCGGTCGATCTCTTCATCGGTGCTTACGCCCAGCGCACTGAGTCTTTATCACGAGCTCGTGCGGTCTCGACGCAGTCGATCTCTTCATTCATCCAGGTGCTTGTGCCGCGTCTGAGCTTTATCGAGCTCGTGCGTGCGGTCTCGATGCGAGTCGATCTCTTCATTCATCGGTGCTTGTGCGGCGCCTGAAGGCTTTATCCGCGAGCTCGTCTTGCGCGGTCTCACGCGAGTCGATCTCTTCATCATCAGGTGCTTGTGCCAGCGCGCAAGGCTTTATCCGCGAGCTCGTGCCGCGCGGTCTCGGCCGCAGGTCGATCTATCGAGGTGCAAAGGTTTTGATAGTAAATAAATGCGATTGTGTATTTCTTGATCATACTTCACCTTTGCTTCACACTTATGTGTTTAGGATACATTTATTTCAACTTAATTATATTTCTTCATCTTTGCTTGTCAATGTTACTCTGCAGGGGATTTGTCTTTGGCTTTTGAGGCTATCAACTTCTCTTCGTAATTCATAAATTTCGAGCTCGTTTGGGGAACTCGGTCGAGGACCTCGGTTTATCGACACCAATGTCGACCTTGAATAAACTTCCTTGACCAGGCCTTGCTCTGCGCAAATGCGAGCTTCATCTCGTCAGGCATTTCTTCACCAAAATGGCTTCTTTGTTGAAGCCCTCGGCGTAGTCTCGATAGACTCATCTTTCTTACTGAATTGCGGCCGGTCTGGCGTATCGACAGGTTGGACTTTAGGCAGCTTGATGAAATGCGCGAGAAGCGGTCGGCGAGCTCGATCCACGAACGATGGAATTTTTCTTAAGAGTGCGGAACCAGAACAAGCGCTGCCTTCTTCAGAGTAAAGGAAAGATTACGCGCTTCACCGGCCCTTGCCAGCCTCGATAGCCATGACGATTATCAAAGCAACCAACATGCTCGTCGGGGTCGGTGGTGCCGTCGTATGAGTCAAAAGCGGGTGGTTTCACGAAGATGCTTGAATCGAAATTTCGTGATCTCGGATGTAAAGGACCAAAGGTCCGCTCGAGTCACTTCGTGTCATCGCTCAGGGAGTTGATGAAACAGAATAGGCACGGCGGAATGCTCTATGCCTGAGCGGCGATGAGTCGTGCCACGGTGGTGGTGATGAGAACGGTCTGAGATTTTGGACTCCTTCGATCTCAGGGAGAATGAGAACCGATCTTTACATTTCGATTTGGGTAACGCTTAGCGGCGGAGGTTCCTTCTGCGATCCTCCGTTCGATCGAGCATTGATTACGAGCATGCATCGCGCATGGCCCGGATGAATGGAACTTCGCGAATGAGGATAGCGGTGGTCTCCCGTTTGGCATCGGTTTGGCGGCTTAACGATCGAACGGCGTCATCTTTGGAGAAGTGGTTACGTCGGAGCTATGGCTGGTTTGGTTGTTCAAGATCTGCGTTCGGCGTGAGTGGAGCGCTGATCGCGACCTGGCGCCTTGATCCGATCATCGTCAGTGAAGAAGACCGACAAAGAAGATGGAATCGAAGCGATTCCCGCACGGGCGCCAATGTTACGAGAACTTGAGAGGATGGCCGGAGGAAGCGGTCGCGGTTGTGCTCGCGGACGGAGGGGCAGCGGCGTGTTGGGTGGTGTACACGCAAACACTCGGCTCGAAGTCGATGTGTGTCGAGGTGAGTAGAGGTGGTAGAAAGAAGATTACCTCGACCGTTCGGCGCGGTCTTCTTTAAATATGAGTCGAGGCAGTTCTTTGTCGATGTGTAACCGTCCCGTGAAACCCGGAAGTCGGCATTAAATTCCATTAATGCACAAAGCCGTTGGGTCGGCCACGTTGAGGGAAGGAGGAGAGGCACGCGGACGACGTGGCATTGAGGGAAGCCGTTGGGCCTGTGAATGCTGGATCTCCGGATTGGGCCTCGGCCCAGTCCGGAACAATATTCCAATACTTTATATATTATAAAAGAAAATACAAGCTCACATTAATACTTTTAAACTTTGTCCACAGAAAAAAATTAGTAAGCAACCTAAAGATATCCCACCAAGTTGCTATCACAGAAAAAAAAATTTATTTTGTAAAATGAACATATTGGGTTATAATAGAACATATCAATTACCCAAAAAGCCGGCAAAGCACATAACATGTTCAAAGGGCCACCATCAGCACCCCTCATTTCCATGTATCTCTTTAGCCTGACCTACATAAAATTTAATACTAGTCCAATTTAGAGTACGACATTCAAAGATATTCAAAATCCTTAATGTAGTTAGTGATACATAGTCTCAATAACCTCAGAAAATATGGTTGTCAGATGATTTTCCCAGTCACTGAGTGTTGGCACCTGACCTGGAATTGCAAGGAGTTTCCCAGCCATGAAGTCCTGCACAAAAGTGTACCAACTTAGTACAATCATGCAGCACAAATAACCAGCAAGGAAAGAATAAAGTGTATGGAAGGAAAGAATATGTGTATGAAAAGGTAGTGAGATATTTGAGGTATAAGAAATAGAAGACAACCCAGAATGACATGCCACTGCAGTCAATATATAAACAAATATCATTGGCACATCAAGAGCATAATCAGCAAACTGCTCGAACCTATAAGAAAAACACACAACAAATCAGACTCTTTGCATTTTGCACCAAATTTTGATAGGGACTGTATCATTCAACAATTTCTCACTTGGAACATGTTTCACATTGACATTGCTAAACAGAGGGAAATAAAACCATATTTTTTTTTACTTTTGCTTCTTTAATCAATGTCCAACACTAGCTAAGTAGCTAGTAGCACCCTATTATGTCTTTCTCCTTAAATGCTTATAGAACAAAAGTGAATTATCTTGGAAAAAAACTCAAACATATGTATCATTCCTTTTTATTTCTCAAAACCAACACCAACCACACTATGATTAAGGCAAGGTTGATTTCTGTTTTGGTTATTGTTATTTCTTGGTATGAACTCTGCCCCCATGTGCAATCAAAGACCACATTTACAAAGTTTCTAATATATAAATATAAAAAAGCGCATTATCAACATTCCAGAAACAATAAAATCGAATAATTGGTAGGTAAAACTAAAAAATAGAGAAAGAGGAAGGACAATCCATCATATCCACACTCCCACTCCCTCTACAAACATTATTATAATTAACATAGTCATAGTCAAATTGTAGTATAGAACAAGCCAAAAACTTAAAAAATGAAAGAACAATCTCATTGAAACTAACATAAACGGATCAATAGCTAAGAAACAAAATTACAAGCCTCAAAAAATAAAAAACAAGAATACAACCTTTGCAGAGCCAATGTCATTCCTCGTGGCAGCTTGTCTAATCTCCTTCTCCACATATTTTTCCATTGAATATCAAAATTGAACCACACAAGCACAAAAATCAGGCAAAAGCACAAATAATCAGAAGAATAAATCAATTAGGGTTTTAAGAGAAAGAGGGGATTACAGAAAATTTGTTGAAGCCTACACTGCCAATATCTCAACATTTGTTGTGGCTTCGGCTTCTGATTGTTCATCACCTAATCAACATCAGTATCAATCAAAAGAAAGAAGAGAGGCAAAGAAAGGGGAAGAAAAAAGAAAGAGAGAGACGAGGGACGAAATCCCCATCGTTGGCCATGCAGCCGGCGCCGATGCTAGCAGCCGTCTCTGTGCCACCTCCTTCATCGCGAGCGGATGTACTTAGCAGTCGTCGCTGCTGCGCGTGCCTCCTTGCCACGGTCGCACCACCAGCGGCGCTTCGCCACCGTCCATTAATCTCATCTTCTCCCTATTCTCTCACTCCTTGTTTGACATTGAGAGGATTCTGTAGATGAGAAGGGGTTATAATTTCTGTAGATGAGAAACAATGGAGCGACGGTTGAGAGATTGGAGAAAGGGAAAAAATAGGTCAGGTTGGGGGAAATGGGTTAGGAGGTGACCGCACAATGATAAGAAGGAAATTAAATCTTCATTTTGAGGGGGTTTTTAACCCCTTTAAATTAAACGAATTTTTACTGAGTGAATTGTGGAAGTGCCATTTTTTAACTAAATTTGTGGGGGGTTTGAAAACCTCCGCAAAAAAACCCCCACAATTTAACCTTTTTTTTGTAGTGTAAACCAATGTGTCTTCCTTCCCTATGAGCAAATCATCCCCAAGAGATGGTCTTAATTTGTGCCAAAGACAAAGTTGCATAAAAGTCTGCTATTACTCCTTGGAAAAGAATTCTGTTTCATAATGACCACAAAATCCAAACTACAGCACTCCAAATCAAATATCTTACTTTTTTGGTGTGACGTCCTTTAATAAGCGCCCCAAATTGCAGAAAATGATCCACACCATTGTCTACAAAAGCACCGGAAAATCCCAACCATGCTAAAATTATTGTCCAAATATTATAGGAGAATCTGCAAGAGAAAAACAAGTGGTCTGTGTGTTCATTCTCTTGAAAGCACAATACACAAGTAGAACTATGAGGTCCTGTGTCAATTCCCCGTCGCTGTAGCAGATCTTTCGTGGGTAACTTGTACAACAATAGTCTCCAAATTATTACACTTACTTTTGAAGGAATAGATGAGCCCCACAAGTTTATTAGAGCCTTGGACAAAATATGGTTTCGCATATTGTCACCTGTACTAGAAATTGCATGAAGAATCAAATTTGTATAAGCTGATTTTACTGAAAAAAACACCAGAATTATCCCAGCACCAACACCATTTATCTTCAGCATCTCTATTAGGGGAGATGTCATTCAACAAATCTGTTAATTCTGCCAATAAAGTCTCTTCCCAGGTAAAAAGATTTCTCTGCCATACCAACTTTCAATGCCACCTATTTTCAATCCACTCATCTGCTTCTGCTACTGATAAGTTTTTGTCAACAGCCATATGATACAATCTTGAATAGCTATCCATTATTTTGTTCGTTCTGATCCACACATCTTGCCAGAATTTCACTTTAACTCTACCGCCTAGCTTAATCTTAACTGAGTTACAAAACCAGTCAAAATCCACACTGAGAAGATCTCTCCACCATATTGAGAAGTTACTCTGAATCTGTGTCCGTTCCAGCACACAGTTCGACAAATTTATGTACTTATGCGACAATAAATCAAACCAGATTGCTCTGTGATCCACTAGGCATCTCCACTTCCATTTTATCTTAATACTCCCTCTGTCCCTAAATATAAGTCTCCTTTCAAAAAAAAAATTGTCGCTTTTTATAAGTCATTTTTCAAATTACTAGATACATTAATTATTATTTTTACAAGAATATCCCTAATTAATTTACATTATTTTTTGTAGTCAATAGTAAATGAGGTGGCTATCTCTCTTTCTTAAATCAATAATTGAATTGTTGTTTTGGAAAAACAATAAACACTGTAGACAAATTAAATGAGTTAATTAATTTTCTTAATTTGTGTGTTTTAGTTAATGAGAGCTTATATTTAGGGACGGAGGGAATATTGATTTTCAACACATGCACATATGTATATGTATGATTTTATCTAGGTCCGTTTGTTTTAGATTTTGATAGAATTAATTCCTAATAATTGATGTTAAAAGAATTGATTTTAAAAACATCGAGTTTAAAAAAATTGATTTTCATTTAGTAACGATATTTCAAAAATGTGTTCAAAAACAATTGATTTTGTTTGGATGAGAAAGATAGAATCACTTTTGATGTTTAAATATAAATAAATTTGTGGGCCTCATACCCAGAATTGACTTTATTCAAAGCAAAAGTTAGGAAAGTCTTACTTCAAAAAAAAAAAAATCAATTCTAGCCATCTAGAATCAATTTTATCCATCGCGATTTTGCTACCCAAACACACAACAATAATTTTCAATTATATTTGCATAATTTTGACTCCAGAATCTAAACCAAACTTGCTCTATTAAGTGTTTTCCTTTCTTGTTTTATTAACTAGTGAGAACCTTCAAAGCTAGCTAGAGCTGGTCAGCGAAGAAATGGTGAATCAATACTTTGAAAATATCGACGAAGAGGATTTCGAGGATCTGCAACTTCCGGATAGATCCAATTCTAAGATTGCAAGCAGATTGTAGATTGAAGACATACATAAGCTTTTAGCTCATTCTGTGAAGTTAATTTTAAGAATAAAGTAAGAAAATTAGAAATAAAATAGAGGGTTCTTTTAATTGGGGCAAAATCTTTGTACTGCAATTGCCGTAGCCATATATAAAAAGGCTCTGTATTTCTTTCCAATTCAGATTATCTACCATCACATATTCCACACATTTACGCAAATAACTGTTTGGAGCCGTGTGATGAAGATCAAACAACTCTAGTTTTAAGCTTAGTAAATTGACTTTACAAGCAAATTCAAAATCCGAACTGTTTGGTCTTGATCCAACGACTCTGAGTTGCTGACCGGATAAATATGTGAAATCTCTGACTACAAGGAATCCAAATTCTGTTGATTTGGAATGAACTACATGTTTGTGCTTATCTACACAGTATTGCATTTAATAAATGCTTTATATTAATGCAATGTAATTATAGATTTGTGTAGATTTTGAAATTCTTTGAATCTTTACGTCGAGGTAACTGAGGTAAAACCATGAGCAGGTTTGAAATAGATGGATAAATGTTTTACCACGTACACTTCGATATCATGCATAACTCGGATTTTTAAAGAGGTTATTTCGAGAAAAAAATTTATCAAATATTTTTTTTCTTTTTTTTTTTAATTTTTTGAAAATAAATTATTAGGTGGTATCATAATTATAAATTGTCTACATATTGTTGTATATTGTTGGGAAAAATCAGCATGCACTACTCTGATTTATCCACACACATCCAATGATTTCTGATGTCAGTGTTAAGGAATCTCCACAAACTCACAAAGAAAACAATAAAAGAGACAGGGATTTATGTGGTTCGGCACTTCTTGCGAACACCACAAACCATATCCACTATGACAAGTAAGATTACAAGATTGTATTATAACCGCCCCACAATATAACAATTTTTTTGGCAAAAACTTGAAAAAGCTACCCCAAATCGTATATCACCTTATAAACCCAAATACCTCACTCAAGAGTTACAAAGAATGATAACACTCATCTCACAGTACAAGTTTTCTGGCCTGAAACTTGAATACTCACACTACATTATTTTTCTCATGTGCTTGTGTTGCACAACTTCCCCTCTCTCTCGGGTGCTCTCTACATTTTGCATCACCTTTTTCTCTCGTATGCCATACCTATTTATAGAAGAAAAGCAACAAATACGGACAATATATTTTGATCTGATTATGTTGAAATATGACACTGATTTATTTTATATTTATTGAGATATATTTTCCCTTATTTTCTCTTTCTAAATATTCCCTATTCCATATTTTCTCTTTTTATTGGAGAAACATTTTTGCACCATATCTTTTATATATCTTCCACATATCTGACAAGTAAATAAAATAACACCATATCTTGTGAGTCTCACTTAGGAGGGAAACCACCTAACACATATGACCTTGCCTTATCATTGATTTTTATCTTGAGGGCATGCCACTCATCATTATGTATCCATGCAGCTTGTGATATTCACAATACTTTAAAATGTTCGCATCTTGTGGAGATTCTTTCTGAGGTGGTAGTAAGCTTATCAGTTTCGAGTTATAAGCTTGTCTAAATATTCAACCTCTTTATTGTTAAGGGGATGAAGTCGTCATCGGAGCAAGGGCGGAGCTTCTTGGTGACATAGGGGAGC
The DNA here is from genome assembly GCA_037113605.1 of Calophaca sinica. Taxonomy (NCBI): domain Eukaryota; kingdom Viridiplantae; phylum Streptophyta; class Magnoliopsida; order Fabales; family Fabaceae; genus Calophaca; species Calophaca sinica. Next base: position 71,843,371 of record CM073737.1, on the reverse strand, counting down.
TGTGGCTCTCCCAAATATTTTATATTTTATTGGTATAAATACATATCTTACAAGACATGTTTGTAATGTAAGCAATGGCGCAGCGGTATATGTGATTTATGTGACTTGCTAGAGCAGTGTTCGAGTCCATTTTGCTACATTTTATCTTTTTCTATGCTTAATAAAACTTATATGCATAAAAAAAGACCAAAACAAGTGATCTATGTGGGATTCGAACCGCGTGCATGTGTTTAAAACAGAGCAAACCAAGCCACTGCATCACTTAACAATTGATGTATCACTTGTGAAATACTGGTATATATATCGAGTTATTTTATGGCTCCCTCAAACATTTCAATTAAGTTCCGTCATTGCATCAGAGTACCATGACTATGATGGAATAAGAGTAATTCTTGAGGCCAATTATAGTTTTATCAAGCCCCAAGATGGGAACCAATGTTTTTATAAAAAAAGATAAGGGTTTTGGTGTTATTGAAAAAGGGACTCTGAAGTGACCGAAAAATGCGGAGATTCTTCGAAAAATAATGGAGTCGCCACCAAGGCTTATTTGTTTAGGGAAAACGTTAGAAAAACACTTTTAAAAGAAAATGGTCCTTAAAAACCAGATTTGAGTTCAGGAGTGGATTATGCATAGGGAAGGTATTAGCACCCTATGACATCTTTTCGAAAAATGTCACATCTAATTAATTGTGCAAAATAATGTTAAATTTAAAAATATTTATTTCCTCTTTTGTTAAAAATACAACAAAAGTTCAATGCAAATATTTTGTTTATTGTTTATTTTTTTTTATGAATGAAAACATATTTTATAAAACAGACTTTAATTTTGAAATAAAAGAAATATATAAAAATTCATTTTTGCGCTTGACAGGAGTTGTCCCCTGCTCCTACATATCTCCGGGTGCGATGGAGAAATCAAAGGCTACGTAGTTCTTGGGTAGAAAATGTTTGCGTGTTGGTTGATTTTAATTATTTGATTTTTTTGAAAGAGTAGGATTTCGTAATGATCGGGAGTGGCCATCACTAACAATATATTTTTATATTTGGAAATTTGTGGATGCTTGCAATAACGAAACGAAAAGCAGATTCCGCGTAGATTCCGAATATTTTGTTGTGTTTCGGACTGGGCCTAAGCCCATTCCTCCTGGAACCTACCTCCGCGGCCCAATACTACTAACTGATCATGGCCGATCAGTGGCTACCAATCTGGAACGTCTGATTCATCAACGGTTCCTGATTCGCGTTGCCTTTACGCTAACGAACTGGGACCGTCGATCTAATCAATAGACCAAAGCAAATCATAAGGGACTTAGTCACCCAATCACCGTCCATTTACTCCAAAACCCTAAAGGGAGTCATATATAAGGAGGGCCCACGACAAAACAAGGTACACATTTATTACATCATATTGACCTCATCAGATAGATACTGCCTTGAGCGTTGGAGTACCTTTTGCAGGTACCCCACCACCGCTCTCCGTCGTCACAACCACCACACGCGGTGACCTCAGCGACTCCGGCCTATTCCACGTTCCTTGCTCGGAACATTGGTGACCACAGTGGGAGCATCACTTCCTGCTACAGATCTCTCCAATCACATAATGGCTGGCCCGTCACAACCCGTCCGTCGATCTACCAGGAATACCCCTGGATCTCGTCCTCTGACACTCTAGGTTGACGGATAGTTGGTATCCGTCACGCCAGAGCCCGTCATGCTCCCAATGACCGTCGAGGAAGTTTCGATATCGCCGCTTCCACACGGCGAAGCTCCGCCCGCCACTACGGTGGCTCAACCAACTCTCTATACTCAACCGTTTCTTCTAGAGAACGTCATCTCGATCATCCAGAGGCAAACTCAGATGATCGAAGACCAAAACCGTATAATTGCTAGGATGGAGACTCAGCAAGCTGAGATCTTCGCACGCACCGTCATGCAACTAGGATATTGTCGCAGATCTAGGTCACCATCCAGATCTGGAGAGTCCAGAACCAAAAGACACCATGAGAACCCCAGATATCGAGAATTCCACCGATCCACCACTAGAGGACACCGCACCATTGGGTCGTTGCGCCATAGGCAGTCAAGTGAACGATCTCCCCCAAGGAGGGATAAGCACCATCGATCGTCTCGTGCCGACAGAACCACGGACCAGTCACCGACCAGAAGGCGTAACACCTCGCCATATTCCCAGAGGAGGTCACCCTCATGACGATCACCATATGCATCGTCGGCCTCCAACAAAAGCACCTTGCCTCGCCGCACGAGAAGGGACAACGATGACGATGATCTCCTCCAAGCTGGATCGTTTATTGAAGAAATCACGTTGTTTTCGGTCCAACACTCGCTGGAAAAGCCCCCCGACGTTCGAGCCGTATGATGGGACCGGAGATCCTGGCGAACACATAGGCCACTTCGATACCATAATGAGATATCAGAACGCTAAGGGACCAGTCAAATGCAAGCTATTCCCCCTGACTTTGTTGAAAATAGCTTTGGCTTGGTTTCAGGGGCTAAACTCAAACTCCATGAGGTCATGGGGCAAACTAAGCAGAAAGTTCACTTACCACTTCACTACTTCTCGGCCTCAGCCCAGGTCAGAAGCAACCCTCGCTGCCATTCAACAGGGAGAAAATGAATCCCTAAGGAAATACATCGAGAGGTTCACCAAAGAAGCCATGTTGGTGAGAGAAGTCCGAGAAGATATAAAGATGTACTTATTATAGTAGGGGTTGATCAAGAAGAGTCTATTCCATGTCTACATCGGAATCAACCGACCACACGATTACAATTACCTCCTTCGTCGAGCTGAAAAGTTCATCGGTTATGAGGAACAATGCACTTTGACCGACCAAAGGGAAGTGACACAAAGGAAGGGATCGAACCCCAAGGAGTCTAAATCCAAAAAGGAGAAGAGTGCAAGAGTTCGGTAATCAAGTACACCGAATACACACCACTGAACACTTCGCGGGCCCGCATCCTCGAAGAGTGCTTGCACACAGAGTTCAAGAAAGCTGGGATCAAACTCCCAAACCAGATTAAGCAAAGGCCGGATACTAACAAAACAAAATACTGTCGGTGGCACCATAGCAACAGTCACAACACCGAAGATTGTTTCCAGTTAAAGGACGTCGTCGAGCAGTTGAAACGACGAAGGAAGCTGCAGAAGTATGCCCGCTAGAAACCTGGAAGGAAGAGGTTGAGATCTCCTGTTACCCGAGTTCATGAAGCCTCCACAAGTCTGGATGCAAGGCATAGAGCCGACGACGAGGAGGACCAAACCCAGACTATTGCGATTGCCATGGTCATTACCGGTGGGCTTAACAAGCCAGGAGGCCCATCCATCAAGACCGAAAAAAGGAAATTCAAGGACATCGCGGTAGTCGCGGTTAATTCTAGTTACCCTCCGATCAATCGTCTGAAGTCAAGTAGACTTTTGGCACTTGTCCAAAGTCAAAAACCGTCAAGACACAGTTTTTAGTCCTCCCATGCGACTATGACTATAACTACATCGTCGGTAGACCAACCTTAGCTGCCCTCGGAGCTGTGACTTCGACAATCCATTTGAAAATGAGGTTTCATATTGCCAACATCGAAGTTGTCACCTTGAACGGGGACCGGGAGGCAGCAAGAAGATGTTTCGAGATAAGTCTCAAGAGGACCCAGGTTGATTGGATTGGAAAGATCTCGGCAGCAGAAAGACATTCGTCATCCATACACGACGTGATGTTGACCAATGTCGACCCCCGTTTCGGGGCTAAGACGTCAAGGTCAAGACCAAGGATATCTGTGACCCGTTGGCCAAAGAACTCGCAAAGAAAATTGAAAGACCAGTTCCCGATGGTGAATCCTCCCTCGCACAGATAGGGAAGGACCCATCGCGAACGACAAAAGTTGGGGACAATCTCCCCGAAATGATGAGAGCAAGTTTGATCAAGTACCTCTAGGACAATGTTGATCTCTTCGCATGGACTGCCGATGAGATGCCCGAAATATCGCTCGATATAGTGTGCCACAAGCTGGCACTGAACCCATCGGCTTGATAGGTTGCACAGAGGCGACGCCGACACTCCCCCGAGAAAGCTCAAGCTGCCAAAAAAGCTGTACCGGATCTAATCAAAGCCAATTTTGTAAAAGAGGCTAAGTACATAACTTGGTTATCGAATGCGGTGCTCGTGAAAAAGTCGAACCGAAAGTGGAGGATGTGTGTAGACTACACCGACCTTAACAAAATGTGCCCGAAAGACACGTACCCGCTACCTAATATCGACAAGCTCGTCGACAATTCATCTGGTTTTCGGTTTCTATCCTTCATGGATGCGTATTCGGGCTACAACCAGATATCGATATATGAACCCGACCAAGGTAAAATAGCCTTTATGACTGAAGGCACAAATTACTGTTACAAAGTCATGCCCTTTTGCCTGAAAAATGCGGGCGCAACATACCAAAGAATGATGAACAAGGTCTTTCAGAAGCAAATCGAGAGATTGCTCGAGGTCTACATGGATGACATGATCGTCAAAACTATCCAAGACGAAGACCACATCACTCACCTTGCCAAAGTTTTCTCTGAACTCCGCAAACATAACATGCGCTTGAACCCAGGCAAGTGTACTTTCGGTGTCAGGGCGGGAAAATTCCTCGAGTTTTATCTAACCGAAAGAGGAATTGAGGCCAATCTGAACAAGTGTTGAGAAATCACCAATATGAAGGAACCAACCTCTAAGAAAGAGATACAATGATTAACCGGGATGATGGCAGTGCTAACCAGGTTCATATCAACTTCGGCATAACACGCACTCCCATTCTTCAAATTACTTAAGAAGAAAGTCCATTTCCAGTGGACCCCCGTATGCCAAGATGCCTTTACCCGGTTAAAAGAAATCATCTCTATCCCACCAGTCTTGAGTCGACCCCAAGAAGGGGAGACATTATATCTTTATTTGTCTATGACCGAAGAGGATTTGAGCGTCGTACTGGTAAGAGAAGACATTAGGAAGCAAAAACCAGTATACTTCATCAGCAAAGCTCTTCAAGGGCTCGAGCTATGGTATCAGCGAGTCGAAAAGATGGCCTTAGCTCTCGTCATTTCGGCATGAAGACTTTGCCAGTACTTTTTGTCTCATGGCATTGTGGTCAGAACCGACCAGTCAATAAAGCAAATTCTGTATCGACCCGATCTCGCAGGTCATATGATCAAGTGGTCCATTGAGCTGTCTGAGTTCGAGGTCAGTTACGAACCAAGAAAGTTGGTTAAAGCACAGTCACTCGTAGGCTACGTGGCAGAGCTCACTCCGAAGTCACCATCCCCTGCAGGCAAATAGACAGTCTTCGTCGATCGGTCTTCCAACCCAATGGGAATCGGGGTTGGATTAATCATTGAAAATGAGGATTGTTTGGTCGTTGAATACTCACTGGCATTCGCATTTCTGACCTCAAACAACCAGGCCAAATATGAAGCGTGTATAGCCGGACTCACCCTTGCCTACGAACTTGGTGCAGCACACGTTGTCGTTCACTCCAACTCGCAACTCGTCGTCTCACAAGTCAATGGCAATTACTAAGCCAAAGACCTGCTGCTATAGAAATACCTTGCCCAAGTCAGAATGCTGCTGAGCCGATTTGTCCAAGCGGAGCTCATACATGTGCCGAGGGAGCAAAATGTGCGAGCCGACATCCTCTCCAAGCTCGCGAGCACAAAGATGCCAACCTTACACCGATTAGTAATCCAGGAGACGTTAACCACCCCCAGCGTCCAAGAGTCTAGTGTTGAAAGCCATTCAGAATCTGTAATCGAAGCACTGAAGGTCGCCATCGGGACTTACATGCATAGCCTCTCAATTTCAAACAGCATAGACTTTAGGGACTCCTGGATGACCCCGATCTTAAAGCTCCTCTATTTGGGAGAAGTACCGGTCGAGCCAAAAAAAGCATTCAAGCTCCGTAGGAGAGCAAGCTCATTTTCCGTCATCGAAGGGAAGTTACGTTGGTGTAAGCCCTAGTGTCTAATCTATTTTATATAGATTATTATTTGTATCATGACTTTAGTCATTTATTTAATATATGTAAATGCATCATTTATTATGTTATTAATGTATAGCATAATAAAGTTCTTAGAATAGACAGTTCGTTTAATGGAGCATCAAATGTGACTTGATCGTGAGACCCCATTGAACATATAGAACGTTATTCTTAAAGTATCTGTAGTCGAAGTATTATTGTTAACTAGGACAAGAATAATACATAGAGACTATTGTGTGAGTAGACTGATGACTAAATCTCACGGGTCACGGATATGTGATATCAAGTCGGCAGCCAGATATAAATATTAGGTGTAATATTTATACCGAATTAACCCACTATGAGGACGCTTAATAATAGTTATGTAAATGTCATAGGCGCTCCTCATGGCGACCATAGTGAAGTAGTTCTTCGACTTGAAGTCACTACGATTCCTACATGAGGAGTTATAGGCTTTAATGCTATCAAACATCATTTGTAACAAGATGATCATAAAGGCAGTATTTGGACCTGCAATGAATCATGTTGAGGAGTGTGAGTGACGTAGACAGGATTCGTCCCTCCTACATAATAGGAGTAGTGTCTTGGGCCTCTCGATATAGTAGGACGTGAAAATATGCGTGGCCACACCGAGATGGGCCAATATGTGATATTGGGCTCATTTCGTGATTACACGTCTACTTGGAGATCGAGGAACATAAGATTGGACTTAACGAGGATGACACATTTATGTCTCGTGTTCAATCAAGACATATGGACGAAGGGACATTAGCTTCTTAGTGATTGTGGTTGCAATAAGGTTAAAATCGAATCACTGATTTTCTCATGGGCTGGATAACAGTGATGCATTGCTAGATGCCAATCACTGTCCATGATATTTAATATTATAGTTAATATTTGATATTAATATAATATTTAATATTATTGTCAGCTCAGTGGGAACCTATAAGGTCACACACAAAGAGCAAATTAATCGGAGCAGTTAATTAATTAAATATGATTTAATTAATTAACGGTTGATTTAATTAAATATAATTTAATTAAATTAACGAGGATTGGGCCCGTAGTGTACAAGCCCAATAGGGTTAAGGTAAAGGAGAGGAAGGTTAACAGCTTAAGTTAAGTTTGTGCCCCCCTCACTTGCTACTCCAGAAAATTGCGCCCTTGTGCCGTCAGCTAGCACCAATGCTCCTTTTCTGATGCCGTTTGCTCATGTGGACTTAATAGAGGTGCTGCCCTTTTGCAGCACTGGTGATCAAAGCACGCTACAAGAGATAAACAAAATAACCTTCTTTGTGATTCTTGGCAATGACATGATCCATGGAAAAGGGACTTTTCCGCTCAAGAGGATTTTTCTGTCATGAAAATTAAAATTGTTCATCTTGAAACCCCAACAAGTTATACCAAAGAGGTTTCTCCATGCCCATGCTGAAGTGTCTTGACACATCAGAAGCCCAATATGTGTTAGCTGAAATACACGAAGGCATATGCGGACAACACTTGGGCGGAAGGACCTTAGCAAAGAAAGCATTGAAAGCAGGTTACTATTGGCCGACTATGGAACTCGATGCGAAGGAGTATGTGAAAAAAATGTGACAAGTGCCAGAAGCATGCTGATGTCCACGTTGCATCTCCTACCGAAATGACTACCCTATCATCTCCATGGCCATTCGCCCGGTGGGATATCGACATTCTGGGCCCATTTCCTCTGGCACCTGGGTTCTTAGCGGTAGCAGTAGATTACTTCACGAAGTGGGTAGAAGCCCAACCCCTTGCAAAAATAACTGCAAAGAATTTGACCAAATTCTTCAATTCACAAATCCTAACAAGGTTCGGTATTCCCGAGGTCGTGGTGACCGACAACGGCACACAGCTCATCGACCAACAATTTCAGAAGACACTTACCATCTCAATGTGAAGCACCGCTTCACTTCGATCGAACACCCTCAAACAAATGGGCAGGCAGAAGCAGCAAATCGCGTAATCTTACGCGGTCTCCGACGATGCCTCGATGAAGCAAAGGACAGATGGGTCGACAAACTGCCTTAGGTTCTGTGGGCTTACAGGACAACTCCGCATTCAACAACAGGAGAAACACCTTTCCAATTAACCTACGGGTCAGAAGCGATAATTCCGGTCGAGATCGGTGAGTTGAGCTGGAGAACCTTACACACACCAGAACCGAGGCTAAAGTCCTGATATCTCCGAGAAGAGCTGGACCTCTTAGAGGAAAATCGGGAGATCGCAGCCCTGAATAAAGCCGCCGTTAAGCAACGCATAGCTGCAAGGTACAACCAGCGTGTAGCTCTACGAGGCTTCGCCATCGGAGACCTCGTTCTTTGAAGAGCATATGTCGAATTGAAGAATGCCAAGTAGGGGAAGCTGGCTCCGAATTGGGAAGGACCTTACCGGGTAACAACAAAGACCGGGACGAGAGCCTATATTGTTTGAAAGATCTCCAAGGAAAGGCCATCACCCGAACTTGGAATGCAACAAAGCTTTGGAAGTATTACAGTTGAATCCGGTTACTACGACCAGGATCAACAATTGATAGTACTCCTCCATATTATGTTTACTCATATCGCCATTAAGTTTGAACAATCCTATATCAAGTTTTGTTTAGTTTTCCAGTGTAATTTGGTATCAATATGACATCAAATACAGTACTAGTTACACTTCTAATGTTATTTCTTATGTTAGGGAGAGAGAAGCGAGGGCCGGTTATTACGCCGAACTCTACACCTCGACACACGCTTCGAAAGATTTTGGGAAACTCTCGTTATCCCTAAGAATCATCGACAACATCGTTTTGGCAAACAACGCCGAAGTTTTCAACACCCAGTACACGCTTCAAAGGAACTCGGGATGTAATTAACACTCCCAAAGATCCTCAAAAGCGGCGTATGAGGAACACACGGTAGACCACCTGGTCGACCTAGCAAGTCTTTCCAGGACAGGTCACGCCGAAATAGCATTCACCCATCTAAGGGAACGAACTCCCTAAGATCGGGGTAGACGAGGACCATCCCTTAGCCGAGATGGACCCTTCGAGAAACCAAATCGAATCTAGCTCCGAGGGGATTTAAATCGAAAAAACTCCGAAAATCAGATCTAGCTCCGAAGAGACGAAATCTGAACTACTTCCGAGAAATGAAATCAAAACCAACTCCGAAGAAACAAAATCGGAACCAACTCTGAGAAACGCGCACAAACATTAAAAAATTGTGAGAAAACTTGGAAACAAACTCAACATGAGTTAAGAAAAAGCAAACTGTCGATTACAAAATAAGCCTCCGAAGAGGTCCAAATTTAAAGCTGTTCAAAATTACAAAGTTACAACTGGCATCCCAGTCTTTCATGATCTTTCAGCATTCAGTCCCGATGAAAGAGACGCATCGAAAAGGACCCCCATGTCTTTGGGGTCGATGATCTGAAGATCTTGGACCACGCCATGGCTAAATAGCCGGGATGAGTCAAAGCTGAAGCCAGGATAGAGGAGCCGAAGCTGATCTTGGGCATTCTCGAATTGTTGTTCCCCGATTTCGGAAGCAATCTTGGTCCAGTAGTCCCGATCGACAGTCACAATGGAAAGGGAAGTGTGAGCATTCTCCAACTCCTTCTGAAATCTCTTTCTTTCTTTCTGGAATCCTCCTTTCTCAGCCTCCAAAGTCTTCTTATCCGACAGGAGCCGATCTCGTTCCTCGACGATACTGTTAAATTTCTGATTCAGTTCGGAGATTGTCTTATTTGCATTTTCCTGCTTGTGAGTTCGGTCCAAGAGGTTGTTCTCAAGTTCAGTCATCTTTGCCTCCTTTTTTGCCAAGTCTTCGGCCTGGGACTTGAGTTTCTCGGCAGATGTCTTCACATCAGCACTCTCCTTCTCAAGTGCGGCATTACTTTTAGCGGTGTGGATGAGGAGGTTCAAACCCCGTACCATCCAGCTAGCACACTCCAGAACAGAGTCCTGCCGAGCAGCATGTTACCAATTGACTTCAAACACAAGAGGGGGGTGAATTGTGATAGCGGTGCTTATATAAAAAATTACAGAAAATAAATGACCGAATAATAAATAAAGAACAAAAATAAATAAAGTGCTTGAATGATAAAGAGAGAGAGCAAAGAAGAGCACGCAAATTTATACAGCCCGCCACCAAAACACCCCTCGTGGCCTCACGCTCCGCCTCCCAAAGCAAACCACTATGGGATTTTCACTAAAACACTAGCTTTTAAATCAGGTTCACTAGAAACCTTTACAACTCTAAACAGAGCAACACGCTCAAGAGATATCACCTCTTCTATGAACACCCTGGGATTCCCACCTAAAAATAAATGATTTTCACAAATAAAATGAGACTAAAAAGATACACTAATAGTGCAGATATAACAAATCAAGCTCAAATAATACAACTCAAATTTTGTAGAATAAAAAGACTTCAGAAAATTGTGTTCAAATAAGTGTGAGTGATGAAAATATTTGACAGAGTTTTTGGCACAAAAATTAAGCATCGCGTTATTGTTGTGTCAGTAAGAAAGAGCACATTGCTTATTTATAGACCGACCGAGTGAGCGTCATGCTATGCTTGATTGTCCGCTGGAAGATTTGACCGCTGCACGTGATCTGGTCTGCTGAATTTGTCCGTTGCTGAAAACACGGAGACGGCTCAGATACGACTCAAGACACTTACAGACGCACCGCCACACACCGACAGACGACTCCTCGACACAGCCTAAAAGATATGACCTCACAGCCAAAAGACTCCTAAGACACCTCTGGATACGACTTCATCAGCCTCTGGGCTCATAGGTCGGCAGACGACTCATCACCGACACGCCGACTTCCTCCTCGCCTCGACATACTACTCCTCGTGAGCTCAACATCCGACTTCCTCTCACCGACATCCGATTTCTCACCGACATCCGACACGAGATATGCATGTCAAAATATTTTGCTAGCGTGTGAATTTAATTGAGAGCTTTTATTACTACTTACAAATTGTCTTAATAAAGATAAATAAATACCCGTGCAACTCCAAAAGACTTGAGAAACAATCATTCTGATACGCCGCCTTGGTATTCTTTTTCCACTTTTTGCACTGGCCGACTATTTGCAAGCTCCCTTTGTCAATCATCAAAATCATCCTGCCAAGGCATGTATTCACAGACTTTGATGATGACAAACATCTCATGAGGGAATTTAGTAAAATATAATCATGATATAAATGAGATATAAGCATGGTTTTTCAATAAAAGATATCGAGTTTACAGCACAATATTTAGAAAACTCCCTCACAATAAAAATACTTAAAAGATCACTCCTCAATCATGCATTCATGTAACTCTCCCCTTCGCAACATCAAAAGTGGGAAAGACAAATAAAGCAAGGCATATATTCAGATTAAACAAGCATATTTTGATAGTTACGTGATACCAAGCTCAGTGTGTGACAGATGAGTCAAGTGGACATGATTAGCTAGTTGCATAAGACAAATGCGCCACCCACTCATTATTCCGCACTTAAAGAAAATGGAAGGGGAAAAGACTCAGATAAACTCGTTAGCACACTCAAACGCCCCAAGTTAGAATTTATTCAAAAAGAAAATGCAATCACAGCAAATACCAATGCATGATCGATCTAAAATTCCTAACTCTGCTCTATAAAAAGAAGCTTTTAGGCAAAGGTTTAGTAAAAATATCTAGTTGTTTAGATGTTTCCACAAACTCAATCACACAATCTCCTTTTTTGAACATGACTCTAATAAAATGGTGCTCTAATTTCTATGTGTTTGGTCCGGAGTTGATAAACCGGTTTTCGTGAGGTTTACGGTACTAGTATTGTCGCATTTAATCGGGAACAGCCAGATTAATCCCATAATCATTCAACCTGTTTCATCCAAATAATTTGTGCACAACAACCCGCCGCCGAACGATTCCGCTCAAAGAAGGGACAAAGCCACACCGGCTTGTTTACTATGCCACAGACTGGCATTCCTGGGCAGTGACATGTCCCACTAGTGCTTTTTCGTCCATTTTGCAACCCGCAAAATCAGAATCCAGTACCACAAGTGTGCAACAAGACTTCCATAAACCCATGGTTCAGGTGCTGAGATATCTCATGATGCTTTACCGCTAAGAGATGTGATTCTTTAGGATTTGCTTGAAAACGCACACATACAAACACTGAGATAATATCCTGACGACTAGCAAGTGAGATGAGAAGAGATCCTATCATACCTCTATACTTACTTACTTCAACCGACTTACCACCTTCATCTTTGTCAAGATAGCACGATGTGCTCATGGGGAGTCGAGATTTCTTTGATGCGCTCATTCCAAATCTTTTAAGCAACTCCTCGCAATATTTGGACTGATTTATAAAAATTCCTTCTTTGTTTGTTTGATTCAAGACCTAAGGAAGTAGTTTCGAGCCTCCCATCATGGACATTTCAAACTCACTTTGCATGATTTTGGGAAAATCTTCACACAAAGACTCATTAGTAGCACTAAAGATGATATCGCCAACATAAATTTGAACAAGTAAAATGTCATGATTTTTGTGTTTAATGAAAAGAGTGGTATCAACTTTTCCTCTTTCAAAACCTTTTTCAAGTAAATATTTGTCAACCTTCGCACTAAGCTCCTCTGAGCCTGCTTTAAACCATATAAAGCCTTTTTCAATTTGAAAACATGATTTGAAATTCAAAATTTTCAAAACCGGTTGATCAACATATACTTCTTCTTGAATAAAACCATTTAGAAATGCACTCTTAACATCCATTTGAAAAAGTTTAAAATCCATGATGCATGCAAATTTGAAGATGCGAATAGCTTCTAATTCAGCCACTGTGCACAGGTTTCATCGAAATCTATGCCTCTCTGTTGGATTATAGCCTTTTGCAACAAGTCTAGCTTTATTTCTAACAATGATACGCTTTCATCAAGCTTGCTGCGAAGACCCATTTGGTCCCAATGACTAGTGATCTTTAGGCCTGGACAAGTTCCCAAACATCATTTCTCCAAATTGATTTAATTCTCTTGCATAGCAAAAGGTCCAATGCTCATCAAAGATGGTCATTGACGCTATTTGGTTCAATTCTGAGAGACAAAGGCCATATGATGACATGCATGATTAAGAGAGTTTCGAGTCAAGTACCCCTTTGAGATATCACCTATTATGCTGTCAAGAGGATGGTTCTTTGAGACTCTCCATTCCTTTGGAAGATTCGAGTGAGAGAGTTCTCGAGAGGGTTTGGCTGACTCTGATCCTCCTTTTGAACTTTTGATCTCTCTGTTCCTCTAAATAGGTATCTCCAAATACTTCTCGCAAAGATCATCAACACTTTCTTTCATCAAGATTTGTTAGATTCATCAAAAGAAACATGCATGATTCTTCAATACCCAAGTTCTTTTTATTAAAAATTCAAAAGCTTTACTAGAAGTGGAATATCCAAGAAATAAACCTTCATCAGCTTTAGCATCAAATTTACTAAGGTTATTCTTACCATTGTTTAGGACAAAACACTTGCATCCGAAAAACGTGAAGGTGGGAAATGTCAGCTTCCTTCCTTTCAGAGTTCATACTTTAAGTTTGCTTAAGGATCGGCCTTTATAAGAACTCGATTCATCATAGCAAGCGTGGCTCACGCAGCTCGCCTAAAAAGTACTTAGGAAGGTTAGTCCTCATTGAGCATCGTCTCTCATAGCTCTTCAAGAGACCCATTTTTCCTTTCAACCACTCCATTTTGTTCATGTCCTCGAGCAGTAAAAGTTGTGATCGATGCCTATTTTCAGGCAAATGCTTCAAATGCTTCATTCTCACCCCCACCATGATCACTTCACTGGAAGCAATGTTAAGTCCCTTCATTTTGTATAACCTTTGTAAGTTTTCAAAAGCATTAAAAGCATCATTTTGTGAGAAATAAATAAAGTCCATGTATAGCGAGAATAGTCGCCCACAATAACAAAGAGCATAGTAATTGCCACCAAAGCTTTTAGTTCTAGAAGTACAAATAAATCCATATGTAAAAGTTGTAAAGGCCGGTTTAGAAACAATATTTTTAGATTTTGAAAGATGCCTTTACTTGTTTTCCTTTGACATGCATCACAAAGTTTATCTTTTTCAAAACGAAGCTGCAAGCCAATTACTAAGTCCTTTCGAACTAACTTATTAAGATGATCCATGTGAATACGAGCCATTCTCCTATGCCATAGCCAAGATTCATCCTCTTTACTAATAAAGACACAACATGCATCATTTGAAGGTATTTTATCTAAATCAAGCATATAGATATTTCCAATTCTAGGTCCAATTACAATAACATTTTCATTTATAGAATCCATGACCATTTTGAAGAATCGAAACCACTTTGTTTCCTTTTTATCACAAAGTTGACTAATGCTTAGCAAATTATGCTTCAAACCATCCACACATACAAAACATTTTCAATAAAGGATTAGACTCTACTAATGTAACCAATCCCAAGAATTTTACTCATGGTGTCACCATACCTGACATAACCACTATTCTTAGGTACCAATGAGGAGAACTTGCTTTTGTCTCCCGGTCATGTGCTTTGAACAATGTTATCAAGATACTCAATTTAAGTCCTCGCTTTCAAGCACACCTACAACAACAAATCATATTTTAACCTTTGGTACCCAAACCATCTCGGGGTCCATATGAGTTAGGTCTCGGGGCAAGGTGCCCTGAATCCACATATTTTGCCAACTACATTTTTATTCTTTCTAATATTGCAAAATGAGGTGTGACCATTTCTACCACATAGGAGTTAGCATTTAATGAAAGGACTACTGAGGGGTTTATGTGATTGAAGAGTTTAAAAGATTTTTCATGAATTTTGGATGATAACCTAAACTACCTTTTTCCAAAAGTACCTTTGGTTTCCTAACATAATGTTTAGATTATCTCTTCCCATCGAATTTTGCAAGAGTTGTTATTTAAATCCTTAACTCTTATTTTTCAAAACACTACACTCATTGCATTTTAAAACTTCATCCTTTTTATTTTCACAAGATACGGGAGGAGAAGTTTCAATCACAAAGAACTTGTTTTTCTTTTAAGAATCACTATCTCTTTTTGCTTAAAATTTCAATTTTTGATTCAAGATAAGAGATGGTTTTCTTTAGAAGAAAAGAACAATTTTTCCAAGTTTAATCGTTTACTATTTAATTCTTCACAAGCAATAAGCAAATTTCATCATAAGTTAAAGGAGATTCTGAGTTCAAGAGCATTTACCTCATCCCTCCTCGTGGTTTTGCCACGAGACATAAGTGGCCCTCAGAGTACTCTTCACTGGGTCAATGTATGGCGTCCCACATTTCTTTAGTAGCCTTGCACTTTGAGACCCTATAGAACTCATCGAAGCTAAAGTGTATGATGATGTTCTTTAGCCTTCAAATTGTATTGACCTTTTTCTATCATCTTCTGGCCCAAAGTGATCTTGGTCTGCCTACCATCGCATCATTAATTGATTGAGTGGGGACAAATGGACCATTTTCCACAAAGATCCCAAATATCAAGATCAACATTTCTCAAGAAAGATTTGCATTCTATCCTTCCAATAACCATACCCCCTCACCATTGAAAACGGGGTCTGTTTCATGGAAGTTCCCTCGCAATTGTTCAAGTCATTCCTCAGACTAAGTCCTTTTTATACAAGAGTTCAGCTCGATGCCACTGTGCTACCAATTGACTTCAAACACAAGAGAGAGGGGGTGAATTGTGATAGCGGTGCTTATATAAAAATTACGTAAAATAAATGACCTAATAATAAATAAAGAACAAAAAATAAATAAAGTGCTCGAATGGATAAAGAGACAGAAAGCAAAGAAGAGCAGCTAGAATTTATACAAAGTTCGCCACCAAACACCCCCTGCGGGCTTCACGCCCCGTCCCCCAAAGCAAACCACTATGGGATTTTCACTAAAAACACTAGCTTTTAAATCAGGTTCAATAGAAACCTTACAACTCTAAACTGTGAGCAATACGTCAAGAGATATCACCTCTATGAACACCTCGTGGGATTCCTACCCAAAATAAATGATTTTCACAAATAAAATGAGACTAAAAGATACACTCAATAGTGCGTATATAACAAATTGAAGCTCAAATAATACAACTCAAATTTTGTAGAATAAAAAGACTCTCAAAATTGTGTTCAAATAAGTGTGAGTGATGAAAATATTTCGACAGAGTTTTTGGCACAAAATTAAGCACTGCGTTGTTATTGTTGTGTCAGAAGAAAGAGCACATTTGTTTATTTATAGACCGACCGAGGAGCGCTTGCCCGCTATGCTTTGATTTGTCCGCTGGAAGATTTTGACCGCTGCACGTGGATCTGTCCGCTGGAATTTGTCCGCGCTGAAAACACGGGAGACTAGCCTCAAGATAATGCACTCAAGACACCAAGCAGACGACTCCCACACGCTCGACTGACTCCTCACAGCCTAAGATATGACTCTCCGAAATGCTCTGCAAGAAAAGACTCCCAGACACAAACTTTCAGATATACCTCCTCATCGCCTCTGCTCATAAAGGCCTGCACACCCACCTCATCACCGACACGCGACTTCCTCCTCGCCGACATACGACTTCCTCGTAGCTCAACATCCGACTTCCTCTCACCGACATCCGATTTCCTCACTGACATCCGACACGAGATATGCATGTCAAAATATTTTTAAAGCGTGTGTGATTTAATTTAATTGAGAGCTTTTTATTACTACTTACAAATTGTCTTAATAAAGATAAATAAATACCCGTAACCCAAAGACTCGAGAAACAATCATTCTTGATACGCTGCCTTGGTATTCTTTTTCCACTTTACGCTGACTATTTGCAAAGCTCCCTTTTGTCAATCATCAAAATCATCCTGTCAAGGCATGTATTCACACAGCACTCGACAAGTCGCTAAGGTAAACCTTATCCTCAGCCGAAGTATAGTGGCGAAGCTCGTCGGAAGAGAGAACGTGAGTATGAGTCCACACAGCGGGACTATCACTCCCTGAGAAGTCTCCACTACTAGTAACCTGCTCCAACACACTCAGCTTCTTCCCAATTTCCCTTCGCGAACGTTTAGAGCTCGGAGGCACCGAATCGATAACACCTTCAACACTTTTTTCACCCTGAGTACTAGGATTGGGAACCTCCTCGATATCTGACGAGTGCACCTGGGCAGAAATCGGAGAAGGGATGCGTTGGGAAGTAGGTGAAGCAACAACTATGGCGACTTGAGGCGATCCCACTGAAGAACTACCCACAGGATCTGTTGAAGAAGCAGGTCTAGATCCGATCGCTTTCCTCTTGTTGTTGAGGAACTTGTTGAGAGCGGCAACAGTCGCCATCGCACCTGGAACCAAAAAGCAAGGGTCATAGATCATGAATCAATAAAAACAAAGAACATTATATATGCCTAAGTTACCTAAGCATTCTTTGGCTTCGTCTGCCGAAGAGTAACTTAACAACACCCGATAGTTCACGTAACGGGGAATGGTTTTCAACCCTTCCGAAGTCTCCCTCACTTCGACCTCGAATCCCTCGACATATTTCTTTAATCGGGTCACACAACCCATGTCTTAAGCACTCAGGACACTTTCAGAGAACCCGAATTCCTTACGTTCGACTAGGTAGCGGTCCTGACTCCAATATGGTCGAAGAGTTCCTCGGTCCGACCTTCTTGTGTTCTGAATAAACAGCCCCGAGCTTCATCATTCTGAGGTCTCAAGTAGAAGTACTCCCGTTTGAAACCTTGAATAGAATCACTATACGCTTCGAAGAGCCGAAGCCTCGGCTTCATAGACAACCAACCTTGCGGAGAGCTATTCTTGTCCGATGACCGTATCGGGCTAAAGACATGAAAGAACACTCTCACCGAAGGCGAAATGGCGATATGCCAGTACAAAAGCTCGAAACTCTTCATAAACGCCCACGAGTTCGGGTGAAGCTGAGAAGGAGCCACTCTTAGATGGTTGAAAATGTTAATCTCAAATTTCGAAAAGGAAGTTGCACACTCAACTCCGTAAAGTATATCTTGAGCATCGGAAGGAAGAAGTTTTCTCCATCAGCTAGACGCGCGCAAATCCGATCCGGTCATTAGCACCGGGTGAAATCACCTCTCAATCGTCTAACGATCTTTTCCCCTTATCGATGTCCAAATACGGTAAGAACGCTGTAAGGGTCGCTTCGTTGCTATAGATTGATTGGGCATAGAGAGCGTCGTCGGCCACCCATGAGTACTTGTTAGCATTGGGAGGTAGGCGATAACCCCTTTTACCTTGGATGTCTTTGGCTTTGCCCATCTCTGACCTCTCCAAAGAAAAGATTGTTTAAATACCAGACCCCCTAAACCAACAGGCTACCCAGAAAACTCCTACCAAAGCAAACACTCTCACCGAAAAACTCACAAATCTCATTGGAAAATTCATAACTATCGCTGAAAAACTCCAAACAAAAATAAATAGTATAGCTTAGATACCCTGGAAAATGGTGGCTTGCCACGAGGAAGGGTAACAACACCCAACCTCCACGGCAACCACGCCCAAAAGCAAACAGGAGTGAACAAGGAGATGAGAAGAACATACCTTGAGTATTAAGAGGGAAAGACGACGAAAGCAGGCGTGTTCGCAGAGAAGGAGGGAGATCTGAAGCTTTTCACGAAGATAAAAATGCAAGAAGGAGGAGGAAAGTGGCAAAATGCCAAATGAAAGCCTTCCCTCGTATTTATAGAACCAGAGCAATGATTATCTACATTAAATAGCGCGCTAATCTAAGCGTCGCCTCGGTTGAAGGATTGGCATACCGCCCATGCACGAAACGAGGCCGCCTCTTCAATTTTGAAGCGATTGAAGTGACGCGTCGATTAGGGTTTCTGACATAGAACACCCTAGAAACCGTCATCAGGCAGCGACGCGTGTCACGTACGGCAACGGTCTTTCCGAAGTCACACTTCGATAGTAAATCTGGAGCATGACTTCAAAGTTATATCCAAAGTAATACTTCGATGACACATTAGGAGTCACACTTCGGTAGCACATGTCTATATTGCTAACTCGCTAGACTCTCACTTGAGTCGAAGTCATGATCCGAGCAACTCGCCACTTTAGTCGAAGTCCTCCAATATTCGGATATCGACTTGGGGGGCAACTGTTCCGGACTGGGCCTAAGCCCATTCCTCCTAGAACCTACCTCTGCGGCCCAATACTACTAACTGATCACGGCCGATCAGTGGCTACCAATCTGGAACGTCTGATTCATCAACGGTTCCTGATTCGCATTGCCTTTACGCTACCGAACTGGGACCGTCGATCTAATCAATGGACCACAACAAATCATAAGGGACTTAGATGCCGAATCACCGTCCATTTACTCTAAAACCCTAAAGGGAGTCATATATAAGGAGGGCCCACGACAAAACAAGAAACGCATTTATTACATCATATTGACCTCATCAGACAGATACTGACTTGAGCGTCGGAGTACCTTTTGCAGGTACCCCACCACCGTTCTCCATCGTCACAACCACCACACGCGGCGACCTCAGCGACTCCGGCCAGTTCCACGTTACTTGCTCAAAACAAGTAGGATTTCGCAATGATCCGAAGTGGCCATCACTAACAATATATTTTTATATTTGGAAATTTGAGGATGCTTGGAATAACGAAACGAAAAGAAGATTTTGAGTAATCATCACTAGTAATCTATTTTTATATTTGAAAATTCTAGAGTGTTTGCAATGATCAAACGAAAAGTAAATTTCAAGTGGTCATTGCTAGCAACTTATTTTTATGTTTTGAAAATTAAGGATGCTCACGATGGCCAATTGAGAAGCAGATCTTGAGTGGTCTTTATTAAAAACCTAAGTTTTATGTTTTGAAAATTTGAGGGATGCTTGCGATGACCAAACGAGAAGCAGATCTCGGGTGGTCATCACTAACAGCCTTTATTAATATAAGAGTTATATTTGATTTAAAAATAAATAAGCATTAACCTAGTATATGTGCTAATCACTACCAAAAGAATATGGGCTGATTATTACCCAAAAAGAATGTGGGCTAAGCCCCAATAATCATCCAGCAAACTCTTTCTCAATTAAAGGAAAAAAAAACTAAAGTGTACTAACGTGTTGACAGAGGCCAAAGGACAGAGGCAATGTTTTGAACCTACAACGGGAAGGAGGAGGCTGAATCTTGACCGCGAGAGACGCACGAGAGCGCACCGGAGGTGGGAATGCCGCGCAGGTTCGGCTTCAATCGTTGCCAGGACGCGCGACTTCTGTTTGAGGAAGAGAGATGGCCTACAGCGCGGCGCGCTGCTATTCTACTCGTGGTTGAGGAACCGCTTCACAGCGACGGCGGAAGGGTGCGCATCTGCGCGCAAGGACGACAGTGGTCCATGGCAGGGGGTAGTGCTCCCTCTTCTTCTCTCTATTTTTGCTTCTATTGTTTCTCTTTTCTATTTTTGATTTTTCATCGTTTTGCCGGTACTGTTGGTTTATTTTTCACCGGGGTGGAAAATGATTCTGGCTTGTGCAATAAGGGATAATGAAAGTTGATGAAGATGATAGAAGGGTGGGGAGGAATGGCTACACGAAGATGAAGGTGAACAACTATGGAGGCTGTCGAGGGAGAGTGAATGGTAGTGATTGATGAAGAGGGTTTATGGTGGTGAGGTTAGCTATTGATGAAAATAAATGGAGGAGAAGTTGTTATATCTTTGAGCTTGGTGTTTTGAAACAGAAATGGTTCTGTGAGAGTTGAATGGTCGAGGAATCCTTTCTTCTGTGAATTGAATTGGTATTTATTGAACACAAGAACCTGTTATGTCATTTTCTGCTTTTGTTCAAATTTGATTCACTTTCTGCATTGTTTCATTTTTTTGGTGTTCTATTCTACTGCCCAAAATTGTGGGTTCCCCCAACCTTATGCTTAATTCACGGTTTTGTCTTCCATGGGTTTTTGTTTTGACCTTTTGTGTGTGTGTTGCAAGTTGTGTCATTGATGCATAGTAGGTAGCAGAAACTGTTGGAAGTAATTCAAACTAATTAGTTGGTACTGTTGTTATGTTAGTTAAGCAGTTAGGAGTTAGTTGTTGTTACTGTTAGTAGTTAAGTGTATGGGCCATTTGTGTTGGGCCTTTGTATTTCCTAGTGTGGGCTTACCATAGTGTATAAATAGAGACTATTGTCTCACAATCAATAGCAAGTAGAATACCATTTTATTCATCTCTCCGACTCTTATCTTTCTCTGATAGTTGTGTGTGTGTGTAAGTGCCATAGCACCTGTGAGTGAAATAATGTGTGAGTGCAGAACACAGTAAGTGCAAATCTGTGTTCCAACATTTGGTATCCAGAGCTACTATGATCCTGAGGCCAGAGGGTGTGTCTATGGAGGTGAAGAGCATAAGTAGAGATCTAGAAATTCCTTTACCAGTTCTTGATGGCATCAAGAACTTCCATCGTTGGAGTGTGATGATGGGTCTGATATTCAGTTTCCATGAGGTGATGGAAATTGTGCAAGAGGAGATTTCAGATGTGGAAGGAAGTGCTTCCAATGAGAAAGATTGGTTGGCTCTCACCTTGATTCATCAATGTGTGAATTATGAAGATCTTGAGCTTATTAGTGCTGCCAAGAGTGCTAAAGAGGCATGGGATATGTTGCAGCAATCCTATCAAGGCACTGCAATGAAGAGCAAAGATTGCAAGATGAAGGCAGATTCAAAGCGTTCAGTTTTAGAAAATTGGAGCCATCTTGTGCAAGAGAATCAAACAAACATTTCAGTTTCAGGAAAGTGCAAGAGCAACAGAGAGAAGGGTGTTTCTGATGCGTAGAAAACAACCAATCGAGAGGGGAAAAAGAATGTTGGTGATCTGCTCAGCGAAGAAGCAGAGAAAGATGAGTTCGAGTCTGAGAAGAAAGAAGAAGGTTCTTCCATATTGGTTGGGTTCCCATTGACGAAGCCGAAGTCAAGGAACCCAAAGAAGGCCCAGTTTGTCACCCTGAAAGACGATTCTAGTGCCGAATCTGAAGAAGAAACAATGCCTCAACAACAACTCGAACTCGAAGACGACGGCGGAGCGCTTAGTACAGTAGCCGAGGAGATGTCAATAGCGCGGAAGAAAATAGAGGTACTTCTGCAACTACGAGACGACAGAGCGTCGTCAATCATGGTGGCCGGAGGAGATGGGTCATCCGCCAATCTTTGGTGGCGCGGAGAAGGATCGATCGATCATGGTGGCCGGAGAAGGATCGATCAATCGAAGATGTTTCTACGTGTGGTGGCGCGGCCATTGTTGGCAAAGGTGAAGTTGACGAGGTTGAGGCCGCCTTCGAAGCCGCCAAACGCGGGTCCATGTGCAGTACCAAGTGAAGAAATCTTTGGCGCAGTGTTTACTGTAGTTGGTAAGGTCTCGAAGGAACAAATAGGGAAGAAAAGAAATTGTGAATTTTTTGAAATTAGGGTTTGGTCGAATTCGAGTCTAGCAAGCCAGAAGCTACAGCGTGAGAAGAAAAGTGGGTTAGTATTTCGCACGGTGGGCCAAGTGGAAACATTAATGGGTCAAACCCAAATTGTGGGCTTAATGGGCTATGTGCAGCTTGCAAGAATGGAGAGGAAGCTGAAGATTGGGCTGTGCAAGGCAGCAAAAGCATGGGCAATGTTTTGGTTCTTCCAAATGTGAGATTCGGGTGGAAATAATCTAAAGGATACAATGCTGCATAATGGTGCCAATACTTGTGTAATGGGATCCATATATGTGTGAGCTTGTGTCAATAATGTGTGCATTTTAAAAATGCAACTTAGTCTAATAAAAGGTGTAATTAGAGTGTTTGAATTACAGGGGAGTGTTGGAAATAATCCAAACTAATTAGTTGGTATTGTTGTTATGTTAGTTAAGCAGTTAGGAGTTAGTTGCTTTTACTGTTAGTAGTTAAGGGTATGGACCATTTGTGTTGGGCCTTTGTATTGCCTAGTATGGGATTACCATAGTGTATAAATAGAGACTATTGTCTCACAATCAATAGCAAGTAGAATACCATTTTATTGATCTCTCTGATTCTTATTTTTCTCTGATACTCGTGTGTGTGTGTGTAAGTGCCATAGCACCTGTGAGTGAAACAATATGTGAGTGCAGAACACAGTAAGTGCAAATTTGTGTTCCAACAGATACCAAGCTGCACGTAGCTTAAGTTGTTTTTGTGCCAATAAGTATTAAACCAGCAAAAAGCTAAGTGGACTCATGCTAAAAAAAATGGAAGAAGTGCAGCGCTAGCTCCTTGCATTTGTTTTATTATTTTTGTATTTTGTACTTTCATTTTCTTTTGTATTTTTATTGAAAATGGGTCAGATCAATGGATCTGTTATATTTTGATCTTTTCCTTTTCTTTGTTTTTTTTTAACAAAAAGAAATAGAACAAGAGTGAAATAATACATACAAACAAAGGCTAAAAATTCAACACGTGTAACCATATTTTTAGCAATTTTTTCTTTAAAATTTTGAAAATACCGAACAAAATTAGGGTAAAACAGACTCCTTCAAGCTTTGAATGGTTGATGTATCCGTAAAGACACTCTAATGCCCAGGTCAGCAAAGATATTTTCAAAGTTTAGATAAGTAAAGTGAAATGAATAGTCTATCTGAGGGGAAATCCCCCCCTTTATTTGTAGTGTTTGAGTCCAATTATACTACTGAAGAGATTATCTCAGTCGAATCTGGCTCTTCTAAAGTGAATAACTGACTTTAGAGTATAAAGTAAGTAACATCAATACTTGATGAAAAAGTCAATATCATAACAAATCATGAGTTTATTAAAACAAAAACTTATCACTTTATCCTATATTCACTTTATAGGAGCTAAATCTATCTCACTTATCCATACATTTGAATTTCTGCTATTAGAGATTTGGGTGTTGCTCTTGATTGAAGGTGCACATATTAAGAAGGTTCCCGGTTTAAATGATGACATGGGCCGATCGGCAGGTATAATGGGCTAGGTTGTCTACGGTCTCTGTGAGCCAAGTTGGTCTCGGCTCTTAAGGCCTAGCCCAGTCCAATTACATTGATAATAAAGCTAAAAATACACGTGTTACATGAATAAAGACATACAATTATGTTAGAACTAAGATAAGAATAGTAGTACATATTCAGATTATCTTTATCTTATTCTAAAAATGACGAATATCAAAATTCAAAATTGACCTATTGCTAATTCTACTTTTTGAAATTATTATTATTATTATTATTATGTTCTTTGAAATTTCGTCCATTTGGACATTTACTCAGCGTGAAGTTACTTTGACACTTAAGAAGGCAGGTAAAGAGAATACATGCTAATTATTTTGCGCATGAGAATAATTAGCATTACTCAGCAGAGATGTCCCTAGGACTCTGCTAGGGTTGGACATTACTCAGCAGAAAGAGTTGCTTTATAATTTGATACATTGGATAGGAAAGGGAAAATTAAAAAATGATGGTCACATCTCAGTCTTCATTCCATTATTCACCACAATATGTAAAAATCGCACAAATTTCTCTACCATAGTAAATTCGGAAACAAATTCTCCACATTTTGAAAAACAAAATTGGAAGGAAATCTTGATTATGCAAGAGTTTTCTAAGATGAAAAATGGTCAAGACTCTGGTATCCATTTAATTTTGTTAAGTACCCGTACCAAAGTGAATTAGACCAATTAAAAATATTCATTTTTATCCAACTTACCATATCATCAATGTTATTATTATATCTAAATATTATGCATATAAAATATGTTTGGCTTAAATATGTTTTGCGTCCCTGAAAATATATGGATTTTTGCTTTTCGTTCAGTTCTAGTAAATTATTATTTTTTTGTTTTTCATCCCTAAAATATAAGAATTTTTGCTTTTGATCCTTCACTAGTACACGAAACAGAAAATAGTTGGTCATTTTACACCGGTTGTTAACAAAATAGGTGTAAAAAAATGAAACATTTTACGCCGGTTTTATGTAGAACTGGTGTAAAAAGGAAAAAAATTGGACTTTTTACACCGGTTGTACATAAAATCGGTGTAAAATGTTACACGGTGGCATTTTTTAAATTAACCAGCGTAACATTTTACACCGGTTTATGTACAACCGGTGTTAAAAATTCAAATGTTATTTTTATTTCAAATATCCGTACTTAAACCCCAGCTCTGCACGCTCGCTTCTCCTTTTCTCGTCTAGGTTGCTCTCAACGTTTATCTCCGTGCTCTCGCCGCCGTTTCTCTTCGTTCTCGCGGGTAAACAAACTCCTCTCTCTCTCTCATTCTTTTTGTCGTCGTCGTCTTCTTCTTCTTCTTTTTCTTCTCTCTTGTTCTGTTATCTATTATGTCTTTTTCGTTATGTCTCTCGTTTTCCAATTGTGGTTTTAGTCCCACCACGTTCGTTTGGCCCCACCACGTTCGGCCTCACTGCGTTCACCACCACCGCGTTCGGCTCACACATTCCAGGTTTATCCAGCTTTCGTTTTTTTAGAAAAAAATGGTTTCATTTTTTTCATTTGTTGATTTTTAATGTGTGACGTGTGCTTTACGTTGAAGAAGATGGATGAATGCTAAATTTATTTTGTTTTCCTTTTTTCATGGGTGCAAACAATATATGATTACAGGTTTTGGTACCTAGCAATGGGGACTGGTTTTTCACCCCTTTTTTAGTCTTAATTTTTTTTTTATGGTGTAGAAAGGGAATTAAATTGGGGGTTCGTTGCTTTTTAAATTTCTTTACCATTAAAGTTTTTTTTCCCCTTCATATTTTCATGGTTCCGGGTGAAACCATTAAACATATTTTTTAGTTGATTCTAGCACACTTATTGTTTGGTAGGGATAAGGGCTGATTACATTGGTTGTGCTTATTACATTGAATTTGTGTTAACTAGGAATAAGGGTTGAATACATTATGTTTTCAGCACTTAATTGGCTTATCAAACATCCCAAAATTCATCTGCATCACTTAGCATAGCATAGTATCTTGCTATTGCATGAAAACCATCTTATTAAATTTTGTATATGTGAGATTGAGATGTATGACTATATAGAGATCGATTCAATTAAATTTGATAAAAATTTAATTGATTTGGAATTTATGTTGTAGCAAATATTAAAAATTATTGTAGTGAAATTTCAGTTGATTTGTTACCTTGTCATTAAACTAAACTTCAGTTTAGTTGCTCATGATTAACCATTGTTGACAACAGACGATGTCTTCAGATGAAAACCGTGGTCGTGCGGGGTGTCGTACTCGCATGGCTTCCAGGAGGTCACAACCCTCTATTAGCAGGCCGATGATGACTGCGAGGGAGTACCGAGCCGGCTTTGTGAGGATTGAGAATCGCGATTTGATGGATAACGTGTATGCTGATCCCCGTGTCGGCGCTGACCGTTGGGGCCCAAGTCATCGTATACGCATGGTTCAGAGGAGACCACCCTCTCCCAGGAGGCCTGTAGCTGCCAGGGAGGTTCGTCGAGGGCCGGACATCGTTTAGATCCTCAGTGATGACGATGAGATCTCGAAGTATACTCCATCGGCACCAGAGTATTCTCTCATCCCATTTGAGTACACTCCATCGTTCAGCTTGTTTCGTTTTAGTCACCGTAAAACTTTTTCAGGTTTGGTTTCAGTCCCTGAAATTAGAGACTATTTTGATTTTAGCCTTGAAATATGAACTATATAAGGACTAGCAAATAAAACATTTTGCAGGGACCAAAAACAAAGTTAGAACATGTTGTAATGGTGTTGTGATTTTTGTTTGTTATATATCTAACGATGAACATTGAAGAGGAAAGAAGAAAAACAACATATTAGCAAATTTATAAAATATTTTATGGGGCAATAAAATATGTATTCATATATTTACTGGTTAACTTTTAAAGGCTTAATTAGCAATTTAGTCCCTTAACTTATTTTTGAGGTGCAAGTTGGTCCTTTATCTTTTTTTTGCTTCAAATTGGTCCCTTAACTAAATAAACGGGTGCACGTTAGTCCTTGTTCTAACATCTGTTAGTCCAACTCACCACATGTGCATACATGTATCTGACGTGGCTAAATGCTGATGACATGGAGCTGACATGGTAATCAAATAAAATTGAATAATATTGTTAAATAAAAAAAATTAAAACGTGGACTGAGCCACTTTCCTCCAGCGTCCGTCTTCAACCTCCCTCCAGCGTCCATCAACCACCATCATCTTCAACCTCCCTCCACCATCCATCAACCACCCCCATTCTTCTTCCCCTGAGTCACTTTCCCCTTCCCACCCTAAAACCCACCCTACCCTGAAAACATGAAAAGGAAAATCAAGCTGATGCGATGAGGTTGCAGAGGGTGGAGGTTGCGCGAACACAAAACGCGGTGAGGTTGCAGAGGATCGAATTGATGCGATGAAAAATTAGGGTTTCAAACTGAAAATTGATGCGATGAAAAATTAGGGTTTCAAACAGAATCGAATTGATGAAAAATTAGGGTTTCAAACTGAGAATCGAATTAGGGTTTCGTCTTCTCGATTTCTTCGTGTTTTGATTCCTGTTTCGCCTTTGTCTTCTCTCTTCTCGATTGATTCCTGTTTCGTTTTCGTCTTTTGTCTCTGTTCCTCGTTCGGTTATATTGCGCTACCTCATGGCCGATAACATGGGAGGAAAGAGAGGGTCAGTTGAGTGGCGCGAGCTGGGGGTGGTGGCTGGGTGTGGGGGAGGGCAGAGGGCGCTTTCTGGTGAAGGGAACCGTCGTGGTGGTGGTGGTGGTGGTGGTGGAGGGTGGTTAAAGAAGATGGTGGAGGGAGGTTGAAGAAGATGGGATGGTGGAGACCCATTTTTTGTCCACTGTCAGCAGCTGTTGACCCATTTTTCCTCTACGTCAGTCAAAGATGCCACCTCGCGTCCACATAAGCGTCCATGGTTGACTTGACTTAATGCTATTAGTGTTATTTGGACGGAAGGACCAACTTGATTCACTTTGTTTAGTTAAGGGACCAATTTGATGCAAAAAAAAAAGATAAGGGCCCAACTTGCACCTAAAAAATAAGTTAAGGGACCAAATTGCTAATTAAGCCACTTTTAAAAGAATAGAAAATGTATGTATTAACTGTTATATGAAAAATATTGAACAAGTGGACTATTAATATTATGATACTTATAACATGGGTACGTACTAGTACCTAACTTATTTATATTTATAGGGCACTTAACAATTTACCATGAAAAATATAAGTCTATAACTTAATTTTTTGGCAAAATTAAGAATTAATTAATCCTTTTCTTTTCTTTCGCCCTTCAAGATGCCATTAATTTATTTTTGCCTTTGCAGCTTTCCTCCGATTTCTCTTTTCATCATTTAAGGTTGATTGTAGGCCCTGTGTGTATGAACACCAATGTAGCCGCTACTTCATAAAGGTTATCCAGAGTCTCAATGAAGATGGAACATGATATTCAGTCAAGTGGCAATCATCTTACAAATATCACGATAAAATATGGATTCAACTCCTCTAAAGTGAGCAACTTATTTTCAAGTATTAAATAAATAATCTCCGTTATTAATGAGAAAATTAATATTTTAATACTATATGCATGTAAATACATAATAAATCATCCTCAATATTTTATTAATAATTAAGATTACTTATTTTATTCTCTATTGATGATTTAGAGGAGCCAAATCTATAAAACAAAATATCACCGACAAGCAAATAGCAAGTGTTATCCAGCCACACACGCACACATGTTGCAAACCCAAAATCTAGTTAAAATACAACATCAGACCATTTTAATATAGTAATTTTTTGAGCAAATATTCTGAGAGAAAATTGAATTTTAATTCATCGCTTGCCTTTGACATGACTGCATATATATATATATATATATATATATATATATATATATATATATATATATATATGTTACAAGAGGCAAGTTTTGGGAGGCTTAAACTGCACTTAACAAGCAGACATATCATGTATGATTGTATACGGCCCACTTTGGACGGCTCCCCATGTACCAACTTGTGCATATGCAACCATATTATTTGCACATGGCTATCTACAGTTCACAGATATAACTATCTCTTTCCAACAGGTAAAAACACAGTTACATTTTTTACAAGCATTATTATTAGCTAATTAATATTATTGTGTTCACCCTCAGATCAGTTCACATCAAAATACAGTGGTTTTGATCTTCATGTTTCAATTGGTCAAATAAAATGGCATGAATAATATATATATATATATATATATATATATATGATGTATACCTGTTTGGACTTCATGCTCAATATTTCAAATATCTCCCCTCTCTCACTTTCTTTGATATTTGGGCTTCCTCTATGTCGGCAACTAATCTTGACCTGCAAGCCAATTCCACTTAATTATTCACCCTACAATGTCAAACTATATATTATATTACATATTCTCAAAATATAAAAAAAATAAAAAATAAAAATCTTTCTGCTGAGTTCAACTTCATGAAGAACTTGATCAAAAGAAAGGGACATTTAACATATTCAAATTTCAAACTCCCATAAGGCAAGTTTTGGTCACTTACCAAAAAAAAAAAAAAAAAAAAGACAGTAACTCCCACTGAGTGGGGTCACATACCACAAAGTAAAAAAAAATAAATCTTGTACATATATATCTTCACTATCTGCAAGGGAAGAGCTTCATGTATGATCCAATAGTTGACCCTAAGTGAGGTACTGACATGAGAAGAAGAGAGACTAACATAGCCAAGGACAACTTGCCGGCGGCGGCGAGGTGACCGGAAAGCACATGAACTTGTCGGCAAGTCATCCTTGGCTGCACCACACTCTCTGCCTCTTCATGTAAGTCCCTCTTAGGAGGTGTCTTTGCTGCATATAGTTGAGCTTCATATGATACATATAGCAAGCAATTCACCAAGATTTATATAGAATTTTATGCATATATAAGGTGCTACTAAAGTACTAAGCCCATTGGTTTGATAGCATACACTTTGTACCAAAATTCCAAAAGCAGCATGTGGCCTAACTTGGCCAACCAAAAGCCAGAAAGTCACACCGCCGGACCGCCACATTGCAAGATTCATCCAAAAGCTTGCTTGATTGGGTATAGCAAATAGGGGACCAATTCAAGAAGTATTGGCCCTACTTTTTCCTCTTTTTGTGTCATCCATATCATGGAGGGTATGGGAGAGAAATTATATAGCTAGGAATCTTTTATTTGCCTTTGTGTTTGGGATGATGGTGACTTTTACCATCTCCATGCATGTGTATGGCTTGCAAGTAATCGCCTATATATATGTACTAAATGTTAGAGCCTAGCTAGGATTTGATAATGACACAAAAAGATTAGATCCTTAAATGAAGGGATTATGTGAGGATAATCTTAATTTGTTGCTTAAAATACATTAATTAGCATGTCTCTAGATATTTATTTTGATGAAATAAAATTTAGATATAGTCTACTAACAAGTGAATTTAAGATTTAAACCCAAGTTATATCTATTTTTTTTAATGACAAATTAATGTTAGTAATTAGCGGAAGAAATAAAAACACATCCCCTTATCTCTCTAACTGTACGTTTCTGTCCCCTCTCCCCTCAAAAAAACACCCAAATTACAGAGTATAGGAGCAGAGAATTCGACTATCTGTGTCAACTATTATTATTGGCCACACGTCCCTAGATATTAGAAATTAGATGTTAAGATTTTTTGTTATTAAAATATTTATAAAACTTTAACGTGTTATCATGCTAATTTTTAAAGATTTTAGTAACTAGGTCAATATTTTAAAAATTTAAACTATCACCGTGTTCATCTTTTTAAGTTACTCATTAAAGCAGTGGCAGTTAATTAATCTTAATTTGAAATACCGAATTAAATATATATTAATGGTTTAAATTTCATGGTCAACGAATAGGTAATGTCGGACATCATATGCAACATAGTGCTTTTTGTTCTGTAGTAGAACTTTTCGTAAATCGTTGTACCAAAAAAAAAAAAAAACTTTTCGTAAATCTCAAATTGATCACAGAAAATGTATAACAATGACTTTTCGTACATCTCAAAAATTGATCGCAGAAAATGTATAATAATGATAACTCCCTGCTGCTATCTTTTCTGGACCTGAAAATTAAAGTGACTGGTTGTTTTTTTTTTTGACGAGACTGTCATTTTAGTCTTAACATTTTTCCTACAGAGACAATATGCGCACTGTCATAAATAAAAATTCGCATTGAAATTTAGCTTATATTCATTTAAAAGAATGGGACAGTACTACTAAAAATTAAATTATAAACTATATATGAAAATTTAGTACCAAATTATGAACGTAACAGAACTTTATTTTAATGTTCTACTTTGTTTCTGACTGACATGTAAGCTTTCAAGTATCTCAGATTAATTTTGGATGAAAATTTTCGGTCTCACTTTCCTGTCATATTTTCGGTCGTTTACTAATGACAATTTTTTCCACATAATAAAATAAAATAATAACTCATTAACACATATGCATATTTCTAACCTTTAATTGATGGGAGATAGGGAGGTTGGGACGGATCCAGAAAATTCGGGAAGTGGGGACAAAATTATATACTGTAAATGTTTATATAAAAAATATATCACTACATAAGCGATAAAATAATATCACTATTGTTAAACAAAAAAAATGAAAATTACAAAAGCTATAAACCCAAAAAATTGAAGACACCAATATCTACGAATTATAGTTGCTTTTTATGTCTTTATATTTTGAAATTATTGTATGATTTTTTTATTTTTAGCACTATTAAAAATATCTTTCTACATGTATGTGACCAAACGATTATTCAACAATATATCTCCCATAAGATTGCACATTTGATTCTTTATAAAATTCATTATAGGGAAATTCCTTTTAACTGTTACAGTTGTCACAGGCAAAATCAAAGTTAATTAGTTCCAGCGACTAACTCTTTGTTAACCCACTTAGGCAAATAACTAAACACATGATGCATATATAGGAAACATGGTGCAAAAACAATTTACTCAAGCAACAGAGGAGTCGTAAAGAGAACCAAAAAAACAAAAGATTAAAAATGAAATGAAGAACATATGAAAAGAACCAGTAATAAAATATGAAGTTGAGTATGAAGAGAAAGTATTGAATAGTAAGAGAAAAGGCAAAAATCGAGAGACTAGGAAAAAATGAAGTAAAAAGTGTTGAGTTAGAGTTTTTGTGGAGTATTTGAGTTGATGGATTTTGAGAATTAAACAAAGTAGAGATCAAAAAGTATTTTAAGAAGTAGAAATAGAGAAACAAAGTTAAAAGGGAGTAAAAAAATTATACTTTTTCTTAAAAAGAGAGTAGATGTGGGACAACACTTAAAATATAATAGTTCAATTTTTATTTTTTTCTTTTAAGTGGGGTCAACACTTAATTTTTAGTGGGGTCAAAAATAAAATTATTCAATAATTAGTAAAAATAAATAATTTAGTGGGTTCAAATACCCCCAATATCATACAAATAGATCCGTCCTGCAGAGAGACACCATTTTTTGTTACGACATATATTTGTTCATTAATTGTGCGGCGACCGTGTACCCTTTTTGCCAATGGTAAAATGTTTGAATCATAATTGCACCTCTTTCTTCATATATATGCTAAATTAACGATTAGATTTCACTACTATACTTGCAATATACCAATAAGCATCTGGATAAAAAGGCCAAGGGAAAATTCCATTTTAAGACGAATACATGTACATGAACGAATATCATTGGTGCAATGGACTTATCATGTTATTTGGAGGTATTGGAATCATTGAATCAGCTTTATGCAAATATAAAAGATTATTTATTGTAAATTCATAACATAGAGAACATTTGGTATACTTCCACTCTTCTCTGACATGTAAAGACCAGGTCACTCTTTTGGAAACTCACCGGGTGTCAAGAGGTGGTGGGATGAGAAAGTGAGTTCACTTCACTCCGCCGTAGATTTGCGGGTTAATGAGTTGGCTTGCCTTAAAAATAAAACTCTTTTGGAAACTCACCGGGCGTCAAGAGGTGGTGGGATGAGAAAGTGAGTTCACTTCACTCCGCCGTAGATTTGCGGGTTAACGAGTTGGCTTGCCTTAAAAATAAAAAAAAGTAAAAAAGCAAAAAAAAAAAAAATTGGTTTAGAAAAGTGGTGGATTGACCCGCCTAAGCCGCCCTAAAACAGGCCAAAATGGTGGGTTTGCGGGCTAAATATAGAACCTAGTTAGGGCATGTTACAAACGACAACGAAGATGAAAATGACACATTATGATGATTAACAACTTTGAAACGAAGATGCAAAAGCCACATTACAAGGGTTCAGATAGAGTGAGAGCTTGAGAAAGAGAGAAAAAGAAAGACCGAGAACGAGAGCGAAGCAATATAGAGAGTGAAAGAGAATGAGAGATAGAGAGAGCGTGAGAACATGAGTGAACTATGAATTAAATAGAAAACATTAGGAACTTTTGAAAACTTAATGTACCCTTAGGACTTATAACGTGTCCCTTTAAAACGTATGGTCACTTATATAAAACATGAAACAAATAAACACTATGGAAACTCCGCATTGATGGATATGCATATAGATAGGTGTTCTGTCCAACAATTGCTACAATATATTACAGAAAACGATAGCAATTCTATCTATGAACCGCTATCAAAGGTTAAGTAGAACCCCAAAATAACGATTACACGCAGAATCACTACCAAAAAGCTTGTTTTCTTGGGAGTGACGGGACGAAATCGTAACAAATATCTAGAGTTTTTTTTTCCTTGATCGGTAACGGTTCCGTGTCAAGCTGCTACAATATATATAGGCGATATATATTATCCCAAATTTGGCTTCCTACATACTCTTTCAAATGTTTGGTTAACAGATTGCAGTGACATCTTAAGCGTTAAAGTGATGCTTTTTTTTTTTATACATAGGAAACTAAGACAAAATTAACTAGAAATCCAGTTAAATCAATCCTATTACAATCTAAAATAAAGACACCCTTAATTTTTTTACATACTTAATTAGTCCTAAATTTGCAACTGAGATTGGCCATGGATTTGAAAATTTTAATTTGAGAACAAAAATTTTACAGCAGATCGTAAGGGAAAAGATCAATGGATTATATAGTATGTG
Organism: Calophaca sinica; assembly: GCA_037113605.1. Taxonomy (NCBI): domain Eukaryota; kingdom Viridiplantae; phylum Streptophyta; class Magnoliopsida; order Fabales; family Fabaceae; genus Calophaca; species Calophaca sinica. Next base: position 71,809,210 of record CM073737.1, on the reverse strand, counting down.
AGCCAAACTTTTGAAACTTATCAGATCAATTCAGATGATTGGTGGCCATCCATCAATTAGAAAACGAGGGACCCATGAGGCAAGATTTTGATCCTTGTTTTGAGTGCATCCATGATGGGGCGGTGTGGGCGCCTCTGTCTCCTTTGTTGCACCATGTACGTACCCTTCCATGTCTACTTTATCACAAAATTGCTTTCACGCTTTTCGTAGTGCTCCAAAAAGCCTGAGATGGCACACCATACCACCGAAACGTAGGACCATATGATCCCTTCCGCCACAGGAAATAAGTTTGCTAACTCACGAAATAAATCAAGTATTAGCCCAATGAGGTAAACAGTTGAGTTATTGGGTTAGTCAACATTGCCGGTCAATTTTGGGTTAGTCGAGTAAAGTGTTATCAGCTGATTAGCTGAATATCAAGGATTAACAACAAGTGGGTCAAATTTATTGGGCAAATGGGCTTATGGATTATCAGAGCAGGCTTCAAGATACTCGGAATTGAGAAATTATAATGAGTTACTTGAGTAAAAAAATGAAACTATCTTGACGCCTTGATTTTTGGAGAAAACCGTTTGGATAAGACTAATGGTATGTTTGGTATGTAAGAAAGTGGGAGGAAAGAAAGTGAGAGGAAAGAAAATTTATTGGTTAAAGTGTAAAATTGATGATGTGTTATATTATTATTGGTTTGTCACATTTATCAATGCATCTTTTTCACACTTTACTAAAAACTTTTCTTTCCCTCTATTTTCTCTCCTATCTGCCAAACAAACCATAAATGAAGAAGAGAGCGGCTGAAGCTAGTTTCGCCGGGCATCTAGAGGATAAAACCACAATGTGCGCCTAAAAAATAAGGACTTAGTTATTGGGTTCTGTTCTATTAGTAGGGTAACTGTTAGTTGATAAGCTACACTTATTAGCCACTTGTATTTATAGTTGACTGCTTGAAAAAATGCAGATAGGGGGGTAGTGCCCAATTTTCTATAAATACCAATTGTACAGACCGTATGAGAACACACTCAATCAATTAAACACATGTCTTTACATTTATTTTCATTCCCTTTATCGTAATTGTGCCTTTTACTTTGCTTATGCTTTCTTAGTCGTAGCTTTCTCAAATATCACCTAACTTAATGCTTGTTAAAGTAGCTAAGGAACACATAGCTGAGAAACAAAGTTCTTTTCTCAACGTAATTGTCCGATCAAAAGGGAATTATTATTGATATTTTTAGTTGACTACTCGGCTAATATTCATCCGCATCAACAAAGTTTAATCCATATATTAGGAAATAGGAATCTTACGTCCATGGTTTGATCCACGTTTATAAATTTCATTTTAGGCATTTGTTAATTTAATTTTCCAGAATTTTAATTTTATAAAGTTAATTTTGGCTAAAATTCAATTCAGAGTAATGCAATTGATTATTAAAAATTTTAGCTCTCAAAATATAAATTCATAAAATGTAATATCAAATTTTTGATTTAACTCGTATGCATTGTGAATGTAATTTTTTTTACATTGTCAGTCAATTATAAATCATCATTTAATTAAAAAAATTGGCTTTAATCATAACAACTTAACAGTCCCGCATAGGAAATTATCAAGTTGTGATCTCGCATGTGTATCTATCTAATGGTCTCTATCTATAATAATGCCCATATCCTGCTTTCGGTGGTTTTGTTTGGTTCGAAGTATGTTATGAAGGAGGGAGGAAAATGAGATGGGCAATGCAATGCCATGTGAATTCTATTAAAAAGGGCATTGCTTTCCACTCCCAATAGCTACAAAACCCCCCACATATCTTTTTTTCTTTTCAATTTTAACCCTTACGCACCCGGACAGGATTGATCCGAAGAACCAATCTGGATAGGATTTGTCCGAAAGGATGTATATGGACAAAGTTCAAATCAGAATTTAAACAAAAACTCTTCTCTTTTCTCCCTATTTCTCCCTCGACTCTCTAATTTTTCTCTCACTCAAATCATCATTTCCCACTCTCAAATACTCATTTCGCATCACTTCTCACCAAAATCACAAGGTGATTTCTCCTCTTCACTTTCTTTTTTTCAATTTCGTTTTCGTTTTAGCATTTTCTGGTATTGCTCGGATTGGTGCATCCGACAACATTGTGATAGTATACAGTAGGCAAGTTTGTCGAGTGTTGGGGACATTATGCTGGGCATCGTAGCTAGAGGGGAGATAAAGCAGGGGACCCTAGTCTGGGATAGTGTACAGCAGGCGCTGGAGGTGATCAACCAACCATGGACTTATCAGAGGAAGAGGTCACGGTCGACATAGTGACCCCAATTCACTGTATAGCTTTTTTTTTTTTTACATATGTATTTATTTCGTAACTATGTTGAATGATTTTATAATTATTTGACATTACAATTTAGTTTGCATTATATTTTATTTAACTCGATAATTTATTTTGCCTTTTATAGTTGAAAGTTTTGAAAATTTAGTTTTAAAAAAATCGTTAAAAAAACTAACTAATTACAATGAGGTGAAAATTTAAAAAAAATAAAAAAACTAAATAACCAACTAATTTTAATAATTTGAACCTATAAACAAAAACTAAACACCCCTTTAGGGGGTGGAAAGTAATACCCATTTAAAAATGGCATGGGCAGTGTTCGGTGGGTAAGAGAATTATTAAATACACCCCTCTTTTTTTGTAGCATACATCCTTTTTAAGTTTTTTTTTTATTCTTTTTCCAAAAATATCTCTGCCCGAAGATATATTTTCAGACATATTGAACCTGGTCCTCACGTAAATTAGCCTTATGGAAGTTCATTTACGAACTATTTAGGCTAAACTATACTTTTAGTCTCTTATATTTATTTTAGGTTTTGATTTGATCTTTTATGTATTTAAAGCTCTAAATTAGTCCCTTATGCGTAAAAGTTATACCAATTTGGTCCCTCTTATTTTTTCTCTTTCGAAATAGTCTCTTATGTTACAAAAATTATGTCAATATGATCCCTTTTCTGCTCCAAATTTTGCAAAAAATGGGACCACATTGGTATAATTTTTGAAACATAAGAGACCACTTCAGGAAAAAAAAAAGAGGGACTATATTGATGTAACATTTATATATAAGGGACCATTTCGGAACAAATAATACATAAAGATCAAACCGAAACCTAAAATAAATATAAAAGACCAAATAAACATAGGGTGACAGCTCAGTGGTAGGAGCTTGACAATGTAACCCCAAGAGACATAGTTCAAATTTCCTCGGGGACAGTTGTAACATGACCATTAGTGCAACTGAAATGATAATACATCCCCTTCAAAAAAAAATTCTATTTATAACATTCTAAAATATATTTCTGGACAAAATTTGGTTGTCTCCATATATATATATATATATATATATATGATTTATTCACATGAGGTGAAAGTCAAAATACTTACATCAAATCTAAATCACTAAAACTAATCTATCGGATGGCTCACAATTTCACATAAAAAAAACTAAAAAAATAGAATAAAGCATCACGTGACTTTTTTCCTCTCGTCTCCGATAAACTCTTCTTTTCTTCTTCGATGATGAAGTCTGAGCAAAAGCATGGCGCCACTATCATCAGTGCCAAGGACAAGATTGACACACACAACCAAGTTGGATTTGTTATGGTATTTGTATGGGAACTCTGAAACTGGAGTTTCGTTGTTTTTCGCAAAGAGTGGATCACATTGTCGTTGATCCCTATCCTGAGAGCCTTTCCAAAAGAAAAATGATATTTGAACACCACATTTGGTGACACCCCGTACAGGCACCGTATGTCTGTACGGTACAGACATGTAAGTGGTTAACACAGTTCATGTAAGTGGTTAACGCAGTTCATATAACTGGTTAATACAGATATAGATTTTTTTAACTGGTTAATGCATTTCATGTAAGTGGTTAACGCAGTTCATGTAAGTGGTTAACGCAGTTCACTAACATTGGTCAAGTGGTGATGGAGAGGTGATTTCCATTATCTTTATTCCTTTGGGTGTGGGTTCGAACCTCCCATGAGGCAAAAATATTCCTTAAGGAGGGAATAAAATCCTGTGAGTATCATGCTCAGCATTTCGGTGGGCCAAAGGCTGCACCGGGTAGCTGGGGTGTTACACATAGCATGATAGCATAAATCCAACATGGCCATTCTGTAGCAAAAATGTAACTTGCTAGAAGTCACAATCTTCTAATATTTCATATACCGTTGAAAACAAAGTTGCTAAGCTGAAAAGCTACAACAACAATGTTTTTAGCTATTAAACGAAAAGCTACTAAACTGAATCTAGAATAATTCAACAAACTCAGAAAAGGATAAACATGAAACAAATCAAATCAATTTTGCACTTAACAAAATAGATATCAATTTTAACAATCCATGCAGGAAAAAAAATAAAGAACAGAGGAGTGTACCTGCCATTCAAAAGAAAGAGAAGTGTACCTAAGACATGTAATTCATTAAAGGAGGTCAAGGATGCATACATGCTTTGTTATATCCTCGTGAAGACTTACAGCCTTTTCTTGAAGCCCCCCCCCCCCCCTGCCAATGCCAATGGGGAAAACAAAGTAGCTAAAATTTTCCATTATATATGCAAGAAAAAATCAATTCACCATGTCAGGACATAGTCAAGGAATGACTTCAACTACACTGACACAATTTTAACAGTCAAACTGCTACCAGAACAAGCAGTAGAAATATGATTTTGGATTACACTAATTCCTATTTCAGATAGACGTCCTTCAAAAGCTAAAACATTTTTTCTTCATGCATCAAACAACTTGCGACAGTTAATTTCGGGAGCAAGCTGGTTTTCACTTTCTGCCGCAAATCCTCGCATTCTTACTGTAAGCAAAACAACACAATGAATACATACTCCTGAAGAATAAAATACTGGATATAATTGTTAGGAAACTACGCAAAATTTTCACATAGTCAGATTAGTGGAAGAGTGAAAAATAAATGCGGAAGCACACACAAAAATTGATAACGGAGTTCGGCCAATAATGCCTACGTCTCCGGACTGCTGCAGACCTTATATTGAAAAGAAAATATACACTGTGTTTACAAACACTCACACTCTCTCACAAAACCCACAACCCAATTACACCCAAAGAAATATTTCTCTCTAAATATTTCTCACAAAACTCCCTCACTGGAATTTTTCTCTCGGATGAAACTCACTGCACGTTGGAATTTTCTCTCAACATTGGAATGCACTTAATGTTGGAATGAATTTCCTCTCCTACAATGTCCCTATTTATAGAAGCCATTGGTAATGTGAACACCTACTAATATGGCTGCACCATCTTTGAATAATTGGTTCTGCCAAAGAAAAAAATGCATTTAGTTAATGGGTGTGTTGAAAAACTTGCACCACACTTGCACCACTTTTTCTTCATTTCAATCGGTGCCATTAATTGGGGAGGTGCTTCTTTGACTAACAATCTCCCACTTGAAGACTGATTTCAATCAGTCTTCACACCTCGATCATGCAGCAGCCTTTCCTGGTCTGTTATTCAAGCAGGTCAACTGAAGTTGAGCACAACTTCAGTTTGTCGATAGTCACCACCTTTGTTAACATGTCTGCTGGGTTCTTACTTCCTTGAATCTTCTTCAACATTAACACCTCATCCTCAAGCAGAGATCTGATGAAGTGATAACGAAGACCAATGTGCTTCGTTCTGGAATGAAATGCTGAGTTCTTCGCCAGATGTATTGCACTTTGACTATCACATGCAAAACACTCTTCTCTGTATGAAACCCAACTCGTTAACAATCCACAAGCCATATCAATTCTTTCTTGTCGCTTCATCGCTACATACTCAGCCTCTGTAGTGGATAAAGCAACAATCTTTTGTATCCGCGACATCCAACTAACTGTTGTAGTACCAACAGTAAATACGTAACCAGTGGTACTTCTTCGGTGATCGACTTCACCTGCAAAGTCTGCATCTACGTAGCCTTGTACTTTTATTTCTCCTTTGCCAAAGTACAAACACTTCTCTGTGGTGCCTCGTAGATACCTCAAAGTCCATTTCACTGCTTCCCAATGAGCTTTTCCTGGATTTGACATAAACCTGCTAACTACTCCCACTGCATGGCCAATGTCTGGCCTCGTACAGACCATCGCGTACATCAAACTTCCAATGGCTGAAGCATATGGAATCTTAGCCATGGATTCTCTTTCTTCCTCCGTCTGAGGTGACTGTTCCTTAGATAGGCGAAAATGACTGGCCAAAGGTGTCTTGTGCCGGTTTGGCGTTGCCATGTTGAATCTTTGCAAAACACGTTGATGTACTCACTTTGAGATAATCGCAAAATTCCTCTTTGCTTATCTCTCGTGATTTGCATTCCAAGGATCTTCTTTGTGGACCCAAGTCCTTCATGTCAAATTCTTTTGACAACCGTGCATCTTCAAGTTTTTAATCTCATCCATATCTCAACTCGCTACTAACATATCATCGACATAAAGTAACAAAATGATATAATCGACTTATATCTCTTGAAGAAACAACAGGGTCGGGCCGTTGCACTTCAAAGCCTTCCTTGTGCATGAAGCTTTCAAACTTCCTCAGACATCGCCTCTGAGCTTGTTTCAGGCCATACAAGCTCTTCTTTAATCTGCACACCATATTTTTATTGCCTTTCTCAGAAGCCTTCAGGTTGGTGCATGTAGATCTCCTCATCTAAGTCTCCGTGAAGAAACGCAGCTTTCACGCCTAATCGCCAAGATAGAGCTCTTTACTGGCAACAATACTTAACACAGACCTGATAGTATTGAGCTTCACAACTGGAGCAAAAATTTCGGTGTAGTCAACTCCTTCCTTTTGCTGGAATCCTTTGACAACTAGTCGGGCTTTATGTCTCTTGGAGCCATCATTCTCCTCCTTCACCCGATACACCCATTTGTTGTGAAGTGCCTTCTTTCCCACGGGTAACTCAGCTAGTTCCCATGTTTGATTGGAGGTCAAAGACTTCATCTCGTCTTTTATGGCAAGCTCCCACTTGCTAGCATCTGCTGTCTGACATGCTTCTGCATAATCTTCAGGCTCCCCTCCATCAGTCAACAACATGTAGTCCATGTATCTCCTGTTGGGCACAGGAACTCGAGAAGACTTTCACCGCTTGAGTGGAGTAGGATGCTCTACTGTGTCAAATTGTTGTCTGCTACCTGGATAAGTTGATTCCTCTGACTGAGGATTCTCAATCATAGGACTTTCTAGGACATCGTCCACCTCTGCATACACCGCCCACTCTCGTTTACGAGTCTTTGGTGTCCTGCTATGCCTGTCATTGTACATCACTCTTTCATTGAAGATCACATCTCTCATGCGGATCGCCTTTTTGTTTTCATCATCCCAAAGACGGTAGCCAAACTCATTTTCACCATAACCGATGAAAGTGCACTTCTTTGATTTGGGATCAAGCTTATTCTCGCCTTGATCAGCGATATGCACATATGCTACACAACCGAAAACTCTAAGATGTGAGAGTTTTACCTCTTTTCCGCTCCATACCTCTTACGGTATTCATTGCTCCAATGGTACCGATGGACCTCGGTTGATCAAGTAAGCCGTGTTGATCGCTTCGCCGTAATCGCTTGAAGCCTTGATCGCACCCGCAAGCTTCTGGCTCTCTCTGTCAACGTTCGATTCATACGCTCAGCTACACCATTGTGTTGAGGCGTGCCTGGCACGGTTCTTTCCATTCTGATCCCGTGCTCATAGCAGAACTTCTTGAATCTGGTGTCTACATATTCACCACCATTGTCGATTCTGAGCTTTTTGATCTTCAATCCTGTCTCATTTTCTACCATGGCTTTCCATATCTTGAAAGCCTCGAATACTTCAGACTTATGTTTCAGAAAGTATACCCATACCTTCCTAGAGTGATTATCAATAAAGGTCACGAAGTATTGCTTCCCACTAATGGATGAGACAGTCGTTGGACCCCAAACATCAGAGTGAACAAGCTCGAGTTTCTCTTTCTTTGGGGTTCTTCCACTTGTCTGAAAGCTAACTCTTTTCTGCTTTCCAAGTATGCAGTCTTCACACATGTCAATTTCTACTGACTGAAGACATGGCAATTTGCCCTTCGAGTTCATGATCTTCATCCCTTTCTCACTCATATGGCCTAGTCTCTGGTGCCATAGATTGGGATTTTCATTTGCTGCAACTGCAATCAAATGGCATGCTCCTGCTGTCTTGTAAAGAGTACCACTCTTTCTACCGCGAGCAATTGTCATTGCACCCTTTGAAATCTTCCAATGATCACCGTGGAAGACTGTTGTGTAGCCGTCACTGGCCAACTGGCCTACTGAGATTAAGTTCTTCGTCAGGTCGGGAATATGTCTGACATTTTTCAATTCCCATACAGACCCGTTCAGCTTAATCTTCACTGCACCTTTGCCGACAATCTCACAAGATTGTTCGTTACCAAGGTAAACTTTACCAAGGTTTCCGGGTACATAATTTTCGAAGAATTCTCTCTGCGAAGTGGCATGAAAAGATGCTCCAGAGTCTAACACCCAAGACTCTTCCTTGCTCTCCAAAGAGCATATCAACGCATCACCTCCTCCTGAGGTGGAAGCAACATTTGCCTCGTCCTTCGCCTCCTGGTTCTTCGGTGCACTCCTGCACTGATTTTTGTAGTGCCCGGTCTTCCCGCAATTCCAACACTCGATAGTCTTTGAGTTGGAGTTTTGGGAACTTTGATGATTTCTGGATTTGGACCGTCTGCCCTTTGATTTGCCACGTCCATTTCCTCTAGCTGAATTTCTTCCCCTTGACTCTGTATGCAATACTGAAGAGGATGAAGATTCACCCGACTCTCTCCGTCGGATCTCTTCGCTGAGAACTAGATCACGAACATCGTCTGATTTCAACTTATTGTTTCCCGTTGAGCTACTCACAGCTGTGACCGTAGCATTCCAACTCTCTGGAAGAGAAGACAAAAATATCAGTGCTCGTACCTCATCATCAAATTCGATTCCAACTGAACTCAACTGGGTTGTGACTATGTTGAGTTCATTGAGATGTTGTGCCACCGATGCGCCTTCCGTCATTCGCAAGTTAAACAACCGCCTCATCAAATGAACTTTGTTTGAGGTCGACGGCTTTTCGTACATATTGGAAAGAGCCTTCATAAGATCCGCCGTGGTCTTTTCTTTTGCAATGTTAAACGCAACATTACGGGATAACGTCAAACGGATAACGCCAAGGGCTTGTCTATCAAGAAGGATCCATTCATCTTCCTTCATCTCCACTGGTTTCTTTCCTGTGAGAGGTTGATACAACTTTTTCTGATACAGATAATCCTCGATCTGCATCTTCCAAAAGCCAAAGTCCGCACCGTCGAACTTTTCAATTTTCACCTTTCCTTCGTCTGCGGCCATCACTCCCACTCGAGTCTGACTTCTCAGGATCGTTTCTGACAATTTCTGCGAACCACCGTGCTTTAGAACACCTCCGTGGACAAATTGGTAGTGCCGACCAATTTTACTATTCACGAAAAATTACTATTCACGTGAACAGTATCCTCACCAAGATTTAGCAGAAATAACCAACTAGCTCTGATACCAGTTGTTAGGAAACTACGCAAAATTTCCCCATAGTCAGATTAGTGGAAGAGCGAAAAATAAATGCGGAAGCACACACAAAAATTGATAACGGAGTTCGGCCAATAATGCCTACGTCTCCGGACTGCTGCAGACCTTATATTGAAAAGAAAATATACACTGTGTTTACAAACACTCACACTCTCTCACAAAACCCACAACCCAATTATACCCAAAGAAATATTTCTCTCTAAATATTTCTCACAAAACTCCCTCACTGGAATTTTTCTCTCGGATGAAACTCACTGCACGTTGGAATTTTCTCTCAACATTGAAATGCACTTAATGTTGGAATGAATTTCCTCTCCTACAATGCCCCTATTTATAGAAGCCATTGGTAATGTGAACACCTACTAATATGGCTGCACTATCTTTGAATAATTGGTTCTGCCAAAGAAAAAAATGCATTTAGTTAATGGGTGTGTTGAAAAACTTGCACCACACTTGCACCACTTTTTCTTCATTTCAATCGGTGCCATTAATTGGGGAGGTGCTTCTTTGACTAACAAGAATGTATTTTAATAATCATATAAAAAAGTGTCTTTCCAACTAGATATTCATAGCTGATTCCAGGAAAATAATTGATTCACTACAAATCATTTACAGTTACCTCTGTGAAGTCTTCATCAGAGAGCTCAGAAATGTTAATGGCTTTAGGCATCATTTACAATTATAATGTTTTTCAATCCAGAACAAAAATACAAAGCCAACAAATGTTTCGGAGTGTGACTCAAAAAGTCTTTCAAAACAAATAATTTTAAAAATTAATTGAAAAGGGGCATAACAGTGAGAATATTCTAGTGAGTCTGCTTACTCACCTTGGTCTGAAATTCTGATTGCAACCAAAAATCAAACGACCGTCGAAGACAAGCCTAACCAGTAAAGGAAACACAATCAAGGCAACAAGATGAAACATTAGCACTAATCGGGAACAAATAACATGAATCCTAAAAAACACAAGAACGAAAATGAAAAAGAATGTTAGTGCAAGAATGCACACATGAGTCACTCACTAATAGAAACAGAGAATAGAAACTCAGAGAGAAGGAAAAACTAAAAACTTCATTACTTAGAGTGCACTCACTGCACATTGCACATATATACATTTACACTTGCACTATCTATTTATAGACTTACTTAGATCACTATATTATTAGGCCCATTTACAATGAGGCCCAAACCACTAACTCACTAGTAGTTACAACTAACTAACCAACGCAACTGAATTAACTAACACTAATCTGAATTAATTCCAACACACCCCCTTAATTCAGATTTCACAATCACTTTAATTTGGAACAACAAAAATTATTTCAGGATCCCATTGTTTGATTTGTAACCCAACATTGACCCATTCACTCCTTTGCAAACATTGGGCTAGATCAATTTGATCACCACTTCGGCCCAATTTAATAAGCTTCACGGATTGGAGCAGAAATCTCACTCCGGCACCTTTTGAACCCAAATATTCTTGGACATGGGCTTGGCCCATTAGGTCAACTATTTGACCCAGCTTGGTCTTCTCTTGAGACAATGCTTCTCTTCGGCCCACTAGGTTTAACATTTGACCCACTTGGCCCAACATCATAAGCTTCTGGGCTTGGTCCATTAGGTCGGGCTTTTATTTCCCCACCTACCCCACTTAATTTTCCCACCTCCTCCACCCAAGGAAGAGACTATTTTACCCTTTACTTTTCCTATCTTCCAGCTTCAAAATGTTGACGTTTTTTTTTTTTTGAAAAATTTCAACCTCCGGATTCTTAATACCGGATCACTCCGGAGATAAGAATCCGGACTTTTTTGAACAATTCACCTCCCTTTTTGCTAGATCTGTAAAATTAAAAATTAACACGTCCGGATTCTTATTACCGGATCACTCCGGAGACAAGAATCCGGACGTGTTAATTTTTTTGCTAGATTTAGAGTGTCCGGATTCTAAAATCCGGACGTGTTAATTTTTTGCTAGATTTAAAGTGTCTGGATTCTAAAATCCGGAATTATCCGGATTTAAGAATCCGGAGGTGGGAAAAGTTAGATTTTTAACAAATGGATATTTTAGAGCAAGGGCAAAATTGGATTTTTAAAAATATGGGAGGTGGGAAAATTAAGTGGGGGAGGTGGTGAAATAAAAGGCCATTAGGTCACACTCTTTGATCCACAATTTCCAGATTCCACGAGCACCCTTCTCTCTCTCAGTTTCTCTTGCGCCGCGACCTTGCTTCTTCTTCTCAGTTGGTCCTGACCTAGTTTCCTGCTTGACACACAATGTTGCAGTGCCACTTTTGATACCATTCTTGAACGTTCCCAGAAAATCACGAAGCTCATTCACCTTCTTCTTCTCCTTCGGCCCACACCAAGCTATCTGCATCTTCGAAATCTTCGTTGCGCCTCTTTCAATCGCTTCACTTTTCTCATCAACAACTGCCTCCACTGAATCAAGATCAACCTGTTCAAGCTTCACCCACTCACAGAGCCTCTTCTTCTTCTCGTGAACACATGTTCTCCTTCTATTTGGTTCAGTACTCTTAACTTGGGCTCAACACATTAGCTTCAGCCTTTGACCCACAATGATCTTCATTTTCGTGACCCCAATTTCCAGAACCCTAATTCCAGAAGATTCATCACCTTCCTCTTCTGCTTCGTTTGAGTGGAACCCTAGTTTCCACCATTGACGCCATCTTCTTTCATTCATGGTGGCGGTACACTGGAACCACCACCTCTGCCGCTCGTAGAACGGAACCACCACGCACGTCTTCTCAGAACCACCATCACTAGCCTCACTCTCTTCAAGATCCTCTCTTGCGAAACTCTATTTTCTTCCCAAATTCGGCTGTGGTTTCGAATTCACTTGTGGCTGAGCCAAATTCTGGTCCACCACGACCTCTTCTTGATTTTCATTCTGTTTCCCCTCTATCTCTGTGTTGCTTTCCCACTCGCATTTTTCTTCTTCAGCTCCACCGTGAGCTTTGTTCAGAATTTTCTTCGCTTCTTTTGCACTTTTGGTGATGAAGCAGGAAAAGAGCCTTGTAATCTCTTTTCTTGGATTTCTTGTAGGAGGCACTGTCCTCCTCTTCTTGGATGCCTCTTTGCACCATTTCCAACACTCCTTGAAAACCAAAGATCACTTGTATCCTCACCACCCACTTCTCCCAATTCTTGCTATCAAGGATTGGTAAGGACAATGTTGCGGAAGCCATTGTTGACACTCATAGGTCCCTAATTAATGGCTCTTGATACCACTGTTAGTGCAAGAATGCACACGGGTCACTCACTGATAGAAACAGAGAATAGAAACTCAGAGAGAAGGAAAAACTAAAAACTTCATTACTCGCAGTGCACTCACTGCACATTGCACATATATACATTTACACTTGCACTATCTATTTATAGACTTACTTAGATCACTATATTATTAGGCCCATTTACAATGAGACCCAAACCACTAACTCACTAGTAATTACAACTAACTAGCTAACTAACACAACTGAATTAACTAACACTAATCTGAAGTAATTCCAATAAAGAAGAGAAACAATAAGACACATACCTGAAAGATTGAATGGAGAAATGGCGTTGAGAAGATATGAGAAGATAAACACGCTAAGAAGCACCAAGCATTTTCTAGAGCCAATAAGAGAAATCGTGTAAACAAATATAATCTAAAACCATAAATTTACCGTCAACTGCTCAAACCCCAAATTAAAAATAAAACCCATGATCTTTATCTCAAAAACCTAAGTGAAGTCGATGACCTGTGGGTGGTTGTCGTTCAGATGTCGAACAGTGGAGGAACAACTGTTCTCAGATGTGCTTACAAGTCGCACTTCGCCGTCGCACGGCGCAAGCAGGTCAGTCACTTTCATGGACGCTTGCTAGTTCTGGTTCGTGGTTTGTGGATGAATGGTCGCGGGTGCTCACATAGGGATTCTATCTATGGAGGATTCACAGAAGTGGTGCGCCGTTCGTGGGTGCTCGCAGTTGTTAGTGCAAGAATGCACACACTCACAAAGAAAAATAGAAGGCATAGGAATTGAACTCGCGGAGGAGAATAAAACGTAAAACACTAATATTTACTCATTGAATGAATTACACATTACAACCCCACTATTTATACACATCACTACAATAGGCCCATAATAGAATCACAAGGCCCACAACAACTTGGCCCATATCACAAACTAATATCAACTAACACCAACACAATTAACTAACACTAACGACTCTAACTAACTTTGAATTACACTTTCAACATACCCCCTTAATTCAAAGTCTCCACCATTGGAGCCCATTCTCACTTTCACTCATGTTTTGGTCAAGACTTTTGGAAGAAAAAGAAACAAGAAATCAAGCTCTGATACCATTGTTAGTGCAAGAATGCACACACTCACAAAGAAGAATAGAAGGCATAGGAATTGAACTCACGGAGGAGAATAAAACGTAAAACACTAATATTTACTCACTGAATGAATTACACATTACAACCCCACTATTTATACACATCACTACAATAGGTCCATAATAGACTCACAAGGCCCACAACAACTTGGCCCATATCACAAACTAGTATCAACTAACACCAACACAATTAACTAACACTAACAACTCTAACTAACTTTGAATTTCACTTTCAACAGCAGTAATCTGTCAGTGGCAGTGCGCCGTTCGTGGGTGTCTCGTGGTGGTGCGCCATTCTTTTCTCTCACTCAGAACGGCATTTTGTCGTGGCGGTGCGCTGTTCCTAATTTTTGGTTCTGTTTATGGTGGGTTTCACTCAGAAAGGTGGGATGGAAGCGGTCTCGTTGGAGGAAGAAGAGAAACGTGAAAGAGGAAGAAGAGGTCTCGTGATTTCACTAATCAGAAACGCGAAAGAGGAAGAAGAGGAAGTGGGTTTCGCTGATGAACGCGGGATAAGAGAATGTTTATGAATAGACTTATAACGTCGGTTTCCTTAAAAACCGGCGTAAAAGGCCTGACGAATACATTCTACGCCGGTATTACCAATAACCGACATGAAATCCTAGATCTTGAATAATACAAAAAGGCCACCGCGCATACATATAACGCCGGTTATTCCAATAATCGGCGTAAAAAATGTCGCATTAATTTCAAAAATGCCACCGCGTCACTTCTTACGCCAGTTATTGCCAAAACCGGCGTTATAAGTCTATTTTTTAGGTGTATCTTGTACTAGTGATTTCTGGAGAGAGCCAAAATGTGTCCGAAAATATACATCTGGAGACATGCAATTTGAAGCCATAGGCCACTTTTCAAGAGCTTATCCACCCCTATACCTTAATTCGAATTTGCGGCAAACAAATGGTCCTAGAGGGTCTTGAAATTGAATATTTCTCCAGTCCCTAGCACAATAATAACCCATGAAGCCAAAACCATGATTAGAGTTGAGTTTTGAGGAACTAGATTTGAAAGAGAAACAATTTTGTGACTTACCAATAGGATTCCTCCTTTAGAAACAGGAAAGGTTTAGAGATAAAGGAGGAGGAGGAGAGTCTTGTGATCACAGCCTTGAAAACGAGACTCAATTTGGTTGAGAAAGAGAGAGAAACAGTAAAATCGACGAAAACGGTGATGTGAGAGGCTTTAGGATTCTAGGGTTCTTGAGAGCTCTTAACCAATGTTTAAAATTAGATTTTAGAGTCCTAATGGGTCTAAGATTAGGTTTAAACCATGGTTTAGAAGTCTCATCACGACTGGAAGCGAAACAGGCCGAAATTGAGCGACCCGCTTATTAAAAAACACTGTCAGCTGCTGTGAACCGATTCATGCACGGGGTGAATCGATTCACAGGCTCTGTTTTGCCTAAAAACGCTGTTTAATGAAATGAATCAATTCATGCAAAGTGCGAATCAATTCGCAGACTAAATTTTCCCAAAAATGTTTTTTCCTCCATTCTCAGGTCGTGTAGTCTCTTCTAAGGGTCTCCCTTCCCAACTAAGCCTTAAAGCACCTACTCAAGCGCACAATTAACATACAATACTCCTAAAATCTCCAACGCTCAAGGTTAAAAAATTCGGGGCGTTACCCTACCTTTCTATGTTTAATTACTAAATCTAGTGCATGTACCCATGCGATGCACAGGGCGTATTATGTTTGTGAGGTAGTAATATATTTTTTTACTATTATAATACATAAATTAATTTCAAACATAAAATGATTACACAATAAAATTATTAACAATTCATTATTTTCATTATAATTGAAACAAAAAATATTAAAAATAATATCTATTTATATATTCCCTTGTATAAATAAGTTGTTAAGTAATAGTTTATATATATATTTTATTTTGTCGACCTCTGCATCGTACTAGGAAATAAACGTGAGTAATTTTATTTTGTATTGGTGTACTAATAATTTTTGAAAAGTAAAAAATTGTTATTTAAAATCTAGAAAATAAAATTGTCAAATTTTTGTATTTAATTGACAACTACTTACTTATTTTATTTTGCAATAACTTAACATAAATATATTCATTCATATACTTAAATTAATTACATGCATACATCCATTATGGAGATTGTTTAAACATAAAGTTACGTTATCGAAAACTTGAGCTGAAACCCAATAAAATCTACCAATGAACTGAATAAAGTAAAAGAATAACTTTTTTTTTTAAGAAAAGAAGCAGGAAAAGGGCCTCGTTAATGTGAAGAAGATTTCCTTCTTAAACTTGGCTGGGTTTCGATGATGACAAGATTGCTGACCAAAAAGAAGAAAAGACTCCGATAGATCAAGTCAAAGATTCTACAGAGTTGTTAATTATGTTTTTTCAATTCTCTGTAAGTATGGTTCATATCTTTGACATATTGGAAAACTGTGATTATATAACTTAGATGTGCTCAAACAAATCATTCCTTAAGTTTAAAAACTTAATCTAAGTTATTTGCAAAGTTAGTGTTGAAGCAAACCTTTTGAAATCTTAAGAAAAACATTTTTCAGTTTCAGTAATCGATTACCTCAAGTTTGTAATCGATTACATAAATGCTCGGTGATGTGCAAAAACATTTTCTTAGTTTCGATGTCGATTACCTATAATGTGTAACCGATTACATAAACTCCCGGTGATACACATGTAATCGATTTCCTTAATTGTGTAATCGATTACATTAACTAAATTTTTGAATATCTGATTTTCAACGTACACATGTAATCGATTACCATAACGACGTAATCGATTCTGAAAAGTTGCCAAATGATCACCTTGCTTCATACACGATCTGATGGTTATATATATACATTTTTACATCAGAAAATATACACAACTTTCATTCTTTCAAATCATAAGAGATCAATATCATTTTACAAGTTCTAAACCTTCAAAACTTTCTTGCCTAGAACTTAGTTACTATTTTCATATTCTGAAAAAGTTCTTGAGCACTAAGTTGTATAGTTACAAAGTGATATTGATCTGATACAGCCATATGCTTTACCATTCTTCACAGTTATTAAACTCATCCTTGTGTTGGGTTTTGGTTTGAAAAAGATAAGTGGGGTGCTATCTTGTTGTATAGACATTGTTAGGGGCGCTTGGGGTGAGGCTTGCTTGTAGCAAGAATTTCTATCATAGTGGATTGCTCTGCAGGTGTCAGAAGAACTGGATGTACCCAAGTGGTTAGGGGAACCAAGTATAAATTACGTGTCTCAATCTTCTTCCTTATCCTTTTACTTTTGTTTATCAATCAAACTCTATCTATTTGTCCATAAAACAAAAGAACGAGAAAAATCTCTAAAAGTTACTCGAAAAGTGTTCAACCTAATTCACCCCCTCTTAGGTTGTATACCGGACTTACAATTGGTATCGAGGCGAGTTAAGGTAACTTTGCTCCTTCGATCCATGGCTTCGCAAGAAACAATCCTACTTTTAGAGATGGTGGCGGTAACAACAAGCCTCCATGTTTTGTTGGAGAACACTATGACTTCGGAAGATTCGCATGCAATCCTATCTTGAAGCACAAGGTGAAGAAATATGGGATCTTTGTAGAGAATGGTCCTTATGTGCCTACAACAAGTCATCAACAATGAAGTGCAAGATAAAGTCAAAGCTGCATGGACAGATGATGACAAGAAGAAAGTGCTCTATGACAAAAAGGCCAAGAATATTCTACAGTCAGCATTAGGTATGGATGAATTCTTTCGTATCTCACATTGTAAAACTGCTAAAGAGATTTGGGATACTCTAGAAGTAACTCATGAAGGAACAAGAGAAGTAAAGAGGTCTAAGCGAATACTCTATCACAAGAATATGAAATGTTTAGAATGCAGCCGGTGAATCAATACTTGATTTGCAAAAGAGATTCTCTCATTTGACAAATCACTTAATGGATCTTGGAAAGACCTTTACCAATGATGAGTTGAATCTCAAGATTCTTGATCATTGACTCGGCAATGGCAACCAAAGGTTCTGACAATTTACGAAAATAAAAGTCTGTCAAAAATGACCTGCGGCATTATTTGGAAAACTCCAAGAACATGAATTGGAACTTGGAAGATTGGAAGAGACTGAAGTCAAAGAGAAGAAGAACAAAAGCATTGCCTTAAAGGTTGAAACCAGAAAACAAAGTGGAGAAGAAAGCACGATGAAGATGAGAACATCACTCTCCTGGTAAAAAGGTTTGGAAAATTTCTTAAGAAAGACCAAAATATTAAATTTGATAACAAAAAAAAATTTTTCAAGAAAAGAGATACATCCACTTCAAATCAGAACTTCACATGTTTTGAATCAGGTAAGGAAGGACATATGAAAGCGTAATGTCCTGTCGACAAAGAAGAAGTACTTCAAAGGGAAAAAGGAATTCAAATCCAAAAAGGCCTACATTGCATGGAATGACAATGAAGTAAGTACCTCCTCCGATTCAGAAAGTGGAGAATCTGAAGTCAAAGCACTCATGGCATCACATCACTCAGATGATGAACAAGAGGTTAGTTCTTCTATGTCTAATGAAAAACCATCTTATATAGAATTACAGAATGCATTTCATGAGTTACATGAAGAATGTTTGATACTTTCTAGAACAATTTCGAAACAAAAGAAATTAATTTTAGAACTAGAAAGAAGTTCTAATGACACATGTGTGGAGTCAGAAAATGTCAAAAATTCTGTATGTAATAAATGTTTAAGATATGAATCTAAGATTGTTGATCTAAACCAAGTGATCAAAAGATATGAAAAATGTCAAATTGGTTTAGAAGAAGTGCTTGGTAGACAAAGGTATTCAAACAACAAACATGGTCTTGGTTTTTCAAATTTTCAAACACCAAGTCCAAACAAAACTATATTTGTCAAAGCAAGCACAACTACCAACAACTCAGAATCATCTAAATTGCATATTGGAAACTCTTCTAAAGCAAACTCTGGAAATGTGGTTAAGAATGGAAATCATTCAATTTCTAGAAATGTAAAAAGAAACGAGTCTAGTAGTTCTATCACTAGTCATATTTATAAGAATTGTGATTCTTTGTATGTCAAAGGCCATACCCCCAATGCTTGCTACATAAGAAACTTTGGAGTTCCTTATGGAGAATTCATATGGGTAAGGAAAGGCATTAACCCATCAGGACCCAAATCACTTTGGGTACCTAACATACATTAAATGTTTTGTAGAAATGCTCTGAACAAAGACCAAAGAACACATGGTATCTTGATAGTGGTTTCTAGACACATGACTGGTGATTGTACAAAGTTTACATCTCTGAAGCTGAAATCTAAAGGATATGTCACATATGGAGATAACAATAGAGGAAAGATTCTTGGGATTGGAAAGATTGGAGCTTCTCACTTCACAACTATTGATGATGTCCTATATGTTGAAGGTTTGAAGCACAATTTGATTAGCATAAGTCAACTCTGCGATAAAGGATTGAGTAAACTTCATCAAAGAAAAATGTATCATTGAAAATGAAGCCTCTCCTGAAGAGAAGTTAGTGGGAAATAGAATCGACAACTCCTATAAGGTATGTCTAGATGATTTATCTTTGAAGATTAAATGTCTAGTGGTAAACAATAATGATGCATGGCTTTGGCACAAAAGAATAGCACATATTCACATGGAACATTTGAATAAGCTTGTCAAACATGATCTTGTTATTGGATTACCTAAAATGAAATTTGTCAAAGATAGATTATGTGACGCATGCCAAAAGGGGAAACAAACAAAATCCTCTTTCAAACCAAAGAATGTGGTATCAACTACAAGACCACTTCAGTTGATTCACATGGATCTTTTTGGTCCCTCAAGAACTAGAAGCTTCGGAGGTAATGTTTATGCTTTAGTTATTGTTGATGATTTCTCTAGATATTCTTGGACTCTATTTTTAGCACAGAAAGGTGATGCATTTAAGGCGTTCAAGAAATATGCAAAACAAGTGCAAAATGAAAAATCTATGAAGATTGTGTCTATTAGAAGTGATCATGGTGGGGAGTTCCAAAATGCTCTTTTTGAGGAATTTTGTGAAGAACAAGGTATCACTCACTATTTCTCAGCTCCAAGGACTCCTCAACAAAATGGCGTGGCAGAAAGAAAGAATCGATCTCTAATTGAACTGGCTAGAACAATGCTCAGTGATTCAAGTCTACCAAAGTACTTACAGGCGGATGCACGATGAAATGCGACTTGCTATGTTACAAATCGAGTCAATATAAGGCCGATCTTGAAAAAGACTCCTTATGAGCTATATAAAGGAAGAAAGCCAAACATCTCACATCTTCATGTCTTTGGATGCAAATGTTTTGTACTCAACAATGACAAAGACAACCTAGGTAAGTTCGATGAGAAATCTGACGAAGGTATATTTCTTGGCTATTCTCTTTCAAGTAAAGCTTATAGAATTTATAATAAAAGAACCTTAGTTATAGAAGAATCTATGCATGTTTCCTTTGATGAAACTAACCCAATCAGTAGAGAAAGGTTCTTGTGATGATGATGATGATGATATAATGGAAGCATCTACAAAGACATTACTAAGGATCTTTGAGTCGAATTACCTATGGAAGACTGTCAAAGAAAAACAAATTGATTGATCAATCACCAAGGCGACAATCTTCAACAAGAGCGAATCATCCTGATCTACCTCGTGAATGGAGAATTCATCGGGATCATCCTCTTGACAAAGTAGTTGGTGATATTGAATCAGGAGTAAAAACAAGACTAAATCTGAAGGAAGCTTGCCTATACATGGCTTTTGTCTCTCAAATAGAACCTTCAAAGATAAATGAAGCTCTTGAAGACGATCAATGGATTCTTGCCATGCAAGAAGAGTTAAACCAATTTGAAAGGAATCAGGTTTGGGAACTTGTCCTAGACCACAAGACAAACACATTATCGGTACAAAATGGGTGTTTAAGAACAAACTTGATGAAAATGGGATAATTATTGAAATAAGGCAAGGTTGGTTGCTCAAGGCTATAATCAAGAGGAAGGAATTGATTTTGAAGAGACATTCGCTCTGTTGCCAGGTTAGAAGCTATCGTTTATTACTTGGTTATGCTTGTTCTCTAGATTTTCAATTATTTCAAATGGATGTCAAAAGTGCCTTCTTAAATGGATACATAAATGAGGAAGTTTATGTCAAACAACCTCCTGGGTTTGAAGATTTCAAAAACCCCTCACATGTATTCAAATTAAAGAAAGCTCTTTATGGTTTGAAACAAGCCCCTAGAGCTTGGTATGACAGACTTAGTCAATTCTTATGTGAAAAAGGATTTGAAAAAGGTAAGGTAGATACTACTCTATTCATCAAGAGAATTAAGGATCACACTCTATTGGTCCAAATTTATGTTGATGACATCATTTTCGGATCAACCAATAAAGATTTGTGTGAAGAGTTCTCAATGATGATGCAAGGAGAATTTGAAATGTCCATGATGGGAAAGATGAATTATTTTCTTGGACTTCAAATCAAGCAAACTAAGGATGGTATCTTCATAAATCAATCAAAATATTGTAAAGAACTGTTAAAGAGGTTTGACATGGACAACTGCAAAGAGATCGCAACTCCTATGGGATCTGGTACTTATATTGATCAAGATGAGTCAGGTTTATCAGTAGACATCAAGAAATATCGAGGTATGATTGGTTCTTTATTATACTTAAGCGCCATCGTCCCGACATTATGTTTAGTGTATGTCTCGTGCTCGATTTCAAGTCAATCCAAAAGAATCTCATCTTTCTTGATAAGAGGATCATGAAGTATCTGAAAGGAACAACAAATGTTGGCCTATGGTACCCCAAAGGTAGTATTTGCTCTTTAGTTAGTTATTGATTACGATTATGCAGGTGCAAAGCGATTGAAAAAGTACTAGTGGCACATGCCATATGCTTGGAAATGCTTTAATATCCTGGTCTTGCAAGAAACAAGCAAGTGTTGCTCTCGGCACCATAAGCGAAATATATTGCGGTGGAAGTTGTTGTGCTCAAAGTCTTTGGCTAAAACAACAACTATGTGATTATGGAATCAATCTTGGATGCATTCCTTTAAGGTGTGACAACACAAGTGCTATAAATATATCAAAGAATCTGTTATGCACTCTCGTACCAAGCATATAGACATTCGACATCATTTTCTCACGAGATCATGTTCTAAAAGGAGGCGTGGAGATTACATTTGTTGATACTCATGCTCAATTAGGTGACATCTTCACAAAGCCATTAGCCAAAGAACCCTTCTTCAAAATAAGAAGAGAACTTGGCATTTTGGATGAAAAGGATATATGAAGACCAACACATTTGGTGACGAGTTCTTTCATTTACCTTATATGTTTTTATTGTGTCATTCTGGTGTCTGTATGTCTTTTTAATCATAAATCTATGTGATATGTGTGTTATGCATAGAATAGATACTCATACATTGCATGTTTTATCAATACTTTTTCAAAATTAAATTTTTTTAACGATGTGTAATCGATTACATATTATGAGTAATCGATTACATTTTCAATTTCAGATTTTAAGCTCATTGACCAGTATGGTAATCGATTACCACTTGGGTGTAATCGATTACATCCGCTGAAAATTTGCGAAATCGACAGCTCTCTGCATAAAATCGATTTTCTAAAACATTTCTTTCACTCTTGCAATCGGGTACCACTCATCCTCTCTCAACCACCCACCTTCCAATCCTTATTTCTACCATTGTTGCTCATATCTTTCACTTCTAATCCCTTGTCCTCCTCCAATTCGTGGCCCACTTCTGATTTTTCCCTACAATTTCGAACCCTAACCCTCTTTAAACACTTTCATCACCATGGAACCTTCAAGGAAATTCAGAAGCAAAAATCCATCTGTGACTGATGCAAGGAGAGCAAATCCAAATCCTCTAGACTTATCAAGGTTGTTGGCGACCTCTGAACAAAGAACTCGCTTCCAACAATTCATTGGCAGGAAACTTATCACTCCCAAGTATGTGAGTCTTATTGCATTTGCTCGTTTCAATTTTCCTTCATTGCTAGAAAGACAGGGGGTAATACAACTTGCTAATGGTTTTGGAAACTACTATCCTGATCTTGTTAGAGTGTTCTATTGTAATTTAGAGGCTAAGGGTAGTGGTCTGATTTCTTGGGTGAAAGGGGTTCCAATTAAATTGTCATTGAAGCAAATTGGAGAGTTTCTGGAGATTCCATTTGAGGGAGAAAGGATTCACACTGATTTTCTATGTGATTGGGAGGAGTATGACAAGAAAGAATTCTATTTATCAATGTGTCGCTATGGTGAGGCTGAAATTACTCAGAAAAGACAACGGTCCGGTCCCGCCTCCTCTGCCAGAAATATTCTATCTGTAGGACACTTGAATGTTGATGATAGACTTCTTCACTATGTTATCTGCTATGTCTTGGTTCCTAAGGCCTCCAACTACTCTCAAATCAATGATTTTGAGATGCAAATCATGTATGCTATTAAGAATAGCAAACCTATCAATCGGGCCTGTTGGTTATGAACCACATGTTGTCTCTGAAGAAGCGAACTACTAGTTTGCCTTATGCGCGTCAAATCTCAGGTTGTTGGAATGCTTTGCAATGTGGACACCAAAGAATGAGGTTTATCTGGAAATGACACTGCCGAGAATGAAATCCACATGGATATATTACCAAAGATGGGTATAAAGCGGGATCTTCTTTGGCGAGTCTCACAGTGTCGGCGATCTGCTACACCTCTGTCTGAGAGGATGAGGAACCTCAAGATCATGATGGAGAGGTCACCAATCAAATGATTATGGATGAGCTTGAGTGTCCGTGGCTACATGGTGAGAGGTTTGATGAACTGCTGCTCGCATGGACCGCCTTGAAGCTTTCGTAAATGCAAATGAGGAGGATGACGAGTAGCTGATTTGCTTCATCATGCATGCATCACATTTATCATTATGTTCTGTTTGTCTATGTTGGATTTCTACATCTAGTTCTGATCTTGTTTCCTTAAATTGCACTTTGGTTTATGTTTTCTTTATTTGGACTTTACTAAGTAGGAACTTTGAGCAGTTTGTATGGATGACTCATATTAAGTATTTAGTGTGTGTTTGCATGAGCTTGGTAAATCTATTATATTTATGCTACTTTTTCTTCTTTTTGATGATGTCAAAGGGGAGAAAGGAGATATTATGTGTATGTGTATGTCTTGTATTTTACTACCTTTTCAGGTTTCCCAACTCCAAAACAAAGGGGAGATATACAAGACAGGGGAGCTTTTTCGTCAGCAAACTCGTTAACAAGATTAGTGTTTGTCATCATCAAAAAGGGAGATTGTGAAGAAGATTTCCTTCTTAAACTTGGTGGGTTCGATGATGACAAGATTCTTTGATCAAAAAGAAGAAAAGACTTGATAGATCAAGTCAAAGATTCTACTGAGTTGTTAATCATGTTTTTCAATTCTCTGTAAGTATGGTTCGTATCTTTGACATATTGCAAAGCTGTGATTATATACCTTAGATGTGCACAAACAAATCATTCCTTAAGTTTAAAAACTTAATCTAAGTTATTTGCAAAGTTAGTGTTGAAGCAAACCTTTTGAAATCTTAAGAAAAACATTTTTCAGTTTGATGTCGATTACCTCAAGTTTATGTCGATTACATAAATGCTCGATGATGTGCAAAAACATTTTCTTAGTTTGATGTCGATTACCTATAATGTGTAACCGATTACATAAACTCCGGTGATACACATGTAATCGATTTCCTTAATTGTGTAATCGATTACATTAACTAAATTTTGAATATCTGATTTTCAACGTACACATGTAATCGATTACCATAACGACGTAATCGATTACCCTTCTACAAAATCAAATTTTACGAAACGTTGTGATTTCAAATGGTGTGGTTTGGTTTACGAAAAGTTGCCAAATGATCACCTTGCTTCATACACGATCGATGGTTATATATATACCTTTTTACATCGTAAAAATATACACAACTTTCATTCTTTCAAATCATAAGAGATCAATATCATTTTACAAGTTCTAAACCTTCAAAACTTTCTTGCCTAGAACTTAGTTACTATTTTCATATGCTGAAAAAGTTCTTCAGCACTAAGTTGTATAGTTACAAAGTGATATTGATCGATCTGACCATATGCTTTACCATTCTTCACGCTTATTAAACTCATCCTTGTGTTGGGTTTTGGTTTGAAAAGATAGTGGGGTGCCATCTTGTTGTATAGAGATTGTTAGGGAGCCTTGGGGTGAGGCTTGCTTGTAACAAGAATTTCTATCATAGTGGATTGCTCTGCAGGTGTCAGAAGAACTGGATGTACCCAAGTGGTTAGGCGAACCAGTATAAATTATGTGTCTCAATCTTCTTCCTTATCCTTTTACTTTTGTTTATCAATCAAACTCTATCTATTTGTCCATAAAACAAAAGAACGAGAAAAATCTCTAAAAGTTACTCGAAAAGTGTTCAACCTAATTCACCCCCCCTCTTAGGTTGTATACCAGACTTACAGTTAAAACCTATGAAAGAAGCCAAAACATAGAGAGCAATCCCAATACAAAGGACAAAACTAGTCAACCCTGAAGGAAGACCATCATCTAAATCTAAACGAAGGAAAACCATATTTGTTCCTGAAAAAATCTTCAGAAATAAAAACAGGAAGAATGTCCCACCAAGAGAAGCATTGAGAACTAATCCCAAAAGCAGCAAGCTTATCAGCACAAGCATTGCCTTCTCTATAAATGTGAGAAACAAAAAAAAAAGACATTTTCTTAGTCAGCAGAATACAATTGTTCCACCTGTTCCTTAGAAGCCAAGGAACTAGAGACACTGTAGAGAACGCCTGCACCACCAAATTAGAATCGCATTCCAGCCAAAGCTTGGTCCAACCCTTATCAAACGCAATTTCAATAGCTTTCATAGCAGCTTGCAATTCCGCATGAAGAGCCAAAGAAGAACCATAAAATTCAGCAAAACAATCCATAGCCGCAGAGTTGCTATCACGAAAAATACCCCCACCGCCAACTAAACTAGGGGCAACTCTAGCAGCTCCATCAGTATTGCACTTAGTCCACACACAAAGAGGAGGATTCCAATTGACTTGAAAAATAGAAGGAGACTTTTGAGGGTGACCACTCACCTTGAGAAGCTTCATAGTAGTAAACTCTTGCATAGAAGAAGACATGTGACCTTTAGAGAAATTTCCAACAAGAGAAGTCGATGCCATGATCATGCTAATAGCAGACTTCACAGGGAGTAAAGAGTTGTCAAACCTCATTTTGTTTCAACAAGTCCAAATCACCCAAATAACATTCAAAACACTAGCCACCAAGATATCACGAAATTGGGAGCTATGCCCACCATTACAAACTGACAACAGATCAGCAGCAGTGGACAAATCAATCGAGCAGCTGAAAAAATGGTTGAACCAATTCCAAAGAGCTGCAGCATAATTGCACCGAAGAAAAATGTGATCTGGGGTCTCAGCATCTGCACCACAGAAGTTGCAAGCAGAGACCATGATGCAGCCTCTCTTGATCAAGTTATCCTTAGTTGGAAGCCTTGAGCATCAAGCGCCAAAATAAACAAGATCTAGATGGTGGAATTATAGGGTTCCAAATAATTTTACACCAACCAACATTCTGCTTTGGAGGATTAAGGAAGAAATAAGCATCCTTTAGAGTTAAGACACCAGAATCTGTGCCTCTCCAAACAAGATAATCCTTAGAGGCATCAAGAGGGATCACCACAGAGCTAATATTCGCAGCTACAACAGAAAATTCGTCTTTGATAAATTGAGGAACACACCAATGATTGTCTTGAATAATATCAGCCACATAAGCATGAAGATTCTTATGCAAATGATCTGGAACATCAATCTCAGTTGCCACAGAATTCTGCAACCACACATCAGTCCAAAAGTTTATAGATTTCCCATCACCAAGCTGCCAAGAAGAATTAGACAGCACATTATGCAAATTAGACTTCAAAGCCGACCAAATAGAAGATTTGGTATAGTGAAGAATTGGCCTATTGTGCCTCAAAAATCGCCTTGATCATAGATGTCCATTGCAAGTCACTTGAAAGCAAGTCCCAAGTAAGCTTAAGCATAGATGCTTTGTTAATGGACTTGATTGAATGCAAACCCAATCCACCTTCAGCAGTAGAGGAACAAACCTGCTGCCAAGAGACAGTACATATTTTGGAGACTGAAGGATCTCCGAACCACACAAAATTTATGATGCCAGCATCCAAATCATTCAGCAGAGCAGCAGGCCATTCATAAACATGAAAACTATATAAAAGCATGCCATAAATAACTGATTTAACAAGCTCAATCCTGCCCATCATAGAGAGCAAATTTCCCTTCCAAGTGGCTAACTTGGACAGCACTCTGTCAGCAATAGGCTTGAGAAGCTTTTTAGTAGGCTTGCCTTGAAAGATAGGGACTCCAAGGTAAGTGAAAGGGAGCTCACCAGCTTTAAAACCAATGGAATTAGCAATAGAATCTAGTCTAGATTGAGACAAGCTAGGAGCATAAAACTTGCATTTGTCCAAACTCAAAATCTACACAGAAGTGAGGCCATAATGGTGAAAAATGGACATGAGATTATTGATATTATTGAGAGTGCCTGTACAAAAGACTAACACATCATCTGCATATAAAATGTGAGAAGGAGGAGAAACCCCTCGAGGCCCTGAGATAGGAAAATCAAACCAGAAGCAAAAGCCTTTGATAAGCATCTACTCAACACATATTCAGCCAAGCAGAATAGAAGAGGAGAGAGGGGGTCTCCTTGTCTTACTCCCCTAGTACAAGACATGAATCCAATTGCTCTGCCATTGACATTGAAAGACAGCTTTGCAGAATTTAGAATGGTGATGATTTGCAAAAAGCAGTGTCAAAACCAAAAGTTGTGAGCACATGAATAAGAAAATTCCAATCCAAAGTATCAAAGGCTTTCTTGATGTCAAATTTAATAGCTACATTTCCTCCAAAGCATTTTTTAGAAAGCAGGTTCACTGCCTTTGAAGCAGTGCAAATGCAGTCTGTGATGTGCCTACCTCTAATGAATCCTCTTTGTTCAGGAGACACAATTTTAGAGGCTACAGCAGCCAGCCTATCAGCAAGGATTTTGGTGATGATTTTAAATTAGAAATTTGCTAAAGCAATGGGCCTATAATTTTCCACTCTGTCAACCCCAACAAACTTTGGAGCAAAAACCACTAAATTTGAGTTTAGATTGGGGAGCAACCAATTCTGCTGAAAAAATTGCAAAACTGACCGACTCACATCACCTCCAACTAAGTCCCAAAAGTGATGATAGAAGCACCCACCAAATCCATCAGGACCCGAGGCACTGCTGCTATCCAAAGAAAAAACAACACTCTTAATCTCCTCTAGAGAAGGCAGGTTAGTGAGCATGATATTGTCCTGTCTCGAGATCAGCTTTGGAATGACCTCATCAACAATATTACTAGGAATACAATCATTGTTAGCAGCATATAAGGCAGTAAAGAATTGAAGAACATGATGCTCAATGTCCCTATCAGTAGATAAAATTGTATCTCCATCTTTTAAAACAGTCATTCTCTTAGAGGCATGCCTAATTTTCACAAGTCTATGGAAATATGCAGTATTTCTATCACCTTGGAGATGCCACTTAATCTTGGCTTTCTCCTTACAAAACTTCTCCTCACAATCCAAAGCTAGTTGCAATTTAGATTGAGCAATCTACTCCCTATCGAAAAGATCATCAGAAAAAGGAGAATTGGAGATCTTCTGTTGAATATTATCCACCTCAGCTAAGGCTTCTTTAACTCTCAAATGAACATCACCAAAAGAGGTTTTATTCCAAACCTTCAATTCCAACTTCAGGGCCTTCTATTTTTGACCAAGAATGGCCATCAGGCAACCAACAAAATTCCTATCCCAGACCTTAGCAACAATATCCCTACATTTAGGATTAGTGAGCCACATGCTGTGAAATTTAAAGGCAGAAGGAAAAGTAACAGACCCCCTGTTCGTCAGCATCAACAAGGGATAATGGTCAGAATTACTTATTGTCAAAGTGCAACAAGATGTTTCAGACCAAAAATCCAACCAAGCCGAGTTACAAAAGGATCTATCAAGCCTTCTTTCAATATGATCCCTAGCATGCCGACCATTACTCCAAGTGAATTCAGCGCCTCTGGTAATCAAATGGGTCAGATCACACACCTCACTGCAAGCTCTAAACTCATCACAAGTAATTTGAAGAGGCAAATTACCACCTTTCTTCTCATGAGCTCCAAGGATGGAGTTAAAGTCACCAATGAAACACCAAGGACCAGCATGAGTGTCCTAAAGACTAGCAAGGTCGTGCCACAGAGCTCTCCTCTTAATATAATTAGTGCATGCATAAACAACAGCAATGTGGACCAGTTGGGAATCCACCATAATAGAAAAAACAACAAACTGAGAATTGTTAGAAATAGCAATCGGCTGCAGAGTGTCAGAGCAAAAGCCCCACAAATTGGGCAAGAGAGGGGCCCTATCATTCTCAACTAAAGGCTTAAGACTAAGAGACCGCCAAAAAGAAGAGGAAATCTGAGTAGAAGCAATCCAAGGTTCAGCTAGAAACACAAAATCAGGCCTGTTACTAAGACACTGATTCTTTAAATAAAGCCTAGTGGGATCATTCCCTAGGCCTTTGGCATTCCAAAAGAGGATCTTCATGAGGCATGGCTAGTCTTGCCACCCCTATATCGAGTGTTATAGATTCCAACTTTGGCTACTTGAGCTTGTTTTTGCCTTAATTTCTTCTTTTGGGGCTTAGTCAACACCTTAGTAAACTCAGAGATTTCTTCAGATTCTTCATTGTCATCGGCCCAAAGCCTGCCAACAATAGCAATATCACAAGCCATCACAGGAGCTACAATATCTTGTGTCTCAACTACCACCTCCTGAACTTCATCAAAGTCTGTGGATTGAGAGAACATAGCAGCAAGGGCCGAAACTTCTCTCCTAGGATCTTCAATAAATTGGTCAATCACAGGAGTGGAAGAAACTTCCTCAACCACATCATCAGCAACCTACACCGGTTGGCACAAAGTTCCTGAACCACTAGCTTCATCAGCATTAATGCTAACAAATCCAAGCAAAGGGTTAGTGTCATGATCACATGCCGTGAAAGGGTCATTGTTAACACCCTTGAAAGCATTAGGATCACGGATATGCTGAACAGCCACCCCCTTACCTTTATCAGGTGTCTCAGGCTTGTTACCCTTGGCACCTTTATTTCCATTACCCGCTAAGACAATTCCAGGCTTAGGAACAGGCTTAGTAATGAATTTCTTGCTATGCACTTTTCCATATTCCCATCTTTATGAGGGTCAACTTTCTCCCGAGCCACAGGTTTCTCCTGCTTGCGGCATTTAGCCCGAGTGCAGCTTGACATAGAGAACAGAATGCAGGCAAGTTCTCATATTTGATCCCAATAAAGAAAGCATAATCATTCCTTTCAACCAAAAGCCCAACTCCTAAGATCAGAAGCCAAATCAATGTCCACTAGGACCCTAGCAAAGTGTCCAAAACAACGGTCCACCGCCATTTTAGCAGTTTCAGGATCAAGGCAAATAGGAGTGCCAACGCTACCAGCAATTGAAAATAGAATGCGAGGGCGCCAATATTCCTGAGGCAGCCCAGAAAGCCGAACCCAAACTTGAGCATTTCTCTACTTTTGATCCTTAGGATTAAAATCCCGCGACCAAGAAAACAATTTAAGGATACCAGGTTTAAGAAACCAAGAGCTATTCGATCGCACACTTCTCATGTCTTCAACAGAAGCAAAGATAAACTTATAGTAATCCTTCCCAAGCGAGATGATACCCCACTTGCCCAAAGGTTTCCATAAAATCGAAAGCTTAGAACGCAATTCATTGATCTTCAAAGGAGCATCTTCCTTCGCCATGATCAACCAACCATGGAGGTGATTTTTACACGCTTCCAAACCCGCTTGATACTCTTCTTCTTGGATCTTGATGGAGACTTCATCCCCTTTAATGCAAGGGCGCGGAAACTGGCTATAAGGCATATCACATGCATGAGCTAAAGCCTTAGCAAAGTTCAAACGTTGTGGAGATAACAGTTGATCCGAGGGCTTCGACATTGCATGGTTCGTAGGAGAAGCGTGCTTGTCAGCGGAGTGAACGTGAGGTAGTTTTACCGGAGGAGCAAGGCAACTCCATGGCACTTCCAGCATGATGGA
This sequence comes from Calophaca sinica, assembly GCA_037113605.1. Taxonomy (NCBI): domain Eukaryota; kingdom Viridiplantae; phylum Streptophyta; class Magnoliopsida; order Fabales; family Fabaceae; genus Calophaca; species Calophaca sinica. Next base: position 71,777,907 of record CM073737.1, on the reverse strand, counting down.
CGACGGTCAAAGTCAAAACCCTAGGGCCAAAGTCAAAGCCCTAGCAAAGCACATTGTCAATGGCCTTCAAGTTCCAGTAAAGTAAAAGAATAACAGTTAAACATGAAAAATAAGAAAAAACTCATAATTAATAAAAATGTTATTTTGGTATTACGGATTTTAAAATGTATAAAAATTATCGAAAAACACACTCAAAATATGCCTACAATAAGATAACTCGTGCTCTGCATGATATTCGGTGAACTTTTGTATGTTTGCCGAAAGAACTAAATTTCATGGTGGCTTTTAGGGTGGAGAAGTGTATCAAATGGTTCACGGGTGGACTATGATTAATAACCATTGGATCAAATAAGTCCATATGATTCCAATAGTCATTACCACACCATATTTCTTCCTCCATCCCCTTTTTGTCACTTCCCGTAAATATCTTCTCTCTCCACCGACAACTTCACTTTTTCTCTCCTCTGCTTCCTAGAGATTTATTTATTTTTTCCACGTATAGAAGGAGGGATTGTATAACAATGCTTCCAACAGTTCAACTGGGAACCAAAGAGAAGAGCAAATAAATTTTATGTCTTTTTATGGGTCTTTCTCAATCTATGATCTTGTGAAAACCCAGAAAGATTGGTTTACGCATCGCGATTTGGTTTACTGCAATGTTTCACAATTTGTGAAATTAAACATTGGTTCAAGAGTTCCACCCAATTTTGGCTCTTCTTCAAAACTAATTTCACGAACAAATTATGTATTTACTGATTTCATATCCCATAATAGAGATAACTAGCTAAAGGTTTTTGAATTTTCAAGTATATATGATCTTTAATGTGTACGAGTCTCAATTAGCAATTGAAAATTGATCATACAATATGAGGGGGAACATTAGAGAGACCGAGAAAGGGAGCAGAGTCAAGTACTCAGGTACAAAGAAAGAACACTGCCACCTTTCCATGTCGATTAATCTCAGACCACACAATTGAAGGGTTTAATGTTTGAAGAATTTTCTAAGGAAGATTAGAACGACAATCGCAACCACACAAGATGCAAAACCCAGAATGGGATAAAACAAGCTATTTCCTGCCAACATTATTTGAGGGCGTCAACAAATTAGAGAGGTTTCCGGGTACTCTTTTGGCCCTTTGCACAAAAGGTCACTAATTTAGTAATGCTCGATGGAGATTGCTGAAACTCACGGAGAGGCTCCACGAACGGTGGCACGGCGGAGGATTTGGTCATCGTTTGCTCGGGTTTGAGTTATTTCGCGATGGCAGAGGACAGAAAAGAGAGACTTGATCTGGTGTAAAGGGTGCATCATAAGGTGTGGTAGAACTATGCGATCCAATGGCTCTTACTCATGGTTCACAATGAAACTTAAATGGTGGTTCACTCTAGATGCCACCAAATTTCATAACATTAGTACAAAAAAATTGAAGTATAGATTTCATGAAACAAATGAAATGTATTAATGAAATTTAGACCATTTATAATCAAAATATCAAAATATAATTTTTAATAAATGATTGTTGATCTACACATATAATAAAACAATAAATATCATTTTAACAGGTAATTAAATAGTAAATACTTTTGAAAAACTAATATAATTAAATGACATTTAAGTGGAGAAAAACACGATAATTCTAAAGAATCATTTTCAGTTACAATTACAATAATGTATATTTGTGTACGTAAAGGAGATATACCATAATGCTGCACTAATCGCAATCAATGAAGTAATCTCTTCTATCGCTTTTCTTTTATGAAGGAAATCTAAAAAGAATATAGGGGAATTTGAATTTCACCCTTTATCACATTAACTAAATGAGTAATTGGAAATAAGGAACATTTTGATGTATGAATAACATTGACATATACCATATAATATTGCGCCAGCCCCCTTTTTTCCATTATGGTTGAAAATTAAATCGATTGAAGACTTTCCCCTTGACATTAGTGGCAATGGCTATGTTTACCATGTCATATCAAGAAACCAGATAGCAGATATACATGGTTAGTAGCTAAAAATAGCAAAATAAAACTACATTTTCCAACTTAAGAAGAGAAAAATTGTAAACAAAAAATCCTTCAAATAAATTTACCAAACAAAAATCAGGTTGCACCAGTTATTTTTGAAGTTAAACGACATTACATGGGAACCATGACTTGATTGAATTGATTTCCTTTTCTTGAAAGCAAAATTAATTTGAACAGTGTAATCTTTCTCCACGATCCCCTTTTCTTTGTCTCGAACATCGATTTTTGACTGCAATGGAAACTCACAACCATTGATTTCGTCTTATTCAATTTCTGGTTCAGTCTAACAAAAACTTGCTTCTGATACCTTCTCTGTCCATCCTGCCAAAATACAAAATGTCTTACTATATGGGATAAGACCTTCAAGATGTTAACCAATCCCTTCAATCTAAAATCTCCAATAAAAAAATGTCACTCAAACATTATTTCTTTTGTTTTCTAAAAAACTTGCAATTGGTATAAATACGACAAAAAACATCGTAAAAAGTTGAATCAAGATACATAGGCCAATTCCCTTGACATACACCAATAAATGACTTCTATACAAATATATTTTCCCAAACACAGTTAGATTAGAAAGTGTCATTATGTAGAATTTAAAGTAGATCAGTTCATCATATATCAACATACTTTATCCAAATGCCAACTTGCAATTTCCGTTTATAATATATTAACACAATTTGTCTTGCATTGCACCAACCTTCCCCTCCGGAAAAGAATCTCCTCAAGATTCCAAATACTAAGATGACAATAGCATTACTAACCAATAAGGTATTGACAATAGCAGTCCTGAAAATTATTATATTATCCATTGACATCTACAGTAGCAAGTTGAGGATTTACAATCTTAAGCATACCAAAGTTTAGTTTATTAACATGGGTCATGGCCATTCTTCTCCCTGGCAGATTCTACCATGCGCAAGTGTTGTAGGTGGTACCACCATGCACAAGTTATAATAACCATTGGATCAAAGATGTTCATTGATTTTATTGTATACCCTCTCACACCATATCATACCCTGTTCTTCTTACTCAGCATTTTGTTGTTGTTGTCGTTTTCGACAATGAGGAGAGGGATGACGCCGACGCCGATCGAGGGCGGTGGCGGGGTTAAGGGAATGAGGATCCGAGATGAGAGGCTCATGGTGGTGGTGGAAGGAAGAAGCGGGTGCGACGACGATGGAACATCTCCAGAGTCATAAGGAAGAAGTGAATTTTTTTTTTGCCTGATAGGATTTGTTCACTTCTCCCGGCTCCGCCGCGGCCCTTGACGAGGTTTAGGTGAGGGACGACCTGTCAGCGCCGTCAATGGCGAGATCGAGACGAGGATTGTCGTCGAGGACCACGATGGAACATCTCCAGAGTCATGAGGAAGAAGTGAATTTTTTTTTTGCCTGATAGGATTTGTTCACTTCTCCCGGCTCCGCCGCGGCCCTTGACGAGGTTTAGGTGAGGGACGACCTGTCAGCGCCGTCAATGGCGAGATCGAGACGAGGATTATCGTCGAGGACCACGATGGCGAAGGGAGAGGGCTTCAGATGTCCTGCCTTGAATGATCCGATCTGGAAGATTCTTCACCAGATTTGCTTCTGTTCCTCTTCTTTGTCGCTCATGGTGGTAGGAAAGTTGAGAACAGTCGTGGTCGTCGAGGTTGGCGACGATGGATGCGGCGGTGGGAGGATGTTGTTGCTAGGGGGAAAATTAGGTTAGAGAAGAATCAGAGAGAAAGGAGAGTGGAAGCAAAGATATGGTGCAGTGGGTTTAGGATAGGTTTGGTGAGCTTCTTTCATCAAATGGTAGAAAATCCTTGTGCTTGGTGGTGTTACCCACCACACCAGTCCACCGTAGAATTTGCCCTTTTCCCTACTTAAACTTGTCCAGCAATGATTTAGTAGATTATGTGAAGCCATGTCCAACTTATACCCTTGTGTTATTTAAACAACAAATAGCACCAATGATTAGAACATCACCTTTTGGCACTCACTTTTGGTCCCTGTAGCACTTTACTACAAAATGCAATTGTACTATTTTGTTATTTCCCCAACAAATCCTAGTTTTTTGCATAAAGGTCACTTGCCCTCATGGGAAGACATAAAAAAAATCTATCATTTATGCAGTACTCCATAAGCAATTAAAAAACAGAGGATATATATATATATATATATATATTTGTGTAAAAGACAATACTACTTTTTGAACCAAGTTCTTTCGATTTTCTGAGATTCTCTTCTGATATTCTTTCAATCGGTCAGCATATGATTCAAATTTAATCATATTAATGAGTTTTTTTTGCCTAATAACACAAACAAAAATATGTATTTCAAATTACCAATTTCTGTTGAACAACTTTCGTAAACATAACTATTGGCTCAAACCTTTTACAAGTTAGACGTAAAACACCCTTAAAATAACATTGGGCAATCCACCAAACTGAAGGTAAAAGTTTGGCATTGCTCCCACGTTGACACAATTATAGAATCCCTTATAATTCTAATCAGTGGCAAAAAAATCCCTTATCCCTTATAATTCTTATATAATGTCAAAGTACTACACCTATTCCTTGTAGCATAACAAAGATATCAGCAAACAAAAAAAAATGTGGCCTTACTAAAAAAATATAATAAGGAAGTAGTAGATTGATTTAAAAATAAAACTCATAAAACACCTGCATTATCTAATGGCATAATGGATATAACCTCCACCTTTGATATCCTCTACTTTGACATAAGAAGTGTCATCAATATTGGAAAGATATGAAACAAAGTCAAGCCCCATAACTGCTAGACACTTCTAGTCTTATTACCTGCAATTCAAAATCTTGATGTGCAACATAGAGCCTTAGAAATATATATCAAACTTGTTAGAAGAATTTTATCCCTATTTATTATGCAATTGCAGGGAAGAGCAACATACAGAGTTCAATGACCAATATATTTAAGAATACAATGTAACAGAATACAATCTTCAAGTGGGATATGATTGTCATCCTATCCTCATCTAACTGGACGGGATAGAATTCTTCAAAGGAACTACTTAAAACAAAATGAATATTACCAAACCATAATAAAGTGGCTAAATATAATACTATATGTCTTAAAGTCACCCTTCGATAGCATTTCGAAAACAATAATTTAGTTGTTGAATATGATAATGAATTACTCTAGACTAAGTGAGAATAAAGGACACCATTTAGTATAACAAAAGTAAAATTATATATTAAACAAACATGGTCCACAATTGAGAGAGGGCTAAGAAATAAGATAACTCAGTGAAAAAAATTAACTCAAAAAATGCATATACTATTGCAAATTGTTAAGAAAAAGAACTTTGTTAAGAGAAATGGATAAAAATGCAGAACAGAGACAAATTTTACTATTGGAAATTATTACGAAAAAGAACTTTGTAAAATATATAATCAATAATCAATTATAAAAACACATGCATATACTAATTCAAAGCAGAAGTTTGTAAATCTTTTTCATGAAATCAATTAACACTAAGATTTCGCTGCAAAAGAACGGAAGAAAATAGTTACTATACCTGAATTGCAAGGACAACATCCTCAGGGAGAAAAATGAAAAATGGCTTGTAAGATTGAAGCTTCTCGTTAGCCTTTTCTCAGGTTTCACAATGGGTCATTAATATACATCACATAAATAAGCAGTGGTGACTTCAAGTATATAATTACATAGTCGAATATCATACATTATTTCAAACTCGAAAGAAAGCATCTCACCTCTATGTAAAACTGATAGCCTCGCAATCATTGGGTTTCCAAGTCCCTTCAATTATATAACACTTTTAAGTCATATGTTTCCATTAAGCAAGTCCATTACCAAGTCATAAACCAATAGCAATATGTCTCCAATAGTCATAGTCTGTGAAGCACGTATGACAATCTGTGAAGCAAGGTATTAGAGATATAGAATATTATGGATTAGTAGTTAGTTTGGTTGCCTATATATAGGCATGATGTAAGCACCTTGAAGTCACTTTTTCTCATTTTGTAATATTTCACATTCATCAATATAATACACTTTTAGACTTTTCTCTCTTCTCTTCCATGGATGCCATGTTTCTCAACATGGTATCAGAGCAAACTTGGTATCCACCGTGAACAATTTTTTCTGCTGCATTTCCTTTTCGTTCGTTTTCTTTTTCTTTCATTTTCCCCAAAAAAACACTGTCTAGAGTTTTCATTCACATTTTCTCTTTTTTGTTCGATCTCGTTTCCGATTCTGGAAACAAGGTTCAATCTCTGCTTTTCTGCTCTAAATCTCGATTTCTTCTTTCGTTTCTGTTATAGGCTTATAGCCAATATCTATTGCCGTCGTTCTCAGATTTCAAATTTTTCTGTTTGAAAGATTTGTTCTCACCGTTTTCAAGATTCTAGGGCTTCGTTGTTCAAGATCTGTTGCGATGGATGATTTCGAAGTATGATTCTCTGGTTCGATTTCGTCGTTCAAGTCTGATCTTCGCATCTTCTTCTTGGTTACTAATTTGCGATTTGTGTTCTCGAGTTCAGGCTTCCTCTGTTCCATCAATGGAGATGGAAACTCTGTTTCTTGCCTTCGTCATATCTTGTTTCCTGATTCAGATTCACTCCTCCTGTCGTTTTCCAAACTCAGATGTCGTTGCCTTCGATTTGTTGTTCCAGATCTGCTATTCACTGTTCGCAAACTTGAATCGCGGTTCATGTTTGTCGGCTTACCACTGCGATGAGTTTCCTTCTGAATTTATGTTTCGAATTTCTGAGTTTTATTTTCTCTTCTTTTCGATCTCTGTTCTGGATCGTGCAGCTCGATTTCTTGTTCGAGTTTCTCCAATGTTTTGCTCTCTTTCATTTGCATCAGATTCACCGAATTTTTTGCTTTAGAGAGTGAGAATGGTGAGGGAAATGTCAGAGAGATACATAGATAGCCTGTTGTCGGAGATGGTTGCATGCTATTGCCATTGATTCTACACTGCATCCTCTTCTCACAGAGATTGAAGGAATGTTACATACTAGCTCCATGTAATGAGTTGTTGCTGATACTTCCTTTTCTTGGATGAAGGAATGCTACACTAAAACTTCCACAGATTTAGTGCATCAATTCTGGAAACTGAGTTTGGTTGTTGCTGCTAATTGAGCTTGATTTTGCTGCCTACTAGGTGTTTGTACCAAGTCCTCTTTGAAGATAGTTTCACTCTTGTGATTTGCTGACCGCATATATCATATTCTGTGCAAGGTTTCCTGTGCGCAGTAATACATGTATGGATGCTTGGCTGCTGCTGGCTTATGGCCTTCGGTTACATGTTACTTTGTCATGATTTTAGCTTCAGTTTATGGTGGTTAAGCTGTGATCTTCTGCCATAGATGGTTAAGCATTGATATTTTGCTTCTGTCTTGAGTGATTGAGTGCTCTTGATGGTTAAGCTTTGTGCCTTAATTGGCTTTGTTGATTTTAGCTTCTACCCTATGGTAGTTAAGCATTGTAGCTTCTGTTAAGTGGTTAAGCCTTGAGTTGTGGCTTCTGCTTAATGGTTAAGCTTTTGCCCATTGTTGGCTTTGATGATTTGTGCTTCTGCCTTATGGTGGTTAAGCATTAGTGGTTGTCTTTGGATTGTATTTTCAGCCGATGTATTTCCGGCAATTTTCTTCGAGTATTCCTTTGATTTGATTTGCACTTGTATTGCTCATCCCAAGCTGGAAGTGTTGTGAACACCTTGCAGCTTGCGGGGGGATATTAGAGATATAGAATATTATGGATTAGTAGTTAGTTTGGTTACCTATATATAGGCATGATGTAAGCACCTTGAAGTCACTTTTTCTCATTTTGTAATATTTCACATTCATCAATATAATACACTTTTAGACTTTTCTCTCTTCTCTTCCATGGATGCCATGTTTCTCAACACAAGGATACGCTAATTTGCATGCTGTGTCCGTATCGGACACGTATCTGACACGATACGTTAAAATACGCCTAAAATACATATTGAAACAGTATCCTGAAGCAACTTTTTTTTAAAAAAAAACCGCATCGATACGCATTCGATACGCTGCGATGTGCCGATACGTTGTAAGTGCGTCTTTTCCGCATCTCCATGATTCTTTCCCCTTTTCCACTTTCCGACGCAAATGTGCAATTTATAGCACCAATTTCGGACTTACCACTGTTTATATAATCCAAGAACCATAAAAAAAAACAGAGTACCTTGACCTTCTCCAGTTTCTAGCAGCGGCGCGATTTCTCTTCTAAAAGTATTTGACCTTCTCCGGTTTCCAGCTCCAGGTCAGCGCTAGAGGGATGTTTTTTCGTCAGCCCCTGTTTTCAAGTCACAAGCTCTGTTTTAACTTTTTTTTTTCTTCTTTATCTTGCTTTTTGTTATCTTGCTTTTTGTTTGACTGATTGACTCTTAGTGAGTCACTGGTTTTCTTTCTTTTTTTTATAATTAACCGAGTGACTAGTTTTCTACCAATTGATTATTTTATTATTCTTTACTTCTTTAATTCTTTATTCAATTGATTATTTAATTGTTTTCTACTTAACACCCATCACCCATCAGCTACCCATCGTGATATTTACTATCACTTGCAAGATTAATTGTTTAGTAATATCTAAAAATTATGTACCTAGTTTGGATTTTTTGGAAAATAATGATTTGAAGTTTCTATTTCTATTTTATATTTTCTAATATTTTGTGAATTTTTTTATTTTCTTATATACGAATCCTAAACGTAACATATCCTATATTTTTAAAGGAACGACATATCGCCGTATCGAATACGTATCGTATCCGTTCATCATAGGTAATAGTCAATGCACGTACACTACAACAATATTAAATTAATCAGAGAAAAATAACATGGACCACTTAATAGCCATCATATTATATTTGGTTTTTAAAAATTAAATTCAACCCCATGTAGTGAAGTATAATATCTGAAAGGACCAAAAACATACACATGCACACATTTAGAAAATCAAACCCCGATATAGCTTTCTAGGCTGCACATTTCCCTCAATAATAATACAAATAAAATTGCCCAAAGCCATGTTCAAGTATCACCATTCAATAACTCCAAAAATAATCAGCAAAATCAGCAAAAAAAAAGAGACAAAAAAAGATGAAGACATTAATTTAAATACAACAAAAATCACAGGCACAAATATGATATATGGAAGGTTATAGTTCAAACTCTAAGTAGTCAATAAGCAGAGCAATTATTAAAGTCTATATGGCTCAATTCAATGATATCTCAAATGTACTAAAAGTCAAATGAGGGGCATCAAGCTTCAAGAACTCTAAATTGACATGTAATTATGCAGTTTTAAATCACGGGTATAAAGACAAGAATATTGATGAAAATAACACTAAGTAACTTCTCTTAATTGTTTCTGAAGCGAATATAGCAATAGGAAGGCAATGCTCTTTTGCAACCCGGTGGAAGTTTTCACAAAGTGGAAGCAAATCAATGTTTATTTTTGAGACAACACTAAACTTAAGAAGACATAAATCAATTTTTTTAAAAAGAACTCACACGAAAATGCTTTACATCCATGCAAGAGTAACAGAATGTACACATGCATTTTTCCTCATAATATCCCTTATAAAAAGTCAATCATTGCCACTAATTTTTTTTTTCTCTTCAAGTACTTAACTCTTATCAAATTACGTAAATTCTGCAAAGAAGAGAAGTAATAATAATGCATCACATAGTGCAGCTCACAAAGTATAGAGCCGATACAATGCTTTGTCAGGGATCCATTATATTGGAAGATTTATAATCGGGAGAAGAAAGAAAAAAGAATAGAGATGCAACTTTGTAACACAAATAAAGTTGAATCTGAAAATCATTGAAACTTGGATATGATCTCAGTCATAGAACCAAAATGATGTACCTTGTGGCAGTTACCAAAATCTGAGAAATGTTAGAACAAAATCATTGGAGAACAGTGAGGTTCAAAACTTTCATGCTTCGAGACGTGGAAGTAGCAGCAGCTCAATATGCACAACATAATCAGGTTCTTGCGATCTTATTTTATGCTATAATAACAAATATATACTGTAAATTATACCATAAATGTGTACTCACTTTACACAGCCACAAAACTGTTGAAAACCAACTCGGTTAAAAATTACCCCAATCATGCTCTATCTATGTTAAAAAGAACACTAAATCCATTCATGGAAAAACCAAATTACCATGCGATTAAAATTTAGGCATTTGAAAAAGACGACTTAAATGAATAAAGAAATCAAGGCATTGGTAAGTGATAAGAAGTCAAAACACCTCAGCAGTGTACCATTAAGGAAGTCGATTAACTATAGACAACGACTAAAATAAAAAGTCAGCAAAGGGTAATGTTGAAACCTGGTAATCTTTTCTTGTACCATTAAGGAAGTCACTTCACTGAAGGTTCCAGGAGTGTGACTTCCAGCAACAGCATGAGAGTCAGTGTGAGCAAACTTGGATAATTGCATTACTGAAATCCAACAAAGAAATACTGAGAAAACAAAAAAACAATAATTGGTTATCGCGTTTTGTTATCTCCCCCCACTCGTTTCATTGCTTCTGATGCCGGAAAGCTCTTCTCCTCTCTTATGGATTTCGAATCTTCCCCCGGCTTCGTCCTCCTCGGTTACTTGTTACCCCTCCTCTGTTATCATCTCTTCCACTTGCTTCATTTCCAAAACAGTGTGGCAGAGATAATGGAGAATAGGAAATGGTGCAACACTTTTTCACATAGGAGATATGAAACATTGAATGACAAAAAAAGTTTTGGAAATTGTCACGCAGTAATTGCAAAGCCGCACCGAGGCAGATGAAGCGGCGCAATTACTCTCTCCACCTACCAACCAAGCATCAGTCATAATAAGTCGTCAAAACAATAGTGCTGCAGATTATGCATAACCTCATTTATGCATTGATTGGACAGAAATGCCCTCCATTTTGGCGGACAACAGCATTTTAGCGGCCAAAATTTGGGGGGGAATTCTTCCCCATTGTTATTCAACTTTGTTCCGACCTCAAGTCCGCATTATCGTTTTTTAAAGTATTATCTACTTTAGACCACATGTGATGTGAGCCCTCATGATTTTGTCCTTAAGGGTGTGATTGGTTTACGAGAGAAAATGTGAAGAGAGAAAATATGAAGAGAGAGTATAAAAAGAGAGAAAAAAGTGAGAAATTGGGTAGATTTTGGGTATTGATTGGAATAAGTGAAAGAGAAGAGAAAAAGAGAAGAGAGAAGTGTTGGTTATTTTTGAAAAGACATTAATGTCCTTGACTAAAAATTTAAATAATTTGAGATATAAGGATAAAATAAGAGTAAAATTTGTAAAAAGTAAAAAAATTTGCTTCGCAGGTTCGTTTTCTTCGCATATTTGCAAAGAAAATTAAAGTGGGTGGCTCCCAACATATTTTTTTCTTTCACGTCATTTTCTTCGCATTCCAATCGGTGAAAAAAGCTATTTTCTCATCATTCTCGCTCGTTGCGTTTTCTTTCTCGGCATTCCATGCTGAAACAATCAAAGCGTAAATGACGCCTCGGTGAGTTGAGGTAGATCGATGTTATACTAGCCTGAAGAGGTTTACAAGATATTTGTACTGATTTGACATTATTAGTAAAAATCTCACTTGGATATTGGATATAGCCTTGAATTATGGGTGAACCAATATAAAAATACATGTGCACCGTCTCCATCTTTGCTCATTGCATTTTTTTGTTCTCTTTGCACAAAAACAAGTCATCCATATTAGTTTAAAGTAACTATTGTTATTTTAGTTAGTTTAGCTATTGATTATTTAGCTAGTTATGTCAGCTTTGTTTGTTAGCTTTATTAGCTTTGTTAGTGACTTGTATAAATATTCATTTTACACATCAATGAAAATACCTTTTGCCATTTTACATTTTGTAATATGGTATTAGAAGTAATCTTCCGCACTTTTTCTCTCTTTTTCTCTCAGTTTCTTGCATAACCGTTTTTGCAACCGTCACTCTCGTTCGCGATTTGCTTCTTCTCTGTTTCGCGATTCAATTTCTCTAATTTGCGATTTTGTTTCTTTGATTCGCGATTCGGTTTCTGTGATTCGCGATTCTGTTTCTGCGATTCGCGACCTTCTTTCTTCAATCTGATTCTGTTTGAAGAATTTGATTCTGTGATTCGCAAACTTCCTTCTTTGATTCGCGTTTCTGTTTCTGTTAGTTTCGTGACTGATTCTTCTTCTCTAGCGATTGTGATTATCTGAAACCCTAATAATATGTCTGAATCTTCTTCCACATCCAATTCACCAAAATCTCAGCCTGCAAAACCTCAGTCTGCATCGGTGATTCCTGTTTTTCAAAAACCACAACTACAAGATCCTTTGGATGTGTTCTATATACATCCGAATGAGAATCCATCTCTAATTCTAGTTTCTCCTCCATTGGAACCTTCGAATTACCATGGTTGGGCGAAAGCAATGCCCAATGCCTTGCACATGAAGAACAAATTCGACTTTGTTGACGGTTCGATTCTAAAGCCGCCCATCGATGATCATCGTTTCAAGGCCTGGAAATGCTGCAACACACTGGTCCTTTCTTGGCTTCACCATTCGATGTCTTCTGAGATCGCATCGAGTGTCATTTGGTTGGATACTGCATATCAAGTTTGGCAGGAACTTCGCAACCGTTTTTCTCAAGGTGATTTCGTTCGCATTTCGCAATTACATTCTGAACAGTATTCTCTCAAACAAGGAGAGTTGACTGTCACTGCCTATTTCGCCAAACTGAAGATAATTTGGGATGAACTTTGCAATTTTCGTCCCATTTCCACATGCACTTCATCAGTTTCTGGCTGCTGTAATGTGGTTAATTTGGTTCAACAATACCGGGACAATGATTTCGTTTTATCCTTTTTACAAGGCCTCAATGATAATTTTGTTGGCGTCAAGTCTCAGATTCTTCTGCTTGAACCACTACCACCTGTATCCAAGGTGTATTCCATGGTGATTCAGCAGGAACGACACTTCCAGCAGCCTCTGCTTCCCACACCTATAGCTATGGCAGTTTCTTCTAATGGTTCTGTCGCAGGTTCTGTTTCTAGTAACAATTCCTCACAACCAGGCAAGGCACGCCAAAATTTTAGGCCTTTTAATCAGAAACCTCAAAGGCAATGTACACATTGTGGTCGGCTTAACCACACAGTGGACACTTGCTTCATCAAGAATGGTTTTCCTCCTGGTTATAAGTCTAAGAAATCTGTTATGTTGCTGCATCAGAACCTAACAGTGTTGTTGCTGTAGCTACCTCTGTTTCCATTCCTGACTTTACTCAAGAGCAGGTTCAAGTTCTTATGTCCTTGCTGTCCACTGCATCAATTGCTGCCTCAACCCAGCCCTCAAATTCTGCCTCCACAAATTTAGTCAGCTCTCACCATGCTTCATCGTGACCACTTCAGGGAGTATTTCACACTCTTGGATCATTGATTCAGGGGCGACTGGCCACATTTCTTCATCACTTATAGACTTTAGCACATATAGGACAATTAAACCAATTTTCATTAATCTTCCTAATGGCCAAAAAGCTATCACCAATATTCGGGGCACCATTCCCCTCACTCCCACTATTACTTTGTTTGATGTTCTATATGTTCCTCATTTTTCCTTTAACCTCATTTCAGTCACCAAACTTACTAATCATTCACCTTGCTTTGTTTCATTTTTTAATGTTCATTGTCTTGTATAGAAAATGAATACCTTGAAGATGATTGGCAAAGCTAGAGTGGCTCATGGACTATATGAAGTGATACTGTCTCATTCCAATCTGGTTCCTTCCACTTTTTTACATTTTGCAAATAACACTTGTACAAACATTCCTCATTCCAACATTTGGCATTATAGACTAGGGCATCCATCCCTTCACTGTTACAATCTCATTCAAAAGAATAATAAAGATGATTCTTCTTTGAATTCTTTTATATGTGATATTTGTCATTTTGCTAAGCAAAAGAAACTCTATTTTCCTCTTAGCTATTCCGTTTCTCATAATGCTTTTGATCTTATCCATGTGGATATTTGGGGTCCATTTGAGACTCCTTCTATAACTGGCTATAGATACTTTCTTACAATTGTTGATGACAAATCTCGTTTTACTTGGATTAGACTCATGAAATCTAAGTCTGAAACTAGACCATGCTTAATTCAATTTGCCATTTTTGTGGAGACTCAATTTTCTTCAAAAATAAAGTCCTTAAGGTCGGATAATGGTCAAGAATTTTTATTTGAGTCTTTTTACAAAAGCAAGGGCATCCTTCATCAACTTTCTTGTGTTGAAACACCCCAACAAAATGGGGTGGTTGAAAGAAAACACCCACATATCTTAAATGTATCTAGGGCCTTGATGTTTCAATCTCACATTCCAATTTCCTTTTGGTCTTATGCTATTTCATATGCTGTTCATCTCATCAATTTTCTACCATCTTCCAAATTACAAAATCAATCACCTTATTTCATTCTTCATGCTTTACAAAATCAATCACCTTATTTCCTTTCGGTTCTTTATGCTTTGTATCTACTTTAACTTCTCGTAGAACCAAGTTTCAACCTAGAGCTAGAAAGTGTGTCTACCTAGGTCATAAAGAAGGTGTTAAAGGCTTTATTCTATTTGACCTTCTTACCAGAGAATTCTTTTTGTCTAGACATGTTATTTTCCATGAAAATACTTTTCCATTCATATCTTCACCTGATTCTTATAATTCATCTAATTATATTTTTCCTATTGTCTTCGTCATTACAAAAATTCCACAGATATTACCCATTTGTCTGTATCTCTTGTAACAAGTGATTCAATTCCATTTCATTCCCCTGTTCCTAGTCCAATTCTTTCTACTGGTTCTGCTTCTGCAAAGCAATCAGCTTCTACAGAAAAATCTGCTTTTGCAAACAATTCTGCTTCTGCAGAAAATTATGTCTCTTCTTCTGCAGAAAAATCTGCTTCTCATTCACCTCTCCTTAGGATATCTACCCGTCCCAAACATCCACCAAAATATCTTTAAGACTATCATTGCAATATAGTTCACACTCAGCTGTCACCAAGTCAATCATCAGGTATATCTTATCCTCTTTCTGAGTACATGAATTTTGATCATTTATCTCTTCCACATAAATCTTTTTCTCTTGCTATCTCTCACATACCTGAACCCAAGACACATAAACAGGCTGCAAAACATGCTTGTTTGCAGCAAGCTATGGACCAAGAAATTTCTGCTTTAGAGCAAAATCAGACTTGAAAACTCACTGACTTACCACTTGGTAAACATCCTATTGGATGCAAGTGGGTTTATAAGGTGAAATATAAGTTAGATGGTAGCATTGAGAGGTATAAAGCCCGGCTTGTTGCAAAAGGGTATACCCAACAAGAAGGCATTGATTATTTTGACACATTTTCACCCGTCGTCAAAATGACAACTGTGAGACTTGTGCTAGCCTTAGCTGCTGCAAAAGGTTGGCATTTACATCAATTAGATGTAAACTACATGACAGTACCTCCCAGTTTTAAGACCTCTCAACCAAATCAAGTTTGCAAGTTACTTAAGTCTCTTTATAGACTTAAACAGGCCAGCCGCCAATGGAATTTCAAGCTTACTTCTGCCCTTCTAAAGCTTGGATACTTGCATTCAAAATCTGTTATTCCCTATTTGTCAAACATCTTGGTTCTAACATCACAATACTACTTGTGTATGTAGATGACATTGTTTCTGCAGGGAATGATCTTGATGAAATCAAATCAGTAAAATGTCAGCTTGACAATCAATTCTGGATCAAAGATCTTGGCTCCCTCAAGTTCTTCTTAGGCCTTGAAGTTGCAAAGTCCACTAAAGGAATTTCTCTTTGCCAAAGGAAGTATGCCCTTGAGCTGTTAGATGATGCAGGGTTGCTTGCTTGTATATCGGCTTCTACACCCATGATTCCTAATCTAAAGCTTTCAGCTACTAACAGCCCGGCCTACTCAGATTCAGCAGCTTATCGCAGACTCATTGGTCGCTTGATATATCTCACTAATACTCAGCCTGACTTGACTTTTGCTGTCAATAGACTAAGTAAATTTGTGTCAGCCCCCACTGAAGTACATCATGCAGCTGTTATCCATGTATTACAGTACATTAAAAACTCTCCTGACAAAGGATTATTCTTCTCTACTTCTTCTAATATCAAGCTGTCAGCTTTTAGTGACTCAGATTGGGCTTCTTGCCCTAATTCTAGATGATCCATTACTGGTTTTTCAGTGTTTCTTGGCTCATCCTTGGTCTCTTGGAAGTCCAAGAAACGGCCAACCATTTCCTGCTCAAGTTCAAAAGCCGAGTATATAGCATTAGCTGTCACAACCTGTGAGATCCAATGGCTTCTTTATATCCTACAAGATCTGAAATGTGCACATTGGCTAGGTTTCACTGTACTATGACAGCAAGTTTGCTGTTGCAATTGCTCAAAATCCAACATTCCATGAGAGGACAAAGCACATTGAAATTGATTGTCACCTAGTTCGAGAGAAAGTTCAAGCTGGTGTCATTCAATTAATTTCAGTTTCCTCTGCAAATCAAGTTGCTGACATTCACACCAAGCCTCTGCATCCCTCTGTTTTTAATTCTCTGCTGTCGAAACTGAACTTAATTGACATATATGGTTCAGTTTGAGGGGGAATATTAGTTTAAATTACTATTGTTATTTAAATTAGTTTAGCTATTGATTATTTAGCTAGTTAGTTAACTACTGTCAGCTTTGTTTATTAGCTTTATTAGTGACTTGTATAAATACTCATTTTACACATCAATGGAAATACCTTTTGCCATTTTACATTTTGTAATAATCCAGATTATGGAAAGAAAATATACAACTTTATGATTATCAAACAGTTTTCTGAAGAATAAACCTTTTATAAACTATTAATAAACCTATACTGAATGTTTTTAGGTCCTGCAAATTGCTGTTTTGATAAAATACATGTTTATCTGAACTTCATTCATATTTGTCTATCAATATCATCTTTCAGAAAGATGCCTATCAACTTAAGGTTATATCTAACTTATCTTTCTGAAATATTTCACCCTTCAGAATACCAAGTGAAACTTGAGTAAGAATCAGAAAGGTGGTTGGTTACCCTTAAAGAGGTTGATAAACCCCAAAAAAGTTGCCTAAAGGTTTTTGAGTGTGAATTATATATGTTTTTATTCTTTTCATATACATTTCACCCACTTTACCTTTAATTATGCAGAAATATGAAAAATGCAACATTTGGAGCAAAATGGGCAATTTGGATGAAATCTGGACACTTAGAATCGAAATTCTGAGCTTCTGGTGAAGGATCACGACCTGACATGATTTAGGTACGGTTGTGCCTAATTATTGCATAACCTTACAAAGTTCTAGTATTGTCCAGCGCCGAAGAATGAAGCTAACACGGCCTGACAGAGCTTAGTACGGCCTGACATAAATCAACATGACCGTACAGGAGTGGCAGCACAGCTCAGCACCAAATTCTGAGCTAAGCACGGTCGTACATGCGTCGACACAACCGTACATAATTGCAAAACCTGTGCAGTAATTAAGTGAAGCCCGATCGTATATAATGAAGCACAACCGTACATAATGACAGAATCAACATAGGATGTGCGCGTTTCTATTTAACCCTTTTTAGAAACCCTTTTAGGGGAGGATTTTTTGAGATCTGTTATCTTGGAATTGGAGAGACTGCTGAAGCACATAGCATGGAGAGAACGAGAAGCCGTCGTCATTCCAAAAAAGTGTCCCGGTTTAGTTTATTCTTTTTCATCGTATGGATTCCATGATGTTTTTAGTTTATTTGTTTTCATTGTTGAACATGAATAGCGAATCCCATCATTAGGGTGATAGGAGATCTTTTGCCTATGCTTTTGTTGGATTTTAGTTTATGATAAGTGCGTTTTCCTTTTCTTATGATTGATTGTTCATAGTATTCTTAATTCATTTAAGGCATGATCAACCTTAGCGTATTTGATTAATCGATTGGCGATCGTAGCACAATTAGTTAACAAAAGTTTATGAATAATTAAATTTGATAATTATGTCGAACCAAGGACAATTTCCTATTTTCAATCAATTATTGAATTGACGAGGTCGCTGTCACTTAATGTTTTTCCTAACTAAATGTCTTGCACGACCATCGAGGATATTAGATTAGGAAAAAGACTGTCAGCATTGCATGACCATTGAGTGTTAATAGCATAAGAGTGAGTGATTGATAATCTGTTAGGAGAGGGAAGCGTCATTGATTAATTGGATAATAACTTAAGCTTGACATGGGTGAACCCAGATTCCATAATTTGAATTCTCAATCTCGCTTATCTCTGCGTTTTTCTCATAACCTTTTTAGTCTTTATTGTCAAATTTGCTTGTTCTAATATTCACTTTAAATCAATTGTCTAAATAGGGAAAGAACTTTAGTAGTTTGGTAATTGTTAACATTCCATGTAGGTTTGATATTCGGAGTCCCAAATACTCCTTTATTACTTTTGCGATAAGGTATACTTGCTTTAGTGTTAACTTTAGAGCAACAAGTTTTTTGGCGTCATTGCCAGGGAATTGTTTAGCAATATTGAACAAAAGAACTCTTTGTTAATTTAGACGCTTTTTCTTTGTTTTGCTTGTTTTATTTTATTTTTATTTTTATTCTATTTTTCAAAAATAAAAAATTCCTTCGTTTTATTTGCTTTTGTTATTTTAGTTTATGCTAACTCGTTCTCACAATCCTGAATTGCAGTTTGATCCCGAGATTGAAAGAAGTCTTAGAGGACCTAGAAGACAAAGAAGGATATAATGGAAGAACTAGTAGAACGTACACCCACAGAGTACTTTACTCCAATGCTGATTTACTTGATAGTATCGTCAATCAGGTAGTTTACACGAACAACTTTGAGATCAAGGCTACTCGGATTTCCATGATCTCTTCTGTGCAATTTTTGGGGCTAGCTTCTGAAGACCCCAATGCTCATCTAAAGAGATTTCTGAAAATTGCTAATACCATTAAATATAATAATGTTTCTACTGATGCTATTAGACTAAGGCTAGTTTGGTTTTCTTTACATGGAAAAGCTCAATTATGGTTGGAATCTTTACCAGCTGGCTCCATCACTACATGGGACAAATTGAAAGCCAAGTTTTTGAACAAATATTTTCCTCCTTCAAAATCTGCTAAACTCTGAACTGATATTGCAAATTTCATTCAGTTTGAGAATGAATCTATGTATAAAGCTTAGGAGTGATTTCAAGATTTACTCCGAAGTTATCCACATCATGGTTTTGTTAAATGCATCTTGTGCAAACTATTTATAACGGGCTCTCTACAAACGATAGAGCTAGTGTCAATGCTGCTTGTGGAGGATCCATGGTTTAGAAGACACCTACATAGGCTTATGAAATTATGGTAGAATTTGCAGCTAATAATTCTCAATAGTCAACAAGGAATAAACATGTGGTCAAGAGGTCTCCACAAACTTGGATGTACAGAGTGGAGGCTAATATCGCTTTGGAAATTAAGATAAAGGCAATGAGCAAGAAATGGAGTCTATGATGGTGTCAAAATCTCAGCTAAATTCTGCTACTTCTTCTACTAATGATGATGGATACTGTTGTGATGGGATCACGGCAAGGGTACCGGATCGTTATAAGTAATAAAATCGGTTAAGTACCGGATATCGTCCTCAAGGATTACGTGTCAAATATCAACTTACTATTTTTATTACTATTTGAACAAGAAACAATATATTTTAGTGTTTTGAATTGATTAACAATGAAATTAAAGAAAGCAAGAAACAATATTTTTGGGTTTTCTTGTATTGACCAAATATCAAACACTTGGTGTGCACAAATAATACGGATAAAAGTGGCTAGGATTTGAATCCCCTTTATTTTCCTTTTCTTATGCAATCAAACTCAATCCCAATATAAGTCAAATTCATGCAATTGAAGTTCAAATTCACTTAGTTAGACTAGTCTCAATTCCTTGAGCAAAAGCCCCTTTAGATTAAACCAAGAACCCTAATTCCTTAGGCCTTCCTAATTCAACTAAGCATTAAGTGTAAGAATTCAAAGGAACACATAAGCATGAAGTCCTATCCCTAGGATCATCACAAATATGGCAATCAACTTCATATCTAGCATAACAACCAATTTTCCAATTGTGAAATCACACTTAGAATCAATTCAAAGATGGCCAATCAATGAAAAGCATTAAGGATGGAAAAAATTGCTCAGTCAACACAAATACAACAAGTATTAAGCATTAGAAGTCATATTACACAAGAATCCAACAAAGGTTCATCATTCCTAACTAAATGGAAAAACTAGAAATGCATAAAAGAGAGAGGATAGATAGAACTAGATGAATGGAGAGGTGGTGGATAATCCATTGAAGCTCCAAGGTCTCTTCCAAGGCTTGAATCTTCAAGGGAGATGGAGATGAGATGGATTTAGGGTTGCCTCTTGGCTCCCCTAGGGTTTGGGAGTGAGAACATATGAAAGGGATTGACCAAAATGAGTTAAAAGTGTGTTTTAATAAGTGTCAGGCCGAGACGAGGTGCAGGGCGCTGGGTTCTGGGGCACAGGGCGCCCAAAATTGATCAAAACGATTCCCAGCAGGCGCAAGGCGCCCTTCTGCATCTGTTCTTTCATGTTGTGCTGCCTTTTTCACCTCTTTAAAGTCTGAATTAGCTCAAGGTGTCTCATGAAAGTTGAAGCTATGGATCTTATCTTTCCAATGGCACCGGTTTCATCTCATTTGGACATCTAAAACTCCAGATATGATTGAAATATTGAACAGGTGTCAGGTTAGGACAGCATCACCTTGTCAACGTGTAGCACAGATTACCCCAACTTAGAGATTGATTTGGGCCTCGAGTTCTTCATCAAAGATGTAGATAATTCAATTATGTTTCTAACAAGACCAAGATCATCTCATTTGGATGAGTGGAGACATGTCTCCAAATAATCCCTTTCCTCCCTACAAAAAGACAAGACCACAATAAGGACATTTTTCCAACAAAGCAACAAAAGAACTAACATGGTTAACAACTAGATTATCCCAACAAGCAAATACTCAAACTCTTAAGATTAGAGGCCAAACAAGGAATAAAGTCTAAGTTTGCAAGATAATTCCCTTCAATTAAGAGCTAGAAAATGAGCATTTTAGGGAACCGTCATATTGGCCTGGTCAACTAGAGGAAGCCAACTTGACAAAGCCTTCTCGGGAAGACGCATTGCTAAAATACATGCAAAGTTGGAGGATTGGATATCCATTCTCATTGGTCATAGCAAACGGAAAAAAGTTTACCTGAACAACATCCTATCGTCCTCACAATTGGAGGATGACATCCTCAAATTGGAAGGCAAAACGTTGAATCGTTGTATGAGCCAACATGCATGTAGAAACAGTTGCGGACTAGAGGAGATGTTGATATTGATTAGTTATGATTTGGAATTGGATGCTAATATTAACTTGGGAGATGATTGCTATAATGTGTTGCTAGTATGTTAATCTACTATGTTCTATATATTGTTTTACTTCTTTATGATGATTTAAGAAGATTTTGACCTCCCGCATATTTATTTACTTCTTTATATCTATTAATTGGATCGCGAGTAGAAGTTGATGATGTCGTACTTGATGGAGAAAGAACTGAGGAGGCCAATCTGGGAAGATTTGTTGTTGTTGTACCATGCCGATGACATTCATGGTTAGGAGATCGATTTCTCCACTTTCACAATTATGTGTACTGGCACATCTAGTGTGTAATTTAGGTTTGGTGATCTCTTAGGTCCAACTTAGTTGGAGAGTTAGGGTAGCTTAGAGACTTCCCTTTGAGCGTATGTGCAGTTCCCTAGGGACCACCCCCGAGATGTTGTCTCTCCCCATTCCTCTTATGTCTGTAGCAAAGCGAGATTCGTGTATAGAAGCAAGAGGGAGTGTGGTGCTAATGCTAAGTGCATGCATCTGCGATGACTAGTGGTTGTGTTTTACCACATGAGTTCTGGCGGGTCCCACTCTGTCTGGTATTATAACACCCCAATTTTCCCCTTCGTTTCTTGTATTATTTTAGGAGTAATAGATGCCATGTGTGTGAATTTAAGTCCATCAATTGCTAATTGACTCAATATGTATTAGTTACGTAAAGGCTTGTTTAGGTGTAATCCAATTCTTGTCCCTATTCTCAGTTTGTTTTTGCATAGTTTAGACTCCTTTAAGGATTGGATTGGATTGAGATGCCTTCTTGAAAGTTGTATTCTTGCCTCTCACCTTTCATTTTACTTTGGTTTGACTCAAATTCGATATCTATGACTCTAGATACTCTTTCTGGAATTAACACAATGCAAGTGCAAATAGTGGGACATCAGAGTAAACTTGTTTTAGGTTAGAAGCATGAAATAGGTATTTGTATATCTCTTTACTTAGCTTTCCAACGCCAGCAATAACGCCTCAATCAAACACTTATAGTTTAAGATGTGGCTAAAATAGTGTAGAGACATAGTTGCACTGTGTCTTAAGTGATTAGACCCTTGGCTTAAGCGCTTAAGCTGCGTAAAAATGCAGAAACACATATATGGGCTTCTGTTTTTGGACTGTTACGTCTCAATCCTTTTGAAAACATTTAGGGAACCTCTTAAACTCATATTTCTCATCCTTAAATACTCATAAATACCCTGGAAACCTATTTGCTCCATCTCTTAGGTTTCTTTTCAGTCACACCCTTGATAATCATCGAAAATAGAAATCCGTATGTTGTTTTCTTTAAGATACCTCCAAGCCAAAAAAATATTTGTCCCTTTATTCTATTTTCCATTCTTTGCCTCTGTTCCGAAGACTCTTCTTTAAGGTAAATTGATTGTAATCATATTTCTTTGAATTCTCTTGTTTCCTTTAATCTTAGAATTAATCCTAAAACCCTTTTTGGTGTTCTATATGTTTTTATTCATGGAAAACCTTGGACAGCAATGAGGAACAACATTCTCTTCTCTTCCTTTGATGTTTCGTGACATCTCTAGGTATGGGGGAGAGTGTTTATTCCATATGGGGTTTTAAGAGACTATTGAGATTGTTGAGGGGTTTTGCATAATTCCTCCTAGTGCTTTTTTTTTTGCTTATTTTGATTGTTTAATGAATCTTTGTATGAGCAAGGGTGTGTTTTGGTGTCTATGATTGATCAATGCATTTTAATGCACCTTTTAGCTTTGCACTTTGTGTTTTTAGTTGTGTGTCATGTCCAATAACTACTTCTTAACATGGTTTTATATCTTTGGGTCTTAATTGGGTTTTAGTGAAATTATTTGCTAATTTTCAGATTTTGTTACATCCTGACCCATGTTCCTTCTACAGGCCATAACTTGGGCTATACTTGTCTGATTTCAGTGATCTTGGTGGCGTTGAAAAGCTAAGAAGCAGAGCTACAACTTTTATGTTGGTATCAAAGCCCAATTCTGACGTTTTGAAGGTCTAAAATCCATTTTACTGAGGCTGGCGAGTTGTACTGCGAGTTATGGATCACTTACCCATGTTATTAGTTGTTATTGGGATAATTAACCTCTTTTGGGCCTTTCTCTTTTGTCATAAACTTCTGATTACTTAGGTTAACCTAGAGGATATTATAAATACGTTTTTAGAGTCTTAGGTTAGGAGCTTTTGATTACTTGTGAATCTTGAGCCGTTTTGAGAATTTTAATCTTTGTTTTATTTTCAGAACAATCTTTTCTCCTTTCCTCTTTCTTAATCACGTTTTTGGCAAGACCTTCCATGGAAGGCTAAATCTTTTAGATCAATTCACTGGTTAAGGATTTCTTAGAGGATCTTGAGGTTTTTTTATTAATTTTAAATTCGATTTTGTGTTTCTATTTCTTTTCCTTTTGATCTTTCGTCTCTTTAATTTCTATTTGCTAACTCGTTTTTGGTATTGATGCTTAATCATATCAATTTCGTTTTTGCTCTCTGATTTGAGATTATTTGAATTAAATTGAACGCTTGTTTTTGGTTTATTTCGAATAAAGATTAATAGGATCCATAACGCTTAGTTATATGTTTGATTGAATTCGGTTGTTAAATTAATCATGTTTCTGTGATGCTTGTTATCAATTAAATTTCTTCATTATTGCAATCTGTTTTCAACCGAACCCTCCTGATTTTGTTTCTTTGCACGTTCTTGTTCTTGGTTATTGTTAATTAGAGATCCTTGTGAGACGACCAAGGTTGAATTGCCTTGTTACTACATTACTGTTTTTAATTATTTGACCCGTGCGCGACAGCGGATCAATGATTCTGGTATATTATGTTCATTGTAGGAACAATGAATTTCAACGATCAACATGTTGATTTATGATTGTATGAATACATGTAGATATGTCATAATGATGTTCTATGATGTAGAGGTGATTCTTATTGTGATTCACATGATTTGATGTGTTTTCTATGCTAACAACCTTAAGTAGGGTTAGGATTACCTTAAGATCACAATTGGATCTTTAGAAGTGATTAAGAAATGGATTACATAGGAAGAACAACATTTTAATATTGATATACTGTAGAACTAAACGTTTTAAGTGCTTAAACTGCTTAAAAATTCAGAGACTAATTTTAAAATAGTTAAATCACTTATGTCTATGTTTAAGTACTTCTAGTGCTCGAAATTGACTAAATTATTGGCTTAAGTAGATGTTTAAGCGCTTAAGTAGATTAAAAATGGTTAATCGCTTAAAATATATTTTCAAGGGCTTAAGTTAACATTCGACCTATTAATCGCTTAAGCAAGTAGTTAAGCGCTTAATTCACTAAAAATATATAGTTTAGTTTCTTAAGACCCTAGTTAAGCACTTAAAACAGTGTAAAACAAACATTGAGGTTAGTTATGAATATAGGCATTTGATCTACCGCATTAAGATTAGCATTAAATACCTTAGCTTACGATTATGACTTAAGAACTAGAAACCTACGATAAGGAACCTATAGACGTTGATAGTAATAACTTGTAATGTGACTTATGATTGTATGTGCTTACCTTATTGAAGTTATGGCGATGATTAATTGCCTTGTTGTTAATATTGATCAGTTGTTAATGTCTTGATAATTCTCTATTGTGTTGATGTCACAGTTATCCTCATTGAGGAATGCTACTGTTGATCAATGTTAATAAACTATGGTAGATGGTTGGACGTTGTTTGATTGTTATGCATTCTACATTGTTGTCGATGAGTTGGGGGAGCAAACGATGAAGCGCGTGAGTGGGGGTCACAGTGACCAAGGGGTTGATAATGTGTTGGGCTCTTACATATAGGAAAAAGGATATCTTCCACACCTGACATGTCACTATGCTTTATCTAAAGTGATGAGAATATTCAGTGGGGGGTCATGCTGATTCGTGAGCCGCTCAGGCCCACTAGATGTGTGCTCCCATTGTCATGCATCATCCTCGTGTCAGGTTATGAACTTGTGTGCTTATGTGTGTATTATGAATAATATGCGAGGATTACATGTTGTGTATATGCAAATGCCTTGGTTTATTGTCTCTTCTCTTCATATGGTTTGAAGACGATCTCTCGTCCATCCATCATTTTTAGTCATGCGAGCAGATAAGGATGCAACTGAGAGTTGTCATTTGCAGAATGCTTTGGGTAGCAATTAGAGCTCGTTGGGTCACATATTGTTTCTTATTGCTTATGTTTGCGGGCTTTGTAACTTGGTTATTTTATAGGAAAAATTACTACAGATATCCTTTATCTTAATTTAAAATTTCAAGTTAGTCCTTATATATTTTTTTGTTTCAATTTAGTCCTGCATGTTTTGAAACGTTAATTTCTAGGAAAATTGTCGACTAATCTACAACAAAAAATATATATGTGTCACAAGCACAATCTGTCGTATCAATTGTGCCACAAATCAGAACCCAAAAAGTTGTTGCAAAAAGCCAAAAAACAAACCAATTTGGCTAACATTGTCAACATTTTAGAACATGTGGGACTAAACTAAAACTAAAATTAACTTTCAAGGACTAACATGAAAAAAAAAGATAAATGATTGAAGTGAAACTTTAAATTAAGACAAAGGACATCTGGTGTAATTTTGCCTATTTTATATTTTATGAGAATTGTTGAGCTCTGATATATGTTACACCAGGTTAGGAGATTATGTTACTGTCGTTTTGTTTTCATACAAACTTCACAAATGTTTATGATGCATTTACTTCTTTGGTTTAACTCGAGTTTAATGGTGTGATTCTCTCAAATATGTTTGCGAAAAGGTTTTTGAAAATCCACATTTCTATTCCGCAAAAGTATAACCTTTTTTATCTACAATTTATATATTACACATTTTGGGGTTGAGGATGTCATATGTATTGTAGAAGAAATGGAGAAGGACAGGGAGTGGCGGGGAGCTCTACACCACCCTATCCCTATTGAGCCTTTTGATGTTGATGGCCAGTGCGTCTACTTGCCTTTGATCTTTTGATGTACTGTGGATAGTGGTATCTAGGAAATGGACTTTAGTTGGTTTGCATTATGATTTATGTTTTAATGCATGTCAATTTTATGTAGCTGAGGTATGTTTTAAATTCTTTTATGGTAGGACTATTAAAGCCGATTAAGATTATTTAACTCGGGTTACTTTAATAAGGCGACATGGTGTCTTAGTGAGCTTTGGGAAATATCATATAAATATAATAAAATAACAATAGTTAAATGTAGGAAAGGAAAAATGTTGTCTAAAATGTGCATTAGTAGGATTTGATCCCACAACCTAGGAGTTCTAAAACTCAAGGGGGACATTACACCAAGGGAAACATTTGATACATATGCTACAAATGAATTATATATTTTTATGGTTAATACAAAATTTATACATTTAATATTTACTGATTCATGCGGTTTAACCAGACGGTCAGAGAATGATAACATTACTTCATGGTATTAAATTAACAAAATCCAACTTCAGATGCTTAGATGAGCATTCAAAACAAATTGGGGAATTCAATAATATATGTTTTTGTATTAAAATTTTACTATGTCTGTGACACCCGCTACCCCTTGTAGTTAAAATGACGATAAAGTATGCAGAAAAGTCATAAAAATTTAAAACCAAAAGAAACGTAGTGAATATCACTTAATGAGTTCAAATAACACAACGCAGAAAATAGTTCAAAAACGAAAACTCAAATCGAGATAAAACCCAATATCCCGATGTTACCCGTAATCAGAGCTTTACCCAACTAGTACATAGTACTTAATCATAATAAGTGTAAAACATAACAAAACTAAAGCTAAGCTGCGGCATGCGCACTACTCCTTGGCGTCCATGTCCACTCGATCATCGTCACCTGTAAGCTCACAATCTACCCATACACAAGGGTGCACTAATAGCCACAAGGGAAGAAAATGTGAGGAATCACATTCATCTAGAAATCAAACAGTAGGGGAAATAACAAACATGATGCACATACAACCAACACGTGATCCTACCAATTATTTAACGTCGTAATCACAACCAAGTAACAACATCAAACCATGTCAACAACGGCAAAATGCAAACTCGAGCTATAATCTACTACATCGATGTATGTGGATCCATCTAACTCCAGGTGAGCGAATAGGAGTGCCCTCAGTATCCATAGAGACAAGCAGAGTCTAGTTAAGGTGATCCAATGTATCTGTGGGATGCCTCAACGATGCCCACCTTTACGTAAGACCCTATGCTGGTAACTACCCGCAAGGCCGAGCGAAGCTCTTTGTGACCGTCACTGCATTGTTCCGATGTTTGCTCACCACCCCACCTAATGACAACGATGATGTATGGCAATCTAGCCTAAGCGTCAACAACAACTTGTAGTTTACTCTTGACACATGTCGGCAACGCAAGCGTGTCCAACCATAACAAGGTACTGCTCGCCCATACTGCAACAAGGTTTCCCCAATAGCGGACGAGTCTGCTTAACAATAACAACGCTAATTACTAACAACTAGCATCCTTTAAACCATCTTATTAAGTCATGACTAGTTACCCTTAATCCAATTAGAACGTTTTCTAGTTAATGTTAATCATTAACAAGCCAACTCTTATTCTTTAACTTAGATCACTTAGAAGCCTAATTAAATTAATTAGTCCTAAAACCAACCACTAAAACATACCCTTAATTAACGTTAAAAACTCTGATTATTGGTCATCTAGCAAGTACCTATCAGGTCGGGAACCTAGCGGGTCGAAATCGTGAAAAAAGAGGCAGAACACACTCCCAACAGGCACGTGGCGCCTGCTTGTGGGTGCCCTAGCCTTCTGCATCAGCAGGAGCCAGCGCCTTGCACCACAAGGCAGGCGCCTTACGCCTTAGCTCTATCTGTCAAACGTAATTTTAGGGCCAGGTGGGCCCTGGTGGGTCCCTGGTCTTGGTGCACGCATCAAGACATCCCTAATCTATTATAGAATAAGATTCTAAAGTCATTTCATCAAAATCTAATCCATATGAATTTATTAATTCTTTTCTTGAAGCCTAAGTCATCTTCCACTTAACTTAGTGATTATGCACTTAGTGAATTTTCCACTTTTAGTATCCTATCTTTGCAGAAACTCATTAAAACATTTACCAGTCTATTCTTAGGTTGCAGTTAATCTTAAACCATGTTATTAAACAACCTTAGCAATTATCTTAACTCAATCTAATCTTTCTTTTAATCAATTCACTACCCAATCCACTTAGTTGCACTAAGTTCCATATCTCCAACCCAAACCATGATCCAAACGTCCTTAGACTTTTAGAGACTTGTTGGCCTATGAAATAAACATCAGGATCATCAACATTATAGATCTGCAATCTTGCACAAAGGCAAGGTAGCCATACCATGGGCCACAACAATCAACACATAGCCAAACCAAATGCTTATGCACAAATATATGATTCACAGCAGCAACCATAAATAAACATACATATCACAATGATTCTTGAAGCATTTTTATAACATGAATAACACATTTAAACCAATCACTTAGCATTTAAACACATATCATGTAAAACTGTCCCAAAATTAGCAAATTTTTTTAAAGCAAAATTGATGTGCACATGCATCACTATGAGAAGTGAGATCCCAACTATATTGGCACCTCAAAACTCAACAATCATTTGTAGCACATCAAAATTTATTGATAAAAATGAAAAAGAATGACAAAGCATGGGGGACTAAACCAAAACCCATGAAAATCAGGTAAATCTATAGTTAGGAAACCAAAATCTATTTTTGCTAAATTCCTCCCAGATAAAAGAAGGAGTTGTAACCCACCAGGTAAAACATCTACTGGAATTACAGAAATCTGCTAATCGCACACGTCTTATCTTCCTAAAAATGTGAGAAACTAAAAACGTCATTTGGGACGTATAATATAAACAATTCTCCCATCTGACACGGAGCTTCCAAGGCACAACATCAAAATTATTAAGCTAAGATAACTAGCATAGAATCACATTCTAGCCATAAAGAGTGCCACTCTTTGTTAAACGCAAACTCAATAGCCATCATTGCAGCAAGAAGCTCTACTTCAAAAGAAGAGGCAATGCCAATATAGTTAGCAAAACAACCCAAAGCAGCAACCCTACTATCCCTAAAGATACCACCACAAGATGCATGACCAGGACTGCCTTTAGCAGAGCCATCAGTGTTAACCTTAATCTAGCCTCTTTTAGGAGGAGGCCGATCGACTTAAATAACTTTAGGGGCTTTAGGAGGGTGAACAAGAATATTAAAATTCTTAAGCACAGAGAATTCCTCAATCGAAGAGCGCATGCTTCCTTTAGAAAGATTACCTGAAAGAGTTATCTCAGCAAAAATAAAAAAAATGCACGGGCAAGAGGTGTGTTATGGTTATGAAATCGGAGCAGATTGCTACAATACCAGATGCATCAGATAGAATGGTTTATTCCTGCAAGAACAACATCACGCATGCTCATATCATTCCAATCACTTAATCAACCATTTAATAATTTAATCCCTTGCTCCTACAAGGGTTATAACACATAAAACAGTAGCATAAACAAGAATCATTGCTCTTACAATGATGAGAAGCGAGAATCAATGTTGCACGAGACTTAGGGGTCATGGGACACCCCAATCACATCAATTAAATTCCTAACTACCCAATTCCCATATGAATCAACCATTCTCTTCTCATGTTAGCCCAAACCGAATTCCAAGGGTGAGACAGGCAGAATCAAAAGCTTTTTTTATAACATCCTTGACTGCTTTTAGGATTAATGACTGTCCCCACAAAACAACACGAGTCTTTTCAGTGTGCTTTGTCCTCACTCACACACATCCTGAGGTGCTTCCTAGGAGGTCACCCATCCCACAACTGATCCAAGTCAAGCACACTTAACTATGGAGTTCTTATGTTCCGGGCTCTCGAAAAGATAATGCATTTGTTGGTATTGGTAGTACAAATCAATTTTTTAAGTCTTTCTTCAACTGTACAGTCTCATACAGCCTTAAGATCCCTCTCATTCTGATGTGTATTTAGTTCATTCATGTGCCCCTTCGCTGGAAGCCTGCCAGTAGCCACTTTTTGTCCGTGTCAACTGTCAATGCACCGATGATCACTCCCTGCCCTCGTTAGCCCCAGATGTCACATGCCCATCAGCTTTCTCCTAGTTCATCCCCGAACCACACCGTACTAGGAGAGGTCTGCTCTGATACCATTTCTAACATCCCGGACTGCTTTCAGGATTGACGACTGTCCCCACAAAACAAAACGAGTCTTTTCAGTGTGCTTTATCCTCACTCACACACATCCTGAGGTGCTTCCTAAGAGGTCACCCATCCCACAAGTGATCCAAGTCAAGCAAACTTAACTGTGGAGTTCTTATGTTTTGGGCTCCCAAAAAGATAATGCATTTGTTGGTATAGGTAGCACAAATCAATTCTTTTAAGCCTTCCTTCAACTGTACAAACTCATACAGCCTCAGGATCCCTCTCATTCAGATGTGTATTCAGTTCATTCACGTGCCCATTCGCTGGAAGCCAGCCAGGAGCCGCTCTTTGTTCGTGCCAACTGCCGATGCACCGGCGATCACTCCCTGCCCTCGTCAGCCCTAGATGTCACATCTTTCGTAGTTTCTATAACAATAATTACGGTAGAGTCCAAAAAAGACATTAGGATTGGGAAATCTCAAGGTGAGAATTGAAACAGAATTTTTGAAAGGCTTACCCGCGAAATTTAGTTCCCTGAAACAGAAAGAGAAAGAGGATAGGATGTGAAGGAAGTCATCCCAATCATGACACTTCAAATGGCACTAAATTACGATGAGAAACGAGGGAGAACAATAAAAAAACGGCAAGATCCTCCTTAAGGTACTTGAATAGCTCTTATGTTTATAATGATTAAGATACGTTTAAAATAAGTGTTTAGGCTTAGGGTTTAGTAGTTTAGTCATTTCATGACATCTTAGGTCGAGTAAGGTAACTTGGGTCAAGCCCAATGGGTCAAAACACGTCAAAACGCGTAAAAACTTGTGTGCAGTAAAAACTATATTGTGCCATACAGGCAGAGCCCAGGCGCCAGGCGCCTCAGGTTTGGGGCGCCCTGTGCCCTCTGCATGTGCTTCCCGAGTCCTTTTTTCGTCTCGGTTCGCTCGTTCGAGATCCGTAATTTCCAAATTAGTATTCTAATCATCCAAAAACATTTTCAAACATATAATCACACACAAAAATAAATTCACGCATGCAAAGATATCCTAGGTTCTAAGGGACGGAAACGAGAGTGTTACAATGTCCATTTTTCACGTAGTAGTTTTAGAAAGAAAAAAAGAATGGAAATTTATATTAATTGACAGAAATTAATTATTAAAATTTAAATATTATACACATATATGTGTATATGTTTATAATTTCATTTCTTAATCTTTTTAGTAAATGTGTGTAATTTTTTATTTATGTTTTTAGAGTAAAATTTACTTTTGAGGAATTAATAAAATACATGATTTGTTATCTAAAATTATATTTAGTTTTTTATAATATTATAAATTTATATAATGTGAAAACTTAACCTAATTTTGACCCTTATAAATGTGTGGTTGCGTTCATCCCTTTGACAATACTAGCAAGGACCAGCGCCGCATCCTTAAAACACAAACGAACACACACTTTCTCTCCCTGCCGCCATACTTGCATTTGCTGGGAGTTGTAAAAGTGGCCTTTCACTATCTATCTATCATCCAATATTCATATGTAAGATATGTTCACACATATATACTTGTATTATCGAATTGGTTATGATGATATACTTGGGAGGGGTACATCAATTGTGACTTCATTATATTTAGACCAATACCATATATATA
Source organism: Calophaca sinica (assembly GCA_037113605.1). Taxonomy (NCBI): domain Eukaryota; kingdom Viridiplantae; phylum Streptophyta; class Magnoliopsida; order Fabales; family Fabaceae; genus Calophaca; species Calophaca sinica. The sequence continues at coordinate 71,745,522 of CM073737.1, read as the reverse complement.
TATATGGCTAATCTTGGGTCATTCATCTTGTTCTGTAATTTAAATTACATCTATTTTTTTTTGTTGGCTTTTTTCTCCAATTTAATCTTATGCTGTTTTGTCTCCCCAGATCCATGAGCGAGACAACAAAACCTGGTTAAAGGACTATCATTACATGCTACATCAAATGGAGATCGTCAATGTTGTCTTATATTCCTATGCCTTCTTGGTTATGCTTTGCTCTATCATCCATTTTACTAATGTCCAACGTAGATCTCCAACGACTGTGATTTCCTTGATTAAAACACTACAAACAAAAGATGGCATGATTTTGATTTATTTTAAAGAAGGTAATAATTATGAAATTAATATATATATATATATATATATATTTCTTCATATTTACTATTGTAATTGATTATGAGTTAATTGCTTTTATTTTGACAAATACGATCTATTTTTTTGTTTGAATTTGTAGGTTTTATCCTGATGACATGTTTCATATATTTTCTCTACTTGATACATAATTTTTTATCATGTAAATTTTGGTATTCTTTTGAATTATTACAGAAAGAAGTGATTTATAAGAATATATAATTCCCACAAGTATCTTCATCAAGCTATTTGCTTACCATGGGTTGAAAAGTTTTGGTAATTTTATTTTGGTATCAATTTTGATGACTTTCTCTATAGGACGGTCGGCCAATGGCCAATCGAAGCTTATAAATTATTATAATATGGCGGTTGTTCAAAACTCTATGTTGTAATTAGTCATCAATGAAGAGTCGGGCCAAGACATTTTGAGGCCTAAAGCTATGTGAGGTCTCAGAGTGAACAAATCATGGGAAGGGGCCTCATATGTACAATTTTTGTTTGGTATCAAAATGCACGTGGGACCATAAAATTAGAGGGTATGTAGGAGATAAGTGGAGTGGACTGGATGCCTAAAGTAAGGGCTTGTATGGCCTTATGCTTGAGTCGACCTGCATCCATTGTGATTTTGTCTTTGTTATTCTCTCTAATATAACTAGCTTTTTTATCAATTGTTGCATCTCTGACTGCATATGCATGAAATCATGAAATTATCTTTCTTATAATTGAACAACCAAATTTTGGAATAAAAACTCCTTTAGAAATGCCTTTTTTTTTGGCAATTTAAATATTTAGGCACTTAGAACTGAGTATTAGTTTTTCTTGATTGAAGTTTAGACATTTTAAATTTATTTTTTTCCTGTATATCTTTGTTGTAGATTTATAAAAGCTAAAGAAGCATGCACCATTTGTCAGTGCGATGCTTGTTATATTTTGATTCATTTGAGGGTAACCAACGAAGATTGTTGAGAGATTATTTAGCTCAAAACATGGTACATTTTTTAGTGATGACTGAGAAAAATAATTTGTTTCTGTATATATCATTTCTTCTTTGTGTTAACCACATGCTATTTCAAGAATCTAAGTAGTATTTTGATCCGCTTGTTGTCGCTATTAGGTTATGCTCTCTTTCATGGAGACTTTGTCCATGTTTACATCTTAGTGTTATTTTTCGCTCTTTTTTAAAAAAAAATTATCTACCTTTAGGAGGATTATGTTAACAGAGAAGAAGTTAGGAGGCTGGATTGTGGGCATAGATTTCACATCGACTGCATCAAACAATGGCTTGTGAAAAAGAACGTGTGCCCCTTTTCATATGATGGGGATTACTTTTGGTTGATGAATTAGATGATGAAAATGATGGTTGATTCTCTCTGTGATAGCTTATTATGCGCTTCATGATTATCCCTAATACTGCATTAGGCCATCTAAATTTATTACATGCTTCATGATTATCAAATTTAATAATAAGACTAGCGACCCATCCATAAGGCCATCTAAAAAGGTACACCATTTCCAGTAATCTATTTCCTAGGGACACAATTATCTTCTATTTCTTTTTTCTCTTCACCATAAGCTCTTGTCATTTTTAAAGGCATTCCATTCATTTTATTCCTTTTGTGCCATGCAACTCTAGTAGCTAACATTGTGCTTACAAACTGTTTATTTGGTCTTTGGGTAGTAGTGTGGATATACCATCTTTGGTGCATATTTTGCCATTGTTAATAGAATTGCTTTGCTTGTGCATACTTTGCATCATTTTATATATTTCACTATCAATAAGGAAGTTTATAATTGCTATTACTTAATTACACTTTTGATCTCTTTAGTTTGGACTATGTGTGATTTTCGTCCCACAATTTTAATAATTAAGCAATTATATATAATAATGTCTTGATTTTTCTTTCACCTAAAATCTTTAACGTATCGTTTTTTTTCTAAAATATTTGAGGCTTCTTGATGAATTTTATATTTGAAATGGTTTTAAACGTTTAAAAGTTAAGGAAACATTTGATAAATTTTAAGGATTTTGTAGGATGTGGGATCAAGGTTTAAAGAAGGGAAAACTTTGGAATCTTTTTTAATTTCGAGTTAAACTTGGTATTTTAATAGGTAGTTTTTAGGTAAAAGAATGTTTAAAACAACTCAATCAATTCAATTTGTCAAAATTTTTAATAGATTATGAACATTTTTGAGTTTTAAAGAAATAGAAATGGATTAAGGGACTTAATTGTAACAAATAAAAAATAGAGGGTCTAAAATCGTTAAAAAAATTTTGAGGGACCAAAATCGCATATAGCCCAAACAAGAGAGATATATAAAAAATGTAGTTAAGCCATAGATCTTAAGTTTGGGGCGTGGTCCTGCTAGACAATAGTGGCAGGAATTCCCAATCCAGTTGTCTGAACGACAATTACAGTAAAGTGCATATGTTGTGTCGTGGAGTCAACGTTTGGTTTGATCAATGATTGGAAAAAGCTAATGATTGTATATGTTGTATATTAGATATAGTTTGGTGCCTAATTGTTCCAACAATGATTATCTTTCAAAGACAATACAAAATTTAAAGGCACAAAAGAAAGAAAAAAATACCTCCTACAATTGTTCCTTATGTTCAAAGGCCAAGATGAAATTGAAATTATCTTAAGATGATACTTTTAAATCAAAGTCCTCAAGATTCAGCTTAGCTTATAAGGTATGTTTTTTAATTGACAATTTTCTAAATCTTTCCATTTGTCTAGCTCAAGTCAACCTTTTAAGCCTACACTCTTTTACTTAGAACTAGGGATAGATACATATATATAGTAAATTGGTGACATCTGACCCATAACTTATTTATTTCTTTTACTATTTATTGAATAATTTTACTTTTGTCCCCACTAAAAATTAAGTATTGACTCCACAAAAGAGTAAAAAATAGAAAGTGAACTATCTCTTTTAAATATTGTCTCACATCTATTCTCTTTTTAAGAAAAAATATAAATATTTTTACTCACTTTTATTTCTGTCTCTCTATTTCCGTTTCTCAAAATACTTTCTAGTCTCTTTTCTGTTTCATTCTCAAAATCCATCAACCCAAATAGTCCACAAGAGCTTTGAAACTCAACCCTTTTTACTCCATTCTCATACTGTCTCTCGATTTCTGTCTTGTCTCCTTATTCAGCATTCTCTCTCCATACTCAATTTCATATTTTGTTATAGGTACCTTTCCGTTCCTATGTTCTTCATTTCATTTTTAATCTTTTTATTTTCTTGGTTCTATTTATATCTCCTTCGTTGTTTTAGTAAGTTTCTTTTGTGCCTTGATTCATATATGTGCACCATGTGTTTGGTTATTTGCCTAAGTGCTTTAATAAAGTGTTACACACTTAAGTTAGTTTTGATTTTTCTTGTGACAACTGCAACGATTAAAAGAAATTTCTCTACAATAAATTTTGTGAAGAATCAAATGCGCAAACTTATGACAGATAAATTGTTGAATAATTGTTTAGTCAAATACATAGAGAAATATATTTTTTATAATCTTGAAAATGAAAAATCATACTACAACTTCAAAATATGAAGCCACATAGAAAACAATTATAATTCGTAGATGTTGAGGTATATTCAATTTTTTAGGTATATAACGTTATAGTTTTTTAAATCACCAAATTTTTTATTAATTATAATGATGTCATTATTTTATCCCTTATGCATTGATGAATTTTTTATATAAATATTTATAATATATGATTTTGCCCCCAATTGTCGAATTTCCTGAATCCGTCCCTGCTTAGAACTAGGGTTATTTAAAGTGTTTAATTTTCAAAGATGTTGTTGCTGGAGTTGGCTGGAGACTGGCAATAGTTAACAAAGATTGAAGTGAATGCCCTCCCAACTTCCAAGATTGTGAGCATTACCCATAGGCATTAACTTCAGGATTCTTGGATCCAGGAAATTTGAAGAAAATATGATCCTTTTGGAATCATTTTGGTTTTACTCAGGGTTTGAATTTGAGAAGTCTTTGAATCTTAGTCTATAGGTGGAAATAACAGAAAGGCAAGCTAGACTTTGTTCATCGATTTGAGTTAGCCATGATGACATGTGATGGCTATCCATGCAAATTTCGTAATTTGAAGTTACTATAGCTAAATTGAAGGTGACATGTACTTGCCTGAAGGTAAAGACATATTTTCCAATCCTTTTACACAGATAAGTAGGGATGGCAATCTTATATTTTTAAATATTTAATGATCTGTAAAGTATAATTGTGTCATAGATAATGTGTGCATAAAATATGAATAGAGACATTAGCAAAGCTATTTTGTTTTAATGATGAAGAAATATTGTTAGCATCTATAGTAGTGATATTTTTTATCCAGAGGTCTTTGCCCTGCTCCGGTGTCCAGAGGAAAGGGGCCCTGACTAATCCGGAGTTCGGCCGGGAAGTAAGTAAAGTCTGACCCTAAGTTGTTCCATCGCCAGGGATCGAACCCGGGTACTAGTCGAGCCATCCCTTTAAATGGATTGTGTTAACCAGTCGCACCCAACCTTAAGATTTCTATAGTAGTGATTTGAAATAGTACATGTATTGTAGTGTTATATGAATCATAAGTTTAGGTTGTGTACAATATGGTTATTAGTGAAAAACAATCTATCACCCACATTTCCTTTTTCTTTATTTCAATATATACTTAATACAGTAAGCTTATTTGTTAATTGCATTGTGATCTTCTTATGGCCAGTTTTAGGATGTTGCTATGAAAATCATGTCTCCCTCTCAACAAGGATCCCATGCTATATGCATTGTCTCTGCAAATGGCACAATTTCAAATGTTACACTTCGTCTGTCGACTTGTGGCGGTACTTCGACATATGAGGTTAGTTGAGTCCTTCTTCATTAGCACAGATGAAAAATGTTTAGTCCTATATATATATATATATGTTATATTTACATTAACTTGGTTGCCTAATATTTGACACTAATGCACATGGTTTGTATATATGCAGCCTTCTATTTCTTTTCTATTTTTTTTTTTTGACAAAAATGCACTTACTTCATTTCATTATCAATAATCATCATAATACACTCAAGAACATAATCAAAACTATACGCAGCCTTCTATTTCTGCCATTGCAGGTATTAGATATCAAATGTTGGGTTTTTTAGGGGGTAAATCGTGTTTGGTTTTAAAATGTGCCATCATTAGATCAATACGCTGACACTAGATGAATACATTAGATCAATACGCTGACACGTATTTTGTGCTTTTACAGGGAATTTTTGAGATTCGTTCCTTGAGTGGTTCATTAATTCCATTGGAGAATGGATTAACAAGGAGCAAATGTGGTAAGCTGAGTGTCTCTTTCACATGTCTAGATGGTTGAGTTATTGGGGGTGGACTGGCTGGTTCGATGTTAGCTGGTTGTGGTCAGCTGAGTGTCTCTTTCACATGTCTAGATGGTCGATTTATTGGGTGTGGACTGGCTGGTTCGATGGTTCATTAATTCCAATGGAGAATGGATCAACAAAGAGCAGATGTGGTCAGCTAATTGTCTCTTTCACATGTCTAGATGGTCGAGTTATAGGGGATGGACTGCCTGGTTCGATGGTAGCTGGTTGTGGTCAGCTGAGTGTCTTTTTCACATGTCCAGATGGTCGAGGGTGGACTGGCTGGTTCGATTGTAGCTGGTTGTGGTCAGCTGAATGTCTCTTTCACATGTCCAGATGGTCGAGTTATATGGGGTGGACTGGCTGGTTCAATGATTCATTAATTCCAATGGAGAATGGATCAACAAAGAGCAGATGTGGTCAGCTGAGTATCTCTTTCACATGTTTAGATGGTCGAGTTATAGGGGTGGATTGGCTGGTAGTATGGTAGCTGGTTGTGGTCAGCTGAGTGTCTCTTTCACATGTCTAGATGGTCGAGTTATAGAGGTGGATTAGCTGGTTCAATGGTTCATTAATTCCAATGGAGAATGGATCAATAAAGAGCAGATGTGGTCAGCTGAGTGTCTCTTTCACATGTAATCGAGTTATTGGGGGAGGACTGGCTAGTTCGATGGTAGCTGGTTGTGGTCAGCTGAGTGTCTCTTTCACATGTCTAGATGATCGAGTTATGAGGGTGGACTGGCTGGTCCGATGGTTCATTATTTCCAATGGAGAATAGATCAACAAAGAGCAGATATGGTAGATGGTCGAGTTATAGGGGGTGGACTGACTGGTTTGATGGTAGCTGTAGGGCCTATGAAGGTAACTTTTGTTGTAGAAGAGGATATTTGATAGAATATCTAGAAAAATGCAAAATAGCTTAATAGGAAATAATATAAATTTGGCGCCAATGATGGTTTCAAATTACTCCCATCATAAAGCACTTATTCTAGATTAGTGCTTCCAAATTAGAATTTGCATGCACTATTTTTATATACTAGATTATAGACCCATGTGCTGCATGGGTTATATGTATTGATTATGTACTTTTTTTGTGTGGATACATATATTAGGTACTTAGAGCATCAGCAGCGGGGGTATCTTCACCCCGTTGCTTTACTGACACTAGCAGAAACAGTTTTGCTCATTGTGTCACTCTCTCTCCTCGTGGGCCCTCATTTCTTTTAGTTGCCTGTAATTTCTATTGTTGTTTTGACCAAAATTCCAGCAACGGTGCACTAATTTTGCATGCCATGTAGACCAAAAAATGGTGACTGGATTGATAAGCAACGGCTCAAAATTTTAGTGCACGCCCACTGTGGGTGCTCTTATTCATGTTATATAAGAATATAAAATAATATAATTATCCAAAAGTTTATGAAAAGAGAGTATAAATGGATTTTTAATATATTAAGAAAAAACTATTTGAAAATAAAGATTTTATGCCAAAAATATTAATTCATAATTTCTGTTAAAATATTCATCCATCCATGGTAATTTAGATATTTTGATGGTTTTACGTTTTGTCTTCATAAAATTGATCCTTTGTTATTTTCTTTTTCTTGGTAGATAGAGGTTCTGTAAATTAATTATATTCTTAGTGTCTGTTGCTCAAGTTTTTTTTCTCTTTATACTGAATTTTAAGGAACAAAAGGGTGGGTGGGATCCAATTCAAGCTCATCAACTACCTTCCCTGGTCACCTGGTGAAACTGAATTCTCTTAAATAAATAAGCATATCAAATTTAAGGATTAATTTGGAATGCTATAATGCTATACACTATTTGAAATATCGATTTTCTCACCGGAGAAGGTTGATTTTTTGGCTTTTGCTTTGGCTTTCAAACATCTCTATAGTTTTCTAGTTTTTCCAGAGGGCTTCAACAGATCTTTAAGCTAACGTATATCTCCTAATGGGTTCCTTTTCTTTTCTTTGGTTGTTTCGTGAGGATGTCTTATGCTCTGGTCTAGTACTTCTTTTGGCATTTATGATATTTTTTTCATGGAAAATGTTCTCAAGATTTTGTAGCTTTACATAATGTTAAAATTTAAAGTATTTTTCTTCATGTTAAAAGTATAGGAGGAGAGCTTTTAGAATAGTTTTTATGACTTGTTCTCGGTCAACAATATATGTGACTCACAATCTGAATATTTTTTTTAAGGCAAAGAAAGAAAGGAGTCTCGTTAAAACCTTTTGATGCAAAACCCTCCTTAAGAAAAAAACATCTAGAAGGAAAAAGAGTACTCCTGCCTTAATTTATTAGAAAAAAGGAAAAAGAAGAACAAACATGGGAGATTGGGCCAAAACTCATGTTAAACAATTATCTGAACCTATAATTAGGAAGGCCAAGCCTATCACCAAAAAAATCCTCCTTAATGAAATCTGGAACTAAGTTCCGCCACGATTTGAATATGCATAAAAGTAAGATCTTGAAATATCTCTCCATTGAAAATGTATCACTCGAGTTTATAACCATCATTAGAGCAATTTTAAGTATATTTTGGTTTATTTAAAAAAAAAAAGAGTCTGCAGACCTTAATTCAAAAACCAAGTTAATTTGATTTGTTATTAATCTTAATGATTTCTGCTTTGTATCCTTCAAGTTTATTGTATTTCATTAGGTTGACGGTCTTACATTTTATCTCCCATAAGATTGCACCTGTGTAAGCTAGTGGTTTGACAGATGACCCTGATGAATCAGGTTTGACACATGAGGTTCAAGACAGTATAAAGTGGAAAAAATAGGCTACAACATAGGCAAAATGAAGAATTAGGCTATTCAAACATCGGCAAAATGTTTATTCTGCAACCGATTATTGTAGATAATTAAATTAAATTCAAAGTGAACATTGTGATATACGAATACTTACCCCATATCAGTAACAAAACCACAAATCAATCCACAAGGAATAGAGGACATGTCATAGTATTTTTGCAAAAATCTTCGAATGCTCAACATAGTCAGTTCAGGTAATCACCTTCAAGCATCCGTTTTCTATTTACAAGTTTTCTACTGCATCAAAAATTCTACCCCAACACTTAACGACTGTCAAAGCTTGCCCTTAGTGACAATGAAGAGAAAACCCCCACCTCTCTGACTCCAATTCTATGAAATCAATGCCATATTGATCAATTTCCATAGAAACTGTTAACTGGAGTTATAATATTTTATTGTTTGAATGAAATGGGAGCTACAATATTTAATGTGGCAATGAAAGAGTAACGGGGTGAGTAGCCCATGAGATATGAGGAATTTGGAAGGGAAAAAAAAAGAGTGATTAAGTGGGTGTTGTGTGTCTTAGAGAGTAGACGCAGTGAGAGAAGTGGGTGGCTATATTTTGGAAGATGCCACCTCATAATATTTGTGAGGTGGCAAAATTTGGATTACATAGCATACAAAAAGTTGAAGTGGCAACATGATGACGCGCGACTCCGTTTTTATATATTATAAATAGATTTGAATTTTATGATCGTGCTATACTTATTTCAGTCCATACAAATTCAGATTTTTCTTTATGAGGATTTTGTCATAAATCAAATTTATGTAATTTAAGGCTTGATAGATTTTTGTCTTATTTCATATATATATATATATATATATATATATATATATATATATATATATATATATATATATATATATATATATACACATATAATCAGGATCAAATGACACCAGATGTCAAACTTAATATAATGACACCTTTAATAACTATGTATATAATGTAAATTTCACTGATCCAACCATTGAATCATGTTATATTAACTCGATAACCATATTATACAAATTTTAAGATAATTTTGACATTTGTAGTTATGTAATTTAGTAATGCACATTTACTTATATTTTAAATATCATATTATATGTCAAAATAAAACGAATCGATGGAGTATTAAGTAATTTTAAAATTTGATGAATTTTGATAGGTTTAATCTGTTTACTAAGAACTTTCAATTTACTGGTTGGTGTGGTAGTCATAAATAAGGTAGTTGACTATGTAAAAAGAGCCAAAAAGAAATGACTGATTCTTAAGTTTAATTTTGAGAAGACTTATGATACGATTCAAATCTGTGAGATATGATTTTAATGATACGTAGAAGTCTTGGATACGAGCATTTGTATTTATTGATAATTATTTTGTCCTTGAGTATGGTAGACCTATGTAAGAGATAAACATTCAGACTGGTTTGAAATAGGGGATCTTCTTGTCCTCTTTTTGTTTTTTGTTGGTTTTTGAAGGTCTAAGTACGTTGGTAGGAAATGTGGTTTTGAGTTATAGTTGTAAATGTTTTTAAAGTTGGATCAAATAACATTGAAATTTCTCATCTTCAACATGCTAGGTGATTTTTGGTTCTCAAATTTAATTACATATAAGAGTACAATAATAGGGGTAGAGGTGGAAGATTCGTTTTTGTATTTAGAGGCTAGTTTTTTAATTGTGTTGTGGAGTGATTAGTGGCAGATCTTTTACGTGACAGGAGGGAGCCCAGGCTCCCCCAAAGATTTTTACAATTTTATACACACGTATACAAATTTTTTACAAAGGCCAGTCTAAAAATGTATTGCTATCTCTACGCCGTTGCTGGGATGCAACTTAGGGGTGAATGAGAAATTGAGGATAAAAAAAAAAAAAACAAGTGACTAACCCATCTGTCCTTTTTATTTCACTCTCTATGGGGACTTTTTTTTTTTTTTTTTTATTCTATCTTATATACATATTGAATTTTTAGTCTTGTGCTTCCTCCATTGTTCATAACAGTTAGCGATGGTATTAGGATGTATATGATTGTGGTGTGTTTGCTATACATTCTATGTCTAGTTTAATCACAAGTTTATAAGTGGTATATTGGACCTAGGAATATCCTATCCCGCAATATACTAAGTTTTTAGTTCAGGCTAGCACTTTCTGTGGCATTCTCGCTTAGGGTGTTTAAGATGTTCTCAAGTCAAGTCCTTATGGTATATAGGGAGAGTATATTTAGGAGTGCAATGCCTAAGTCGGTCTTTTTAGGCTATTATGATTCGATGAGAGAATGGTGAGGAGTCCGTGAAAGGCTCACTGAGATTTTTAATCTCACCCCGTTCCTTTTATTGCTTTTTTTTCCAGATGAACAGGTACCGAAGGCTGATGAGGCGAAGCTCCAGGCTTGGGACTCATAGATTAGGTTTCTATTTTGGAGTTGGGTTTTGATATTCCAATAATTATTCAAGTTGTAATCTATTTATTAGATTAATGACTTAAGTTTTAAATTTATGACTTGGATTACTGTAATCAAGTTTGTAAATTATTAGTAATTCCTGTGCTTTAATGTAATTTGTCGTACTTTCAATTTACTTTGAGGTGCGGGTGTTACACATGATGTCTATGGGATGTCAGCTCAGTGGTAGGAGCTTAGCCTTGTAACCTCAAGTGACAGAGTTTAAATCCCCTTGGGGGCAGTTATAATATGACCAGTAGTGCCACTGAAATAATAATACATCCCCTTCCCCCATCCCCTTTATATATATATAATGTGATAAATGAGAACTATTAATTACAATTGTTGGATCATAATGAGCGCACGAGATTAAAAAACTCCAATTAAAGAGTCACGTGACTTATCCTAACTGCTTCCTCGTCTTCGTTTCCCGTATCAGTAGGGATTGCGGCTGATTGTTATAAACATAGGCACTGCCCCTGTATTCCTTCCCGTGTCATACGGTGACATAACTTGGAAGGTTGTGATATAATTTCAGTCTTGCCATCACCTTCTCCCCTTAAATCACCGTTGCCGATTGTTCCCCCCGCCGATTGCCACTCTGTCCAAAAACTCACGGACTTATATTATCACAATCAACCGCGGCTTCAATTTTTAAACTCATTTATGGACGCGTTGAGAATTTTTTTTATTCCTTCTAATTAGATATTTGGAATTTTATGGACAACCTATTTGGTTCTTATCAGAGTAGGTCCTGAAAAGACGTGGTATTGTAATCACATGCATATAAAAGGGAACTCTGGAAAAATTTTAAAATGTTGGAGCACCAGTTTGACACTGTTAAATTTTTTTGTTGTGTTTGGGTTTAAAGCCTTTACCGATATGTGATCGGAAAAGAAAATCCCCAATAGTTGGTTTCATAGGCGAAAAAGACGTTACGGCAGCCCCTGTTGATACGGGAAAGGACAAAGGGCGTTAAGATAAGTCACATGCCTCTTTAATTGAGAGTTTTTAATCTAGAGCGTTAATTGTGATCCAACGATTGTAATCGATAGTTCTCGTTTCTCACATTAAACATGAGTTCTCACCCGATACGCTTATATATATATATATATATATATATGTATGTATGTATGTATGTATGTATGTATGTATGTATGAGATATATGCATGTAAGCTTTATATGGTTTAATGTATGAGATGATGAGAGATGCCTTGTATGAGATACAACACCGGTGAGATCACTTTAATAAAATTCCCTCAAAATAATATTAGGTCTTAATGTGTTCCAATCTCGTCACGGCTAGGATCAAATAAGTGTGGCTCATACCAAAGCTGAGAACCTTGTTTTATCTTGGTGAGACCAATAAGTGACATATCCAACTACCAACGATTGGGTTTGACATAACTGAGCCAAATTCAATACGATTGAAATGGGCCTTGAAGCAAGAGTTAGGCTTTAATTCATAAGATGAATTAGAATAAAGAGTTATTCATCCATCTGATCCAAGAGTTGCATGGAGATACAATTAGAAAGAAGTTTCCAATAGGATTTTCCGAGTCAATATTGAGGGTCATTGATTTAAGTAAAATAGTGGCAGCATATTTAATAAAAGTCTTTATTTACATATATTCTACATATTTCCGTAAATAGAATTATCATGGCATTAAACACTATTAGTTATTACTGTGTATGTTCTTGAGGAAACAATTCGTTAGCAACCTACTCCTACCACTTGGATCGAAAAGGATGCTTACGAGAATCATCAAGTCAGTACCCTGGATGTAGGATGCTACATAACACCATACTTCTATATCTAGAATAAAAATTAGGAAACATGAATAGCATCATAACATTGTTAATTTGCGAGACTAAACCCAAAGTGCTACAACTAAGAGTAACACATCATAAATCCATGGACATCAAGATGCATAGTATTTGAAGTACATGAATAAGAAAATTCTAAAAGTCTTCTAGTCATTACATAGAATTCCAAAGGAAATAGATGAAAATAACAACATAAAGAAGACACTAGTCTAGGTCTGGTCCTTTAATACCTTAAGTTTACTTATCTAAAAACAAACCACATAAGAGTGAGATGATGAAATCTCAATTGGCCAAACCTAAATCCCACAATTGTGACATATCATAAAATCCGATTTGATAGCATAAAGAATAATTCGTTCATTCATTAACTTAATCATTTGGAAGGTACGACTGGTTAGACGTCTATAACTGCAAGTGGCATCCTTAACTTGCATCACACGTACCCCGTCCTCAAACATTACGAGAATGAACTATTCTTACTCTCCAACATTATGAGAGAGTACTTCTCCTGTCTTTTATTTTCTATCTTATAAGTAATTACCCAACTAACTGTTGAGAGGGCATTACTTAACTTATAGTTGTTTAAGATTACAACATTCTTTTTAACAAGATCATTACTTATCAACACTAAATTGACAAACATTCATAGTGGATCTTCCATCTACTATTACCCAAAAAAGGGGTATTATGCTTCTCCTAAACATCCTAAATAGAAAGTGAAACAACACTGCATATTCTGGAAATACTAATGCTAATCGATTGACTCACTATGGCTAACCGGTTACACCAATTCTATTGTAAGTTAACCTATTTCAGACACAGTGTTAACCGATTAAAAAAGTTTAATTGGTTAATATTCAAGCTTTAATCGTTTACCTAACACAGATTAGTGTTAACTGATTAATACAACTCGTGTTAATCGATCAACACTAAATATTTTTTAAAATTGCAGTAATATCTTCAAAATCAGCTTCTACCTTCATTTAAACACACACAGTCACTTTTAATGGAGATACAAGTATCAATAGACATCTAGGAAAAGACACGCAACTAGGATTAAACAATATCAACCTCTAACATTAAAATCTCTTACATGCAAAATCTTTAGATATCAACAAACCCATTTTCACATCAAATTCATATTTTCCCAAGACATTCATGGTAAGACATCTACATGGAAACCTAAATGAGAATCAACACTCATACACACTTGGGGCTTATGGTTACCTAAATACAAGGTTGGTATTGACTCACCTCAACAAGAAACTAGTTGAACTTAAGAGAAAGGCAAGGTAATGAGTTGAATCCCCTCAAGCTTTCCTCTTCTTACTCCTCGCTAAGAGCTACGACCTCCCTTTTTTTCCCTAACTCCAGAATCTGCTATTGATTTCACTCCCCTTTTCTCCTTTGTCTCCTCAAACTCGAAATATGTGTGTGTGATTTGAGGGAAGATGGGTTTGTTGTGGCATGTGAGTAGATCTTGAGTTTCCCTTTTCTCCCAAATGTTTACTGTGGCATGTAGAAAAAAGAAACGGAGAGGGATTTTGGGTGTGTGTGTCATGTGTGTGTATATTGGAAGGGAAATGGTTCTTGTGTTTTTAAGTGGCTTTCCAAAAAGGTTCCATTTCACTTAACTTTTTACTAATACTCATCAATGGGCTCCTTTCTAGTATCAAGTTGCTACTATGGCCACTGAGATTTATGCACCCAATCCTCCTACACCTACTCTCTTACAAAATAATTCATAACATTAAAGCAACATCTCATTAAAGACAAGCATAAAATTTAATTAAATAATCCATCACCAAGCACTCAATAATTCAACTAATAATTAAGGGTCTTATAATAGTTAGGGTGTTACAACATGCTTGTAACGATGAAGGCGTATGATATGATCATACACCTAATGAAGCATAGAGAGAAGGCAAGGCATAAGAGGTACGAAGCTTCCCAAGTTCTTTTTCAATTCCAAGTTGGCGAAAAAGAAATCAGTGGGTCCTTGTGTGCTTCAAACTATTGGGTACTTATAGAACCTGGAAAGGCTAAGCTTTCCTTTAGGCTAAGTGTTGTCCAGTGACTTAATCCTACAATTGTTGCCAGATAGTTATAGTCAATTCGTTATGAACAATTTTGACAAACCTTTGCCAAAGTTAGCAAGGACAATGAGAACTGCCAAGCAGAATCTCAACAGAGGAAAAATAAGGCTATTGAGATAGTCTAGAAAAAGAAAGCGAGAAAATGTCTGTGTCTGTTAACAAGGAAAAGCATGTGGGTTATAAAGAGTTCAAGCCCAGTGTATCTACCTTGAAGCCAGCAGACAGGGTTACAAAGGATGACATTTGCTCCATTACGGTCCGACCATACATTGGAAGAAGTGCCAGAACTACCTAAAAGAGTGCAAAAAGAAGAAAGGAAGTATGACTTTCTCTTCGAGCATATTTGTTATAGAAGTCATCATGTCTACTTCTGCATCAGGGGTATAGGATACCATATGTGGATCTTACATTTGTAGAAATATGAATGACCTGAAAGGGAGTAGAACATTAACTAAAGGCAAAGTACCACTACAAGAAAACACGGGTTTACCGACGGCCATTAACCGACGGCTTGAGCGCGTCGCTAAAAAAACGGGATTTCCGACGGCCAAAACCGTCGGTAAGACTTCGTCTCCGTCGTTAAAGATCTTCTGTCGTCCGTTGAAGATTACCGACGGCATTACCCGTCGGTATACTGGACGCCTTTTTGAGTCCCGCCAATTTTTTTATTACCGACGGGCCTGTGCCCGTCAGTATTTGAAAATAACCGTCGGTAAGGCCGCATATTATTTTTTCGTATTTTCGACGGGCACAGGCCGTCGGTACTCAGCAGTTATAACGCAGATCAGGACCTTCTCCCCCCACACTGTTCAGTCACCCTTCTATCTCATCTCTCTTTCTCTCTTTGTGATAGCTCCCGAAGAGTGTCTCCGACCACCACACAACAACTCCGGCCTCTCTTCGTCCCACCTGGGCCAGACATTTTGTTCCAACTCGCGCACCACACACGCCGCTCTGCTCAAGTCCTCGTCGCTCTACTCATGTCTTCTCCGCCGTTCTACTCATCGCTTCTCTGCCATCCCTAGGGCCACCCATTCCAAAGCCCCTCAACCATCACAAATAGCTTCTCACCCATAGAATCTGCAAGGCACAACCTCTCATTGGAGCCACTAACGGTGACCCTTTGTCGCTCTCACTGATTTGGCCATCGTGACCGCCACGCCCACTACGTGGCGCACCACCTCTCCTCTCCTCTGCTCCACCGCTACTTCAAGAGGTACATATTATTTGGGTTTTTCGCCGATTTAGGTTTATCATTTTGTGCCTGTTGTTTTCAATTTTGCAATTCGTTTAGACTGGATTTGTGCATTTTTGTAATTGCGATGGGCCTGTAATTCGTTTAGACTGCATTCGTATATTATTTGGATTTGTTGATTTTGCAATTCGTTTTCAATTTTTGTAATTTTGTGCATTCGTTTAGACGGGATTTGTTAAAGTCGTGTGTTTTTTAGAATAATTGGAAATGGAATTGGTTCTCTGTCTATTTCAAATTCATTTGAAAGGTTCATGGTGGAGTTTTGTATGTGATGTAATTTTCCTTACTAGGGAAAAAATATTTTGGCCTATCACTATTCAAATTGATCGGACTAGAAAATAGAAAACATGTCCACAAGCATTTGAAATGCTTCGATTATAAGTTCATTCGTTGGATGTGATTATAGTTTCCCATTACTGTTTGTTTTTTAAATTAATTACAAAAAATAGAAGAAACTGCATTTTATTCCCCTTCCCCTGGGTGTTGGTTGCACAAACAATGGGAAAAGTAGCATCAGATTGGTGCACATAGCACAAAAGGCAAAAGAGTTACCTTTGTAACAAGGAATGAAAATCATGCCCATTGGAGAAACCCTGCAATTACATAGCGTACATGAGCAGTAGATATTCAATTTGCATAAGCGCAATCCATAGTATGCTTCTTGTAAAAGAGTTACCTTTCTTAATGCACCATCCAGTATGAGGAACTTTTGTAAGTCAAGCTAGGCTCCTAAAATTGTTTGATAATTCAGCGAAGAATGCCATATGAGTTTAAAATTTGATTGCATTTGCTGTAGCTTATCTTCATGAACATGCTACTGTTGTATTCTTATGGTTTGTTGGAAGGCAAATGGATGCCCAAGTATTTTCTAGTGAAAAGGAAGATGTAGATAACCTCGTTTTTCATCAACTAATTTCATGGTCCAACGAGTTCATGTGTGCTTGTTGAATATTATTCTAGGGAACCTGTCCTGTTCATTACATTTTCTTTGAAGTTTTACAACAACAATAACAACAACTAAGCTTTTTCTCACTAGGATTTTCTTTGAAGAAGTACTCATACATTTTATATATTCCTATATTAGGAGCTTTCTGTCAGGTTAAAGTGTCACTTCTTGTCTATTTTCAGTTTGGGTGCAACCAAAAGTATGTGTGAAGGTTTGGACTTTTCAGGGTCCTTTACACATCTGGTGAACTGAGGCTACAACTCATGTGCTCAAAATCTTATCTTAGATTATTGTTCTGCCTTAATTGCTCTTCGTAGTTTGTAAAATTTAAAATTCTCCTGTAGCTTCATGCTGCTCATCGAGTTTACATCCTTCAATGCCTTTTCTGAAGTGTATTTCATGTTAAATAAAGATGACGTTTATTTTAATTTATTTTATTTTTTTTATTGCTGGATTTATCAATAACCTTTTCAGTTCCTTTTCGTAATTATAATTTTACATTTGTCTTGCTTATGCAGGTTTCGATCAGCTCTGAAGGCAACTGATCTGGAGAAAGATGGCAGATACCGCAAGGCAATAGATATTGGGCTTGTTGTTTTAAACTGAAAGCACATCATAGATCACACTATCTGCACCTTGTTTTTCTCTGTGTTTGCATTAATCACAGTGCCAGACAAGGTCTGTTTTCTAGTCCTGAATCTATCTGCTAGTACATATTACATTTGTGTATTTTTATTCTTTGTGAAATTTTTTTGTTTTCTTTGATTGTTGCTTTAACTTTCCTTCTGATCCTTGTACTCAAGTATTTCATCACGTTGTTTCAATATGCAAAGAATTTTGATTTGTTCTTACACTAGATGTCAAGTTGTGCCTTGAAATATCTTTGTTAAAATGAGTCATTAAATGTTATCTAATGTCCAACACTAATAGATTTCATAGCTTTGAAGTGTTACCATAATATACATAAATAGGAAACAGGATTTGGAATTTATATGGTATCCAACACTATTGTTATCATAAGAATGGGACTAGACTGTGTGTATTAGTTGATTCATGTGTACCATCTGATATTTTCAAGCATGACAAAATATGTAATTGCCATCAATCACACCCTTTTGATGGCCTGGAGGCAAACAGATGCAGAGACCAATGTCTTTAAGTGTTACTCAGCGTTGACGTAATGATTAAACTCTCCTGAGATCAAAGTTGGTTAATTTCTCTTTGTAATGTGTTATTGTATGTTGTTATAACTCTAGATTAGGGAATTATTTGTCTCTCGCCCTTGGCTATTTTGTTCGCTTTGCGGTAGTTTAGAAATTTCTTATCTTTTGTTCTCTGCTGTTTGTTTTATTACTGAAGACTGGGAAGCTGTGAAAGCATAAAGATTTTTGGCCTTGTTACTTGACGAGTGTTTAGCTCTTACCTGTCTCTTCCAACTGAATCAAGAGTTATTTAGTAATGTCTTATCCAGTGTTATGTTGAATCCATGTGTTATAATGATACAGATAATTTTATATTCGTAGTTTTAATTTGTCAGTAATAAGTATCCTAAGACTCCAACAAAAATTAAATTAAATGAAACATATACTGCTAACAAGCAAGTTAAAATTGTGAGAAAATGCAAATTTTGGTGGGGCAAAAAGATTCTGAAACCAATTACTAGCGTGCTTAAAAACAAGACTTTCTTCCTCCTCATTTATCCTAGTTTGGAGAAATATTTGGCACTAGTTTTTTTGTTTCTTTTTATGAATTTGTGCCTCATTTTTTTATGTTTTGGCATGGTGGTTTGCTTTGAAAGCTATAAGATTGGTTGATTTTATTTAATGTGATGATTTAAGCCCAGTTCCAAGGTTCCATTTTCAATTTTAAATTAGATAGAGAAATAGTCATATTTGGATATGTGAATTAAAAAAATGGTTGTGGTTTGTGTTTAATATTATAAGTTAAGAAAATATTTCTGATTTGGTCATATGCAATTACAAAACTGGCTTTAATTTGTTACAACTCTCACTTTCTTTTCATTGACTTGCTTCCTAATATTGCCATGATTTAGAGGACGAATAACCAAAACTTAGAGCTTATTTGGATAAAATCTCACTGCTATGACTTTGGTTTCCCTTGACTTTATTATGTAAATTAATGATTCCCATTGTCTATAACTTTTACACTAATGAAAGTTGTATCTTATATATGTTTGACCATTTCTATTTTGTACCTTGTAATATCATCTTTATAGTTCTACGGGTCTATATTCCCTCAAAGCCAGCTGCGTTAGCTATCACAGCAACAATTGAGGAGAATTACCAGGAGTTTTGGCCCACCTGGGGGACGCTGAAGGATTTTGAGCGGGACCATATGTTTAATTCTTTCAGAGTAAGCTGCAATTTTTATTTTATTGCATATTATTTTATTTTCGTAAATTTCAATTATGTTTAATAATGTCTTATATTGATACAGACGAGGGTTGCTTGGGAGGAAAAAGATGAGGAGCTGATGGAGAAGAATTTTCATATGAAGGCCTCCCACCGCCTTTCTGACATGCTTCGAGATGCCCGCCTCAGGGATCGCCAGCCAGCTTGGATAGGGACGAGCTCGCGGCGATTGGTAGCGCATCGAACACCCTCGAGTTCCGGCGACCCACAAGGCCAAGAAGAATAGGGCCTCTGAGAAGGGTGGCGGCTTTGCTTGGAGGCAAGTGTCGATCGGCAAAGACGCAGCTAGACTTGTACGTGTTATAAAATTGTTATTATTATTATTTTATTATTATTATTATTATTTATTTAAGTTTTTTATTAATACAATCTCACGAGGAGGTTGGGAGAGAAGTTCATTGCACGAGCTCCATCTTGCAACTCATACGAAGAGGAGTACCGGTGATTTCGTTGATGAGCGTTGAGGCGGACTCAGGTAATTATAAAATATAATAAATATTTTTTAATAATGTTTATATTGTTTTGTTAAAAAAAGATTTGACTTATTTGTTTGTTTAACAGGAGGAGTTTGAGGCGAGGATGTCTCAGCTTAGATCTCAGAGCTCATCATGTTCTCCATCTCAGAGCCCTGACGATCTATCTACACCGCTGAGGGTTTGGGCAGAAGTGGTTGGCGGAAAGAAGAAGGGTCGCCTATATGGTGCTGGCGACCTTGCCAGCAACTACAAAAAAGGGGCCCGCCGCCTACACACTGGAGAGTCGTCGAGTAGTAGTGCTGCCACTAGTCGCTCTGCCGCGGATGACCAGGAGATAGCCGAGTTGAAGCGGACCGTGGCCCAGCAGCAGGAGCTTTTGACTCAGGTGCTGCAGCGACAGGAGCAGATGTACCAGTTGCTAGCTCGCCAGCAGCCTACTCCGCCTCCGCCTCCGCCTCCGCGTACTCATGGTCGTGTCGATGATGCAGATGATGTAGAGCATCTCAATGATGATCAGGAGTACCAGGACTATTAGTTCTGTTTGTACTTATATTTTTTCATATTTTTGGATATCATTTTTTTTTCGTTTCAGATATTATTTTAGTTACTGATTTTTATTCGTTGAATTTATTTATTTATTATGTTTTCTTTTTTTAATTTACTTTTTAGTTTACGTTATCACATTTTTATATATGGAAATCAATTAATAATTAAATTAAATTAAATTACAAGTAATTTTTAATTAAATTAATAAATAAATTTTTTTAATATGAGAGTAAATTATTTTTATAATTAAACAAATAAATAATTAAATAAATTAATTAATTAAAGAATAAAATTAATTTGGTTATTAATTAATAGTTTTATTAATAAAATTATTTTTATAATTAAACAAATAAATAATTAAATTAATTAATTAATTAAAGAATAAAATTAATTTTTTTATTAATTAATAATTTTATTAATTTTATTAATAAAATTAATTAAAGTAAATATTTTATTAATAAAAAAAAATCCCGATTACCGACGGCCTATGCCGTCGGAAAATTTTCAGATTGACCGACGGTCACGTCCGTCGGAAATCTAACGACGGCTTTGCCCATCGGAATACACCGTCAAGCCATCGACGGGTACAACCGTCGGTAATACCGACGGCTAATAAGAGTCCGTCGGTAATCCTTTGCGACGACCATATTTCCGACGGGTTTTAGGCCGTCGGTAAGCCGTCGATAAATCTGGAATACCGACGGCTTTTATGGATTACCGACGGCTTTAGACCGTCGGTAATCCCGTGTTTTCTGGTAGTGTACACATACAAGTGAAAATAGATAAAATGTTGCTATATTAGACGTAGGAGTTTATGTTTTGACTTTGCCTTACAGGCTGTATGTGGAACTGAATCATTGTTATTTTCTTCTGCTATCAGTAGAAATATCAATTTCATTTCTTGAACCGACCTATCATTTTGGGGATGTTACAAAAGGCACTTCCTAATAGTATTTTCAAAACAGGACTGGACTAGCTAATCATACCAGTTTAACCGAAAATCGAACCCACATCCAGTCTGGTCAAGTCTTCAAATTAGATATGCATTCAACCTGGTGTGATGTTATTAGATAGGCCTAAAACTAGATTGGATCGATGTATTCGAAAACACGTGATTAACACCAAGGAAGAAAGACAACGAACAAAGACCATATATATGCAACAAAGAACAAGAAGAATTAAGAAGAAAGAATGAGAAGGATGAGCTAAATAAAAAGAAGAAGGAAGAAGAGGGAGAAGGATAGTGGCTTTAGAATAAGGAAGATGGAGGAGTATGAAAGCGACATAAAAGAAAATCCGAAGAAGGGAGGAGGGAGACAAAGGAACCAATTCAGAAAAGAAGCAGTTTTTCATGGCGTTAAGCCAATATCATATAAATGTAACAAAACAATAAAAACATAAGAAAGGAAAAATGTTGTCTACAACGTGCCTCAATAGGGTTTGATCCCACGACCCGGAGTTCTAAAAACTCAAGAGAAACATTACACCAAGGCAAACATTTGATACATATGTTATGAATGAATTATATATTTTTTTGTTAATATTAACTTTTAAAATTTTTAATAACCATGTGTAATTTTTTTTTATCCTTTTAGAGTAAGATTTACCTCAAAGGAATTAATAAATATAATGTGCTTTTTTTATCTAAAAAGGTATATAATTTTGCTTTATAATAATATATGATAAATTTAGATAACCTGACAATTTACCCTAACTTTAAACCTTCTTTGGTTAACTCCTTATAAATTTGTGGTTGCGTTCATTACTTTCGTAATACTAGCAAGGACCAGCGCCGCTTCCCCAAAACTCCTAGGGTTTCTTTCTCTTTCTCTCTCTCTCTCTCTCTGTAGCCACATTACTTGCATTTGCAGATAGTTGCTTAAGTGGCCTTTCACCATCTATCATTGATATATAAGATATATTCACAAATATATACTTGTATTATTGAATTGATTTTGATGATATGCTAGGGATGGAAACATCAATTGTGACTTCATTCTACTCAGATCAGTACAGCTAATCCCAGGTTATTTATGTCGTTCTTTTTCATTGAATTCATCTAATTTTTTTTTTGGCCTATTTTCTCCTATTTAATCTTGTATTGGTTTTTCTCCACTAGATCCATGAGAGAGGCAACAAAACCCAGTTTATGGATTATCATTATAGGCCTCATCAAATGGAAATCGTCGATGTTGTCCTATATTTCTATGCAAGCTCTGTCATGCTTTGCTCTATTATTCGTTTTGATGATGTCCAACATTAATGTCCAACAACTGTGATTTCCTTGATTAATTATCAGTGAAATAGCGCACATAAAAGATGACATGATTTTGTCTTATTTTTAAATAAGGTATTGAAATTAATATATATATATATATATATATATATATATATATATATATATATATATATATATTCTCCTTCATATTTACCCTTGTAGTTGATTTTGAATTAATTTCTATTATTTTGATGAGTGCTATCTATTTGTTTATTTGAATTTGTAGGTTTTATCTTGATGAAATGGTTTAACGAGTGACTGGTAATGTTTTATATATTTTCTGTACTTGGTACATGATTTTTTATTATGTATATTTCAATTTATTTTTTAATTTTTTAATTATTATAGAAAGAAGAAATTGATAAGAATATATAGTTCTTAAAAGTATGTCCAAAATGTCTGTAGTCATAAGATATGCCTACTTGCAATTCAAAAATTTATCGTTGAAAATCCTAAACGTAATTAGCATTGGCTATACTAGATAAGATGAACTCCTTAAGTCCATGGATTGTTTGGCTAAGTTTTTCAACTTTCACAGTCTTTTGGCAGTGACTTTTCTCTATGATTTTGTTCTCCTATGTGTTAATGAGAGTGATAAATTGGTTGAACTCCTTACACTTCACTATAGAAACTAAATGTGAATTGGAAACATAAAAAGATACTTTTGGCTGATATGAATCTTCTTCTTCTAGTCGAGTTTTCATTATTAACTTCCTCAACTATTAAATCCCTCTATAGTGCACTTCTTAAAATCCTCTATACCTTAAAAAATGTTGACTCTTTTGACTTTGAGTCATTCCAAAGTTTCCTTACTATTTCCTTTCAAACGCATCTTTAGTGGAAATTGCAACATTAGCACCTCAATCCAATGCATCTTCATCTCAGCCCTAAGAGAAGTTGCTTCTACAGCATATTGTGCGGACAAAACATCATTCTTTTTGTCTGTCAGCTTCTTGATTTTTAAATCCTGCATATGAACAGATTTTGAAGAATATGCATTTTAGAATTTAGTGGTGTTTGACATATTTCCAACTTCCAAGATATACAAGTACCAGACCAATTGTGTTTAAGATGACCCTCAATATGTCTAAGTCTCTCATCCAGCTTACTAACCTTTCCTCTAGTAACATGTGAGAGGATTCAAATTAAAAAAAAAAAAAAAAAAACTATTATTTATTGAGAATGAGAATTTATAAGCTGTCAATAAATTATAAAGCATACCAATAAGAAACTTAAACATCTAATTTCAAACATCATAAAGTGGTCGAATAGTAGCAACTTTATCTTGTAAGTTGTAGCTTCCTAATCTAAAGGTTTTTAATTTAGTTACAAGTCTTATTTATTTGATTGCCATGTATAAATTGTCCCTAGTCCCCGCTATTATTTATTAGTCAAGATGGTGAAATTCTTTTAATGATAAGCTATAAAATTTTCTATATCATGGAGGGATATCATCCTTCTCAAAATTATTTTTTCATTGCGTCAAAAAAAAAAGTATTTTTTCATTGCGTTGAACACTGTATATTTGTTGAAGTAAAGCAACTCATGTTTGGCACTTTTTTACGAACAATTCTAATTTTCTTAAGCTCTTTTATAAATTTCTTTTCCCTTTTTGTATCTCATCACGTTACTCACATTCTCTCTTTCTTTTTATGTTCGTTTTATTTATTTCTTCCCTACACTTCTCACACCTACAATGGGGTGTAGACTTTGACCACATTTTTCTCAAAACCTTAAGATGTTAGGTTAATGGGTCTAGTCTCTTATATACTCTTTATTTTGTTCATTATTAGGCGATGTGAGACTTCTTTATTTTTACCCCTCACATCCCCCTCAAGTGTGAATCTCTTCCACATCGGGTCTCTTCACTTGGATACAAGGAGCTGGTCACTTTTCATCGAGCCATTCTTGGACCCTCTCGAGAGGAAGCTTTTTCACTCACAAATACCATTTGTAGGGAATTTTCGAGGGAGAAAACTAAGAGACTTTGACCAATTTGTTTTCAAAATCTTAAGGTGTTAGGTTAATGGGTCTAGCCTCTTATAAACTCTTCATTTTATTCATTATTGGACGATATGGGACTTCTTTATTTTTACCCTTCACACTTGATACCCAACAAATCTTTATCCCTTCATAAATTCTTCTTTGGAGGAAGCATTGCATTTGCACTTATTTTCTAAGTGTAGAACCAGATTAATTGTTGTTTCCATAGGTCTAACCAATAAAAAACTCAAGATAAGTTGAAAAAACAAGAAAATGACATCAACGTCCTTTATGTTAAAGTCGTTTCTATGTTAACTTAAATCTTTGAATGGTTATCTTTAAATACAAGAATTATTCTTTGAATAAATTATTTAATTTTAATTGAATATTGGTCTGCATGGTTTGCAGCAATAAAGGCAGAGGAACCAGAAATGAGGAACCTGAACCTTTAATAACTGCGAAAGAGATTACGGAAGAGATTTCGAAGCATATTAGATGCGAAAATTTTGAGTTCGTAGGTGAGGTGACTCCAAAAAGTAAAGAAGCATGCTCCATTTGTCAGGTGATGCCTCCTACGTTTCGATTCATTTGAGAGTAACCAACGAGGATTGTTGGGAAGTTATTTAACCCAAAACAATGGAACACTTTTTAGTGATGGATTGTGTGCATAGATTTCACACTGACTGCATCAAACAATGGCTCGTGGAAAAAAATGTATTCCCCATTTTCAAACTAAGGGGGACTACATTTGGCTCATGAAGTAAAAGGCAACACAAAATTTCAAGACACACAAGAAAGAATAAAATTCCTCCTACAACTGTTGTTTATGTTCAAAGTCTGATGATAAGTCTTTTAAATCAAAGTTCTCAAGATTCAGCTTAGCTGATAAGGTATGCTTGTAATATGACATTTTTCTGAAGCTTTCCATTTATAAAAAACATGTCAATTTTTAAGGATTCACTCCCTTTTACTTAGAGTTTGAGTTTTCTAATTGTTCTCTACTTATTTCAACCCATAAGAACTAAAAATTTTCCTTGTGAGGATTCATGTAGTTTAAGACTCAATAGATTTTTGTCATATTCATGTGTGTGTCACACACACATGCACACACACATTTTCACACATTCTATAGGTTTTTCATAGAGCATGGATAACTGCTTTTTGTCAATGGAAATGCTTTTCTCACATGTGAGTTGGATCTTACTACTTTTCCTTTAAATATTTCAATGACCGGATTTGTTGTAAAATACTCTCCCGTCCCATAATATATGTCATATTTACCAAAAATAATTGTCCCAAAATATATGTCACCTTCAATTTTCAATGCAAAATTAAATACTTGTTTGTCAATTATACCCTCAAGTACTCTACTTTGTATTTATGACAATAGTTAATACACTAATAGTTAATGGAGTTAATTTAGTAAAATTATCATTCTCTTTCTTTTATTTATTACTTTTTTTTAAACTGTGTGATTTAGTCAATTGTGACATATATTATGGGATGGAGGGAGTAGGTTATAAAGGGATTATTTATGTTGTTTTTATCTACTTTTTCCTCTCTTTTAATTACACATTAATAGATTGTTCTACAGTAAGGCCACGCAAACTAGTAAATGGAGAATTCAAGTTAGTATCTTTATTAGATTTTCAATTTATGGCAAGCTCCTGCCAGACAAGCTACTCTAGGGGTAGAAATACCCAATTTAGTAGTCTAAATAACATTGAACACTTTGGTTTTTATCCATTCGTGGCTAACCAACGAGGTTTGTTAAAAAATTAGTTATCATAGAATACTTTTTAGTGATGGTTGTGAAAAATAATTTGTTTCTTTATATCATTTCTTTTCATTGTATTAACCACAAGCTATTTCAAGAATCTAAGTCTCACTATTATCCGCCTACTTTCGTTATTCAGTTATACTCTCATTCATGTAGAATATGTACACGTTTGCATCTTAGTGTTATATGTTGCTCTTAGTTTTTTTAACAAATTTTATCTATCTTTAGGAGGATAATGTCAATGGAGAAGAAGTAGGGAGGCTGGATTGTGGGCATAGATTTCACATTGACTGCATCAAACGACTGTTCATGGAAAATGATGTATTCGTCTTGCAAACGAAGGGGATTACTTTTGGTTGATGAAGTAAAAGCCAATACAGAATTTCAAGATGTATAAGGAAGAAAAAAATATTCCTGCAGTCGTTCCTTATATTCAAAGGTCAAAAAGGAATTGAAATTGTTTGAAGATGAGATTTTAAATCAATGTCTTCAAGATTCATCACCTAATAAGGTATGCTTTTAACATGACATTTTTTGAACCTTTCTATTTGTCTAGCACATGTCAACGTTTAAGTATACACTCTCTTTCACTTAGAGTTTGAAATTTATGATTGTGCTATGCTTATTTTATAGCCCATATGAACTAAAAAAATTTCTTGTGCGGATTCTGTACATATATATATATATATATAAATTACGCCGATGTAATACTTGGGTATTGTTATACCGTTCAATAACTCTGTAACGGATACTTGTATTACAAAACTCACCGTTGGATTGAAAGATACTATAACATAGATCATATCTGCAAAAGTTTATATTAATATAAAATTATTTAGTATGTCATTGAGATGCATCAATATTAACGTCTTATACACTTTTATTAAACAACGTTAATCTTGATGCATCTCAATAACATACCAAATGATTCTAGATTAATATAAACTTTTACAGATATGATCTATGTTATAGTATCTTTCAATCCAACGGTAAGTTTTGTAATACAGGTTTCCGTTACAGAGTTATTGAACAGTGTAACAGTACTCAAGTATTACACCGATATAATTTGATCTCTCCTTATATATATATATATATATGGGGAGAGATCAAATTACACCGGTGTAATACTTGGGTAATATTACACCGTTCAATAACTTTGTAATTAATATTTATATTACAAAACTAACCGTTGGATTGAAAGATACTATCACATAGATCATATCTACAAAAAATTACATTAATCTAAAATCATTTGATAAGTCATTGAGAGACATCAAGATTAATGTTTTATGCACTTTTATTAAACAACATTAATCTTGATGCATATCAATGACTTATCAAATGATTTTAGATTAATGTAATTTTTTTGTAGATATGATCTAAGTGATAGTATCTTTCAATCCAACAGTTAGTTTTGTAATATAAGTATTAGTTACAAAGTTATTGAACGGTGTAACATTGCCCAAGTATTACACCGGTGTAATTTGATCTCTCCCCTTATATGGATATATATATATATATATATATATATATATATATATATATATATATATATATATATATATATATATATTTCTACTTTCACCCACCTATAAGTTTTTCATGGAGCATGGATACAGTTAATAAACTATTGATTAAAACACATCTGAAGGAACAATTGAATAAGTAATTTTTGTCGATGAAAATGTCTTTCTCACTTGTGAGTTGGATTTTACTACTTTTCATTTTTCTTTTAGGATTTGAAGGATTGAATCTGTTATAGAATAGGTTATAAAGGGACTATTACTATTCTTTTTGTCTACTTTTTCCTTTCTTGTTTCTTTTAATTATATATTGATAGATTGTTCTTGTTAACAATAGGAATATATAAGGAAGAGGAGAGGAGAAGAAGAAAGGGGCTAGGGTTCAAATAGATTATGAATGTAAAAATTAGTCTTATCAATACAAGATAATAAAGAAATATAAATACTAAAAATACAAAAGATTAAACTACCCTTACTACTAATATTATATATTATCTAACTGATCAATGCATTTTAATGCATCTTTTATAGCATTGCACTTGGTGTTCTTAAATGTGTGATTTGCCCAACAACTACTTTTTAACATGGTTTTGCATCTTTGGGTCTTAATTGGGCTTTAGTGAATTTAATGGCTAATTTTTGGATTTTGATTACATCCTGACCCATGTTCCTTCTGTAGGCCACAACTTGAGCTATACTTGTCCGATTTTAGTGATCTTTGTGGCGTTGGAAAGCTAAGAAGCAGAGCTACAACTCTTATGTTGGCACCGAAGTCCAGTTTTGACTTTTTGAAGGTCGAAAATGCGAATTACTGCTGTATGCGAGGTTCACTGCGAGTTTTGGATCAATTACTCATGTGATTAGTTGTTATTGGGCTAATTAATCTCTTTTGTGCCCTTCTCTTTGGTCATAAACTTCAAGTTACTAGGTTAACCTAAGGAGACATTATAAATAGGATTTTTAGAGTCTTAGGATTTACCTTTTGATTACTTTAAATCTTTTGTCATTTTAGCAATTTTTTCTCCTTCTCCCCTTCTTAATTTCGTTTCTGTTAATCCTTCCATGGAAGGCTAAGACCATAGATTAATTCACTGGTTAGGGAGTTTTTTATAAGGATCTTGAGGTTTGGATTTTATTATTAATTTCGATTTCTGATTCTAATTCTTTTTCTTTTTAATCTATTGTCTCCTTTGATCATTGTTAGCAATTAAGATTTATTTGTGTTGATGCTTAATCACCCAAATCTCGTTTTTTGCCTTCTATTCTTATTATACAATTCGATTTGATCTATTCAAAGCATGTTAAACGCTTGTTTTAATCTGCTGTAAGTAGGGATTAAGAAGAATCTACAATGCTTAGTTATAGGTTTGATTAAATTCGGTTATTAGATTAATTGTGTTCTTGTGACGCTTGTTCCTTGTTCATAATTAGTCGAATTCTGTGATGCTTAATCCAGTAGGAATTCTTATAGAATTAATTGACGCTTGATTGGTTAATTTTATGTTCAAACAAGAATAGAATCACGAAATAGAATAATCATTTGAAACCCGTGATAGATCCAAATATTAATTACCTTGAACCAGTGGATTAGTCGTTTTTATATATTGATATTTACATCTTTTATAACCTGTTTCTTGAATCAAAATCCCCCCAATTTTATTTCTTTGCGTGTTCTTGTTATTGGTTATTGTTAATTAGAGATCCTTGTGAGACGACCAAGGTTAACTGCCTTGTTACTACATTCTTATTTTATTTATTTTCACCCGTGCGCGACAGCGGATCAAATTGGCGTCGTTGTCGAGGATCTCTGATCAATAGTTGCCAATTCAAGGACCCTACTAACGGCAAGTTCTAGGGTGGGAAAGCATGGTGGGTAACACCACCATGCACAACTTCCCTCTACCCTTGGATTAAGAGTACCCCACAGTAATACCATGCACCCTCTCCACCAAATCATTTCTCTTTAGAAAATATTTTTTTTTTTTTGGAAAATAAAATTTGAACATCACTTTTCGCGACACCCATTTCGACAATCGTGATATCCGTATTTAACAATATTTTTTTCAAAATTTTTTTTTAAAAAATTTCTTCAGAAAAATTTTTTTTCCAAAAAATAATAATTATAAAAGTGGTTAACGCAGTACAAATAAGTGTCCCATATTTTTTTTTTTGGAAAATGATATTTGAACATCACTTTTCGCCACACCGATTATGACACCGTATATCCGTACGTGTACGGACAATATTTTTTTTTTCAAATTTTAAAAAAAAAATTTTTCAGAAAAATATTTTTTTCTAAAAAATATAATTATAAAAGTGGTTAACAGAGGGACACTTACGGACAATTTTTTTTTTTTCAAAAAAAAAAAATTTCTTCAGAAAGATAACTTTTTTCCAAAAAAAAATAATTATAAAAGTGGTTAACAGAGGCACACATAAAAAAGAGGGGCACTTATTTGTACCGTGTTAACCACTTTTATAAATATTTTTTTTTGGAAAAAAATTATTTTTCTGAAGAAATTTTTTTTAAAAAAAAAATTTGAAAAAAAAAATTGTTCGTACACAGATATACGGTGTCGAAATGGGTGTCGCGAAAAGTGATGTTCAAATTTTATTTTCCAAAAAAAAAATCATTTTCTAAAGAGAAATGATTTGGTGGAGAGGGTGCATGGTATTACTGTGGGGTACTCTTAATCCAAGGGTAGAGGGAAGTTGTGCATGGTGGTGTTACCCACCATGCTTTCCCACCCTAGAACTTGCCCCCTACTAACATCTCTAACATTTGATTTTGTGTTTTGGTTGTGTTTCAGGTTTTGACATTGGATTTGGCATTGAGTTAGTAGAAAAATCGGTTTCGGTCAACTTGCTTGGATTGCTCCGAAATTTGGCCAGAAAATCTGAAAAAAAATCAAGGATCATTACTCCCATATCAGTGATTGATATAGGGATTCCAGGCTCAAAATCTGAAATTCCATCGTTTAGACCGCTTTTTAATTTTTTTCAATTTTTTGTAATCTTAAAAAAATCCAAAAAAATTTGTGTTAGATGTATTTGATCTTTAGAGATTTTTCGTGGTATTTATATATTTTTTAGATTTTATTTGATAGGTTTTGTCAATTTCTTTCTTGTTTTAGCGATTAGGATATTGTTGGTATTTTCTGATTTGTTAGTTCATGATGCATGACTAGTAATAACATAGGTAGTGATCATATAGGTGATAGTGATAGTGATAGTTATAGTATATTTAGTCATACTCTATTTTGATTCTGATTTTATTGTTCATACCATGGCTGCTAGAACATTAAGGGAACTTGTGCACCTGATGCTACTTATAATACTTTGTGCATGAATACCCAGATGTTGAAGTACCCTTTGAGCTTAAATCTGGTCTGATACACTTGCTTCCTAAGTTTCATGGTCTTGCAGGTGAAGATCCCCATAGACATCTTAAGGAATTTCATATTGTTTGCTCTACCATGAAACCTCGAGGTGTTCCAGAAGACGACATCAAGCTGAGAGCTTTCTCATTCTCCTTGCAAGACACCGCCAAAGGCTGGTTGTACTACCTTCAACCAGGTTCTGTGACAAGCTGGAATGAATTGAAGAAGTTGTTTCTGGAGAAATTCTTCCCTGCCTCTAGAGCTGCTTCGATCAGAAAGGAAATATGTGGCATTAGGCAGATTGCGAATGAATCTTTGCATGAATATTGGGAGAGATTCAAAAAGTTATGTGCAAGTCGCCTCACCATCGATTTCGAACAATTACTCATCCAAAGATTTTTATGAAGGCTTGCTGCCTATGGACCGAAACATCATAGATGCTGCTAGTGGAGGAGCACTTGTGGATAAAACCCCAGCAGATGCAAGAAGCCTGATTGAGAACATGGCCATTAATTCTCAGCAGTTCACTACCAGAAACAATTCAGTGGTGCTAACAAGGGGAGTCAGCGAGATACAAGCTACTGTTCATAAAAACTTGGAGAGCAAGCTTGATGAACTTGTTTCATGGGTGAAGAAGTTAGCAGTAACTAAAACTCAAGCAGCAAGAGTTTGTGGTGTCTGCACTTCTGCAGAGCACCCTACAGATGTATGTCCTACATTGCAGGAAGCTGACAATGCAAATACCCCACAGCAATTTCAATGTAATAACACAACAAATGTGAAAATCTGAACCTTCATTGGAGGACCTTGTTAAACAGATGGCAGTCCAGAATCTCCAATTCCAGCAGCAAACAGATTCAACCATTCATAATTTGGAGGCAAAAATTGGACAGCTAGCAACTTCCGTCAATCAGATGCAGTCTCAGGGGTCAGGAAATTTGCCTGCCCAACTAGTAGTGAATCCAAATGTTCCAAATGTCAGTGCAAATGTCAGTGCAAATGTCAGTGCAATTACTCTCGGGTCTGGCAAAGTTGTTGACACTCCAGACCTCCTCCAGTAGAAAATGTAAGTGGCAGTAGCAGAAAAAAAGATAAGCCACCTTCTGCACCTACCTCTACTGATGATGATGATGCACAACCTATACCACTTCCCTTTCCTCAAAGGGCTGTGATAACTAAGAAGATGGATGAGGCGGATAAGGACAGGGAAATCTTGGACACATTTAGGAAGGTTGAAGTGAATATTCCTCTCCTTGAAGCGATTAAGCAGATTCCAAGATATGCTAAGTTCCTCAAAGAGCTGTGCACACACAAAAGGAGGAGGAGGTCAAGGAAATGAAAAGGTCAACATGAGTCGCAATGTTTCTGCACTCATACAACCCATGATGCCCCAAAAGTGCAAGGATCCAGGAATTTTTACTATTCCATGTACCATAGGCGAGAGTAAATTTGAAAATGCCATGCAGGATTTAGGTGCTTCCATTAATGTGATGCCTACATCCATCTTTAACTCTCTGGCTCTTGGACCTTTGCAGAATACAGGTGTTATTATTCAGTTGGCAAACAAGAGCAATGTGCACCCTGCTGGACTTGTGGAGGACATACTTGTTAAATTTAATGACTTGATTTTTCCTGCAGATTTTTACATTCTGGACATGGAGGGAGAGACACAATCCAACAGAGCACCTATCATCCTAGGCAGACCATTCCTAAGAACAGCAAGAACCAAGATTGATGTCCATGCTGGAACACTCTCCATGGAATTTGGGGATAGCATAGTTAAATTTAACATCTTTAGTGCTGCTGTGAAGTATCCCATGGAAGAGCCTTCTCTTTTTCAAATAGAAGTACTTGTTGACTTAGTTGAAGATACTCATTCTGATGTTATAAACTGCATGGTTGTGCCTGTTAATGTTACAAATGATGTTGCTACACTACAAGCTTCTGATGTAACTCCATCCACCAAGATATTTCCCTCCATTGAGCAGAAGAAGGATGTTGTGAAGAAGAAGAAAATCAAACACTTCCATGTGTCCCATTCTCGCCTTAAAATCATGGCGGGTAAGCTTCGATCCAGGTGGATTGGCCCTTTTGTTGTAACTAGCACTTTTCCTTATGATGCAAAGGGAATAAAAAGTGAGGCCACCAGTAAAGTCTTCAAAGACAATGGACACCACCTCAAGCTTTTCCATAAGAGCCCCGCACTTGAAGAGGAGACTGTAGAAGAGCTCCACTTGAAAAAGCCACCTTGATGAGGGAGTTTTCTTTCCTTACTCCTTACTCTTATTTTATACTTGTTGCTTACATTGAGGACAATGTGTGATTTAAGTGTAGGGGGAGATCTTTTAGCATAGTAGTTTTGTTTTTGTTTTTGTTATTAAAAAAAATAAAAAATAAAAAATAAAAATATTTGTGTATGCATTTTCATTGGATTTCTTGGTTTGTATGAGTTGGGAGTGATTTTATTATTCTAGGACTATAGATCTTGTGGCATGATATAGATGACTTCCTTGCATTCTTAGTATGATAAGTTGGATTTGAATACTAAATTGTGCATCATTTGTGATAGATCATTGTCCTTAGTGAGATTTGGGCCTTATAATGGATGGAATACATTTTGTCATTCTCTTTCTTTCTTGTGTGATTTCACTCATGATTGTTGGTTACTCTAGAACTTGACTTGACTCTTGTTAAAACTCTTGTTCACATGCATGCATTGAAATGATCTAGGTAATTTTTGTTCTTTTTAACCACTAGCCAAATAAGCCTACCTTGCATTTATCCTTTTGTTTAACCCCTTTGAGCCTATTTATCCCATTCTTTGTTGTATAGCTCATTACAAGCCTAAAAGTGAAAAGCCATAATATGACCCAATCTTAGGGGATAAAAGAGCTTTGCTTTGAAAAAAATATGATAACAAATATTGCATAAGTGTGGGGGTGCTCAAAAATGTGGTTGTGTTAGAATATCTAATGTTGTGCTCTATTGGAAATTTGGCAAGTGCAAAAAAAAAACAGAAAAATAATAAAAATAAAATAGTGGGGCACAACATTTGGTTAAAAAAAGAAAAGGAAAAAAAAAGTATGAAAGTGGAAAAATGGATTGAAATTTGGTTGAATTGCCCCCATGATTATGTGGCAATTGTTTTTCATTGCTCCTCTATCCTCTTTGATTTTATAGCCTAGTTACCCCTTTCAATTATCTCACCTTAACCTTGGCCCCATTATAACCTTAATAAAGACCTTTTGATCTTTGTGTACATGTGTTTCAAGTGTGGATGTTAGAGTCTTGTCAAGCCTATGGTAGTGCTAGCTTTCATGATGTGCTTTGAGTATAAACACTAGCCAAGACACTTGAGAGTTTGAGAGAACTTTATTTCTTGTGAGAATTCTATTACTTTTGATGCACTCTTTGGTTATTCTATCCTCTTGTTTGCTTTGAAGGTAATAAGATGTTAATCATGATTGCCATGAGTCCTTGAAACCTTGAATGAGCATTTTGCTTGCCACTTTGGATCCTTGGGATTCATTGAAAATGTATATTTGCTTTGTTTTGACCATGAGTTTTGCTCGGAGTGCAAAAGCTTAAGTGTGGAGGAATTTGATCAATGCATTTTAATGCATCTTTTATAGCATTGCACTTGATGTTCTTAAATGTGTGATTTGCCCAACAACTACTTTTTAACATGGTTTTGCATCTTTGGGTCTTAATTGGGCTTTAGTGAATTTAATTGCTAATTTTTGGATTTTGATTACATCCTGACCCATGTTCCTTCTGTAGGCCACAACTTGAGCTATACTTGTCCGTTTTAGTGATCTTTGTGGCGTTGGAAAGCTAAGAAGCAGAGCTACAACTCTTATGTTGGCACCGAAGTCCAGTTTTGACTTTTTGAAGGTTGAAAATGCAATTATCGCCAGATGCGAGGTTCATCATGAGTTTTGGATCAATTACTCATGTGATTAGTTGTTATTGGGCTAATTAATCTCTTTTGGGCCCTTCTCTTTGGTCATAAACTTCAGGTTACTAGGTTAACCTAAGGAGACATTATAAATAGGATTTTTAGAGTCTTAGGATTTACCTTTTGATTACTTTAAATCTTTTGCCATTTTAGCAATCTTTTCTCCTTCTCCCCTTCTTAATTTCGTTTATGTTAATCCTTCCATGGAAGGCTAAGACCATAGATTAATTCACTGGTTAGGGAGTTTTTATAAGGATCTTGAGGTTTGGATTTTATTATTAATTTCGATTTCTGATTCTAATTCTTTTTCTTTTTAATCCATTGTCTCCTTTGATCATTGTTAGCAATTACGCTTTATTTGTGTTGATGCTTAATCATCCAAATCTCGTTTTTTGCCTTCTATTCTTATTATACAATTCGATTTGATCTATTCAAAGCATGTTAAACGCTTGTTTTAATCTGATGCGAGTAGGGATTAAGAAGAATCTACAATGCTTAGTTATAGGTTTGATTAAATTCGGTTATTAGATTAATTGTGTTCTTGTGACGCTTGTTCCTTGTTCATAATTAGTCGAATTCTGTGATGCTTAATCCAGTAGGAATTCTTATAGAATTAATTGACGATTGATTGGTTAATTTTATGTTCAAACAAGAATAGAATCACGAAATAGAATAATCATTTGAAACTCGTGATAGATCCAAATATTAATTACCTTGAACCAGTGGATTAGTCGTTTTTATATATTGATATTTACATCTTTTATAACCTGTTTCTTGAATCAAAATCCCCCGCAATTTTATTTCTTTGTGTGTTCTTGTTATTGGTTATTGTTAATTAGAGATCCTTGTGAGACGACTAAGGTTAACTACCTTGTTACTACATTCTTATTTTATTTATTTTGACCCGTGCGCGACAGCGGATCACTAACATCCCCCCTCAAACTCACGTTGCGTTAACAGGGAGCATCAAGAGTTTGTCAGTCAAGAAATGAAAGCGTTTAATAGAATACGATTTTGTAAACAAGTCAGCAATCTGCATGGAGGAAGCAACAAAGGGTGAAAAAAATGGTGCCATGTTGAAGGTGATGACGGGTGAGGTGACAATCAATCTCAATATGCTTGGTGCGTTCATGAAAGACCGAGTTGTGGGCAATTTGAATAGCACTCTTATTATCACAGTACATAGGAGTCGGTCCAGAGAGGGAGACACCCATATCAGAAAGAAGCCAATGTAACCAAACTATTTCAGAAGTAGTGTCTGCCATAGCACGATACTCAGCTTCTGTAGAAGAACGGGAGACAGTGTCTTGCTTCTTGCTCTTCCAAGAAATAAGAGAGTCTCCTAGAAAAATGCAAAACCCTGTGGTAGACTTGCGATTAGTGGGTCACCGGCCCAATCATCATCAGAGTAAACACGCAACTGCAAAGAAGAAGATGAAGGAAAAAGAAGACTCTGAAATTGAGTGTCTCGAAGATACCGAAGAATGCAAAGAACAACTGCCCAATACAATGTAGTAGGAGAAATAACAAACTGACTGACAACATGCACTGTATAAGCAATCTCAGGTCTAGTAATGGTAAGGTACACCAAGCTGCCAACCAATGTATGATACAAAGTGGGATCAAGAAGAAGAACACTATCAGAGGAGACATATTTTGCATTAAGCTCAAGAGAGGTGTCTGCTGCTCGAGTATCAGAAAGACGGGCTTATTCAAGAATGTTGGCAATATACTTAGATTGACAGAGAAGATAACCTCTAGGAGAATAGACAACTTCAATCCCTAAGAAATAGCGAAGAGGACTTAAATCCTTCATCTCAAACTGTTTTGCTAACTGCAATTTCAATTTTGTAATCCCATCAACATCATCCCATGTGATAATCATGTCATCAACATATAAAGAGAGTATAATACGACCATGAGAAGTAGTCTTCAGAAACAAAGCAGAATCATGATCACTGGAATGGAAGCTAAGAGATGCAATCACAGTAGAGAACTTCTCAAACTAAGCCCGTGGAGTTTGTTTGAGACCATAAAGGGCCTTTTTTAACTTACACACCTCCCCCAGATTATGAGAAACACCTGGTTGAGGTACCATGAAAACCTCATCTTGAAGATCACCATTTAAGAATGCATTTTTAACATCCATCTGAGAAATATGCCACTGACGAACAGATACAACTGCGATAAGAGTGTGAATGGTAGTCATCTTAGCAACAGGGGCAAAAATTTCTTCATAATCTATACCATATTGTTGTGAGAATCATTTAGCAACAAGACGAGCTTTGTAATGCTCAACTGACCCATCAGACTTGGTTTTGATCTTGTATACCCAACGAGACCCAATAGCATGTTTTCCTGATGGGAGAGGTACCAGGTCCCAAGTATATGTCTTGTGTAAAGCAGTAAGCTCCTCTGCCATAGCCTGCTGCCAAAGGGGGTCAAGAATAGCCTCTTTGTAGGAAGAGGGCTCAGACAAACTGTGAATAGAGGTTAGAAAAGAAGCAAAAGAAGTGGAATAAGTGGAGTAAACAAAATCTGTTAATTGAGTGGACTTACGAACACGTAGAGGATAGCGAGGAGGAGGAGAAGGATCAACAATCGTAGGAGATTCTTGGGAAGCCGTGGGGACAGAGGGAACATCTGGATCTGTAGAAGGACTAGTGTCAACCCTGCAATTCTCAACATCAAAGTCAGTAGAGCTATCAATATCCATGACAAAAGGATAAATACCGGTGAGTTCAGACCTGGTAGGACTATGAGAATCAAAGGAAAGAGAATAAAATGGTATGTCCTCAAGAAACACAACATGACGGGAGATATAAAATTTTTGACTTATAGGGTCATAACAACGATAACCCTTCTAACCATCCCCATAACCAAGAAAAACACATATTGCAGAACGAGAAGATAATTTACTACGTTCTACATGTGGACGAAGAACAAAACAAGTGGAACCAAAGACCTTCAGGGATGAATAATCAGGAACACAACTATACAACTTTTCAAAGGGAGACAAACCTGAGGTAACAGAAGATGGAATTCTGTTAATAGCATGGACAACAGTAAGAACAGCTTCACCCCAAAACTCACTTGGAATTGAAGCAGACAACAAAAGGGAACGGGCAGTTTCAATAATATGACGATGTTTCCTTTCAGCAACTCCATTTTGTTCAGGAGTGTCAGTGCAAGAAGTTTGGTGAAGAGTACCATCAGAAGCAAGTAACTCAGAGAATTTATTAGGGATATATTCATCACCTAGATCACATCGAAAGCACTTGATAATAGCATTATGTTGGGTTTTAACTAAAGCACGAAACATATGATAAATGCCAAAGAACTCAGAACGATGTTTCATAAGATAAACCCAACAATAACGAGTAAAATCATCAATAAACGAGACATAATATCTAGATCCACCTTTGGTAAGAACCGGTGATGGACCCCATACATCAGAATGAACTAAGTCAAAGGGTGTACTCGAAATGGAAACACTTTTGCTAAAAGGTAAAGCAGAAAATTTAGCAAGTTTGCAACTACAACAATCAGAAATATCATGAGGTTGCAATTTTCCTAGAACTCCGGTAGAAACTAAGTATTTTAAACGAGGAGAGGAAACATGACCAAGACGAGAGTGCCATAAATAATAATAAGAGGAAGATGAACTCAACCGAAAAGATGATAAGTCAATACTAGAAGCTGCAACATCTGGAACTTTCAACTCATCTAAGATATAAAGTACCTCATGCCTACGGCCTGTCCCAATCATCCTCTTAGATTGCGGATCCTGCACATAACAAGAGTTAGAAGTAAAGAAAATTAGGAAACCTGAATCACATAATTGACCAGCAGAGACAAGATTCATAGTGAGATTAGGAATGTAGTAAACATTTGAAAGTAATAGATGAGGTGTGCAAATAGATCCAGTGCCTGCTAATGGCATGGAAGTGCCATCGACAGTCATCACCGACACATAAGAACCAGAATGTAATGATACAAATGAAGTAAGGTCAGATGACATATGATGAGAGACTCCAGAGTCAAGAATCCATATAGAGGAAAATATACCTGATGAGCCAGAAGAGGGCAAACCTATATTTGAGAAGACAGACATAACATGTGGTTGTGAGGTGAGAAACTTCTGAAACTGCTCATTTAATTGAACACTAATAAGTTGAACAGAATCATCTTTTTCTGGATCCATTGTTACTATTATCAAGATTCCAAAGAAATTAACACAAAGAATAATGAGGAAAGGAGAGATCCAAATACCAAATCTGAGAAACCCGACGATGACATTAAAAGAAAATATGACTGCAAATCTGATGAACCCAGCAAGAAAAAATTACCAACGGACCCAAACAACAGTACCCCTTTGAAGGAAAAATTCACGTTGCTTGGACAACAAGCAGACGAGCGCAGTGTGAATTTTTTTTACAAGCAACGTGAATTTTTTATATAGAATTAGAAAGCAACCTTCTTATAAATAATGTAATTGAGGGGGTGGAAAACATAACCATAATCACTGCAATATCTAACAAAATTCCAAGAGATTTCAAGATGGCAGAATAATGTAATTCAGGGGGTGGAAAACATAACCATAAACAGTAAGATATTCATGCACAATAATAACCCA
Organism: Calophaca sinica; assembly: GCA_037113605.1. Taxonomy (NCBI): domain Eukaryota; kingdom Viridiplantae; phylum Streptophyta; class Magnoliopsida; order Fabales; family Fabaceae; genus Calophaca; species Calophaca sinica. The sequence continues at coordinate 71,705,446 of CM073737.1, read as the reverse complement.
CTTGCAAAATTTAAAAGCCTCAAGATTGGTAGGTTTCAAAGCTCATATCCATCCTCAGGTACTCTCCTATATCACCCTGGTGAAGCACGAGGGTCGACTTAGCCGCTACCCCAAAGTCTCTTGTACCCAAAGAAGAAAAAGAACCGAACGGCAGCGATTCTGAATTTTGATTCCATGAGGACACCACGTGATTCCCCCAACTTCCTGCAATTTTTTGTTTCGGCAATGGCGCACACCAAATTCCAAAATAGTGCACAACAAATTCCACAAAAAAGTGCACACCACAAATAGAAGAAACGCAACAAGATGCAGAACTGTGGAACTAGTGTGACGACTGACGAAGGCCAAGAAGAAGTTGTTCCCAAAATCAAACCTTGCTCTTTGATACCATATTAACAATAGGAATCTATAAGGAAGAGGAGAGGAGAAGAAGAAAGGGAGCTAGGGTTCAAATAGATTATGAATGTAAAAAGTCTTATCAATACAAGACAATAAAGAAGTATAAATACTAAAGATACAAAAGACTAAACTACTCTTACTACTAATATTATGTATTATCTAACAGTTCTAACATAAGGTCACAGTATCCTTTTTAGATCTTCAATTTATGGCAAGCTCTTGTTAGACAACCTGCTCCAGGGGTAGCACTTCTCATCAATTCAGTAGTCTACATAACATAGAACACTTCGATTTTGATTCATTTGAGGGTAACCAGCGAGGAGTGTTGGGAAGTTATTTAGCTTAAAATATGGAATACTTTTTATTGGTTATTGTGAAAAATAATTTGTTTCTTTATATCAATTCTTTATGTTAACATGTGATGATACAAGAATCTAATTGGCATTTTTATCCACTTACTGTTGATATTCAGCTATACCCTTTTTCATGGAGACTGTGTAAACGATTGACGCTCTTTAATTTTTTAAATTTTTTTATCTATCTTTAGGAGGACTATGTCAATGAAGAAGAAGTTGAGAGGCTAGATTGCGTGCATAGATTTCACATTGCTGCATCAAACAATGGCTCGTGGAAAAGAACGTATTCCCCCTTTGAAAACAAAGGGAATAACGTTTTGTTAATGAAGTAGATGACAAAAATTATGGTTGATTCCCTCCATGATAGCTTATTATGTGGTTCACCATAAGCTCTTTCCATTTTTCAAAAGGCATTTCATTTAATTTTTTAGAGGCATTCCAAAGGTATAAGTCAGATTATTGATGCATTGTGCATTGTGCAAGTATACACAGACATTAAAAAGCAGTAAAGTGATAAAAAGATTGTTCTCAGGAGGATTAATTGTTGTTAGTTCCAAAACTTTCAAATAGTTACTTTAGCTAGTGTGTAAAAAAAAAAGAAAAAGTAAAAATCCAATTCAGAGGTGAAAATTATAAAGTAAAAGTTCAATGTCAGAGGTTAGACGTCTATATAAGTAGGGTAAAAGTGATTTGGTGAAAATAGTTAGGAATCAGTATCCATTGCAATTTCCCAAGTTGGGTCATAATGTTATAGAGTGCTACAGCTCCTAGGCGCAAAATAAATGTAAGTGTTTTTCAATCACTTACTGCATAGTTTTCTTAAGAATACATTATTTCTAATCTCTCATAAAGTACACTTCTATCTCTATCAAGCTTAGTTAATATGTCAATTACCTAAGACTATTATTTAAACCAAGTTGATCAGGCTTAATCCAAATATATAACGTAACATACATGGATCAAAAGTACTGAAATAAACATAGCACTACTTAACCAACAAGGTTCATTACAACTTCAACTTATCATAGCTTAAAGAGTTTAGCTCATAATGAGCTGAGACGTAATAAAACAGAAAATATGGGAATAAATCAGAGTCATTATAAGCTTAGAAACAAGTCAAATCTGCAGAAAAACAGTAGACAGCAATGGAGGAAAAGAGTAATAATCTTTATCAAGTGAAGGAGGTTCTCCTCTATGTAATGTCTTGCATTCTGTTCAGCTAAGCTTCTGCTAACTCTGTTATGGCAGCTTTGATCTAGCTTACAATAGCTCCAAAAATGGAGGATGGAACGGTAAAAATGGTGAGAGGTAGAAGATGATGAGGTGGATGAAGGTGGCAACTGAAAAGATGCAGAGCCAATGTTTTCACCATTAACACTCTATTATTGGTGCAAAAGGAAAAATAAAAGATTTACATGAAGGATACATTATCACTCTATTAAAAATGTTAACGATAATAGAGTGATTAAGGAAAAATAAAAGGGTTTACATCCTCACATTCTTCTTATTGAGGTCTGCGTAGTTCTTGTTCTACATCTGGAGTTAAACAAGGCTCAGAATAGCCATTTAAATGATTCCCCCCACAAAATTCACAACGTAGAGGTTGAGGTTGGTTAGTTTAGTTGTGAGGTTGTGCATCTACCTCCCACATATAGGCATCTTTATTGTATATCTGGTTCCTTATCACAATATCAATTTTTATGATCTCTTCCACGTAAGTCACAACAAAGATATAGTGTTTGCGGCTCCACACAATAGCCATTTGCATGTCCTCCACAAAAATCACTTCTAAGATGTCGTCCTTGGATTGCCCTCTTTGCATCAAATACAAAGTCCTCCATGGTTTCACGTTGTGAGGAGAAAAAACAACCTGTCCATCTTTATGCTCTCCTCCACAAAAGTCATAGCAAAGTGATTGTGGTTTTGGTTCCATGGATAGATAGTGATTTGGAAATTAAAAGAAAATAAAATGTTCACAAACAAGAAAATAAAGGATCAAAATAGAAATCTCATAGGTTTGCTGATACTTGAAATAATAATCCTCAACAACATCGCCTAAGACTTGATAGGATCACACTAGGTGTATCATATCGTTGCAAGTAATAAATTCGGTTAAGTACCGGTTACCATTCTTAAGGATTGTGTGTCGAGAATCAACTCAATAATTCAATTACTATTTGAACGAAAATATAATATTGACCGTTGAGAAATAAAATTAAAGAAAGCAATTTAAAAAAATGACTAATTCAAGTGATGGTATATGCTGGGATTGGATTTCATATTTCAATTGAATTACCAAGTTTATGATTAATATAATTTTACTCTTCTATTTTGTTTATCATGTTCACTAATTAAAATCCCTAATTCTATTGGTGAATCCAAATGGGAAAAACATTAAGAGTGGGAACCCTTAAAGATAACGAGCACTCGATGACTATTCCTAGCATAAAGAATTGCAAGGTCTATAATCTCATAGCATAATCATATATATCAAACTCATTCAATATGTAATCAATAAATATTCTAAAGGATGGTCAAAACCAAAAAGACATGAAGAGCGGAGATATAAGCATGATAATAATCAAAATATCTAATTTTTCTATTCTTTTTGAAGGAGAAATTGCCATGTAGTCTTAAGGTTTTTTTTTCTTTAATTTGATGTTGATTAAGCATGACTCAATTGAGAAATTTTTTTTTTTTTTTGATGATTATGACTGAGTTGAGTTGCAATTTTAAACATAATAACTTGATTTAATTTTGATATTGATTGACATAGAGAGTCGAAGAAAGAGGAAGAGCAGCTAGTATACTACAAAAATAGCCACAGTTACCTGCTGCCAATTTTCGTGGGCCAAGATTGTAGGAAAATAGCGAGAGCCAAAGCCCCAGGAAATGACCCATCCCAAAGAAGCAACCCATTAGCAAGGGCCTTGGCCCACGGTACAGACTAACTTTATTAGCGAGGGCCATTACCATCAATACGCATGGTTGAAATTTGGGCCATTTGACACTGACACGATCCAGGAAATTTTGACCCCTTAGCGAGGGCTTAGACCCTCGGTAACCCGTTTATTCGCTATCGTGGGTTTAGGCCCTCAGTACTCCCCAAAGATTCCTCTCCTGCAATCCGCCGTCATTTTCTCTTTTCTTCCCTTCTTCTTCCTTCCCTCTCCATACTTCTCCATTCTTCTCCATTCCCTCTCCCTCTCTTCTCCATTAATGATCTAATCTCTTTCCTCACAGTAAGTGTTTTCCTGTCTCTCTCTCTATCTCTATCTCATGAAAAAATTACGTACACTAACATATATATATATATATTAACAGAATATTTATTATATATTTAGTTAGTAATTTATAAATTATATAAATATATTTATTGACATACTCTTAATATGTTTTTTTGTTGTGCAATTAATTTCTTTTTTTAATATATAATATTCTGAATATTTGCTATTATTAATATATTGATATGATTTTAGTAATATATTAATATATGTAGAATATTTTTTTATTATATTGGTTTTTTATTAAATAATATTTTTTTATTGAATTAGGAATAGAGAGTATACTTTAGGATAATCTTATATATGTTTTTAAATGTTTATATATTTGTTTTTTAATGAATATATGTTAGTTTTAAGTTGTATTATATTATTTTTAGTATTTAATATTTTTTTTGAGTAATAATATTTAATGTTATTATTATGCTAGGATTATGAAAAATACATGTTAGGAAAAATGTAGGTTATTTGTAATTAATATATGTTAATTTTAGATAATACATTTAGGATTTGAGATTAAATTAGTTTTTTCTTATGTTAATTGTTAATTGTTATTAGGATTATGGTAAATTATATGTTAGGAAAAATGTATGGTAGGGGAAATGTATATTAAGTTATAATAATAGATTAGTTAATTATAACAATATTTTTTATTGTTATAATTGATAGTACTGTATTAGCGCAATTTATTGTTCGTGTCTTTAATTTGAATACCGAAGAGTAACCTTAATTTTAATTCCCGTTTGAGGTTCAATATATATATATATATATATATTGAACCTTAAATTGTCCAAGTGAGACAGTTTGGGAAAAACTTTTTCTTTGTTTGTATAATGGTTGTTTCTTAATTTATCATTACATGTATTTGATGAAATTTTGGTCTGATTCACTTCTTTTTGTTCTCTGGGAGCATATTTGATTGCGTCATTCATCGCAATCATTTCATGTACTCAAAGACTAAAGGGAAATGTTACCGAAATTTTGTCAAGTATAGGTAAATGAGAAAATAAGAAGTAAATTTTTTACAAGTATTGAAAAAGTTTTTTCTTGAATGGGATAGGCTCACACCATTTAAAGAAAGAGAGCAGGTGTACGTAAGGCCGATGTTTTGTTCAAATTATCGTGTTTACCTATATCGATCTGTGTCTTTGTAATATGCGGAAAATGGATCGTAGTTGGATGTATGATAGGACTTTTCCTAGAAGAATGGGTTTGAAACGAGCTTTTGTAAAAGGAGATTTCTGCATTGAAGCGGGATTAGATGTCCATGCAAGAATTGCAAATGTCAAATATGTTAAGACTGGAAATGAAGTCAAATACGACTTGTATATGTATGGAATCATTGAAAAACATGGAAAAAATAAAAGAAAATAAGGAAAAAGAAATAAATGGATCAAATATCTTTTATCTCCGTAAATGACTTTCACTGTGTGTGGTCAGTAGGAATCAATTCCCTTTTGTCTGTTCTGCTAAATAAGATTAACAGACGAGATTCGACCGACACTTTTAACGGTTGAGATCGCACCCACTTGATTTATAAATAGAACCGTTCTACTCCATCCCTATTCGTAAACAATCATAATCCTAAACTCTTTCATCACTCAGTCCATTGCACTCACTCAGTCAACTCAGTTCTCTACGGAGTCAACCATGGCCATTGTGTATTACAATGGTATAATTACAACAATTATTGATGGCGTGAAGTTTAAATGTTATGATCTAAAACAAATGAGGATAAAGGAAGACATCACCATCGATGAATTGAAGCAAAAGATTCATCAAAAGATCAGAATTGGATCACGAAGGGTGGACGAGATCTATTATCGATACCTTATGTCCGTTTCATACGGGTGTGTTCAATATTTCGAGATGAAAGTTCTAAATGATGGCGACATAGAAAGGATATTCGCCGTATTCAGTGAACATGCTAGCTATGGCCCTATAGAGCTATATGACGTGTTGGTTAGATCGACCAACGAGATTCTTGACAACCTGCATTAACCTATAACCGTTGACGAGATCATTATCAAATTGCGTGAACAAGACTCATCGACTTGATCTAATGGCTTAGCCAAGTAATGCTTGTTTTGAAATCCCCCATGTAATTCGTTGTGTTTTTTAATATTATTGTTTATTTTGAAGCCCCCCATGTAATCTTGACACGACTGACTTGAGCGAACCAAATTAGTGCATCTTCACCTGTGTTGTGTCCACTGTAAGTGTCATAGGGGCTCCTCATGGCTATCACAGTTGTGTCGAGTCCTTCGACTTGAAGTAACTATGATATGTGGAGTTATAGGCTTTAATTCTATCAAATGTCATTCGTAACAGGATGATCATAATGGTAGTAACTAGGCATGCAATGAACCATGTTGATGGGTGTAAGTGATGTAAATAGAATTTGTGCCATCTACATAATAGGAACAATCTCTCGATAAAGTAGGACTTGAAAATATGTGTGGTCGCACTGAGATGGGCCAATATGAGATATTGGGCTCATTTCATGATTATGCATCTACTTGGAGATTAAGGAACATATGATTAGACATAACAAGGACGACATAGTTGTGCCTCGTATTTAATTAAGACACACAGACAAAGGGAAAAAGACTTTACAATAATTTTTGGTCACAGTAAGATAAAGTCGAATAAATGATCTTATCATAAAATGGGTAGCAATGATTGAACATGAACACAAGAAGAAGGTTGAATTGTGTTCAAAAATTTTTGAAAACTTAAGGCTAAAATCGAGTTCTTTTCAAAACATTTAACACCGAATGCAGGAAAAGTACCGGACGCTGAAATACAATTTGTGAAAACGTGTTTTTCTCGTAAAGCAAAAAAATAATTAAAGTAATAGAGAATAAGTGGACACAAAGATTTATACTAGTTCACCACCAACTGGTAGCTACGTCTAGTCCCTTCGTTCCTGAAGGATTTTTCACTGTAATCACACAAATTACAAAAACATTTAAGAGTATTCTTCTGTCACAAACTTGACAATACTCTTAACTTCTCAAAACGACTCAGTACGTTCGAGCCTTTGAGAGATCAGCCTATTACAAGGCTATACAAGTTTTACAAGGACGATTTGCGTACATAGAAATAACTCTCAACACGAGAGGATAAAAAATTTAAGCACAAAATATATAACTTTCTAAAAGAAAGAATAAGATGCTGAAGAATTGTTCACTGTCTGGTTTGCAGAGTGCTTGGCACAGAATCTTAGGTTGCTCACTTGAATTGTAATATTGCAACCTTCTTCAAAGGCATAGTTGGAGTATTTATAGGCAGCTTTAATATTACCGTTGTGAGGTAAATCAACTCCAATCATTGATTGAGGTAATTGAGGAAAATATCAACAATTTCCTTTCCATGGGAATATTCGAATAGTACACCTTTATTACCGTTTGTACTATTTTCTTTTACAATCATTTGCAGCCTGGCACAATTTAAAAAGTGTACGAACTTTGTCCTTTAGCTAAAGGCATCACCTTTAATTCTTCATACTATCAAATTGAGTGCACAATAAAATTTGAATTTACTGCAGAGATACTCTGAGATAGGGAGCAGAAAACCAAGCGTGCTTCACACGTGTTTTACTAAAGAACCAGATGTTTGGTAGACTGCATGAGATTGTCGCTTGTTTTGATTTCGTTCCACGTGTTGCAGTCTCTAAAAACCGGATGCTCGCTTGCAATCACAAACCAGATGCAAGGGTGGAACCGGATGCAAACTAGCTTTTAGCATACTAGTCTTCTTGTAAACTTCTTCTTCTTGCTTGAGTGATGTTTCCAATATAGATAGATTAACTCCTACACACTTCAAGACATATCAGAAGGTAAATTGTTCTCACATAGATATTTTGTTATCATCAAAATTATTGAGGGTCTAAACTTGTCAATCGTTTAGGTTCCAACAATAATGCATTCTTAGATGCTAATTTTTGCTTATGATATTTAATATTAGTTTGAATTTAATATTATGTTATTATTTAATATCATTTCCATTTTGATGGGAGCCTATAGGGTCACACGCATATAGTAACTAATTGGAGAAGAATAATTAGGTCAAATGATTTAATTAATTATTTAGATTGAGCTTGTAGTGTACAAGCCCGTTGTTTCTCTAAATATGTTACAAGCATTTATAGTCAATTTCTTTCTGTTATTCAGTTATTCAGTTAGTGGCCATATCTGTTATAACTGATTAGTGGCGGTTTAAGAGCTTCTAGGAAAAAGCTTATGAGTCACAGGTCTCTATATATTGTATAAGGGATCCTTTTGTGAGATAGATTTTAGAAAAAGGCAATCCATGTAAACTCTCTGCAACTTGTGAAAAAATGTTCAGAGAGGTTGAGAGATCTTTGATGTGTGAAAATAAAGTGAAAGTCTTAGGGATTATTGTAGTTGTTTCTCAACAGAAGGGATCAATGGGACTTTATTGTAATGGCATTGATATTGTATTATCTTCATAATGATTTAGTTGCTCCCTCCTTGCGGATGTAGGTCTCTTAAAGACCGAACCACGTAATTCCCTGGCGTTCATCTTCTTCCCTCTTCATCTCTTTATTCTGTTTTCAATTGATTGTTCTTGTTCTTTCTTGTTTTCTGTTTTGCTGCTTTGTTGTTTTCATTGATTGCAGGTTTAATCAACAACAATTGGCGCCATCTGTGGGAAGGCAACCATGGGAACAACCAAATTTGATATAGAGAAATTCTGTTGTTCAAATGACTTTGGCTTATGGCGGATCAAGATGCACGTTGTCTTAGTCCAATAAGGATAAAATGAAGCATTAAAGGTTGAAGCAACTCTCGTTGCAACAATGTCTGTCAATGAAAAGAAGGATCTAGTCGAGAAAACGAAAAGCGCCATAATCCTATGTCTTGGAGATAAAGCGCTCAGAGAAGTGGCAAGGGAACCAAATGTTGCAACACTATGGTTGAAGCTTGAATCACTCTACATGACAAAATCTGTGGCAAACCGACTCTTCTTGAAGCAACAACTGTTTTCTTTTAAAATGACTGAGGACAAATCAGTCATTGATCAGATTGCAGACTTCAACGAGATCTTGGATTATCTGGAGAATCTTGAAGTGGAATTAGAGGACGAAGATATGGCTCTAATGCTTCTAAGTGCTATACCAAGCTTCTATGAGCACTTAATGATGCAATTCTCTTTGGAAGGGACCAAACCATCTCACTTGAAGAAGTCCAAACCTTAATTACAACAAAAGAATTGCAGAAAAGGCAAGAGGTAAAGACTGAAAATAATGTTGACGACCTGAATGTAATGAGGGGAAGACCAGAGAAGAGAGGTCCTAAAGGGAACAAGCACATATCAAAATCTAAGAATCATTCACAAAGCAAGTTTAAGTGTTATCATTGCCACAAGAAAGGACACTACAAAAAGGACTGCCCAGAAAGGAAAAGATTGAAAGCATGCTCAAGATTCTAGTGATGCAACCATAGCAGATGCAGAATATGAATCTATAGATTGATTGGTTGTTTGTAATTCAGAAATTGAAAAGGATTGGGTTATGGACTCGGAATGCACCTTTCATATGTGTCCAAGAAAGGACTATTTTGATTCAATAGACCTAAGAGAAGGTATAGTTATGATGCTGGGAAATAACAAGCCATGCAAATTTCAAGGTAAGTTAAAGATGTTTAATGGTTAAGAAACTCTTTTGTCAAGTGTAAGGTGTGTCCCTGCACTCAAAAGAAATTTAATATCTATCAGTATGTTTGATAGCTTAGGGCATCTACACTTTTTGAACATGGGATAATGAAAAGCATTGATAATGACATAGTTGATGCTAAAGGAATTAAAAGGAATTGATTGTATATTTTGGAAGGCTCCATTGTCGTTGCACAAGCTATTGTAGCCAGTTTAAATATGCATGATATAACTAGACTGTGGCACATGAGGTTAAGACATGTAAGTGAAAGAGGCTTAATTGAATTAGCAAAACAGAACCTGTTAAATGGTGATAAAATAGACAAACTCACCTTAGAAATGTGGCTCTACGGGTTTTTCTTTATTCCCCTTCTAGGTTGGACCTTGGGTTCTTCTCCTTCCCTCTACTATGGAGCTTTATCATCTTCTCCCTCCTTCTTCTTCATGCCATCTTCCTTCAATCTTCCAAGGTAACATGAACCCTAGCTTGCTTCAAGGTGTGAAAACCTAGCCTCTTGTTCCCCTTTCTCTTCCTTTAGCATGCCACCCCATCTTCTTCAATCTTCCATTTTTGCTCTTTTTCTTCCTCTTCTCCTCCTCCTTCTCTCTTTTTTCTCTTTCTTCTTTTCCTCTTTTCTTTATCCTCCATCTTTTTTCTACAGTTTCTTCCTCCCCCTTATTTCTCTTCTTTTCTATTTCTTTTTTTTCTAAATTCTGCTTACTAGTTACACCCCTTGTATTACTACCGTTAAAAAATTTAAACATTTTTTCCTATTAATCTTACTAATAAAACTTCTTCTATTTTCTCTTCATTTCATTAATAAACACACACACACACACACACTTGATGGGTGCTATGCTCAGATTAGAGGTCTGAGTAGCCTTCTAAACTATGAAGCCCGGATATTCCAAAACAGCAAACGTATTCGTGTCGTACCCGTATCGCATACCGATACTCCTCGGATATTTCCCGATACGTGTCTCAAAAGTATTCTTTTTATCTTTTATTTTTTTAAAATTTTTATTGTTGATGATACTTTTCGATACTCCTTGGATACTTCTTGAGTCCCGTATCCCAGCGACAGATCCATTTCTTTCAATCCCGATGGCAGTTCTGGTCTCTCCATCCTGTCGGCGATTTTGGGTCTCTCCATCTCTAGTTTTCTTCTTCAACAAAAGCAGTATTGTAGGGTCTTTTTTCACTCTCACAAAAATATTGTTCTGGTGCTCAGATGTTGTATGTCTTGTTTATTCTCACCTATTGTATTGTACTGTTTGTAAAAAAAAAATATAAAATAGTTGGGAAGAGGGTTCAAGTTATGGGTCTAGCACTATTGGTCTAATGTCTCTTTTCCAACATGTATTCTGTCTGTATATAAGTTTTTATGTAAAATTTTGTTAACGTATCGAGACCGTATCATATCCTGAATTTAAAAAAATTCTCGTATCCCCGTATCCGTGTCATATCGTACCCGTATCGTATTACGTGCCGGGCTTCATAGCTTCTAAAGAAGAGACTAAAAATTTCCTCCCATATAAAAATTTCACTTACATGTCATACAACGCCTATTTCATATAAATATGGCTGAGCAGCACACCTCAGCAAAACCACTAACAAACACCTAGAAGAGATGAGTCATACCCTATTTTATTAGCAAGGAAGTCCTATTAATAAAAGACTAAGATACTGTTAATAACAGTATTCTGAAGACCGGACCGACCCATTCGACCGGTTCAACCGGGAATCAGTCAGGTGTCTGGTCCATCCTCTTAGGAAAACCGACAGGAACCAGTCAAACTAGCTTAAAACCTATGAAAACTGGTGGTATGAAACCGGGTTAAACCGGTCTTTTTATCTTTTTTAGTTTTTTTTCCTTCAAATATTTAGTTTTAAATTGAAAAAAAATGTTTTAGCCGAGTAGAAGTCTAATGACAAATTATAAAAATATATATACATAGGTTTTTATTATTTTCCTTTTTTATTAATCTTTTATCTAATGAAATATATATAATGATTATTTTATTTTAATTTAAAATTTGATTATATCTTAAGTGTATAACTTAATATAATATATAATATTAAAAATATATATTTAATTATTACCGGTTCGACCATGGTTCAACCACGGTTGAACCTTTAACTAATGCCTTTACTGGTTGGCTGGCTGATGGATTTTTTGGGCCTTGCAGCAACATGTAAGTTTAGCTTCTTTTAATTGTTGGGTTCGAATCTTGGACCGTGTCACATAAACTTATCAATGCAGCTAATGCATGTATGCGGCTAATGGAGCTCACATGATGATAACATTAATTGTCTCGCTCTTTGAGTTTAGCTGTGCTTAACCAAAATAATCAACTATCTATATGATTATATAAAGAGAATGGGTTGGTAATTACTTTTTTTGTGTACTACTTTTTTTTCGATTTTACCCTTTTAACTATTGATACACTATTATATTGTTAATTACACGGTTATTACACAGTTAAGTAAAGAATAACCCCAACTATCCACAAAAACTAAAAATTTCTTGCTTTGAAACCCAACCGGCCCATTGCAATAATGTTATGTCATTTATTAAAAAATGTAAACAAAATAAATAAAATGAGGAAGAAAATTAAATTTAAAACAACGTTGTACAACAAATTATAACGTTAAACATTAAAACGCGATAAAATAATACATACTGTAATGCAGTAGAAATGCGGAAAGACGGGCACGGAAGTGCCCGTCTTGCCGCTAGTATTATATAAAATGGAGTTTTGTCATGTAGGATCATACCACGTGTCAAAACCTGGTCATTCCAATTCCCGCCAAAATGGAACTTTTATTTTATTTTAATTTAATTTATTTATATTTTTTGATTGATTCATTAATTACTAATTAGAATGCATTAATAAATCAGATTTGTAATCCTATTTTGATTTGATCCGTTAATTGATATCATCCATGTTTGCTGTCCTTAAATACCTATTACAAAATATCTTGGAAAAAATTTATTCACATAATGTGTTAATTGAACGGGAACTTTCAGACATTATATTAAAAAAATTCTTTTTTAAACCACAGTCGACAATAAATCATAAAATAACAATTATATAAAAGCCACAAATGTAATAAAAAAATAGAAAACATATTTGATTCCCCTTCTCTAAATTTCTTTCGTACTTGAAACCAAAATTTATTATCTATTATATATATATTAAAGGGAGATATTGCCACATAATTTTCACGTAGAAAATTCCACGTGTTATCTCCTCATACTTTTAATTTCCCGCCCATTCCACAATCTTAAATTATTTTTAATTCTTTATTTTTTTATTTATTATCTCCAACTATGATTATATAATCAGATCTCAAACATTGATACATATGTATGTGTGTGTGTGTCTATATATATATATATATGTATGTATGTATGTATATTAACTCATTAACCATACATATCTATTAAATAACTCAACCATATTTTTAAAAAAAATTAACTCATTAAGAATACAAATATGACAATTAAGGTTAATTTCCCACAATCAAAATTCGAGTGTCAAATGGATGCATTCGTTAAATGGTTTAATCAATTAAATCAATTAAAATTTTATATTGACACTTCAACGTTGTTAGGTGGTAATTATATTGTCTTTAGTGACTTTTTATTTCTCAAATAGTATATGTTTCTAGTATTATAAATCAAGTATATGGTGATTGATAATTTATAGTATAATAATGGAGATTGATTTATAATGGTGATTGATTTATTCAATAGTATATGTTTCGAGTATTATAAATCAATATATTATTTTAATATCAATATCATTACAAAATATCAATTAATAAATGTTAGCAAAATTATGAATATCTTCTCTTAAATGATTTTTCGATTATGAATTAGTGTAATCAATCAGCATTTATTATTATTTTAACATATAAATTTGGCAGCTTTTAATTTGACATTCACTATCAATCATATAATTCATAATAAATTTGAGTTCCAATTTTAAATTTGAATTTAAATTAAATTAAATTCAAATTAACTAAAGAATCATACGATTGCTATTGTTTGTCTTTATTTTCTCTTTTTAAAAAAAGCAATTGCTGCCCTGTTTTTCTTTTATTTTTGTATTTTTTTTATTCAATTTTGATGTGGGAATAAATACGAGCAACATGAATTCGACCATTTAGTTTTTATTATTAATTCATACTATAAATTCACAATAAATCATATTACTATTTGTTATTATATTAGAAACCTATCTATATTTTTTTTTGAAATTATTTTTGACTACTTATTTTTTACATGACTAGATAATTCTCAAATCTCACCCGTGAATCGCACGTGTTAATACACTAGTGTTTAATAACAACGAAGATGATGATGAGAATGATGACGACTAGGCCCCTTGCGACATGTTCGTGGGTTCGAATCCCCACTAATTTTCTTAGGGTGAGGCAAATATAATTACGTAAGTGCTCAAAGAGTTCAAAGGTCTTCCCTGCTTTGGACTGGGGCGCCATCCCCTCACCCTAAAAAAATTTCAATAAAAAAAAGAATGTTGACGACTAGTGTTTACTACCTCCGGTCCTGTATATAAGAAACATATGACAAAATTACAAAGATCAATGAGGTGTATTGGAATGAGTAAGTCTCAATTAATGATGTCATATTTTTAATTTTTTTTCAAAATTATCCCTTGTAATAAATGAGAAAGAGAAAGATAATTAATAGCATGTTGGTAAATATTGTAAATTGGTCCCATGGTAAATAAGGACAAATATGAAAAGGTGCAATTAATGTAGTTGAAAATGAAGATTTGTTTCTTATATTTAGGACCAAGAAAAAGATTTCATTTGTTTCTTATAAATAGGACCAGAGGTAATATTGAATAATGTTTAAACATTATAATCAATAATGTTGGATAATGTTTATTTAATAAACATTCTCATCATCATCCTGCGTGATTACAGTGTTTTGTTTTTTGGTACACAAGTACAGTGTTTATTAAAAACGACGTAAACACTGGTCATCATCTTCGTTGTTTATTGAATAATGTTTAAACCCTATAATATGCAAGTGTTGCGTGATTATAGTGTTTATTGAATATCATGTTAGTGATAATTGTGGTGGAGATGTTGCAACTAATAAGAACAAACAACATAAATGATAAATTCAAATAAAGATGAAGATGCTGTAAAACAAAGAACAAAGAAAAAGATGAATGATCATTGCACAAGACTTCAAGACGTGTGTAAACACTAGGCTTTAGGTTCGATTCGCCTCCACCAATCCTTTTAGATTGGATGCCAATAGTTGAACAGCGAATCCCTTTCAGGATATAATGGAGTTCCCTTGATATAGTTTGCACACCCACACCAAACATATCGTCAATGGAAGTTTACAGAACAATAGTTTTCTTAACTCTCTCTACGCACAAGGAAGAAAGAAAATAATTTGGAGTGGTAAAGACTTAGCAAATTCAAGTCACAAATCTATATGCAAAGCGCCTCTATTTATACAGAAACTCATGCCACTTGGTGAAGCGAAAAAACATTTTATGTATTGAAAGAAGGAATGTGACCTTTAATTTCATGCATGTATCTTTTCATGTATAGACAGATACGCTCATGATAGAATACACCTCTTAGAAAAAAATTTAATCTCATAAAGAGACACATTTTCTCTTTGGTGCTCTTAGACTTTCATATTCTGAAAATTCCTCACATATCATCATTTAAAAACTTAAGATAAATTAAGATAATAATAAACAAGCTATCAAAACTCACGTTGAACTTATTTTGATTAAGCTTTTAATTGATTGATTGTGCGCAGTAGTCATGTACTCATACAAAAATTATTCAACTGATCATGACAACCATTTTGTAGGGTATTGAGCTTTCTCAACGAATAGAATTTAAGTTGTTAATTAAAAACAAATACCAACTGCTTGTTCATATGATGTAATTAAACTTTTATAAATGTGTGTTTGGTAAGACAATAATTCAATTAGATTATTGCTTATTTTGACTATCTTATGAATTTATTTCCGGAGAATAAAGTAGGGATGACAAAGTCATCCATTTATCCATCATCCATCCAACCAATCCATAAAAAAATCTATCCAATCCATCCATTACAAATAAAAAAACTAAATAGATTGGATCCAATCTATTCATTTAATTTAATGGATGGTTAGTGATACATCCACTAATTTTCTAAATTAATTGGATTACACTAGTGTGACAAATAGATGGAGTGGATAATTTTTTAAATTGATCATAAAATATATTTTTAATCATAAAAAATATTTTAATTACAAAAAAAATATTTTTAATCATACAAAAATATTTTACTCTCTCTCTTATCTCTCCCTCTCCCTCCTCTCTCTCCCTCCCCTCTCTCCCTCCTGTGGCTTCTTCACATATCCGAATTCTCTCTCTCTGAAACTTTCTCCCTCCTCGGCGCTCTGTTTTTCTCTGAAAATCCATTTTTCTCGTTTCTTGTGTATCTGTTGATTCTGCTCTAATTCTATCCAATTATATGACACGGTGGGTTTTTTTTTTCCTCTCAATTTTTCTTTCAAAATCTTCATCGTTCGGTTTCTTCAATTTCCAATTCTTCGTGTTTCTTTCGTTGCCTCTAGTTCGTAGTAGGTAAGCAAACTGAAAAGCAGCTTGAAGTATGTTATGTTTTTTTTTTTCCCTTCTATTATGATCGGATATGTTAAAACCCCACACACACTATAATATAAACAGCTTTCATTTCAAAAAAATCCCAAAACAAAATTATGAGAAATAACCATTTATTTTAAAATTAGCTAGGCTGCATAACTTCTTCAACAATGTCTTCAACAGCGTCTTCGTCCTGTTTTAGACACAATTATTATATTATCATGCAAACTTTTTTTAAGAAATTGAATTGATAGTAAAAAAAAAAAAATCAAGAGAGAGAGAGAGGAGAGGGAGGAGAGAGACGAGAGAGAGGGGTGGGAGAGAGGAGAGAGAGGAGAAAGGGGAGAGAGAGGGAGAGGGGAGGGAGAGGTGGGAGAGAGTAGAGAGATACAGGAGAGAGGAGGAGAGAGATATGGGGAGAGAAAGGGATTTGGATCCTCTCCCACAACTCTATCTCTCAATCTCTCTACAAAAATACTTCCCAACCATTAGATTAATCAAATGGTAGGAGATTAAAAGTGAATATATATATATATATATATATATATATATATATATATATATATATATATATATATATATATATAATGCCGCATTCATTATCCGCCAAAATCTCTCGTCAAAAAAAAATTATCCACCAAAATCAGAATTTCACGCCGTCAATTGCTCAACTGTTTCAGTTCACGCAGAGTCACACTCTCTCACTCTTCTAAAACTTGTTTCTCAAAAATGAAAAACGTTGATGCACCATCAAATTAAATGAATAAAAACTTTTCTCAAAAGACAAAAGAAATTATCCATCTAATCTAGTTAATTACATGGCAATATCATAATGGGTTTACTGATATTATGGTTGTGGTCAATTTCATATCCACGAGTACAAAGTGCTTGCCTTTCAGCCTCTATGCGCATTCACAAACACAAATCAATCCCATAATATGACAATTGATGTTGTTTAGTAATTAATAAAATGTTGTTGCCGATGAAGAGCAATTTTTGTAGGATCTGATCTCCTCTCATAGTTGTTTGTTCTCGTCGTGTCTCGTCGTTGCCGTTCCCTCTGCTCTCGTCTTCGTCGTTGTCGTTGTCGTTTGCTCTCACCTTGGTCGTTTGCTCTCGTCGGTCATCTGTAGTCAACCCTGTTGATTTTGAGAGAGAGAGAGAGAGAGACCTTTTTTTGAGAGAGAGAGAACTTGCCCTTTTTGTTTTTAAATTTTTTAATCTCCAACCGTTTGATTGATCGAATGGTTGGAATGTATTTTTGTAGAGAGATTGAGAGATAGGGTTGTGGGAGAAGATCCAAATCCGAGAGAAAGAGAGAGGAGAGAGGAGAGTAAAATACTTTTTTATGATTAAAAATATTTTTTTTTGTAATTAAAATATTTTTTAATACTAAAAATATATTTTATGATTGAAAATATTTTTTTTGTAATTAAAATATTTTTTATGTTTAAAAATATTTTTTTGTGTTTAAAAATATTTTTTATGGATGGATTGGATATCCATTCATAAAAAAATTGTTAATGGATGGATTGGATTGTTTTTCTTAAATGGATGATGGATGAATTGAATTTTCTTAATAAAATTTTAGTGGATGGTAAATGGATAAATGAATTTTTTCAATCTATCTATTAGGATCTATTCAAAAAATTATCCAATCTATTTATTTTGCCACCCCTAGAATAAAGGCGTTTGTTAAACAAATTTACTAAATTAGCTTATAATGATTTTTGAAACGCCATTTAAAGTGAGATTTGAACTAGAAGTTTATGACTTAATATTTGTTGCTCCAGTTGTTATTTTTATTATTTTTAATAAAATTTCCCCTTTACTACTCTTACTTTTTATATAACCTTAACCATTCACTCTCGTGTTTTATTTTGTTTATTATGGTGGGATTCTATTTCTTAATAGTGATTGTGATCGCAAAATCAAAATTTTATAGGTATTTACAACTTACTGCAATTGTAATTCCCTCCGAATTAAATGTATTTATTTGTCAATATTTTCTCCAATCTATTATTTATTATTCTATACAACAAACTTAACTACTTTAAAGATAGGTGGTAAAAACTTATTCATCTATTTTCCCTCAAAATATCATTTTCCCACAAAAAACTTAACTGCACACAAAAAACTTAACTACATTGTAGGTTCTGTTTTTCTTTACCACATGTGATGAGCACGAATTCTCTCGACTAGTTTTTAATTAAGATTGGACCACAATTTAAAATATTCGGTTAATCTAACTTATGATTTCCACAGGCTGGTAACCTCTCTCAATAGACTCTTTCACTGCATCCAAAACTATCTGAGTCTTCCTACTCACAACTGGCCATGCCTTCTCAGGCTTCATTTCACAACACTTCACCTTTAGAACTAAATCAGCAAACTCCTTAACCATCCAAACATCTTGAGAAAACTCAGTCTCCACAACATGTTCATTCGGCTTTGGACACCACCTTCCTTGTTCAATCTTCCCATAATCCATCTCTGAAGCCTCTAAAAAAGTGCCATACCCAAAACTCTCTTCAAATGGAAGAGTTAAGTCATGGAGGCGAATACACCCTTTTGTTCCCAAAACTGTTACATCAAAGGTTATGTAGCTTAAGAAAGAGCAGTGGAAGGTTGCTGATTTTCCGTCTTCCCAGTGTAAAGAAGAACCACATGAGATTATTACACCTTCTTCATTGAGTGTGGCTTCGGGGAATGCAAGCACTGATTTCGGAAGTTCGTAGTTCATTGCCCATAAGATTGCTCCGATGCTGTACCAACCAATGTCACCAAGAGCACCTAGACCGTCTAAATCTGGTTTCACTCTGATGCTGTTTTTGAGAAACTCAGGGCCTGGGTTGTATGTGATGCAACTGTGTATCTAACGAAGAACACACACACAAAAAAAAAGATATTAACTCTTATATTGTAGATATCTGTAAAATATATAAAAAATTGTAGATATCTGTAAAATTATATAATGACTGGAACATAATAGATCCTTACAGACCAAAAAAAAGAGACCATGATAGATCCTTTTTCTAATTCTCACTGTGGTAAACTACAAGCCTTAGTTTGTTTACAAAAATTAAGGTGGTGGGACTCAAGATTTGGAACTATTATTATATTGATTGGGGGTGGGGGTGTGTGGGTAAAGCTGTCCGTTTAGTGAACCATCCACAAACAAGTATATATATCGTTGACTAAAACACAAAAATCAGATATTATGTGTCTATGTCTTCCAGGACAAGAAGAAAGCTCAAAGAAATTAAATATCAAATATAAGTGAGTTTAATTTATATGCAGTGTCGATGTAAAAATATTTTACACATACATCTAATGAGGTGATATCACATCGTTTAATGAGTTTAAAAACACATAACTTGTCATAGTCATTAAATAATGTGGCAACACATCATAGGATGTATGTGTAAAATATTTTTACACTGACGGTACATATAAATTAAATTCAATATACATATTAGAACTGAAAAGGAAAAACAAAAAAAGAATCCATCCATATGTCATGCAAAAACTTTCTGATAATTGGTTTGGTCACATTCCTATGCTTGGTTTGGTTTTAATTAATGTGGTTTTTTTTTTTTCCTATCGTGGTTCAGTGGGAAAGAAATTTAAAAAAGGAAAAAGATACATTGACACCCAAATACCCACCCAACACCACGAGAGAGATAGAAATAAAGAGAGAAAAGTGATGAGAAGTGATGAATGAGATAGATAATATAAAAGAGAGAGATAAGAAGAGAGTCGGGTGTTAGAGGAGTGTAAGAAAAATGTGGGTGTTCATGTATCATCACCCTTTAAAAAATTGCTGGTCATTTTTTGGTTTGCTATGAACATGTTGATTTAATTTGTATCACGATTGAACTTGATCAGAATACATTCATGGTTTTGTTTTTCCTCTAGAACTAGAACTAGAATAAGGGGGTGTTCTAGTTCTACTTAAGATTATTGGTAATCGCGCCTTTTAGAGTGTTTGGCATTTTGTGTTTGATAAATAAATAAAAATTCTTGACCCATATAAAATGCTACATACCCGGGACAACATTTTCATATTTATATATATTTTTTGCATGAGAGTATTTTTTTGGTGAAGCTTGTATAAGAATATTTAAAACATATAAAAATACCCATAATTTCTTGACGCGTTGAAAACCACGCCTTTCTCACCATATATACATAGTTCTATATATTTGGAATGATGCCAGGCTTTAGTTACCAATAAAAAACTACATCAGGTACTATCTTATTCATTCAAAATATAAAATTGTTGTCACGTGTGAATTAGGGAACAAATTTATAATCGGCATTCTTATCGATCTGCCAAAGCTCGATGCTATCATGTCTAGTAAAGTTCTGCCAAACTTTTGACGACAAAAGGAAATTTCTACCTTGTCGATATTTGTTAGCTAGACAATTAAATATCATCAGTTCATAAATATAGTTGTGTTGGTCATATCCTAGACAAATTAAAGGCAAAAAGGAAAACACCAAACGTGTGTATAAAATTTGAAATATTTTAAAAAGTTGAATACATGACCATAAAAATAAGAAATAAAGTTTTTTTTTTTGACAAAAAAATTGAATCGGTTAAGTGAAATTATGAGGAGATAAGGACAGTAGATGTAGAAAATCACAAGATTTATTGTCTTTTATTTAATGGTGATTTTAAAACGGTCAAAATAAGAAATAAAACTATATAGGATAATTAACAAGAACAAAACTTACATTTTGTCAACAAAAAAAAAAAAACAAAACTTACAAAAGTTCTAATGGTCAAACTCATTATGTGCTAGACACAAAAAAAAAAAAAAACAGTTTTTTTTAAAAGATATAACTTTTCAGTTTTTTAATGCATTTGTTGTGGCAATTTTAATAGTTGTATTATATTTTTAGAGAGGAATATAACCAACTTGACATAAGACAATGAACCTAAGTTTTGTTTAATTAACAACTGAAATCTTATTAAGAATCTGTTTAGTATGAAAAATATTTTCTATTTTAATTTTTTATTACAAACTGGAATCTTATACAGAAATTACTGAAAATATTTTTTTTTGTTTTCACCTTTTCCTACATAAATCTTCAAAAATAAATATAATATATATAAATAAAGGGGCAATTTATAATTTAGAAAAAGTTAAAGAAAATATATAGAATAAGTTTCTCAAACCAATGAGGTTTTGTATTTCATAATTTACATTCGGCGCATAAAGTATAAACAAACCCAAATTTAGTGAATTTTCAAACCATTTAATATAAATTCTACGTTTTAAAGACAAATATTACAAATAAAAACTAAAGATATATTTAATTAAAAAATAGTTACAAAATACTATATAATTTCTTTTACGTTATTTGTTTACGTTTGACTCTATAACGCCATACCCCCGCAGACTTTTCCTTTCTTAAATAGTAACGTAATATTTTTGCCACATATGGTTTACCTAACTAAAATGCTATACTTTTATTTTTGGAAGAAATTAGATCTGTTGTTCTCCCTGAAATAAAAAGGATATATAGAAATGGAGCGGTGAAGCCAATTTCAATCTTTGTGCATGTTTACTTTGTATTTTTTTTTATATATACAGAAATTTACTTTATCTTTTATTCTTCATTTTAATCGATATATCATCGATTCCTGACTCCTGTTCAGGTTTTCAATAACTCGATACAATTTCAAAATCATTCATCTAATTACTGGCCTTCTTGTGTATGAGCTGGATGTATTCAGCTTTCTTCTTTGATTTCGTTTTCAGTTTTTCTGAAGAAACATAGGTTAATTTATGAGTAATTTTATTTAATCCGCAAAAAAAAAAAATGTTTGTGTTACTAAGTTGGGTTGTATTTATGTGTTCTCGTGCATGTATTCATCACACAAGAAATCAAACAAAAATGATCAACGGTGATCCAACACATATCAATTGATTAAGACATACCAATTTGAGTTGACCAAAACGGTGCGCATCAGACAAAGCCTCCTTCATTTTGGCGGTTCTAGGGTGGTGCACCCACATGGTTCCATCCATGAACTGCACCCCATTAGCCTCACAAGCCTCAAGAATCCGGTCAAGTTCCGCCACGTTCATCGCCACCGGCTTCTCCAATAGCACATGCTTCTTCCTCTCGGCGGCCCTCACCGCCCATGTCACGTGCAAGGTCGTCGGAATAGGGATATACACGGCGTCCACCTGATCGTCATCAACAACAGCCTCATAGCTCCCATAAATCTTAACTGCCGGCGGCAACCCGTGCTCCGCCGCAAACGCGGTTGCCTTCTCTAGGGAGCGGCTTCCTATGGCTATGAGAGTGGCGTTTGGTGCTGTGCTTATGGCTTTGCAGAGCTTGATGGAGATTTGAGCACATCCAAGAATTCCAAAACGCACTGCCGTTTCATCAGCCATATTTGAGGGAAATGATGGTGATTATTGTGAGTTCTTAGAGGTGTGTGGACTAAATGAGAATGATTTATAAGATTAGTTGTATATATGGTTTTAAAATATCATTAGTTTAACATTACATAATTGTAGTGGGGTGGATCCCTAGATGTTATTGTATAACAATATGACCCAAGAAACTGCGGTTATTTTTTATTTCTATTTTTATAATATGTCACATTTCTTTTGCATGTCTTCAGGAGAAAAGGAATCGCATAATTTAATTTATGTATTATTGCTGTTTCTTAAATAATTGAGCCTGCTTTTAAGGTACATTATTATATTATTATTATATTTTCCATAATTTGTTTCATTAGTTGTCTTTTTCGGTTTATTTTGCGAAATAGAGACCAATTATTGCAATAAATTAGTGTGCTTGATTTAGTGGAAATTAAGAATGTTAAACAGTTGACTATCAGATAGTTAATTTTTCTCGAATTTTTTAATGGCAAAGCCTTCTAGATGGAATAAATTTTTAAAAGAATTAAGCACATTATTTTGTTTGCGATTACGTGGTGGATGTGGATTTTGAGGAATAAATTAGTGTTTCAAAGAGCTATGGCTGATTATATGGTTGTAATCTCTCAAATTAAAGTATTATCACGGGGTGGTTCTGTATTTGGGAGGATAGAAATTATAGGAGGACATTTTCTGATTAGTGTATTAACCCAACGGGTGCTTAATGTTGGAATTAAGTCCCACATCAGTGAGAACTTAATTTGGGTGCTCCCTTGGAGCCTATATAAGGAGGCCCAAGTGAGATTTTTATATCATCCCAAATATTTCTCTTTTTCCTTTTTTATTATTTCTTATACTCAACAAGAGTATTGTGAGAGTATTTGTGAGGTATTTTGTGAGAGGTATTCTTGTAATATTTTCCCACATAGTGAAATTCTTCTGGTCTTGCCCCGTGGTTTTTCCCTTATTTGTTGAGGGTTTTCCACGTAAATTTTGTGTGTTCATTTCTTTATTTTTCGTCTCTTATTTTAGTTGTGTGACACAATTCCGATAGTCTGGTACCTAACAAAGGGTATCGAGCTCCAAGGTTGGTGATACTATTCCACAAGGCCACTTTAGGAAGGTGTTGGTTCTTAGTATGCTCTGTGGTTGCAAAGATTGTCCGATCTCGCCACATCGTAAAAGAATTGTTACCTAAATAGTGTGGTAGTGTAAAAGTGTATGTCTAGTAAAGTTACGCTAAGGAAAGACAAGGTTTTTGGCACGCTTAGCGACACCTCTCTTTCCCCGTGAACTTACTTGGTGCACTCTTTACTGCCATAACTTTTTCTGTATATAGTACTATTCACGCACACGGTTACTATTCACACGTGTGGTTGTATACTTTACAAAGAATTGTTAACATATACCTGGATTTGTTCTCGTATACGGGATAATGCATAATATCGTTTCACGATAATCTTTGTGCTATTCACGGTGAAATAGTGTAATCCGGTTCGGTTCGTGTACAACCATGGCAGCAAAATTTGAGATAGAGAAGTTCAATGGGAGTAATTTCTCCCTGTGGAAATTGAAGGTAGCGGCAGTTCTAAGGAAGGATAATTGCTTTGAAGCAATTGAAGGTAGACCCACAGATATGACTGATGAAAAGTGGAAAGAGAAGGATGACAATGCTGTTGCCAATTTGCACCTAGCAATGGCGGATTCAGTTTTGTCAAGTGTTGCAGAAAAAAAGACTGCAAGGGAGATTTGGGATGTACTTAACAAATTGTACGAGGTTAAGTCACTTCACACAAGAATATTCTTGAAGAGGAAACTCTACACTCTTCGAATGAGTGAATCCACATTAATGACGGATCACATTAACACCCTGAACATGCTATTGGCTCAGCTCACAACATCTGATTTCAAAATAGCGTAAAAATGAACGTGCGTAACTTTTACTTGAGTTTACCAGATTCAGATGATCAACTCATCATCAACATTACAAACAACAATGTTGCCGACACTCTTCACTTTGATGATGTTGCCGGCAATCCTTGAAGAAGAATCCAGCGCAAGAATAAGGAGGAAATGTCGAAAGTTCAAGCAAGCGTAAGCTTTAACGATGACGAGAGGCGATCAATGTAACGTGGCCCCAGTGGGAGCCAAGATCGTGGTAGATCAAAATCTCGAAGAAGAAAGAATCTCAAATGCTACAACTGGGGCATGAGAGGGCACTTGAAGAAGGAGTGTTGGAACAAGAAGAATGGAGAGAAGACCTCAGAAGCATCAACCTCGCAAGGTTGTGTTGCAAGTACCTCAGATGATGGAGAAATCCTGTATAGCGGAGCAACAAGTTCTAAAGGTGGAAGGAAACTCAATGATGTCTGGATAGTGGATTCAGGTGCGACATGGCACATGACTTCACACCGAGATTGGTTTTGTACTTATGAGCCTATCTCGGTAGGATCCGTGTTTATGGGAAATGATCACGCCTTAGAAATCGTTGGAATCGGTACTGTCAGAATAAAGATGCAAGATGGTACTGTTCGCAAGATACAAGGGGTACGACATGTGAAGGGCTTGAAAAGGAATCTATTGTCCACAGGGCAATTGGATGACCTCGGGTGCAAGATCCATATTAAAGGTGGAGTCTTGAAAGTAGTGAAGGGCAACCTTGTGGTGATGAAAGCAGAAAAGATCACAAGCAATCTATACATGCTTTTGGGAGATACGTTGCAAGAGGCGGATGCATCAGTTGCATCAGCGAGCCATGAAGAATCAACGATGATGTTGGATCGCAGGCTAGGCCATATGTCAGAACGTGGCTTGAAAGTTTTTGCGGAACGCAATCTCTTACCCGGGCTCAAGACGATAACTTTATCCTTCTGTGAGCACTGTGTGACAAGTAAGCAGCATAGATTGAAATTTGCAAAAGTAACTACCAGAAGCAAACGCATACTAGACTTGATACATTCTGATGTGTGGGAGTCGCCGGAAACATCCATGGGGGGAGCAAAGTATTTTGTATCATTCATTGATGACTACTCCAGGAGATTGTGGGTGTACCCAATCAAGAAGAAGTCATATGTGTTTCCAGTATTCAAGGAGTTCAAAGCACAAGTAGAACTTGAAACTGGGAAGAAAATCAAGTGCTTGAGGACAGACAATGGAGGAGAATATGTAGATGGTAACTTTCTATCATTCTGCAAGCAAGAGGGTATTACGAGACAATTCACTGTTGCACATACACGTCAGCAGAATGGTGTAGCAGAACGGATGAACAGGACTCTCCTAGAAAGAACAAGAGCTATGCTGAGAACAGCAGGATTGGCCAAATCTTTTTGGGCAGAAGCAGTCAAAACTCCCTGTTACGTGATAAATCGATCGCCATCAACAACGATTGGTTTGAAGTCACCAATGGAGATGTGGAAAGGAAAGCCGGTAGATTATTCTTCTTTACATGTGTTCGGATGTCCTGCGTACGTAATGTACAACTCCCAAGAAAGAACAAAGTTGGATCCAAAATCCAAAAAATGTATATTCTTGGGTTATGCTGACAATGTCAAGGGGTATCGCTTGTGGGACCCCACTGCCCGCAAGCTTGTTGTTAGCAGAGATGTGGTCTTTGTAGAAAATGAATTACAAAGTGAACAGAAAAATGACAGCACTTCTAAAGAGATTTCTATACTGCAGTTGGAGAGAAAGACTCAAGAAGATGATTCTTCCGGGCGTAACCGTAACACATAGAACAAGAACCAGATGAGGTCAATGATGAAGAAGTTCGACGATCAACACGCCGATAACGGCACCATCGCGGGCACTCGGACTATGTTATGGCTCGCCATGATGCATACCGCCTTTTGACCGAAGAAGGTGAACCATCAGCCTTTCAAGAAGCGTTGAACAGTTCAGATGCTTCTCAATGGATGACAGCAAGCAATGGGGGAAGAAATGGAAGCCCTACATAGAAATAAGACTTGGGAACTTGTTGAACTTCCAAAGGGCCTGAAAGCCATCTGAACAAATGGGTGTTCAAAATCAAACGAGACGGCAATGATCAAGTGGAACGGTATCGTGCCGCACTTGTAGTCAAAGGTTATGCTCGTAAAGAAGGGATAGATTTTGACGAGATATTTTCTCCAGTTGTCAGACTTACTACTATCAGGGTAGTGTTGGCAATGTGTGCTGCATTTGATTTACATCTTGAACAGTTGGATGTAAAGACTGCTTTTCTTCATGGAGAGCTTGAAGAAGAAATTTATATGCTCTAACCGGAAGGCTTTAAAGAACAAGGAAAAGAAAACTTGGTTTGTAGGTTGACCAAATCTGCAGACGGTCTAAAGCAAAGCGCCCAGATGTTGGTACAAGAGATTTGATTCCTTCATAATTAGCCTTGGTTACAACAGACTGAGTTCAGACCATTGTACGTACTACAAGAGGTTTGATGATAATGATTTCATCATTTTGCTGTTGTATGTGGATGACATGTTGGTGGTAGGCCCCAACAAAGATCGAATCCAGGAATTAAAGGCACAGTTGGCTAGGGAGTTTGATATGAAGGACTTGGGACCCGTAAACAAGATTTTACGGATGCAAATTCACCGAGACAGAAATGATAGGAAGATTTGGCTTTTTCAAAAGAATTATCTAAGGAAGGTCTTGCGGCGCTTCAACATGCAAGACTGTAAGCCAATTTCTACCCCGCTTCCTGTCAATTTTAAATTATCCTCAGGTATGAGTCCTAGCAATGAAGCGGAGAGGATGGAAATGTCTCGAGTACCGTATGCATCAGCGGTGGGAAGCCTTATGTATGCCATGATATGTACAAGACCAGACATTGCACAAGCAGTGGGAGCGGTTTGTCGGTTTATGGCAAATCCAAGTAGAGAGCATTGGAATACTGTTAAGAGGATCCTTAGATACATCAAAGGAACCTCAGATGTTGCATTATGTTACGGAGGATCAGAATTCATTGTCAGGGGTTATGTTGATTCAGATTTTCAGGTGATCTTGATAAAAGAAAATCCACTACTGGGTATGTATTCACAATTGCAGGGGGAGCGGTGAGCTAGTTATCTAAGTTACAGACTGTTGTAGCTTTGTCTACTACAGAGGCTGAGTACATGGCAGCTACCCAGGCTTGCAAGGAAGCTATCTGGATTAAAGGTTTAATGGAGGAACTCGGGCACAAGCAACAGATGATTACTGTGTATTGTGACAGTCAGAGTGCCTTGCACATTGCAAGGAATCCAACTTTTCATTCTAGGACAAAGCATATAGATACCCAGTATCACTTTGTTCGTGAAGTGGTAGAGAAAGGAACCGTGGATATGCAAAAGATTCACACCAAAGATAACCTAGCAGATGTGATGACGAAACCGATCAATGCTGACAAGTTTATTTGGTGTCGATCCTCCTATTGCCTATCAGAAACGTAAGCGACATGGAAGGGCAAGGCAGAAAGAGTGGTGTGAAGATATGATTGACTCAATCAAATCTTCAAGTGGGAGAATTGTTGGAATTAAGTCCCACATCGGTGGGAACTTAATTTGGGTGCTCCCTTGGAGCCTATATAAGGAGGCCCAAGTGAGATTTTTATATCATCCCAAACATTTCTCTTCTTCCTCTTTTATTATTTCTTATACTCAACAAGAGTATTGTGAGAGTATTTGTGAGGTATTTTGTGAGAGGTATTCTTGTAATATTTTCTCACATAGTAAAATTCTTCTGGTCTTGCCCCGTGGTTTTTCCCTTATTTGTTGAGGGTTTTCCACGTAAATTTTGTGTGTTCATTTCTTTATTTTTCGTCTCTTATTTTAGTTGTGTGACACCATTCCGATACTCTGGTACCTAACACTTAAAGGCTATTTAGCTCTATATTTTGATGTAATATGTTAGAGTACCCATTGTCATCATGTTTAATATATTTTGCTTATAAAAAAATCTTTTTCACTTACAAACAATTAAGTGGATGTATTTTGTTTTTTATTTTATTTTGTTTAAATTCTAGTTTAATTGTATTATCATCTTTCCACCAACAAGAATGAGGTATGTAATTTTTCCCACAAATTATAAAAAATAGACTTTAAATATAGTATTGAAATGTTTTGAATTGGTGTTTGGGTTAAAGGTTAATTCTCATAAAAAGCAGTGTTATATATAGGAATAATTAATAAGTGTGTGTATAGTATATGGTTAACTGGACCGAAATACACCAAACCATTTCATTATCTAGTCTCTACAATCCAAACCCTTTTTTACTTTCAAATTGATTATTTGTTTTACGAATAGGTTTCAATCTAGTTTCAAACTAGCTGAATTCATAACCGTGTATGTGAAACTCCTCTTACTAGCTTGTCTTCTCCTCTGCAAACTATAATATACTCCCTCCGTTCCTTTTTATTTGTCGGTTTTTAAGAAGAAATTTGTTTCTTTTTATTTGTCATTTTGATAGTTTAAGGTTGCATTAATTATTTGTTTCTCAATTATACCCTTAATTATTTATTGTAGAGAGAGAAATAAGTGTGATTGATAGGAAAACTACTAATAACTTTTCAAAAACAACAAAAATTATTGGTTTCCTTGGTATGTATAAAACAAACTTAAAAGACAAATAAAAAGGAGTAGAGGTAGTACATCAAAACTAGCAATGGAAAAAAAATCACACGACGAAATCATCACTCATTAATAATCCTTGCTCACTGATCAATTCTAATAGAGATCAAGTGCCTTGTATTTCTCCTCTTACTGTTTTGCGTCACGATGATGTTTTTCATGGCGGGAGCACATATATATGCTCTACGACCTTATCGTCTCGGTCTCATATGGCCCCGCTAGTGCCGGCAAGTCATGGTGGGCGCGCGGTCTCAAGGAGCTCAAGAAGCTTCACAAGTGGTCTGAGATGGAAAACCTTCATTCAGTCAACCATCATGCACCAATCAAGCTTGAACGAGGATTGTGAGTTGCGACGATGAAGACTTTCACGTACATTTTCTCTACGCGATATGCCACCGTAGCTGTAAATCAGTTTCACCAAAAGCGGCGGTGACATCGTTGTTTTGGTATGTGTGTGGCGCTGGAATGTGCACCCTTTGAGCGTGAGATGGAAAGTTGGTGAACTTGGGATTTGGTTCATAGAAAAGAAGGAAAGATGGATTTGTGTTTTGAATATCCTATGAATTCCAACTTTTTGGACAACTTTTAATAGGAATCCCATACTTAGCTTGTGGAGGCTAGAATTTTCCTAAGTTATATATTATATAATTACTTGGTATTGTCTAGTGTCTATCCGTGTTTGGATGGAAGTTTTAGAGGGTAGAGTTTTGAATGCCTAAGCCTATCTGTTAATATATATTTAAAATTTTAAAAAAATCAAAACAATAATATGATTAATGATTATATGATATTTTATATACATTTTTTTTTTCAAATATAAACAAAAATCAAAATATATCCAAATGGTACATTTTCACTTCCAAATACATTTTGACTTCGTTGTATTTGAGAACCGAGGGTCATTTTAGAAACATTATATATCAACTTTTCCAAAAACGCTGCCCTCAAACTCCATAAAGAACGAGCGTTGTTTAACATGCGCGGCACTCCTCGCCCTTATACCTTCGCACAAAAATGACGGAAGATCGGAAAGTGCCGAAGCTTCCCGTGGAAGGAAAGCGCAACATCCTCATCACCAGTGCTCTGCCTTACGTCAACAACGTCCCTCATCTCGGCAACATCATTGTAAGTAAGTTCTCTTCATTATCATTCATTTTCCTCCAAATTCACTCAGCACTTTGAATTCGTTCTTCCATGTCTTCGATTGAAACAGTTTATTCATTTCTCGTATTAGCTAAATAAACTTGCCACATAGGATAATTGATAGATGTACACATCCTTGCCTATATAAGGCTTTGTATTCATTGTTTACCATTCATTCAATACTATTCAATATTTGGTATTGCCTCATTCTTCCTATCAGTTAGTTACAATTCTGTTTCTAAGATGGTATCAGAGGTTTCTTCCTAACATTGTTGCGTAGTCTTCTCTCTCGGCGTCATGGTTTTGAGATTCACGTGTATTGGATGTTGGATTTTGACCAGGCGTGTTGAGTGCCGATGTTTTTGCTCGGTACTGTCGGCTTAGGGGTTATAATGCTATTTACATCTGTGGTACTGATGAGTATGGGACAGCAACAGAGACTAAAGCCATGGAAGAGAATTGTTCTCCCAAAGAGATTTGTGACAAGTATTCATTTGTTGTTTCCTCTTTTAATTAATTAATTTTTTTTTAAAAATTTAAATCTAATCTAAGTTGCATTTGTTTGCTTGCATATTGTAATTCGTAAGTTGTCCCGTTCACTATTTATTTTGTGATGTTTAATGGCTTAGCTGCAATGTTGTTTCACGGGCCCCTAACTTTTACTAGTCAAAGGTGTTGGAAAAACTGTATAAGTGAGATAAAATAAATTTCCACGAACCTCAGGATAATTTCCCAAACCAAATAGATGAAAATAACGCCAAAGATTTTAGCGTGGAAAACCCTCCAAAGTGAAGGTAAAAACCACGGGACCCGTAAGCCGCTTAAACTTCCACTATAACAATAATGGGATTACAAACTTCACCCTTAGGTGATCTCTCAAAATTAATACAATAAGATTGTACTCTCAATTTGTGGATAAAACTCTCACAAATTGGCTCTCTCTAATTTTTCTCTCACTCTTTCTCTTAAGCAAGGCTTCTCTCTCTAACTAATGCTTGTTGCACTTAGTTGTGAATGGGATGAATTTTGCTCTACCATCCACTCCCTATTTATAGAAGAAATGAATGGTGTGAACACTTGCAAATTGTGTCAATCTTAGATGGCCACCAACCATTTGACTCACCAACCATTTGACTCACTAATTTGCTTTCATATTGGCTGGATGCCAACAAATCTCCCCCTCCAGCCAATGGGGAAATATCCTCGTATTAATATGGGGTTGATATTAAGCCTGCAACTTCTTTGCAGACTTCTAGCTTGTCCTTTGGTAGAGCTTTGGTCATCATATCAGCCCCGTTGTCGTTGGTGTGGATCTTCTCAACTTTCAGCAGCTTTCTTTCTAACACATCACTGATCCAGTGATATCTTACGTCGATGTGTTTCGACCTTGAATGAAATGTCGAATTCTTGCTGAGATGTATTGCGCTTTGACTGTCGCAATAGAGAACATAATTTTCCTGGTTTTGTCCCAACTCTTGTAGGAACTTCTTCATCTACAGGATCTCCTTGCAACCTTCAGTGATTGCAATGTATTCCGCTTCTGTGGTGCTTAAAGCAATACAATTTTGTAATCGTGATTGCCATGAGACAGCTCCCCCTGCAAATGTTATCAGATACCCAGAAATAGACTTTCTGGTATCCACGTCTCCAGCCATATCTGAATCTGTATATCCTTCTAATACAGGTTTTCCATTACCAAAACACAAACAATGACTAGATGTACCTCTGAGATATCTGAGTATCCATTTGACTGCTGCCCAATGCTCTTTTCCAGGATTTGATAAAAATCGACTCACAACACCAACTGCATGTGCAATGTCTGGTCTAGTGCATATCATAGCGTACATCAGACTGCCAACAGCCGATGCATATGGCACTTTGTTCATTTCTATTCTCTCCTCCTTGCTTGAGGGACACTGGCTCACTTTGAGCTTGAAGTGACTAGCCAGTGGAGAACTAACAGATTTTGCTTTGTCCGTGTTGAATCTTTCAAGAACCTTTTCCACGTACCGTTCTTGAGATAGCCAAATTTTGTGATTCTTCCTGTCACGGGTAATCGTCATGCCAAGAATCTGTTTAGCGGGTCCTAAGTTCTTCATTGCAAAGGACTTGCTCAACTCTTTCTTCAACCTGCTAATCTTGCCGCTGTCTCGGCCAATAATCAACATGTCATCAACATAAAGCAAAAGAATGATGAAATCTCCATCAGAGAATTTCTTGATGAAGACGCAGTGGTCTGCCGTCGTTCGATTGTACTCATTTTTCTCCATGAACGAGTCGAACTTT
Source organism: Calophaca sinica (assembly GCA_037113605.1). Taxonomy (NCBI): domain Eukaryota; kingdom Viridiplantae; phylum Streptophyta; class Magnoliopsida; order Fabales; family Fabaceae; genus Calophaca; species Calophaca sinica. The sequence goes on along the minus strand of CM073737.1, from coordinate 71,672,634 downwards.
TTATACCATCGCCTCTGCCTCGCTTGCACCATACAAACTCTTCTTCACCGCACACCAATTTCTCTTTCCCTTTGACTTGGAAACCTTCAGGTCAGCCGTGCATGTATATTTCCTCGCCAAGATCACCATGTAAGAAGCGCGGTTTTACATCAAGTTGTTCAATCTCTAGGTTGAGACTTGCAGCCAAGCCAAGAACAACTCGATCGATGACATCTTCACCACCGGTGAGAATATTTCATCAAAGTCAACTCCTTTTTCCGAGCGAATCCTTTCACAACCAGCCTTGCTTTGTAACGTGGTTGTGAGTCGCCTTCTTCACTTTTTACTCAGACACCCACTTGTTCTTGAGTGTTTTCCTTCCTTGTGGTAGTGTTACCAAATCATATGTGTGGTTCTCATGCAAGGATTTCATTTCTTCTTGCATGGCTTTTAACCACTCATTCTTATCTTTGGTGAGTAAGAGCTTCGTCATAGCTCTCTGGTTCTCCCCGTCGCTGAGCATCACATACTCGGTAGGTGAATACTTTTGACTCGGCTTTCTCTGGTAGATTTCATCGCCGCTTTTGATTGGACCTGTTCAGGAACTAACTCTTGTTCTGAACTGTCGGCTTGCTCTGGTTCTGGACTTTCAGCTAGTGGATCAACATCATTAGTATCTGGTGTAGCTCCCCCGTCATCAAAATCTATTGGTGGAGAGATTGGTTCCAGATTAACTGGAATTTCATCTGACTGTGGATTTTCTGGTTTCTTCAAATCCTTGATTGTTTGATCTTCAAAAAATACCACGTCCCTGCTTCTAATGATCTTTCTGGTAGCTGGATCCCAGAGTCTGTAGCCGAATTCTTCATGGGCATATCCCACAAAGATACACTGCTTTGTTTTTGCATCCAGCTTGGACCTCTCATCTCTTGGGATGTGAACAAATGCTCTACAACCAAACACCTTCAAGTGTTTGTATGAAACATCTTTCCCTGTCCAGACTCTTTCTGGTACATCATAGTTCAGTGGAACTGATGGAGAAAGGTTGATCAAATCGACTGCTGTCCTCATTGCCTCCCCCCAAAAGGAGTTTGGCAGTTTTGCATTTGAGAGCATACATCTTACTCTCTCACAGATGGTTCTATTCATCCTTTCAAAGAACACCGCTAGTGTTGAGGTGTCTTTGGCACCGATTTTTCCAATCTAATGCCAAAACTTCGCAGACTTCGAATGGTCCGCGATACTCACCGCCATTGTCCGCTCGTACACACTTCAACTGCCTGCCGCTTTCTTTCAACTTTTACATGAAATTGCTTGAAAACTTCCAAAGACTGATCTTTAGTTTTCAAAGCAAAGGCCCATACTTTTCTAGAATGGTCGTCAATGAAAGTCACGAAATAAAGTGCACCTCCTTGTGACTTATCACTCATCATGCAGACATCAGTGTGTATCAAATCTAGAAGATTTGCCTTTCTAGATGGTGGGGAACTTCGAAATGCAACTCTGTGTTGTTTTCCCATTAGACAGTCAACACATTTCCCCAATGATGTACTTATCATTTCTGGCAAGAGATTCTTCTTGGAAAGAATCCTGAGACCCTTTTCACTCATGTGGCCGAGCCGCTTATGCCATAGCTCGGTTGGAACTTCCTTCTTGCTGGTATTTACTTCTCCTCTACATAACTTGGCTTCTGTTAAATAGAGAGAAGTATCTTTCTTGCCTTTTGCTACCACCAGGTTTCCTTTGGTGAGCTTCCAATTTCCTTCACCAAAATAGCTATTGTAGCCATCATCATCAAGTACTCCGGTGGAGATCAGATTGAGGCGTATGTCAGGAACATGCCTCACATCTTTCAAACATAACCTGCATCCAAGGTTAGTTTCTAAATAAATGTTGTCGATGCCAATAATTGTGGATGCACCATCATTTCCCATCCTCACTCGTCCAAAATCACCCTGAGTGTAGGTTGAGAAGAACTCCCGTTTTGAGGTGACATATTGGAAGCACCTGAGTCAACTACCCAGGTAGAGTCTTGACATGCAAGATTGACATAATCTGCATCTCGAACAATGGTAACATCTTCGGTGACAGTTGTGGTGTCATTTGTTATTTACGCTTCTGTTTCTTTAACTGTTTCAAATTTCGGCACTCTCGAATGAAGTGCCCGGGAAGGCCGCAGTGGTGGCACTTCTTATCATACCTCGATCTGGACTTTGATCATCCTCTTTGCCAGATTTGGCTTTGAGAGCTTCTACCTTTGCTTCTTCCACGTCCTTCTTGATTGCCTTGTTTTTCTGCGTGACAGCGCCGCATTCGTGGATTATATCCTTCATCTTTTCGCCGAGACTCCTCGCTCAACATCCTATCCTTTACCATATCCATGGTAAGCTTGCCTTCGTGAGCGGAGTTACCGATCGACACAACTAAGGTGTCCCAGCCTTTTTGGTAGAGAACTTCAGCATCAACGGTGCTTGTAACTCATCGCCGATGGTCATCTTCATCGAGTTGAGTTGATCTACAACGCCTTGGAACTCACTCATGTGTTCCGATACATCGCTCTCGTCTTTGTACTTTAGGTTGACTAATCGTCGCATCAGATTGGCTTTGTTCTGTGCGGTTGTTCTTGCATACATTTTCTCCAGTTTTTTGCCAAAGAGCATGAGCATCATGTTCATTAGCAAAGTTTTGAAAATGCTCTTGTCAATCCATTGACGGATTTGAGCAGCACACTTCCGATTCAAAGACGCCCGGTTAGTGTCCGATGTCTTTGGTCGGCGTCGGTTGGTTTTTCCGCTTTGCCGCCGCCTTATCATCCGCCAGAGTTGTTGTTGTAGTCGTTGCTTTCTCCTTCGTCATCACGATCGGCTTCCATAGATCTTTAATGTATAAAAGATCTTCCATCTTTGGCTTCCAGATTGCATAATTAAATGCAGTCAGCTTTATCATATTGCCGGTGCTCTCCTCCATTTTGATGGCAGTCAACAAGTTTTGCTGTGCTTGAAACTTCTTCGGCAATGAATAGTGACCTATGAATAATTCTTTTACGATGTGGAAGATCGCACAAAGTCGCAACCACCGAGCATACTAAGAATTTTCCACGCATCTAGCTCGATACCACTTTGTTGGGAAAAACTGTGTAAGTGAGATAAAATAAATTTCCACGAACCCCAGGATAATTTCCCAAACCAAATAGATGAAAATAACGCCAAAGATTTTAGCGTGGAAAACCCTCCAAAGTGAAGGTAAAAACCACGGGACCCGTAAGCCGCTTAAACTTCCACTATAACAATAATGGGATTACAAACTTCACCCTTAGGTGATCTCTCAAAATTAATACAATAAGATTGTACTCTCAATTTGTGGATAAAACTCTCACAAATTGGCTCTCTCTAATTTTTCTCTCACTCTTTCTCTTAAGCAAGGCTTCTCTCTCTAACTAATGCTTGTTGCACTTAGTTGTGAATGGGATGAATTTTGCTCTACCATCCACTCCCTATTTATAGAAGAAATGAATGGTGTGAACACTTGCAAATTGTGTCAATCTTAGATAGCCACCAACCATTTGACTCACCAACTATTTGACTCACCAATTTGCTTTCATATTGGCTGGATGCCAACAAAAGGCTACCTCCAAGGATTGTTGCAAATGTATATTTCATGATGTGTAGGTCCCTATGTAGGCATAGCATTGATGTGAACTAGAGTTGTTAATACCAATATGCGATTACGAGCTATTACGGTTCTTGTAAATTTGTGTTTTTAATCGAAGTATTTTGCATTTGTCCTGTTACTCTGTCACTCCATCAGCGGAATTTCAATAACACTCTTTTCTATATGTGTGTCTGTAGATACCATGCTATTCATAAGGAGATCTACAATTGGTTCGACATAAGTTTCGATGAATTTGGGCGGACCTCGTCCCCTCAGCAAACTGAAATTTGCCAAGCAATTTTCAGAAAAATATTTGATAACAATTGGCTCTCCGAGAACACAATGCAGCAGGTGTTGAGTTGTCATATGTTTCTTTAGCTAAAGTGTATGTATTTAATTATTATTTTGTTGGTTAATGTCAGTATCGTTCGTTCCTCTCTCTCATTTAGTTGAAAATTGAAGAGTAGTTTCCCGTGTCAAGATTTTTGCAAGGGTCTTTATTACTGCCACATCGGTGGGATTTTAGTTTGTTGGCTCCTTTGTAGTATATAAAAGGAGGCCAAGGTGTGATGTTTAAATCATCCCAAACATTTCTCTTCTTCCTCTTTTATTATTTCTTATACTCAACAAGAGTATTGTGAGAGTATTTGTGAGGTATTTTGTGAGAGGTATTCTTGTAATATTTTCCCACATAGTGAAATTCTTCTGATCTTGCCCCGTGGTTTTTCCCTTATTTGTTGAGGGTTTTCCACGTAAATTTTGTGTGTTCATTTCCTTATTTTCTCGTCTCTTATTTTAGTTGTGTGACACCATTCCGATACTCTGGTACCTAACAGTGGTATCAGAGCTCCAAGGTTGGTGATACTATTCCACAAGGCCACTCTAGGAAGGTGTCGGTTCTTAGTATGCTCTGTGGTTGCGGATTGTCCGATCTTCCACATCGTAAAAGAATTGTTGCTTTGGAAATAGTGTGGTAGTGTAGAAGTGCATGTCTAGGAAAAGTTACGCTAAGGAAAGACTTGGTATTTAAGCGTGTCCATTGGTGACCCACCTCTCTTCCCGGGAACTTACCTGGTGTACTATTTACGGTCTACAGTCACTATTCCAGTATACGATACTATTCCCATATACGGTTACTATTCATACGTGTGGTTGTATACTTTTACAGTAATTGTTAACATATACTGGATTTGTTTTGATATACGGATACGTGCAATAATCGTTTCACGATAATCGTACTATTCACGGTGAAATAGTGTAATCCGGTTTGGTTCGTGTACAACCATGGCAGCAAAATTTGAGATAGAGAAGTTCATCGGGAGTAACTTCTCCTTGTGGAAATTGAAGGTGGCGGCAGTTTTGAGGAAGGATAATTGCTTGGAAGCAATTGAAGGCAGACTTGCAGATATGACTGATGAAAAGTGGAAAGAGAAGGATGGCAATGCTGTTGCCAATTTGCACCTAGCAATGGCGGATTCAGTTTTGTCAAGTGTTGCAGAAAAGAAGACCGCAAAGGAGATTTGGGATGTACTTAACAAATTGTACGAGGTTAAGTCACTTCACACAAGAATATTCTTGAAGAGGAAACTCTACACTCTTCGAATGAGTGAATCCACATTGGTGACGGATCACATTAACACCTCAACACGCTATTTGCTCACCACAAAGATCGATTTCAAAATAGCGTAAAATGAACGTGCGTAACTTTTACTTCGAGTTTACTGATTCAGATGATCAACTCATCATCAACATTACAAACAATAATGTTGCTGACACTCTTCACTTTGATGATGTTGCCGGTGCAATCCTTGAAGAAGAATCCAGGCGCAAGAATAAGGAGGAAAGGTCAGAAAGTTCGAAGCAAGCAGAAGCTTTAACGATGATGCGAGGCAGATCAACAGAACGTGGCCCCAGTGGGAGCCAAGATCGTGGTAGATCAAAATCTCGAAGAAGAAAGAATCTCAAATGCTACAACTGTGGCATGAGAGGGCACTTGAAGAAGGAGTGTTGGAACAAGAAGAATGGAGAGAGGACCTCAGAAGCATCAACCTCGCAAGGTTGTGTTGCAAGTACCTCGGATGATGGAGAAATCTCATATAGCGAGCAACAAGTTCTAAAGGTGGAAGGAAGCTCAATGATGTCCTGGATAGTGGATTCAAAGCGACATGGCACATGACTTCACACCGAGATTGGTTTTGTACTTATGAGCCTGTCTCGGTAGGATCCGTGTTTATGGGAAATGATCACGCCTTAGAAATCGTTGGAATCGGTACTGTCAGAATAAAGATGCAAGATGGTACTGTTTGTAAGATACAAGGGGTACGACATGTGAATGGCTTGAAAAGGAATCTATTGTCCACTGGGCAATTGGATGACCTCGGGTGCAAGATCCATATTGAAGGTGGAGTCTTGAAAGTAGTGAAGGGCAACCTTGTGGTGATGAAAGCAGAAAAGATCACAAGCAATCTATACATGCTTTTGGGAGATACGTTGCAAGAGGCGGATGCATCAGTTGCATCAGCGAGCCATGAAGAATCAACGATGATGTTGGATCGCAGGCTAGGCCATATGTCAGAACGTGGCTTGAAAGTTCTTGCGGAACGCAATCTCTTACCCGGGCTCAAGACGATAACTTTATCCTTCTGTGATAATCGTGTGACAAGTAAGCGACATAGATTGAAATTTGCAAAAGTAACTACCGTAAGCAAACGCATACTAGACTTGATACATTCGATGTGTGGGAGTCGCGGAAACATCCATGGGGAGCAAAGTATTTTGTATCATTCATTGATGACTACTCCAGAGATTGTGGGTGTACCCAATCAAGAAGAAGTCATATGTGTTTCCAGATTCAAGGAGTTCAAAGCACAAGTAGAACTTGAACTGGAAGAAAATCAAGTGCTTGAGGACGCATAATGGAGGAGAATATGTAGATGGTAACTTTCTATCATTCTGAAGCAAGAGGGTATTACGAGACAATTCATCACTGCACATACACTTCAACAGAATGGTGTAGCGAGCGGATGAACAGGACTCTCCTAGAAAGAACAAGAGCTATGCTGAGAACAGCAGGATTGGCCAAATCTTTTTGGGCAGAAGCAGTCAAAACTGCCTGTTACGTGATAAATCGATCGCCATCAACAACGATTGGTTTGAAGTCACCAATGGAGATGTGGAAAGGAAAGCCGGTAGATTATTCTTCTTTACATGTGTTCGGATGTCCTGCGTACGTAATGTACAACTCCCAAGAAAGAACAAAGTTAGATCCAAAATCCAAAAAATGTATATTCTTGGATTATGTTGACAATGTCAAGGGGTATCGCTTATGGGACCCCACTGCCCGCAAGCTTATTGTTAGCAGAGATGTAGTCTTTGCAGAAAATGAACTGCAAAGTGAGCAGAAAAATGACAAAGACTTCTAAAGAGATTGCTATCTGCAGCTTGGAGAGAAAGACTCAAGAAGATGATTCTTCCGGGCGTAACTGCAACACATAGAACAAGAACCAGATGAGGTCAATGATGAAGAAGTTCGACGATCAACACGTCAGATAACGGCACCATCGTGGCACTCAGACTATGTTATGGCCTGCCATGATGCATACTGTCTTTTGACCGAAGAAGGTGAACCATCAGCTTTTCAAGAAGCGTTGAATAGTTCAGATGCTTCTCAATGGATGACAGCAATGCGGGAAGAAATGGAAGCCCTACATAGAAATAAGACTTGGGAACTTGTTGAACTTCCAAAGGGTCGGAAAGCTATCGGGAACAAATGGGTGTTCAAAATCAAACGAGACGGCAATGATCAAGTGGAACGGTATCGTGCCAGACTTGTAGTCAAAGGTTATGCTCAGAAAGAAGGGATAGATTTTGACGAGATATTTTCTCCAGTTGTCAGACTTACTACTATCAGGGTAGTGTTGGCAATGTGTGCTGCATTTGATTTACATCTTGAACAGTTGGATGTAAAGACTGCTTCTTCATGGAGAGCTTGAAGAAGAAATTTATATGCTCCAACTGAAGGCTTTAAAGAACAAGGAAAAGAAAACTTGGTTTGTAGGTTGACCAAATCTGCAGACGGTTCAAAGCAGCGCCGGATGTTGGTACAAGAGATTTGATTCCTTCATAATTAGCCTTGGTTACAACAGATCGAGTTCGCACCATTGTACGTACTACAAGAGGTTTGATGATAATGATTTCATCATTTCTTTGTTGTATGTGGATGACATGTTGGTGGTAGGCCCCAACAAAGATCGAATCCAGGAATTAAAGGCACAGCTTGGCTAGGGAGTTTGATATGAAGGACTTGGGACCCGTAAACAAGATTTTACGGATGCAAATTCACCGAGACAGTAAATGATAGGAAGATTTGGCTTTTTCAAAAGAATTATCTAAGGAAGGTCTTGCGCGCTTCAACATGCAAGATCAGAAGCCAATTTCTACCCCGCTTCTGTCAATTTTAAATTATCCTCGTGTATGAGTCCTAGCAATGAAGCGGAGAGGATGGAAATGTCTCGAGCACCGTATGCATCGGCGGTGGGAAGCCTTATGTATGCCATGATATGTACAAGACCGGACATTGCACAAGCAAAGGGGAGCGGTTTGTCGGTTTATGGCAAATCCAAGTAGAGCATTGGAATATCATAAGAGGATCCTTAGATACATCAAAGGAACCTCGGATGTTGCATTATGTTACTGGAGGATCGTAATTCATTGTCGTGGGTTATGTTGATTCAGATTTTGCAGTGATCTTGATAAAAGGAAATCCACTACCGGGTATGTATTCACAATTGCAGCGGGCAATGAGTGGTTATCTAAGTTCTGATTGTTGTAGCTTTGTCTACTACAGAGGCCGAGTACATGGCGACTACCCAGGCTTGCAAGGAAGCTATCTGGATTAAAGGTTTAATGGAGGAACTCGGGCACAAGCAATGATGATTACCGTGTATTGTGACAAGCCAGTGCCTTGCACATTGCAAGGAATCCAGCTTTTCATTCCAGGACAAAGCATATAGATACCCAGTATCACTTTGTTCGTGAAGTGGTAGAGAAAGGAACCGTGGATATGCAAAGATTCACACCAAAGATAACCTAGCGGATGTGATGACGGCCAATCAATGCCGACAAGTTTATTTGGTGTCGATCCTCCTATGGCCTATCGTAAACGTAGTTTACATGGAATGGCAAGGCGAGAAGAGTGGTGTGAAGATATGATTGACTCAATCAAAATCTTCAAGTGGGAGAATTGTTGAAACTCAAGTCCCACATCGGTGGGATTTTAGTTTGTTGGCTCCTTTGTAGTATATAAAAGGAGGCCAAGGTGTGATGTTTAAATCATCCCAAACATTTCTCTTCTTCCTCTTTTATTATTTCTTATACTCAACAAGAGTATTGTGAGAGTATTTGTGAGGTATTTTGTGAGAGGTATTCTTGTAATATTTTCCCACATAATGAAATTCTTCTGATCTTGCCCCGTGGTTTTTCCCTTATTTGTTGAGGGTTTTCCACGTAAATTTTGTGTGTTCATTTCCTTATTTTCTCGTCTCTTATTTTAGTTGTGTGACACCATTCCGATACTCTGGTACCTAACAATAAATGCCTATCAAATTTCAGCTTTACTGTGATACATGCAAAAGGTTCTTAGCTGATCGGCTCGTGGAGGGTACCTGCCCAACTTCGGGGTGTAAGTATGATTCTGCTCAAGGAGACCAATGTGAGATGTGTGGAAAGCTTCTAAACCCAACAGAATTGAAGAATCCCAGGTGCAAGTTATTAACCCTTCCCCCCTTTTCCCTAAATTTTAGCTGAATGTTTTGCTAATTAATTAACTAATAGTATTATTCCAATTCGTGGAAGCATTTGTGTGCCATATGTGTGATTGTCCTGGATGATCTCAGTCAATCAAATTTGTAGTAGCTTTGAGTTTCATTGCACTCTCTGTGTTCCTTGCAGTTTTGTTTTCCCTTTGCATTGGGTTTCCTTCTTTTGCTCTTTTTTCTGATACTTTTTGTTTCCAATGAAGTTTTGAAAAACACATTTATTTATTGTCATATTCCAGTACAATTTTATAGTTGTTTGGAAGTTAAGAGAACTTTTTAGCTGATTTTTTTTTTGGCATCTGTTACAGGTTTGTCAAATAAATCCTCGTATTCGTGAAACAGACCACTTGTTTCTTGAGCTCCCTCTATTGAAAGATAAATTGGAAAAATACATCAGCGAGATGTCCGTGGTTGGATCATGGAGTCAAAATGCTATTCAAACAACAAATTCATGGCTTAGAGAAGGATTGAAGCCGCGTTGTATTACCAGAGACTTGAAGTGGGGGTTTCCTGTTCCACATGAAAAATATAGTGACAAGGTTAGTTTTCCATTGGGTCTTTTGAATTGTCAGTTGTTTTTGTTTTTCATTCATTAATGTTATAAATTTCATTTTTTAAATTGTAAGGTTTTCTATTCATTAATGTTTTTGTTTCGAATTATAAATTTCATTCTTTAAATTATAAATTTCTTTCGAATTGTCAGTTGTTTTTGTTTTTCATTCATTAATGTTTTTGTTTTCCATTGGGTCTTTCGAATTGTCAGTTGTTTTTGTTTTTCATTCATTAATGTTATAAATTTCATTCTTTAAATTGTAAGGTTTTCTATGTTTGGTTTGATGCACCTATTGGATATATATGGATCACTGCATGCTACACACGTGATTGGGAGAAATGGTGGAAGAACCCGGAGAATGTGGAGTTGTATCAGTTTATGGGGAAGGACAATGTGTTATTGTCTTTATACAATTTGAGGATTTTATATGTTATTATGTGCTCTAATGTTCACTTGGGATTATGTATATCAATATCTTATTTTCTATCATTTTCCTTCATTTTCCGGAACCAGTGAAAATTGGACTTTAATGAAGACTATTAGTGTTACCGAATACTTGAATTATGAAGCAGGTTAGTAATCTGTTTGGCAATGGTTTATAACGACACATATTGACAGATAGCTCACATTCAATAGAAGTGATACCGTTTGTCATTGGACCATTTTGAAGTAAAAGAAAAAATTACTTAAATGATTTCTAGGGAAGTTTTCTAAGAGCAAAGGCATCGGGGTATTTGGTAACGATGCAAAAGAAACTAATATTCCAGTTGAAGTATGGAGATATTACTTGCTCACAAATAGACCTGAGGTAATTCTAATTCAAACATACCTTATTAACACTTATTTATGTATCTCTTGAAGCATAAATGAATTTTCTGTTTTCTCTCCCGTTATTAAGTACATTGAAAGTGATTATGCATTGTAGGTATCAGATACAAAATTTACGTGGCTTGACTTGCAATCGAAATTAAATAATGAGTTGCTGAATAATTTGGGGAACTTCGTCAACCGAGCTTTGAGTTTTATTGCCAAACCTGCAGGTTGGTTGAACACTTTGGTCATCTCTCTGTTGAAATCTATGCTTATTAGCTGCCACAAATATTTAAGAATTACATACATGGGGACTAAGTATATATTTCTTGGAGCTATTGACATATAATTGTCCTTTATCATAGTATTTGGGAAGTTAGAAGATCTATACCTATTACTGTCTTCATTATTCCCACTATCTATTAAAGTTGCTTTCTTTTTTGCTGCTGCTGCTTGTCATTTAATTCGCATTCTTACTTTGTGTAGCGACCGAAAAAATCGGAGGAATTTATTCGAGTTTAATGGAGCCGCTACCAATGATTTATTTATTAGGGAAAAATATTGGAAAAACCCTATTAAGGAAAATGGTCCTTGAGACCATATTAATTTGGGTTCGGGAGTCGATTATGCGTAGGGAAGGTATTAGCACCCTACAACATCCTTTCGAAAAAGGTTACCTCTAATTAATTGTGCAAAATTTATATTAACTTCTAAAAAAATATTTATTTCCCTCTTATTAAAAAAAGAATAGACAAAATTTTACAATGATGAAATAATAAAAAAAAGGGTTTAATAAAAGTTGTTTATTTTTGCGCTGACAGAGAGTGGGCTCTGCTCCTACGTATCTCAAAGTGGAGAAATCAAAGGCTACGTAGTTCTTGGGTAGAAAATGATTGTGTGTTGGTTGATTTTAATAAATTTTTAATTTTTATGGTTTATGAGTGACCAAACCAAAAGTGGATTTGGCGTAATCACTACTAATATTTTAAGATTTTTTTATTTAAGATTTGTGTAATGACCAAACCAAAAGAGGATTTGGAGTGGTCATTGATTTTAGGGTTTTCTAGATCGAAAAAAAAGTTTGCGTAGAGACTAAACGGAAAGTGGATTTAGGGTTGTCACTACTAATTATTATTAGATTTTTTTATCAAGATTTGATGATGACCAAACCAAAGAAGATTTGGAGTAGTCATCGATTTTTAAGTTTTGGAGATTTTAAAAAAATATTCGCATAGTGGCTAAACCAAAAGTAGATTTAGTGTTACCACTACTAATATTTATTATTTAAAATTAGTCAAGACAACAAAAATAACAAGTAATAACTACATCAAAAACAAGATAAGCAGATGGGGGAGAAAAAAAAAAAGTGGGCCAAGCCCAACGTTTCATCAATAGTTTAAAAAAAACATAACAACTAAAAATCTGGAAGTTTCTAACAATTAACAGGGATGCAAAAATAAAATAAAGAAAAGCAAAAGGGAGTGCGACGGATACCTCATTCTTGGTACCAATTATTTTTTTAGAGAGGGCATAAATAAAAAGGAACAGGGTGTGAAAAGAATAAAAATAAAAATAAAAAGGAGCAGAACATGAAATAAGGGGGGGGAATTAAACCTAAACACACACACACACCAACACAAAACAAAAGGAAAGAAAAGATGTACACCACGATGTAAGAAAAAGAAGAGGCGAGAGTGAAGGAGGGGAAAGAGAGAAAGAGAGAGAGAGAGTGGTCGAGAAGGAGAAGAAGAGGAGGGAACCCTGAGGTTGGGATCTGAGGGAGGATCGTCCTCCTTGGAGGTGGAGTCGCTGCTGCCAGCACACACATGTCACGAGCCGGGAGGGGGGGCGGCGAGATGTGAAGAAAACAAAGGGGAGGGAGATCGTGGGGAGAGAAAGGAGGAACAAGGGGAAGGTGAAGGAGGAAGAAGAGAAACCTTTTTCTTCTCGCTTCTTCTTTCTTCTGCTTGCTTCTTCTCGCTTTTTTAGTTCTTCTCTTTTTCTCTCAATTTTCTCTCAAATTATTGTGTATAATTGGTACCAAGAATGAGATATCCAATTCTGAAATTAAGTGCAATTTTTCTTCCGTCCCCCAATTATCTCTTCTTGCTCTACTATTTATAAAAAAAAAGGTTCAGCTTTGTCAACTTGAGACTGCAACTTGTATGCTAAGTGTGTGCTAAAATGATGCCGAGGAGATGGTAACATGTGCAAAGTCCGAGATGATATCAATGGTTTGAAAAAATTGCAATCAGCCGTGACTTTAACAACGGTGCTCCTCCTTTTTGATTAAATTGCATTGTTTTGGTTGGCGATGAAGAAAAAGCAAGAGGCATATGGGGACATATAGTGAAGACATAGTTTGTAGAGTGGTCGAGGAGATATGCAGAGGACTTTGGTGAAGATATGCAGATGACTTTGTGAAGGGTGAAGTGTGGAAATCTGACTTTGATTTTTAGTTTTGAATTTTAGGTTTTTTTTTTGTTAATAACGCTTGTAATGAACCGCAATTGGGCTAAAAATGGCCCACTCGGCATACGATCTCCCACCGTCATACGACCTCTCCACGGCTCGACGCGATCTCACTAAGACGCGACCTCTCCACAGCTCGGCACGCGATCTCACGCGACCTCCCCACAGCCGGCGTCACGACCTCTCCACAGCCAACGCCGACTTCTCCACAACGACAGCGACCTCCCACGCTCGGCGTACGACCTCTCCACAGCTCGACGCGACTTCTCCACAGCCTCGACAGCGACCTCCCCACACGGCGTCGACCTCTCCACTCGGCATACGACCTCACTCGACGCGACCTCCCCATTTCGGCCGACAAAACAAAAAAATGAAAATATAAGCGGACAAAATTGGGGTATAATTGCCCTCTTTAGTTATATTTTATTAGAAAATGCAAACAACAATGGTTGTTATATTTTTGTCATAAAATAGAGCTAAAGATAAATACACTAATTTTGTCTTGAACTTGACGTGAGGAATGACAATGAGGATCAACGCTGATGCTTAATCGGAAAGTGATAAGGAAAGAATACGGCCAGGTCGGGTACTGACGAGGTAATCTAAAAGTGAAAAAGAGGGATTAACGCTTGGCGCGTTTATCAGAAAACTAGAAAGAAGGATCTCCGCCAGGTCGCAATCGACGCTGATCTAAAGCAATAATGAGGGATTAACGCCATGCCGCTTATCAAAAACTATAAAGAAGGATCTCCGCCAGGTCGGGTATCGACGCGGTGATCTAAAGCAATAATGAGGATTAACGCCGCGCCGCTTATCAAAAAACTATAAATAAGGACCTCCGCCAGGTGGGGTACTGACACGGTGATCGGAAGGTTCGACGCCAAGTAGGGTATTGACGCGTCGATGGAAAGCAATAAAGAAGGATCTCCGCCAGGTCGGGTACTGACGCCGTGATCCGAAAGCAAGAATGAAGAGGTAACGCTTGGCGCGTTTATCAAAAAAAAACTATAAAGAATCATCTCCGCCAGGTCGCAATCGACGCTATGATCGAAAGCAATAATGAGGATTAACTCTTGCGCGCTTATCAAAACTATAAAGAAGGATCTCCGCCAGGTCGCATCGACGCGGTGATCGAAAGCAATAATGAGGGATTAACGCTACGCCGCTTATCAAAAACTATAAAGAAGGATCTCCGCCAGGCCCGCATCGACGCCGGTGATCGAAGCAATAATGAGGATTAACGCTACGCCGCTTATCAAAAAACTATAAAGAAGGATCTCCGCCAGGTCGGGTAATCGACACCTGATCGGAAGGTTCGACGCCAAGTAGGGTATTAACGCCGTCGATGGAAAGCAATAAAGAAGCATCAACATCAAGTCCGAATCGATATGTTGGTCAAAAAGCAAGAATGAGGGACTACCGCCAGGTCTGCATCGACGCCGTAATCTTAAAGCAATAAAGGGTGATGCTCGCGCATTTATCGAAAACTATAAAGAAGGGTCACCGCCAGGCCTGCAATCGACGCGTGATCGAAAAGCAATAAAGAGTGAGCGATACTTGGTGTGTCGCTTAGAAAGCAAAATAAAGGACCAATGCTAGGCGCATTGTTTGTAAACGAGAATGAAGGATCAAATTTTGGTGCACGGACCAGGTGTAACAAAACGGTTAAAAGGTGGTGATATGAAGATGATGCACGGATATATGGTATGTGATGCATGTATGCAATGCGATTATTATTTTTACTGATTCCTCGTCCCGTATGATCTCTAGTGCTTAAAGATATGGGACGGACTGAGATTCATCGGATTTAGTCATGCTATGCCTTCGATCGAGGAGCGCGAGTTATCGATGTCGGGCTAGTTTCTTTTTTAAAGGTAATCCCTTTGCCCTTTTTGAAACTTATTTGTTGAGATTTGGCGTGTCCTCGTGATTCTTAAGATGTATATAATAAATGTAATGCTTTCCCATATCATCACATGCTTCACAATTCAGTGTCTATTATCATAAAACAACATTTTGAAATACGAGAACTGAGGTGTTTGGTATTAAAAAAAGAGTCATGTGTACAAGGACCAAGTTACACAGACTTGAAGATACATCAAGAAAAATGCAGAAGAAGAAAAACAAAGAAAGACAATAACTAAACAGATATTTTATAGTTTGTGTCTTTGTAGGAACAAATGCCACTTCCCATATCCATAACTTTGATTACTCATTACTCTACTTCAAAATATATAGAATCGCCTCAAAGGATAAGAGCCCCTTGATGCGCCACCTTCTTCAATGTCCGATTTCAGACCTAACTTTTGCTTGGATTGCTCTTTCAAGTTTTCAATCCAACGGGTCGCTCTAATTTTTGCCTAGGTCGCCCTTTCAGGTTTTCAACCTAGCGAGCTCACTTTTGCTTGGTTTTTATATGTTTTTTTTTTAGGGATAATATTTTTTGACCGCATCGTAGTTTCATCGAGCGGGAGATCCTCACCGCCCATCCTTGTGAGGCTTACGGCTCCTCCCGCAAACGCTTTTTTCACAACATACGGACCTTCATAATTTGGAGTCCATTTTCCACGAGAATCCTTTTGGATGAGCAAAATCTTCTTGAGTACAAGGTCTCCTTCTTGGAATTCCCGAGGGCGAACTTTCTTTTCGTAAGCCCTCTTCATCCTGTGCTGATATAGTTGCCCATGACATAAGGCCATCACTCTCTTTTCTTCAATGAGATTCAATTGATCCAAATTGAGCCTGACCCCATTCTGCCTCTTCTAGTTTTGTCTCCATCAATACCCTTAACGAGGGGATCTCGACTTCAATGGGAAGCACTGCTTCCATTCCATACACTAGCGAGAAAGGGGTTGCCCCTGTTGAGGTGCGAACCAAAGTCCGATAACCGTGCAAGGCGAAAGGGAGCATTTCGTGCCAGTCTCTAAATGTTACCACCATCTTTTGGACAATCTTCTTGATGTTCTTGATGTTCTTGTTTGCAACCTCAACTGCCCATTCATCTTTGGGCGGTATGGTGAGGAATTATGATGTTGGATCTTGAAGTCGCCACACAACTTCTTCATCATCTTGTTATTTAACTTAGTTCCATTATCAATGATGATCTTATTTGGCGCACTACATGGCGGATCGATTCCACATTTTTGGTAAAGCAACCGCAACAAGGAGTTTATTTGGATTTCCTCTTCCAAAAATCAAGTTTTGAGAAAATATGAGCAATTTTGATTTTGATCGAATGGACTTTATTATGGTTGTAACGTGGCTGTGGTTGAAGGGTCACAAAAGAAAAGATATTTCAGGCTCAAAAAGTGTTTGAGGTATTTTCTTTTCAACAAAGATTTTTAGTGCAAAGATGCATTTTGATGATTGCTAGCACAATTGTCTTTTTCTTGCTTTGGCATTTTTATTGATTTTTATTCTTGCAAGCGCTTTTTGTTTTGCCTTTTTTTTTAATGCATTTAAATTGAATAGATTATTGTGCTAGTCTCCATTGGATGAGTAATCCTTGTTCAGGTATTTAAAAGAAAATTTTTAGGCTCAAAAGGGGTAGCAAGGGATGTATATATTTTTTATTTTTTGGGATAGAGAAAAATGGCCAAACTTCATCTCAAAATCTTATTGCTCAAATTTTCACAAAAATAATTTTTGGCAAATTGCGAATTTGCTTTACCTTTTTCTTTCTATTTTTTATTAACTCCCTTTTTGTCACTTTCAGTACTCAAATTGATTATTTCAAGTTCTTCCTCGTGGATTAAATCACTTTTGCTTCTCGTACCATCAATCTCATCAGTTCAGAAGGTGTTTCCCAATTGTCCTCATGGGGTAGTCAAAGTATGAGTCACTGACATCATATTTCCCAAAGACAAAGTTTTTTGATCTGCATTAGTTAAAACTGGAAAAAACGAAAAAAGATGGGAGGGAATGGAAAAGATGAAAAAAAGGAAAAGGGAAATGATTGGAAAATTCAAAATGCATTTTATTGATAAAGATACCGAAATGAAACACATGCGCCATTTTGACAACAAATTATCCTAAAGCCTTAGGCAGAGCAATAGGATTTGCATTACAAAAATTGTTTTGCACCAAAAATCACGGGAAACTCAACGATCTCCCAATTTCCAAGTTCTTCATTCGGCGAGCAAGGGTGGACAAGGTTGACATTGTCATTTTCTGCACTACGATCGTCCTTGATAGCTGCTATCTGATCCGGATTCAACATTCCTGCACTCCAAAGGCTTTGCCTGATGACACAGATGGGGATACTCTCATCTTTTGGCTCCCTGCCTTCCAATCTAGTTATCAGGGGTTGGTCCCCAAACTCCTCAGTAATGGCATTGACTGCTGGACCTCCGTGACCTGGAAGGGGATTATTAGGCCCATCCTCCTTAAAACTCAACCATTTGGCATTGATCAGATCTTGAACCACGTACTTCAAAGCCTTGCAATTTTCAACAGGTGACTCCATCGCTCGCATGAAATTCACACTTGGCATTTGGGTCATATCCTCTCGGGAAGGGAGGTTGAAGTGGTTTCATTGAGCGAGGAGAGACCAAGGAATTGCTGATGAGGTGCTGGAACAGATCCGGATAGGTCATGGGAATAGGATCAAATTGACCGCTTTTCTTGGTCATTTGGTTGTTTCTGGTTTTTGGTTTGGTTGGGTGGGAGCAACTGGTTGTGCTTGTGTTTGGATGGGGGAAGGTGTTCGAAAGGGAATCATTGGTTGGTTTGGCCGGGAGCTAGGATTATGAGAGGCGGCGGCGATGTATGGAGGTGGGTAGTAGGGGTATGGAAAAGGATGTGGGAAATTGGTAAAGAATTGGGGTGGTTTTCCTTGTGCTTGTCCTCCCGCTCGCTATCACAAAGATTGGTTTCCTTCTTTCTTCTTTATGAAGTTTGTCGGGGGTCTCTTGATATTATTAGTTCCAGCAAAACTTTGGGCAATCTTTCCGTTCCTCATTCCTCCTTCAACTCTTTCCCCTACGATGACCATATCTGAAAAGTTTGATGATACACTTCCGATCATTTTGTCATAGAAGGGTGATTGAAGAGTATCCATGAACATGGCCACCATTTCTTTTTCAATCAGAGGCGGTTCCACTTGGGCTGCCAGTCCTCTCCATCGTTGGGCATATTCCTTGAAGGTCTCATTGTCTCTTTTTGCCATGTTTTGCAACTGCATTCTATCAGGAGCCATATCAATGTTATACTTATACTGCTTCAAAAAGGCATCCGCCAAATCTTTCCAGCAGCGAATATGAGATCGCTCAAGGTGTGTATACCAACTCGACGCTGCCCCTGTTAAACTATCCTGGAAAAAGTGAATCAGAAGTTTATCATCATGTGCATAGGACGCCATCTTCCTACAGTACATGGTCAAGTGGCTTTTTGGGCAAGTTGTCCCTTTATACTTGTCAAAGTCTGGCACCTTGAACTTTGGCGGTACAACCACATCCGGTACGAGACAAAGATCTGAAGCGATACTTGAACCGAGATAACTTACTCCTTCTACAGCTCTTAGCCTATCTTCGAGGATTTGCAACTTCAGATCGTTTAATCGATTCCCAACCGATGCTTAGATTGGGTCCTCCCATAGCCGAGACCAGGCAATGCGGTTAGTCCGGGATTCAATGGATTTCCTTGAATATAATGGGGGTAACCAAATGGCTCGGTGATTCACCACGGGTCACTACGCGCATCGATTCCTTGAGTATTCCCGAGATGGGATGGTGCATAACCAGGTGGAAAGGTGTATGTCATGAAGCCAGGAGTTGAGCTTTGAACCGTATGGTTTCAGATCGAGCCGATCCTTGAGCTACATCTTGCACAACAAGTGCTTGGGAATCAGTTTCTGCAGAGTTATTGTTAGCACCTGGTGGTGTGTAACCGGGCGGGAGACCAAATAGTGGGAACTGTTGTGCCTGTGGGCCTTGAGGGTTATGGTTTGCAGTATCATCATTGGCCATAGGTGGCGTGTAACCAGGCGGGAGTCCGGAAAGTGGGAATTGTGGTACATGATTCGAGGGTTGTTAATCGTGATCGTAGGACCCTGCGGGTAAATTGCAAAAGGTACCATCATCCTCGAGTATTGAGACCATATTGCAACCGTGCATAGGACCGAGCCAGGTGGGTGGGAAGGTGTAGCTTGACTTTTATCATTCACTGCTGGAGATACCCCATCTGCAGCCTTGTCTTTGTTTAGAGACTGCAGAAGCTCCAAAACTTTGCTCATCTGTTCCTTCATCTGGTTGACGTCCTCTTTCATCTCTTGGTCATCCATGATCTTTGATTGAGAGCGAGTTCGATAAGGGTGTCGAGGAATCAGTTTGTTTGATTATTTTCTGATGATTTAAAAAAATGATATGAGTATGTAAGAAAAGAAAAATGAATGAATGTGGATGTATGAATCTATTTATTTGTGCCTGGGAACCGTAAGCCTCATTGTATTGACATGTATGAGTTTCTTTGAAACTGTTTCACAATTTGATCCCATATTATTTTGTTGTAGATACTTACAAGCTAGCTCTTCCTTACGATTCCCTAGTAAACCTATTCAAAATAAAATGAAATGATGATGAATGCCATATGTTCGAACTTTTATCATGTTTGATTGAAAAAAATGCATGAACATGACGAGTGATGCAACTACTAGTGAGAGGGACATATTTTGAAATGTTTGTAAATGATGGAATGCCTATACTACTTTGAAAAGAAGCATTTAAAAAGGTCAACCAAAAGTAAGATTGCCTCTTTGTGTCCTAAACAAAGTCACTCTAAATTAGAGGATTTCTATTTCTGATGATCTATAGGTCATTCGACTTGTGAACACTTTCATAGGCTGTACTAACACTTCCTCACCAAAGGTCTCTAGAGCCAAGTACCATTTCGGGATGCGACCACCAATAGGAAGAGGATCCTACGTGTGGGCATCCACGGCGGTCGCACTCTAGACGAGGTTCTCGTGATACCCAAATCGAAAGTAGATCCGGCGACTATCACTAACAACCTCTCACTCCCTAAGCTGCACTCGGGCCCGGTATAGGGTCCCACTCATAAGTGTGTGTAAAAAGTGTGTAAGTGAGGTGTGTGATAGAGGCAACCTAAAATTACCCAAGTCAAGAAACAAATGAAATATATAAAATATGGTCTTCTAACCTAAGGTTCAATATATGCATAATATTCACAACAAATATTCACAAAAGAACAATAAATAAAATAAATAAATAAATAAATAAATAACTAAATAAACAAATAAATAAATAAATAAATAAATAAATAAAAACAAGGGAAACTAAACATAGGAGTTAACTATTTAGCACAATCAAATAATTAGGCTTGACTCTCTAAAAAAATGTCCCCAATGAGTCGCCAACAGAGCGACCGAAAAAATCGGAGGGATTTATTCGAGTTTAATGGAGCCGCCACCAATGATTTATTTATTAGGGAAAAATATTGGAAAAACCCTATTAAGGAAAATGGTCCTTGAGACCATATTAATTTGGGTTCGGGAGTCGATTATGCGTAGGGAAGGTATTAGCACCCTACAACATCCTTTCGAAAAAGGTTACCTCTAATTAATTGTGCAAAATTTATATTAACTTCTGAAAAAATATTTATTTCCCTTTTATTAAAAAAAAAAGAATAGACAAAAATTTACAATGATGAAATAATAAAAAAGGGGTTTAATAAAAGTTGTTTATTTTTGCGCTTGACAGGAGTGGGCTACTGCTCCTACGTATCTCCGGGTGCAGTGGAGAAATCAAAGGCTACGTAGTTCTTGGGTAGAAAATGATTGTGTGTTGGTTGATTTTAATAAATTTTTTAATTTTTATGGTTTGCGTAGTGACCAAACCAAAAGTGGATTTGGCGTAATCACTACTAATATTTTAAGATTTTTTTTTATTTAAGATTTGTGTAATGACCAAACCAAAAGAGGATTTGGAGTGGTCATTGATTTTAAGGTTTTCTAGATCGAAAAGAGTTTGCGTAGTGACTAAACCGAAAGTGGATTTTGTGTTGTCACTACTATTTATTATTAGATTTTTTTTTTTATCAAGATTTGATGATGACCAAACCAAAAGAAGATTTGGAGTAGTCATCGATTTTTAAGTTTTGGAGATTTTAAAAAATATTCACAGAGTGGCTAAACCAAAAGTAGATTTAGTGTTACCACTACTAATATTTATTATTTAAAATTAGTCAAGACAACAAAAATAACAAGTAATAACTACATCAAAAACAAGATAAGCAGATGGGGAAGAAAAAGTGGGCCAAGCCCAACGTTTCATCAATAGTTTAAAAACATAACAACTAAAAATCTGGAAGTTTCTAACAATTAACGGGGATGCAAAAATAAAATAAAGAAAAGCAAAAGGGAGTGCGACGGATACCTCATTCTTGGTACCAATTATTTTTTTAGAGAGGGCATAAATAAAAACGAACAGGTGTGAAAAGAAAAAATAAAAATAAAAATAAAAAGGAGCAGAACATGAAATAAGGGGGAATTAAACCTAAACACACACACACCAACACAAAACAAAAGGAAAGAAAAGATGCAGCCACACACGATGTAAGAAAAAGAAGAGGGGAGAGGGAAGGAGGGGAAAGAGAGAAAGAGAGAGAGAGAGAGAGAGAGTGGTCGAGAAGGAGAAGAAGAGGAGGGAACCCTGAGGTTGGGATCTGAGGGAGGATCGCCCTCCTTGGAGGTGGAGTCTTGTCAGTTGCCAAATTTTGACACATGCCATGTGTAGTGGAGAGGCGTGCGAGATGTGAAGAAAACAAAGGGGGAGGGGAGATCGTGGGGAGAGAAAGGAGGAACAAGGGGAAGGTGAAGGAGGAAGAAGAGAAACCTTTTTTTCTTCTGCTTCTTCTTTCTTCTGTTTGCTTCTTCTGCGTTTTTTTTTTTAGTTCTTCTCTTTTTTTCTCTCAATTTTCTCTCAAATTATTGTGTATAATTGGTACCAAGAATGAGATATCCAATTCTGAAATTAAGTGCAATTTTTCTTCCGTCCCCCACCTGTTATCTCTTCTTGCTCTACTATTTATAAAAAAAAAAGGTTCAGTTTGTCAACTTGAGACTGCAACTTGTATGCTAAGTGTGTGCTAAAATGATGCTGAGGAGATGGTAACATGTGCAAAGTCTGAGATGATATCAATGGTTTGAAAAAAAATTGCAATCAGCCGTGACTTTAACAACGGTGCTCCTCCTTTTTTTGATTAAATTGCATTGTTTTGGTTGGCAGATGAAGAAAAAGCAAGAGGCATATGGGGGACATATAGCTGTAAGACATAGTTTGTAGAGTGGCTGAGGAGATATGCAGAGGACTTTGGTGAAGATATGCAGATGACTTTGTGAAGGGTGAAGTGTGGAAATCTGACTTTGATTTTTAATTTTGAATTTTAGGTTTTTTTTTTGTTAATAACGCTTGTAATGAACTGCAATTGGGCTAAAAATGGCCCAGCTCGGCATACGGTCTCCCGGCTCGTCATACGACCTCTCCACAGCTCGACGCAATCTCATTTCGATGCGTGACCTCTCCACGCCTCGGCACGCGATCTCACTCGACGCGACCTCCCCACACTCGGCGTCGACCTCTCCACACGGCTCGACGCGACTTCTCCACGCGGCTCGCGACCTCCCACTCGGCGTACGACCTCTCCACAGCTCGGCATACGACCTCAGCTCGGTACGCGACCTCCACCAGCTCGGCGCGCCGACAAAACAAAAAAAAATGAAAATATAAGCGGACAAAATTGGGGTATAACACTTTGTCTTGTCAAGGTCAAGGATATAATTCCATTATTCCCACTGTTCCTAATGATGTAAGCGGTGACTCCCATAAACTGACCAAGAGATTGGCTGTTAATGTTACTGAATATGTTGAGAAATACATAGAAGCAATGGAGAAGGTTGATAATCCCCCTTTTGAAATAGCATGATATTGTAGGGCTTGTTTGATTGTGTTCTTGTTTTATTTTTTAAGACTATTTTATAAAACAATTTTGAAAAATTGTTTTTCATAACAAAAAATCTATTTGGTAATGTTAATTTTAAAACAATTTCAAAGGTGAGAACACAAAAAAACTTGCTCGGTAAATTTGTTTTGAGAGCATGTTTTTCAAAGCAGAGAGTACTGGGTAGAGACTACATATAGGATGTTGGGTGGTGATGGTGGCAACGAGCTGAGGGTGTCGGATGGTGTAGAAAAGTAGAGACAGATAATTCTCATATTATTTGTATGTCAATATACAAGTTACAGCCTCATTATATAGAGGAAGAAAGCAATTACAGGGAAACAAGGAATAAAAGCTAATCTAACAATTAGGAGGTAATTACACACTAATTTACAGTGACAGATAATTGATACGAGACTAATTTAAGTAACACAGATTTATTCCTAAAATATAAACTTCCTTCAATACTCCCCCTCAAGTTGGATCAAGGGGATTGGTTGATCCAAGCTTGGACAGTAGACGATGGAATTGTGAGCTTGGCAACATCTTAGTGAATACATCAGCAAGTTGATCATGACTCCGAATATAAGCAGTTTGAATAATCTGATTCTGAACTTGCTGGCGAATAAAATGACAGTCGACTTCAATGTGTTTCGTACACTCATGAAACACAGGATTGGCTGCTATATGCATAGCTGCCTGGTTGTCACAAAAGAGTGTCATAGGGAGATTACTTGGAAAACCAAGATCAGCAAGAAGACTTTTAAGCCATACCATTTCACAGGCAGCAGATGCCATGGCACGATATTCAGCTTCGGCACTAGAACGAGCAACAACATGTTGTTTCTTGCTACGCCAAGTGACAAGATTACCACCAACAAACATACAATAACCAGTAGTAGATTTTCGATCAAGAGCATTTCCAGCCCAATCAGAATCACTATAACCAGCTATTTGTGTGTGACCATTCTTGACTAGGACAATTCCACGCCCAATCGATCCTTTAAGATATCTCAAGATTCGCTTGACAATACCCAGATGAAAACAAGTGTGTGACCATTTTTTTATCTCATTCTCTATGGTTTCTGTTATCAATCGCACTTCGTATCATTTGATTCTTATTTTTGAAGCGCATATTTTTGGAGCACACAATATTTGCTTTTGTATTTTTTATGTGAGTTAGTTTCTCCTGCACTATCACTCAAATGGCTCCCAAATTTGATTTGCATGAATTTTTTCTTTTTTAGACCGTGGTACCTAAGTTTTAATGCATCTTTGTTATCACTTTGAAGTCTCTACCTATGGTTCTCTTTCCTATTGTTGCTTCATCTTCGGTGGAGATAAATTCTCCTATTTTTTGTGTTGATTTTGTTGTTAGATGTTTGATGGTCACAATTTTTATTCTGATTTCTTTTGTTTTTTTTTCCTGCATATTATTCTCTTCAGTCTGAATTTGTTCATGCATAGGCATCTTGAAATTGGTGGCATTCTCTTTCTCTGTCTCTTCTAAACTTTAGGTGTATAATTATAATTTTTTGAAAAATATATCGTGCGTAGCACGGGTCTATTGTAAGAAAAATATTAAATATTTTTTTATCTAAGACAATTTCAATTTTCTTTTTAGGGTAGTATATAAAGCATAAAACACAGCGATAGAAACTTTACAAGAAAACACAGGGGTTTCAACACAATATTTTACATGAACAAACATTAATATCTATATGTATATTGATGAATATAGAAATCATAGATAAAACATCACATGTGAGAATAAATTTTACATGAAAGCAATGTGAGATTTACACTTAAAAATAAATTTTATTTAATTCACGGGGATGAACATTCTCCATACAAGTTTGAAATCTAAAATTTTAATAATTTTGTTACAAATTATTGTCCCTTTCTTTTTTATTAATAACATATGTTAAATATAATATTTTATTTTTCACATTAAATATCTCTATTCTATTCTATAAAAAAAAAATCTTTATTCTATCGGTGTCAATTATCCCATGGATAGCACGGGTCAGATAAGTTTTGTTAAACTAACTAATATTGTTTTTAAATATGTTTTACTTTTATAAAATACATTAAAAAATAGTTTTTATTACAAAGATATATTATATAAATATATTTTTTAATGATTACAAAGTTGATGTGAGCTGGGTCTCTAGGGCTCACGAGTTCTAGAATTTCAGGGAAACCATCAGGGCTCAAAAAGCACTTTCAACTTTATTTACAAATTACCTACTAACGAAATCCTTATATATGTATTGGATTATAATTATAATAACTCATGTCCTTCTGAAATATGAGTCGTATATAACCACCACCACGTTTTGCTGTCTACAAAAAATAGATAAATAAATAAGATACACTGAAGAGAACAGTTGGAGGATATTCAGGTCATAAAAGTGAATTCTTTTGTCGTATCCCCACTAACTATAACTAATCTACTTTGTACAATAAGATTTTTACATAGCCAGCCGATACAACCTTGATCTTCCAGCAATCATAGCCATAGGTTCTAAAAAAACAAGACAAGTGCTAAACCGATAAGCCCAAAGCCTGAGCAACTTGCTTCTTTAGATTTACAAATTTAGTAATCAGGTCATCCAATTCACTATAAATTTTTTTGTAAAAGCACCTATTCCGAGTCAGGGGGACCAAAGTCGAAGTCCATCAAATCAACAGTGGATAGAATAGATCCATGCATAGAAAGGCATGCCAATGCTAACCCTCGGATTTATTGTTTCAGTTCAATTATTTCTACTGAAGAGTCCTCATTTTCTGCAGCTTGTTGCTGCTTTGTGTCCTTCCTGACTCTCTTAGATTTTTTATCATTCCTGGCAACTGGCTGACTAGATGTTTCTTTTTCAACATATACACTGCCCTTTTTTTTAGGCACATTTCCCATATAGATTCAGTAGTAGTCGGCATGGAAATCCAAAAGCTCAGTTTATCAGCATTACGTATAAGATCCTCATTTGACACTGGACATAGCATATTGATGCTCCATTTCGTCTTCATGCTCCATCAAGTGTACCCTCATCCTGTGGGGGTTCTCAAAGTGTTTCTTGAGAGACTTGATGTCGGGCAGCACCACCTTCTGCTCTTTTTTGCCAACAACCAGCACAACCTTTATATCTTTTATAGGGGAAATGGAGGGTAATCTGAAATGATCAACTTTGTAAAGTAGACCCATGGATAAATCCAAATTGTGATTGAGTACATGGGACATCTATTGAAAGTAGGAAGATCCCAAGATCTATGAAGCAATGGTTAAAAACAAAGAGAGGCTCCAAGCGAAGAGCTTGAGAGAAAACTGAGAGTGTGAGAGATAAGGCAAAGTGCAAAGGATCTGCGAGAAGCTTCACACAAATGGCTCGGCGAAGACTAAAGAACATGATCGAACAACTGTGCAACTCTGAAGAGGGACGATGGTTTGCGACGGAGCTTGATGGCTAATAGAGGAATGTCTTTTGCAATCTTGGATATCTTGGTCACTCAACCGTCCCCTTCTTGCGATCACAATAGGAAAAAGAGGAATGCTAGCGGGATGGTCATTTATGTTAATTTAAAATTTTAAGGTCCTTCGTTTTCACATATATTTGTTACAAAATAGTGTAAATAGTACCTAATTAAATTGGTTTTCCACAAAAATTACAGATACCAATTTAGTCTTTAAAAAATGAAAACATACCAATTTGATCCTTAATAACTTCAAATGTGTGCCAAACTAGTCCTTTTTAGGATAATTTTTAGGAATATTTTAGTCCTTATTAGGGACTAATTTGACCACTTTTGAGATTCTTAAGGACTAAATTAGTATTTTTCATTTTTCAGAGACTAAATTGGTCTCCATAATTTTTGTTGGGGACCAATTTGGGCATATACTCTACTAAATATTAGCAACAGTTTACCAACTTTTAATCTATTAAATGGTGTTGGGGGTTATAAGGTGGTTAGCTTGGTTTGGAGGAAGGGAGTTGGGTCTTGGGAGGTATAAGGGGGACATGGTTTAAACTCATCCCAAGCCACTAATCTAACAAATACTAACAACTAACATTAATTTGCCTATAAAAAAAATCTATTAAATGGTGTTAACCAAAAATTACTCTTAATTAATTTTAGTCTATCTTTATTCCCTTATAATTCTTTGGTTCTCGTGCCTTTAATTAATAAAAACAATTTGGGTATTACAATTCTTTTTTTTTCCGATTTCAAGACTATTAAACGAAAATGAGTATCTTTCTTAAGAGATGTGTAGCAATTATTTTTTGCTTATATATGAAAACAGAGGATTTAGTCTTTTATTTTTTTATTTCAATTTAGTCCCGCATATTTAAAACGTTAATTTGGAGATAAACTCGGTCAATCTACAACGAAAAATACATGTGTGCCACAAAAATAATCTGTTGTATCAATTGTGTCACAAATCATAACCCACAACACTATTGCAAAAAGCAAAAAACAGACCAATTTGGGTAACATTGTCAATATTTTAGAAAATATGAGACTAAATTGAAACTAAAATTAATTTTAAAGGACTAACTTGACACGTAAAAAAAATAAAGAATTGAAGTCAAACTTTAAATTAAGACGAATGATCTCGCCATAATAATATCACTTCATCACCTCATAAAAACCCAAGTCATCTCTTCCAAAGTCCACACACCCATTATTATTTTAATAAAATACCACTTTTAAAACTATTACTATATTTTATCTGATTAGGATAATTTTTTTTTTCTGAATAGGATAATAATAAGATATATTGTTTTCATAAGAGCTATGTTATTAGTACACCCAAAATTTTCCACCTGGACAACACTTGGTTAATGACGTGCAAAATTTTGGTTAATGTGGTTCAGTAGATAGTTAACGATAAATTGTATCCATTAATCAAATATTTATAATATTAACTATCCATTGATTAACCATCCATTGAGCTGCATTAACCAAACTTTTGCACGTCAATATTCAGGTGTCACCCAGGTGTCAATTTTTGGGTGTCCATAATTCATTTCTGGTTTCAAAATACATTATATTTTCTTTATTATTTGATTAGGGCCAATTTATACATGGCAATCAAAATAAGACTTGTAACTAAATTAAAAACCTTTAGATTAGGAGGTTACAACTTACAAGATAAAGTTGCTACTATTTGACCACTTTATCATGTTTAAAATTTGATGTCTATACTTTCTTATTGATATGATTTTATACTTTATCGACCGCTTATAAATTCTCATTCTCGCTAAATAATAGTTTTCTTTGATTTTAAATCCCATCACATATTACTCGAGGAAAAATAAGTAAGTCGGATGAGAGACTGAGACATACTGAGGATCATCTTAAGAGCAATGATATCCGGACACCCAAAATGATGTCCGACACCGTATACTTACCCTATTTTTATTTTTTTATTGTTTTTTCCTCTGATTTGACTTACACGGAAGGCTGACCCCCCCTCCCCCCTCACATGCACCTACGGTGTGCATCTACGATGTCAAAAATCAGGTGTTGATTTATCATTTCTGTCATCTTAAACACAAGGGAATTGGTTTAGTACTAGTGTATCTTGGAAGTTAGAAATATGTCAAACACTACTAAATTCTAAAATGCATATTCTTCCAAATATGTTCATATGCAGAATTTTAGAAATCAAGAAATTGATAGACAAAAGGAAAGATACTTTTTCCGCACAATATGTTGTAGAAGCAACTCCTCTTATAGCTGAGATTAAGATCTATCGAACCGAGGTACTAATACTACAATTTCCACTAAAGATGCTTTCAGAATGAAATAATAATAACATAATGTGTGTATATTGTTCATAGTGACAATACTAACATCCAGTTTATCTTTAGATTGCAACAGTACTACAAGGAGATAAGAAAGCTTTGGAATGACTCACAGAATCAAAAGAGTCATCCATTCTTAAGGTATAGAGAGGATTTTAAGAAGTACACTAGAGAGGGCTTTAATAGTTGAGGAATTTAATAATGAAAACTCGACTTGAAGAGGAGGATTCATATCTGCCAAAAGTATCTCTTATATATGTTTCCAATTTCACATTTAGTTTCTAATGTGAAGTGTAAGGAGTTCAAACAATTTATAACTCTCATTAATGACAGACAGGAGAACAAAATCTTAGAGAAAAACCTCTGCCAAAAGAATGTAAAAGTTGAAAAACTAAGCCAAACAACCCATGGACTTAAGGAGTTCATCTTATCCAAGTATACTACAAACTACATATTGTTATCAATTGCTTCTTTCTGTAATAATTTAAAAAATAGATTGAAATATACATAATAAAAAATTATGTATCAAGTAGAAAAAATATATAAAACATTACCAACCACTCACTAAACCACGTCATCAGGATAAAACCTACAAATTTAAATAAAAAATAGATAGTACTCGTCAAAATAAAAGAAATTAATTCAAAATCAACTGTAGTAGTAAATATCTTCTTTAAAAATAAGACAAGATCATGTCATCTTTTATACGTACTATTTCACTTATCTTTTATATGTGACACTTTAATTTAGCAGTTCATATTAATAATAAAAATATTCATGTAATTAAAGTAATATATAGGCTGTAATCTTTAAAGGATAAAATTGACGATTTATTCATATATGCATTTTCTCTAATAATTGGAAGAGGAGCATGAGATACAGCTCCTTTAAAAAGTTGCATGAATTAAAAATACATAAGGGGGAAAAAGGCAAACTTCGGCGTGAACAGCGGAAGAGGGGGAACACAAAATTAAAAAAAAAAAAAGTTTTTAACGTATGCAACTTTACACAGAGGAGAATGCTAGGATGAAAATCTCTTGTTTCATTTTCATGTTGCATTTTCTGTCTCTCACCAATAATAATTTGACACATAATAAAATAAAATTATAATTTGTTAACACATATACGTATCATCAGTCTTTGATTAGTGGGAGACATGGAGACACCATATTTTAAGACAACATATGTTTGTTTAGAATGCCATCATGATACAATTTTTGTTAGAAACCACACAAATGACGTGGCAATCTCTCTCGGTGAGCCTTCTCTCCCTTTTATGTTTCTTTTATTTTTTCAGGCACAATAAATAAATGTTGAACTTTTCATGAAAAATGAGTCTGGAGTCAATGGTTCCCACGGCATTACACTCATTGCAATACTATTTCGTTTTTTTTCCTCCTCTTATCTTCCCTTTCTTCCAACACCACGCTACAGCTACTGCTATTTTTGCTTTATCAATGTTTCCTAACCCAGCAGCTTTCCCAAATTAACGGGCAAGATGCGCAAGGAAAAACAATGAATAGTGGTATTTGATATTCATAGGTGATTTCTTAAATAAGATGCTTAATTTCTCTCAAATATGGACTCACACTTCACATGTGTTGCTATTTTGGAGGAATAGTGGTATTAGGTATTATTATTTATTTTATATATTTTTTAAAATCCTTAAGCTGTGCCTAAAATCATTCGTGTGCAATTCATGAACATACCTCTCGTGATGAATAACACCACTCTTATACAGGTTAAACCTTATTAATTATTTACCTTTTTCTTATTAATAACTCATTTTCGTTTTTGATGGAAAGAAAGAGATCACATGAAGTTAATTCTTAAAATAAATAGGAAAGTTGATAATTAATAAGAAAAAATATGGGTAACTAATAAAACTTAACACGTGCAAAGTTGCATACGTTAGAAAAACGGTTAAAAAATATATTATCCTTTATTTCTCATTTGTCACAATACTGTTTAATACATATTAAATTTCTCTAAACAAAATCTTAGGTATAAAAATAGATTTACATATGATAAACACAAACGTGTTTTCCTTCTCAAATGTCATTTTGGATAAAATCCACCTCCACATTCCTTGTACGATCCCCATCCACAAAGTCAAGGTTGTATAATATACACACCATTAGCATTGAAGAGAGGAAGGGTAAAAAAGGACCAAAGATCCATAATTGAAGGGTAATTGCCGTATAAAAAAGCCTATTTCCCACAATGTTCAATATCATGGCCTTCCCTAAATGTTGGGTCAAATATTCTGGGGTCACCATGGACTTGACATCTTGTGGGGTGCAAATAAGAATATTCACTTGATTGACAAAGGTGCCAGATAGTGTGTGACACAAAAATGAGAATGATAAAATTGTAAGGACTATGGCATATTTAAGTACCACCACAAACTCACCATGTGCTCCAAAAACTGAATCGTTGATTGGCTTTTTAACACTGTAACTGCTGCTTATGATTGCTCCTAGGCCAGCACATACGAGAATGGACGTTGTGGACATAAGGGTTGTTCCCATTATTACGTTTCGAAGTGTTTGGACTGCGACGGCATTCTTGTTGTGAATATCCTGCAACTCCAAATCTTATTTTGGTAAGAAACAATATGCTGAAATAATATATTTCGAATAAATAATAATCCCATTGCTACATATGCTTGGTATAATAATGCTTGGTATTTGTAAAATGCTTGGTATCTTCAAATATTTTTTTAAGCAAAACAAATTAACATGCTAAGACATCACAATAGAAAAAGAGATCGACTATGATGGCACATATCAGAACCTACCAATCATTTGTAGCACTCCAAAGGAAATAAATGAAAACTCAAAAATAAAGAATACAAAAAGATGGGGACCAAACTAAAACCATGTCAGAAAAACAAATTATTTAAATCTATATAGTTGGGTAACCATATATAACCCCAAGGTTGGGTGTGAGTGGTTAACGCACTCCATCCATATAAAGGGACGGACTCGGTTAGTACCCGGGTTCGATCACTGACAATGGAACAAATTGGGCTAGACTTTACTTACCTTCCGGCCGAACTCTAGATTAGTCAGGGCCCCTTTCTCCTTGGCGGGGTCGAAGACCTTTAGATCAAAAAAATATAGTTGGATAATCATAAAAGAAGAAACTTGGTCCTGCCCAAGGTAATTAAAATCGGACCGGGCATTGAACCGGAGAGGGTCAGGGTTCAGGGTTTTTGGGTCGAACCGGGGTCGAACGGGGTTTAATAAAATATTAATAAAATATATTTTTTAATATATATACCAAATATATAATATATATATAGTATATATACTATATATGGTATATATATATATATATTAAGAAATATATAATATATAGATAATATTTCAATTTATAAACAAAATAACATGTAGCCTAGTGGTAAGATGGCTTGTTGTGGCTTTGAGGACTGGGGTTCAAGTCCTGTTGAGAGCATAATTGATTGTTTTATTAAATAAAGACAATTTTTTTAAAAAATAAAGGAAAACCGATTCGACCAAAAACCGGCCGATTTTGGCCGGTTCTCCCGTCGAACCGGCCGGTCTGCTGTTAGGCAGTTATAAGGGCTCACCCGGACCGGACACAAGGCCAATTCCTGGTCCAACCGGTCGGACTGGCCGGTCCGGTCCGGTTTTGATTACCATGGTCCTGCCAATTAAAACAATGGCTACTAATATAAAAAAAACAGCTAATTTATCTGCACAAGAGTTACCTTATATATAAATGTGAGAAACTATAAAGTGCACTTCCACCTAACTCTAAGATTCTGAGGCACTAAATGAGACGATTTTTTTTGAACAGCGAAAAAAATATATATTAATAATTAAGAATACTTCAGGAATGTAACCTATATACAACAAGTGTAGAAGGGCACTCAAACCAAACTTTATGTCAATCTCTGTGAAAAGCAAACTCAAATGAATGACGGAATGCAAATAACATTAATTGTTAATGCATATCTAGTGGCTAATCACATGATAATAACATTAATTGTTTCGGTCTATGAGGGGTTAATTTTGCTTAAACTAATCAAGTGAAATTGTTGCGTGAATACAACGTTTATTGAATAAATCAATATTAAATTCTTAAGATATGTTAAATTAATAATAAATAAGCTATAAAAACTCATGATGAAGTTATTTTGATATTATCTTAATTTTTTAATTGATTGTGTGCAATAGTGTAATTTATTTATATTTATTTATTTTTTACATCGATGTAGAGTGTAGTTCAAGCTTCTTTAAGAGGTTATTAGTGTAATTTACTCAAAAATACATTAGCAAATCCTATGTAAAACCGAGAAGAGGTTTTCATTGGTATAATAATATCGGTTTTTCTAACATGTGCAACCTTACATAGATTAAGACTCATTAATTACTAAGTTTTTTTCCTTATTAGTTACCTATTTTCCTTTTGGTGAAAAGAGAGAGAGATTAATTCCATAAAATAAATAGGAAACTAGGTAATTAATAAGGAAATAAAGTTGATAATTAATGAACCTTAATCTGTACAAGGCGCGCTGCATAGGTTAGAAAAGCCCTAATAATATATCAATACTAACAAAGACACATTGACAACTATTTCCAAAATTAACATACTTAGATCTTTAATAACTTTTTATAAAATATAAATTTAACAAATTCAATAAATGAATTGAAACTTTTTATTAAATATATCAAATTTATAAACATTCATACAATTCGAAAGTTTTTTGATATTTTAACATATATATATATATATATAATCTGCTCTTTAACATGTAAAGTACCTATTAAATTACATACCTACAAATGTATAAATCATCTAAAACTTTATATAAATAAATGATCATAAAATTAATAGAATACAATTCAATAATTGGATTAATTCATTTTTCATTTTACAAAAAAGTATTAGATATTTAGATATGTATGTATATTTTTTTCGTACGTACTAGGAGGCCTAAAGGGTCACTAAATTAAAACACTGCCATAAGCGAAGCCAACTCTTACCGAATCCTACCACAAGGGAGGAACTGCATTCCAACTGGGGAAATGAAAGAACACGATCAGACCTAATTGTAATGAATGGAATATAATAGGGTTTAAATATGTTAATAATGCTTCAAAATATGACATTTTGAAATTAGTCCCTATTTCATTGATTATTTTGTCATTCTTAATCTTAAAAAATTACAAAATCATGTAATTTGAGTCCGTAAAAACACCAAAGTGAAAATCAAAATATTTAAAACGAAAAAAAAACTAAAAAGAAATTAATTCAAAACAAATTATATTTCTATATATGAACAAAAATAATTTAGGCCTATAGGTTTTTGTGTGTGTGTGTGTGTGTTTACCTTCATCATAGTAGGAACCCAAAATCGTCGACCATCAGCATCTCTTCCAAAGATTGTGGTGTAGGGCTGAGTCCGACTCATATGCCATAACCATAAATGATATGCAAGCATGATTAGAAACCCTGATGGTACAAGCATCATATCCATATAATATTTTTTCCACTCCATATATACAATACTTTCTATTTCAGGTACGTGCTTTTCTTTGCCTCAGGGTACGTAATTCCTATGAACACACACACTGGTGTGTGTGTGCGTGTGTGTGTGTATATATATATATATATATATATTAATTAGTGGCTACTTTAAAATTCAAATGGCTACTTTGAAATATTCTTATCTTCAAGAATGAACGGAACGGAGTGAGACAATTGACTCAAACATGTGTTCGAATTACAGAAAGTTTCTTTTCTATTTTTATTCTAGAAAAAAAAAACTTTAGATACATGCAAAAAGACGTATATTTGCCGTTTACCAAAATTCCATATCTATAAACTGTAAAAAAAAAATAAATGGTATTTTACATTTTACTGTTGCATCACTGTTTAGGAGTTAAACAACAAGCTGCCACGTGTTGTTTATTGTCTTCCCTTCTCTTTCTTTTAATTATGAAATCTATATTTTTTTATTAATAAAATAATTCACTTAGGAAAGTATTTTGAAAAATTAATGAAATTGATAAAATATATTCTACTCGTAATAAAATAATTGATTTGTGAAATAAAAATTAGTTAAAATGACTTTTTAAAAATAAATTAATTAATAAAAAATATGTTTTTATTATAAAATAAATTAAATAGAGAAATAAATACATTTTTCATTTTTAGCTTTGAACTTATTAACCGAATATAATATATAAATAGAAAATTATTTTCATAATAATTTTTCCTAGTTTTGGTTTTATTTTTACATTCATTTTTAATTTTTATCTCGTTGAATTTTCAGAATAAATAGCTGTACTTCATACATTATTTGTATATTATTATGATTATGATATATTGAAAAATTAAATTTGAAAATATAAAAATTACAGATTTAAGCTGCTTGACCACGTATGTGTTTCATATTTATTTCTTTTTGAAAGATATTTGGAATATTGATTTTAAAAAAATTATAAAAGTTAATTTCATTTTTTATAATATTATATTAATGTTAATTTGTGTAGCAATTTTTTTATTATTACATTCATTTTTCTTTAGATTTTGAAAGTCAGATATTCGTTTTTTTTCCTTTTAAAATATGACAAAATTAATCTAATCATATAAAATTATTTTAAATATTATATGCTTTAATTATTTTTTATTGTATTTATTTCTAAATTTGAAATTTTTTATTTAAAAAATATTAAAAATAATTTAATTGATATAAATCATTTTCACTATAATTTGTGTTCAAATCCTCTCGAAACAATTTGTATAACTTAAGTGTCTCCTCCCTTTCCCACTAATAAAAAATCTCCTCCCACGCCCCGCTAAAAAAATTATATATTAAGGAAGAATAGGTATATGATTTAATGTAGTATTTAAAATCAACTAAACTGATTCACCAAAAAAAAAACTAAAATGGTGCTTTGTACACGTTAAAAATACTTTTTATTTTATATATTTAGAGTTCATCTGTTATACATTATCAAAAAAAAAAAAGGAGTTCATCTGTTATATATATTTTTGGTAGTGAGTTCATTAACTATATATTGACAGTGTAAAGATAAAAATTCAAGTACTAATTAAGAGACTGTAATAAAATAATAAAATAAAAAATTAACCAAAGTGCAACAACAAGACGACGGACGACGTAAGGAAAACGATAAAATTAGAATTAAATAATTAAGAACGTACACGAAAGAAAACGTCACAGCTGCAGCGTGAAGGACACGTAACAAGCGTCATGAATTATGCTTCGGATAAATTAAAAGTAAGAAATAAAGTAAGCGGTATGCCTATGTTAAAATGAACTATTATAAAATTGGTCCTCTAAATTTATTTTAGGTTTTAATTTGGTGTTTTACGTTTTATTTGTTTTATTTTTGTCCTTTACGTTTTATTTTAGTTTTTAATTTAGTCTTTTCCGTCACTAAAAGTCAATTGTCCGTAGCTAGAATTTGGCTTTTAACTACGGACAATTGGCATTTACTGACGAAAAGGACCAATCTGTTGTAACTTTTAAAACGTAAGGGATCAAAACGAAACAAATAAAACATAGAGGACCAAATTAAAACATTAAATAAACATAAAGGACCAATTTTATAATTTAGCCTAAAATGTGGATATATAAATTATTAAAGAATAATAACAGTGCAGACTGGTGCAATCAAAAAAAAAAAAAATAACAGTGCAGACTGGAGATTAGATCTCAAATTCAGTAAAAATCAAAAGTTTCTTTACGTATTTCCTTTCTCTTGAACGTATTTTGTTGGATAAATATATGTACAGCACAAGTAAACAGGGGCGAAGCCTTGTTAAGCGATGCGGTAGCGATTGCTACCTCAAAAAAAAAAAAAAAAAACTTAAGTCGCTATTTCAGTATAGTAATAGAACACGTTTATCAGATAAAATATTTATATTAAAAAAATATTTAGATTACTTATATTTTAAACATTTTTTTACTTATATTTCAGACTGAAGTAGTAGTTTATTACTAAAAAAAATTTAGTAGTTCATTTTTGTCGATAAAACAATACTTACACTAAAAAAATACTCAGATTGCTTATATTTTATACACTTTTTTTTGCTTATATTTCAGACCGGGGTAGTAGTTTATTACTAAAAAAATTAGTAGTTCATTTTTGTCTATAAAAAAAATACTTACACAAAAAAAATATTCCGATTGCTTATATTTTAGACACTTTTTTTTTGCTTATATTTCAAATCGGAGTAGTAGTTTATTACTAAAAAAAATTAGCAGTTTATTTTGTCTAAAAAAAATTACACTTTATATTTTACACCCTCGTAAAAAAGGAGCTAGCTCCGCCACTGCAAGTAAAGTAAGTACTCGGGGAATGTATATTTGAAAGAATATAAAA
Organism: Calophaca sinica; assembly: GCA_037113605.1. Classification (NCBI taxonomy): domain Eukaryota; kingdom Viridiplantae; phylum Streptophyta; class Magnoliopsida; order Fabales; family Fabaceae; genus Calophaca; species Calophaca sinica. The sequence goes on along the minus strand of CM073737.1, from coordinate 71,635,208 downwards.
ATTAAATTAACATATATATATATATATATATATATATATATATATTAACTTAATTGATAAAATAATATTTTAATAATAACAAAATAAAATATATAAAGTACTCAAATTGAAATTTTTTATTTTAAAATATCAAAAATAATATAAATAAAAAATATTTGAATAATATATTTATATCTATCTTAATATAGGATTGGTTTTACTCTTTTGTCTTTTATTAATTGTCAGTTCTGTGTAATCAAGAATCAATTTTTATATCTGTCAAAAAAATTAATTTTTATTAATGATTTGGCAATCATCAATTCTTAGCCCCCTATCTTGCCATAAAATGGGCTTATCCTTCATTCTACTTAATTTGTTTTTATTATTTTCATTCTTTTGATTTTAGAATCTATATTATTTCGCCAGCAAGCAAAGCACAACCCGAGAAGGAGGTCAGGATAAGTTACTTTGGAAAGGCGATTAAACCGGGTGTAAAACACTTCGCTCTGATTCGCCGACTCAGAATTAATCTCATGCAGATTCAAAAGGCTTTGCTGTGAGGATATTTATAGAGCTCACTCGGTCTAAATAATAATCATTCGCTATAATTAGCTTTAAATTTTTTGTGATAATCACGTTGGAAATTTTAGCTTCTAGCTGAAAAATTAACGACTAATAGTAAGAATATGTACATATTAAGAATATTTATGTGAATTTTGCACAAAAAAAAACTTATATTAAAGTATAGATATTTAAAACTTTTCGTTTTGTATAGTATACTAAATTTGTTAATTAATATAATTATTTTAATAATGATTTGGATGCAAATATCCTATTATATTATTGTGAATGGATGAAATTATATGTATTACCTAAAGAAGTTGAGAATCATAAAAGTCTCTTTTGATTTATTAATAATTAGAGAGTATCAGAATAAGAAATTTTTAATTCATTCACTACTAGAATGTTGCTCGTTAGCGTAGGCTCAAAGCCGACGCTAATTGAAAAAAACCGACACTAAATGACGATTAGCGTCGGATTAGCGTCGGTGTCGAGGTCGACACTTTAACTGTCGAAGCTAACCGTTAGCGTTGGCTTTCTCTCATCCGACACTAATTAGCGTCGGCCAGGCCTACGCTAAGTGGACGCTAAATTCAGTGATGTAAAGGACCGACGCTAACATTAACCGACGATAAAACTGTGACATTTGTTGCTAAACCTGTGCTATATTTAGCGTCGGCTGTGCCTACACTACGTTGTGCAGAATTTGCTTCTACTGCCTGTTTTTGGGATCAACCAATTAACAACTAATAATCTTCAACCTGCTATTGAAAACCAACAATCCAATATCAAACTATCAACTCAACTAACAACGCAATATGAATCAAAACCACAATGAAACTCGGTCAATTACAAAATGTATTATAGTAAAATTATAGATTATAAACAAACTTAAGTACTGAAAATCATCCAAAATGAAGTACAACATAGGATAAAAAACCTAAAACAAACTGAGAAATACTGCACAAAATAGGATGAAAAATACTGGCAATTGAAAATACTACCAAATACTGATTTTTCATCTGCAAACTACACAAAATAGGATGAAAAATACTACCATTGCCTGATTTTTCATCCAAAACACTACCAACTACACAAAATAGGATGAAAAATACTACCATATACTGATTTTTCATCCAAAATACTATCAACTACACAAAATAGGATGAAAAATCTGAAACTAATCATAATCTCCCACTATAGCGACTGATCATCCAAATCATCATCGTAGTGAGGATGCGGACTTGGACGACTCGCAGAGCTGGACACACCGGCTGATTGCCGCTCCAGAGCCTGCATGCGCTCCTGAAATTGCGCCAAAATAGTCTGCATATCATTCTCCAGAGTCTTCACGCGCTCTTGAGCCTCTTTAGCAACCTCCATGGCTCTAGCTTGCATCCTCGACTCTAAGTCTCACGCCTTTCTATCTCGATCGCGATAGATGTTTGGAACTCATGAGTAAACGATGTTGCCCATCGTCGGAGGTTGGCGGACAAATCCATTTGTCGTAAACTCGTCCCGAGAACGACCCCGACGGACTCTTGCCACAATTGGAGCCTTGTCGTCGCATCCACCTCCTCGCACCCCATCGCCACGATCTCATCAATCAAGGCCTCAGATCCGCTCAAACTTCGATGATAATGTTCCTAATTAATAGGAAAAACACATTAAAATTAATGACAAAAATTAATGACAAAAATTAATGACCAAAAATGTATACAACCAATATCATACATAAGTTGTCCCAGTGATCAACCCACTCATCGCCTTTCTTCCTCTTGTGAGTTTTTATGAAGAGCTCGTCAGGATGCAAATCTCGTCAAGCTTCCTAGCCTGAAATAAAGTGAACAAGAATTTAAAGATATATATGACCTATTATGATGAACCAAACAATAAATGTGAAATTAATACTTACGATCTCAAGTGCCAGGTCAAGATGAGCCTTGCGGCTTTGAGGTGTGGATCTCTCGCCTCTAGTCGAAGCCCGGTTGGTCTTGTTTTGGGCGGAGAGGTTTTTGAAGGTTGTACCTCTCCAATGGGAAACAATACCGGCATAAGCTTCTTCACCCATCCAGCTGGGTTGGGTCCCCTTCTTCCTCACCTTCGTGAGCATATCCGCAAGACGCTTTGCGCCTCTCTGGTTAAACAAGTGACAAATTTGATTCTCGGGATAAGGCTGAAACGACACATTCTTCTGCAAAAAAAAATGATAATATGTACTAATAATGATGATGATGATGATGATGATGATGATGATGATGATGATGATAAAAGTAATCTTTCATTATGTTGATATAAATTAGAAAACAAGTTACTGCCAACACACAAAATATTATACTTGCCAGAAATAATTTCCACCAATGGTCTTTAACCTCCTGAGGTGTCTCACTCCAGCAATAGTAAGCACCTCGAAACTGTGTCTGTATTGCTCTCCTAATGGCATCAGCAACCTCCTTGCAAGGAGCTAACCTACAAAATATCAGAAGTACAATTAAAAAAATCAAATGAAATGTGTAAAGAAAAACCAGCATATAACTAGATAACATAACATTAGGAAAAGCAGTATAAATAAAGTAAATTTCAGAAAGTAACAAAATGGAGAACCAATATCTTGACAGATTGCTTGAATAACCTAAAAGTTCTATTTATGAATTACATCTTAATCAGAATTCTCTGCGCATCGTATGAGCACCACATAATGGATGATACATATCCATTTTGCATCATAATCAATCCTTACATCTACATTAATTATAGGACATAGCAGTTGAGGTGGAGAAGAGGAAATTAATAGCAATATTCTCAACTTGTAACATGTTTCAATAGAAACTTGAACAACCATGTTACTGGATCTATACAAATACTAAGAACAAAATACAAATAACTTTGCTTGCATCGCAACTGCATTGCTTACCAACACCAAGTGGTGCACAATTGCCCTTCAAGAGATTCATAAAGCATAAAATAAAAAAGCATATAAAACAATTATGGAGTAGTTAATCACTTGAAAATAAAGGAAGCTGATTACTAATTATAATTTACCCTCGACCATGAGGTCTTATGATGATCTTGCCATCAGAGTCTCTCTCTGGCACGTAAGGAGGAGGGTTCCCTCCCTTCCCGCCCTCTCCTCGTGGTGGTGGTCCTCGTCCCCTTCCCCTTCCCGCCCTCCTCGTGGTGGTCTCTATGGACCTCCTCCTTCGCTGAACCTCTTCCTGCTGAGCCTATGCACCCATGTGTGGAAGGCCTCTACCTGGAGTTAGAACAAATGTGAAGGCCTCGGGGGTAGAGGTCTGTATGGGTGATGTTATCGGTTGGGAAGGTGGTGGAGACGATCGGTGTGACCTTGGGTCTTTGGTATGGGCCGGTGGTCGCCACATGGGTTGGTGGTGTGGGTGCCGGTAGTTTGGGTGCCGGTGGTGGTGTGGGTGCAGGCCGGTGGTGTGGGTGCACTAATTAGGCGACTATGGCGATCACGCTCTCGAAGGCTGGCACAGTCGTAAAGTCTCGATCGACCACTATTAGCAAGAGCCTTTCCCTTATTGCCACGACCTCTGATATTCATCTGCTGTCACAAAATTAAATATAATCAAGCATTTCATTAATCACAAAATTTAAAACAACTTAGAAGACTAAGTTATAAACAAATGCAGAATGGTGAGATATGCAATAAATCCTATATCATATTTATGTTGCTATCATGCCCTGTGTAAATGTAAGGCGGACTGTCTTTCTCAGCCCTGTTTCTTGTAAAGGCCATTTTACTTCTTCTGAAAGTGTGATCCGCTGGCAAGAACCGACGATGACAATCAAACCATGAATTCTTCCCACCATATTTCAAAGTGAAAGCTTTTGTGTCTTCCATACAATGAGGGCATGCCAATTTACCTTGTGTCCCCTATCCAGACAACATACCATAGGCCGGAAAATCATTAATTGTCCACATCAAACACGCCCTCATGATGAAGTTTTGTTTTTTGGATATATCATACGTCAAAAAGCCATTGGACCACAACAGTTGCAGATCATCAATTAACGGCTGCAAGTAGACATCTATCTTTGCTTTGGGGTTAGAAGATCCGGGTACGAGACAAGTCAAAAACATGTACGGTTTGGTCATGCACATCTCAGGGGGAAGATTGTAGGGGGTAACTATTATCGGCCAACATGAATATGGAGTAGCCGATGATTGGACGTAAGGTGTAAACCCATCGGCACATAGACCCAACCTAACATCTCTGGGCTCGCTAGCAAAGTCTGGATATACCTCATCGAAGTATTTCCATGCTTTACCATCGGATGGATGACGAAGAACATTCAAACTCTTTTTATTCTCATGATGCCATCTCATTTCGATTCGATTGATGCATACAGTCTTTGTAATCTAGGAATGATTGGGAAATAGAACATTCTCTTCCTTGGGACATCTTTGAACCTTCCAATCCCAATCCTACGAGGAATGTACCTAGCAGATCCACAAAATTTGCACTCGCTAAGTTGCTATCATCTTTGTAATATAACATACACCCTCCACACAACAATCAATCTTTCTAGCCTCCAACCCTAACTTAGACACCAATTGTGTTGCTTGGTAATTGTTCTTGGGCAAGCGACCCTTAATTGGACATACATCATTAAGCATTCGTGCAACAAAATCTATACCTTTTTGTGGAACATGATAGTTAGACCTAATCGCCAAAAGCTCAACCGATATCGATAATCTAGAAACAATGACTCCCTCGTAGATGGGCTGGTTGGCGAAGATCAACTTGTCATAAAGCGTTGTGCATCTTTGTTGGGCAACTCCTCCTCCGTCAATGTCTCGTTTCCAATGTTAACATTCACATGAGGACATCTACAAAAGGCCTAAAAGCATCATACACCATCCGATTCGTTGCATCAAATTGATCGTCATAATTCATAGACCCACTCTTTGTTCGAATAAGCCCTTGTATCAATATTTGACTCCACTTCTCCGTGTTCACCAGATCCGATGGTTTGGTTGAAATCCAAACTTGTACAAGTGCAATCTAACCCTGATTGGAGTCGTTATATTCATGCACTTGCACATTTCACACGGACACCTTATCCCTCCCTGATATATAGTCAGTCGTTTCATAGCCCTCTTCACAAAATTTGAACACCCCTAATAAACTCGTCTTTCAAGCCAAACTTATCGGCATTTACCCTGTTATACATCCAACTACGTTCCATTTTCTATAAGGAAAACACGTAACATTATCAGCCACTAAATAAGTTATGTAAACACAAATACAAAAACACGGCCGCAACCTTAGTGTATTATAGAATTATCCAAAGCTTAGCCGTAGATGCTACACTTTTCTAAGATAAATATTATGCTATCCTTATTTTGCCACTGACTGATTCAACATACATTTAAATTGCAAAAACAACATTCATTCTATTTGATGTAATGTTGTTGAATCAAGAGATATTTTAACAAGTAAACCAATTCTGTCAATTTAGTTTTGATTAAGCAAGAGCACAGTAGCTTTGGCCAAGCAAGTAGTCACAGTAGTAAACCAAGTAATTCACTTAACTAGAAGTATGAAACGAATGACACATCAATTTTTTTTTCATTTTTTTATAAAAGGGAATAAATAGTGGAATGAAAATGAAAAAGAGAACAATATATGAATGGAAGGCAAGGGTTTAGAAAAGTTTTTATGTGTTGCTCTTCACAAGTAGGAGTTAGGCGCATGAGGTAAAAAACCATGTTTCTAAATCTATATTTTTTGGTTTGGTGGGAATCTAGGAAATAGTTAGCCGCATGAGGTAAAAAACCATGTAATTGGCCCCTTTGCAGTTGTTCTATACTTAATGTTTCTAAATCAAAATGGAGTCAATTTTTATATATAAATAAGGAAATAATAATATATGAAATTAGTTTATAGATGCTAACCAGGAAGATGCACAATACACAGACAGAAACAAGCTTGATCTTGTAGTGCCAATAAGACCCTTGGCCAATATCGTGTAAGGCCTGCAATTAAGCATTTTGATAACAGGCAATGAGCAAATGCAAAACAATACCATCTCATCATAACTATACAGAACAAAGCATGATCTTCATATTGTGCTTGATTTGAGAGTTCTTAAGAGAAATATTATATAGAATAATTGTTCGGCAAAGCCCTTTTCATTACAAAACCAGCACATGTGCCACTGATAATGTACTCTATTTGAAAAACCACCATTAACAAGAACACTTTAATCAGGTGAATAGTAGATTGCTGCTATGTATTCTAATCAAATCACCTTTTTAAAAGTCCTTTTCTATGAACAATTAGTGCAGGTATAAGATAAACCGGAAGATAAACAGATAATGCCATATGATTAAACTTGAATGAATAATTTTGTTAGGGCATAGAGCAAAAAAGAAAGATAGGAAACTATATGTTTCCACCGAAGTCCAGAAGCTTTAAAGTTTACATGTGGTCCATAGACATATGAACCAATATTCATAATAAGAGTCATATTTCTCATGACTCAATCATAATGAAATAGATGCTACTGTTATGGTGCGATCAACTTCAGCCACCAAATTTGATATTGAACACTGTTTAATAAATACTTTTTGTTTTACTTTATTTATTTTCTATGGGTTAATTAATAATTACACTTATTGAGATTGAAAAAAAAGGACAAGAACAAAAAAATGTGAATCAGGACCCCAAGAGGACCACACCTTCAATATATCAATATAAAAATAAGGAAAGCAATAAAACATGTGAATGAGGACACCTAACCATGATAAAATAATACATACTTGGGAACACAACAAAAATAAAAGAAGCAAAAGGATGAACTCTGTTTTCAATATAAAACATAAACCAGTAGCTTTCTAAAAGGGGGGACGTGGAGTTGTCTACCAAAGGGGGACCATGTGCTTTGGATGCATTTGTGAGTGTGACTTTGTAGCCATAAAAATGGTGTTTCAGCAACGATACTTACAGATTCTAGAGGAGGTTGAGAGACAGAGGAGGAAAGGGGTGCTTTTCCTTAACGTCCCGACAGCCGGAGGTCCTAACACGTGGTGCTCCGATAGCACCCAAACGGAGGAGAGGCGGAGAAAGAGTTCGAGCGCGAGAGGGAGTGCGTGTTCGTACGATGGCTACCTTGGAAGAGTGAGAGCTTCAGTGACTTGTGAGGGAGTAGGGGTTCTGAGCTAGGGTTTTGAGGGAAAGGGGTTTTTTCTTAATTTTCTATCAACCGCGCTAGCACACGCATAGTATGTGTTTTTCAATTTTTTTTTATTTGATGTTGGGGATTTTTTTTTTTTTTTTTTTGGTGCTGATGATGGGGGATCTTGCCTCTCAAAAAAAGGTGGTTTTTTTTTTACTTACCAAATTAAAAAGGGCAGAAGCTAATAATTAAAAATTAGAAAACCAATTATTATTACAAAAAAAAAAAGTTAGCGTCGGCCGTCCTACGCAAATTTCTATGATACGATACTTAGCGTCGGCTAGGCCGACGCAAATGTTTTAAAAAAAATTAAAAATAAAATATGGTAATTTACTCACCTTAGCGTGGGCCAGGCCGACGCTACGCGGAGGCTATTAGCATCAGCGTCGGGGCCTACGCTAAATTTTGGCAGCTAAAATGAAGAATTCTAGTAGTGATTATTAACATGTTGAACAGGAGCCCAAAAGCGCTTGGGTGAGATGACATGGGTCTCTTCTAGCTTAACCAATGGTCTCAGGTTCAAATCCAATCATAGGAATGTATCAGTGTTAAAACTTTTGTGGAAGAGATTTGTCGCTTATGTGGTCCTACCTAGTTTGAGGGATTAGTCTCTGCAGTTGCGCATTGAATTCTCGTTTTATACCAAAAAATATAATTTGGAACGGGAAGCTAATCTCAAACTTAATCCCATGATGTTCGGGTATGGGAGTTTAGCTGAAAAAGAATGTTGTTTGGGTGGGAAAAGGAGGTGGCTAGGGATATGATACACATGTTGTCTTCGGTCTCCCTTTTGAATGCAGATGATAGGTGGTGGTGGTGGTGGAATGCTAATATATACCGAAGGGGTCTTCTTGATAAAATCCGCATATACTGTATTTTGTCTGCTAAATGTTTGTTGCAGGATGATGTCTTAGATTTAAGGATCTCAGTCATGGAGCGACAATGGAGGAGTTTTGCACTGCCTAAGGTAATTGTCTTCTCTTGGCAGCTCCTATGGAATAGGATCTCGACTAGGGATAATCTATTCCAGATGGGGGGGATGGTTGATCATAAGGATATTATTGGTGTGCTATATATGGTGGGACCCTCAGGAAGCGGCTTTGCATCTTTTTGTTAGGTGTGATTTTTCTTTAAGGGTACATATGCGATGTTTAGGTGGTTAAGACAGGTTTTGCCTATGCCCCTTGATTTACCCCATTTATTATCTATCTGGTGTTCGCTTAATTCCTCTGGGATGGTTAAAAAGGGGTTAGTATTGATTTTACATGTTGTATTGTGGGGGATTTGAAAACTCTGAAAAGGGTATATATTTTCAGGTTCAGTGGCGCATATACCAGAACTATTAGAGCATATTAAATTCCTTTCATGGAAGCGGTTTTTGGGTCGGGCAAATAAGGGACATTGCTTATTTTATGAATGGCGTATTGATTTGATTAACTGTATATAACTAGGAGATAGTCTCATTGGTCTTAAGAAGTGTTGGCTGTATTCTAGATATGTAGGGGAGGGCACTTATCCCTCCTTCTTCTCCTCTCTTTGTTGTATTGGGTTGGAATATTTCTTTTACTCCTATTAATTCTTCTGAGAACACCCCATGATGTTTGGGATTCCGAACAACTGATGATTAATGACTTAATATAAGGATACATTACATATTCTTTGCAATTTAAATAAAGAATGTATCCTTTTCGAAATGAATAATCTCTTTCAAGCTAGTGAATACATATTTACCATTCTTAGCTTGGATACAACCTATACTAAAATATTATACTGCTTAACCTTTTGGTGAGGACATTAGTAATTATGTTGACATTTTCTATTTACATACAGGGACGAATCCAGAAACCTATTAAACGAGGGGCGAAAAAATCTAATACTACATAAATATTAATTTTTTTAAAAGGAGTAATAATATTACATAAACATTAAACTATAATAGTAATATATATATATATATATATATATATATACATATATTATTAGGATTGAACTCGACAGCGGAATAGTAATGCGACAGGTCAAGGAGGATGGTACCACTCTGGTACCATGTTAGGATTTTGGGTCTAACTCATCCTTACAAAACCGGCTTGTAACGTGAGGGGTGCCATTTACTTATAAACTCTTTTTAGGCCTTATCTCTAGTCTATGTGGGACTTGGGTTTTTCCCAATACACCGCCATTTACTTATAAACTCTTTTTATGCCTTATCTCTAGTCTATGTGGGACTTGGGTTTTTCCCAATACACCCCCTCACGCTCAGCACTATTGGGCTTAGTGCATGTATATAATGTGGTGGGTGGCCCATGGATCTATGATAGGCTCTGATAACATATTAAGATTTTGGGCCTAACTCATCCTTACAAAACCAGCTTGTAAGGTGAGGGGTGTCATTTACTTATAAACTCTTTTTAAGCCTTACCTCTAGTCTATATGGGACTAGATGTCCAGGCCTAGGCATGATGGAGGTGTATTAGAAGTCTCACATAGAAGAATGAGATGGCCTAATTAATGGTTATAAGTGGGGGGCAACCCTCACCCTATGAGCTAGCTTTTGGGGTTGACTTAAGCCCGAACCCATATATATATATATAAACTATGATGCTTGCATTTTTCTAACTAGAAAATGACAATTCTTTGTTCCATATAAAACTCCTGCATGCGTGCTATAAATATGAAGAGATGTATTTGTATTTTACTCATGATCTGGAAATACTTTTCTCAAATCATGTTTATAATAATATAGTATGTGTATGATATAATTTTGGGGGGTGGGGAATAGCCCATGGTTGCTTCCCACTGTATACGTCCATGCTTAGATATATAGCACAAATTAGTCCTCTTTTCAACTTTTCTTTTACAAACACTATGCTAGAAGCATATTAAGTAGCAATTCTATATACCACTAAATAAACTGCTAAATAAACACTATGCTAGAAGCATTAAGTAGCAATTAGTCCTCTTTTCAACTTTTCAACTTTTCTATATGTTGTCAAAGGATAGCTGTAACATCCTGTTTTTAAATAATTTCAAATAATATTAAGTATAATTAGATTGGTAATTAGGTGATGAATCGACGTTAAAAACTTTAATTTGGGATAAAGTTGACTTAAGTGGGATCTATAACCCTTAGAAAAGGCCTAGAAAAACCTAAAACATCCCTGGAAGGGTATGGAACCCCCTAGAAACGTCTAGAAAGGAAGAAATTCTAGATATACCTCCCTTACCTCTGTCGCGACGCGACCAGTTTAGGCCATTATCCATCGCAACGCGATGGTAGTAAAAATGGGACCAATTGATTTTCGCCACGTGTGCATCTGGAAGGGTCCAGAAGGCTCCAATCACGACGCGATGGTACTGTCGCGATGCGATGGTGGCGAAGCTCGCCTATAAATATCCCTTCACCCCTCCATTTCCATTCGCCTCAAATTCTCTTCTCTTTCTAGTCTTCTCTCTCTAGGAACTTTTAAGGAGTAAACATGCTCTGCACTTGCCTCCAATGAGGATATGGTGCATCAGAAAACCCTTAATAGGCAATCCTTGAGATTGAGAAGGGAGTGGGACTTAGAGAGCCACTAAGGAGCAAGTATGCTTTGTACTTGCCTCAAGTGTGGATCTTGTGCATTAGAAAGCTCTTAGTAGGTAATCCTCAGAGAGGAGAGGAAAAGAGCTGAGAGCGGCCTAGCAAGCAAGGTAGGAGTACGAGTAGCGGGTGCGGAAAAGGGGCATTGAGTGACAGCAGCTGCAGCGATCTTCTAACCAGTGGGAGATCTGAACCCTATCCACTAAGGATTGTAAGATTAGAATTAGTGTATAACTAGGCGTAGGGTGACTCAAGCCCTACTAACGGTTGATAACAGCAGCACCTTAGGACAGGGGCTGTGACCTGTGATAGCTGAGGACAGTTGTCAGAGGTCTGTCAACCATATGGATTATCTAATGATATCTATAGATGGATATTGATTGGTGTGGTGTTGATTTTATATGATTGCTTTGTGATTGTGTGTGATTGTTGGTGTGTTGATTGATAACATGTCAGTAGTAGGTTGCCTAAGCGACATTAGGATTGATCCATATATTGATCGAGGATGGTTAATGATTAATCATATGTTGATCGAGGATGGTTGATAGCGGATATTGTGCTGTGCATGCTGGTAGTTATGGTTATGTTGACATTATATACTCATGGTTATATTTTAGTCCTCATGCTGATGATGATGATGGATGACTGTCTTAAGGATTGGCTGAGTTGTTTATTAAATCTATAACTAGCTAATAAATGCTGAGCTGACAAGTGCTGAAATAAGCTGTTAGATTATAAAAGGTGACGTGGTGAGGTTTCATACGCATGTGTTGTAATCCATCGTCGTGCACATAGGCTGTGTACGAGGTCAGGTGCCAGAGTGCGGACACGATTGATGCAGTCAGTATAGGACATGCTGGTCCTTGAGGATAGTATGGGCTCGACAAGTCCACAGGTGACGGATGACTTGCGACCATCTTGTCGGGAAGTCAGGTAGCCTGGTCATCCTGACGGGGTATTGTTACATTACTGTCCATAGTGCCGATCCCGAGTGCCGCCCCTACACCTGTTCCTATCAGCTATAATTGGGGAGTAGGGATGCACTCTTAGAGGTACGATGAGCGGGATATGGGGATGGACAACTGATTTTGCCTACCCACATGCTGGTAGGAGGTTGCTGAGCTGTTATCTCTAAGGCTAAGGTGGCTAAGGTGGGGCCACTTCTGCCATCGTCAATTAGGAGCTGTGTGGCCACTTTAGGCATATAGAATCCTAGGTGCATGAGTGCGAGAGCGGTTTAGCTATTTGTGTGTGCTTGCCTTTTTATACATGAATTCCAATCTTGCTTTCCCATTTGATAGTGCGTATAGTGTGTTCTTATCTCCCGTTCTATTTCTTGTTTTGCGTATGTCTATCTACGGGTCTTAGCAGGTACCTAACGATTTTCGGAAGTGAGATCGTTTGAGTTGATCTACAGCCAGTGAGTCAGAGTCAATAGACGAGGAGTCCAAGTTACTTTCTCTATACACCCTCTATAGCTGAGGCCCTATGGAAGGGTACATTTAGGTACATTTATACACTTTCGCATGCAATAATATAATTTATATTACTAAAATACGCTTAAAAATTTAACATTTGGGAAAATGGGACAGGGTCGTCTCAATAGCAGTTTAAACCGCTAAATAAATCGACAGAAATAAGAAAAGAGTAAATACAATAGAGGTTAAAAATTGCTAATGATGAGGAATTTAGAATAACAATTTCCTTTTAAAACTCTTAAATTAATTTGGTGCCAGCTAGTGAGGTAGCATATTGTAGCAGTTTTAATTTGGAACTACTATTCATAGTAATAATGATAACAGTTCCCTATTTAGAATCTCAAAGTAACATAGGATGAATATTGATGATGAAAGTAACCTTGATATGAGAAAGCAAAATGACAAAGGAGCAATGATGATATTGATTCATCTAAAAATGAATAAGTACAAATGAGTATATTAGGTGGTATTTACATAATAGTTTCCCGTAACTAACTAAAATGAAAATTAATAAATTCAGAGTGGATGGCATTGGTGATCAAATGTTTAAAATGTTTCTTTTTGTTTCAGATTGACATTAGATTTCAGCCCTTTTACAACGGTTGCTTTTTAACCAATGTAAAAAGGGTTTTTTTACATTGGTTGTATAGCAGATGTAAAAAGACACTACATTCAATAATTGCTTCAGTAACCGATATAAAAATCTATTTTTAATCGATGTAAAAAGTCCAAGCTGTACTAGTGGTATTACTCTCCTATGTGGCATCAGCTTCCATGTTAGCATCATACTCACACTTCACCAAATTTGTTAACCCCACGAGTTGAAGGGTGATAAATATGAATCATCTCCAGCTTGGATACATGATCCTGAAAAATTTTAGGATAAGAGGACTTAGTGAATATGTCAGCAACTTGAACCATTAGAAGAGACTGGGAAAAAGGCATATCTTGAGTTTTCTCACGAGCAAGATGCCAATCAATATCAAGATCTTTTGTTATTTCATGAAAAAACAGGTTTTGCAGCTATATGTAGGGCACTTTGACCATCACAATGCAATATGGAGGAATGAGTAACGACATTTGAGTTCATCAAGTAGGAAGGTCACTACAAAAAAGTGGCTAAATAGGGGGGGTTTATTTGAGGAGGTTTTTCAAAACCCCTCAAATTAGCAAAGAATCAGTCGGGAGTGTTGAAATTTTTATTTAATTTAAAGGGGTTGAAAACCCCCTCTAATTATAAGGTTATTTTCCTCTACTTTTTCCGTGAGGTCACTTCCCCGCTCAAAACACTTATTCCTTTTTGCTCCCTTTTTCCAAATCGCAGAACAACTCACGAAACCCAGACACACAGCTGCAAAAAGAAGCTAAAGAGTGTTTCAATCTCATCATCAACATCATCTTCTCCTTCGTGGTAATTATGAACACTCACAAGTTTTCAGTCTCAAGTTTTGCGCGTGCGAGCTACATCACATGCATCTCTCACTCTCACTTCCAAACTCGCAGTTCCTTCCTAATCTCACCATCCAATCGCCGAGGAATCCTTATTGTGATCGCCACCATCGCCGCCGTCCTGCGGTAGATTCTAGGGTTTTTGTCGATTTCGCTGGATAAATGTGTGTTACGGTGGATCTAGGGTTTTCGAGTTTGGTCCTCGTCATGGTGGTTTGCGTCATCGTGCCGGCGATCGGCTTTGTAATCCTCCATAAGTGGAGGCGGGTGGCGGCAAGAGAACACTGCTTCTTTACAAGCGCCACAAGAACACTGCATTTTCCATGATTGTGTTGTTCAGGTATATATATTAGTATAACTATATATATTAGTATAATCTTTCCATTCCATTAATTAGTTTCGCTTTCTTTGTTTTGCTTGCAAGGTTTTGGCTTTTTTGTTTCAAAGACTTCTAAAATGTTTTTTTTTCATTGTTGTTTTGTTACTTGGGTTAATTAGAGCTGTGATGCTTCGTTGCTGCTGGCATCCACAAGAAGAAGTTTGTCTGAGCAGGAGTAACAGGAGTTTTGGTTGAGGAATTTCAGGTACATTGACACCATCAAAGAAGCCGTGGAGAGAGAGTGCCCTGGAGTTGTTTCATGTGCTGATATCCTTGTTTGCCAGAGATGGTATTGTTTTGGTAATACTCTCCTCCTCTTTCTCTTTTTGTTCTGTCTCTCACTTTCCTCTCCCGGATAATTAGATACTTCTTCAATTTTTTTTTTTTACTTCTAAAGACGTACCGTTTTGATAGGTGAAGGTTGCTTACTTATCATGTGCATCTATGAAAATATGGGTTATACAAGAACAAACTCTTGTAAATAACTTAATATTGGGGTCGAGGATGATAAGTTGATAACAATTAACTAATGCTAACAGATCTGTGTATGAGTTTTACTCGTATAGTCTTTATTTCTATTATACGCAAAGCTGGTCTTTTTGCTATGTTATTTTGCATATTATTATTGCTTTGAGGAGAGTAGTTGGAGGCTTATCCTTATCCAGTCTAGATTTGTTTTGACTCGTGTTTGACTACCGAATTATTAGTCTTTGATCCATTACTTGGGGGAGCAAATGAGAAATTATGATCATTTGATGCAAGCCTCTAAGAGTGTTAAACTTTATTACTTTGTTGCAGCTTGGAGGTCCTTATATTCCTCTTAAAACTGGCAGAAGGGATGGTAGAAAGAGCAGAGTAGATATGTTGGAGGAGTACCTCCCAGCGAGGAAGCACGAATATGGAGTTTCCTAATTCCTTTATTTACTCTCTTTCTCTCTCTCATTTACCTCTTTTACAATGTTTAGTTCGAGATATGGAATCTGGAACCTAAATGATCACTGAACCTGGGAACCAGAAACATCTAGTGATTAGTTATTTTTTCTCTCTTGTTCAGCTTGGTTTTTTTGAATATTCACCACTAGAGTTATTAATTTCTGAGTTTAAATTACTAATCAATGTTTCTTTGGTTGAAAATTATGTGTTTCAACAGGTTTTAGTTCTTAGATTGACTATAATTGAAACAACGATGATGAGCTTGAGGGTTTGGCATGCCTTCTTTGTGATTCTTCTTATCTTTCCTTTTCTTATCTTTCGTACATTGTCTTTGCTTGATTGTTTCATGTAATGAGCTAACCAATAATTTTCTATTTCTTACCCATCTAATTAAATACTGGACGAAATATACTAAATGGATTACTTCACAGCCACCTCTTTAATAGAAAGAACAAAGCAAAAGATGGAGGTAACAGAACAAAGAACTACACCTTTTAATTCAAAGTCACCAAAATGCTAAAATAAAGTTAAATTACATTAGTAGCAGACTGGTACAATTGTATATATCTCCATTCAAAGTACCCCCATGACTAAATTAAGTTTGTAGCATCCATTCTGGTATAATTTTTACCTAGCTTTCTTATGCTTTTTTTAGAATAGTGTTATGCCAGGTTATTAGTACTTGAAGGATTAAGTTGATGCTCTACTCCATGTGTACCACTTATAAGTAATCACTGCTTTCTTTGTATTATGATGTTGATTTTTAATTTTTGCCAATCAATCCATGAGAATTTGGGAGAATTTGTTCTTATGATATTTATATTATGTTCACGAAATTGCAGGCTGTGAAGCAGAAAAAGTTGATACTATTAGCCGAAGTTAGGTAATATCTCATGCCTAGTGGTTTTAATTTTTGTAGTTTGCAGGCAGTTATGATTTCAGCATCTTGATTGAAATATGGAGGATCATTTTGAGATGTAATATTGTTCCTTCCTCCCTTCTAGTGTTATTGATGATGTATATGGGTAGAATGAGATATGCTAATAGTATGAAACTGTTTTGTTGCAGTGCTGATGACTTCATAATATCGGTGTATGAATACATGAAGAATGAGAGCTTGGGTGATGTTTTACATGCGGATAAGTGTGCGGAGTTGATGGACTGGTTCAAGAGGCTTACAATTGCTATGGGTGCAACTTGGGAGTTGGCTATAATGTCTCGTGTTGTTGATTGTTTATTAGGGACTTATTAGGTGGTATCATGAGTGATTGTTTACTCACTATATGTAAATCTTCTTGTATAGAGGAACATGGGCAAGCAACATTTTATGTTATTTTTACTTTCATTTTATGTTACTAAGTTTTTTTTATTGAAAATTTTGAGTATTATGGTTAAATTTGTTAAATATTTCATAGTTGTCATCATTTAATATGTAAAATATTAGTAAGTGTCTCATCCAAAAAAATTAACGAGTAATACATTTAAAACAAAAGTTATGATGACAAATGACAATATAAAATGGGAGCTTTAGAACCAATGACTGATAGTTAGAGGAGGTTAAAAACCCCCACAAAATAACTGCGCAACTGCGGAGGTTATCAACCTCCGCAATAAAACCGCCGCAAAATGAGGGGCATACCAGCAGTTTCTAAAAACCCCCGCAAATAGATTGCGGCGAACGTAACTGGGGCGGTTTTAAAAACCGCTGCAAATAATTTAGCGGAGGTCGAAAACCCCCGCAAATTACAAAAAAAAACCGCCACTATTTAGCGTTTTTTTTTGTAGTGGGTGAGCCGTTGAAGTTCTCTGGATACTAAGGACAATTCTTGTTTCTATTTCTTTGAGCCTTTGAAGCAGTACATATAATTCCTATCCAAGACCAAACAAATAATTGATCTTAACCGATATTCATATCAAGATGTCTTTCAATGTATAATTAAAGGGTAAAGTGCTTTGTAATATCTTGTATCCCCTAACCCCGTATGCCCCTAGCAAATCATGAGGCATGTTTCGAATACAATGGTCTCTTTCATCATCTATTTTATGTCTTCCAATTCTCTTATAGTAGGAAAAATTTACGAAAACCCTAGAAATACTAACGATTATTTTCAAATTATCTAACCCAAGAAATAGTTAGGGCTTCATATAAATGGAAGAGAAACAATTAAGACTCTATGAGAAACGAATAACTTAACAGAAATAAAACCTAACAAAGAATCAAATCAAGGGACATCACGAACGACAACTAAGATGCATATATACGACACATTACCACCAACATACATAAGCAACATTACAAGGGTTCATAGAGAGCGAGAGTAAGAGAAAAGCAAATAGAGAGAGCAAACCAGATATATTGTGGGAGGACTTAAGTGACCTATGAATTAAATAGAGAATATTGGGAATATTTGAAATTAACATGCACTTTGGGGTTTATAACTTGTCCCTTGGGAACGTCAAAAGATTAGACTTTGAAAACTCCACGTTAACGAAGAACAAAGATAGTCGTTTTATCCATTATCTGCTACATAATTACATAAGGTAGCGGTTTCGTCCATGAACTGCTACACAAGGTTATGCAAGAAACAAAAATAGTAGTCAAACATGTATACTGCTGAAAGCATACAATTCTGTAAAAGTGATGGGAAGAAACTCTAACTGAATGTATGTGGAGTTTTTTTCACCCAAATATAACGATTTGATGTTCTAACCGCTACAGTTTAGACCTTATATTATCCCAGAATTGATCTAGTAAATTTTGGACTTTGTTATAATCCTAATTATCTACTCACATAGCCATTAAAACAAAAGTAAAAGACTAATATTTGCGGGATGAATTTGGAAAATATAGAGTAGAATAAAAAGTACATTAGTATTTTAAAATTTAAATAGAAACGGTAAACATTGTCAATTTTTCGGTCCTAATATAAATTACCTAAGTTTCCCAAAATTTCAACAATTTGTAGTGCCTTTTAAACCATCTAAAATTATTCCGAGTTACCAACCATATAAAAAAAAATAGAGTTGTACCAAAAAAAAAATAGAGTCAATGGAGTTCACACATGACTGTATGAGCTCTCTAATACACAGTTTTTGCCCTCAAAATATACTACATATTAACTTAAACCTCTCCCGTATAAAACTAACTCAAAATTTTCTAATTTGCTATACCCTTACATTCTATAAACTTCTTATTATATACTTAAAAATTACAACATCTAAAGAGACAAACTTCTCGTCCAGCTTGTGTAGCTACAATGGTTAAAGCAGTGAAGGACATGTAGTGAGGCGGGGTTCGATCCCCAGTGCCTCCAATTCCCCTTCCCCGTGTGCGTGTTTTTTTTGGTCTTGTAGATGAAATGGCAAATACCACACTCAAACACACACACCAAAGGGACAACCCAGGATCGATCCCAGGAACCGGACATCCTAACAGGGCTACGGTTGCCACTGGCCTCCCTATCTACCGAAAAAAAAAGAGAGACAATCTTCTCTTGCTTCAAGAAAGAGCTCATTTAACTCTTCTTCACTTCCAAAATACCTCTCTTAAAACTGATTTTCTCCCCACTCTCTCTCTCTGTTCTTTTTTCTTTTCCTTCATTGCAGCCAACAGCCACAATCTTCTTTTGTTTTAACTTTTACTTCTTGACGGTGATTTCAGAATGCCCTTCTCTCCGATCATATATAAAACAACCCCGTTTCCAATCTATGATTGGCGATGGTTCATCGTGGAAGCCATTCGGCAAGCGTATGTGTCTTTAAGTTTTTGAGAAATAGGAGCATGCAATGCACCGGTAGTGTAAATAACATTTATATAGAAATCTAATTAGAACTCATTATTTGGGAGTAATTTTTAAAATACGATGACATAACAAAATATTGAATTTTTATTAGATGTCTGTATAAAATTGGTTTACTCTGACGGTGTGTATCCTTTAGCCTCCTAAGTTTTTTAGCTTAGATATTGAATATTTTGTATCGATCTTTTATATATTACTAGTTTTTTGACCCGTGCGATGCACGGGATAAACAAAATTTGTCATTTTACTTCTGTGTATTTTTTTGTTCAAAGAATATATATTTTGTTGCTTTTGTAACACAATGAGTTACCTTAACGAAAATCTTAGATAAAAAAATGAAAAATAAATAAAATTTTGTTTATAGCACGAAAACAATCATGTTCTTTTAAACTGAAAAAATGATATCATAATTTTCTTAAATTTAATTACGAACATATAAAATGGTACGCCCCGTTTAAGTACCCAAAAAAATACATAAACTGGTAAATAATAAATATATATTATTTTGACAAAGGTAAATAATAGTTATATAAAGATAAGCATTAGGCAACATATATAATATAGATAATATTATAAAATGTTACTTTATTTTGTAGCAAAAATTTTTTTTTTATAGGCAAATGTTAGTATATTAGTTGTTAGATTAGTTTTTCTCCTTCGGCAGGATTTAAACCCTACACCTTTAACTCCTTCATATCCTTAGCTCAAACCAGTTGAGCTACCCATCCCCCCTTGTACCAAAAAAGTTACTTTATTTGCCATGCAAAGTTAACATGCAGACTATCAAAAATTTATTGGCACGTTCGGTAAGTAGAACACATAACCATTAAATTGCAATCAAAGAATGCAAAAAGTAAATAAGATAGAGTTATGTATATTTCAAAATTTGAGGAAACAATGTTAACCTAAACCATCTAAGTTAAATTCTGAAAAACTTCTCTATAAACTACATTTGAAGTGATTGTTGTCGCATCTCCCACGCTGTTACATATGAGTATCTTCAAACCACTGCGTGATGTAACCCTTGATATTGCAACATATAGTTGAACATGGGAAAAAACCGATTGCGGAAGATAGATTCCCACATGTTTCAAAGATTGCCCATGACTTTTATTTATAGTTATTGCAAAAGAAACAATCACTGGAAATTGTTTGCGCTGAAATTTAAAGAGAATTCTTGGATCAGATGGGATCAATGACAATTTAGGAATAAAAACTTTTTCTCCTACTTTACTGCTAGAA
This sequence comes from Calophaca sinica, assembly GCA_037113605.1. Classification (NCBI taxonomy): domain Eukaryota; kingdom Viridiplantae; phylum Streptophyta; class Magnoliopsida; order Fabales; family Fabaceae; genus Calophaca; species Calophaca sinica. Next base: position 71,614,601 of record CM073737.1, on the reverse strand, counting down.
ATAACTTTTGCTTCCAACACATGATTGCCGAGTTGGGTGACAATGAGACGAGTGTCATTGCATAATCCTGATGACTGATCTATATTTCTCAATAACATAATGGGAACACCAATCTTTAACTTTAGTTGATGATTAGGAAGTCCAGAAGCAGAAATTGTATTCAAAAATTCTGGAGTATGTATATCATCTGGTCTATCAACATTTCCATTAACCGAACAGGGGCTATCAAAACTTAGGTAAGTTTTTGTTTTTCCACGCATCAATGACATAATGTACTCATTCAACTGATTGACAACATCATTTGTGGGTGCTAAAATAGCTCTATGATGAAAGAATGATGGGTCTCTCATATTCTCTATGAACTTTCAATAGCATATCAGGAGGTATCACTTGAATTTTCAATGAGCATATCAGGAGGTATGTCAACTGTTGTATCTACATCATTTATTTCACCAATAGTTCCATTTCCAATACCCAACACCCAATCTGAAAACTCCTTCAATTTTCGTACTTCTTCTTCTGAAGACCCACCTTGAAGGCGCATATTTTTTTGTTAATGTAAGCACCTTACATAATGGCCAAAGGTATAACGAATTAATGCTAGCAGGAACAACATCTTGCCTCGTTCCCTTTGGTATGACTGGAAGTATTTGTCTAAAATCACCACCAAGAACTACTACTTTTCCTCCAAACGGCAGATTTTTATTTTCACTATTAGAAAATCGAAGTATATCCGGAGGGTTCTATCAACTACTTCAAAACAATGTCTGTGAGTCATTAAAACAATGTCTGTGAGTCATTAGAGCTTCATCCTAAATTATAAGTTTGGTCTTGATTATCAATCCTGCCAAAGGACTACCCTGGTTTATGTTACACATGGAATCCTCATTCACATTAATAGGAATTTGGAATCTAGAATGTGTTGTCCTACCACCTGGAATCAGCAAAGCAGCTATTTCACTGGATGCAACAGTCAAAACAATTTCACCTTTAGATATGAGAGCTGCGGAAATGGCCCTCCAAAGAAAAGTTTTACCTGTTCCTCCATAGCGATAAAGAAAAAATAATCCTCCGCAATTTCTGGACACACTTAGAATGATTGTGTCATATAACTTATGTTGCTCAGCAGTCATTGTGGATAATAATTGTTCAAGTTCATTTGCAAGTGATTGCCTATCATAGTTCAGCTCATCATAAATGAATCGATTTTGAGACTCAGAAATCAAATTCATGTTAGCCCGAGGCTTAGGTGGAAAATCAGATAAACTTCTATTTTTACTTTGTAACAATATCTCCAATTAAGCGAGTGTTATATTTTTTAACTCTTCATCTGTTAACACTAAATCTGTCATTGAATTAAAAAAATGAATTAGGCATTTACTGTATAAAAAATTGCTAGAATATAGTTAAATATAATGATGAAAGTAACACTGATAATTACTGGAGAAGAAGTATCTTTGACTCTATCGCGAATCATTCTATATATTTTGACGTATCTGTTAGACTCATCAAGGGAATTCTTGATATCCCTAACTATTGACTGTTGTAATGGTGAACAATCTCTAGCCATCCTCCACACACAAAAATAACATTAACATATTATAACCGATATTACTATAAACAGCAAGCACAGCAAGGGAAAATATAAATACTTTTCTTTAAGTATTTATATTTTCCCTTGCTATGCTTGCTGTTTATAGTAATATCGGTTATAATATGTTAATGTTATTTTTTGTGTGGAGGATGGCTAGAGATTGTTCACCATTATAAGAGTCAATAGTTTCATTTATAAAAAAAACTACATGAAATGGACACACATAACTGATCAGCTATCAAGCCAGTGCTTACATTTTTATGGTCTCTCAAGCCAATACCTATTGATTAGTTTATGTATTTTTCAATTAGATTCATATTAATTGGTTTATTAAAATATCTTTCATATTGAATAAATCTTTTTAATTCTGAAATAAATCTTTACTGTTATTAAATGATAAAATACCGTAATTAGTGATTATTTCAGTGAATTAACAATTTTGCTTCATGTTAAATAAATCTTTTTAATTCTGAAATAAATCTTTAAGATTATTAAATGATAAAATGCTATGAATAGTGATTATTTAAGTGAATTGACTATTTTGCCTACTAATTAATGCTCTCAAACACTATTACTTTTTATATTATAAAGATTACACACAGAGATATATAATATTGTATGAAATTAGAGGATAATAATTATAGCGTAAATCAATTTGGGGTGTAAGAGGTTGTGATTAGATGGGTATAGGATTACAAGGTATATATAGAGCAGGGGCATTATTAACATGTGTTGAATATCAAAACTATTGATCTAATTTTTTTGGCCCATGATTTTGTCACCTCCCCTCTTTAATTTTACCACCTCCCCTAACCAATGAAAAGACTAAAATAACCCTCTGAAATCCCTTAACTCCTCCCTTTCCTCCTTTCTCATTTCCTCACCTCGCTCCCTCCCTCGAACTTCACCTCCCTCTCAGTCACCTCCCTCTCCCTTCGTCTCTCTCCCTCGCCTCCCTCTCTCTGCAACGTCTCACTGCCTCACCTCCCTCTCTCGAACGGCTCACTCCCTCTCTGGAACGTCTATCAACCTCTCAGTCACTTCCTCTTACATTCGTCTTCAAGGTAAATCTCTTCCCTTTCGCTTATTTTTTTCCTGTGTTCTATGGTATACCGGATTCTTGAATCCGGATCAAATCGAAAACAAGAATCCGGATGAACAAAGTGAATTAAATCAGATTCAAACTTTTGAATTCTTGAATCCGAATCAATCCGAAAACAAGAACCCGGACGTTTAAATTAGATTTAATTCACTTTGTTCATCCGGATTCTTGTTTCCGGATTTATCCGGATTCAAGAATCCGTTAGTTTGTTAAACTTCAACATTTAATTTATTTATTTTTTATTTATATTTTATTTATAAATAATATAATAGTAATCATATTAACATTAATTTTATGAATTTATTTTACAGAATTATGGCACGTACGATGGGTGCAGCCACGAGGGATCGTGCAGCTACTAGGGGTGGTACACTCGCTAGGGGTGGTCGGATATCAGGTGATTGGATATCAGCTACTGTTGAAGACCGGAGGAGACCTACTATGTTGGCGTGTAAGGAGCAGGACGAGCAAACGACTTCAAAGATGGTGTGTGTCCGAGGTCAGAGGTGACGCCCAGGCCGCTTCAGAGCACGCACATCGTGGGCCGATGCAGAGCCCGTAGTGGAGCCGGTACTTGAGCCGGTAGTGGAGCCAGTACAGGAGCCAGTAGTGGAGCCAGTGCATCAGGATCAGGTGGTCGCGGTTCATGAGGCTGCCCATGAGGATCACGCACAGCAGGGGCGCGGATCAGGACCCAGAGTTATTCCTTGGCGGCCCATACGACAGATCAGTTCTCATCAGTTATGCACGAGAACATGTGGCCGCACAATTGTGGGTTGAGCCCGATGTAAGTAACACTATACGACTCGAGTGGCTGCGCAGCGTGGTATATACGAGGTGCTGTAGAGATGGAGAATGGGACATGGCAGCCAGGGCTTACCTATTGTACCTTGTCGGCACCACTCTGTTCGCCGAGAAGAGTGGGTCCTTAACATGTATAGGATGGTTGCATATGTTTCGGGACTTGAGTCGTGCCCATACCTACGCATGGGGTGCCATGGCCCTTACACATTTGTACAACCAGCTGAAGGATGCGAGCAGGTTTAAGACGAAGCAGGTGGCAAGTTTTGGGACGCTGTTACATGTACGAATGTTGTTGTATTAAATAATTTTTCTTATACTTGTAAAACGCCAATTTAAAAGTATCTAAATTTTTAATTTTCATGCAGGCCTGGATTTATGAGCACTTCCAGACAGATGACTTCCGATCCAGATATGTCAATCCTTTGTACCAGGAGACACTACCATGTGCCTCTCGTTGGGAAGTGGTAAGGGGTGCAGGACTGGTGAGGCCATACCGGCGTGCCCTGGATAGGCTGACTATAGGCGATGTTACCTGGGACCCGTATATAGGTCACAGGCAGGCGCAGGAGTTCTACCCTATATCTTTATTCAGAGGCTTCATCCGATTAGGGACTCTGATGTATCCATACCTTCCAGATAGGGTATTGTGCCAGTTTGGACATGTGTAGCGCATACCCGACGATCCCCGGGACATTAGACGGTAGTCGGTCAATCCAGAGGAGATGGACAAGAGGTGGCTTCATTTTGATCAGCACGTTACTGCTCTTGATGCTCGGGTGGAGCCTGGATCTCCGGACGTGGAGCCTGGATACATGGACTGGTTCTGACGTATCTCACATTCACACATTTATCCTGATCATGAACCAGTTCCAGATCCAGGATCACCACCACCAGAGGTATGTTATAGTTATAAGTCTTATTTATTTATATCTTAAACAGCTGTGAATTAGAAAACAAAATCTTTTTTTGTTGTCGTAGGCTGCTAGCTGGGCTAGGGTGTCTGAGATTGCACAGGCAGTGATGGACATACGCCTGCACATCCAGCCCGACACCGATGGTTAGGAGTTGATGCTAGAGCTCCAGAGATTAGCACGCCCCCATGGCCTTCAGACATATGCACGGCGACGGGTCAGGCGTAGGCGCTAGTAGTAGCACTCTTTTAGTGTTTTCATATGTATTTTGAACAGACATATATTTGTATTTGTATTTTGAGATATATGTATTTTATTTGTTCACAAATTTTATGTTATTCGTAACAAAGCACAAGGTAAATTCAATGACAATGCAAAATACGACAACTGAAAAACAAGGTGACATTCAATAATAACGCAAAATACAATAACTGAAAAAAGACGAAATAGGATAACAATGCAAAATACAACAACTTAAATGTTTGGCTGAATGCAATGACAACACAAAATACAACAACAACTATAAAATACATCATGGCTGTGTTAAACTGGTGACGCTTGATATTTCTGGATCAGTGCACATGGCAATTGTTTCGTCCACAGATCTTGGTTTCCAACAGGCGGAGATAAATGGGCAATGCTTTTTCGTAGATTTGCGTATAACTCGGTCGGCCCGAGGCTAGCATACTGTGAAAAGACGGTGAACATCGTTTCCACATCACCGTTATCTTCAAGTTTCAGAACATCATATTCAGCACGCCCGTGTTCCCAAGAAATAGGGTATCGATAATGGATATCACACACCTTTCGGTCGTCTCCTGGTCGAACCACTATGTCATTAACATTTTTCTTTAAGGCATCAAGGGTGATGCCTCTGTTTATCCTAAAAGATTTTGGACTTTTGCACTCAAATGTGACGACGTTGTCATGTCTTTTAATCCGACCACTGTAATACACAACAACAAGAATAGAAGTCATGGTTGTCTGTGTCGATGGTGGAAAGTCCATTGAAACTGCACAGGAAAAAAATGCAAAAATTCAGACATACATAAAATCTGGATTCTTAAGTCCGGTAAATTCCGGATTCTAAATACCGGAAATAATTGAACTACCGGATTCTTATATCCGAAATATCCCGGTAATAAGAATCCGGAAAACCAGAGATCTCAGAAAAAAGAAAAAAAAGAAAAAGAAGCAAACACACCTCAGCTTGGAGATAAAACATCTTCAATCAAGTTAACAACGAAATAAAACGCCTTCAAACGTGGGAGAGATTGAAAAAGGGCGAGAGAGAGGGAGGGAGAGATGGAGGAGAGGTGAGGTTTGAGAGGGAGTGTGTGAGAGACAATTGGATTTTTGTATTTTAGGGAAAAGGCAAAGTTGTATTTTTAAAAATATGGGAGGTGGGAAAATTAATGATGGGAGGTTGGAAAATCATGGCCCAATTTTTTTTTCCCGATGGGCTTGGATAAATACATATCGTACGTGCATAATGGGGTGGTCTAAAATGAAGAGTTTCAATGTAAATGTATATTTTTGGTTCCGTAAAAAAATGTATATTCTCGGGGGATTTAATGTAAATTAAAACTTAAATTTTTATTTTTTTTTTATAAAATAAAAGTTACGCCATTTCATTAATAGTCAAAATCACAGCAGCACAAATAGTAATGTTGATTGAAAATAGGCACATGGTTGAAATATGTGTGTATTCTGAATATTGATTTGTACAAGGATACCTTATGTTATATACAAGTAAGCACTAGCTAAAAAGGGAAATATGGAAGCAATAATCTCCACTAATCAAGCTATTCTATAATAACATAATCAAAACAGATTCCTATTATTACGCCAACACCCTCCCTCAAACTCTAGTTGGTATGGTGGATGCCAACTCGAGTTTGCTCAAAAGATCCTTGAAGCGAGCAGGTTGATGCGTTTTGGTGAAGATATCAGTAGTTTGGTCAGCAGATGGGACAGAAATCAAATGTATGGTACCATTAGCAACATGATGTCGTACAAGGTGACAATCAATTTCAATGTGTTTGGTGCGCTCATGAAAGACATCATTATGAGAAATCTGGACAGCACTTCTATTATCACAATGAAGCATAGTAGCAGAAGGATGTGTAACACCTATATCAGTCAATAACCATCGTAGCCAAAGTAATTCAGAAGTAGCATCAGCAAGAGCACGATATTCAGATTCTGTGCTAGAGCGGGAAACAACAGTTTGCTTTTTGCTATGCCAAGAAATAGGAGAACTTCCCAAAAAGAAACAATAACCGGATACTGAACGACGATCCATTGGATCACCTGCCCAATCAGCATCAGAATATCCAGATAGAACCAAAGATGAATTAGCAGAGAAGTGTACACCATGGAAAAGAGTTCCTTTAATGTAACGGAGAATTCGAAGAACTGCAGAAAAATGTGATGATCGAGGAGCAGACATAAATTGACTGACTACATGAACAGCATATGCAATATCAGGGCGAGTAACAGTGAGGTAAACCAGACTACCAACAAGTTGCCGATACAAAGTGGCATCTTCAAGAGGAGTGCCATCAAGTGGGGTGAGCTTGCAGTTGAGCTCCAATGGGGTTGATTCAGTCTTGTTATCTGTGATACCTGCTCGAGAGAGCAAGTCAGATGCATACTTTGCTTGGGAGAGATAATAGCCTTTTGAATCTTGGGAGACTTCTAGAACCAAAAAATAGCGAAGAGTGTCAAGGTCTTTCATTTCAAATTTTTGACCAAGATAACGTTGCAATGATGAAATTCCAGACTTATCATCTCCAGTTATTATCATATCATCAACATAAAGCAGCAGAATTACAATACCACCATCAGTTCGTCGAGTAAACAAAGCATTATCATGTGGACTAGAAAGAAAGCCAAATTGTGTAATAGTAGAACTAAACTTGTCAAACCAAGCCTTGGGCGCTTGTTTCAAACCATATAAGGCTCGTCGAAGCTTACAAACCTTATGAGGAGAATGATAGCCAGGAGGAGGATGCATATAGACTTCCTCTGTTAAATCACCATGAAGGAAGGCATTTTTGATATCCATCTGAAGGAGCTGCCATTTGCGAACTGCAGAAATAGCCAGGAGACTACGAACAGATGTTATACGAGCCACCGGAGCAAATGTTTCTTCATAGTCTATCCCATACTCTTGAGTATACCCTTTGGCTACGAGCCGAGCTTTGTAACGATCAACAGTTCCATCAGAAAGAGTCTTAATTTTATAGACCCATTTGCAGCCAACAGGGATTTTGTCTAGAGGGAGATCAACTAGGTCCCAAGTATGTGTCTTCTCTAAAGCCTGAATTTCTTCAGACATAGCTTGCTGCCAAAGGGGGTTAGTACTTGCTTCACGATAAGAGGACGGCTCATGGAGGGTTGCAATAGCAGAATAACAATGGTAATCACTAAGATACTGAGGAGGTTCTCTTACCCGGGTTGAATGACGAGTAGCAGTTTTAGGTACAGTATCACCAACCGGAACAGATTCAATAGAAGCAGGTGGGGGAGGACCAGTATTGAGCTCATCAGAAGTACCTGCATCAGAACTTGGAAATAACTCAATGGAGGGATCAGTAAAAAAATGGAGTCAGTGATGACAGCATGGTGAAATTTAGAGAGAGAAGAGAACATAGTATTTTCCCAGAAGGTAACATGGCGTGAGATGCGTAATCTATTGGAAATGGGATCCCAACAACGATATCCTTTATGTTCAATGCCATAACCAAGAAAGCAACATAAACGAGCACGTGGTTCTAATTTTGTGCGCTCATGAGATTGCAACAGAACAAAACAAGCACATCCAAAAGGTTTAAGAATTGAATACTCAGGAGGCTTACCAAACAGTTTTTCAAAAGGAGACAAATTTTGAAGAACCAAGGTGGGAAGTCGATTAATAGTATAGACAACATTAAGAGCGGCTTCCACCCAAAATTTTTCTAGACAAGAGGCAGAGAGGAGAAGAGCACGAACGGAATCAAGGATGTGCCAATGTTTTCGCTCAACTCGACCATTTTGCTGAGATGTGTGAGGACATGAGCGTTGAACCACAGTGCCTTGTTGACTGAGGAATTGAAGCAAAGAGGAATCACGATATTCCATTGCATTATCTGTGCGAAGAGTTTTGATAGCACAAGAAATTTGAGCTTTAATCATATGTGCAAAAGAAATGTAAATTTGGGTTAATTCAGATCGATTTTTCAAGAAATATATCCACGTAAAACGAGAAAAATCATCGACAAATAAGACAAAATAACGAAAACCATTAATTGAAGAAACCGGGGAAGGTCCCCAAATATCTGAGTGAATTAAACAAAAAGGTTCTCCTGAAATAGAATCACTACTCTTAAAGGGTAATGCAGGCTGTTTTGCAAGTTTGCAATTCAAACAATCAAAAGACTCAAACTTTGTAGATCCTAACAATCCACGAGAGATTAAAGGGCTGAATTTTGCTAGCTGAGGCATGACCAAGTCGAAGATGCCACTGATGAATGGGGGAGATGATAGTAGCTGCAGACACATGCTTCTTTGGAAGATGAAGAGATTTGAGCTCAAATAGCCGACCCACCCTGCGACCAGTCCCAAGAATCTATCTCGTTTGTAGATCATGTACCTGGACACCAAAAGGGAAAAAAAGAACATTTAGTCCTTGTTCACACAACTGACCAACAGAGATAAGATTAAGTGTCAAGTTGGGTATGTAGTAGGTGTCAGGAAGAGTGAGGTTGGAGGTAGAGACTTGACCAGTATGAGTGATATTCATTTTATTTCCACTAGCTGTGTGGATTGGTGGTAGAGAAGAAACAGGTGATGCAGAGGGCAGTGGTTTAATTTCAGTGGTCATATGATTACAACAAGCAGAATCAAAAAACCAATGAGAATTACCCGGAATAGCAGACATGGCAGTAGAGGTATTGTTAGAGATAACCTGTTTGAGTAATGCCTCAATATCACTCATAGTAATACCAGTGGAGCCCTCAATGGCAGCAGCAGAAATGGAGGACTCATGCTTTGGGACAACACCTTCGGTGGCAGCAGCAGTAATGAAGGAGGACCCAATCTTTGTGGCAGTCTTGGATTTGAAAGGTCCACGATTCTGTCTTGGAGGTCGTGTGGGACAGTTCTCAAGAATGCGGCCAATGCTATGACAATACCTGCACTCTATAGTAGGACAATTAGCAAACACATGACCAGTTCTATTACAATTCTTACAGGGATGGTGGCTTGATTTTTGTTGTGAGAACCGAGTAGTTGCCAGAGCAGTATCAAGGTGATGGGTTTTGTCCAGATTCAGGCGTGTTTCTTCAAATATAATCTCTTGAACAGCAGTATCCAACGATGGAAGTGGATGTCGATGCAACAGTGAGGCTCGGACAGCTTCATATTCTGGCCGCAGAGCCATAAGGACTTGAATTAGATGAATATGATCTTCACTGATTTTGGCCTGAGATAGTTGATGCCAAATTGGTTGTACTTGGGCAAGGAAGTCATTCACTGATTGGCCAGATTCTTGCTTGGTATTGAGAAGTGTAGTCCACAACTGGTAATAGTGAGCAAGTCCAGTGGTCTGATATCGACTAGACAAAAAATCCCAGACTGCTTTTGCAAAATCATAAGTGGCAAATTGAATATGAATAGATGGAGCAGAGGTATTGCGAAACCATGTGATGACCTGATGGTTTTTGCTGTCCCAATCCTCAAGACGATCAGCAAATTTTGCACTAGTTTCATCTTTGTCCTTGGTTGGCTTGGTGATATCTCCGGTGACAACACGCCAAAGCTTGCGGCCAATCAGGAAACTTTTCATTGCTTGAGCCCAGAGGTTGTAATTTGATCCAGTCAAGACAGTTGTGATTGGTTTTGAAATTTCAGATTTCTCCATGATGAATGATGCAGAGAGATAAAACAGGAACAAACACCAAACTGGTTTTGCAAAGGGGGTTTCTCAGAGGAAGCAAAAAATGAACACGTGAATCACCACAAAGGAAGACGAAGCCAAAAGAAGAACGCAGCAGCACAAAAGCACAACCGAGGAACCACCAGAATCAGAAATCAGAAGCACAGCTCGCAGCAGAAAAGCCAGAAAACGCACCAACCAGAAAAGCCAAAATACGCAACTTGTGAACAGAAGCACAAATCGTGAACAACCCCAAAGCAGAAATCAGAGATAGATGCAGAACGCAAAAAGGTAGATGCAGAACGCAAAATCGTAGAGATAGAGCAGTGCGACGAAAACGGAAGCACGGAGTTGCGGAAGCAAAATGCCGAATGTAACGACCCGTTTCCGGACCGCTACCGAGCTCAATATACCGAGCTCGAGTTACCGAGCTCAACACACCAAGCTCAACATAAACCTATATGAGATGTGTTTTTTAAAACAAAACTCTTGTGCCTTTTAAAAATACGATATATATTTTTTTTTTATAAAACCAACTCGTGCACATCAGAGTAATTACAGCTTTTCGAAACATGGTGCAACTAAGACACAAGACTTAAATTCAAATAAAACATACATGTATAACATACATATATATATATATCACTCGAAATAATAATGTATACAAATACAGAGTAGCAAATGTGTAAAGAAAATACACCTAAGGTACGACGACTTCAAAAGAGTAATCATACCCTGGGGTACTTAGAACTCCCACGCAGGCTCCAAAAGTAAGACCACCAGTCTACCCTCAGAGCAACAACCCAACAGCGCCCAACCTGGTCACGACCTCGAACACAAAAGAAATACAAGAACAGTCATCAGAAAAACAAACATCCAACAAATAAACAATCACGACAGATAGAGGTCGTCACTCGGGTCCTCGTCGAGATCCTCCTCGGCATCGTCTCATCGCCGAGTTACTCGGCGCCTCGACATCGCCTGGGTAACCGTCATGGATTGAAGGCACCACGGAAAGTGGTCAACTTCTCAACAATTTAAGATAAGCTCGACATAAATATAAGCAAACAAAGAAAGTATAACATTCACCGACGTGACTCGACCATCTCACTCTAAACTCGACACAACTCACAATTCCATTTTCTCTCGACTCGACAATTTTCCGAATGCACACGCTGCATCAGATGTCGGAAAGTCCAGCCGAAGCCTTGGGATCCTCGCTCTCCCTAGGATACCAACTCAGTCCCGTAGCGTGGCGGCGTCTAGTCAATCTCCCAGTACAAAAAGGGGACCTAGCACCCTCGATTATCCGGTCACGGCTCAAAACGTCATACGACTCACCTAGCTCGCTCACTCGATGAACAATTAGCATACGATATTCAAAGAGTTAAACACAAGATATTCAACCGCATGTCAAATAAAAGAGCAAGCTCGACATGAAGAAACGCAATTCAACATGCAATACACACTTCACGACATATATTCAATCACATATTAAATACATGCAAAAACTCAATATCACAACATTTCAAGCTCGACACAAATCAGGAAATCCATACATAATAACATAACCACGTAGAATTTGAAATGCCCTTACGCTATCATACTACGAAAACATTAATGTGAAGCGCCCTTACACATAAACATATAAAACATAACCTTAGATATCTCTAGAAGTAGCCGCCACCGAACTCGAGTTAATCTTTGCCGACAACGACTTCTCTTACTCGATCTCGACACGGTGCCTTCAACGAACTCGACAACGACTTCGACATCGTGCGCTTTCGATCGACCTCGACACGTCTGATCCTCGTTACGGATTCTTTGCTTCCACGTCCTTGGATTCGCTTTCCGTACACCTTGATTAGAAATCACGATCTCGGGAATCGGACTTACGTAAAACAAACATAACTCGGATCGATCTATGGGTTCCAATACATCTAGCTCTCTTCCTCAAACTCAACCACAACCCGGAGAATATAAAACTCAAGAACTGAAAGATATTTTTCCTCCAACACAAAGTTAGGGATTTCGATCCAAATTTCATGAAAAGTTATCTGATGCTTCAACAGATAGATCGACAACAACAATAACCAGAAGCAACAATGAAAAACAAGAAATCAAAATGAACCAAAAATGGAGGTTTCTGGGCCCTGCCGATTGCAGAAAAACAGAGGAAGAAATTTGTTTTACAAGCCCAATTAATCGGTTAAAAAGATAGGTAATATCGTGAATAAGAAAACCCATCAATTTGATATGATTTTGGAAGCATAAAACTGGTTAAAATGGAAGAAGAATTAGCGCTAAACAGTAGCACAGATGAAAGAAAATCTGTTCTTCATACCTCAACGGTGATGGTCGATCAGACGAGATATGGGTCGAGAAGTTGATGATGAACAAAATTGATGAAGAAAGTTTGTGCAGAATCTCATTTGGAACTCACGGTTTAAATCGATGAAGATTTTTAAAGAAAACAACGAAACACAGGCGGAAGGAAGGAAGAAGAAAGAAGAAAAGAGAAATGAGTGTGAGGGAATCGGTCGTGGTATCTGGTGGCGAGATAGGGTATAAACGTAACTCCGGCTAAAAGATACCAATCCCATCAATCATCTACCCGTTAACTCGTTCCTCTCATAATTACCTCTACTCGCTTGGTCAACGACAAGCCGACAATGTAATAATTACAAACAATATAATAATAACGCTGAGTAACATTCGAAATAATACGAGGTATCATCTCGACACGATGTCGACAAGGGTGCTCGGGCAAGCGGAGAAGGTGCTAACACCAGGTGGTGAACGCGGTCTCTTCGGCTCGACTTGCGTCCTCATCATTTCGTCGCGACTTCATCAACTCGACATGCGACCTCCTCACCATTTCGGCTAGTGCACGTGGTCTCATCGGCTCGACAAAAGATCTCGGCAAGCGATCTAGTCACGGGATCTCGACACAAGGTCTTGGTCGAGGTCTCGATACGTCGTCTAATACGATGTCGATCTCGCCCTCGGGTGTTACAATCTCTCCTCTAAAAAAATTTCGTCTCGAAATTGCAAATAAGATTCTTACCTCGTAAAAGTTCAGTGGAATCTTCATCTTCTCCTCCAGCTCCCAGTCGCATCTCCGCCTTTGATTCCACACAACCTTGACAAGTTGGATCTCTTTGTTCATCGCTTGGCTTTCCGATCAACGATCCTTGCCGGTGACGCTTCAAAGATAGGTCGCCCTTCGCTTGAATCACATCCGTTCGATGACATGAGAAGGGTCGGAAACATACTTCCGCAATTGTGAGGCGTGAAAGACGTCGTGGATGTTCGACAAGAATGGGGTAAGGCAATCGATATGCCACGGACCAATACGACGAAGAATCCTAAGGTCCAATGAATTTAGGGTAAGTTTCTTGGATTTGATCGCTCGACCAACTCCAGAAGTGGGGTGACTCTAAGAAATACATGTTCTCCTTCCTCGAACTCGAGTGGTCGACGTCGTTGGTCCGCATAACTCTTCTCGCCGACTTTGAGATGTTCGCATCCGATCTCTCGATCAAACGGATCTTCTCGGTGTCTGCTGGATCATATCTGGTCCTCTGACGGTTCGCTCGCCGCCCTGGTACCAACAACAAAGAGGCGTCGACATTTCCGCCCATACGCGCTTCAAAGGTGCCATCCCAATACTCGCATGGAAGCCGTTGTTGTATGTGAACTCCACCAATGGTAAGGCGTCGTCCCAACTTCCTCGGTGATCTAACGCATAAGCTCGCAACAAATCTTCAAGCGATTGGATCGTTCTCTCGGTCGGCCGTCGATGCAGGGATGATATGCCGAGCTAAGCCTGAGCTCGGTTCCCATCGCTCCTTGTAATTCCCTCCAAAATGAGACGTGAACTTGGATCTCAACAACCGACACGATCGAAGAGGGTATTCCATGAAGTCGTACTATCTCCGCGATGTAGATCTCGGTCGCTTTTTCCACGTTGTATGTCGACCTCACCGGGCAAGAAATGGCGATTTGGTCAATCGGTCGACGATCACCCAAATCGAATCATTCTTCTTCTGCGTCTTCGGCAAACCTACAACGAAGTCCATGGAAATCTTGTCCCATTTCCATAGCACGTCAGCGATTGTAGCATTCCTGCGCAGTCGTTGGTGCTCCACCTTCGCTTCGACACGCCAAACATGAAGCTACGTGCTCGGCCACTTGCTTCTTCATTCCGACCACCAAAAATGCTTCTTCAAGTCTTGATACATCTTCAGAACTCTGGATGAATACTAAAGTTGCTCTTATGCGCTTCGTCGAGAATCAACTTCCTCGGCTCGGATCGTTAGGTACGCACACTCGGCCATTGCACCTCAAGATATCGTCGCTCGGGCACCAATTGCCGCCTTCCCTTGCGCTTATCAATCGAATCTTCTCTTGCGAAGCTCGTCATGAACTTGCTGGTCTCGGATCTCGCCCAACAATCTGTTAGAAATGGTAAGCATACCAAATCTCGCCTTCCTGGTGAAACTTCGACACTCAACTTCAAATCTCTGAACTTCTCGAGCATCTCCAACTCCTTGATCATCATTACCGAGGTTAAAACGCTCTTCCTACTCAACGCATCTGCTACTACGTTAGCCTTACCGGATGGTATTCCAACGTAAAGTCGTAGTCCTTGAGAAATTTCGCCCATCTACGTTGACGCATGTTGAGTTCCTTCCGGTCGAACAGTACTTCAAGCTCTTGTGATCGCTGAAAACAAGAAGAGTGCTCCGTAAAGGTAGTGCCTCCATATCTTCGGGCCAAAAACTACTCGCCGCTAGCTCCAAGTCGTGAGTAGGATAGTTCCTCTCGTGAATCTTAAGTCGTCTTGAAGCATACGCGACCACCTTCCGATGTTGCATCGACGCATCCCAATCCCTGGTGTGACGCATCACAATACACCTCGAAGGCTCTTACGGTTGAGGCAAAATCAAGCACAGCGCCGCCGCCAAAAGCTCCTTCAGCCTTTGAAAATCGGCTTCACTCCTCGGCCCAAGCAAAAGGTTGATCCTTCCTCGTCAATCGTAAGAGGCGCGACAATCTTCGAGAAACCTTCAATGAATCTTCGGTAATAGCACGCTAAGCCGACAAAACTCTGATCTCAGAATCGCCTTCTACTGTTCCCACGCTATCACCGCCTCAATCTTAGTTGGATCCACAGCTATCCCTTCTCTGGAAATCACGTGACCAAGAAAATTCACCTCTTCAAGCCAAAATTCACACTTCGACAGATTGGCATAGAGTTGCTTATCTCGTAATATCTGCAGTACTCGACATAAGTGTTCTGCGTGCTCTTCTCGGTTCCTCGAGTAAATCAATATGTCGTCGATGAACACTACAACGAACTGATCCAAAAACGAATGGAAAATCCTGTTCATGTAGTCCATAAACACAGCTGGCGCATTCGCTACTCCAAACGGCATCACCAAGTACTCGTGACCGTATCTAGTCCTGAAAGTCGCTTTTGGCGACATCTTCCTCCTTCACGCGAATCGATGGTAGCCCGACTTCAAGTCTATCTTGGAAAGATCGCCGCTCCACGAGTTGGTCCATCAAGTCGTCAATACGTGGTAACGGATAACGGTTCTTCACGGTTACCTTGTTGAGTTCGCGATAATCCACGCCTGACCTTGATCGTCCATCCTTCTTCTTAACCAACAACACCGAGCTCCCCACGGTGACACGCTCGGTCGTATGAATTGCTTCGACTCCAAGTGTTCGATCCGGGACTTCACTCTTTCATCTCGGCAGAGACATCACCTGCGGCGCTTTGGAAATCGGTCACTGTTCCTGGAATCAGTCGATGGAGAACTCGACCTCGTCTTGGTGGTAATCCCGCACGCCTTCTTGAAAACGCCCTCAAAATCACACACCACCGTACATTCTTCACGTCGATCTGCTGGAAAACTTCCGAACTAGCTAGATACATGTATTCCCTAGTTCCTTCTTTCAAAGAAACTCCAATACGTTCGCAGAAAGATAATTGGAGACTCCAAGGTCCTGAAAATTACGCTTTACGGGCACACCCAAAAGGACATGGTGGTGTGACAACCAATCCATCCCGAGGATAACATCTAAACCCTTAAGAGGCAAACAAACCAAATTGACCACAAACTTTCTACTCAATAATCACTACACAATTAAGACATGCGGTGTTTGTGACTAAGGTTTTAGCAAATGGGGTTGTAACTACTAATTTAAACGTTAAAGCGAGCTCAAAAGGTTCACACAATCGAAGAAATGAAGGAATGGGTTGCACCAATCAAAAAGAACGGATAAGGATTTACCCTCGATCTCACATTCACCTTGGATAAGATCATCGGCTCGCTTCCTCGCCACTCATGCAGAAAACTCGCCTTTGGCCACTTGACGCTTCCCTTTGGCCTTTGCCGCAAGCATAGTCGGTTCGACTTTAGGTGTAGGACAATCCTTAGCAAAATGCCCTGGCTTCTTGCAATTAAAACACACCTCCTCCTCTCGAGTACAACTACTCGCGTAATGTCCCGACTTTCCACATCGGTAGCAAATCACCTCGACACCGGGTGACCTCCACTCCTTGGTACTTGGGTCATCTGACGATCTTGCCCTCTGTTGTTGTTCCCCGAGGCCTGGCCGTAAGGTCTCTTCTGCGGTGGTTTCCCTTTCGTGCAAATCTACGCCCGCACTGGGTCTCACCGGCCAGCCCTAGTCTTCTTCTTGTGGCTCCTCACTCCTTCTACCTCGACACATCGATCAATCAGCTCTTGGAGATTTCTGATCCTCAACGACACCATCGACTTACGAATGTCGAATCTCAATCCCCGTTGGAATCTCTCACTCAACCATCTCTGGTCAACTCGGTCACGAAATGGACTGAAATACCTGCGCCAACGATTCGAACTTGGCGCATACTCGGACCGCCGAAGTTGCCTTCTAGATTGAAGAAATTCCTGCTCCTTCTCGGCTCGTGCGATGTCCGAAGTACTTGTCCAAAAACCTTTCACGAAAAAGCTCCCGTGTCATCTCGCGATGTTACGCTATAAGCGTTGCTTCACTCCTCTCCACCAATACTCTGCGTCTCTAGCAGTAAATAAGTGGCATAGTCGACCTTCACGTTGTCCCGCAATGAAGTGCCTCAAAGATCTTCTCGATCTCTTGCATCCAAAGATCGACTTTATCCGGATTTGGCTCACCGTAGAACTTCGATTGGATCATGCTTCTGAAGTCCGCCAATCCTCTCGCTTGACATTTCGTTACGCTCGTTCTTTGTTCTGCAAGTTCTCTTGAGTTAACGCTGCCGTCTGTTGAGCCATCGCGTTAGCCTGTTGAGTTCTGGCGGTGATTGTTGAGCCATGGCTGCCGCCATCTCGGTCATAGCTTAAATAGCTCGTTCCATGTCGACGTTCTCGGTTGCAGATGTCGTATTCCTCTGAGGTGGCATTAGATTCCACAAAGTTCAAAACCCCGCTGAATCTCACACAAGGATGTGTTAAAACACACCGCTTCAATCAAGAAACAGTTCAAACAATTTCTCAAGCAATAAGTGCTTCACTTAATCAAACAAAGAATCAACACAATACAACTAGGTACCCAACACACAACCCGACACGGTGACGGTCAAATTCCTATGCACATCGGTCGAACTAATCAGCGCTCGATACTAACGTAACGACTGCTTCCTGACCGCTACCGAGCTCAATATACCGAGCTCGAGTTACCGAGCTCAACACACCAAGCTCAACATAAACCTATATGAGATGTGTTTTAAAAACAAAACTCTTGTGCCTTTTAAAAATACGATATATATTTTTTTTTTATAAAACCAACTCGTGCACATCAGAGTAATTACAGCTTTTCGAAACATGGTGCAACTAAGACACAAGACTTAAATTCAAATAAAACATACATGTATAACATACATATATATATATATCACTCGAAATAATAATGTATACAAATACAGAGTAGCAAATGTGTAAAGAAAATACACCTAAGGTACGACGACTTCAAAAGAGTAATCATACCCTGGGGGTACTTCCGGCAGACTCCCACGCAGGGGGCTGCTCCAAAAGTAAGACCACCAGTCTACCTTGTAGCAACAACACAACACTGCCCAAACTGGTCACGACCTCGAACACAAAAGAAATACAAGAACAGTCATCAGAAAAACAAACATCCAACAAATAAACAATCACGACAGATAGAGGTCGTCACTCGGGTCCTCGTCGAGATCCTCCTCGGCATCGCTTCATCGCCGAGTTACTGCGCGCTCGACATCGCTGGGTAACCGTCATGGATTGAAGGCACCACGGGAAAGTGGTCAACTTCTCAACAATTTAAGATAAGCTCGACATAAATATAAGCAAACAAAGAAAGTATAACATTCACCGACGTGACTCGACCATCTCACTCTAAACTTCGACACAACTCACAATTCCATTTTCTCTCGACTCGACAATTTTCCGGAATGCACACGCCCGTCTGGTATGTCGGAAAGTCCAGCAAAGCCTTGGGATCCTCGCTCTCCCTAGGACGGTCAACTCAGTCCCGTGGCGTGGCGGCGTCTAGTCAATCTCCGTAAACAAAAAGGGGACCTAGCACCCTCGATTATCCGGTCACGGCTCAAAACGTCATACGACTCACCTAGCTCGCTCACTGATGAACAATTAAGCATACGATATTCAAAGAGTTAAACACAAGATATTCAACCGCATGTCAAATAAAAGAGCAAGCTCGACATGAAGAAACGCAATTCAACATGCAATACACACTTCACGACATATATTCAATCACATATTAAATACATGCAAAAACTCAATATCACAACATTTCAAGCTCGACACAAATCAGGAAATCCATACATAATAACATAACCACGTAGAATTTGAAATGCCCTTACGCTATCATACTACGAAAACATTAATGTGAAGCGCCCTTACACATAAACATATAAAACATAACCTTAGATATCTCTAGAAGTAGCCCTTACCGAACTCCAAGTTAATGCTGCTCGACAACGACTTCTCTTACTCGATCTCGACACGGCTGCCTTCAACGAACTCGACAACGACTTCGACACGTACGCTTTCAGTCGACCTCGACACGCATGATCCTCGTTACGGATTCTGCCTGCGTCCTTGGATTCGCTTTCCCGTACACCTTGATTCGGAAATCACTCGATCTCGGGAATCAGACTTCCTAAAACAAACATAACTCAGATCGATCTATGGGTTCCAATACATCTAGCTCTCTCTTCCTCAAACTCAACCACAACCCAGAGAATATAAAACTCAAGAACTGAAAGATATTTTTCCTCCAACACAAAGTTAGGGATTTCGATCCAAATTTCATGAAAAGTTATCTGATGCTTCAACAGATAGATCGACAACAACAATAACCAGAAGCAACAATGAAAAACAAGAAATCAAAATGAACCAAAAATGGAGGTTTCTGGGCCCTGCCGATTGCAGAAAAACAGAGGAAGAAATTTGTTTTACAAGCCCAATTAATCGGTTAAAAAGATAGGTAATATCGTGAATAAGAAAACCCATCAATTTGATATGATTTTGGAAGCATAAAACTGGTTAAAATGGAAGAAGAATTAGCGCTAAACAAAGAGTACAGATGAAAGAAAATCTGCTCTTCATACCTCAATCGGTGATGGTCGATCGACGAGATATGGGTCGAGAAGTTGATGATGAACAAAATTGATGAAGAAAGTTTGTGCGAATCTCGGCTGAACTCACGGTTTAAATCGATGAAGATTTTTAAAGAAAACAACGAAACACAGAGCAGAAGGAAGGAAGAAGAAAGAAGAAAAGAGAAATGAGTGTGAGGGAATCGGTCGTGGTATACAAACGAGATAGGGTATAAACGTAACTCCAGCCTAAAAGATGCCAATCCCATCAATCATCTACCCGTTAACTCGTTCCTCTCATAATTACCCTCTACTCTGTCGGTCAACGACAAGCCGACAATGTAATAATTACAAACAATATAATAATAACGCTGAGTAACGTTCGAAATAATACGAGGTATCATCTCGACACGATGTCGACAAGGGTGCTCGTGCAAACGTACAAGGTTCTAACACGAGTTCGTGAACGCGGTCTCTTCAGCTCGACTTGCGTCCTCATCAGCTCGGTACGCGACTTCATCAACTCGACATGCGACCTCCTCATTTCGGCTGACTAGTGCACGTGGTCTCATCAGCTCGACAAAAGATCTCGGCAAACGATCTAGTCACGGGATCTCGACACAAGGTCTTGGTCGAGGTCTCGATACGTCGTCCTAATACGATGTCGATCTCGTCCTCAGGTGTTACACCGAACACGGAACGCAGCAGCAAAGAGAAGCGCGAACCAGAGGCACCAGGGTTTTGGGACGATGGTGGCGCGGCTGAGAAGGGCAAGGAAGAGGGGCGCGAGGGTGACGGCTGAAACGCGAATCAGGAGGCTAGGGTTTTGAGACCTAAGCTCTGATACCATGTTGATTGAAAATAGGCACATGGTTGAAATATGTGTGTATTCTGAATATTGATTTGTACAAGGATACCTTATGTTATATACAAGTAAGCACTAGCTAAAAAGGGAAATATGGAATCAATAATCTCCACTAATCAAGCTATTCTATAATAACATAATCAAAACAGAATCCTATTATTACGCTAACAGGTAACATGATCAACACATTGAAAGGTAGTAATATATGAGGTCACCCCTAGTAAGATGTGAGCAACTACATTGACTTCCTTCTTAGTAAACTCTACCATAGAGTTGGGAAGAAAAAAAAGAAGATAAAAGACTCCTAACAGAATTGAAAGCCCCATATTTAGGTTGGTCATCTTGAATATTTTTCTATGCTACCCACTTAAAACTCAAGATCCAACTTGAAAATCACTGTGATTAAACCGAGCTCAGTTGCCCTATGACTAGCATCTAGGAGGCCATAGACTTTCCCTTCATACACATGGAGTCTGTGAGAGTACTGATAAAATTTAGCTTTGAAAAATGTCCTCTCTCATTATGTAAAATGAACCCAATATTGATCGTAACTTGCTGGACAAAAGAGGTGTCATTCTTGATAACCTCCCAAACCAGTTCACTGAAGTTGCGTGCAACTTGTAAAAAAGGCTTAATGGTCTGCCAACATATTTCATCTATTTTATTTAAATAAGCTAAAATTTTAAAAAGAAAAATAACTATCGCGTTCGACCAGTAACACCGAACGAGGTAATTGAGGACAGGAACTGCTCGCAGGTTACCCAGACCTCGACAGTTCCAACTGATAAAACTCATTTCTTCTGGCAGGCCTGGGAATCAGGACCTGCGAATAAAAAATGCTGTTGGTAACTTGGACTGCTGTAAATTGTCATAGCTAAAGAATCCTCATTTGTACCATTCTAGGTTATAGAATCAGTTGCAGACAATTTCCGTTTTTTCTCCCCATGAGTGTCAGCCATAACTTCCGTTTCCATGAACATTGATTGAGAGGAACCAATTTGTGATTTCAGCTTCGGATCTGTTGAGGTAATAATTGGCCCAGCATGTATTAATGGCTGTTGATTAGCATCATTACTCCTAATAATGACTTAATTATACTATTTACTAGAAAATTTTATGAACTTTATGACTTTTTGATGTCCGATCTCATATCCGATAGGGGAATTGCTTTCTCAATGGGTTCTTTTTTTTTTTTTTTTGGCCTTACGCTGGCCATTACGCACTCTAAAGAACGCGAAGTGGCGTAGAGTTCGAACCCGCGCCCAAGCGTCCAAGTGGTAAATATTTTGCCAGTTGTGCTAAGCACGACGGACTCTCAATGGGTTCTTTAATAATCAAGAAACTCATATCACAAATATAAGAAATGAGTAGAAAAACACAAAAGTAAGTAAATGTATAAAAGTAACAGAAAATAAAAAATGCAAATGAGTAGCACGTAAAGAGTATTCCATTGTGAGGCTGAGAATTGAGGGGTAAATAAACTGTGAGAATACTTTGGTGGACCAACTCGAACCAAATGATAAATTAGGGTGGGTTTTCGAACCAGTAAAAAGAATATAAAAAAAGAATCAAATTGAATTGACGTGCTTGAAAGGAAAGTAATGGCCATTGTTTTTAAAACGGGTCAAATTTTTTTTTTCCTTTTTTTTTCGATAAGTGAATATTTTATTAATAAATATCTAGCTACAACATTAAAGTGAGTAAGCTCTACCCACATTCACCTTCTATGAAGGGTTGCAGAGATTCCACAATATCATGTGCTAGAAAGCTAGACCAAAACACAATACTCCCTCCGTTCCATTATATATGCCATATTTGGCTAAATCACACAGTTTAAGAAAAAACAATAAATGAAAGAAAAAGAGTGATAATTTTACCAAATTAACTTTATTAACCATTGGTGTATTAACTATTGTCATAAATGCAAAGTAGAATATTTGAGGGTAAAATTGGTAGCAAACATTTAATATCATATTGAAAATAGAAAAAAACATATATTTTGAGATAATTTTTTTTTGTTGTAAATGTGATGTATATATTGAGATGGAGGGAGTACAAACACGAAAAACACCAAAACACCTGACGTATTACATGAGACAGCCCACGACAGTCTCTTATAACAAGGGCCTCACCCCAACACATCAGATTCTCTAAAACTCCGATGCTAGACAAGCCAAGCCATTCACCAATCGAAACAGAGAAAAACAAAAAGATAAATTATAATTTTGGTCCATTAATTTATTTTAAGCTTCAGTTTAATTCCTTATATATTAAAATTTTCGAATTGATTCCTTACGTGTAAAAGTTATACCAATATGGTCCCTTTTATTTTTTTTGTTTCGAACTGATCCCTTATATTACAAAAATTATATCAATATGGTCCCTATTTTGTCCCCTTTTTTTTTGCAAAAAATGGACCATATGTGTGTATTTTTTGTAACATATGGAACCTCTTTGGAACACAAAAAATAAGAGGGACCACATTGCTATAACTTTTATATATAAGGGATCAATTCGAAATTTTTAATACATAAGAGACTAAACTAAAACCTAAAATAAACATAAAGCACTAAAAGTATAATTTAGCCAAAACAAAATAACGAAAAAGAGACATATTGCACCACCGTCCATGCCTCGCGGTACAAAAGACACCAGCAACAAATACAACAATCCAAATATTCCAGCCAATCACGCTCGCATCTTCGCGCCTAGATGCAACAGTTTGTACCTTACTGTTCTATAATTCAATCATAGTTGAATTATGGTTGAACCAGTGGTAATTAAATATATAATTTTATATTATATAACATATTAAGTAATAATATAAAATATTAATTAATCGTGACAAAATACATTTTAAATTAACATAAAATCATCACAATATGTGTTTGTAAGATAAAAATTAAAAATAAAAGGATAAATAATAAAAACTCGTGCATATCATCTTCATTACTTATCATTGGGCTTTTATTTTGCAAAAAATATACTTTTAATTAAAAATAAAAAATAACATAAAAAATAAAAATAAAAAAACAGACACGTTGAAACCGACGTGGTCTTTAAGAAGCGATATCTCAATTTAAAACTTTTTTTTTTCTTTTGGGAACACTTTAAAACTTTATTTTGTAACAAGGAGGGTAAGTGTGATTCGGATTTCAACTCGTTTGGGGAGGGCTTAAGTAATGCATGCAAACTTGTCTTGTTGCACAAGAAATTAAACATTAATTATATTTCTTAATTTATTGTGTCAAAACTTCAAAAAGTCAAATAGAATAGTAAAAAATACCGTAACTCAAACATGTACTCCTTTCGGTCTTAAATATAATCAAAAGTCAAGATGTATTTGTTTAGTCAAACACGTACTCTTTTTTGTCTCAAATATATTTTGACATTTACTTGATCCAAATATATTTTGATTTTTACTTGGAGGGATAGTGTTTACGCCTATTTCATTTTCCAATGAAATGAACTTTTAATGCCACTATGAAAAGGCTTTGATGAAGACAAATAAAAAAATATTAATGATAATCATAATCAATGCCATATATGAGAAAAGTCATTTCAATTATTTAGCTAAGCGCTTTTGTGCTTATGCTTTTGTCTATTTGCCAAATACTTTTACAATTCAAAGTTGTAAACCATACTCCAAATATTAATCTTATCTATTTGCAAATTCATGGTCTTAGCTAAACACATTAAACATAGTTGTCATTGAGTACCATCTTTGCTTTTCCACTCCCACAAACAATGTCAAGGTTGTAAAACACTAGTAACATAGCCAAAGAGCACAAGAAAACCAGCACAGGACCAAAGATCCAAAGCATAAGTGGAAGTGCCGAGTAGAAAATCCTGTTTCCAACAGTGTTCAAGGTTGTTCCTTTCTCCAAAATCTCAGTCAAATAATCTGGAGTCACCATGGACATTGCATCTTGTGGTGTGCAAGTAAGAATGCTCAATTGGTTGAGAAACCTAATTGAAAGACTGTGACAGAAAAATGAGAATAAAAATATGGTAAGGAGTGTTACATATTTGAGTGCTACCATAAATTCACCGTGAGCTCCATAGAGAACATCATCAAGAGGCTTTTTCACACTATATGTGCTGCTTATTATTGCTGCCAAGCCAGCTGATAGGAGAATGGATGTGGTTGCCATAAGTGTTGATCCCATGATTAGATTTCTAAGACTTTGTGCTACTAGGATGTTCTTCTTTTCAATATCCTGTCATGGAGACATAATGGTTAATTTGAGAATAAGACTTTGTCAATGATTTGATTATGTAATAGAAATGAAGTCACTTCTACCACTGCCAAAAGAAAAGTGATTTGATTATGTAATCAATGATTTGATTATGTTTTTCTATAGCTAAAAGAAAAGTTTAATTGTATTTTTCAATCCTCCAATTTGGATTTTGTGTGATTTCAATTCCTCAATTTTATTTTATTTTTTGTCAATCAGATCCCTCTAAATTAAAGTTATGATTATGAAATAAAATATAAAAAAACAAAAGAAAAAAGAAGTGGAGACAGTGGAGTCATCAACACACCTTTTTGTGTCTTTCTTTTTTTATTGGATTTTTAGCAAAGGCCCATATCCATTGTAGGCCCCACTTGGGAGTGTGGTATTGTGGACTTGAACAAGTGTGAGAGTTGGTCCAAAAAAAGGCCTTTTATTTCACCACCTCCCCCACTTAATTTTCCCACCTCCCATATTTTTAAAAATCCAACTTTGCCCTTGCTCTAAAATATCCATTTGTTAAAAATTCAACTTTTCCCACATCCGGATTCTTAAATCCGGATAATTCCGGATTTTAGAATCCGGACACTTTAAATCTAGCAAAAAAACTAACACGTCCAGATTTTAGAATCCGGACACTCTAAATCTAGCAAAAAAATTAACACGTCCGGATTCTTGTCTCCGGAGTGATCCGGTAATAAGAATCGGGACGTGTTATTTTTAATTTTACAGAGCTAGCAAAAAGGGAGGTGAATTGTTCAAAAACACGTCCGGATTCTTAATACTGAGCACTCACAAGAATCCGGACGTGTTAATTTTTAATTTTACAGATCTAGCAAAAAGGGAGGTAAATTGTTCAAAAAAACTCCGGATTCTTATCTCCGGAGTGCTCCGGTATTAAGAATCCAGAGGTTGAAATTTTTCCAAAAAAAAAATAATGTCAACATTTTGAATCCGGAAGATAGGAAAAGTAAAGGGTAAAATAGTCTTTTCCTTGAGTGGGGGAGGTGGGAAAATTAAGTGGGAGAGGTGGGGAAATAAAAGCCCCAAAAAAATCATGACATTGTTAGACGCAACCACCCACCTTATAAAGCCTCTTATCTTATCATCTTTATCTCATCCAATGTGAGACTTTTTTTGTTAGATTTCAACCCCTTATAGTTGTTTTTGTTTCTCTTATCGTTATGGGCTTGAACTCAATGGAGCCAGGCTGTTGGGCTTATTGTACTCCTTTTTGAGTAAGTCAAAGGCTCAATATGTTTTTTTAGTTTTTGTTGTCTTTGTATCATTTATTGTGTTGTTATGCTAAATAGACTCTGAAACCATATTAAATTGAGAACAACTAAAGACACCCCTGATTTTGCCAATATGCACCCTTCTTCCAAAAGTATATTTCAAGAAGTGTATCATTTTATTGTCTAGAAATTTGTTTCCAGACAAATTATGCCATCCAGAAATAAAGTTCCGGAATAAGGGTGCTTGTTAGAAAAAACTAAGGGTATCTTTAGTTTCCCTATTAAATTTTTAGTACGAGTCCTGCACAACAAAAGATTTGAGAGTATGATCGATAATGTGGGCTTGTACAAGTGTGAGAATTGATCCAAAAAGTCGTGACATTCTTGAAAACAACCATTCAGCTATAAAGCCTTTCTTCCACTTTATCCCATCCCACGTGGGACTTTTCTGTTAGTTTCCAACACTATTTGAAAAGTTTTTCTTTTTTGGTACAAAAAGAGGGCCAAAGGCCCAAACACCATTTGTAAAGTTACCAACCCGCTTTTAATGAGAGCGGCAGTTCATATTTTGCAAAAAGCCCTATACTCTAATAGTCAAAAGTACCTAATTAAACCTACCTAGGGAATCCCATTTTATGTTGATTCTCTCGTATATTCAAGATTCTAAACTGATAAACATAAAGCAAGAGATATTTTAGCACCCAAAAAAAAAAGGCTAGAGATATTTAGGGCTCTAAAACAAGTTTTCTTTAAAAACTAGTGGCGGTGAACCCTGCAAAAAGCACGGATCTTTAAAAAAAAAATTATAGCATGAGAATTTGAGAGAATTAGATTTTTGGATAGAAAATAGTTTTTGGCAGAAAAATAATTTTGAGTGGGTGAATAAGTTTTTATCACGTGACATTATTGTAGTTAAGTTTTTCTTAAATAGATGATAGATATAAGGGTTTTTTTAATGTGTGCAACATTGCACAGATTAAAGCTAATTTAACTATCCATTTTTTTCTTATTAATTAATCATTTTTCTATTTGGTGGGAAGAGAGAAATTACATACATCAAATAAAAAAGAAAGTGGGTAACTAATAAGAAATAAAAGTTGGTGATTTTAACCTGTACAATATTGCACACATTAAAAAAACAGTAAATATAAATGAAAATCAAATATTTTATCTCAGTGTCCAAAAGATTCCCATGATAAGCCAAAAGATTCTAATTAGTAACTACTGTGTTTAATTTGTAAATACTCCATCCAAAATAAAATATAAGCAAAAAAGTACATGTATCTAGTCTAAATTTGGACCAGATATATATACTTTTTTGCTTATATTTCATTCTGGAGGGAGTATACTTTTCACACTTCCGAGCTACACTAGTGAACACGACGCAACTTTGTTCAAGCATGCGAAATAAAATCAAATTTTGTGGATAAAAACCTAAGGGTGTGTCTGGTTGGGGGTTTTGGAGGGGAGGGGTTATTTTAAATTATGTTTGTTTTGTTCAATTTTTTTAAAGGGAGGAGAGGGAAGGGGAGGGGAGCAAAATTCCTCCTAAGCCAATTTTGGCTCCCCTCTCAAAGTGGGGGGTTTTGGAGGGGAGATTAAATTATTTAAAATAAAATTACTTAAATATCCTTATATATAATAAAATATAAAAGACTATAAGGATATACTAATAAATTAATCTCTCATTTATTAAAATCTCTCCCCTCCCCTCCTCTCAACCAAACACAAAATCAAATTAAATCCCTCCCCTCTCTTCCCCTTCCCTCCCCTCCCCTCGTTTGAATCAAACAGACCCTAAGAGTAGCTTAAGTGAGAATGAGTTTACTTAATTTGTGCAAAGCATAAGCAAATAGATGAGGATTAATATAATATGAGAAACATAAAGAATTGAAAAGTTGGATATATCAAAATTTAGAATATAAAGTCAGTACTACACAAAGGCAAGTGATTGAGCCGGTAAGCGAAGCATAACCTCAAGAGAGGTCACAAAATTGTATCTTGGAAAAACCACATTGGGGAGACGACTAACCAGGTTTACAATACCTCGCTCTTATTCACCGAATCGGAATTAGTCTCATGTAGACTCAAAGGTCTTTGCTGTCGGAATACTCGAAAAACTCACTCAGTCCAAAAGACTAATTATAGTGAATCTTAAAAATAAAAATAAAAAATTAGTACTAGGCTGCGTTACGCTTACACATACTTTCACTAGGAATCATAATAGGGGGGGGGGGTGGGAGAATCAAATTTGTAACATATATTTGTTATTAAGGTTTTGATGGACAAGATCTTATACCTTCAACATGGTAGGCACCCAGAAGCGTCGGGCATGAGCATTAATTCCAATTGTGGTGGAAAAAGGCTCAGTGCGAGTCTTATGCCACAACCAAACATGATAACCAGCGGTTATCAGAAATCCTAATGGTACAAGCATCATGTCCAGATAATAGTTTCTCCATTCCATTTTTTTGCTCTTTCTCTCCTTTTTTCTCTCTTTAAATAGATTAAAGTTCTGTGTAGTGTGTGCTTCAATACTGCTTCTATTTGCTGTTATCCTTTTGCAGTATTCTTTCTCTTAGCAACGAATTAGTTCTATATATAGTGGAAAATCATGTTAGTGGAACAAAGGAATTGAAAGCAAAAGATAGTGGCAGTCGTTAACGAGGAAAACTAATTAGATAGTGAAATCAACTTTTATAAACACTACGCCCAAAAAGCAAAAGGATGACATTTAATTTTGTTCCCATGACATGTAAACGTATATGACCAGCATGGTGCATTTGACCAAAAAAATTATTAAATTAGTGCAAGTTGAAAAAAAATTATCAAATTGGGGTAAGTCGTATATATTATATACGACTTTCTTTTTCATCGGAGCAAAGTCGTACATACCGTATACGACTTCCCTTTTCTGAATTTTTTTTTTAAAAAAAATACTGAAGTCGTATATGTCATTGGAGACTTCTGAATTTTTTTTTTTTACAAAGTCGTATATCTCATGTACGATTTTGCATGGAATTTTTTTTTTAGTACGTAAAGTGGAAGTCGTATATGTGATGTACGACTTTGCATGAGAAATTTTTTTTTTAATACGTAAAGTAACGTAAACAAGTAGCACTAATGAAAGATCAAAATATGCATTAATAATACTTTATTTTTCTACATTGAAAAGCCTAAGCCTAGTGGTGAGATGATGTCCCATAATGAGGTCTTCGTCAATTACGTGGTGGTTGATTATCAGTGGCAGAGCTAGCCTGTTTTGCACGAGAGAGTCAAAAATAAAGAGTAATTTTTTTATAGACAAAATGAATTACTAATTTTTTTAATAATAAACTACTACTCCGGTCTGAAATATAAGCAAAAAAGTGTCTAAAATATAAACAACCTGAGTATTTTTTTAGTGTAAGTGTTTTATCTGATAAACGTGTTCTATCAATTTTTTTTTAGGTTAGCGAAATTCCATATTACTACACTGGTCTTTAGGATTTTTTTTTTTTGGTAGCAGTGGCTACCCCATTGTTACAAGAGGCTCCGCCCCTGTTGATTATCGTCCAACGAAATATTATTAATGCATATTTTGATCTTTCATTAGTGCTGCTTGTTTACGTTAGACGTATTAAAAAAAAATTCCCCATGCAAAGTCGTACATCACATATACGACTTCCACTTTACGTACTAAAAAAAAATCCATGCAAAGTCGTACATGGGATATACGACTTCGTAAAAAAAAATCGGAAGTCTCTAATGGCATATACGACTTCAGTATTTTTTTTTTTAAAAAAAATTCAGAAAAGGAAAGTCGTACACTGTATGTACGACTTTGCTCTGATGAAAAAGGAAGTCGTATATAGTATATACAACTTATCCCAATTTGATAATTTTTTTTAACTTCTACTAATTTGATAATTTTTTTTGATCAAATGCACCATGGTCAATTAGCCGAAAAAGACATTATTGGATGTGCACGTAACTCCAATAACACTTCAAAAGTGTTATCAGAGTCGCATAAAATATGTGTGTGTTGTCTAAATGACACATTAAGATGATACACTTGTCATCAATTGCTATCAGAGCATGGTTAACCCTGATTGTGACTGGTAAAATTGTTTTTTTTTTCTGCTAATTAAAATTGTTAATTACATGATGTTAGAACCAGATTAATATCACAGTTTTTTTTTAAATTTTATTCAGAATCGTATAATTTTAATCAATTTCGCTGTACCATTTTTATGTTGATTAACCAATAGCGTTAGCTTTGAATCCTGTTCACGTTCATATTCTGCATATTCACGGTTTCATCCTGCACATTCATATTCACGTTTTCAAAAAAATCTCCATTTTTGATCCTTTTTTTTTTTGTGAGATTCATGAACCAATGGATGAAATAGATGTGTTTAAGGCGTTGATCATCTTTTTTTTTTTTTTTCCATGATTCAAACGATATTAATTCGTGTTTTAAAAACATAAAAGATGGATGAAGACGGCGCTGAAACGAGTCAGAAGCGGGTCAAAATCGTGACCCGGATCGCTGCAACCGGGTAGGGCAGGAATTGCCCATCGCGTGACTAATCCTACTCTCACCTATGGCGCGTGTAAGCGCGTGTACTCTCGTTTTGAATGAGTTTTCAATTCTGCTTTCAGAGTTGTGATTAACTCGCTCAGTACTATTTAGTGATATTTTTTCAAAATTTTTGTAATTCGATAAATATTTTATTTTAATTTTCTAGTGTTTAAATATATTAAATTATTATTATGCTGCCAGATTTTTTTGCTACAATTTTTCTTGTATGTTTCTAGCATTATTGATTACCTTATATGATCTCCACTCTCCCTTATAATGATGTTTAGGCAGTAAAATATTTTTGATATGGAAATATGCTTATGTTATATTTTAAAATAGTTAGAAGTTGTTGTACGTGATAAATTTTTTGTTAATCTGAAATTCTGGAAATTATTTTGCTACTTATGACTATTTTGGGACTTTTGCATGATTGTGTGCTCACCTATCGTGGGACCAATTATGACAAAATGTTAATTAAGTTGCATTAGGGATTATGTTAATATTGCACTTACCCTATTGGTTTGTTCTCGTTGATGTGACTCCTAATGTTTGTGGAATTTATTGAATATTATGGCCTTATACTTTTCAATATCCTATCGGTATTAACTTTAAGGACATAATTTTATTGTTTATTTTTTTTATTGTGTGTTGTAATTCGGAACCCTTAGGATGGATTATAATGCACATGTGATCAATATTTGATATATTTTGGCATGCCTGATAAATTCAATTCTTGTTGTATCTTCACATTTAGCATTGCCTATGCAAATGAATGTCTTGACAAGGCTTAGTAGGACAAGTTATAAGGACTGGGTTGAGTCTCTGAAGTTGTTTCCTGCTGTGTCTAGCGTGGATATGGCTCTCACCGAGGATGAGCCTGCCAAGCCCACAAACACCTCTTCTCATGACAAGTGGGTACACTCTAACAAAGTGTGTTTGATGACAATGAAGTACACTATGGGCAAGACAATTAAGGAGAGCAATCATGAAATTGAAAATGCTAAGGAAGTGCTCAACACTGTTGGTGAGAAATTTAAGAAATTTGATAAGGCTGAGAAGTCTCAATATATGTCCTTGTTGTCAAAGACTGAGTATGATGGAGTGGGAGGTGTTCGTGAACTTGTTATAAAGCTTGTGAATTGGTACAATAAGCTGAAATCCAAGAAAGTGGAGTTGGGAGAGAGTTTTCTCATATGGCAAGTGTTCGAATCGCTCCCATCTCTGTTTTCTGTCTTGAGAACTTCCTATAATGCCCAACAGAATGAATGGAGCATTAACGAGCTTATATCCATCCTCACTCAGGAGGAGGAGGTTATGAGAAAGGGAAAGTCCCATAGTGTGCAGTTCGCCTCTCACAATGGTGATGACAAGAAGAAGTTCTTTGAGAACAAGGTCAAGAAGTTTCAGTTTAAGAAAAAAGGGAGTGCTTTTGGTAGTTCTGGGGAACATTCTGATCAACAATCTAGGGAAGGTTCTAGTAAGTTCTAAACAGAAGTTCAATGGAAATTGCAAGTTTTGTGACACGTTTGGCCATAATCAAGCAGATTGTTGGAAGTTTAAGAAATGGCTTGAGAAGAAGAAAGGTACCCCTCTAGCTCTAGTGTGTTTTGAATCAAACATTGTTGATGTTCCTTCCCATACATGGTGGCTAGATACTGGTGCTACTATTCATGTTTCAAATTCTTTGCAGGAATTTAGAAGCAGAAGGAAACCAAATGAGGGAGAGTTGTTGATTACTGTTGGAAATGGAACTAGAGTAAAAGTTGAGCATATAGGAGTTGTTTCTCTTAAGTTATCTACTGTACATGTTTTGATTTTGAAAGACGTTGTTTATGTACCTTCTATGAGAAGGAATTTGATTTCTATTTCTGTTTTGGACAGTTGTGACTACTTTTTCCACTTCAGTAATAAAAGGGTTATCTTATATTATGATTCTGTTGTTGTTGGTTCTGGAATTTTACGTGATGGTTTGTATATGTTGGATGTTTGTTCTATTTCTAGTATGGGAGAGAATTTAGTTGTTAACACCGTGGTTAAGTGAGGTACATTTGTTGAAAATTCTTCCATGTTGTGGCATAAGCCCTTAGGACATATATCCAGGGAGAAAATGGAAAGGTTGATTAAAGAGGGTATCTTGCATGATTTGAATTTTGCTGATTGTGATACATGTGTTGATTGCATAAAGGGGAAACTTACTTCTAGAGCTAGAAAGAGTGGGGCTACCAGAAGTGGGAAAGTTTTGCAGTTGATACACACAGATATTTGTGGGCCTATTACTCCTATTGCTATAGGAGGTTTTAGGTATTTCATCACCTTTATTGACTATATCTCAAGGTATGGTTGGATTGATTTGCTTAATGAGAAATATGAATCCTTGGATGCCTTTAAGGCATTCAAGGCTGTAGTTGAGTTGAAACTTGGTGTGAAAATAATGTGTGTAAGATCTGATAGGGGAGGTGAGTCTATAGTAGGTATGATGAAAATGGTAGAAACCCCGGGCCTTTTGCTAGGTTTTTACAGGATTGTGGTATTGAGGCTCAATATACCATGTCTGGAACACCTCAACAAAATGGTATTTCCGAAAGGCGGAACTGCATTCTTATGGATATGGCTAGATGCATGCTAAGCCATTCGTCTCTTCTAGAATTCTTGTGGGGAGATGCCTTAAAAACTGTAGCATTCATCTTGAACCATGTTCCAAGTAAATCTATTGCCAAGACTCCTTATGAGCTAATGTCAAGTAAAAGACCGAGCTTGAATCATTTTCGTATATGGTGATGCAAAGCAGAAGTGAGGCCTTGTAATCCACAATTGAAGAAACCTGATCTCAAAACAGTTAGTGGTTTCTTTACTGGGTATTGTATTGGCTCAAGATGGTCCAAATTCTATTGCCCTTCTCATATTATCGGAGTTATTGAATCTGACAGAGCAGTCTATTTTGAGAATAAGTTGGAGTATGATGAAAATTTGAGGCCACGCACTGTTGTTTTTTAGAGATGAGAGTGTTGTTGTTCCTACACCTTTTGTCCCTTTTTTAGAGGAAGAGGCATATGTTTTGGCTCATACTGATGTTGTTGATCCTATCAACGAAGTTGATATTCCTCATCAAGAAATTGATAATGATGGACAAAATCAAGTCGAAGACTTGGCTCCACCTAGAAGATCAGAGAGGGTCCCTAAACCTACTAAATCCACTAAATTCAAAGATTATTTTATTTATTTGCAAGAACATGAATTTTCTTCAAGTGGTGACTCTGATCATAATTCCTTTCAAGAGGCTGTTTCTAGTGCTTTTAGTTCTCAATGGTTGATAGACATGGAGGATGATCTGGCTTCTATGGAAAAGAATGGTGTTTGGGAGTTGGTGGAGTTAATTGTAGCTTGCAAGACTGTTGGGTGTAAATGGGTCTTCAAGACCAAACGAAATGCAAAAGGTAAAGTAGAGAGGTACGACTAGGCTTGTTGCTAAAGGATACAATCTGATAAAAGGCATTGATTATAAGGAGACTTTTTCTTCAGTCTCTACTAAATACTTTTTTCTTGTTGTGATGGCATTGGTGGCTCATTTTGATTTAGAGCTTCACCAAATGGATGTTAGAATGGCCTTCTTGAATGGTGATTTATATGAGGATGTGTACATGGATCGGCCTGATAGTTTCAAAGAAAAAGGTAAGGAGCACTTGGTGTTTAAATTGAGAAGGTCGATTTATGGGTTGAAACAGGCATCCAGACAATGGTACTTGAAATTTGATGGGATCATTTGCTCTCTTGGATTTAAGGAAAATGCAGTTGACCAATGCATTTATTGGAAGAATAGTGGGAGTAAATTCATTATACTTGTTTCGTATGTTGATGGTATCATTCTGATTTGTAATGATCTGGACTTCCTACTTGAGACCTAGCATATGTTGACTGCCCATTTTGATATGAAAGATCTTGGCCGTGCTTCTTTTGTTTTAGGCATCGAAATTCACTGTGATAGATCTCGTGGTGTTCTTGGCCTATCTCAGTAAAATATATTGAAAGGGTACTCAGCAGGTTCAATATGAAATCTTATAATCCTTGTGCAGCATCCATTCAAAAGGTTGAGAGACTCTCTAATACCCAATGTCCTCGAAATGATAAAGAAAGATCAGAAATGGAGAAGGTTCCATATGCTTCCATTGTTGGCAGTCTTATGTATGTCCAAGTGTGCACACATCCTGATATTGCTTTTGCAATTGGTATACTTGGGATATTCTTAAGCAAACCTGGTGTGGGTCATTAGCAAGCTGCTAAACGAGTTATGAGGTATCTGCAGGGTACCAAGGATCGCTTGCTCACTTACAAAAGGTCTGATAACCTTGAGGTGACAGGCTATTCTGACTCTGACTATGGTGGTTGTCCAGATGACCATAAATCCACTTCAGAATATATTTTTATGTTGGCAAGAGGAGCTGTTTCTTGGAAAAGTGTCAAACAGACACATACAGCTACTTCAAATACGGAAGCAGAGTATGTGGCCTGTTATGAGGCCACTCGTCAAGCTATATGGTTGACAAACTTGATTTCTGAGTTTCATATTGTGGACAGTATCTTTAGGCCTCTAACTATTTGTTGTGATAACTCTACTATAGTGAGTTTCTCTCAAAATAATAAGAACTCTAAGCGTTCAAAGCATTTTGATACTAAATATATGTTTGTTAGAGAGAAGTTCCGGGAGTCTCAGACTCAGATTGAGTATATACCTGGAGGACTTATGGTGGCAGATCCCTTAACCAAGTGTTTGACTATTAAATTTTTTTTAGATCATGTAACCCATATGGGTATTGTGAGATCTTTTGATGTCTTATATTGTAATTTGTAGCAACATTAAGACTTTCGAATAAATTGTTACTATTATTGTTACTGATATTGTTGTCATATATATCGTTATTATTTCTGCACAGTTTTTTTGTTTATTTATATTGTGATATATTATGTTGTGCTAAGATATTTTGTTGAAAATTTTGTTTAATCTTAGCTAGCATCTTGGAAGGATGCTTGGGTCGTTTATTTTGGAACTGCATGATTGATCATGTTTCGTGTGCATTTCCATATTCCGCTTCTGATATTATTGTTGGGTCACCAAGATATGAATGTCTAGTATATATGATTTCAGTACTCCTATTGGGTATGAATTTCTATATCACTAAGGGACTTATAATCTTATTCCGGACCAATTGATGAAAGTGCTTGCTCAAATTTTGGCGTCTTATTGTGGCCACATGTTGTGTAATTAATCTAGATTATAGTTTTATCTGACTTATGTTGTCCAAGTGGGAGATTATTAGATTATTTAAATTTGGACTAGCATAGTCAACTTTATTTTTTCCAATACCCAGATTAATTAGATGTCAAAAATATTGGAGCATACTGTTATTGTTAATCCCAATTATGTGATCACTAATGATAAGTTTATTGGGATTAATTTTGAAAAGCCTTTTATTTTATAACAGGTTGATGTGGAAGACCTTGTGTGTGGGCTTGCTATGATGGGTAAGTGAGCCCATTTGTTTGACACAAGGAGAGACCCTATCTCTAACATTTGTGCAGTGCGGTTTCCCCATTGAGACTGCATGCAAAAAATGGGAAACTGAAATAGAGATAGTTTCTCTCCTCATTACTGAAAACCGTAGATTGGCTAGATTGTTGAGTAGATCAAGAACGTGAAATCATTGACTCATTTTCTTCTTCACATTCAGATAATCCTTTCTAATATCTGTAATTATAAATCATGTGATACATGTTGCAAATTGGGATTAGATATTATATTCACTTATTTATTTTAATTTATCATAAGATGCTTGCTTGCTTGAGTAAAAGTTATCTGGATGTGTTATCCAAACATAGCATGCTTGAGCAAGCATTTTCTAGTTGTGTCATTCAAAAATGTGTGCTTGTGCACGTGTTGACCTTCACACATTATCCGAAGATCACTAAGATAACGCTCACTCAAGCAAGCATTATCTAAATGATTTTTTTAAAAAATGACTTTTCTATTTTTCTGATTTCATCTTATTCAAATATATGTCAGACAATACAATATAGAATATCAAATTATAAAACAACTGTGTGACACGTGATTGTTATGCATTTTTTATCAAATTAAGGGGGCACATGTGATTGTTACGTTTTCACCTTAGCATTATTGCCTTCAGTGAAGGTGTGAAATTATTGCATCATTTGCCAACTTCCTGGGAAAACATTGGTCTTGTTACGCTTGTATACCTGTAAATAGTGTTGTCGGGTTGTGGCATCAATTGTCCCGTGGCGGAGGCCCAAGTGGGGTCAAGTCACAGTCGACACGTGGTGCTTGGGTTGTTACGATTAAGTAGAAAGGGTGCGCCCTGACTAACAGCTATAGCTTTTGGCCTAGTGGTAAGCGCTCGATCCAACAATTGGTATCAGAGCCAAGGTCATGTGTTCGATTCCCAGCGGGAGCAATTGCTGAGGGGGAGATTGTTGCCGGGTTGTGGCATCAATTGTCCCGTGGCAGAGACCCAGGTGGGGTCAAGTCACAGTCGACACGTGTCGCTTGGCCTGTTACGATTAAGTAGAAAGGGTTGCGCCCTGACTAACAACTATAGCTTTTGGCCTAGTGGTAAGCGCTCGATCCAACAAATAGGTCTTCTTAAACTCCTTCTTTGCTCATATTCTTGTTCCTTGTTGGTGGTACTTTCTTTCCCTGTTATTCACGCAAAGCGATCCTAGATTTCCTCTAAAGGGGATAATTATAGCGTTCGGATGGCTAACACACACTATGCCGAATTTTGATTCCAATAATGTTTAAAATTGATTCTGGTAACGCGTAAAAGTGTTATGTGATTGAGCATCATCTAATGAGCGCGCACCTTCAAATAATGCTCCTGAAGCATTATACAAAATGAATCAGAACCCACACGAGTTCTTCTGATTGGCATCTATGATAACACTTCCCCGATCAAGAGGTATTCAGATACATTGTTCAGATGATGTTTCCTTAAACAAACGTCATTTTAAGCACTCTCAGATAACACTTCCTCAAAGAAGTGTTATCTGAGTTTTTTTTGTCGTTTAACATATTTTTTCATTGCATTTAGTAGTCAATAACTTATATCTCAATTCATAATACTAAAATTTTCAACTTCAACAATAAAATTTCAACATCAATTACAAAAATTACAAGTTTGTTTTCTAACATGCATAGAAACACTAGCTCTGGTATATTCTTTAGGAAGCTCTAGTAGCATATTTGTATCTGATATAAAAAATATTCTTCATGTCGAATACAACATAGATTAGAGAAGATTAGATTATGGACATACACAAGATTTCGATAACGCTTTTCCACACAAATGTTATCTAGGTTTAATTTGAGTTCTCCGTGTGTTTTACACATGAATTTTTTTTTCTACAAACATTATCTGTATGTTTAGTTAAGATAATGTTTTCTATTATCTGAAGCTTTAAGTAATCTCTGTGTTTATTGATAAAAAAAGCTCTACGGAGCCCCTTATTAAAGGTGTTTCTTGACATGCCTCTTGTAACTAATGGAATATTTATTAAGATGTTAAATACCTTCATGGCATGATTCTTATTTAAGATTTTTCATATTAGTTCATCGACAATTTGAAATTGGACAACTTTTCTAGGTGTCTGTACTTTTTAAGGGGCTGTACTATATCAGTATTTTTATTTTTTGGAGTGTGACCTCCATGTAAAATGAGAGTTGAAAGAAACTTTGACCAAATTGTACTTTCTGAGGGACTATTCAGGTTTAATCTATTTTTTGCACCCTTGAGTTTTGACTATGTAAGCTATTCGAATGGCACGAGTTATAAAGTTGTAAAATTTAATTTATTTGTTGTACCCTTGAGTTGTATCTTTTTGAATTGTAGCAGTAAATTTGTTACCAGGCTATGGCTCTGAAAACAAAGCAGATTTGTTATTTGGAATAAAGCAAACTTGTTATTTAGAGTTTTATATTCGTTACCGAGTAAGATGCTCGGGTTTAGAAATGAACATGCTTGTTATCTCAATAGATATCATGTTATGATCTAAGAAGGATTAGGGGGAACTAAAAATTAACTATAATTCCTGTGAAAAATCTTAACTTCCCAACTTTCTATCAAATATCTTAGGTGAGATGCTCAAACAAAGGCATCTATAAACAACGATCCTTAAGCATAAAAACAAATAACTATGTGGTTCAAAGAATGCATAAAAGCAATTACATTCAATATACCAAAGTAAAATGGTAATTTTGTTAATGAAATTCTTATAACACAGTCAATATGGTAGTTTGCAAATGAGTCCACTAAGCAGAAGATTAAGCATCATAGCACATCAATATATGTATTAAACTTTCAATTGAAAAACAGATGAATACAAAATTGATAATAAAAAAAATAAAACAATCTAACCTCGAAATGACACAAACACAACTGCGAAATCTCCATCACGATGCCCTAACCGGTAAAATCTCCTTCACAATGCAGAATCACTTTCACAATAGCCTGACTACGAATGACACAAACACAATTGTTGATTGTGAAGAAGTCAAAAGGAATGAAGAACCTACCGTTGTTAGGGCAATAATATATAGAAGTGAAAAGCTTCAAAGAGAAGGTGCAACAGTGAAAAGACGACAATGCATCGACCCACAGTGTCAGGGCTCATAGTTAGACGACACAATGTTAGGTCTCATGGCGCAAACCACAAACAATGTTAGAGGTTTACAGGGAGAATATATGGAGGTAACAAACGTTCGTTTGTTTTTTTAACTATGGTAAAACTCTAGATAACGCTTGACTGAGAAAGAGTTATCTAGAGTAGCATTCAGATTACATTTTCCTGGGCAAACATTAATGGAAGTAAACCTTCAGATAACTTTGTCTGGGCAAACGTATTTTGAATTATCCATATTTTTAATTAAAAAAACATGGAGCGTTCAGATAACGTTTTCCTGGGAAAACATTATCTGAAGGCTTATTTTCCGATAATGTTTTCCCAAACAAACGTTATTGAAAACTCTATGTTTTAGCAGATAATGTGTCACATTTTATGTCTTATCTAGACGTTGTTATTGCTCTTTTTTTTTGCGTAGTGAAAATTTGAGTGCTTTAAGGTAAGAATTTCTCTTATTTTCTTAGTTTTTGTACAACATGACATGACTATTTTTATATCAAATATCTTGTTTCTTTTTATTTTTAAGATCCTATTTGTTCAGGGATGAATTCAGAAGTGATGATATGGTAAGAGACTTCAAGTGATTGGCTGGGACGAATCACTAGATGCATTGTATCTTTATGCACGGGGGAGGCAGCGTGGAAATCTCTGGAAACAAGGTGGTGGCCACCTGTAAGGACTCCAATACTCACCCATGTCATCGATCAACACCCAATCCAATCACACATCTCGACCTTTCATTCACCACCCATCAACCGTCCAAAATGTGCATTGAAGCCACCTGGATTCACACATATCCCAAACCTCCAACAAAAACTAATAGAAATGAGAGAGGAACCTCCTCCTTCTCCCTTCCACCACCTCTGTGTAGCCCAAAATTTAATGGCTTATTGCCTTCAGCGCTGCCACTGCCTTGGAAACAGAAGACTATCAACAAATGAAACCACCTACATCATATGTCATTGTCATTTGCAGAATTGTATCCACCTACGAACACCCACGTCTCTACCACCAAGGGCCACTATGAGCACTTGATTCTGCTAAACGACCACCTCATGGGGTCGTTAGAGTCGTCGTTGTGCAAAATGCAACCCTCCAACACCTCCGCACAAGTTGTTCCCTCTTCGTCGATTCATTGGCAGCTGTTTCACACCTCTGTCGTGTCGTCACTGGTGGCGTTGAACTATCCTCCTACAAGAGGGCCGCCCCTCGGCTATTCAATTTTTTTTTTTGCAGTGGTTGCCTTTTTTTGGATTATAGAGTTGGGCTTAGCCAGTGGTAAATAACACCAATTAATGGTCGTTTCTTCAACTTTATCGATAACCTTTTTCTATTTATCGTTGGTAAAGCCATCAGTAATACCGACAATTTTTTAATTTGGTTGTCAATAATGTTACTGAGGAGGTCAGTACCGATGGCCCCGTGGCCGTCTATAATTTTTTATTACTAACAACTTTTGACCCTCGTTAATGGTTGATTTTCTTGTAATGGCCCCTCTCGCCAATTCATCTATGATACTAATTCTAAAATTAAAAATTTATATTAATTCTCATATCAAAATGCAAAGTGAAATCAAAAGAAATAAAAACATGCATTTTCTTATCCAAACTAGACAGAAAAAAATTTCATGCAGTTGTAATTTTTCAATCCAATCCAAGATACAAAACTAGAACTGGCTAGAGTCAAAAAGCAGTAACAGTCCCTTATTTAAAAAAAACATAGTCCTGTTCCAAACTGGGTCAAGCCCAATCCGCCAAATGCGGCCCAATCCAACTTTGTCAGTCCAAATCGCAAGAAATACACGAAAAGCCACTCGATCTCCATCGTCGGATCAATCTAACGATGATATGCATTCAGTTAGAGCTCACAATTGCTCTTCTCGCCAAATGCTAGCTCAGCCTAGTATATAAAGGGACTCTTCCTCTTCAAGTTGAGGTACGCATCATTCTGACCCTGCTCTCGCATAGAACCTTATTGATTTATGCATCGGAATGA
This sequence comes from Calophaca sinica, assembly GCA_037113605.1. Classification (NCBI taxonomy): domain Eukaryota; kingdom Viridiplantae; phylum Streptophyta; class Magnoliopsida; order Fabales; family Fabaceae; genus Calophaca; species Calophaca sinica. Next base: position 71,573,054 of record CM073737.1, on the reverse strand, counting down.
TTGCAGGTACCACCATCACCGTGTGCGCCACCGAGTTCCTCTGTCAGTGTTGTTCACATCACCTTCCTTCCGGCCAACCTCGAGGTCCACTCCGGATAACTCCTATAAAAAAAACAAAGCAATAACATTATCAATTCTAAATAATAATAATAATAATAATAATAATAATAATAATAATAATAATAATAATAATAACATACTTCCTCTGTCCCTTAATATAGGACCTCTTTAATTATTTCACACTTCTTAAGAAAGTGGATTTTGTTATTATTAGCATTAAATTTGTACAAAATGTGTTCTATCTTTTTCGAGTTATCCTTCTCATCTTTCAAAACTATTTATAAAGAGAGAATTAATACACCTTTATATAAGGGATAATTTTGTAAAAAAAAATTAATATACTTTAGTATTTGAAAAAAGTCTTATAAAATTATAGAAAATGATTTTATATTTAGGGACGAGAGAGTATTATACATATTTCTCGGTGAATGTGTATTCCTTTAATTTCCGAGCGACAGAAATTAAATATTAAAGAGATCATACTTTATCTCATCCTGCTTATCAAAAAAAACAATACTTTATCTCATCCTAACTTTCCAAATTATTGGCGGAATAAAAAGGAGCATGGTCATGTACCCAAAAAAAAAAAGGAGCATGGTCAAAAGGATGTAAAGTGGACGAAAATTAAGTGCGTTAGCTCTCACATCTAACTGAGCCAGGAAAGACTATTAGGAATGCCTTTATGAATGAACAAGCCAGTCGTCGTCTGCTGCATGAGTTTTGTCGTTTTTATTTGAAGATGACAAACGCAGAGAAATTTCAAGTTTTAGGCAATATGTATATATGTACTGTATAAATTTGTAGCATTATTAGTACTAAAAAAAAATATTTGTACCATTATATGTTTAGGGTTACAATTTTAAGGTTTATTACATCACCGAGAAAATTTTGTTTTGGTGTGTTGCAAATAATTGATAATGTGTGAGGTGTTAACATAGTTGAAATCTCTTATATTATTGTGATGTTTTTATAAGTCAATTTTGATATAAAAAATTGATAATTTTCTGAGAAATTTGACACAAAAAATCATCTAATAAATATATAATTTGGTCTTGAAAAGTACTACTTGTGTTTTGATGTTGTAATTAAAATCCTCGTTAAAACAAATTTGTTAACAAATTTATCCTTCTAATTATTATTGCTAATTACAAATAAGATACATATCTTTTTTAAAGTAACTTATATAAATAAAAAATAAAAGATAAAAATAATACAAATAATCTTGGGTAATTACAACTCCATGTCTTTAACTTAGGGTGTGTTTGGTTGGGGGTTTTGGAAGGGAGGGAAGAGGAGGGATTATTTTAAATTATGTTTATTTGGTTCAATTTTTTTAAGGGGAGAGGAGGGAAGCAAAATCCCTCCTAAGCCAATTTTGGCTCCCCTCCCAAAGTGGGGGGTTTTGGAGGGGGATGAGAGGGGAGATTAAATTATTTAAAATAAAATTACTTAAATATTCTTATATATAATTAATATAATATAAAACACTATAAAGATATGCTAGTAAATTAATTCATTCCCTCCATTAAAATCCCTCCCCTCCGGCCTCCTGAACCAAATAAGCAAAGGCTCCTCTCCCCTCCTCTCCCCTCCTCTCAACCAAACACAAAATCAAATTAAATCCCTCTCTCCCTTCCCCTCCCCTCTATTAAAATTCTTCCCCTCCTTTCCCATCGTTTGAACCAAACAGAGCCTTAGAGAAGCTTGAATTAGACTCTCTAACCCCTCTTATATTCAAATATACAATCTCCTTATAAATATGTAAACATGTATTACATTTCAGTTTATTTTGACATATATAAACTTTTTTAACAGTCGTGAGCAACTTGTACGATCATTCAGAAAAAATTATCTTTGCGATATTTGCACTAGGGTTGATAACTAATTTTAAATATTTTATTATTTATTTTGGAACTTTGAAAAATATAATGAAGTTTTAAATACACATTTCAGTAAGTTTAAAATGTGTCTAATTTACAAAAATGGGAAAGTAATTTTTTATTGAAGTTTTGAATACTTGTGTCTAATTTACAAGAATGGGAAAGTTATGTTTCTAGGCTTTTTATTAAAGAAAAAAAAATTGTTTCAAACGAAAGAAAAACAAGTGAACTAAGTTCAAGGAAAGCAAACATCACTTATTAAAGGATCATGTTTCCGAACAAGGAATGTCATGATCGTGCGGAGCACTTGTATTTTCATATTTGGCTACCATATCACGATAAGCCAGATGCAAAAGATCACAGCCCAATCTGCGCCTAACATCTCCTATAATAATGCATCATAAATATGATACCTCACATCCGTTTGTCTTATCATGCAAAAAGCGATGGTCCTAGCACTACTAGGCAAGGCCCTTTTTAATGACCATATATAACCTCTATATACTTGCATTATTGACTAAGTTTTTGGACCCTAGAAGGAACTAGAAAGGAGCGCGCGCCATTTTTATTTAATAGCAAAAAGAATATCATAATATGAAAGTATTAGGAGTACTATAACCCATCACAAAGGGACACATGCACCCCAGAGCAGCACCAAGAGAAAACAAAAGGGAAGATGAAGCTACATACAACCATAACCACCCCATAATCTAACTCCTACGCATACACCCAGCAAGGTAAAAAATCACTCATAGTACAAGCACGAGTCATCTTTATCCCTCGTTAAGAACCACCTCCAAAATAAGGATATTACTTGGTTTACTGCCTGAGAGACATGTGGCACCCGCCCCACATGTAAATTGTATGTGACACAAATTAAACCAGCTAAGCCTGGATTAAAAGAACTATATATCATATTCCTGTTCAATTTCCACTCGAACAACTGTATTGAAGGGGACCAAGAAACCAGTCCTAGTTGACCACCAAACTGAAAAATATCTAGGTCGGAACAATATGTTTGGAGATTCCCCAACCTTCCACTAAGAAATTATAGGGTTTGTCTAGCGTGGACCATTAAAAAGGTTCTCCACCAGTGCAGAACCTATTTATCACCGTTTGATTTACATTTTCTAAAATATTTATTAAGTAACGGTCTAGATTTATAGGGGTATAATGGTAACATTCATTTTCTCTCTCTCTTCCTCCCCTGCTAATCCCAATTGGCTTCACGGGCAAGTTCCTGAACCATCCACACCTTGAAAACACATCCCATTCCTCTGCTCCATATAACTCCTCACCTCGTTCCTTATCATCTCATGCATCACCACCGTCAACTCCCCATTCAAATTCAATGACCCCAACCCAGTCTTTTGCGCCACTTGCACCGCCACCGGAGCAGAAGCCGTTACGGCGATTACCGGCAAAGCATTGATCGGCACCATAGCAGTGCGATTCAACACTTCGGAGGAGTCCACACCTGGAAGAGACAATGATAGAGAAGTGGGAGGCTCGACCCCAACCCAGTCTTCTGTGCCACTTGCGCCGCCACCGAAGCAAAAGCCGTTACGACGGTTACCAGCAAAGCATTGATCAGCACCACCGCAGCCCGATTCAACACTTCGGAGGAGTCCACACCTGGAAGAGACAGCGACAAAGAAGTGGGAGGTCAGTCGTCACACGACGAAGCCGTTTCTGCAGCTAGCCCATTTTATTAGAATTCTCTAGTTCCACCATTGATGAGTTGTTGCCTTTACATGTGGCTTTCATTTCTCTCCAATCCTTCCTGTTTTGAATCATCTCTTAATTGTTGAAGCTACTTTGCATCAGTAAAAATTTTCCATTTCTACTCTGAACAAGATTGTTGATGCTTCCTCTTGTTCATTTGTTTCACCGCAAAATTTCTCTTCAAATTAACCTGTAACAACGGCGAAGCGGAGGAGCGGTAAGGCGGCACTACAGTGGGGCATTCGAGAGGCGTTGTAATGGCCTAGCACAGTTCCGGTGTGGTTGGACGAGCTTGCAAGGTTAACGACGCAAGAAGTTCTTCATCTAAAATGTGTTTTGTTTTAAAAAAATTAAATTGATTTGTACATATTTCCTGTTCTACCCATGGTGCATCGGTGCACTACTTTCCAAGTGGTGCACCGTAGACATTGTTGAAATTATATTATGCAACAAAGTAAGTGCATGACAGAACAAAAAGAGCAAAGCGTTATGTTGAAAGTTAATTGGGGCATCAAGATTCTTAAATATTTGAGAGTACGGGGAATCATATAAACCATAGATGTGTTCCAACTAGGAAGAAGCTCATGCCTCAACGGTGGTAGCAGTGTAGTAGACAGTAGCTCTAGATGGTGGCTGAATGCTCTTCTGCGGTTTTGCTCAGCTCCTCCAGATGTATTGAGAAGAGGAGGGATACCTATAATGACACTTCGACGTTCAAGTTAGTTGTGGTGATAGCAGAGTCTTAATATAATAGGGAGTTAGAGCGTACCATTACCTTCAACAATGTGTGGCATATATAGTTGTGTTCATATTTATATCACAGTCTTGTCAGATGATTTATCCCCGGAACAATAGCTCCCTAGTCCAACTTGTTTGAGGTAAAAAGTTAGGCCAAGCTTTTAAAATTTGGTAGACTTGGTTGTCTTGTCCTTTGTGTATACTGAAGATATTTCTTGTTGTATCTATTTCATTGTAGTATCAAAGTATAACTTGTAATTTCAATTGCTATATGCTACTATGAATTATTAGTTGATTGCCTTTGATTTATCAACTTTTTATATTTGATTTATCAGATGAATTTGTAGTTGATTGACTAGTTTTAGATTAGGATGTTAGATTGGCTAGTTTTCTAACAAGCGAATGGTTGGCTAGTTTAACACTATTTCTAAACACCAAATTTGCTGCAAGAGATAATACCAAATTTACTGAAAGAGACAAACAAAAGAGGCTAACTATTAAATGGCCCAAAAATTACATAAGTTTTTCAAGTTGTCACCATTATGCCCCAAAATACAAAAACACCATTCAAGTCCACTAACTATCAAACTTAACAGCTTTGAGACGATTAAAATTTTCATTTAACTCCTTAAAAAGAATCATAATTCATCTGTTTCTTTATGCCCTTAAGTAGATCAATTGCATTTTCCTTTCTCTCCTTCTCTTCTTCAAGTGTTTCCTTCACAAGTTTAGGTTCTCGAAGAGCTCTCCTTTTGATTCACTTTCTGATTCAAGGTATTCAGGACGAGTTTTAATGCCCATATCCGCAAGATCATATACCCTAAAAGATGGTCTACAAAGACTTTACCCATTGAAAATTCTTTGTGACATGGTTAGATCATCAAAATTTTCGACAACTCTTATTGTTAAAAAATAGTGGCCAGTAACAAAGGATAAATGATGTGAAAACAATATTCATGTTTCTTAATGGTATACCTGAAATGCTTGAAAATTAACTTTAGCAAGTTCACTTTTTTTCCCTTCTTCTGAACATCCATGTCATGTAGACATGAAAGGTGAAGTTCCTTTACGTCTTGTTCACTCATTGAGTTTGGCAAGATGGTTTTTAAAAGAATTTGGGGTAGAACCATATATTTTTTTCCCAGTATGCTTGCGGAATTAGGGTGGCTTCCTACACTTTTTTGGAAGAGGAAAAGGTTGGAGATTTTACATGAAAATTCTCTATTATCATCTTTATAATATTAATATCTCCCTGATTTTCTAATACGCATGCTAATTACACTGATTAAGTAATACTTAAACCTCTTTTTGCACAAAAATATTATATGCTGATAGAAAATACCAGGCAATTGTTGAAGCAACCTTAGCTACCATATATATCATATCGTGCATGTGTGTCATATCTTTTTTTTGAATGACAAACAATTTATTAAACGAGAGTACAAGGGGTACTCCAACCCGAAAGTTATACCATACCAATCGAGACAAAGGTTCCAACCAAAGAAAGACACCTATAGGTCGACAACGAGTCTGACAATAATAAAACCAAACCCTACATAATCAAACCAAACCATCAGACACTATCGCCTAACAATACTTGCTATCGGGTCAACAAACCACTCATAGTACAAACACGGCGGGGACTTGGCACGGCATAAAAACCACCTCCAAGTCAAAGATATAATACGGTCGATTGTACTACCCAAATCAAGCACTGCCCCTAAGAAGATACAAGCATTCTGGATATCCCAGATTGCCCTGTATGCCAAATCAATGTCAAACCATGTTTGGCTGATGGCCTACCACCGAGAATGCTAAATTGAGAGAACAATGAGGGGAGATCGTGTGGGATCACAAAATCGAAACCTAACCAATTCACAATAGCATACCACACTGTAGATGAGAAGGCGCATCTACTGAATAAATGTAGAGTTGACTCCTAAGGGGACCCACACAAAACACATGTCGTGCCACCAGGATCTATAATGACTCCTCTTCTAAACAAGTTTGTCCGAGTTGGAACCCTATCTAAAAGTAACTGCCAAGAAAAAGCAATCACCTTTGAAGGAGCATAACTCTTCCAAAGCTTGCCTAGAACTGACACCTCCATGTCCAAGAGTCCAGCCACACAAGAATCGGAGTCAGAAAGAAAAGCGTACCTAGAAGAAACAGAGAACATACCGCTAGAGTGTCTGATCCAAACCCACCGATCAGGCTCCAAGGACAAGGATGGGGCTAGCAATACAGACCTGAGCTCTACCTCCAGGGCCTCCTCCCAAACGAAAAGTCGTCTCCTCCACTGAAAATTCTAGCTCCATGACCCCTGTACCCAATTACCACAGCTCCGGACCAAAGCATCACAGTCCACCGCCAAAGAAAATAACCTAGGAAAACGGTTGCTCAATGGTGATTCTCCGATCCAAGTATCATGGAAGAAAGAAGTAGTCTTCTAGTCTCCTACATTCTTCCTAATACTACTAGAGAGCCAATCTGACCCTTCCCCCCCCCCCCAAACCCCCAATCAGACAGATATCTTTCTACCACACCAACACCGAAGAAAGAGCTGTAGGGGCTCCAAAGTATGACAAGGAAGTGACCCCTGCACCATACTTTGAAGCCAACACCTTACACCACAACGCCTCACCCTCCCCTAAAATCTTCCACCTCCATTTTCCTAACAGACTAAGATTTACTCGCCTTACGTCCCTCACACCTAACCCTCCCCTACTCTTTGGCTTGCAAACATCCTCCCACTTAATCCATGGTATCTTTTTCACCCCTGACAACCCTCCCCATAGCGCCAACGAGATGAATGCGTTGGGGAATAGCAACTATGGCAACACGATTTCGATTTTACAGAGTCGGAAGGATCATCATGACTCGAGTCAACTTTGATGATCCAAGTGAGCATGAGAATGAGTGACCCCAAGAAGGAAAATTAACAAGAAACACGCCTTGAGCACCACAACGTTGTTCACACTCATCTTGATTGATTTCTCTGTGTGATTGATGAGAGAGGGACAAGTGAAGTGAGTTATATATATACACAGCTTAAATACGTTTTCATGTATGTTCTTTAATGCACGTGTTTCTTGGATAAGTATGTCTTCCGTTAATTAATTGTGTGAATGACACATAGATATAAATGGCTCACATACAAGACATGTAGAGATAGATGGCTCACATGCACACACACCATGAGCACTTCCATTCCATGCACGTTGTTCCTACTCATTTTTCGTTAGTACTACCTCTGATTCCTATTATAATAGAATTTTTGAAGTATTTTTTTGTCCTAATTATAAGAGATCGTAAACTTAAGACGTAGTAATTGCTAAAACACCCTTTATATGCCCATATTTTAATGAGACATATATATTATAAGAAGTTCACTTTTTTTCTATGCACTCAATTATTAGCGGTCTATTTTGGATGAGAGTTCAATTTTATAACATTAAATGGGTTTTCTTAGTCTTGGTGATTTTTGTAATTTCTTCTTATATTAAGGACAGAGGTACTGTATAAGAGAAGTTGAGGATGGAACATGATGTTATTTAGTTTGTTTCTTTTTGGAAAACTAATGTCTTCACTTAATTTTCTGCACAAAATTAATAGATATGACACACATGTCTTCACTTAATTTTCCTTCTCGGGATCACTCATTCTCAAGCTCACTTGAATCATCAAAGTTGACTCGAGTCATGATGATCCTTTCGAGTCTGTAAAATCGAAATCGTGTTGCCATAGTTGCTATTCCCCAACGCATTCTTCTCGTTGGCGCTATGTTCATTACGATATTGAGACTTTTTCTTCACTATGCTACTGAGCCTGCGAAAACTGTACTTGTTCACGCTTTTTGCCTCCTACTTGTTACTGCGATTCCTGCGTACCTTGCAAGTCCAGTGATGTAATGTCGCTGGGAATCAACAAGTTTTAAGGAAGTCTCTCAAATGGACAAAGCCCCTTTAGACTTTCTCTACTCTTTATGTAAAGGGAAGGCTAAATAAAGTTAGAATAAAAGCTTAATTTTTTACTATACTGGGGTCATTTTAATTAAGGATAAAACTTTCATTAAGTTTTATAAGTCAAGTTCAACTATTTTCTCTCACAAAAAGTTAGTTATTTTTTTATGAAAAGATGCAAGAGCAGTTATACAATATACCTTTTAGAAAAATAACCAACTTTTTGTGAGAGAAAATGGTTGAGTTTGACCTATAGAACTTGATATAAGTTTTATCATTTATGTGTCTGGATTAAATTAACATCAATGCGTGGGTAAATATGTTGAGTTTTGACTTGCACCCAGTTCCAATGTTTAAGCAGTTACATATATCAACCTAATATTTGGACACCCCAAAATCCCCAATACCCATCCGACACCTCTTTCTATCTCTCTTTTCTTATCACATCACTCACCTATCACATCTATCACTTCTCACTCTCTATATCTTTCTCTCTCTGGGTGTTGGAGGGGGTATGGGTGTCCATGTATCATTTTTCTACATATATATTACTCCCTCCGTTCATTTTTACTTTTTTTTTGAATGACAAACAAATTTATTATTAATAAGGGTGTATTAGAGGTACACCAACTCCATCAAACAAATGACAAGATGAAGACCAACAGTACCAGGAAGCGACACAGCCAAGCATAAACAAAAGTAAAAGGATGCCGACAAAAACTAGCACCTAGTGAGACAATCTATAGGGTCAGTGAACCACTCATAGCATAAACACGGCGACGCCTTACCCCGAGCCAGAAACCACCTCTAGGACAATGACCTAATGCGATTGATCGTGAAGTAAATGTCGGGCACCATTCAAAAAAGATACAGTTATTCCGGAGATCCCAAATAACCCAAAAGACTGTATTTTACTTGTTACTATTTATCTGTCATTTTTAAAGTTCAATGTTACATTGATTACTTTTCTAGCAATTATACCATTAAATATTTATTGCAGAGAGAGAAATAAGTGTAATGGGATAATTAACAATCAAGGGATCACAAGAAAAAACCAACAATTTCATCAAGAACAACAAAAATTTATTGGTTTCCTTGGTTTGCGTAAAACAACCTTAAACAACATCTAAAAAAGAACGGAGGTAGTAACTAAGTATATTTACATTGATTGATATGAGCCTTTTAAAAAAGAATTTTTCTTTTTATATCATAAATTAATAAATCATGGAAAATTTCTTACACAACAATTTTTTCAACCACATCAAATTGGTATTTTTTTAATCAAACATAAAATTGGTATGATATGAAGTACTGGCAAATTCATAGCTCTATGTTTTAGACAATGAACTTGGGAGCATAGTGGCACATTGTAGAGACTATTTATCTCAATTTGTTGGTTATAGGGTAACTTTTGCTAGTTAATAGATAAGCAAATAGAGTTGCTCATAGTTTAACTAGAGCATCTATATTGTCACCTAGTCACCACACCTTTCTTGATATTTCTATTTTTCTTGTAGACTTGATTCAAGATGAAATGACATAAATTGATTTTACCTAAAAAAAGTACTGGCGAAGCTAGATTTACAAGCTAGCTACATAAATGATCCATTCCAATTTCAAGTAGTAAAAGAAGGCCAATTGTTCATAAAAAAAAAACACTACAACAGAAAAGGGAATCAACAGCGTTTATTTTTTTGCCTTCACTAGCGCTTAAAAGTGCTACCTATTCACCCGCTACTGATTGTGTTTCGAAAAGACAACATTTTGGAAGCGCTAGTAAAAATAGGGAATAGCTGGTGCATATTCAGATAAGCTCTATCTAATGTAAAGAATAGATAGCGCTTATTTGAAGAAGCGCTGGCTATTCCCTTTTTGCAAAAGGGAATAGCCAGCGCTTCTTCAAATAAGCGCTATCTATTCTATACATTAGATAGTGCTCATTTGATTAAGCACTAGCTATCCCCCCCCCTTTTTTAAAAAAATCTTTAAAATAAATACCAGATCAACATTTCAGAGGAGAAGGGGAGCAGAATTTTCTGAAAATTTTCACCACTAATCAAAGGATTACAGACCTCACATTGAGGTACTAATCCACTGAGAAAACACATAGAAAGAAAGGGAGAGGAGGATTCGGTTGAAAAAAAAGGATAATTTCTGGAGAATTTTCTGAGTTTATTTTTACCACCTAACAAAGAATTAGAGACTTCACATCGAAGTCCTAATTCACTTAATTCAAACACACGGAGAAAAAAGAGAGTTCACGGTTAAAAGAAAAAGAAGAAGGAAAGCAGTGGCAAAAGGAACCAAAGGAGAGGGAGATTCATACCGTCACAAAGAAGCAGAAAAATATAAGGCCAAATCAAAGTCATTTAGTTTCTTTGTTAGCAGAAAAATATAATTTTGTTACTACTTTTCTTGTCGAGAGGACTAATAAAATTTTTGACCATGCTCGTCATGTCTTCATTTTTCGGGAAATGTCAATGATTCTTGTAGAGAAATCAACAACATACTATTCATAAGATATAAGAAACAAATAATATTCTAAATATCTTATGAAGGAGAAATAAGAAATTATCTTTATCATATAGATAACTTCCCTAACCATATCTAAACTTAATCAATATCTGATGTGGACTTGACTAAACACAGCCAATAACAATACCCTAATGACTTCGCAGTCCGGCTAGAACCAAACTACTCTGATACCATCAAAATAAGACAACAAAATCGCATTTACCCTAATTACCTAAGTACTTAAACCTAATCGTATAGTTAAGCGTTAACAGTCATGTGGAAATATAAATAAATTTACTTGTAAAAAATAGAGTCGCGTGAATCGAGTGATTCCTTTATATATCAAAGGTCTATCCATATGGCCCACTATATACACAAGTATGTGTGTGAAGTGTCATACAAGCACACAAACAATATGACATGGACTCATTGGCTATAATTCGCTACCAATACCAACCAAGACGGCGTGGGTAACTCAACCAGAGTCCCCTCTAAGCTGATGAAGTCCCTCCTCAGTTGCTTGATCACGAACAGGCACATACAATACAAAGAGTGAGAAAGAAAGAGAGATAACAAGAAACACACTATTCACCAAATAATTGAGAATGTAGATGTAGAATATGAGCATAAATAGTACATACATATAACATTCATCTCCAAGGTCATCTGTACTAGGATCATTGCTAAGCACTTGGTCCTATGAAAATACTAACCCTCAATTACCAACTCTCACTCTCATGCACCTAGGGTCTATATGCCTAAAGTGGCCACACCAATCCATATCATCAAATATCAATTCCAAGCCTCACCAAGCCAAATCATATCATATTCAATTTGTTTCCCAACAGGTACTGAAAGCAGAACAAGTCATTCGTCCATCTGGCATATCAAACTCATCATACCCCAAAAAGTGTCTCCCGGCTCCCTAATTATAGCGTTAGGAACAGGGATCAGGGTTGTATTGTGGATCGTACATACTATGGATATGATATGACCAAGAACTCTGAACACCACGACAAGATGATAGCTAATCATCCATCTCCTATAGCTATATATCGTACTCAGTCTATCCCAAGGCAACAACATGTCATGTATTGAACGTATTGTACCCACAATCAAGTATCTGGCCTCGTGCGATAACCCTGTCACACGGCGGTGGTATATGCAAATGAACCCCACAAAATATCCCAGATTAAAGCCTAATGACTTAACCTCAACTCTTTATTAACATCATGTCCATATCAGTCATCTCGATAGCACTAATAAGGGTTGAGTACACTCTACACCATCATAACTTGTAACTCTTTTTTTCCAACCTAAGTCAATACCAAGTTTCTAAGCACACCAACTAAATCCTACATATATATCATACCATAGCAGTGATTTATCCGATTTAGTAATAATATAAACTATTATATAAACATGTTACAAATAGAAATGACAGTCAATCTTCCACAATGTTAGTGACGGTTGCTAACCGCCACAAAAGGTAAATATATTTTTTTAAATTTATGCTATTCGCTTGGCATGATTTTTAAAAATTTGTGTCTTGTTTATAACTTTTTTTCAATTTTGTTGTTTACTAATTGAAATTTTGACTATTATATAATCACAATATTTAAAAAATAGAAATTAATTATAAAGAAGGTCATACATTAGTTTCACAATAAAAGAACACAAAAATTCTTTCAAATGAAAATTCATAACCAAGTGCTATTATACAAAATATAAGTTTAATACATTTTTAAGAAGTATCAGTTGATAAATAAATCCTAAAATACTACTCAGGAGAAGATCCATGCCCATGACTTGGGAAATCGTGACAGACATTTGAAGAATATCTCACTTCTATCAGTAAGTCTAAATCTGCAGCCTGGAAATGTAAAATATATATAGTGTCGATGAGCCTAAATCGGTGAGTCACATGACTTTTTATTTTAATCTTAGCGATTCATGATTTGATCTATGGCTAGAATTGACTTCTCTCACCCTCTCATATAAACATTCATCTCACTTGATATATATATATATATATATATATATATATATATATATAAGACAGGATCCGTTGACACTAGGTGTAAGTTAAATGACTTACACCAAATCTCAACCGCTAAATCTAAGAGATCCAATAGCTCACGGTATTCCACCTGTAAAATTAAAAATATTAATACAGAGACACGTGACTTTTGAGAGGTCTTTCTTATCATATGACAGGCTTATCTTCCTAGAGAGTCGGAGCCACCGCTGCACATACTCATTGGGGACGTTATCATCAACAAGTCTCGGCTTCTCTCCATCTTCACCGATTCTCACCAACATCATAAACTTCTCTTCCTCTTGTTTGCAAACATCAAGCCAACGCCTTTCTTTTTCACTTTTCTATAAATTCATCCTCCTCAATCACAATCGAAGAATTATCAATTGATAAAAATCGAAGGAAAGTTATTGCCTTGAAACTATACCCATAAGAATATCATTTGTTTTTATCCAGTATATCTTATCTATTAATAAAAGGAATTGGTAAATTACTAAATCAACATATATTATTTAACTTAGTTGAATAGCATCGGTGGTTCTTGTTATAGAATTAATATAACTTTATTAGAAATCCACCCTTGTATGTTGCATAGTTAGCTAAACACAAACCGGTCACATAAACACGATGAGCTATCACGTTCTCTAGTAGTACGGCGGTACCCAATGGAAAGACGATGATACGGTATCAGATTTGGTGCTTTCCTGTATTACCTATTGGGTTGCACAATCGTTCACATTGTGATTTGCAAAGATTTAAAAGGAAAAAGAAAGAAGAAAATGAAAGGAAAGAGGAAGAAGAAAAACGCTTCACGTGACTTTTTTTAATTTTTTAAAATATTTTGATTGAAATATTATGAGCCGTAGGATTGATTAATTTTAATGGTTGAGATTTGGTGTAAGTGTCAACCGATCCTAACTATATATATATATATATATATATATATATATATATATATATATATATATATATATATATATATATATATATATATATATATATATATATATCAATGACAATGGTTGATCACAAAATACGCACTTGTCATTACATAATTACCACACCAAATCAAATAGTTAGCTATATAATTGAAAATAGCATGCCCAGTTGTCAAAATTTATATAACTAAAGTACATATTTAACAATACAGTGTGCACAATGATCTTTTATAAATCGTTAATTTATACAAAACAAAGTTGTGACAAGCATTCAATCCCATTTTTGTTAAATAGACAGATAATAAATCTATAAATACTATTTTTATTATATTTATAAAGTGAATCAAAGAAACACTAAAGAAACGCTAGCTCATAGACAATAATTATGTCCATACAGGGCAACATTATTATAAATCATTGGAAGCATATTAAGTTTACATCCAGCTGTGGTGGAACAAGAAATCTAATTGATACTATTTATACTAAGAGACTTCCCCTCCTCTTTGCCCCTTCTTTTATTTCACCACCACAATTTTGGTTAATTGGTAACTACAAATCAGAGATAGACAAGAGGCATGGTGAATTTACGGTCTAAGCTCTAAAGCATGGGGAATTTTTTTAATCTTCAAAAGTACAAATTTTTTTATGCATAAAATCTAATTCTGTTTTGAAGGACACAATTTTAGAAGCATAAAATCAACAAATAAAAACCCACTGAAGATCCAACAATGTCAATATAATAGCATCCTATTCTAATTCCTTTTCAGTCTTTTAAGTGCAGCTGAGTCAAATGATATATCACTGGTATATCACAGACAGGCAGGCTCATAACATGGCAGCACAAAACAAAAAAATAAAAATAAAAAACAATTGTCATTTATAACTCGCAGAACAACTAAATCAAATACGTAATAGGCTTTGTCTAGACACTCCAACACAAAAAATGTGAACCAGCCCCAAAACATCAAGAATCAATGCGAACCAGCCCCAATAACTTAAAAAACAAAAACTGATTATTGGGTCGCGCGAATTGGACACAATTTGGCAACAACAATACGCGATGTCTGTACATGTACAGACTTTTTTTTTTTCAAAAAATATTACAGATTTTTTTATCTGGATAATTACGTTCACATATCTGGTTAATACTATTCATTATCTAGTTAATGCCAAATCTTGAATATTGTAGAGTGATGATGATTTTGAGGGGACAAAGGTGGTTGATTGCTTCAAAGAAGCATTGTAGGCTTTGGGTTGTTTCTGATGTCGGCGTCGTCGAGGCATGGTGGGAGTGCTCCTTTAATGACCTTGTGCCTCTTTTTTTTTTTTTTACAGTTATGGCGAGGAGGAGGGGCAGGGTGGTGGAGGGAAGAGAGGTGGTCGGAGTGAGGTTGGGGACGACCGGGAGGAAGGATGGGGCGGAGAAAAGAGGGGAGAGGGATGGGGCTCTCTTTCTCTCAATGTTAGTTGACAATTTTACCCTTTAACCTAACATTAAATCTGAGCCATTCATTTAAAAAATATGAGAATCTAACGGTTATTACTCCATGTCCACTGATGCGACATTTTTAAATGGTGCATGTTTTACGTTGCCTCCTAGAAAATATAAAATATTGTTACCTCTTATAAAGAAGGATATGAATTCCTTTTTTAAATAAAAGGGTATTTGCCGTGCAAAAGCAAGAGGAATCCCAACTATATTGTCATTTCATACCCTAATAATCATTTGTAGCACACCAAAAATCTACTATAAATATAAGTATCTAAAGAAAAGATAAAATTACAAAACTAGACTACAATATTTTTGTCACTTATCATTTTAAAGGGATAAATATGTCAACCTAAACAAAAATAAATCAAAATTAAAATTAAATTCACATAAAAACATTTTTTCTTTCTATTTTTAACTTTTTCTCTCTCACTTTTTACTATTTTTTCTCTCTTCTCTTTCTTCTCTCTCTCTCACGTCTTTCTCACTTTCTTTATTTTTTCTTCTCTTTCTTCTTTCTATTTCTCTTTCTACCTTAATTTTTTTTTATATTTTTATATTTTATCATTATAATTTTTTATTATTTATAAATAATTATTTTCGTTTAAAGTCTCAATAAAAAAACATTACATATTGTCAATATAATTTTATCGTCTTTGATCACGTATCAAAATTTATAAATATATTTATTATATATTTTTATAGATGATTATTTTACTTTTAATTCTTAACGGGAGGAAACATTACATATTATCAGTATAAATGATTATTTTTATTTTGGCTACAGAAGGAGAAACATAAAATGTTGTCGGCATAACATAAAAATTTATAAATATATTTTTTATAGATGATTATTTTATTTTTGATTCTTAACGAGAGAAAACATTACATATTATCGGTATAAATGATTATTTTTCTTTTGGCTACAGACGGAGAAACATAAAATGTTGTCGGCATAACATAAAAATTTATAAATGTATTTATTATATATTATTTACAGATAATTATTTTACTTTTAACTCTTGACGGGAGGAAACATTACATACTATCGGTATAAATAATTATTTTTCTTTTGGGTCCAGGCGGAGAAACATGAAATGTTTATTTTTTATACGAGCATAAACTTCATTATTATTTATAAATGATAATTTTGCTTCTTAGTCTCTGCAGGAAAACATTACATATTATAGGTGCAATTTTATCGTCTTTTAACACATATCAAATTAATAAATATTTTTATCAATTATAAATTATTATTTTGTTTTTTAGTCCTTACAGGGAAACTTTACATGTCGTGGGTGTAATTTTATCGTATTTGAACACATATCAAATTTGTAAATGTCTTTATCATTTATAAATAATTATTTTGCTTGTTAGTCCTTACGTGGAAATATTACATGATGTCGGCAAAATTTTATTATAAATAATTATTTTGCTTTTTAGTCCCTACGGGGAAACATTATATGTTCTGGTGTAATTTTATCATCATTAAACACACATCAAACTCATAAATGTATTTGTTATTTATAAATGATGATTTTGTTTACTACTCCCTATGGAGAAACATTACATGTTACCGATGTAATTTTGTCGTCTTCAAACACATATAAACTTTATAAACAATTTTATTATTTATAAATGATAATTTTGCTTTTTAGCCCCTACGGGGAAATATTACACGTTGTCGGTGTAAATTTACCGTCTTTGAACACATATCAATTTTATAAATATCTTTATTATTTATAAATGACAATTTTGCTTTTTAGTTCCTACGGATAAACATTACATGTTATCGGTGTAATT
The DNA here is from genome assembly GCA_037113605.1 of Calophaca sinica. Classification (NCBI taxonomy): domain Eukaryota; kingdom Viridiplantae; phylum Streptophyta; class Magnoliopsida; order Fabales; family Fabaceae; genus Calophaca; species Calophaca sinica. The sequence continues at coordinate 71,555,907 of CM073737.1, read as the reverse complement.
TTATCGTCTTCGAACACATATCAATGTTACAATGTTATTGTCTTCCTAAATACATGTAATATTTAATAGCTATATATAGTTTTGATCTGTTTATCAGTCATTTATCATGTATTCATGTATATATTATGATTTGTTTAACTGTTTATGTTGCGAATATGGTCTATATTTCATGATATCTTTTATGTATTGTAAAAATATCATGTGGACATGTTTATGCCATGTTACTAAGGGATCAACTATTATCTTCTATGTTATATAAGGAATATTTGTGATTTTGTGACATGATTGGTGGGAAAAATCCGCAAGTGTACGGTTTTGTCGTCAAGTAATAAGAAGATATCGAACCACAAGGACTGGCTACGCTAAATAAATTAATTCGGTGTTACTTAATTTAAATTAAACAGCGAGAAAATATTTAAAGGATGTTGTTGGAACGTAGTGACAGAAAATAAATAAAAGATAAAAAGATATTTTTTTTTGTTTTTGTAAATAAAAGTTTTCTAGGACCTGAGATACCACAATAATGCTCTGAGAATTCAAATTAATAAATCTAACATTAATATTGAAATCATTTGAAGGCAAGGTAACCCGAAAAACTAAACGTCGACTGTCATTGATGCGAAAGTGTGCTAAGTTGAATTCAATCCCTACTTTCGTGGTAATCTCATTCAACAAAACCCATTGAGCTCTTTGAAACCTTGTTTTATCCTCGAAGGATTAAAAACTACTTTCGTGATTTTAATCCTAAGTTTAGTTATTATAATTCCAATAAACAAGTCCGCCTTTCAGTTTATCCTCAGTTATCTAACACATGCAAATAAGTGATCAGCAAATTTACAAGAAATAATAACGATAATAACCAAATCAATTCATGCAAATTAATAATAGAGTATCAAGTATTCAAATTTCGAAACATTAGAGGGCAGAGCCCAAAAATCCTAAAAATAAATAAACTACTCAGACATAATTATAAGTGACATATTACAAATCAAGTAAAGCAAAAATAGATATTACTTGGAAGGAGAATGCAAAAAACCTCTACCCCTCGATTCCTCTGTATCTCGATCCCCTGGCCTTCACCTCTTTTCCTCTATTTATAGAGGAAACAATTTGCTCAAGAAAAATCCAATTTGTTCACGTCACTTTATTTTTCAAAGACAGCTAATGAATTGTTGGTTACTTGTACTTAATTTATTCAATTCCAAATAAGCTGCACCGCCATTGAAAAATAGGAAGGCAACTTTGACTTTTTCAATAAGAAATTAGCTGGACTTTTCATGATGCATCTCACTTCTTTCTTCTTCTTCAACGCTGATGGACTACCTTTTACTAATTTGAACTTGCTTTTCTTGCTTTGTCACCATCGGCTCACCAACATAATTTATTTTAATGTGCCTTGCTTTTAATTGGACAACAACTTGCCTAGTAACAAATTCATCCCAAATTCTTTATGTCTGCCAACGTGAATTCAAATGATGCGCCGCCTCTTTCTTTTATTTTGTGCTGGCTTATATTTTTCACCACTTTGCATATTTTTCCATTCCTGCACAATGTAGAATAAAAGAGAGTGTATTTTTATATGATAATAGGAAATAATTATTCCAAATCACACTCAAATATCCCCATAAAATAATACAATAATGGTACTTGTCAAATTCCCCCATACTTAAATTTTTGCTTGTCCTCAAGCAAAAGAATTTGGTTTATGAATCACAAAATTTGTGATCAATGAGAGCTAACCAATTTTTGAGAGGAAAAACAAGTGAATTGAATGAACAACTTTTGTTAGGCTTTTGAGAGAGTAATATTCAGATTTTGGCAATTAGAAAAGTAAGCACCTTAAAATTAAATCAACCAAGAATGGGTCGCTCCTTTCAAACTCTCAAGTATTTCAATGGGTAATGGTAATTCACACAATTTTTCAAAGATAAAGCATTACCATAAGCTTGACAATAGACCAAAACTCGACTAACAATTTCTGAGATAATTTCAAATCAAGTGGTCTTGCATAAGGTTGTAATGAGGCTAGGGGTAAAAAGAATTCAAGGTATGAAATTTCAAAAAAAAGGATATCACAAGGGCTATAATTAATAATCATATTTGAGCAAATACCCTTGAATCATAGTGGAGCTTTTTTTTTTAGGTATAACTTGTAAGCAAAATGTCATATTCTCTTTTTCATATGCTTTTGTTTTTCCCTTTTTATCACATTTCATCATCATAAAAATTACTTTAATGGAAGGGAAGCCTTTTTTTTTTTTAATAACGACATTTTTCACCAAAACCAAGTTTTTCAAGTTGCTCCCTATAATTCAATGGTACCCAAATATATCATTTTTCAATCAAATCAGAGGGTACAAAATAAAACTTTTTTTTTTAAGGCTCAAAGTGGACAACTAAATGGTGAACTTTTAAATGCAAAGTGTTGGAAGCTAGAAACAAGAATCCTAAGTGCCCCAATCATTTTTCAAAAATCCATAAATAAGTTTCGTTTTGAGTGATCACATGTCAAGTTCTAGAACACAGTGTCAATGGAAAACAACTCAAATGAAGAATAGGGGTTATAATCATATTGCAATGTGTAACCCCAATTAGGCTCAAATCCTTGCATTTAGAAGCTTTTTCATGGAAAAATTTTCAATCAAGGGCTTAATTTCTAATTTCCAGCTTTTTAGAAATCAGAAATTATATCATCTTAATAAGCATCAAAAGGTTGTCCAAAAAATTTCAAATTTTTCGCCTTCAAAAATAGTTAGCTTCGAATTTTTCAAATTTTTTTTTTCTTTCAATTACCCCCCCCATACTTAATCCTAGCTTAGTTCCAGAAAGCTAGACAAAGATAAACCTAATAAAACTAAAGTATATAAATAAAAGCAAAATATCCAAAGTAACAAAAAAAAGCAGTAAAAACTCCCCTGATATGTCATGGCATAGTCTATACAAAAGCATATGTGCTTTTTGTACAAAACATCAAAAGAAGCTGATCATCACTGAGGGGGTGGCTGTTGGAAATGGAGTTGCATCTGCTAAAGTAGCTCCAGAATGGTAGTCTACGTCTGCTGCACGCCTAAAATCCTTTGATCCATTTTTTTTTTAATAATAAATTAAAGATTTGAATAAAAATCACACACAATATTTAAAATAAAAATAAAAGTAGAGAAAGAGTAAAAAGTACGGGTTGCCTCCCGTATAGCGCTCGTTTAAAGGTCTTTAGCTCGACCCTTGGTTTAGTCTAAGGCTTTCCATTTGGATTGAGAAGATGAAGTGGTGTACTCTTCTCAATTTGTTCATCCAAGATGTAACGTTTGAGCCTTTATCCATTTACTTTGAATGTACCACTACCTTCACTCCAAATTTCTACTGCTCCATAAGAAAAAATCTTTTTTATTTGAAAAGGTCCCACCATCGGATCTCAGATTTTCACTGAAACAATTTTAGCCTAGAGTTGAAAAGAAGTACAAGGTCTCCTTCCTTAAACTCTCTTCTCATGATGTGCTTATCATGCCACTTTTTGGTATTTTCCTTATAGGTCTTTGCTGTTTCATAAGCATCAAGTCGTAATTCATCAAGTTCATGCAATTGAAGCTTTCTCTTTTCCCCTGCCTCTTTCATATCAAAGTTTAAAAGTTTAATTGCCCAGAAAGATTTGTGTTCTAGCTCAACAGGCAAATGGCAAGGTTTGCCATAAATTAACCGAAAAGGAGTCATCCCTATCGGAGTTTTATAAGCTGTTCGATATGCCCAGAGAGCCTCATCGAGCTTTAAAGACCAATCCTTCCTGGATCTTGAGATGCTTTCTCTAAAATGTTTTTAATCTCCCTATTGGACACTTGACACGCCCATTAGTCTGAGGATGGTATGGTGTAGCTACTTTATGAGTGACTCCATATTTTTTCAAAATGTTTTCAAATTGTCGCTCGATAAAGTGCGAACCACCATCACTGATCACACTGGGTATTCCAAACCTTGGAAAAATAATTTTCTTAAACAATTTAATGACAGTTCTTGCGTCACTAGATGGAGAGGAGATTGCTTCAACCCATTTAGAGACGTAATCAATCACTACAAGTATATACTTGTTTCCACATGAAGGTGGAAATGGTCCCATGTAATCAATTCCCCCAAACATCAAATATTTCTACTTCTAGAATAGTATTCAGGGCATTTTCGTTCCTTTTAGAAATATTACGTCCTTTGACAAGGGTCACAAGCAAGCACAAATAATCTAGCATCTCTAAATATGTGAGGCCAATAGAATCCTGCTTGAATAACCTTGGTTGCAGCTTTAGAAGCACTAGCATGTCCTCCATAAGAGGAAGAATGGCAAAGCAATTCGAATACTTTCTATTTCATCCTCCTGTACACACACCGGTGAACACAGTCGAGACATTTCCTATAAAGGAATGGCTCATCCCAAACATAATGTTTTAAATCTAAAAGAACTTCTTTTTCTCGGTGATAGTTTAAATCAGGAGGAAGGATCTTGCACGTGAGGTAATTGACATAGTCTGCATACCAAGGAGCCTCTCTAGTGGTAGCTTTAATCAACAATAATTGCTCATCAGGAAAGGATTCATTAATGGGTAAGTCGTCCTTGAGCTTGACTGGAGGATCAAGTCTAGAAAGATTATCAGCCACCGAATTTTCAATACCTTTTTTGTCTAAAATTTCCAGATCAAATTCTTGCAAAAGAAGGATCCATCTGATGAGTCTACGCTTGGCCTCTTTCTTACTCATAAGGTATTTAAGTGCTGCATGATCTGTGTAAATAATTACCTTTGATCCTACAATATATGACCTGAATTTCTCAAAGGCAAAGACAACCGCGAGCAATTCTTTCTCCGTAGTGGCATAATTAACCTGAGCTCCATCAAGTGTCTTACTGGCATAATATATTGCATGCACTTTCTTATCCTTTTTTTGCCCCAACACAGCTCCTATAGCATAATCACTGGCATCACACATTACCTCAAAGGGTAGGCTCCAATCAGGTGTTTGCAAAATAGGAGCAGTGATCAGTGCTTCTTTTAACTTACAAAAAGCAGACAAACAATCAGAGTCAAAATTAAAAGGGACATCTTTCACTAGAAGATTAGACAAGGGTTTGGCAATTTTAGAAAAATCTTTGATAAATCTCCAGTAAAAACTAGCATGTCCTAAGAAATTTCTGACTCCCTTTACATTCACGGGTGGAGGTAGCTTTTCAATTACTTCAATTTTTGCTCTGTCCACCTCAATAACTCGTCTTGAAATCAAGTGTCCGAGTACAATACCTTCCTGTACCATAAAGTGACACTTCTCCCAATTTAAAACAAGGTTAACCTCCTCACATCTTTGTAAAATTTGGGATAAATTGGATAAACAATCATCGAAGTTAGCACCATATACTGAAAAGTCATCCATAAAAACTTCCATGATGTTCTCAATGAAATCAGAGAATATTGCAGTCATGCATCTTTGAAAGGTAGCGGGGGCATTACAAAGACCAAAAGGCATTCTTCTATAGGCAAACGTACCATAGGGACAAGTGAATGTGGTCTTTTCCTGGTCACTAGGATGAATGGCAATTTGGTGAAATCCTGAATAACCATCTAGATAACAAAAATGTGAATGCCTAGCTAGCCTTTCTAACATTTGGTCAATGAAAGGAAGTGGGAAATGGTCTTTTCTTGTTGCATTATTTCCTTTTCTATAGTCTATCCACATCCTCCAACCTGTAACTGTCCTAGTTGGGATTAATTCATTATTCTCATTTTTAGTTACAGTCATCCCTCCTTTCTTCGGGACCACATGTACAGGACTCACCCATTCACTATCAGAAATTGGATAAATAACCCCAGCATCTAACAATTTAAGCACTTCTTTCTTAACAACCTCTTTCATGTTGGGATTCAACCTCGTTGATGCTCAATAGATGTTTTATGATTAGGTTCCATCAAAATTCAGGCATGCACAAGGAAGGTTTTCTGCCTTCTATACCATCCATTGTGTACCCAATGACCCTTCTATGCATCCTTAGTGTCCTAAGTAATTTATCTGTCTCTAACTCATTTAAGCTAGCATTCATAATCACTGGATAAGAAGAGTTAGGACCAAGAAATTCATACCTGAGAGTGGAAGGGAGAGGTTTAAGTTCTACCTTGGGAGCTTTTTCCTCTTTCCAATCTTCTGGTTTGGGTTTTGATTTAAGTTCTTCTATTGTGGCCTTTTGAGGAGAAATTTCAAGACATGATTCTAACAATCGGGCATAATTGGCTGCTTCACTTTCATCCCCTATTAAGTCTCCTCCCATCAAACATAACTCCAATGGATCATCAAAGTATGATTTACTAGACTCTTCCTTCACAACCTGGTGTAACAAATCAATTTCGCAAAGAAGAATCCTCAAAAGAAGGTTGTTTAATAGATTTAGACAAATCAAATTCAACCTTTTCTTCACCAATAGTTAAGGATAACTTACCATTTTTGACATCAATAATAGCACCTGCGGTAGCTAAGAAAGGTCTACCAAGAATAATAGGGATTTGTTTATCTTCATCCATTTCAAGTACAACAAAATCAGCTGGAATGAAGAATTTACCTACTCTTATAGGAACATCCTCCAAGATGCCTATTGGGTATTTGACGGATCTATCCGCCAATTGAAGGGAGATTGTTGTAGGTTTTAGTTCACCCAACTCTAATTTATTACACACAGAAAGGGGCATAAGACTTACACTAGCCCCCAAATCACACAGAGCTTTATCAAAATTAGTATTACCAATCAAGCAAGGAATAGAGAAGCTACCTGGATCTTTTAATTTAGGAGGCAATTTGTTTTGAATTAAAGCGCTGCACTCCTCAGTTAATGCCACAGTTTCATACTCTTCTAACTTTCTTTTATTAGACAAAATATCTTTTAAGAACTTAGCATAGGTAGGCATTTGTTGTAAAGCTTCAAAGGAAAGGTATGTTAATATATAACTTCTTAAGGACTTCTAAGAAACTTCCAAACTGCTTATCTAATTTAGCCTTAGCTAACCTTTGAGGAAATGGAACTGGGGGTTGGTAAGGTTTAGGAGGTACATACTTAGACACTTTTTCATCTTCTTCTTTTTCTTCTAAGGTTTGTGTCTTAGTTGTTTCTTTTTCCTCATCCTTCTTTTCCTTATCACTTTCATTTTTAGCTTCAGGAACTTCTAATTTCTTACCACTTCTTAAGGTTACAGCATTACAGTTCTCATAGGGATTCACCTCGGGTTTACCTGGAAACTTGCCTTGAGGTCTAGGGGAAGAACTAGCTTGTTGAGCAATTTGATTTTCTAACAATTTTCCATGAATGGCTAAATTGTCTACCTTAGAAGTTAGTTCTTTAATCGCATCACTTACTATCTTACCCTGCTGTCTAAACTCATCATTTTGCTTTGTTTGAGAATTAACAAAATTTTCTAAAAGAGACTCTAGTTTAGACTTTTGTACCTGGGGGTAGCCTGAGGAGGGTCTACCTTGTGCAGCTTGATCTTGATTGTTTCGATAAGAAAAATTCGGGTGATTTCTCCATCCTGGATTGTAAGTAGGGGCATAGGGATCATTTTGTCTTTGGCCAAAACCATTGACAACATCTACATGTTCAGTTGATGACTTATCTCCTGATTGACAATTAACTATAGAGTGTCCCTGCATGCCACAAAACTCACAAGAAACAGTAGAAGTACTAGCTGCATTAACACTAGCTTTAGATTTTTCCATTTTATCAAAACGTTGATTTAATGCATCAAATTTAGCCATAATTAAATCAACACCATCTACCTCGAACTTACCACCAGAAATCTTTTTCGAATTGTTGCCTCTTTCACTGCCCCAATTATTATGATTAGCAGCAATGTTTTCAATGATAGCAGAAGCTTCTGTCAGAGATTTGCTCATAAAAGCTCCTTCTGCAGCTGAGTCTAAGGTAACTTTGGCGGAGTAAGACAGACCATTGTAGAAGGTGTGTACAATTAGCCATTTGGGAAGTCCATGATGTGGACAAGCTTGTAAATATGCCTTGTACCTTTCCCATGCTTCTGACAAGGATTCTCCATCTTTCTGAGCAAAAGAGGTGATTTGAGATCTCAAATGAGCGCTTTGGAAGGTGGAAAGAACTTATCCAAGAAGGCTTGCTCTAACTGCTCCCATGTGGTGATAGTATTAGCAGGTACTGACTTTAACCATGCCCTTGCTTTACCTGATAAAGAAGACATAAACAATCGAAGACGAATAGCATCAATAGGTGCACCTTCAATCTTGATGGTGTCACAGTTTTCCAAAAAGGTTTCGATGTGTTCAGTCGGATCTTCAGCAGGTAGTCCATTGAATTGGTGTTGTCGGATCATTGACAACAAAACAGGAGGTATGGTGAAGTGAGTAGTCAGTAATTTCAGGCCTTGCGATTCGGATCGCAAGCCTCTTCTTCGCAGTGTGGCATACTCCTTAAGAGGTCTATTGTCATCATTTTCAGCCATGGTTGCAATGATTCGTGCTTGTTCGCTTCTCTTTGCTTCTTCTCTTTCCTTATCGCACAAGAGTTCTTTCGATTTCTAGGTCGGCTTCAATAAGGCTTCCAAGATCTCAGAGTTCTTCGCATTCAAAAATTACTATAGAGAGGAAAGAAGAAAAATAGATCACAGAAATAAAAATACTTACTAAATAAAAAATAATAAAAATAATAAAAATAAAGAAAACAAAAAACTATAAACAGGACTATTTAATATAAATCAATTAAAAATAATTAAATTAAATAGCAATAAGACGCAGTCCCCGGCAACGGCGCCAAAAACTTGGTGGGAAAAATCCGCAACGGTACGGTTTTGTCGTCAACTAATAAAAGATATCGAACCACAAGGGTAGCTCGCTAAATAAATTAATTCGGTGTTACTTAATTTAAATTAAACAGCGAGAAAATATTTAAAGGATGTTGTTGGAACGTAGTGACAGAAAATAAATAAAAGATAAAAAGATATTTTTTTTTGTTTTTGTAAATAAAAGTTTTCTAGGACCTGAGATACCACAATAATGCTCTGAGAATTCAAATTAATAAATATAACATTAATATTGAAATCATTTGAAGGCAAGTTAACCGGAAATACTAAACGTCCACTGTCGTGGTACGAAAGTGTGCTAAGTTGAATTCAATCCCTACTTTCGTGGTAATCTCATTCAACAAAACCCATTGAGCTCTTTGAAAACTTGTTTTATCCTCGAAGGATTAAAAACTACTTTCGTGATTTTAATCCTAAGTTTAGTTATTATAATTCCAATAAACAAGTCCGCCTTTCAGTTTATCCTCAGTTATCTAACACATGCAAATAAGTGATCAGCAAATTTACAAGAAATAATAACGATAATAACCAAATCAATTCATGCAAATTAATAATAGAGTATTAAGTATTCAAATTTAAACATTAGAGGGCAGAGCCCAAAAATCCTAAAAATAAATAAACTACTCAGACATAATTATAAGTGACATATTACAAATCAAGTAAAGCAAAAATAGATATTACTTGGAAGGAGAATGCAAAAAACCTCTACCCCTCGACTCCTCTGTATCTCGATCCCCTGGCCTTCACCTATTTTCCTTTATTTATAGAGGAAACAATTTGCTCAAGAAAAATCCAATTTGTTCACGTCACTTTATTTTTCAAAGACAGCTAATGAATTGTTGGTTACTTGTACTTAATTTATTCAATTCCAAATAAGCTGCACCGCCATTGAAAAATAGGAAGGCAACTTTGACTTTTTCAATAAGAAATTAGCTGGACTTTTCATGATGCATCTCACTTCTTTCTTCTTCTTCAACGCTGATGGACTACCTTTTACTAATTTGAACTTGCTTTTCTTGCTTTGTCACCATCGGCTCACCAACATAATTTATTTTAATGTGCCTTGCTTTTAATTGGACAACAACTTGCCTAGTAACAAATTCATCCCAAATTCTTTATGTCTGCCAACGTGAATTCAAATGATGCGCCGCCTCTTTCTTTTATTTTGTGCTGGCTTATATTTTTCACCACTTTGCATATTTTTCCATTCCTGCACAATGTAGAATAAAAGAGAGTGTATTTTTATATGATAATAGGCAATAATTATTCCAAATCACACTCAAATATCCCCATAAAATAATACAATAATGGTACTTGTCAATGATGCACATGTATGGGATATTTGTGCTTTTGACATATTTTGTAATATTCAAAAGTTTTATTTTAAATGTATCTTGGTATCAAATGTGAAGGAAAATTACAACCATGCATTACACATTATTAGTATAGCTGTTTCATCTATCATATTAGAAGAAAATTTATATTTATAGTATAAGTATGAAATAAATCTGAAGCTAATCACAATGAAGCTTTGATTTTTATAAACCTACTTTTATGCTGCAGACTTAAAAAAAACAAATACAGGATTTCTTAGCAACCAATGTCGCGCGACCAGTGGGTAAGCATGGGTATGTTACTAGTTTTAATAAAAATAATAAAAAAGAATACAAAATACTTGGGGACTAAAGCCAAAACCCATGAAAAGGAGAATCAAAACAATCTAAATCTATGATTAGGAAGACTTAGTCTATTATGAAAGAAGTCCCCCTAATAAAATCGGGAACAATGTCCCACCAATGAAAACTATGATTAACTATCCCATAATTAGCTAACTTATCGGCACAACTATTGTCTTCTCTATAAATATGAGATACTCTGAATTGCATTTGCTAACAATAGAAAAGACAATTCTTCCATCTGTTTCTAAGACTCCAAGGAACTCGAAACTTAGAAGAGAAAGCTTCCACTACCAGCTTTGAATCATATTTTAGTCAAAAGGAAGTGTCATCCTCTATGGTAGGTTGTTTCTATGGCAATCATAGCAGCTTGAAACTCAGCATGAAGGGCGGCTGAGGTGATGCCAAAATAAGAGGAAAATAGCCTAAAAAATCTCCCATTGAATCTAAAAAAATACCACCTCCAGCAGCATGCCTAGAAGATCTTCTAGCAGCACTATCTAAGTTACACTTTATCCATTCACGTAAAGGGGGATACCAGTTGACTTGTTTGATGAGGGAGCTTTGGAAGCATGACTATCCATTAAAAATGCTTTAAGGATTTGACACTCTTCAATTGAAAAGGGCAAATGTAGCAATGATCAAATTAATGGCATGTTGTTGAGAAATCTTCTTTGTTTGGAATCTACACTTGTTTCGGCTAAACCAGATGACCCAAAATACAATTATAACATCGGCTAAAACCAAGTCCTTAAGTTACCTATAAATCTGAAACAAATAAAGAAAAGAGTGAGATACAAAATCCCAGTGAGTCCTTCTTGGATACACACCCATAATAAACAAATAATACTCAAATTAATATCAACTGATAAACGTTTAAGGTTGGCCTTTGCTTTGGAAAGTTTCTTATCTATTCCTTCTTCTTTTGAGAAGAAATTCCTCTTGTCCTTCTTCCTTTAGGAAAGATCTAACATTATCCCTCTTTCTTTGGGAGAGATTTCCTATTATCCTTCTTCCTTTGGGGAGTTAACTCATTCTTCCTTTCGGAAGGATGCTAACACACATCTTGGTTGATTTATTAACAACTAAAAACAAACATATTACCAAGCTAATATAACACTCAACGCATAAGTTACTAAATTAACATTTCATGCTAACTAAATCAATTAGTGTTAACTCCTTCTTCTTTGGGAAGGATGTTAACTTAATTTATTAGTGTTAACTCCTTCACCTTTGGGAATGATGTTAACTTAATCTATAAGTATCAACTCTTTCTTCCTTTGGGAAGGATGTTAACTTATCCAAGCAACCAGTTGTGGTATGTAACAAACACAACATGTTAACCTTACCATCATAAATAGGTACATACATTGTTCATCTTGTCCCAATTTCATTCATTAGTAGCGTATAAAATTAAGCCCCTAATTACTTACATCAAATAACATGCTCAAAACTAAAGTTTAATGTAATACTGTTGTGTTAAGCGGTTAAGCACCAGAGGTTAACAGTTTACACTGCTAACAGGTTAAACACCAGGGGTTAACAAATTAACAATTTACACTGTTAAGCAGTTAACCATACGAGTTAATCGATTAACCTTGGATTTCCTACAAAATTTCCCTGTTTTATGCAAAAATCATTGATTTTATTCAAAGATAGACTTTCTCAACCAAGACTAAACATCATGGAGCTTCTACCCAATTTACTACAACATATATTGTTGGACCCTAAACGATTGAGAAGTTTAGACCCTAATTAATTTTGATGATAACAAAGTAATTCTCAAGAGAACAATTTATCCTCTAACATATCTTTGAGTGTACAGGTATCAAAAGCTTCATATATATGTACAAATCACTCAAGGAAGAAGAAAAAATTTACAAAAGAATTGAATACAATTCACTAGTGTCAACATCCGAACTCACTTCAGCGTCTTGTTAATAGCAAGCGTCCAGCAGTGTTACTTCTTGACACGTGGAACACTCAATTGCTACGAGCGTCCGTCCTCTCCTCTGAGCGAGCGTCTGATCTCTTTAATGAAGCACGTGATGATCACGTTTTTGCTCTTAGCCTCAGACTGTTCTGGAACGGAATTCGAATTTGATTTTGTGCGCTCATTTTGATGTACGAGGAAGCAAAGGTGACACCTTTAGCATAAGACAAAAATCGTACAAGGCAATTGCAAATAGCAGATAGTACGAAAACGGTAATGTGTACTATTCTGATATTCTCTGGAAAGGAAGAAAAGGACTACATTTCAAATTACCCCACTCAATGGAAATGAGACATTTTTACTGCAACGGTAATACCCTTGAAGACTCCTATAAATACCCCAAGGTATTCATTGAAGAAATGTTGGACAAACTGTGAAGAAACTTCATTCTGAAAGCAATATTACTCAAGTGAGCAATCAAGTTTCGTGCCAAGTTTCTGGTCTACATAGAACTGAACTCAGCGTCTTATACTTTCTTTTAGAAAGCTATTCTGTTTTGAGCTTAATCTTTTCATCCTCTCTGTGAGAGTTATTTTGATTGTAATCAAAAGCATAATCTCTTTTGTAAACTGGTTTTGGCCTTGTAAAGGCTCTGTTCCTCAAAGGCTCATCAGACCGAGTCGTTTTGAGAAGTTGAGAGTATTGTCAAGTTTGTGACAGAAGAATACTCTTGAGGAAAATTGTAATCAGGTGATTATAGTGAAAAATCCTTCAGGAACTAAGGGACTAGATGTAGCTACCAGTTGGTGGTGAACTAGTATAAATCTCTGCGTCTCATCCTTTACTGCTTTACATTATTTATCTTTACCTTTCTCAGTAAAACAAGTTTTTATAAACTGTTTAATTTCTGCATCTGGTTTAATTCTCTGCATCCGATATACAAACAGTTTTGAACAACCTGTGTTAAAGTTTTTACGTATAGTTTGAGAAAAGTTTTTTAACACAATTCAACCCCCCTTCTTGTGTTCACGTTCAGTTGGTACCAGAGCTCGGCCTCTTGGTTGAGCACTTAACAGTGTTAAGAGAAAAGATCCTATACTGTGAACATGTCTACTAAAGGTGGTCATATGAACCGTCCTCCTCTATTCGATGGAGAAAAATTTGATTACTGGAAAGATAAGATAAAAGCTTTCTTTGAGACACAACAACTTGAGTTGTGGGATATAGTTCAAAGTGGTTACATTCCTCCCAGTAATCCTCGTGGTGTTGCTATAGCCAGAGAAGATTGGAATGATGAGCAGAAAAAGAGATATCAAATCAATCAAAAGGCTAGAATTCTTATCTGTGCTATGACAGAAAAAGAATATGATAAATGTGACAAATTTGACACTGCCAAAGAAATCTGGGACTCACTTGTTTTATCTTACGAAGGCTCGGCCCAAGTAAGAGAAACCAAAGCTAGCATGTTAGTTCGCCAATACGAGTTGTTCAAAATGGAAGATGGTGAAAACATTGAAACCATGTTTGGAAGATTTCAAACACTTGTTCATGGGTTACAGGCCCTTGGAAAAAGTTACACTACACCTGACCATGTTAGAAAGATCTTAAGAAGCTTGATTAAGCAAGGAGACCCAAGGTCATCAAGCTATTCAGGAAGCAAAAGATCTAAATGTCCTACGACTTGAAGATCTTATGAGTTCGTTAAAAGCTCATGAACTTGAGCTAAATGAAGAAAAACCTGTCAAAAAGGGCAAATCTATTGCTTTGAAAGTCGCTCAACATAAAGCTAGTTCTTCCAAAGCTCTTCAGGCTGAAGAAGAAGAATCAGAAGATGAAGCTTCAGAAGGAGATGTTGACACATCAGAAGATGAGCTCGCGTTTATATCCAGAAAGATACAAAGAATGTGGAAGAAGAGAAACTTCAGGAGGAAGTTTCAGAAGAAAGATACTAAGGACAAGAAAGAAAGCAAGGACAAGGCTCAAGTCATTTGCTATGAATGTAAAAAGCCTGGACATTTCAAGTCCGAATGTCCTAATCTTAAGGAGAAGTCCACAAGAAGCTCTTTCAAGAAAAAGAAGAAGAGCCTCATAGCTACATGGGAAGATCTAGATTCATCCTCATCTGAGGAAGATAATGAAGTAGAAGCAAATCTCGCTCTCATGGCATAATCGACCTTGATTCGTAAGAAGTTGAAGAGGTAATATTATATGATTTCTCCTCTGACCTTCAACTTGCATTTGATGATTTTCTTAAGGACTCTGCCACTCTCTCTGTTGAGTATAAGAATTTGAAAAAGAAATTTTCAAAATTATCACAAGACTTTCAAGCTTTAAACAAAGAAAAATCAGACTAATAAAGAAAATCGTGTTTAAAACCTAAAATCAAGATCTCGATGGATAACCACGCCTGACCGCTAACAAGCAACTGTAAGTCGAGAGCTCTCAAGCTGAAAGCTCTAAAGTTACAGGAAATCCTAAATACAAATCAAATGATTATGAATATGCTTTTCAAAAGTTTCTTACAGAGAGTGTAACTCGTAGCAAGCAAGCTTCAATGATTTGGGGTGTCAGTAAAACGACAACTCATGGTCTTGGTTATATATCAGATGAACCTCTTTTAGAAAATGATTCAGCATCTGATAAATCCAATAATCATAGTAAATGCTTGCATTGTACTTACTGCAATAAACCTGGTCATTTGAAAAGTGCATGTATCTTGCTTTTAAACTGTGAAGGATAAGCCTCCTTCAAGAACTAACAAGAAAGGACCAAAAAGATATGGATACCTAAAGATAAAATAGTCTATGTTGCAGACATGCTTAGCAACAAAGTCAACACACCTATCTTGGTACTTAGACAGTGGATGCTCGCGTCACATGACGGGAGAAAAGCATATGTTCCAAGAACTAAGACTTAAAGAAGTGGATTCGCTGGTTTCTGAGGAAACCGTAAAGGTAAAATAGTTGGAATTGGTTGCATTGGTAAAGGCTCTCTTCCCTCTATTGATAATGTACTATATGTTGAAGGACTTAAACATAACTTATTGAGCATAAGTCAATTATGTGACAATGGTTATGAAGTCATCTTTACAGAAACTGGATGTCTAGTAAAAAGCAAGAAAGACGGCTCTACTTTCTTTACTGCTAAGAGGAAACAAAATATTTACAAAATTGATCTCTCTGAGCTTGCAAAACAAGATGTCAAGTGTCTCATGTCTGTTGACGAAGAACAATGGGTTTGGCACAAGAGATTGGGTCATGCCAATTTGAGATTAATCTCAAAATTAAACAAGCACAGTCTTGTCAGAGACTTACCAAATCTCAAGTATCAATCCGATGCTCTCTGTGAGGCATGTCAAATAGGAAAACAAGTTAAAACTTCTTTTCAATCAAAAAATGTTGTTTCAACCTCTAGACCACTTGAGCTTTTGCATCTTGATCTTTTTGGTCCAACAAGGACAAATGTTCTTTAACAGAAAGAAATATGGGTTAGTCAATGTTGATGATTTTACTAGATGGACATGGGTTAGATTCCTTGCTCACAAAGATGAGTCATACAAGGTATTTACTGTATTCTGCAAAATAGTTCAAAATGAAAAAGGAATTTGCATTTCTTCTATTAGAAGTGATCATGGGGGAGAATTTGAAAATGAAAGCTTTCAAAAATTTTACGATGATAACGACATCTCCCACAATTTCTCCTCTCCTAGAACACCTCAACAAAATGGTGTTGTAGAAAGGAAGAATAGATCCCTCCAAGAAATGGCCAGGACCATGATCAATGAGGCTAATATTGCAAAACATTTTTGAAAGCGAAGCAAGAATACAATTGTTACATTCAAAATAGAATTTCTATTAGACCTATTTTGAAGAAGACTCCATATGAACTGTGGAAAGGAAGGAAACCAAACATATCATATTTTCATTCATTTGGTTAGACGTGTTACATTTTAAATACTAAGGATCAGCTTGGTAAGTTTGATTCAAAAGTCGATAAAGGAATCTTTTGGGATATTCAAAGATCTAAAGCTTTTAGAATATACAATAAAAACTATGACAAAGTGGAAGAATCCATTCATGTCAAATTTGATGACAAGAAGCCTGACACAGCCATGTCAGAGCTAGATGAATTATTTTCAAAATTAAATATAGGTAATACTACAAATAGTGAACCTACATCTTCATCGTCCGGTGGTGACCATACACAAGAATCTTTAGAAGCTGAATTCAGAAAGAGCTGGAAGTACAAAGCCAATCATCCTAAAGATCAAATCATAGGAAAACCTGGAGATAGAGTAAGAACCAGATCCTCTTTTAAAGAGCATGCAGATATGGCACTACTCCTTTAAATGGAACCTAAAACGATTGATCAAGCATTGAAAGATGAAGGTTGGATTCTGGCCATGCAAGAAGAGTTGAATCGGCCCAAAGAATCGATGTATGGAACCGGGTTACCTTACTGTAAGATAAGCAAGCTATTGGTACTAAATGGGTATTTAGAAACAAGCTTGATGAAGATGGAAAGGTTGTGAGAAACAAGGCAAGATTGGTTGCTCAAGGGTACTCACAGGAAGAAGGTATTGATTTTACTGAAACATTTGCACCTGTTGCAAGGTTAGAAGCTATACGCATTTTGCTTTCCTTTGCTGCACATCATGATATAATTCTTTATCAAATGGATGTGAAAAGTGCTTTCTTGAATGGTTTTATAACTGAGGAAGTCTTTGTAAAACAACCTCCTGGATTCGAAGACATTGAATTTCCAGAACATGTCTTCAAACTCAAAAAGGCCCTGTATGGTCTTAAGCAAGCTCCCAGAGCTTGGTATGAAAGACTGGGTACATTTTTGATGAAAAATGGCTTTACCAGAGGTCTAGTAGACACTACTATTTTTAGAAAAACATCAAACAAGCACTTTATAATTGTTCAAATATATGTTGATGACATTATTTTTGGAGCTACTAATGAAAGCCTTGGCAAAGAATTTTCTAAGCTAATGCAGGCTGAATTCGAGATGAGCATGATGGGTGAGCTGAAGTTTTTCCTTGGAATTCAAATCAAACAATGCAATGATGGTATATATATATACATCAAAGCAAATATATCAAGGAATTGCTAAAGAAATTCAAAATGGTGGATTGCAAACCTATGTGTACTCCTATGCATCCCACATGTATTCTTGGTAAAGATGAAACTGGTAAAAAGGTAGATCAGAAGATGTACAGAGCTATGATTGGATCTCTACTTTATCTTACACCAAGACCTGATATTATGTTCACTGTCTGTGTGCTAGATTTCAATCGGATCCTGAGAATCACACTTGAGTGTGTTAAAAGAATCTTTAGATATTTGCAAGGATCTACTAATCTTGGTTTGCTTTATAAGAAATCAAAGATTACAAGTTAGTAGGTTTCTGTGATGCTGACTTTGCTGGAGACCGAATTGAAAGAAAAAGCACAAGTGGAAACTGCCAATTCCTTGGAGGAAAACTTGTATGTTGGGCAAGCAAAAAGCAAAGCAAGAATGCACTCTCAACAATGTGTCGAGTATATTTCAAGAGTGTTACAGCTCTCAACTTCTGTGGATGAAATATCAACTTGAAGACTATCTGATAAAAGAGAGTAACATTCCTATCTTTTGTGATAATACTTCTGCAATCTATCTTACTAAAAATCCCATATTGCATTCACGAGCCAAGCACATTGAGATTAAGCATCATTTTATAAGAGACTATGTTCAGAAGGGTATTCTCGAAATAAAATTTGTAGACACTGATCATTAGTGGGCTGACATATTTACAAAACCCCTTGCTGAAGATAGATTCAATTTTATAAGAAAAAATTTAAATTTTCATCTTATAGAAGAATGATTAATCTCAGCGTCAGATAATATGCACAATCTCAGCATCTGGTATGACATAAGCATGTATATGAATAAGCATCTTATTTGTCATGTGCATCATAACTCATCGTCTGGTGAATCGGTTGCGTGCGTCCGAGCACACCCACACGTGTCACACGTGTTAAGGACTTAAGCGTCTCATCACATCTACTGCATAATTATTTATGTCTTTCGATAAAATCTTTTTACTTGATCTTACTTTTCTTTTGGCGTCTGCATTTAATGAAAAGGCGAATCTTTATTTTCTTTTCTTTTTGATTTAATTTTTGTGTGAAATTACGAAGCGATTTTTTTGAAAAAGGATTGTACCATTTTCTATTAACTCTCCCACTACTCCACATTTTTCGCTCCATCACTTCACTCTGCGTTTTCTTGCAAAACTGTTCTCTTTCTCTCTCTCTCTGTGTGTTTTCGAACCCTAAAACCTCCATCACCCTCTCTGCAACTGCTACCATGGCCGACAGAAAGGTTGGACAATATGCTGCTGCCTTCGACGTCTTCTCGGAGGCAAAACTCATGAATGAGAACCGAATCGATTTTGAGAACTTCAAGCTATACGGTTTTGATTTTGAAGAAGGTCTAGAGAAACTGGGCTGGAAAAACTACTTCATCTGGGAACCAATCAACGTACTGAGCTATACTATTAAGGAGTTCTGGGGGAATGCGTACTTACTTCCAAGAGAAATCATAGAAGGACACATCAGAGGCTTCAAGCTACGCTTCACCATCAACTCTATTGCTCAGACGATCAAGTGCCCTTGTGAAGGAATCAGTTACCATGCAAACTGGGCTGATGCATACAGAGGACTTGAAAACGTCAACGAAGTCCTGTTTGAAAACTACCGTGAACTGAAGAAGAAGAAGAACATTACTTCCACGGCCAAAGACTTGAAAAGCCACTACAGAGTACTGCACAAAATCATCGCTAAGAGCGTGATTCTGAAGGCTGGCTCAAGCGACATAGTGAACTACGAGCAAAAGTTCATTATGAGGAACTACATGGATGGGAAGAAAATCAATCTGCCAAGGTTGATTATCAACAATCTGATAAATGCTCTTGTCTTCTCAAGGAAGAGTGTCGATAAGAAGAATATCCTCAAGATTATCCCTTATGGAGTTCTTCTCTCCATAATGATGATTAAAGACGGTGTTGTGAGGAAGCTGACTGACTCTATCAACACAGAAGAAAAAGGAAAATACTTTGGTGTTGGCGCTGTTGTTCGTCCAGAAGTTTTTGGAGTAAACAGTTTGGTCAGAATGCAGCTAATTACTGGCTCTATGATCAAGAAAGTGAAAATAGAGCAACAAGAAGGAGAAGCTGAGAAGAAAACAACCAGAAGCTCAATGGCTGGTGTGAAAAGACCTGCTGAATCTCCTTCAAGGGAGACAAGAAGAACAAAATAGAAGGTGGCTCCTGCACCTACTGTTGAGGAACCAGAAGATGAGGATAGAATTCCCATCAGAAAGGTCTTGGAGAAAAAGTTTAGGCCAGCAACTGAAAAAGATGCTTCAGCGTCTGGTCAAGGGAAGCAAGTCCCTCCTCCTCCTCCTCCTCCTCCTGCTGATGTTATCACGAGAGGATCAAAAAAAAGGTTGGTTAAGTCTTCAGAGCTTAACCCAAAGGTACTCGACTTTACTGCTGATGAGTCAGTATCTTTCTTTGATGCTCATGATATTATTCCTGCACCCCCATTGTCTGTTTCACAACCACAAACACAACCACAAACCAAGAAAACCAGAATAAGCCTCCGACAAACCTCTACCCTCTCTAAACCTACCCAACCATCATCCTATTCACTCAACCTCGACCTACCACAAAATTCCTCAAATACTTCACTTACCACATACATCTCTAAACTTCACTCTCATCCCTTTAACCTATTATTCAAAGTACCTCCCATAAATCCCTTCAAACCCTACACACCTAAAACCTATTCAATCACCAAAACCACTCCCACTTTACCCATTATTACCCTTAAACCTACAGACTTTGGTGGAAGGAAGAATGTCTCATGTATTAACAAACCACGGATTATTAAGTATGAGTCATATCACAGCATCTACAATCGTCCCTCTACTTGGCATTTGAAAACCTTCACCTCTGGAGCTACCAGACTGGAGATTGCCTCTCCGATGAATGCTACTTTCAAGGATGGAGAAGACCACTTTCAGATGTCATTTAAAGGAAGATTGAGACCAGCACCGGGTAGCAGAGCAATTCCCTTCTCTGTTGATCTTCCTAGATCCTTACCACAAACTGAACCTCTCACATTGGAGGAATGCGGAAGGTGGATCACGGATGAAGAAGTTGCCTTCATGGCACACTGTCTTGAGATGAAGAAGATTGAAGTAATCAAACAGTTCAGGGATCTTTCGTCTATATCAGTGAAGATTGTACCAGACACACAAAGGTGGCTACCTTGGTCTATCCCTGGGAAAAGGAAAGAACCTGCTCCTGGCAAGCATCCATTCAGCAAGATCGGGCTCACAGAGTATGAGAAGGCTCCTAAGAAGTATAATCTTAAGGAGTTCTCTAAGCTTTTGATTGCCAAGATCACTGAGGATCATGCCAGAAGGTTCTACCTGAGTTCTCTGAAGGAAGATAAATGGAGAACTGGCTCCTCAAACTGCTACAATGCCGAGAAGGCCACAATTCCAACAGTTGGCACTAGCAGCAGAATTACTGACATCAATCTGGGAACAGTCTACTTTGATGATATGTTCAGATGCTCAGTAATCAGACCACTTGACTGCATGAAGGCTTAGGTCCAATGGGTTGTTGTGACCAAGCACTTTGACATTGGATTCACTTGGAGTCAATGGTCGAAGTCATGGAAAGACAAAGCTTTGTTACCATGCCTCGTCCCCCTGGTGCTTACAGAAGATGACAGGAAAAATCTAAGAAGATCATACCTAGCAGAAAATGAAGGACTCTCTTTTGCTTCTGAAGCATTGAGTGAATTCATCAGAAGGATATGGGGAGAAGAAGTTGGGAATAAGTTTGATGCTTTCATTGCTGACGTGCTTCTGCATAGGGAAACTGTCTTCATGGATTTGCTGTATCCAAAAGAGGTGGAGAAAAGGAGAAGAATTCAGTCAGAATCTGAGCAGAGGAAACTTGGAAGTCTCATCAAATGGTTTATACCAAATGATGCGTTCTTTCAAAAGGCTCAACTGAAGAAGGACTTGAGACTGAAGCTTTCCAACTGGGTGCTAGCAGAGCATCAGAAGATAAAACTCGCACTGTAAGTCGGACCTTCTACTTCTACTCCTGCAGTTGAAATGGTCATCATTCCTAAAGCAGAGTTTGAAGAAATGAAGGCAACTAACCTGAAAGTTACTCAGCTGGAAAATGCACTGAAACTTCTATATGAACGTCTCAACATCCCTCCACCACCACCAAACCCTTAAAATTTTTGTGTGATATAAATTTTTTTTGGTACTTTCATATTTTTTTGTTATATATATTCAGTGTTTTTCTGATTATTTGACTATACATACCTTTATCTGATTATCTGTTTATATATATTCAAATTTTTCTAAGCCATTCTTTGACTATGATGTGCTTTACACTCTTTTTGTCTGATGACAAAAGGGGGAGTAAAAAAAATAAAAGAAAGGTCTGATGAACACGTGAAAGTCTGATTAACAAATTCACCATCCGATGAATACACTAAAACTGAAAGTATCATGCATATCATTTCATACATAGTATTTGTATGGTTATTCATTGCTCTTATATATATTAATGCATTGATATTCATTGACCCAATAATCTAACAATGATCAATAAAATTGGTAAAATGAAAATCTTTTTGATAAAATGAAAATCAGCATCCAATCTCACTTTGTTAAAAATATGCTCTGATTCATCTATGTATTTTTGCGATTACTTAAATGAATTTGTCTATCAACAATCGCCTTAATACCAGAATTGTCTTATATATCTTAATTTGTTAAATTCAAGGGGAGACCCTTGATGTTATTTTGAAATTAAATTGTTCATCAACCTTGGATATTTGTCATCATCAAAAAGGGGGAGATTGTTGGAACCTAAACGATTGAGAAGTTTAGACCCTAATTAATTTTGATGATAACAAAGTAATTCTCAAGAGAACAATTTATCCTCTAACATATCTTTGAGTGTACAGGTATCAAAAGCTTCATATATATGTACAAATCACTCAAGAAAGAAGAAGAAATTTACAAAAGAATTGAATACAATCCACTAGTGTCAACATCCGAACTCACTTCAGCATCTTGTTAATAGCAAGCGTCCAGCAGTGTTACTTCTTAACACGTGGAACACTCAATTGCTGCGAGCTTCCGTCCTCTCCTCTGAGCGAGCGTCTGATCTCTTTAATGAAGCACGTGATGATCACGTTTTTGCTCTTAGCCTCAGACTGTTCTGGAATGGAATTCGAATTTGATTTTGTGCGCTCATTTTGATGTACGAGGAAGCAAAGGTGACACCTTTAGCATAAGACAAAAATCGTACAAGGCAATTGCAAATAGTAGATAGTACGAAAACGGTAATGTGTACTATTTTGATATTCTCTGGAAAGGAAGAAAAGGACTACATTTCAAATTACCTCACTCAATGGAAAGGAGACATTTTCTTTATCAGCAGTAATACCCTTGAAGACTCCTATAAATACCCCAAGGTATTCATTGAAGAAATGTTGGACAAACTGTGAAGAAACTTCATTCTGAAAGCAATACTACTCAAGTGAGCAATCAAGTTTCGTGCCAAGTTTCTGGTCTACATAGAACTGAACTCAACGTCTTATACTTTCTTTTAGAAAGCTATTACATTTTGAGCTTAATCTTTTCATCCTCTCTGTGAGAGTTATTTTGATTGTAATCAAAAGCATAATCTCTTTTGTAAACTGGTTTTGGCCTTGTAAAGGCTCTGTTCCTCAAAGGCTCGATCAGATCGAGTCGCTTTGAGAAGTTGAGAGTATTGTTAAGTTTGTGATGTAAGAATACTCTTGAGCAAAATCAGAATCGTGTGATTATAGTGAAAAATCCTTCAGGAACGAAGGGACTAGACGTAGCTACCAGTTGGTGGTGAACTAGTATAAATCTCTGCCTCATCCTTTCTTTGCGTTACATTATTTATCTTTACTATACTCAAGAAACAAGTTTTTATAAACTGCTTAATTTACAGATCCGGTTTAATTCTCTGCATCCGATATACAAACAGTTTTGAACAACCTGTGTTGAAGTTTTTACGTA
Organism: Calophaca sinica; assembly: GCA_037113605.1. Lineage (NCBI taxonomy): Eukaryota > Viridiplantae > Streptophyta > Magnoliopsida > Fabales > Fabaceae > Calophaca > Calophaca sinica. Next base: position 71,532,320 of record CM073737.1, on the reverse strand, counting down.
TAGTTTGAGAAAAGTTTTTTAACACAATTCAACCCCCCTTCTTGTGTTCACGTTCATATATGAACCAAAAGCCTTGCATGCAACTTAATACGTGTAGGCATCCAACATTTTACTAACCCAAAACATACATTTCCAGCCTTTTCATACACTTTTGAACTCATATCATCAAAAGAGCAGAGAATATTAAGACCCACATTTGAATTAAGTAAAATAAATCTATGCCTTGATTTATGGTTACCAAGATCTACATGCAAGGGAAGAACTCACATTCAGTTCTAAAAAAGACCTAGCTGAAAATACAATGTCAAGGCTTGAGGCTCCTAAAACCACCAAAGCTCTCATCCTCTTTCTCTTCTTCTCCTCCATGTGGATCCCTCCCTTTCTCTTCTCTTCTTTTCTTGAGTTTTTTTCTCCAAATATTCATGGTTGGTCAATAGATGATATGATCATCACTATCTGAATTTTCATATAATATTCAAGTAAATTTAATTTAGTGCATTGAATAAACTAATCTGTATTTTATAATAACAATATTTTATGAGAACAAATTTTTAAAATATGTAATTATGCTCATCTTTTATATTTGAAAAAAATATATATTGAGAAATATAAAATCTTAAATATGAATGAATCACCATGTTTATTTTTATTTTTAAGTTTAATCTCCATTGTTATTATTTAACTATTTAACTTAATTTCTTCAAGATAACTGAGATTAATTTAGTTAAGATATTTATTATTATTTCTTTTTTGTATTTTTCATTCATATTTTACTTTTTAAATATTATTTTATGAATTAATTGGGTTAATTTAATCATTTTTTACTTTAATATTTATTTATTTTTCATGAGAATTTTTGAAATATTTATAAACTATAATCTAGTGCAAACAAGATTTATAGTGAAAATTTAATACCAAAAAATGTAAATTTAAAAAATTATTAAATTTATACATATATATAGCTTATAATATTTAATATAGTATATTTTATAATGTAATAATTAGTTGTAATAGATATAACATTTAATGTTATAACAGGTCTATTTTAATTATATATTGACTGAATTAAAGAAATCATATTTTGTCACTTTAATATTTATTTAATTTTTATGAGACATTTTTAAATCTTTATAAACCATAAAGTATACAAACTAAATTTATAGCGAAAATATAAGACCGACTAATTAATTTAATCTAAACCTAATATATTTATATAGGATTGTTTAATTATTAATTTATCTTAAAACTATAAATTATCCAATTAATTAATTTAAACTAAAACTATTATAGTTATCTAGGATATTTAACATTTAAAATTTAACCAAATATAATAAATATTTACCGCAATATTTAATATATTAAAGTTTATAAAATACTATATTTAATAGTAATAAATATAACATTTACTACCTCTTGTCCTGAATATAAGAAACAAAAATGTATTTTTTCTTGGTTCAATTTATAAAAAATATTGACTCATTTTTAAATGTATTAAATGCTATATTTCATTTATACCTTTATTTATTATGAGAGAAAATAATATTAGGAATAATAAAGTTAATGGAATTAGAAGTACAAATTAATATAGGTGCATTTAGGGGTGTTCAAATCCAAATCGATCCGGAAAAAAACTGCAAGTCGATCCAACCCAAACCGAAAACCGCAAAAAATCGAAATTTTTTTGGACTTGATTCGGCCATTTTCTGCATCAACTGATCGGTTCGGTTCGGCCTGCGATTTGTTTGCAGAGAACCGACCCAAACCAACCCAAACTATAGGATTGTTAAACACCCTACTTACTATACGGTGCGTTTGATCTCTTAGACACATAAGGTCTCAGTGTCCGGCGGCTCACTACTCAGTACTCACAAATGAGATGAAAGTCATGAAACCCTAGCGCCTCAGTCTCTCCTCTCTCGTTCGCACCGAATCCCTCTCCGGCGCTCTCTCTGGACCACCATTCCCCAGCCGATGGCTACATCGATGGCGACAGCGGCGACTCCACATGGTTGAGTTCTGCTTCTTTGTTTGTGTTCTGTTCTTCTTTTTGTTGACGCCAAGGCTCTTTGTTTGCTTCTTTTTGTTGATTTTTGTTGTACGAGCTCTGCTTTTTTGTTTGTGTTCTGTTCTTCTTCTTCTTCTTCTTCTTCTTCTTCTTCTTCACTTCTGCGTGTTCTGCTTCTTGTTCAGTTCTGCTTCTGTGTAACACCCTAACTCTTATTAGGGTCTTACTAAGACTATGAACGAAGGAGAAAATAAATAACAAGTATAATTTTTCGAAAATTACTTATTATGATACAAAGTTATACCCTTTTAAATACCTTTTAAATCATAAACATAAACCAATCATGACGCTTATTCTATTAGACCAACTAAACATAAGTAAAGACTAACAAACGAAAAGAAAGTAAGAAGACTCTGGTTTAGTTGAAATAATAAAAGCCATCTACAACTTTGAATATTACATAAATTAAACTAAATTCAACAACATTAATAAAATAAGGCTCTAGACACGTGATCCAGTGTGACTTCAGAGCCTCGCATAGCAGGCACGACCATGCATACATCTGTGCTCTAACCATTCTTCAAGGGTGGATACCAGTGAGCTAAAAATATAAAAAGGAAAGGGGTGAGATATAAAATCTCAGTTAGTTCCCTTTACCCATCCCCTTACGTACTGTTCATGAATGACAGTTATCAATCGAAATGAGTCGCATTAAATAGTTAACTGAGAATGTCAAATGCATAATCTTCTAGTTTTAGAACTTTACTTAAAGGAGATTCATTTCAACTTAAGCTTTATCAAATAATACCTCAATACTAATCCTCGTTTTTATCATGGACTAAAATGATATAATTACTAATCAAATTAAAGCACTAATGATGACCACATCATACGCAAATCTAAACATTCTTGGAACTTCAAAACCAAGCAAACCCAAAGCAAAATTGACAAGAACACTCTTTGAGGAATTATCACAATCACCCTAAGGGCACATAAAGCAACCCAAGATAGCATAAATGGGGGTTCTTTCAACAACCCCACAAAATCACAAATCATCACAATCTTCAATCAAACAAACCACCAAAGGTCTCAACAACATACAAATCTTCAAGAATCCCACACAACACAAATGCATGCACCTCAAGAGCACAACAATCAAAACATGCACATCAAACATGATTCCTAAACACATTTAAAATCAACACTACAAAATGATTTCTACCCAATCACATGCAATAAAGAAAACAACCTAAAAATGGGTTTTTCAAGGTACCGAACCTCTACATGAAACTAAACCCCAAAGGAAACTCACATTGGGTGTTTGGAGAGCAAAACCCTAACTTTGGATGTTGATGGAGATGAGAAGATTAGTTGAGGATCCTTGATTCTTCTTCTTTAGGCTTCAATGGACGTAGAACCTCCTTCTTCCTCTTCCATTTTCTCCATTTTCTTCTTCTCCATGGAGCTCCCTTCCTCTTCCTCGATTTTTCCTTCTCTCTCTCTGCACAAGGTGGCCGCCCGCCACCTCCCTCCTCATCGCAGCCGCGCGCAGGGCCGCCGGAGCCTTACGGCTCCGCCTCCTCGTCCTTCTTCCTCCACGAGCCCTACCTCCTCTTCTCTTCTTTCTTCTTTCTTTTTCTTCCTTTCTTTTGTTTTCTTTTTCTTCCCTTTTCTTCTTCTGCTGGGAATCGTGAAGGGAGGGAGTAAAAGAGAGTGTGAGGGTTGCTAAGATGGGAGTAAGTGAATTAGGGTGTATGGTGGGGTAGTGGTAAAAGATTTTATTAGAAATTGAGTTACAAGTCCTATTCTAATTCTACAATTTATCCTTTGGTCCTTAAATAAACTCTTGAGCAATCTAATCAATTAAAACTACTCTTAAATAATTAGTCCCAAAATTTCTAAGTCCTTGGGTAAAATTACCATTTTATTCCTAGGTTCCAACTTAGCTTTAATTTACCAAATTAAAAGCTATAAACTCTATTTAACCCTTAGGGATTAAATCCCTTTTTCACTTAAGATTTCTAATTATTGGCTTAGGGAAATTGGGATGTTACATTCTGCGTGTTCTGCTTCTGTGTTATCTTTTTTTTTCCTATTCTCTGCTTCTTCACTTCAGTAATGGGTGTTGATTTTCTGGGTGTTCTCTTTGTTCCCGACAGAAAGGTTGAAAGCTTGTTCTTGTTGATATGGAAGTAAATTTGTTTTCTCCTGGTGCTTCATTTATGGAGGTAAATCAGGTAATTACATTCACCTAGCATAGTTTCTTGAATCTGATCCTTTTTTGAATATGATATTCTAATTATTTGGGTTTCTATTGTGAAGTTTGGAAATAGTCCAACAACCACACCTACAACTGAACAACCAGTGACACAAAGTGATGATTTGAACAAAGATGAAGGCCCTAATGGTCAAAAGAAAAGGAAAGCTGGAGAAGCACCCACAACAAATGATCCTGATGCTGGAGATTCTGGTAAAAGAAAACCTTGTAGACCTAGATCTTGGGCTTGGGAACATTTTACAAAAGATGATTCGATTTCTAGAGCTAAGTGCAACTAGTGTGGGGCAACATATGTTGCTGATTCACATAGGGATCAAGTGTTTTTTTTGCATCTGATATATGTTGGTTTTTTCTTTGCAGAAAACATAGGGATCAAGTATTTTTGAACACCTTTGCATCTGCTGCTTTCTTGGATATCCTTAAAGAGCTTGGAAGATCCTTAAAAGAAATTTTGTTTTGTTATTTTTTGTTTTGTTTTGTTATCTAGTTGCTGCCTGAATGTTTTGTATTTGCTATGGATGCAAGTTTGATTTGAAGCTAATGATTTGAAACTCAAAACACTTGAGTTATTTTGAAGCTATGTATGATCTTAAAGACTCAAACTGAGTTTTGTATTTGCTAATGGCAGTATGCAAGCTACTGATTATAGAATATCATATCTTTCACATTTATTTGTGATAATAAGTATAGAATAGAATGTAAAATACAAGGTCTACTGTTAATACTGTCAACTTTTTTGTTTTTAATACATTTTTGTTACCAATTGACTTCAAACACAAGAGGGGGGTGAATTGTGATAGCGGTGCTTATATAAAAAATTACAGAAAATAAATGACCGAATAATAAATAAAGAACAAAAATAAATAAAGTGCTTGAATGATAAAGAGACAGAGAGCAAAGAAGAGCACGCAAAGAATTTATACAAGTTCGCCACCAAACACCCATGTGGCCTACGCCCCGTCTCCCAAAGCAAAACCACTATGGGATTTTCACTAAAACACTAGCTTTTAAATCGAGTTCACTAGAAACCTTTACAACTCTAAACTGTAGCAATACGCTCAAGAGATATCACCTCTCTATGAACACCTTGGGATTCCTACCAAAAATAAATAATTTTCACAAATAAAATGAGATTTAAAAAGATACACTCAATAGTGCAGATATAACAAATTGAAGCTCAAATAATACAAATCAAATTTTGTAGAATAAAAAGACTCTCAAAAAATTGTGCTCAAATAAGTGTGAGTGATGAAAAATATTTGACAGAGTTTTTGGCACAAAAATTAAGCACTGCGTTGTTGTATTTTCGTGTTGTAAGAAAGAGCACAGCGTTGTTTATATTTATAGACCGACTGAGGAGCGTTTGCCCGTTGAGTTGATTTGTCCGTTGGAAGATTTGACCGTTGCACAGGGATCTGTCCGTTGGAATGAATATTAAAAGGATTTGTCGTTGCAGGAAGACAGCTAGGCAGACGACCTCGCCACACAGCTCGACAGACGACCTCGACACAGCTCGGCATACGACCTCTGAACAGCTCGGCAAAAGACCTCGGCACACGACCTCGGAACACAGCTCGGCATACGACCTCCTCATCAGCTCGGTTCTCATAGCTCGGCACGCGACCTCATCAGCTCGACACGGATCATCAGCTCGGCACGCGACAAGAGCTCATCACGCGACCTCGGTACGCGACCTCATAAGCTTGACACGCGACCTCCTCCTCAGTTCGACATACGACTTCCTCAGAGCTCAACATCCGACTTCCTCCTCAGCTCGACATCCGATTTACTCAGAGCTCGACATACGACTTCCTCAGATCTCGACATACGACTTAATCCTCAGCTCGACATCCGAGCTCCTCAGCTCGACATCCGACACGAGATATGCATGTCAAAATATTTTGTGCGTGTGTGATTTAATTTTAATTGAGAGCTTTTTATTACTACTTACAAATTGTCTTAATAAAGATAAATAAATACCCAGAACCCAAAGACTTGAGAAACAATCATTCTTGATACGCGTCTTGGTATTCTTTTCCACTTTTTGCACGGTTGACTATTTGCAAAGCTCCTTTGTCAATCATCAAAACCATCCTGTCAAGGCATGTATTCACAGACTCCCCTTTTTGATGATGACAAACATCTCATGGAGGAATTTAGTAAAATATAATCATGATATAGCAATGAGATATAAGCAAGGTTTTTCAATAAAGATATCGAGTTTAAGCACGTATTTTAGAAAAACTCCCCTCACAATAGGCAATACTTAAAGATCACTCCCTGAATCATGCATTCATGTAACTCTCCCCTTTGGCAACATCAAAAAGTGGGAAAGACAAATAAAGCAAGGCATATATTCAGATTAAACAAGCATATTTTGATAGTTACGTGATACCAAGCTTGGTGTGATGATGAGTGGTTGGACATGATTAGCTAGTTGCATAAGACAAATGCGCCACCCACTCATTATTCCAGACTTAAAGAAAATGGAAGGGGAAAAGACTTGACCGACTTACCACCTTCATCTTTGTCAAGATAGCATGATGTGCTCATGGGAGTTGAGATTTCTTTGGCGTTGCTCATTCCAAATCTTTTAAGCAACTCCTTGCAATATTTGGATTGATTTATAAAAATTCCTTCTTTTGTTTGTTTGATTTGAAGTCCAAGGAAGTAATTTAGCTCTCCCATCATTGACATTTCAAATTCACTTTGCATGATATCGTAAAATTCCTTACACAAGGATTCATTAGTAGCACCAAATATTATATCATCGACATAAATTTGAACAAGTAAAATGTCATGCTTTTTGTGTTTAATGAAAAGAGTGGTATCAACTTTTCCTCTTTCAAAACCTTTTTCAAGTAAATATTTGCCCCTCCTCTCGCACCACGCTCCGGGAGCTTGTTTTATACCATATAAAGCCTTTTTCAATTTGAAAACATGATTTGGAAATTCAAAATTTTCAAAACCGGGAGGTTGATCAACATATACTTCTTCTTGAATAAAGACATTAAGAAATGCACTTTTAACATCCATTTGAAAAAGTTTGAAATCCATGATGCATGCAAATGCGAGAAGCATGCGAATAGCTTCTAATCTAGCCACGGGTGCATAGGTTTCATCGAAATCTATGCCCTCTTGTTGGTTATAGCCTTTTGCAACAAGTCTAGCTTTATTTCTAACAATGATACCGTTTTCATCAAGCTTGTTGCGAAAGACCCATTTGGTCCCAATGACTAGGTGATCTTTAGGCCTAGGGACAAGTTCCCAAACATCATTTCTCTCAAATTGATTTAATTCCTCTTGCATAGCAAGGGTCCAATGCTCATCAAAGATGGCTTCATTGACGCCATTTGGTTCAATTTGAGAGACAAAGGCCATATGATGACATGCATGATTAAGAGAGTTTCAGTCGTTACCCTTTTGAGATATCACCTATTATGTTGTCAAGAGGATGGTTCTTTGAGACTCTCCATTCCTTTGGAAGATTTGAGTGAGAGAGTTCTTGAGAGGGTTGAGGCAAGGACTCTTGATCCTCCTTTTGAACTTTTGATCTCTCTTGTTCCTCTAAATAGGTATCTCCAAATACTTCAAGATCATCAACACTTTCTTCTATCAAGATTTGGGGTTAGATTCATCAAAAGAAACATGCACAGATTCTTCAACAGTCCAAGTTCTTTTATTAAAAATTCAAAAGCTTTACTAGAAGTGGAATATCCAAGAAATAAACCTTCATCGCCTTTAGCATCAAATTTACTAAGGTTATTCTTACCATTGTTTAGGACAAAACACTTGCATCCGAAACGTGAAGGTGGGAAATGTTGGGCTTCCTTCCTTTGTAGAGTTCATACGGTGTTTGCTTAAGGATCGGCCTTATAAGAACTCGATTCATCACATAGCAAGCGGTGCTCACTGGCGTCTGCCCAAAAGTACTTAGGAAGGTTAGTCTCATTGAGCATCGCCCTCGCTAGCTCTTCAAGAGACCGATTTTTCCTTTCAACCACTCCATTTTGTTGCGGTGTCCTTGGAGCGTAAAAGTTGTGATCAATGCCATTTTCAGGCAAAATGCTTCAAATGCTTCATTCTCAAATTCCCACCATGATCACTAATTGAAGCAATGTTAAGTCCCTTCTCATTTTGTATAACCTTTGCAAGTTTTCAAAAGCATTAAAAGCATCATTTTTGTGAGAAATAAATAAAGTCCATGTATAGCGAGAATAGTCATCCACAATAACAAGAGCATAGTAATTGCCACCAAAGCTTTTAGTTCTAGAAGGGCCAAATAAATCCATATGTAAAAGTTGTAAAGGCCCGTTTGTAGAAACAATATTTTTAGATTTGAAAGATGCCTTTACTTGTTTTCCTTTTTGACATGCATCACAAAGTTTATCTTTTTCAAAACGAAGCTTTGGTAAGCCAATTACTAAGTCTTTACGAACCAATTTATTGTTACCAATTGACTTCAAACACAAGAGGGGGGTGAATTGTGATAGCGGTGCTTATATAAAAAATTACAGAAAATAAATGACCGAATAATAAATAAAGAACAAAAATAAATAAAGTGCTTGAATGATAAAGAGACAGAGAGCAAAGAAGAGCACGCAAAGAATTTATACGAGTTCGCCACCAAACACCTCTGTGGCCTACGCCCCGTCTCCCAAAGCAAACCACTATGGGATTTTCACTAAAACACTAGCTTTTAAATCAGGTTCAATAGAAACCTTTACAACTCTAAACCAGAGCAATACGCTCAAGAGATATCACCTCTCTATGAACACCTTGGGATTCCTACCCAAAAATAAATGATTTTCACAAATAAAATGAGACGAAAAAGATACACTCAATAGTGCAGATATAACAAATTGAAGCTCAAATAATACAACTCAAATTTTGGAGAATAAAAAGACTCTCGTAAAATTGTGCTCAAATAAGTGTGAGTGATGAAAAATATTTGATGAGTTTTTGGCACAAAAATTAAGCAATCGCGTTGTTGTATTTTCGTGTTGTAAGAAAGAGCACGCCGTTGTTTATATTTATAGACCGAGTGAGGAGCGTTTGCCCGTTGAGTTGATTTGTCCGTTGGAAGATTTGACCGTTGCACAGGGATCTGTCCGTTGGAATGAATATTAAAAGGATTTGTCGTTGCAGGAAGACAGCTAGGCAGACGACCTCTGAAGACAGCTCGGCAGACGACCTCGCCACACAGCTCGACAGACGACCTCGACACAGCTCGGCATATGACCTCTGAACAGCTTGGCAAATGACCTCGGCACACGACCTCGGCACACAGCTCGACACGCGACTTCCTCCTCAGTTCGACATACGACTTCCTCAGAGCTCGACACGCGACTTAATCCTCAGGTCGACATCCGAGCTCCTCAGCTCGACATCCGACACGAGATATGCATGTCAAAATATTTTGTGCGTGTGTGATTTAATTTTAATTGAGAGCTTTTTATTACTACTTACAAATTGTCTTAATAAAGATAAATAAATACCCAGAACCCAAAGACTTGAGAAACAATCATTCTTGATACGCGTCTTGGTATTCTTTTCCACTTTTTGCACGGTTGACTATTTGCAAAACTCCCTTTTGTCAGTCATCAAAATCATCCTGTCAAGGCATGTATTCACAGACTCCCCCTTTTTGATGATGACAAACATCTCATGGAGGGAATTTAGTAAAATATAATCATGATATAGCAATGAGATATAAGCATGGTTTTTCAATAAAAGATATCAGAGTTTAAGCACAATATTTAGAAAAACTCCCCCTCACAATAGGCAATACTTAAAAGATCACTCCCCCTGAATCATGCATTCATGTAACTCTCCCCCTTTTGGCAACATCAAAAAGTGGGAAAGACAAATAAAGCAAGGCATATATTCAGGATTAAACAAGCATATTTTGATAGTTACGTGATACCAAGCTTGGTGTGTGACAGATGAGTGGTTGGACATGATTAGCTAGTTGCATAAGACAAATGCGCCACCCACTCATTATTCCGCATTTAAAGAAAATGGAAGGGGAAAAGACTGCATAAACTCAAGTTAGCACACTCAAACGCCAAGTTAGAATTTATTCAAAAAGAAAATGCAATCACAGCAATACTCAATGCATGATTGGTCTAAAATTCCTAACTCGGTTCTTATAAAAAGAAGCTTTCTTTAGGCAAAGGTTTAGTAAAAATATCTGCAAGTTGTTTAGATGTTTCCACAAACTCAATCACACAATCTCCTTTTTGAACATGATCTCTAATAAAATGGTGCCTAATTTCTATGTGTTTGGTCCGGAGTGATAAACCGGTTTTTCGTGAGGTTTATGGCACTAGTATTGTCGCACTTAATTGGAACAGCTTTCAGATTAATCCCATAATCATTCAACCGTTGTTTCATCCAAATAATTTGTGCACAACAACCGCCACGCAACGTATTCCGCTTCAAAGAAGGGACAAAGCCACACCGCTTGTTTCTTACTATGCCATGAAACCAAGGCATTCCCAAGTAAGTGACATGTCCCACTAGTGCTTTTTCGGTCCAATTTGCAACCCGCAAAATCAGAATCCGAGTACCCAATAAGTGTGCAGTCAGCACCTTTGGGGTACCATACACCCATGGTTTGTGTGCCAGTGAGATATCTCATGATGCGTTTTACCGCTAAGAGATGTGATTCCTTAGGATTTGCTTGAAAACGTGCACACATACAAACACTAGACATAATATCCGGACGACTAGCGTTGAGATAGAGAAGAGATCCTATCATACCTCTATACTTACTTACTTCAACCGACTTACCACCTTCATCTTTGTCAAGATAGCATGATGTGCTCATGGAGTTGAGATTTCTTTGGCGTTGCCCATTCCAACTCTTTTAACCACCTCCTTGCAATATTTGGATTGATTTATAAAAATTCCTTCTTTTGTTTGTTTGATTTGAAGACCAAGGAAGTAATTTAGCTCTCCCATCATTGACATTTCAAATTCACTTTGCATGATATCAGAAAATTCCTTACACAAGGATTCATTAGTAGCACCAAATATTATATCATCGACATAAATTTGAACAAGTAAAATGTCATGATTTTTGTGTTTAATGAAAAGAGTGGTATCAACTTTTCCTCTTTCAAAACCTTTTTCAAGTAAATATTTGCTCAACCTCTCGTACCAAGCTCTCGGAGCTTGTTTTAAACCATATAAAGCCTTTTTCAATTTGAAAACATGATTTGGAAATTCAAAATTTTCAAAACCGGGAGGTTGATCAACATATACTTCTTCTTGAATAAAACCATTTAGAAATGCACTCTTAACATCCATTTGAAAAAGTTTAAAATCCATGATGCATGCAAATGCGAAGCATGCGAATAGCTTCTAATCTAGCCACGGGTGCATAGGTTTCATCGAAATCTATGCCCTCTTGTTGATTAGCCTTTGCAACAAGTCTAGCTTTATTTCTAACAATGATACCGCTTTCATCAAGCTTCTTCCCACAGCCCCACTTGGTCCCAATGACTAGGTGATCTTTAGGCCTAGGGACAAGTTCCCAAACCTCCTTTCTCTCAAATTGATTTAATTCCTCTTGCATAGCAAAGGACCAATGCTCATCAAAGATGGCTTCATTGACGCTATTTGGTTCAATTTGAGAGACAAAGGCCATATGATGACATGCATGATTAAGAGAGTTTCAGTCGTTACCCTTTTTGAGATATCACCTATTATGTTGTCAAGAGGATGGTTCTTTGAGACTCTCCATTCCTTTGGAAGATTTGAGTGAGAGAGTTCTTGAGAGGGTTGAGGCAAGGACTCTTGATCCTCCTTTGAACTTTTGATCTCTCTTGTTCCTCTAAATAGGTATCTCCAAATACTTCGCAAGATCATCAACACTTTCTTCATCAAGATTTGGGGTTAGATTCATCAAAAGAAACATGCAGTATTCTTCAACACCCAAGTTCTTTTATTAAAAATTCAAAAGCTTTACTAGAAGTGGAATATCCAAGAAATAAACCTTCATCGCCTTTAGCATCAAATTTACCAAGGTTATTCTTACCATTGTTTAGGACAAAACACTTGCATCCAAACGTGAAGGTGGGAAATGTTGGGCTTCCTTCCTTTGTAGAGTTCATACGGTGTTTGTTTAAGGATCGGCCTTATAAGAACTCGATTCATCACATAGCAAGCGGTGCTCACTGCGTCTGCCCAAAAGTACTTAGGAAGGTTAGTCTCATTGAGCATCGTCTCGCTAGCTCTTCAAGAGACCGATTTTTCCTTTCAACCACTCCATTTTGTTGCGGTGTCCTTGGAGCGTAAAAGTTGTGATCAATGCCATTTTCTGTGCAAAATGCTTCAAATGCTTCATTCTCAAATTCCCACCATGATCACTTGAATGGAAGCAATGTTAAGTCCCTTCTCATTTTGTATAACCTTTGCAAGTTTTCGAAAAGCATTAAAAGCATCATTTTTGTGAGAAATAAATAAAGTCCATGTATAGCGAGAATAGTCGGCCACAATAACAAGAGCATAGTAATTGCCACCAAAGCTCATGGTTCTAGAAGGGCCAAATAAATCCATATGTAAAAGTTGTAAAGGCCGATTTGTTGAAACAATATTTTTAGATTTGAAAGAAGCCTTTACTTGTTTTCCCTTTTGACATGCATCGCAAAGTTTATCTTTTTCAAAACGAATCTTTGGCAAACCAATTACTAAGTCTTTACGAACCAATTTATTAAGATGATCCATGTGAATATGAGCCATTCTTCTATGCCATAGCCAAGATTCATTCTCTTTACTAAAAAGACAGCATGCATCATTTGAAGGTAGTTCATCTAAATTAACCATATAGATATTTCCAATTCTAGATCCAACAAAATGTGTACTTTTATTAAAAGAATTTACGACCATGCATTTTGAAGAATCAAATATAACATTATTGCCTTTGTCAGAAAGTTGACTAATACTTAGCAAGTTATGTTTCAAACCTTCCACATACAGGACATTCTCTATAATGGGATTAGGACTCTTACCAATAGTACCAATCCCAAGAATTTTACCTTTGTTGTTGTCACCATACCGGACATAACCACTATTCTTAGGTACCAATGAGGAGAACTTGCTTTTGTCTCCTGTCATGTGCTTTGAGCAATACAGCTATCAAGATACCAATTTAAGTCCTTGGCTTTCAAGCACACCTACAACAACAAATCATATTTTAACCTTTGGTACCCAAACCATCTTGGGTCCATATGAGTTAGTCTTGGGCAAGGTGCCCTTTGGAATCCACATATTTTTGCCAACTACATTTTTATTCTTTCTAATATTGCAAATAGAGGCAAGTGACCATTTCTACCACAAAGTGAAAGCATTTAATGAAAGGACTACTTGAGGGTTTGTTGTGATTGAAGAGTTTAAAAGATTTTCATGAATTTTTGGATGATAACCTAAACCAGCCTTTTCCAAAAGTACCTTTTGGTTTCCTAACATAATGTTTAGATTATCTCTTCCCATCGTAAATTTTGCAAGAGTGTTATTTAAATCCTTAACCTTATTTTTCAAAACACTACACTCATTGCATTTTAAAACTTCATCCTTTTTATTTTCACAAGATATGGGAGGAGAAGTTTCAATCACAGGAACTTGTTTTTCTTTAAGAATCACTATCTCTTTGTTTAAAATTTCAATTTTTGATTCAAGAGAAGAGATGGTTTTCTTAGAAGAAAGAACAATTTTTCCAAGTTTAATCGTTTCATTATTTAATTCTTCACAAGCAATAAGCAAATTTCATCATAAGTTAAAGGAGATTCGAGTTCAAGAGCATTTACCTCATCCTCCTCGTGTTTTGCCATGAGACATAAATTGGCCTCAGTAGTACCTTCATGGGTCAATAGAAGGGTGTCCCACATTTCTTTAGCAGTCTTGCAATTTGAGACCCTATAGAACTCATCGTAGCTTAAGCGAAGTGATGATGTTCTTAGCTTTCAAATTGTATTGGACCTTTTTCTTATCATCTTCTGTCCCAGTGATCTTGGTTTGTCTACCACCGCATCATTAATTGATTGAGTGGGGACAAATGGACCATTTTCCACAAAGATCCCAAATATCAAGATCAACACCCTCAAGAAAGATTTGCATTCTATCCTTCCAATAACCATACCCTCACCATTGAAAAATGGGGGTCTGTTCATGGAAGTTCCTCGTAATTGTTTGAAGTCATTCTCTTGAGACGGTTAAGTCCTTTATACAAGATTCTAGCTCGATGCCAATTGTTACCAATTGACTTCAAACACAAGAGGGTGAATTGTGATAGCGGTGCTTATATAAAAATTACGTAAAATAAATGACCGAATAATAAATAAAGAACAAAAATAAATAAAGTGCTTGAATGATAAAGAGACAGAGAGCAAAGAAGAGCACGCAGCAATTTATACGAGGTTCGCCACCAACCACCCCTGTGGCCTACGTCCCGTCCCCAAAGCAAACCACTATGGGATTTTCACTAAAACACTAGCTTTTAAATCAGGTTCAGCTAGAAACCTTTACAACTCTAAACCAGAGCAATACGTTCAAGAGATATCACCTCTCTATGAACAACTTGGAAATCCTACCCAAAAATAAATGATTTTCACAAATAAAATGAGATTTAAAAAGATACACTCAATAGTGCAGATATAACAAATTGAAGCTCAAATAATACAACTCAAATTTTGTAGAATAAAAAGACTCTCAGAAAATTGTGCTCAAATAAGTGTGAGTGATGAAAAATATTTGACAGAGTTTTTGGCACAAAAATTAAGCACTGCGTTGTTATATTTTCGTGTTGTTGAAAGAGCACAGCGTTGTTTATATTTATAGACCGACTGAGGAGCGTTTGCCCGTTGAGTTGATTTGTCCGTTGGAAGATTTGACCGTTGCACAGGGATCTGTCCGTTGGAATGAATATTAAAAGGATTTGTCGTTGCAGGAAGACAGCTAGGCAGACGACCTCTGAAGACAGCTCGGCAGACGACCTCGCCACACAGCTCGACAGACGACCTCGACACAGCTCGGCATATGACCTCTGAACAGCTCGGCAAATGACCTCGGCACACGACCTCGGAACACAGCTCGACACGCGACTTCCTCCTCAGTTCGACATACGACTTCCTCAGAGCTCGACACGCGACTTAATCCTCAGGTCGACATCCGAGCTCCTCAGCTCGACATCCGACACGAGATATGCATGTCAAAATATTTTGTGCGTGTGTGATTTAATTTTAATTGAGAGCTTTTTATTACTACTTACAAATTGTCTTAATAAAGATAAATAAATACCCAGAACCCAAAGACTTGAGAAACAATCATTCTTGATACGCGTCTTGGTATTCTTTTCCACTTTTTGCACGGTTGACTATTTGCAAAACTCCCTTTTGTCAGTCATCAAAATCATCCTGTCAAGGCATGTATTCACATTTATTAAGATGATCCATGTGAATATGAGCCATTCTTCTATGCCATAGCCAAGATTCATTCTCTTTACTAAAAAGACAGCATGCATCATTTGAAGGTAGTTCATCTAAATTAACCATATAGATATTTCCAATTCTAGATCCAACTAAAAATCAGATTTTTATTAAAAGAATTTACGACCATGCATTTTGAAGAATCAAATATAACATTATTGCCTTTGTCAGAAAGTTGACTAATACTTAGCAAGTTATGTTTCAAACCTTCCACATACAAGACATTCTCTATAATGGGATTAGGACTCTTACCAATAGTACCAATCCCAAGAATTTTACCTTTATTATTATCACCATAACAAACATAACCTTTATTTTTGGGTTCCAAAGAGGAGAACTTGCTTTTGTCTCCTGTCATGTGCTTTGAACAGTCGCTATCAAGATACCAATTTGAATCTTTGGCTTTCAAGCACACCGCAAAATAAAATCAGGTTTTAACTTTTGGTACCCAAACTAAGTTGGGTCCAGATGAGTTAGTTTTTGGCAAAGTACCCTTTGGAATCCATATCTTTTGCCAACCACATTCTTGTTCTTTCTAATATTGCAAATGGAGGCAAGTGTGACCATTTCTACCACAAAGTGAAAGCATTTAATGAAAGGACTACTTGAGGGTTTGTTGTGATTGACGAGTTTAAAAGATTTTTCATGAATTTTTGGATGATAACCTAAACCACTTTTCTAAATGTTCCTTTTTGGTTTCTTAAAATAATGTTTAAATTATCTCTTCCCATTGTAAATTTTGCAAGAGTGTTATTTAAATCCTCAACCTTATTTTTCAAAACACTACACTCATTGCATTTTAAAACTTCATCTTTTTATTTTCACAAGATATGGGAGGAGAAGTTTCAATCACAAGAACTTGTTTTTCTTTAAGAATCACTATCTCTTTGTTTAAAATTTCAATTTTTGATTCAAGAGAAGAGATGGTTTTCTTAGAAGAAAGAACAATTTTTCCAAGTTTAATCGTTTCATTATTTAATTCTTCACAAGCAATAAGCATTTCATCATAAGTTAAAGGAGATTCGAGTTCAAGAGCATTTACCTCATCCTCCTCGTGTTTTGCCATGAGACATAAGTTGGCCTCTGTAGTACCTTCATGGGTCAATAGAAGGGTGTCCCACATTTCTTTACTAGCCTTGCAATTTGAGACCCTATAGAACTCATCGTAGCTTAAAGCGTAAGTGATGATGTTCTTAGCTTTCAAATTGTATTGGACCTTTTCTTATCATCTTCGGCCCAAAGTGATCTTGGTTTGTCTACCACTGCATCATTAATTGATTGAGTGGGGACAAATGGACCATTTTCCACAAAGATCCCAAATATCAAGATCAACACCCTCAAGAAAGATTTGCATTCTATCCTTCCAATAACCATACCCTCACCATTGAAAAATGGGGTCTGCTCATGGAAGTTCCTCGTAATTGTTTGAAGTCATTCTCTTGAGACTGTTAAGTCCTTTATACAAGATTCTAGCTCGATGCCAATTGTTACCAATTGACTTCAAACACAAGAGGGGGTGAATTGTGATAGCGGTGCTTATATAAAAATTACAGAAAATAAATGACCGAATAATAAATAAAGAACAAAAATAAATAAAGTGCTTGAATGATAAAGAGACAGAGAGCAAAGAAGAGCACGCAGAATTTATACGAGGTTCGCCACCAAACACCCCGTGGCCTACGTCCCCGTCCCAAAGCAAACCACTATGGGATTTTCACTAAAACACTAGCTTTTAAATCAGGTTCAGCTAGAAACCTTTACAACTCTAAACCAGAGCAATACGTTCAAGAGATATCACCTCTCTATGAACACCTTGGGATTCCTACCCAAAAATAAATAATTTTCACAAATAAAATGAGACGAAAAAGATACACTCAATAGTGCAGATATAACAAATTGAAGCTCAAATAATACAAATCAAATTTTGTAGAATAAAAAGACTCTCAAAAAATTGTGCTCAAATAAGTGTGAGTGATGAAAAATATTTGACAGAGTTTTTGGCACAAAAATTAAGCACTGCGTTGTTGTATTTTCGTGTTGTAAGAAAGAGCACAGCGTTGTTTATATTTATAGACCGACTGAGGAGCGTTTGCCCGTTGAGTTGATTTGTCCGTTGGAAGATTTGACCGTTGCACAGGGATCTGTCCGTTGGAATGAATATTAAAAGGATTTGTCGTTGCAGGAAGACAGCTAGGCAGACGACCTCTGAAGACAGCTCGGCAGACGACCTCGCCACACAGCTCGACAGACGACCTCGACACAGCTCGGCATATGACCTCTGAACAGCTCGGCAAATGACCTCGGCACACGACCTCGACACACAGCTCTGTATACGACCTCCTCATCAGCTCGGTCCTCATAGCTCGGCACGCGACCTCATCAGCACGACACGCGACCTCGGTAATGACCTCATCAGCTCGACACGGATCATCAGCTCGGCACGCGACAAGAGCTCATCACGCGACCTCGGTACGCGACCTCATAAGCTTGACACGCGACCTCCTCCTCAGTTCGACATACTACTTCCTCAGAGCTCAACATCCGACTTCCTCCTCAGCTCGACATCCGATTTACTCAGAGCTCGACATACGACTTCCTCAGATCTCGACATACGACTTAATCCTCAGCTCGACATCTGAGCTCCTCAGCTCGACATCCGACACGAGATATGCAGGTCAAAATATTTTGTGCGTGTGTGATTTAATTTTAATTGAGAGCTTTTTATTACTACTTACAAATTGTCTTAATAAAGATAAATAAATACCCAGAACCCAAAGACTTGAGAAACAATCATTCTTGATACGCTGGCCTTGGTATTCTTTCCACTTTTCAGACGGCCTATTTGCAAAGCTCCCTTTTGTCAATCATCAAAACCATCCTGTCAAGGCATGTATTCACAATTTTCACAAAAGCCGAATCAACCGATTCAATCCAAACCGCATTTAATCGGATCGGATAGGTTCGGATTTTTTTTAAGAAGCCATCCAAACCAAACCAAACCAAACCGCATGGTGTTTTAGTTTTCGAATCGGATGACTTTTTACGTCAAAACCGAACCAAACCGCACCGCGAACACCCCTGGGTGCATTTGCGGAATAAAATTTAAGATTATAAGAGTATTAAATAAAATCAACAGATTTAAATGTATTTCCTTAGTCTTGATGATTTTAGTCTTTTGTTTCTTATATTCAAGACCGGACGAAATACTAAATACTCCCTCCGGAATGAAATATAAACAAAAATAACTAAACTCGCGCTAATTAATATTTTTTTGACTAGTGCTAATTAAGAATACTAGTTAACTTTATTTAATTTTCTTGATGTAATAAAAATTTATTGCATTTCTCAAAATGCTTTACATTCATTTAAGTTTTTTATGCAAACTTGTTCAGAATAAAAAAGTGTTATTGAAAAATATTAATTGAAAGGAATTTTGGAAATAATGTTGTAAAAAAAGGTGAAATTAATTAGTTTTTTATTTTGACAAAAAAATGTGAAATTAGTTAGAATTTACTTATATTTTAGACATCAAATATGATGTTTTTTTCTTTATATTTCTTTCCTAAATTCCTAGAGGGAGTACCATTTAATTTATTATGGCTAATAAATATAGCATTTAATGTTATAAACCATGTGAGTTATATAGTAGTATACACACACACATATAGACCATTAAATATTGATCAAAAAAAAAATATATAGACCATTAAATATTGTTCAATTAAATTGTTTGACAAAACTAACTAAAATATTACTTTAATCTCTCAAACGCTCAGCTTTTGTTAAAGGTCAATAAATTTTTGTGTTTGATTTGTTGTTTGTCTCCTACCCTAACTTCTTTTCCTCCACCGCGTGAAGATATATCCTTCTACGCTAGAGAGCTTTGAAATAAGCGCCTGGTAATACTACAAGCACACCACCAAGACCGTAAAAATTGATTATAAATATTTAAACCTCATTTCCCCGTAAAAATCCTCATTTATAAACAACCCATTTCACTTGCTCCTCATCCCTCTCTAATTAGAAAGATGGTGGTACTAAAGGTGTGTTTCTTGTTATTTTTACTTCTTGGGATCACTAATGCTGGCTCTAATATGGGTAATTTGCTCTCAAATCATGATGATCATTCCAAGGCTAATTCAAAACCAAAGCCATGTTGTGAAAATTGTCAATGCACAAGAACTCAACCCCCTCAATGTCATTGTTATGATTTCACAGAAGGTCGATGTCACTATGGTTGCAAACATTGTGCTTGTCCATTCTTCATACGTGATGTTCCCATATGTATTTGCCTTGACATCACCCAGTTCTGCCATAAACCTTGTGAGTCCATTGATATTATATCAAACAAGGTAGTTAATTAAATAAGTCCGATCGAAATGGACATCTTTATAGCCCTTTTAGGCTAACTTTGTCCATTATGTAAATTAAGGAAGGCTAAATGAACCTTGAATAAAATCTCTTGGCGTCTATTACAATCTGCTTTCAACAAATTTGGGTTATTTAATTTTGTTCTAACGCAATGTTTCGAAGAACATGAATGCTTTGGTGACTCCTCATCTCTATCTATCTATATATATAATTATTTTTACAGATTTTTAAAACTTATTCTAGTAACGAAATGTAATAGATTTGCTTCTTTTCAAACAAAAATAAAAAAAACTTATTCTAGTAAAACATCGCTTACAGAAATGATATTTATACAACCAAATGAGACAATTTTTGGGACAACTTTTTGACAATGATTAATGCGGTTCAAAATTGTGGTCAATGATGTGTTCAACTTTGTTAATGGGTACGCATGTAGTAAATGGGTAACTCATTAACCATTCACTAAACTGCATTAACAATTCACTGAACTTGGTTAATGCGACTAAGTGGGTGTTAATGAGTTATTCATTTACACATAAGTACATATTAACTAAGTTCAACATATCATTAACCATAATTTTGAACTGTATTATCTATTGTCGAAAAAGTTGTCCCAAATGTTGTCCCACTTGACTGTTCAAATATTTGTATCGCTAATATAAAATATAAACAATATTATATAATACACTGAAATAAACACACTTGAATACTTATATTGAATGCATACAGTGAATATCATATCATCTTTTGACCTGCCATATATATTAATTGCATGACTTAATTGAAAAAAAATTATATTTTAATATTTTACTTATTAACGTAAAAAATAAGTTCAACAATTCTATTAAATACATACTTTAATTATTTAGTATACATTATATCCAAAGAAGGGAAATAGTCATTTTTCTTTTTTACTTTTATTTTTCTATTTTGTTAGTGTATAAATATATGATTTTGGAACGAGAGTTCTTTTATATTAATTTTAAAAAATAATTTTGTATTATGCACCGATAGTGTAAAAGAATTTTAAACAGATGTTCAATCATATCTCATTATACAGATATTTATGTAGATATTTTAGAGAAAATTTATAACATGGTATCATGATGAGATATGTTTGGCCGTCTATGTAAAATTCTTTTAGTAATAAATAGTGCATAGTTATTAAACTCAAACTATTATACTACATCTGCCTCATTTTGTTTGACATATAAGGTTTTGCACATAAATTAAGAAATATAATTAATATTTTAGATTTCATAAAAATATTGTGTAGTTTCCTAATATAGCTTTTATCTTTTTATCATTTACGAGAATTGAAAAAGAAAAAACACGTTGATAAAAAAACATTAATAATGTTTAAGCGTATAAGAGGAAAAAAACATTTAATGCTTCATTGATATTGTAAAATGACAATCAAAATTGAACAAAGTTATTTTGTTAAAACGTCAAACAAAATGGGATGAAAAAAGTAGTTATATACGATTATTAAATATTTTAAATTTAAATTTTTTTAGGGAAATAAATACTATTTCTTATAATATTTAATATATCAAATTTCATAAATATGAATATCTAATAGTAATAAATATAGCATTTAATAAATATCATTTCATGTTAATAAAATATACTCCCTCTATCCAAAACTTTGAGTGTTTTAGTTTTTTTTATTTTTATCTCAAAACTTCAGTTGTTTTATAAATCTAAAGCATAATTAATCATTATTTTCTTATTATACCCTTAAATTAATCGCATACATTAATTATAGTTTACTTTTACTAGGTAGCTTTAATGGAGTGTTAGTAAATTCATAATAGATTTTGCATTGAAAAGTGATACAGTTAATAAGGTATTTTAGTCAAATTTTGTCTAAATTAATTATTTTTTAGTCTGTATGTCAAAACCTTAAACAACCAAAGTTTTGGGATAAAATGAGTAGCATTTAATGTTATAACTCAAACGAATTACAAAAGGAGTAAGTTTTGTGATACATGTTTCCGTTACAAAGTTATTAAACGGTGTAATAGTACCTAAGTATTACACTAGTATAATTTGATCCCTCCCCTTTATATATATATATATATATATATATATAAAGAAGTATATATGAGGATAAGAAGTAGTAATAACATTAAGTAATTTTGTTATATGAACATTAAGTATTATTTAACATAAAAACTATAAAAATATTTCATAACGTATATATTAATAAGTAAAAGCTAACTACTAAACTCAATCAAAAAAAAAGCTAACTATTAAACACGAAACTCTTATTAATTAAAATATAAAGTATTCACATTATTGAATCGGAATGCTAATCATTAAATATTACTTTATTAAGTATTTTAAAAACAAAGGGCCTTTTGAAAAATATAATATTAAATATCAAATATATAATTTTTATTTCTTATATTTATGATTAAAGATTAGCTCAAAAAATTACTTATCCATAGCATTAAGTTATTATTGTGTGAGAAAAGATATGTAAAAAAAAAAAAAAAACAAATGTCCATGTTTGTTATAAATTTTTAATTTTTATATACAAATTATATATATAATAATATAATTGTAAATAATTTAGAATAATGATTAAAATATGTTAATTCATTTATTTTAAATTTTATACATATTACTAAGAAAATAATGCATATATAATATAAGTATAAAGAATTAGAAACAGATACTTTGAGAAACAGATACTTTGAGGCATATAAAATAATTTATGAGTCATGTATGCATGCTATTATTTGATTAAAATTGACTAAAATTAATTATCAAAGTTAACAATTTTATTAATTCTAAATGTCTTATTTAATATTTAAATAAAAGTAAAATATATAACAATTTGAATTTGTATCAATAGTGAATATAACTTGACAATATTGTTAAGTACTATTAGTTGATAATAAGTTTATCGAAGTGGCAACAAACTTGGTTTCCCTTGAGCAATGTTTAGGTTCAAGTTTTTTCAACGAAAAAAATAGGTGCTAGAAGAGTTTTACCCTTAGATATGGATCTACCAGGTTCGACTCGGATTAGTCAGGATCAATTGACTTCTGAATACTACGGTCTAGACAAAAAATATAATAAATAGACTTCTACAGAAAAAACTCAAGTATGTTTAATTGTTTATTACTTAAATATTTTCAAAATTATATAAATAAAATTTATTTGATAAGAACCATTAATAACAACTTAACTATATATTATTTAAGATAAAAACCTGAAAAGTATTTGATGGCATTATATATTAATTAATAAAAATAAATACTAAATTTTAAAATGCTTATATAATTAGAATATTAAGTATTACAATTAATTAAACACAATACTGGTTATTAAATATCATTTTATTAGAAACTATTTTAAAAATAAATGGTTTGATAATTTACCAAACAATAAATATAAAATAGCCATTGAGCTAATATATGAAATGTTATAAAACAATAAATAATATTTATTCATAGTAAATATTATTTGTATATATTCTATATATATATTAGTAAACTTTAATTGATGATAAGAAACTTTAAACATATTTAATTATGCTTTATATTATTAATATATTAACTATTAAATATAAACTATGTATATGTAATTAAAATATTAAATAGTAAAATTATTACATGACATTATTAATTATAACTCAAGAAAAATTACATGAAAATAACTAAAGGAGAATATAAAATATTAAAGGTTAACTATCAAATACATTGTCGTGTTTGATATTGTGACGGGAAATGGCAAAAATAAGATAAATGTTGATTTTTAGGAGTCATCAGTAAATTTATTAAATGCAAAAAATTAGGTTATGTGGGGTAGTTAATTATGCATGGGGAATAGTGAAAATCTAATTTCTGTACACCCCTAAGAATGTATTTAGATGAGGAAATCTTAATAAATACTACCTTCGGTCTCATATATAAGAGACAAATGCACTTTTTAGGTTCATTGAATAACTGATGTATTTTATCTATATTATAGACCAAATACATCAGTTACTCAATGAACCTAAAAAGTGCATTTATCTCTTATATATGTCTTATATATGGGACCGGAGGTAGTATGTGATACAAAGTCAAGCAACATGACTTGATTTGACCTTTGTCATTAGTAATCATCATGACTTTTTCAAAATATCTTCTTAAAACACATCCCTTTATCTCATCCTCCTATTACCCAATACATGTTTTATCCAAGGTTAAAGGGACATAACCCAAATGGAAAATATCTCGCTTCCTTCTCCATTAAGGCACTTCGTTTCCAGTACCTTGAAACTGTATTATTTTACCTATCCATTTACATGTATTTTATGTTAGTAAATGTATTTTGACTGTAATCTAGTGAGAGAAGTTGAGAAAAGTGAAGTCATAATTAGAATTGTATAAATCATACGAAGTTATGATTCATATTTGAGTTTAAAACTCAAATGGAACTCGTGTCGTCGTTCTGACAAACTGGGTAAAATTTTGCTAGTTAGAAAACCCTAATTCCACCTCATAATGAAAATTGGTAAAATTTGGAGGTAGTGAGAAAGTGTATGAAGACACCAAATGACAGGGTTGGTAATGGATAATCTCCTTTAGAATAGGAGTCACTCCAGAAATTAAGAGAGAGACCAAGAGAATCAATACAGGGAGACTGAGTGATTACATGATAACTAATAGAATTGAAAAATCTAAGTTGCAGGTGGAACAAAATAACATAAAAGGAATCTGACACTCTGCATTCACTAGTGCACGAAACGAAAAAGAATTGGGTCTTTTACACCGTTTTTAGGTTTAACCGGTGTAAAAAGTGACGCGGTGGCAATTTTGAAATTATCGTGTAAATTTTTACACCGGTTACATCGGAGTTTTATATAACTGGTGTTAAAAGGGAACTTATTACACCGGTTATTTAAATAAAAATAACCGGTGTTAAAAGTCTTTCTCTTTGATTAAAACTACTTTCTCCCTCTCATTCTCAGATACGCAGGAAGCATTTCTCTGGGATAACCATACTCTTTCTCTCTTACCGCTGCACTATGTTCTCTCCGCCATTCGAGCCCTCTATCTCGCCGCTGCACTGTCATCGTTCTCATCCTCTCTCGTCGTCGTTCGAATCTCTACTTCACGTGGTTCTCGTCGTCGTTCTCCTTCTCGTGGCTCTCGCCGCCTTTCACCTTCGAAGCCCTGTCTCAGAGGCAAACCACAAGCGACCATACCCACTTGTTTCTTCTCCGTTCTTATAGTTTTTTCCTTTACCTTATAGCGTTTTCCCTTTTTGGTTTTAATCTGTTTGATAATCTATTCATGTTAGCTTCTAATCTAGCTTTGGTCCAATGCTGAGCATTAGCTAGCTTCACGGGTATTCATCATTGGCGAGCTATGTACTATGTTTAGTTTCTTTGTGCCACTCGTGTTATGCCACTGTTTCAGGTTAAAGTCCTTCCCTGCCACTTGTGTTACTGTTAAGTGTTATAGAAACATTTGGTACATGATTTTTGACATTTAACACATGACAAAGAATGCCAAGTAATATTGTCTGCAATGTGTATATAAGTTTACCTACAAAGACAATATGGATTGTTGTTTTGAAATTATGGTCAAATGTTTGAAATTTATAAGGTGTACTGGGTTTTTGATGAGTTTCTTGTGTACTAGTTCAAAGGATAAGAACCCTGTTCTAGCATCCATAGCTTATTTTGGGGTCATTGAAGATATTTGGAAGCTCGATTATTGTAAATTTAGAGTGCCTGTTTTTAAATGTAAATGGGTTAACAGTAACAGTGGTGTACAAACTGATGAATTAGGATTTACATTGGTGGACTTTGACAAGATGGGTTACACGGACGAGCCTTTCATCATGGCATTCCACACCAAACAAATATTTTATGTGAAGGATCCCTCTAGCAATAGGAGATCTGTAGTGCTCCAAAGAAGAAACATGCATGATCAGAGTTATGAAAATGAAGATGCATTTATAGATATTTATGACACTCCTTCTTTCTCAACACAAAGACCTTCTTTCATTGATGAAAATGAAGTGGACGGTGTATATGCCACTCGTGATGATAATCAAGAAGGGATATTAAAGGAGAAATGATCAAGTAAGTTTGTTATTTGTAACATTATAATATTTTTGTTAACACATGCATGTTTGTTATTTGTTCATTATTTATAGTCTGACTGACATATTATTTTTGTTTCAATACTGCAGGAATCATGGATGATTCTTCAGCCTACTCTCCTACGAAGTCTAGGACTAGATGCATATGTAGATATTTATAGCACTACCTTCTTTGTACATTGTTCATATATCGTTTACATACATACATACATACATACATACATACATACATACACACACACATATATATATATAGCTTAATTTTGTTTATGTGTATATTTGATTTGATATGTTTATGGATTACTTTAACTTTGTTTATGTGTATATTTGATTTGATATGTTTATGGATTACATTTGATAGCTTTTGATGGTTTGAATTTTCGACACATTTGGTGCCAATTCTGCTGCTGATTGTTGTCACATTTATTGCCTATTTATTGTCATTTTAGATTGCCTCTGGGTAGGAAATGATAAAAATAAACAGAAAAACGAAAAAAAGTGCACCTTTTACGCCGGTTATACAAGAAACTGGTGTAAAATATAGATATTTAACACCGGTTATTGACAACAACCGATGTAAAAGGTTAGTTTTTGACACTGGTTGTTTTTAATAACCGGTATAAAAGGTCCTTCAAAAAAAATAAAAAAAACAAACAGAAATTGAAATTTTACATCGGATATATAACCGGTGTAAAAACCCAAACATACTACACCGGGAGCATCTACACCAGTAACAAAACCGGTGTAAAATCCCCCTTCTGCACTAGTGATTGTTCACGTGTCTTAGCAAAAGGAAACGTTGCATTCCCTCAGTAATCCAATTTGGGCATTTCTTATTACATTTTGGTCTCTCCTGATCTGGCCCACTTGGTCCAAATACATTGTATTTTTAAAATTTGTTGTTTAAATAGAGTAATTAAATTTCTTCAATTTAAAATTATTTGTTTGGGTAAATTAATTAAATAAAGGTAACCTATATTTTTCAAATTTTTCGATCTTCACGTTTTTCTGAATATTAAAAAATTCCAAAAATATATTTTTTGAAATAATATGTTCTTTGGCAAAAAAAAATTAAAAAGAAAAATATTTTGGGAAAAAATTTTTTTGTATATTTTTCAATTTAGAAACTGGTCTATCATTATAAGTTAGAATAGGCACGTTCTATCGACGATTTATGCGACAATATGATAGCTCACGACGATGAGGTGGGCGACCATGTGTCACCTAATGATGAAACATTGATACGATGTTAAACGAAGGATGGCTAGACGTTTTTGTGTTGTTTATGCATTCATGCATCATTAGAGGTTATCCTGTTGGGGGAAAATCAAATGTTAAGATGTGACGGTGGAGGTCATCATGAGACCTTAAGGGATGCGAGTCTAGTATGGGTTGTTACCACTATCGGCATGAGCTAGCTACTCGTTACTGGGAGCGATCTATTCTACCAAGTCGGACTACCCTGAATAGCCACAATACGTTATTAGGAGTGGTGGGATTATTTGGAAGGAGGATCATGTTAATCGGTGATCTGCCTATCTTAAAATCGAATATGGAGCTCTCGTTCGACTTTCCAAATTTGATTTCTTATCACAATCAGTATACTTATGGGCAAAATTGTGGCCTTGGTCGTGGTCGTGGTGGAAATTCCAAGAACACGTTTTCTAACCAGAAGTGGAAAAATAGTGAAAAGGAAAAAGGTGGACAAAATAACAAACATGATGAAAATATTTGTTAACGTTGTATGGGCAAAGGTCATTGGTCACGTACCTGTCGTACACCAAAGCATCTCGTTGACCTTTACCAAGAATCACTTAAAAATAAAGAGAAAAAGATGGAGACACATTTTGTTTATAAAGATGGTGATTCTGATTATAGTCGTATGGATGTTATTCACTTAAATGTTGCTGATTTCTTTGCTAATCCAAATGGAAAAATAGGTCTCCTTATTGGAGATGGAGTGTCAAGAAATAATTTTCTTATATTTTGATGTTACTAAACTTTATGTTTAGTGTATTTTAAATTCCTTATGTTTTGATGTTATTGAACTTTATGTTTATTGTGTTTTTTAAAGCAATAAATAATTTATTTATAGGATTGTTATATTTTCAAATTTATTCTTATACTTCTTGCTTTTTTATTTTTATTTCTGGAAGAATGAGTGTTGACACTATCATCAATAATGAAGATATGTGTCTCGCTGATAGTGCAACGATCCACACAATTCTCAAGGGTAAAAAATATTTCTCTTATTTAGTAATGTAAGAAACCAATGTCAGTACTATATCAGGTACTACAAATATAATTGAAGGCCTCAGAAGAGCTAATGTATTGTTACTTAGAGGAACAAAATTACACATACTAGCAGTTTACAAATCACAATAGGATTATTATTTCACATGACCGGTTGGGCCATCTCGGGTCAATTATGATGCAAAAAATAATTTAAAATTCATGTGGACATCGATTGAATAGCTAGGAGATTCTTCAATGCAATAATTTATCATGTACAACTTGTCAAAAAAATGTACAGCTTGTTCCCAAGAGAAGTTAATAATTCGACCATCACCACAAAAAATTGGGAGTGAATCTCTCACATATTTAGAACATATAAAAGGTGATATTTGTGGGCCAATAC
This sequence comes from Calophaca sinica, assembly GCA_037113605.1. Classification (NCBI taxonomy): domain Eukaryota; kingdom Viridiplantae; phylum Streptophyta; class Magnoliopsida; order Fabales; family Fabaceae; genus Calophaca; species Calophaca sinica. The sequence goes on along the minus strand of CM073737.1, from coordinate 71,503,428 downwards.
ACCCACCATGTGGACCATTTAAATATTTTACGGTTTTAGTTGATGCATCAATTAGATGGTCACATGTGTGTTTGTTGTCAACTCACAATTAGACGTTTACGAGATTATTTGCTCAACTAATTAGATTAAGTGCTCATTTCCCGATTATCCAATTAAGAAAATATGTCTTGATAATGATATTGAGTTTACATCTTAGGCATTTAATAGGCATTGTATGTCTATTGTAATTGATATTAAACATCATGTAGCTTATGATCATACTCAAAATGGACTTACAGAATCATTCATTAAGCGTCTAAAGCTAATTGCAAGATTAATACTTATGAGATCAAAACTTCCAATTTCTACTCGGCGACATGCAACCTTGCATGTTGCGACATTTATTTGCACCAGACCAATAAGTTATCACACATCCTCCCCTTTACAATTAGTTTTTTGGTCAAGAACCTAATATATCCCATCTAAGAATTTTTGGATGTGTAGTGTATGTTCTAATTGCTCCACCATAATGCACAAAGATGGGTCCTCAAAGAAGGTTGGGAATATATGTTGGATATGAATCCTCATCTATAATAAAGTATCTTGAACCAACAATGGAAGATTTATTTACAACTCAATTGGTTGATTGTCATTTTGATGAATCTGTTTTCCCAATATTAGGGGGAGAGAATAAGCAGTCGAAAAAAGAGATTAGTTGGAATGAATTATCGTTATCTCATCTTGATCCTCACATAAAATAATGTAAACTGGAAGTTCAAGAGATAATTCATTTGCAAAGGTTAGCAAACTAATTACCAAATGCGTTCATTGATCCAAAAAGAGTGACTAAATCATATATACCAGCTGCTAATGCTCCAATCAAAATTGACGACCCTGTTGGACAATCTAACATTGCAAATGAGTCTCAATCACGCATGAAGCGTGGCAGACCTATATCAATTCCAAAAATAAAAATCCTCGAACAAGAAAGGAGCTAATAAGCAAGATGCCTCAAGTGAAGATGTGGAAACTCCAAAAGAGTCCTCAGACATAAGTAATTTTTAAGCTCCAGAAGAGACTGATCAGGTACCTAAAATTTTTGAAAACGAAAATATTTCAATAAATTATGTCATGAATTGAATACAATGGAGCCGAAATAAAGTCCACGTTGATGATATTTTTGCATATAATTTAGCGCTAAATGTGACAAATGATAACGAGGATTACGAACCAAAGTCTATAAAGAATTGTAGGCAAAGCAATGATTGACCAAAATGGAAAGACACAATTGAAACAAAACTAAACTCGCTTTGCAAGCAAAACATTTTTGGACCTATAGTCCAAACACCTGATGGTGTGAAGCCAGTTGGATACAAATGGATATTTGTGCGAAAACGAAATGAAAATGGTGAAATTGTGAGATACAAATCTCGACTTGTTGCTCAAGGGTTTTTGCAAAGACCTAACATTGATTTTGAAGAGATATATTCACATGTTGTGGATGCAAGTACTTTTCGATATTTAATCAGCATAGTAGCACAAGAAGGGCTCAATTTACATATGATGGATGTTGTTACAGCTTATTTGTATTTTTTTTTGAAAGGAAAAGGAGCATCGTTAAAACCTTCTGATGCAAAACCCTCCTTAGGGAAAAAACATCTAGAAGGAAAAAGAGTACTCTCCCCTAAATTTTATTAATAAAAAAGGAAATAAGTTAAACAAATAAACATGGGGGGACTAGGCCAAAACCCATGAACAAAAACAATATTGAAACCAATAGGAAGGAAAACCAAACCTATAATAAAGAAACTAGATCTAAGAAAAGTAATAATGGCATGCAAAAACATCACTATAATGACTTTCATCTCAACTATGTTGACACCAAAGATATTATCAATTATTTTCAGCACATCAAAATCAGAAATCAAAGAGAAAACAAAGAGAAACCAACAAGTGTGGAAATACACCAACCCCATGGAAAAATCAACTAAACTTATAACTAGGCAGACCTAGCCTATTCCTGAAAAAATCCTCAGCAATGAAGCTGGGGATTAGGTCCCACCAAACAAAACCACTGATACTAGTTCGATGTCCAACAAGCTTATCAGCGCAAACATTACCCTCTCTATAAATGTGAGTGCAAATGAAGGTCATCTGTCTAGTCAAATAGAGACAATTATTCCATCTATTTATGAGCTTCCAAGGAACTACCTTGCAATTCTTGACAACAGAAACCACTAACTGAGAATTACACTCCAGCTACAAAAACTTCCAACCTTTATCAAAAGCAATTTCTATAGCCGACATAGCCCCAATTAGTTCAGCATGAAGCGCATAACAGATGCCAATGTGAGCAGAAAAACAACTAAGGACAACAACACTTTTGTGTCTAAAAATACCACCACAAGCGACTGGGTCAGGACAACCTTTAGCAGCCCCATCAGTATTGCACTTAACCATATAAGAAGCTGGAGGAATCCAAGTAACCTCTTTGATATTCGGAGAACTTCGGTAATTATCAGTAACATTGAAAGCCTATATCATCATAAAATCAGCAATAGAGGAGGAGATTAAAGAGTTAGAAGCATTACCCGCTAAAGTCACATTGGAAAGAATTAAGTTAATAACCGAGTGTAAAGGGACAACTTTATTATCAAATCTAGCCTTATTCCTGCAGTGCCAAATAGCCCAACAAGCATTAACAATAACAACAAAGACAATATCACACAACTGAGGGCTCCAACCATGAGAAGGCAAGGCTAAAATGTTCTGAAAAGAGGACCTATCTATAGAAATGTTCAGAATACCTCCAAGCCAATTCCAAATATATTTAGCAAAAGAGCAGTCAAGGAAAAGGTGATGAGAAGACTCTGAAGCACTACCACAAAGACTACAAACAGAAACAACAGTGCAACCTCTATTCCAAAGTTGATCATCCGTTGGCATCTTATTATGAAGAATCCTCCAAAGAACAAAGGATTTAGAAGGCGGAATAAAATTTTTCCAAACTATTTTGGTCCAAGGAACCACCTGACCCACAGGGTTATGGAAGAGGAAAGAATCTTTAAAAGTCAAGTCCCCTGAAACAGAATTATTCCACATCAACTGATCATCCACCAGAATAGTAGGTATAACTACTTCCTGGATTTCAGAGTGAAGCTGAGGGAAATGAATGATAAGATCAGCAGGGATGGACCATCTACCATTAACAATAAAATCGCTCAGAGTAACTTTAAAATCCATGTGCAAATTAGAAGGTATACCAATAATATCCACAATTGGCCTAGAAAGCCACGTATCAGTCCAGAAATTAATATTGACACCATTACCAAGCTTCCAAGTAGAGTGCTCCAAAACCACAGAAATGCAAGATTTAATGTCAAGCCAAATAGAAGAGGAGACATGATAATTCACAGGATTATTATTTCTATAAACTCTTGCTTTTATTAAAAGTGCCCATTGTAACTCAGAAGAAATGAAATTCCACCTAAGCTTTAACATTCCAGCATTATTGATATCTTTGATAGATCTTAATCTCAATCCTACAGCTTATTTGTATGGCTCACTTGATACTGACATTTATATGAAACTCCCAAAAGGATTTAATTTGCCCAAGACATACAATTCAGGCTCTCGAGAAGATTATTCAATCAAATTGAATAAGTCTATCCAATGACTAAAACAATCTGGATGCATGTGGTATAATCGTCTCAGTGAATATTTGCTAAACGAATGATATAAAAATGACCCCATTTGGCTTATGAAAATATCTGGAAATGAATTTGCTATAATTGTTGTTTATGTTGATGACTTAAATATTATTCGAACTCCTAAAGAGCTTCCAAAAGCTTTGGATTGCTTAAAGAAAGAGTTTGAGATGAAGAATTTGTGAAAAATAAAGTTTTATTTAGGATTACAAATTGAATATTTAAAGAATGAAATTCTATAGCATCAAGAAGCTTATATAGCAAATGTGATAAAATGATTTTATATGGACAAATCATATGCATTGTGCACTCCAATGGTTGTAAGGTCACTAAATGTGAACAAAAATCCTTTTAGATCTCGAGAAAATGATGAAAAACTACTTGGTTCTGAAGTACCATATTAGTGCAATGTGGGCACTAATGTATTGTGCTAGTTATACATGTCCTGATATATCGTTTGGTGTCAATCTATTAACAAGATATAGTTCTTCACCTATACGAAAATATTGGAATGGAGTTAAACATATAATTTGTTACCTTAGAGGTACAATGGATATGAGTTTATTTTATGCAAATGTATCCAAGTCAGACTTAATTGATTATCTAGATGCATGTTATTTCTCTGGCCCTCATAATGGTAGATCATAAATAGGCTATTTTTTTTACACGTGGTGGTACATCCATCTCATGGAGGTCTGTGAAACAAACCAAGCCACATCATCTAATCATGCAGAAAATTTAGCACTACATGAGGCAAGTCAAGAATGCAATTAGTTGAAGTCTGTGATTCAACACATACAAGAGACTTGTGATTTGTCTTCCAGAAAAATGATCGCAACGATCCTACATGAGGATAATGCTACATGCATTGTTCATTTGAAAGAATGGTATATTAAAGAAGATAGAACATAACATATTTCATTAAAATTATTTTTCACTCATGATCTTCAAAAAAGTGGTGATACAAGGATTCAACAAATCCGCTCATGTGATAATTTAACAGATCTTTTTAAAAAGTGACTGTGAAGAAAAACCTTTGAGCAACTAGTACAAAGGATTTGACTTCGTCATCTCAGAGATGATTGTCTACATGAGGGGGAGATATAAATATGTTCTGCACTCTTTTTTATTCACCATGGTTTTGTCCCATTAGATTTTCGTGATAAGGTTTTTAACGGGCCAGTTCTCACACAAAGAATATTATACTCTTTTTTCTTCACTGGGATTTTCCCATCGGGTTTTTTCCTAGTAATGTTTTAATGGGACATATCTTTAATGAACATCCAAGGGGAAGTATTATGAATTTTTTTTTTTGAGGGGGAGTATTATGAATATTTGGTGGATGTCTTTTTCATATTCCATATGATGATCCTATATATAACTCTCATGAGTAAAATGCTATTACTCATTGTTATTGCTCTTAATTTTATATGTTAATGATACATTACGTGAGACCCTTAATAGACTTGTAAATTACAAGATCCTATAAATAGGACTCATGTAGCATTATAAAAGATGCATCTTGAATAGTATAATAGAAGGACTTACTTCTTCTCTCTTCTACATTTCTCTTTTATCTATACTAGAGTAATTGACTTGACGTTTGTAGAGATCCTCTCCATTTCTCAAAAGTAATTGAAATCTCCATTACTATAGTTTTGGATGTATAAATGCATATATTTTTAAAATAATGACATTAATTATGCATTTATGTGTAATTATACACCCAAAACTATAGTAATGAAAATCTACATTTCTGAAAGGATCTCTACTCGTTAATAGAACATGGATACTTAATGTGAAAAATAAATTATTATATTGAACATGGTTTATTAATTGTAGATATAAACAATTATAATAAAAGAAGTTAAATATAATTATATAGAGTAATAGTAAACAAAATTTTTTCGTGTAATATGTTGTATTGAATGCAATTTCTCTATGTGTATTCTTGTAAAATGTCCATCCCCATGTCTTATGAATGTAATTTCTCTATGTGTTCTTTCATGTAAAATATTCAATATTCTTGTAATAATTTTTTATCGTATAATTAAAGTATCAATAGATTTGTATGGAGATAATAATATATTATCATGTAAAATATTAATCTGTGTGTGATATATTTTTACTTTTAGGTTGTCATGTTTTATTTATATTTACTTCTATAATTTAGACGTTATTGGGCCTTCCCAGGAATTAAGATTGAAAACTAAAATAATTTAAAATAATAGTCATATTCAATAATTTATATTACACAAAATATTAATAACACCATAACGCGTTAATTCTGTTAAAAGAAATATGACAAAAAATTGGCAACGAAATAAAGGGTGTATGTATGCCCTTTTATGAAATAAAGTCTTACCCCTTGCATAATATTTTTTTGATTTTTCAAAATATGTGTGTGTATGCGGGTGCGCTTGTTTATAATTGAATATAAATTAACAATGCAGAGAATAGCAATGAGATATTAATTCATCTATGTGTTACACATTCATTTAAATATAACATCTATATGTGGTATATTGTTTTTTTTGACAAAATCTCTATGTGGTATATTGTTAATCTTAGTTTATCATATTTTTATTTATAATAATGAATCAAAAAGTATCAAAATTATAATAAATATAATTTTTCATAGCAATTCATCGGTTAAGGTGTTTTTTTTTACATGTTCATCCAAGTTTATCAAGTATAATTTACCCCTAAATGTAAATTCCTTCTATTGCTTTCACGTAGAATATTTATTTTTGTGTGTTATGTTTTATCGATCAATTTATATATAGATATTAATTTGTAAAAGAAATTTGAAATTTGTAAAAGAAAATAATAAAAAAGAAAAGAGCAATAATTTCACTAAATTTGTCAACTTTTAAAAATATAATTTTTTAGATAAATGAAAAACAAATATTTGAATTTTATTTCATTTTTAATCATGTTATCAGATCTGAAATTATTAAGTAACCATGTGCCCTCTCAACTTAAGTTTCTAGTTAAAGATGATTTTAGAGCGGCTTGCATGCTCTTTTTAGTTAGTTGAGTTTGCTTTTATTTCCTTTCTTTTTCCCTTGAATCAAAAAAAGAAAAGTATATATAGGAAAAAATTTCAAATTCACTTAATTAAAAGAAATGTTTCAATAAATTAATGACATGAAAAGATAATAGATAAGAAACAACATATTTGGATTGATTCAGACTGCAAATATATTAGTATGGTAATTAATGAGATGGAAATTGTCTGACTTAAAAATTGATGATATTTTTTATTTGAATTTATGGAAGGTTCTGTTCAAAACTATCGAATCTCTCTCAATACTCGGCTATTGTGTCATTAATGCTTTTTTCATAAACGATTAGTGTGGTGCTGACACGTGTCAATGTGTTTTTCTAGTGATTTTCAATTGTATAATAAGGGATTCTCTTGTATTTTTTCTTGTTTTTGTTTCGCTTCGTTTTATAACAATTTCATGCATTATTTATAATTTTATGTATTTATTTGTTTATTTTTGGGTTTGGCTAACACTAAACTCAAGTATACCTTCTCGTTGGCTTGCTGCTTATTGATGAGCGTTGAAGATCCGAATCAAATGTCAAAATAAGCGAAATAGTTTTTTTTTTTTTTAGAATAAGCGAAACATTTTGAAAATAGGTGATGTTCTTATTGACTTTGACTTGAATAATGATAAAAAAAAGTGTCTTTTCGAAAAAAAATGTGGGTTGGTTCGAACAAACTCATGACCTGTGTAGAGCCGGGTATTGGCACTATTTTGAGAGGGAATGTTATTATTACCACCCCACACTCATTACTCACATCCCACAAAAAGTTTAGACTGGCAAAAATATCCTTTATACATTCCGCAAACTTGAAATTTACGGTATGTAATTTTTTAATAAAATATATACCGTAATCTTTCTAGTTTCTGAAATGTATGTTAAAAAAATTTACTGTACATATTTTTTTAAATAAATACCGGAAACTAGGAAGTTTACGGAATGTATTTAAAAAAAAAATACATTGTCCCACTATCGCAGCTCAGTTGGTAGAGCTTGCAGGGACATTTGCGTGAGGTGGGGTTCGATCCCTAATGCCTCCACTTTTCCATCCCTTGTGTGTGTGTGTGTGTGTTATAGCCACTAGGCCCGTCTGTACCAAAAAAAAAAAATACATTCAGTAAACTTCAAGTTTATGGAATGTATTTAAAAAAAGTGTGTGTGGCAAACAAAATGTTAACCGTGGCTAATCGTGTTTGCCACGATTTTGACGGCTTTTTTTTGTGACTGAAATAGGATCATTGTATTTCTAACTCAATAACGTCACCAATACAAATAGGTACTGTCTCAAAATCATGGGGACTAGCCCAGGATGTAGCCACCCTAGCAAGCTTGTGAGCCGCTACATTTGTTTGTTTCCTAATAAACTCTACCTTAAAGTTTTGATGTAAATTTAAAATATCCTTACAATGTTTGATCAAACAACCAAACTCAGACAAGTCTACCTTGTTTGACAAAACATTGTTAACAACTAGCTGAGAGTCCAACTGGAAAATAACGTGTGATAACTCTAACTCCAGAGCCCATTGCAAGGCTTTCAACAAACCCAAAGCTTCCCCTTCACTAACTTCCAGTCTCTGTGGCTGCCAGTCGGTCCTCGCAAGAAGAAAATCTCCCGCTTCTCCTCTTAAACACATGCCAACACCGGTCACATTCTCACCATTTGGGAAAGCAACATCAACGTTGCAAGCCAGAAAATTAGCGGGCGGTTTGAGCCAACCCACACCCATGGTGTTAGAGGGAGATGCCTGAGCTGATTGAAGACTATGCTGCGCCAACTTCCAATCCTCCCAAGTGATTCGAGCTCGAGTTATTACTGTCAAGACAGATTCCTCTGTTGCCTCCCATAGTAAGGTGTTCCTGTCAGGACAGATTCCTCTGTTGACGGCTAATCGCTCATTTTTTTTATAAAAATAATCGCCCAAGATTACAATATGATTTATAAGAGTATTTTTGTCTAAAATGAAATATGCGGGGGGGGGGGGGAGAGTAATGAGCGTTAAGTGGTAATAATAACACTATTTTGAGAGGGGCTTTTCTAAGGGCACCCCCATTTTTGCTTGGGGCACCCCAAAATATTGTTTTGACTAAAATACCCCCATGTAAAAATATCAAAATTATTATTTTTTCATTCGTCTCACTCGCAAATATGCTATTTACGAGTGTGTAATTGTTTTGCACGCTCACAAATATCATACGTGCGAGTACTTTTTTTAACTCACAAATATGATATTTGTGAGTGTGCAATTTTTTTAAAATTGCACACTCGCAAATATCATATTTACGAGTGAAGGAAATGCGCAAAATTTAACAGTTGAGTTTTTTTTTTGTTTAAAGGTAAAGAAGAAAATGAGCCTCGTTAAAATCTTCTAATGCAAAACCCTCCTTAGGAAAAAAATATCTAGAAGGAAAAAGAGTACTCTTGCCTTAATTTATTAAAAAAATGAAAAAAAAGAACAAACATGGGGGACTAGGCCAAAACCCATGTCAAACAAACAATATAAAAGTAAAGGTAAATATAAAAGTACAACAAAAAACAATAACAACATGTTTTATTAGTCAATAGTCATTTAAGTTTATTGGATTGTGTTCATCATGATGTGAAAGATTAGGCGTGGAAATATTGAACTCCATTGTTGCAATCAACCAATATATCGTGTTGGCCATGAATAAGCCTCCGGACGACAAAAAGTACGCTAATGTGATTCTATGATAGGTAGTGGACAACCATCCTTCAAAAATACCTGAAATAACGCAAATACAATTAAATTAACGACTAACCTAAACAAAAACAATGAAAAAGATAACAATATTAGATGAATTACTTGTACCCAGTGATTACCGTTGACAAAGGCAATGCAAATGAGTTGATGGTTTGGAGTTGGTGCACCTCTAAGGGAAAAAATGGCCAACACGTCATACTGGCAGATGATAAAGAGACTAGGATCAACTTATATTTGGTTGCTATCACATGACCCATCTCTGATAGTGTCATCCACTTGTTTCTTCCCCATACACCTTGCACGTCCCATAAAGAAGACTTCAGTTCTTCCAATTGTTCACAAAAAAAGAGGGCCAAGTGCATCACTTGGTTAGTCCATGTCGCAAATTTTTTTTCCTTATGTGGATCCAACCAAGTCTTTTGCACATAATCAACGAATATAGGCCATTCTGCACATGCTTCATGAAAACTCATCAGACATTGCTCATACTTAACCTCGTCAGCAGAATAAACAATACCGTTCCATGCATCCTTGACTACCTCCAGTTTTTTGCTATCAGATACCAATTTTTTGCATTTTTCATAGACATTTTTTTCCTTTATGAAATTGGCACAAAAGATTGCGAGTTGTTGGGAACACAACTGCAACTGCATTCATCAAAGCAAGATCTCTGTCTGTCACAATAACTTGGGGAATTGATTCGTCTAGCACAAACAATTCTCTTAACTTCTCTAGTGCCCAGATATAGTTTTCATCCCCTTCAGAATCCATATAGGCAAATCCCACAGTAAATGTCAGCTCTGTTGAAGTAACACCAACAATTTCAAGCAGTGGCAACATGTATTTATTGGTTTTGTAGGTACTGTCAAGGATGAGGACAATGTTAAATCCATTCAACAAATGGACAGAATTTGCGTGTGCCCAAAATATACCTTTAACAACGTCCAAACCGTCATGTCTTCTATACCAAGAAACATACCAATCTCGATGTATTAAGTTCAACAAATGTTGCATTTTTGTTCTAGGGCCTCTCTGAGATGATCGGTACTTATGACACTCGTTGTAAATGTGTTTAATTGTAGACAGGTTTTCCTTATCGCGGCCTTTAACTGTCAATAGAACATTTATTGGCTTTACATTGTTCCTGGTCATTTCATGAACAAGTTTCTTCTCCTCTTCGCTTAAACAACCAACATAAGAATGACCCAACAATGTTTCAGCCAACCGATGGTTGTGTAATCCACATTTTACTTTCAGCATCCATCCTTCAATCGTTCCTTCAGTCGTCGATAAAGATATTCCTTTAATTTTGAATGAACACTCATATTTTCGAGTACCAGTTGATTTAGAAGATACATGCTTTTTAGGCTTATACTTCCCACTCGTACGTCTTCCTTTTTGCCCTGTCTCTGACCTCGCAATGACAACAACAAATCCATTTTGCTTCCCAACCTCTCGAGTCCAACACAATAAATCATCTCGTGTAGGAAATATCTCCATAGTAGTGAATGCTCTTGTACAATCCACCTCTGTTGTTTGGTCAACTTCATCAGAATCAAACATATTGCTGTCTTTCATCTCTAATAACACTAGAATTAAACAAACAAAATAAAATAAATACCTAATAAAAGATGCAAAACGTGAAAAAAAATAAAGAAAATAACACTCGCAAATACCTAATTTGCGAGTGGCATTTTTTTAACACTCACAAATTAGGTATTTGCGATGGTACAAATTTTTGTACCCTCGCAAATACCTAATTTGTAAAAATTTACCTTATTTCATAAATACCTAATTTGCGAGCATCACAAAAATTGTGGGAAAAATTGTGAGTAGTTGTAAAAAAACTTGAGCTTTATAGGAATATTTTCGGAATGAGGGGTGCCCCAAGCAAAAATGGGGTGCCATTAGAAAAACCCTTTTGAGAGCTCAAATTAAAACAACTTAACCCGATAAAGCTCACAGGCTAGTTCAGACCGGCCCGGGCCGAATAGCTCATTTTACCACCTCTTGTCATGTCCTCGTATACACACTTGCATGAGACCACGTGGCGGTACCAGAATCCATCAGAAGTTCCAGTCCATTTTTGCGCCATCATCAAACGGTGATGTGATGCCAACATACACTTGCGCCACGTCACATATATATTATATGCCGGGCAATATTTTCAATTTCCATTTTCTTTTTTTCTTTTTTTTGGTTCCATTCGTGTTGTGTGGGGTCGTTCTGTTTTGTTTTGTTTTTTGTCTTGCACCTTTGCTCCATTCGGCTTGCGACAGAGCCAACGCTGCGTCCTTTCCAGTTTCCAATCTGCTGAGGCGCAGACACACACTACTCCCCAGCCACCTCATCACTCAGCAATCCAACACCTACCCCAACCGAAACCCTCTTCTTCTAGAACCTTCGTTATCATTTTTCCCAACCGCTCTTGCCTCAGTCAACGCCCTCGAGCTCTCGGTATCTCCTCTCTCTCTTCTAATTTTTTTCATCCTCCGTACTCCAATTGCATATTGTATCTGTTAATGTCGTTGATGATGACGATGCTGTTGGTCCTTTGTTTCGTTATTATTCGGCTGAATGTGTTTATTCTTTTTTTAATTTTCCTGTTTCTTGGTACTTCTTAGCTCCTTTTTGTTTTAGGTTACAAAAATCAATTGAAAATGCATGTCCAGATTCTTGTTTCTTTTTACTATTTTCTGCTTCCAATTATGTTGTTTTTAATTAAATTCTCTGAATGTGATTTTTTTTTTTAAATTTCCTGTTATATTTTTTTTTATTCTCAGTTTCTCTTTGTTTTAGGTTTTGACAACAGATAATGCATGTCCAGTTTTTTTTTGTTTTTGTGTGCCTATTTTCTGCTCCCAGATTTTGAAATTTAATTAATTTTGGAATTTAATTGCTATGCACCATAGATATTTGTGCAAGTATTGGAGGAAATAATATTACCATATAGTAATATGGTGCGAGCATAATTTTACACGTTGCTGCATAGTTATTAAACTCTTAATTTTTTCAGAATGTGTCTTTTCAATTTTTGAATTTCCTGGTATATTGTTTACTCCCTCCGTCTTTTATTATAAGCAAAAAAAAATACATGTATTTGGTCTAATTTGGATCAAATACATGTATTTTTTTGTTTATATTTTGTTATGGAGGGAGTAATTTTTAGTACTTATCGGTTCCTCTTTGTTTTAGATTTCAACAGCAACAGAAAATGTATTTCCTGGGTTTGTTTTTACAATTTTCTGCTGCCAATTGATGTCTTTCTTTTCAAAATTAAACTTGACAAAGGTGAAAAGCATGGGAATGGATAGATTTGGTAGGTAGCAGCAAACTGGGTATCAGTGGAGAAGATTGAATTTAGGGTTATGATTGAAAGGATGGATGATGGATCAAATTTTGATTCTTTCTGGGTAGAGGAAATTAATGGGAAGGTTCAGACCTCTGTGAGAAAGAAAAGGAAATACAGAACAAAGAAAAAGGAATACAATGGATGGGGATCAACTTCCCTTATTCAGTTTCTCGAATCCATTGGTAGAGATACAAGCAACAAGTTAACTCAAAGTGAGGTCACTAATATTATAAGCGATTATGTTAAGCAGAATAATCTTCTTCATCCTACAAAAAAGAAAAGAATTGAGTGTGATGTGAGGCTTCATATGTTGTTCGGAAGGAAGAGCATTAGCCGGTTGAAGATCAGTGACTTGCTCGAGTCACACCTTGCAGAGAACTGTGGAGATTCTTCTGATGATATTTTGTTTGACTCGGAAGATGACGAGAATGCCTTCGTGACGTGTGAAACCCCAAAACCAGCTTCTTCGCAGAGGAAGAGTCAACCAAGGAAACCTGTAGTCGAAAAACCAAGGAGCTGTTTTGCCGCCATCATTCCTTTCAACATCAAGCTTGTTTATTTAAAGAGGAGTCTAGTTGAGGACCTTTTAAAGGACCCTGAAACTTTTGAGATCAAAATAGTTGGAAGCTTCATAAGAATTAGATGTGACCCAAATGACTACCTTCAGAAGAATTCACACCAGCTTCTGCAAGTTACAGGTAATTTGCCTGCTGTAGGTTGATTATGACATTGCATTCTAACATATGCTTCTTTATTTTCATGACTTTAAATGTACAAGCTGCTTTGAAAGGCATGCTCATCAACTGCGTAAGTTTAATAGTTGTGCTTGTCAAAGTAGCAGCAACAAATAAAAATCTAAATGGAAATGTACTTATCATGTACTCTTTTTTAACATCATTAGTGTACGTCACATGCATTTTGATGACCTGGCAAAGTAGTCAAATTTGTCGTAATTGAATGATGTGGACTATTCACAATGACTGATGATGAACAGGACAATCTAACCCAATAACCTTGTGCCTGGTGGGATTCACATAAATGAAGCAAACCGAAAGGTGCTTATCATGTATTCTTTTTTCTGACATCATTAGAATAGGTGATTGGTCCTAATTGAACATTTTTTATTATTCACAATGAATGACAATGAACAAAGCAGTATAATCCAATAACCTCATGCTGGGTGGGATTCAAAAAAATGAAGATAACCAAGTTGTGCTCTCTTTTGATGTCATTAGTGTATGTCAAATGTCGGGTGTGATTTGTCCTAATTGAATGATTTAGACAATTCACAATGAATGACAATGAACAAACTAATCTAATCCATTCGATCTCCTTCCGAAATTACTTTTCTGTGTTACAAGTTCAGTTACTAGTTATTTGTAAATTGGGTATGTCGATTGACAGTTATATGTGACAGATATAGAAAAATTTAGATTATGAGATTTATTTCTTCTAATCAACTGAAGTAAAGTTCTTTCTTGGCTTTCTTCAAGGTATAAAGAAGGTCTCAGGAGTGGATGGGGAAATTCGCTTGCAAGCTTCTGGTTTCATTAAAGACATCAGCATTCACATGCTTTCAGATGATAATTTCTCTGAGGTACAGTTGATTTATCTTACTATTTTTATTTTTATTTAATAAGTAAAAATTATGGACTCTGCCAAGGGGATTAATTCAAAGGTCTTGGGCTTGGTTCATGTTAGTGATCCTTCATTGGCAAGTTATTTGTAACTTAAGTACCATTTTCAATGGCTTGCGCCATGCCCTGCGCTTGTAATGGGACTATTTTCTCCCCCTGAATTTTTCATGTACCAAAAAGAATTGTTGACTCTGGTGCCAAGCCTAAAGTGTTAAGTTGTCTGTGTGGAATTATTTCTTTTACTCCCTCCGGTCTGAAATATAAGCAAAAAAGTATCTAAAATATTAGCAAAAAAAAAATCTATGTATTTGGTCCAAATTTTGGACCAAATACATGGACTTTTTTTGTTTATATTTCAGACCGGAGGGAGTAATTTCTAACAAATCAGTGCTGGATTACTCTATTGACTGTTTTAAATAAGCACATGTTAACTGAAAATTGATGATTTATTTGGTATTTCTGACTGCTGATTCTCTTCAGTACTATCATTATTACCCTACCTAAATAATATAATTTTTGAATAATGTGAATTTTAGTTATGGAGGTGGTATGGGTAAATATCTTGCAAGTGGCAATATCTGCATGATAAAGTTATACCAAATGCTAATAAGGGGTGGGGAATCACTATGCATCATTATTGTACATGTTGTCTTCTGACTATAACAATTATAGAAGAATTAGGAAATATCTTATCATTAATGAAGTCCTAGGAAATCATGCAGGTTTCAATAACTTTTCCAAGACAATTTAGAGGCACTAAAGAGATAGGCTTGGGTAGTTCAAGGTTTTATTCTGGTACCAACTGATGCAAGCCTAATATTTCAGAGAAGTAAAGGAGGGAGTGGGGCACGAAGTATAATAGAAGAGAAAAAAAATCCACATGAAGTTTTGGGTTAGATTTTAATAAATATGGTACCTTGTCCTAAACTTTGGGGATACGGGGATGTGCTTCTTTTTGCCTTTACAAAATCAATCTTCATTCTGACCTGCAATAGGGCTTATCTGTGTATAGTCTCAAGGACAAATCTAAAAATGTATTAACTGTAACAAGGGAAAAATCTGAAATCAATGTTAAGTCATATAGGAAAATACAAAGGTTAAAAATAATTTTTGGAAGTCTGAAAACTAGAGCATGGGAAAAATGATCTAGAATTCTTATACTAAAACAAAATAGGTTTAAATGCACTTTTAGTCCCTCAACTTTCTTAATTTGGTGATTTAAGTCCCCCTATTTTATTTTTGGCGATTTTGGTCCTCCAACTTTTTCAATTTGACGATTTTGGTCCCCATACTTTTTAATTGCACTTTTGGTCCCTCAAAATCAGGAGTTTTTTGCACTTCTGGTATCCAAAAATCTTGGGTTTCGGGAAAGTGAGGAACGAAAAGTGTACAATCCATTATTTTTGGGGGGACCAAAGTGCAATTAAAAAAACACAGGGACCAAAATCGCCAAATTGAGAAAGTTAGGGGACTAAAATCGCAAAAAATAAAATAAGAGGACCGAAATCACCAAATTGAGAAAGTTCGGGGACCAAAAATGCATTTAAACCAACAAAATACAAAATAAATGTCATACAAATTCTCAACCCCATGCTTTACTTTGAAAAACCCTTTTTATGATCTCCATTATTATGAAGCTAACATATTTTTCATTTTGTCTCCATTTTTTTAATTTTCTTCACTGGTGACTAAAATAATTTTAATAGATGCTGACAAATAAATAGCGTGCTTCTGCATAAGTATCACAACTTTATGCGGCTTCCTTGTACCATCTTCTCAACAGGAATTTTTTGCACTTTTGGTATCCAAAAATCTTGGGTTTCGGGAAAGTGAGGAACTAAAAGTGCACAATCCATTATTTTTGGGGGGACCAAAGTGCAATTAAAAAAACACAGGGATCAAAATCGCCAAATTGAGAAAGTTAGGGGACTAAAATCACAAAAAAATAAAATAAGAGGACCGAAATCACCAAATTGAGAAAGTTCGGGGACCAAAAATGCATTTAAACCAACAAAATACAAAATAAATGTCATACAAATTCTCAACCCCATGCTTTACTTTGAAAAACCCTTTTTATGATCTCCATTATTAAGCTAACATATTTTTCATTTTGTCTCCATTTTTTTAATTTTCTTCACTGGTGACTAAAATAATTTTAATAGATGCTGACAAATAAATAGCGTGCTTCTGCATAAGTATCACAACTTTATGCGGCTTCCTTGTACCATCTTCTCAATGAGATTTATAGTATTCAAGAACTTTCTGCTTTACATTATATCTGTTTTCTTGTGCTTTTAAATTTTTGGATTTTTGGATCTATGACGTCGGTTTCAGGAGGAGTGTGAGGATTTGCATCAAAGAGTAAAAGACGGCTTGCTCAAGAGACCTATGATTGTAAGTTATTTTTAGCACTTTGAATTATTCTAAATATGAAATTCCTGCAGTACTAAAAGAATTCACTTTCTTGAATTGTGAAATGAAAGGAAAAAAAGAGAACAGTGTATTATTTATACATGGAAGTACGTTTTGCCGTAAATACTATGTCTGATGCTTTAATGAATCCAAATATTATGACTGCCTTTTTGGTTCTATAAATGGTAGGTGGATATGGAGGAAAAGGCTAGAGTACTGCATGAGGATATGACTAAGCATGTACGTAAGAACCCTTACATTTTTATTTCATCATGTTTCAGTTCAGTGATTTTCTCTTACAGTTTGTTGGCTTGCACTTATATCTGATAAACACCAGTCTTTGGCAAAGTAAATATAAGATATACAAGAAAAAGGGAAAATATAAAGAAACAAGTGCCCAAGAAAGGAGGACATCCATATTAGCCATCCTCATTGGCATGAGGATTGTACTTTGCTCAATAATGTGTGGATATCATTTCATGAACATATTAATACTATTCTTAATTACTTGGCTGGATTTGCAATGAAACAAGAAGATACATAAACAATGAAATAATGTGATATATAAATATAGCTGTATAGGTAAGGTAATTTTTGTGTTGATAAATTAAGTAGCTGATGAACTGTTGTATCGTGTGACGTGTGTATCAAAAGATAGATCAAGTAAGATAACATGGCATACCAATTTTTTTTATAATTATATTAACATCTTCAAATTATGTTGTGCTTATGAATGCAAATATGCAACTGTTACAGACTGTTTCAAATTAAACTCTATCTTCCTCAGTTGCTAGTGTTCCATGCTTGGACAGATATAGCTTTACCATTTTTAATCAATTAATCAGTATTTGTTTGACCTCACTTTAGGGATAGATGTGCCTGTATGATACTTAAAATTAGCATCTCCACTGGAGAGAATGCCTGTAATCAATAACCCAAGTATACTGTATTCTTGCACGATTTTTCCCTATTCAAATTCAAAGAACTACTATTTTCAACAACAACAAAAAAAAAAAAATTCAAAGAACTACTCAACAAGAACAAATTTTATGTTTGCATCCATTGTCTTTCATTTTTAAATTCATGCTATAAGAAGGCATCTGGAGTCATTTCTCTGGCACTCCCACTTTTTTGCCCCATATGCTTGAGTTTGTATATATTGATATTCCGATAAAATAAATTCTTGTAGGTGATTTATTTTTTTGGAATACGTTGAAGCAGCCATAAACTGTATAGTCTTGACCAATTTGAAAGATCATTTAATGTCTATGATGCACGGACATGATACGTATCTCATATGGCGATACGTCGTTTCTTGAAAAATATAGGATACAATACGTATATAAAAATATAAATAATTATTAACTACTAATATATTGTAAAAAATTCATACATATTTCTAAATTAATGTAATTTTAAATTAAGAAAATCAAGAATAAATTATATGGGCTATAATAATATAATTAAAAATCATTCATAAATGTAATTAAACAATAAGGTTCAATGTTTAAAATTTATTATTACTATTATTATTATTATTGTTATTATTATTATTATAGTTTATTCTATTACAATATTGGAGACCTTCATCGGATTCCTTTATTAAGCCTGTTCAATACTTGTTTTTATGTTACCAAAAAACAAACTTGTTTTTATTGGGCCCAATACTAGTAAGCTAGCAACAACTTACGAAAGCAAAAATGAGAAAGTGGCATAACATGACGTCAAAAATCAGCAACAATTAAAATAATAACATAAACAAATAGAAACATAAACAAATAGAAGGGTCTGGAACAACAACGAGTCTCTCGAAAATAGAAGGGGTCGCAGCGCTCAGTGGCTGATCCAGAAAGTTTTTCTGGTGGGGGCAAAATTTTGTCTCTTATAATTTTTTTAAAAATAGTAAGGACCCAAATTAGTACAAAAAAAAAATGTGGAAATCTATTTATTCTGGGAAATGAAAAGTACCAAATTGGTTCTCAAAAATCTCATATGTCAGACATATTAGTCCTTTTTAGGATAATTTTTGGAATATTTTAGTCCCAATCAAGGACTAATTTGACCAACATTTAAAATTTTAGAAAACTAAATTAGTAATTTTCATTTTTAAGGGACTAAATAGGTCTCTGTGTTTTTTGTCAATGACTATTTTAGACCTTTACTCTAAAAAAGTTTATACTATGGGGGCAATATTTATTTATTTTTTTGGGCAAAATATAAAATTATTAAGTATCTTCAAGTTAAAAAAATATGTTTATGGGGGCAATTGCCCCCAAACTCTTCTACATAGATCCGCCACTGGCAGCGCTACAGGAGAAATGAAATTGATCCCGGCAAATGATCGAGTTTCAAAATGGCAGAAGAGGGAAATCAAAGACGGAAGGATAACAACGCTCAAAGCAGAGCTTTTCTCCTCACGATCACCCACTCACCACTTTCTTTATCTCCCTCTCCTCTCTCACCTCTCCTCTTTCTCTGTCTTCTGGTTACATATTCCAGGAATAGGCAAAGTCACGGTCCAGCGTATTGACGACTTACTGAAGACGTACTCATGGCGTATCCGAACTACTTTTATTTTTTCTTTTAAAAAAATTCATTTTCGATACTCTTGTGATATGTATTCACCGTGTGTCGAAGCGTATCCGTATCGGATACGTATTCAATACTGACACGGCAGGGAAAACCACGTGTCGGTGCATCAGAGTTTAATGTAGTAGAAATAACTGAATTTTTGGTTTTTTTGATCAAATAAGGGAAACTCAATGGAATTCATAACTATCTCAATGTTTTGTTTAGTTGTGGGCACTAAAAATTTATATGCTTGATGCACCAGGAAAAGCCCAAATTTATTTCAATGTCGGCTTGCCGTCTTGATACATCTATTATGTTTCTGTATTCTCATTACTTTGTAATGCTCATAGCTAACCAGGCTCGATTGTAAATTAGTTAAACACTGATGATAAAGGCATTTATATGCTCACTTTTTTCATTGATCAGTTACAAGAAATGACACTTCATTATAGAAGTTGTCATCTGCATCACAATGACATCTCTAAACAGTACTCTTAGGAAAAAGAACCACTTTGAATTGAAGTATCTGACACTCTTTAAATACTATTTAGTATTTATACAAGCCAATTATACCCTACATATATTTCTTATACTTGGTGATTTATAATTTTAAATTTTGATACACACACACACACACACATATATATACTTCCTGTTTCTTCTGTGTGTACAGGATAACTATGTTTGTGCTGCACATCCTCTTTCAAATAGTACCTTATGTTTATTCTTTTGATATTTGTGCTTGATTTTTCACCTAACTTTTCTTCTTTCTTATTATGTGGTGAATCTGCCTTAGTGGCTTGCCAGAGAACTTGCTGTGTTAGAAAATCTTATTGAGCGAGCTAATGAAAAGGGTTGGCGTAGAGAATATCCTTTTCTGACATTTATCTAATAATAATAATTTTATTATATTGTGGTAATGTCTCTCTTGGCACAACGGTAAGGTTGCTGTTTTGTGACCCGGAGGTCACAGTTCAAATCTTGGAAACAGCCTCTCCAATTGTGGGGGTAAGGCTGCGTACATCTACTCTTCTCAAACCCCACCTGGTGGAAGCCTTGTGCACTAGATCTCTTTGTGGTAATGTCTCCCTGTCCATTTTTGCTTCAGAAGATTCATATGTGGTGAAGTATGCCGGTGAACCTTGTTAATGCATTACGCTACACTTAATTATGCAACTAAATTTATTCTCTAGTAGATTTTCCATAGATTCTTAACTGTACTACTAGTCACAGATAAAAATCATCAGCTCTTTGTGGCAGTAAATATACCTAGTCGCCCATGGCAACTTCATGAACTTTGATTGTCTTGGTTTCATATTTAATTGATTTATTAATTTGCAAATAATTATACTTACTTGCCGATTCAACTAATGAATAAATAAAATAAAATCTGTTCCTGTCATTGTTTTTTGAGACCACTAATTATTTTGGACACTTTGTGACTACCCAATTTATTCGAGTCATCAAATCAATTCTTGTTCAGTCTTTACTGTGCTTCATCTGACAGTTGCATAATTATTCCTAAATTTGTCTAATATTTTCCTGTATCAATTCTTTCAGTGCAATTTTTTGGGATAATTTTTAAGGTGATGCATCTTTTCTCTTAAGGACCACAACGTAAACCCTGGACTTTCACTCAAATTTTCATCCATACACCCTACCCAAACCAGTCAAATTAAGTCCAGATGTTATGTGAGAGGATAGAACGTAGCTTCTGTGTTTCTCTTAGAAGCAGCATTTAGATTTATCTGCTGTGTAGGACATAACTGGATGTGGATACCACCTTAAAGATGTTACTCCTCTCTAAATAATGATGCTGATTAAATTACAATCGCTTCTAATGCTTTGACTTTCTTTCAGTGCAGTAATAATAAGATAGCAGTCAATTGTAGTAATGAGTATTTTGCATTAGGATTCTGTCTAATCATCACGCGTATGATGCTATATGCTCCGTTTAGAAATTCTTTTTAAGTCAAAAACTTCTATAAGATGGATATTCCTTAATTTATTGAAAGCACATTGGATGAGTACCTACGAAAAAGGGAGAAGCTTCGGAGCCCAGATGAACAGGAACGGTTATTGCATGAAATTCCTCGAGTCATTGCAGATGATCTAGAATCAGAATCTACAACACCAAATGTTCCAGATGAAAATGTAGAAAACAATTTCCAAGATTTGTGGCAGACTACCTGTATGAGAACATCAATAGCGACTGAGGTCCCGAAAGCAGTTGCAGATGATTTTACATGCAAGCCTACGGAACTGTACAAGAAGCTTCATAGTAGTTCAGATGAACAGGAATGGTTATTACATGAAGTTCCTCGAGTTACTGCAGGTGATCTAGAATCAGAATCCAAAACACCGGACATTCCAGATAAAAATGTAAAGGATAATATACAAGAGTTATGGCAGTCTACCGGTACAAAAGCATCTTTAGTGACTGAGGTCCCAAAAGCAGTTGCTGACGGTTTTGCATGCAAGGCTACAAAACTGGATATTGCCGATCTAATAAGACAAGAAAGCAATTCACCAAAGTCAATTCTCAGTCTTAGTAGAGCATCAGAAGTTCCTCTCTTCAATATGGCAATGAATACCGCTATGTTGAAGCGCATTTCTCGTGACACTGCTGCAGGTTTGTTATAAACGTCCATCTTTTTCCATGATTCTCTCTTTTAATGTAAGCATGTTATTTGCCTTGGAATGCGCTGATGGTAGTACTGCAGTATGTTGTTCAGAGCGAAGTGTGCTACATTTATTTATTATGCCTCAAAAAGTGTTGACCAAATGGCATCAAAACTCAGAGTGTTGATCGAATGGCGTCAAAAGACTCAAAACCCCTCTGGAATGATTAAAAGATTCTTTAATGAAAATGAGCAATTGATATGGATTTAAGATGTGAATCAGTAGACACTGAATGTAATGCCAAGAATATGATGATGAAACTAAATACAGGTGCAGTCAAATTATGCAAAAAAAATTACTTTCCAAGAACTAACAAGATAAGATTTTGGCATATTCAGTTCTATGATTCAACTATTTGGCTGACTTGAAATGGGACTGAATGACTGATCACTTGAGTGTTTTAGCCGTAGGGTGCATTTACTTAGTTGTGTGTGTTGATGACATTGTCATTAAAAATAGTGATCACCATGGCATCACACGGGTAAAGTTGTCCAGTCAGGCATTGTAGGAGTCTGTAAATTGGTGTTTCCTTGCACTGTTTTTCATCAGATTGTTAGTATTTCAAGTTGAATTTATTTTTTATTAATTTTTGTGTAAAAGGCACTCTTCTAGGATTAATTTATGAAGCCATTTCATATTTTTTATGCCTTTTCCCGTTTCCAACTCCATCTTACCTATTTTGGTTTTCCAATAACACCACATTTCAGTTTTATCCCCTGGGCAAAATCTGATTGCTTTCACAAAAAACAAATGGGTCTGTGCCAGTTTGCTAATAAAGATAACCTGTTTGCATTTAGTTAGCTCTGCATATATATTCCACTTCACAATTGATTAAATCACATCCTGCTAATTATTATCCATTATTGTCTTTATCTGAACCGTATTTCAGTTGCTGTCTCCAACAAAATGCCATAAATCATACAATGTCCATTATAAGCATTATTTATCAGAGAGAGATTTAGTATCTCCAACTCTGTAAATAATGATTTCCTTGTATGCTGGAAAAATTTGCTATCAACTTCAAGATAATGAAATGACTGACCCTATCATTTTACCCAGTATATGTCTCATTGTTTTCTATTTGTTTTAGTAACTTTAGAATAATGTATCTCTTAACGCCCTACCAACTTAATATGTAACCCTGTCCCTGTCATTTTTTGATGTTCTTGGCATGTTTTGGCAGAGCAACAATGGTCTGATGTGCCTGTTCAACAGCAGCCAGGGCAACAAACAGACTTTCCATATAAGAAGGATGGTTTGTCTAAGCCAGCCGAATCAAACGAAGCTAAGATCCCTCAAGGACAGCCGGACAAGAACGTGCGGCCATCTCAGATTCAGGTTATAGAGCTGAGCGATGACGATGAAGAGGAAAACGAAAAACCAAGCACAATAAAACAGGTTCCTACTGAGGAGGTGCAATCCTCGATGTGGCATTACAGAGATCCCCAGGGAGCGGTGCAAGGACCGTTCCCCTTGATTTCTCTGAAACGTTGGAGTGATGGTCGCTACTTTTCTCCAGACTTCAAGGTTTGGAAGTTAGGCCAAAGCCAAGATGAAAGTGTACTATTGGTGGATGTTCTAACCCAATTTTTCCCCCATGGATCAAATTGCATATGAGGCTTTCCAATCCGGATCAATAATTTCAATTTGATTCCTAGGCAAACGACAACCTGTGACTTGTAATTGTAACTGGGAACTCGCGTTCCCTCAAATTGCATCTAATGCATTTGATTCAGGTCAATAATTTGATTCTTAGGCAACCGTCAACCTGCAATTTATTACTGTAACTAGGAACTCATGCTCTCTCTAATTAAATTGTTTTTCCTCCCTTCTTCCCTTGCTTGTCTTCTCTTTTTTAACTCAAGATATCCAAATATTAGATTGTTGCTTGTAGAATGTTGTGCTACTATGTTGCAATGCTCCAGACAAGGCTAAGGTTGTCCAAGCTCGTGATTGAGCGGGCTATGGTGAAAGATATAATTTGGCAAGGAGGTTGATGGAGTGTGTGTTTATATATTCAACTGTCCCAATAGCTTCCCAACTGCAACCAACCCTCAATCCTCCGTAAGGCACCCTTGCAACATTTCTTCCCACTCATAACCCGCCAACTCATAAACTCATTATCCATACCCACCATATATTAACCTCCTCCTCTCACAAATTATTGTTCTCCCCTTTCTGGAACCCTAAACCTACACTCAAAGGGGAAGGGGCAAGGAGGGGAAGGGACATGGGGAGAGGAGAGGGAGACGTTCTAAAAATTAGTTTTCGGAAAGAGTATTTTGTAAAATAAAATAAGGAAAAGTGAAAGGGGTGTATTAGACAAAAAGGGGTGCAAAAAGAAGCTCCCAACATCTAACTCTTTTAATTTGTTTCTTTAATCGGAAAAAAAAAAATCTCTTACCTTAGCTTGGGGAAGAAGATAAGGTTTGTGCGTGGCTTCCTCTCACGGTTTATGCACTTTTCATCAAGACGACAATGAAAATGTTTGAATCAATATCCATGAAAACTTAAAAGAACAAGAAAGGACCTAGGGCATAAATGAATAAGATCATCAAGAACAAAATTCGTATCATCAGCGGGTGTATTTTTGGCAAAAGCGGCCAAACAAAATTGTTTTTCGGTGAACTGTGAAAGAGACCAAGAGAGAACTTAAAGAGGTTGAGAGGGGAGTATTTTTAAGAGCGCTAGGATAAGGTTTTGATCGTGAGTGTAGCAGTGGGGAAATTTTAGAACGACCGGGTCGTACACAAGGCAAGCCCGTAACACGAAAATGTGAAAAACAAATCAAGAGTTGCTACTGCATGAACACGAATCGATTCCCCTATCCTAGGAACCGATTCACATAATGGTGTTGACAAAGAAATTGTGTTTTCGGTCCCTTCCTTTCAAAAGACCCTTCAAGATCTCCTACCCCATACATGCAATTAGGCATTCAAAAATACCTCCAAAAGCATAAATAAACATGTCAAAACATAAGAGCAAAATTTTGGGTGTCACATTGGGGCGGCCAATCAGAGAGCGAGAGAATATGACAAAACCTTAGAATACTGACTTACTACTAATCAGATGACAAAACCTTAAAATAATCCACTCAGCATGGTCAGATAGCAAAATATTTGCCACAACAGCGTTTTTGACAAACAAATGACATTAGGGACCAAAAAAAATGATTTAGATTTTGCGGGGATTGAAACACAAATATAAATTATAGGGACTAAAACACACTATATTTACTTGGACTAAATGCATATTTAAGCCAAATAAAAATTACTTTCTACCGGCTAAAATGGTTTTCTAATAAGAGAAAACTTAGATGTTGTTCCAATGGAATTGTTGATGTTGTTATCTAATCACAACTAGGGATGACAAAACAACTCGCACATGTGGATACCTACATGGATTGCCTGCAATGGTTAGTAAATGGATAATTATTAAATATATGATATATATTATAATATTTTTTATTAAATATATGATATATATCTGTGTGGATACCCGCATATTCATTAGCAATACTTTTTATTAAATATACGATATATATTATAATATTTTTTATCACTTTGAGATGAAATAAATTTTATTTCCTACATTATTTGATATTTTTTAGTGAATAGACCCATAATAATACAATTTTGTAAATGTATATAGTAAATTATACAATGTTAATATAATATGTTGTTATATCATGTTGTATGATTTGTTATGTTAAATATTAAATACCGATGGATACTTGTTACTCGCATAAATATTTGTGAGTATTAACGGGTATGGGTACCGGGGAAGTATTATCTGCACCCGCTCCGCCCCGCCCCATTATTATCTGATTCACAATATGCCATATGGATTTTTTTCAAAAAAATAACTGAATGAAAAACAATCAATATAAATAAAATAATCCACATGATATGTTATAATCAGAGAACCGCACCAATGCCACCATTAGAACACTACCTAATTTTTCTTCTTTCTAATTTTGTTTTTTTTTCACGAGCATCGATAATCGCCTCACTCCATTGCCATCCGATGCACAACATGTCATATGGATTTTTTTTTCAAAAAATAGTTGAATGAATAACAAAGAATATAAATATGATCAGAGTACCCCACCAACAATACCATTAGAACAACACCTAATTTTTCTTCTTTCTAATTTTGCCTTTTTTTTCACGAGCATTGATAATCACCGATCAGTATAATTTGAAAAGCATGAAGTAAAATAAATAAAAGTGTGGCAGTGTTCTAGGGTTTTCTAGTCTAGCACATTTTGGCGAAAAACCTGAGTGTAGCCTCTGTTACTAGTGCGACTCTCACTTCTCCAAAACCAATCATTTTTCTGTGCCCTAGCGCTCCTTTTGCCACCGTCAACCATAGCTTTCGCCGCCACTGCGTTGAACTGATTTAAGTATGTGTACGTGAATTCAGTTTGCATACATACTAAATATGTACTTTTAACGTAAGCAAATCGAGTTCACATACACATACTTGAATATGTGTACGTGAACTCGATTTGCGTACGTACTAAACATGTGCTTTTAACATACTCAAACTGAGTTCACGTACACACTAAACATATGCTTTTAACGTACGCAAATAGAGCTCAGTTCAAGTATGTGTATTTGAACTCAGTTTGCGTACGTTAGAAGCACATGTTTAGTATGTACGTAAACTGAGTTCACGTACGTGTTAAACAGTCAAAATACACATACGTGAACCAAGTTCACGTACGATAACCAGATGCAAAAAAAAACGCAAGAATCATATTTCCTAAGTAGGGTGTGTGAGAGAGAGATTGGAGGAGGGGAGAAAGAGAGATGTGAGTTTATGTTTGAAAATTAAATACGACATAAGGAGTATTTTTGGAATTAAAATATTAAAAAGGTGTCAAGGGGGTGTAACTAGGTTATTAGGGGGTGTAACTAGCCGCAGCCTAAAAATTATTGGGACTAAAGTCTAAAACACACTATATTTACATGGACTAAATGCATGTTTAAGCCAAATTAAAATTACTCTCTACCGGCTAAAATGGTTTTCTAATTGGAGAAAACATAGGTGTTGTCCCAATGGTATTGTTGATGTTGTTCTCCAAACACAACTAGGGATGGCAACCTGTGAATACCTGCACGGATTATCCGCAATGGTTAGTAAATGGATAATTATTAAATGGAAGTGGGGATCATGGTACCCACTCCGTGGATACCCGCATATTCCTTTTATTTTTTTGCTAAAAGGATACCTGCCTATTTATTACAAATACTTTTTATTAAATATATAAGATATATTATAATATTTTTTATCACTTTGAGATGAAATAAATTTTATTTCCTACATTATTTGACATTATATAGTGAATGGACCCATAATAATACAATTTTGTAAACATATATAGTAAATTATACAATGTTAATATAATATGTTGTTATATCATGTTGTTTGATTTTTTATGTTAAATATTAAATACCCATGAATACTTGTTACTAGTATAAATATTTGTGAGTATTAAGGGGTATGAGTACTGGAGAAACACTATCTGCACCTGCCTCGCCCCGTCCCATTGTTATCCGATTCACAACATGCCATATGGATTTTTTTTTCAAAAAAATAACTAAATGAATAACAATCAATATAAAAAGAATAATCCATGTGATATGTTATAATCAGAGAACCGCACCAACCCTACCATTAGAACACTACCTAATTTTTCTTCTTTCTAATTTTGTTTTTTTTTTTTCCACGAGCATCGATAATCGCCTCGCTCCATTGCCATCCGATGCACATTCTAATTTTGCCTTTTTTTTTTTGGTCTCCCTTTCTCGAGCATTGATAATCACTGATCAGTAAAAATAATAATATAATAATGAAAATAATTTAAAAAGAAGGAAGTAAAATAAATAAAAATGCGGCAGTGTTCCAGGGTTTTCTAGTCTAGCACATTTTGGCGGAAAACCTTAGTTTAGCCCCTGTTACTCTCACTTCTCGAAAACCGATCATTTTTCTGTGCCCTAGCGCTCCTTTCGCCACCGTCAACCACAGCTTCCACCGCTGCGTTGAACATTATCTGGCCAAGTTCAGGTAACTGGCGTTCTTCTTTCCGATCCAGTGTCATTAACTGCATCGCCATCTTTGCGGCGTGATTTAGGGTTTCATTTTGGATTTTTTTTATCAATGTATTCGTTTTGAGCGTTTTTTTACTTGAAAAATGCTTGAATCTGCTACCTTTTGTTATTGGAAAATACTGTGCAGTCGCGGTGTTTTGAGTTTGAATATAACTTGCTTCTGTTTTGAAAAATGTGCAGCGAAGCTCCAATTTTCACAAGCATCTTCAGGAGCACCTCCTCTGCTACTGGATTTGGTTTTTGTGTGCGAAAAATCGCAGAACATTTTGAAATCGAGAAATCATGCACGCGCCAGTTTTAGTTCTCAGTAAGCCCTCTCTCTCTCTCTCTCTCTGTCTGTCTGTTCCCTTCCGCTAGAAATTTTCTTCTTTTTTATCAGTTTTAGTGTTTTTTATTTTATCACTTTTGATTGATTCGAAATGATTTCCTGTTTAGTTTGAGTTTCTTTTCAATCCGTAACAAATAAATTTGCCATCTTACGTTTAGTTGTTAATTTTCATTTTGATTCTGATGTGTATTATGTTTCTTAATATTTGATTTTTGCTTTTCATTAAAACACGGTTTTTTATATGGATTGACTCATCTAACTCACACTTTAAATGGGCAGAGGACTCTTTGAAACGTGAGTCTGGAGCAAAGGTGCATCATGCTAATATTCAGGCATCGAAGGTAAGCCTATTACTGATTACCAACTAAAATTAAGTAGTGCTTGCAAATATATCTTAATATTCATTCTTTGTTTCTAATCTAATATGGTTGTGTTGATGAATGCAAGGCTGTTGCTGACATAATCCGTACAACATTGGGACCCAGATCCATGCTAAAAATGCTTCTTGATGCTTCGGGAGGTTGGTGTTTTAATTTCTTAAATCAATCTACAACTTATTGAGGACTCTTGTGAATCGTGCCATTTGCAATAGTAATTTACTAAGACTAAATATTTTCTGATTTGTATCTTTAGTGTTTGAGGTGTACACGGTATTTTACTAATTGGGAGCTGAAGTACTTTTTGTCACTTTTAGTAAGATTTGTTTGGAATTATGTGGTTTTTTTAACATGATATGAGATTATTACAGGTTCTGGGTATGAAGTTGTCAATGTGATGGTGTTTACCATAAAAGCTTGTGTTTTTGCTTCTTTTTTTTTTTCTCTAAGTATTTCTTAGGCGCCCATTCTTTTCCCTTGTAAATTAACAGGAATTGTGGTGACAAATGATGGAAATGCTATCTTACGTGAATTAGATATCGCTCACCCAGCTGCCAAGGTTCTTGTCTCTCTTTCTTCATTCCATTGATATTGCTTTGTGGTGCATACACATTGCTATACATTGCTTTCTTGACCACGTCTTGCGAAAGCATTGCTTTCTTGTTTGCATTGAATTTTCTTGGTTTAGTTTCTCTTTGGTTTTAAACTTTTTGATATTGTTATCTTATTGGGATGGCTACAGTCTATGATTGAATTAAGTCGCACCCAAGACGAAGAAGTAGGAGATGGAACCACATCTGTCATCATTCTTGGTATGTTCTTTGCATGTGTATTTGTTAATTTTTTTTGTGTGTGTGTGTGTCATATATATTTAATAATTGATTGTCATCTAGAGCTATATTAATGTGGGCCTATTATGGAATACTTTTTTATGAAGTGAAACTAGAAAAATGATTCTTCCTTATAGCAACTACAATGACAACAACCACCACCATGCCTTTCTCCATTAGGTGGGGTTGATTACATGAATCAATCGACGCTATAAAGTCTTGTCAAGTATTAGATCTAAAGATAGATCATTTTCCTCTAAATCTCTATTAATGTTTTGGTCTATAGTACTTCACTTGATCTACTCTCCTTGCCGGTGCTTTTACAAATCTTCTCCGTCTATGTCCATACCAAACCACCTAAAACAATATTTTATCATCGTCTCTACAAATGGGGGATATCGGAATTTTCCCTACTGATTGTATTTCTATTTCCATCTTATTTTGTGTAACCACTCATTCATAGTAACTGTTGCTCTCGTACATGCAAAATGAAGTTTACTTTTTGCGTGGGTTTTTTACTGCCAGCATTTAGTTCCATAATCCATACAACATTGCAGGTCTTAATAGTTGTATGATAGGATTTTCCTTTATGTTCGAGTGGTATTTTTTTTAATCAACATATCACACCGAAGCATTCCTCCATTTTATTTTCCACCTTACCTGGATCCTATAGTTGGCATCCCCCCCCCAAAAAAAATCACTTCATATGATGGGACCAATATACTTAAAATGTGAGACTTGTGGTATTGTATGTTCTTTGTTTTTCACATATACACTAGAATTCATTTGTCTCTCACTAAACTTGCATTTTATGTACCCTGTTTTATTTTTACGTAGGCAAAAATAATATGTTCCCAAGGCTTGTAGTCATATCTCTAATTTCTTGTTTATCTCTTCTCTTGACTCCCCAACTAAAATTATATCATCTACAAAAAGTATGCACTTTAGCGCCATTTCTTGGAATGTTTGGTAAACATTTCTAGAACCAAGATGAAAAGATACGGGCTCAAAGTTGACCTTTGGCACACAACTATAGTTATCGGATCTATATTTCCACCTAATAATAGTATAATATATGTAGAATAGTATATAGAAACAGTGTATAAAATGAAAGTATTAGTATATTTAGTATATATAGAATAATTGGATGGATTATCAAAAGATATTTGGTAAGTAATTAGAACTTTGATAGAAATGTTGAATTCCTACACATAAGTTGTGATCCCTTCATACATCTCTTTGATTGTTAAAATGTAAGCTATCCTTCTCTAAAGCCTTCCACAAAAACCTCTCTTGGTACTCGATCATACACCTTTCGCAAATCAATAAAAACCTTGTGCAGATCTTTTTGATTCCTTTGATATCTCTCCATTAGTCTGCATAGTAACTAGTAAGTATATAGCTTCCATGGTTAATCTTCTCGACAAAAAACCAAATTTTGTGTTGTCGGTCTATCGGCTTACTCTCTGTTCAATCACTCTCTTTAAAGCTTCATAGTATGACTAATGAGTATAATCCCTCTTTAATTTTCAGTTTGGTATGTCATTTTTATTTTTTATTGTTGAAGATAGGGATTAAAATATTTCTCCTCCATTCATTCAATAACCTCATAATCTTGTTAAACAACTTCGCGTGTTATCTTAGATCTTTCTATGTTGGCTCATTTCGTATTTCAATTGGTAAATTATTCGATTTAATCACCTTACAATCAGCCATTTTGTTCAATGTTTCTTATACCTCATTCTCAAATTCCTCAATAATCAATAATAGAAGTGATTTAGATCCTTCTCTCTAGCGTTGAAGCTGTTTGAATTCATATAGATTCTTCCACAGAATAGCTTCACTATTTTTCTGCATGATTTAGTAACAAATTCTAGAGTTTGTTGTGTTGTATACTGAATGGAGGATTGGTTCTTTACTTGATTTATTGGGGTTGCCTTTTCCCATTTTCAATGTCTTGTTATTTTGCAGCTGGTGAGATGCTCCATGTTGCTGAAGCATTCATTGACAAAAACTATCATCCTACAGTTATTTGCCGAGGTAATTTAATTGTATTAATCATTAGTTCTTTCCTAAAGTATAAAATTGTATATAATGACTGCTACAATTATGTAATCTGCAGCATATATCAAAGCTTTGGAAGATGCTATTGCTGTTCTTGACAAAATTGCAATGCCTATTGATGCTCAGGATAGTAA
The DNA here is from genome assembly GCA_037113605.1 of Calophaca sinica. Classification (NCBI taxonomy): domain Eukaryota; kingdom Viridiplantae; phylum Streptophyta; class Magnoliopsida; order Fabales; family Fabaceae; genus Calophaca; species Calophaca sinica. The sequence continues at coordinate 71,471,465 of CM073737.1, read as the reverse complement.
GTTTTTTCCCCAAGTAACTTTTTTTGTTACAAGCTAAACTTTTCCAGTTATATATGCCAATTGTTTGTGGAGGAAGAACCTAAATAGGTTGTCTAAATAGTTTGGGAGTTGGGATGTGATTTTTCCAAATGTTCTTGCTAGTGCCATATTGGAATTCAGTTTGCTGCAACATGTCCTAGTAATTTATAGTAATTAGTAATATGTAGAAACAATGCATTACTGATGCATTAAATTTCTTCTTGACATAAATTCTCAATGCTATTGATGAATTGAAATGCAGGAGGTACGATGCTGGGGCTAGTAAAAAGCTGCATAGGTACCAAATTCACAAGTCAATTTGGGGATTTAATTGCTGTGAGTATATTTCTTGGGGCTGTATTTCCAAATGATATTCTTCTTTGTTCTTTTATATTTTCAAATATTTAAGCTGGATGTTTATTCTGGCAATGGTTATTTTTTGAAATGCTCAATAAAGGACTTGCAGTGTTACTGGTGGGGATGGTATCTCACAGCAATGTAGTAGTATTACAGTTATTGATCTTAACCAGATACAATATTTTTCTATAGAAGATGAATTATTATTTTTATTAATCCAATGTTACTGTTTGTTAATCATGCTATGGTTTTTGGCATTTAGACAAGGTGTTTTGAAGTAATCTTCATTTAATTAGTTGGGCTTCTGTAGTTAGGGAGACAACTCATGAATTTATCACTCTATTATATTTTTTCCTCAGTCCATTCAATTGCGTAGATACATGCAAATCTAGCAAATATTGTTGTGATTAATCTCATTATTTCAGCTCGCGTTCTACAGTTCTGTTGATTTTTGTTCGAGTGAACAGGATTAAAACCTGATGCTACTCTGAGTGCAGATAATAATTATAGCCCTTAATAATTACAGCCCTTGTGCAATTGCATAGCATTTCTAGATCTGTTGAATTATGTATAAAATATTCTACCATGGTTAACTTTCAGGATTTAGCTATTGAAGCTACTACAACAGTAGGTGTTGACATTGGCCAAGGTTTGAGAGATGTAGATATTAAAAATTATATTAGGGTTGAGAAGGTCCCTGGTGGGCAGTTGGAGGATTCAAAAGTTCTCAAGGGAGTCATGTTTAACAAAGATGTGGTTGCCCCTGGCAAGATGAGGAGAAAGATTGTTAACCCACGTATCATTCTTCTCGATAGTCCTCTTGAGTATAAAAAGGGTGAAAACCAAACAAATGCTGAACTGCTTAAAGAAGAAGACTGGAGTCTCTTATTGAAGATGGAGGAAGAATACATCGAGGAGCTCTGCATGCAGATTTTGAAGTTTAAACCAGACTTGGTAATTACAGAGAAGGGTCTTAGTGATTTGGCATGCCATTATCTGAGCAAGCATGGAGTTAGTGCAATCAGGAGGCTGAGGAAAACCGATAATAATAGAATTGCAAAGGCATGCGGTGCTGTTATTGTGAACAGACCAGATGAATTGCAGGAGTCTGATGTTGGTACTGGTGCAGGGTTATTTGAAGTTAAGAAAATTGGAGATGAGTATTTTGCTTTTATTGTTGATTGCAAAGAACCCAAAGCTTGCACTGTACTATTAAGGGGTGCCAGTAAGGATCTCTTGAATGAGGTTGAAAGAAACCTACAGGTAAGTTGTTGATATTTATGTACTGAAGACCAATCAGATTTAACCATACTTCTTTCTGAAGCTTTTTTCCATGCCAGGATGCTATGTCTGTTGCAAGGAACATAATAAAAAATCCAAAACTTGTTCCTGGAGGTGGAGCTACAGAGTTGACTGTGTCAGCTACTTTGAAACAGAAGAGTTCATCTATTGAAGGCATAGAGAAGGTGAGTGTATTATCACCGTAGTTTCAATGAATCACTGGATATAATTCATATTACTTGGGTTCTAGTTCCTATCTTGTATTGACCAGTAGTTCACACTGATTCTCACTTGCAATTCCTGTTGACTAATAGTGGCCATATGAAGCTGCTGCCATTGCTTTTGAAGCTATACCACGTACTTTGGCGCAAAATTGTGGCGTAAATGTCATCCGGACAATGACTGCACTACAAGGAAAAGTAAGAATAGTTTGTTCATGTATATCATATATGGTCCTTTTTCTGAAGTCTGATCTCGAGTAACTTTTTCTTGAAAATTATAGCATGCAAATGGAGAAAATGCATGGATTGGCATAGATGGAAATACCGGTGCCATCACTGACATGCAGGAGCGCAAGGTACTTTATTTTCATCTTATTCTTGAAGTATGCATATCGTAGATTAGAACCAACATTTTCCATTTATTTCCTAATGAGGCAACACTGAAAAATCCATGGTTATGCACCTTATAATCCATTGTTCCCAGCACTGATTCATCACGCCCCCTCCCCCAGTTATCTTGTTTTGATGTACTGTGCACATGCTTGGATGCATAGTTGTCTTGATAAGCATATATGTCAGAAATTGAGCTCTGAAGATGTTTTGTTATGATATGGTGATAGATCTGGGATGCCTATAATGTGAAAGCACAAACGTTTAAGACTGCCATTGAAGCTGCATGCATGCTTCTGAGGATTGACGATATAGTGAGTGGGATCAAGAAGAAACAGGCCCCTGGAGCAGGGCCTTCAAAGCCTAAGGTTGAGACCGAGGCAGATGCTGACGGCGAGCAAATCCTTCCCGACTGAAAATGCTGTTCACCTGACATTGTTTTTTGACAGAGTTGAAAATTGCTAGGGTCTTGATCCTCTTTAAACTATGTCACTATTTTTGTTAGAAGTTTTGGTTTCTTGATTGGGCTGTTGTCATGTGCCTAGTACTGTTTGGAAAAGCAAATTGACAACTTTGTTTTTGTTACAAATAGCATCTGCTTTTTTCTGAGTGTTCTCTGTCCATTGTTTTGAGATTATGCCATGCTCAAATTTCTTAGTTCCACCACTGTGAAAGTTGCTTGTTTATCCGGTTTAGATTGTGCCATGCTCAAATTTCTCAATTTCACCATTGTAGCAGTGTGTGACTGTGTGGGGTGTGTATTGGTAATGTAGTTTTGCACTAGGTTGGAAAACTCATTGAGATTACATAAAAGGTTGTCCTCTGTTGATTGGTTAATTTACTAGGCTTTCCATGTATTTAGAATAGGAAGAAATTAGGAAATGCTATGGAGGGTCGGTATCTTGTGCAACATCGGAGGATTCTTATGATTGACAGACGGAGGGAACAGCTGCCAAATGGAATGAATAATGCAATTTCCTTTTTGCTTCTTTAATGAATTAACAAATTCCAGTTGTGTTTAACTTTACGAAAATGATGATTTGATCACAAGGGTATGTTTGACAATGAAGGAAGGAGAGAACTTGTAACTAATAATTTATTAGTAATATGGTGAAAAATTGTTTAGAACTCCAAAATCCTCTTTCAAATGAACTAGTAAAAGATTTTGGAGAGTAAATTTTCCCTTCCCTCCTCTTCCAAATTACAAAACGCATGTTTCGTGTGTATATAATGAAGTGAATAATGCAATTTCCTTTTTGCTTCTTTAATGAATTAACAAATTCCAGTTGTGTTTAACTTTACGAAATGATGATTTGATCACAAGGGTATGTTTGACAATGAAGGAAGGAGAGAACTTATAACTAATAATTTATTAAATGAACTAGTAAAAGATTTTGGAGAGTAAATTTTCCCTTCCCTCCTCTCCCAAATTACAAAACGCATGTTTCGTGTATGTAATGAAGTGATTAATTACGGAGTAGTTTATATCGTACGAAAAAATACTTAAAAAATTTAACGAAAATATTTAACTAAAAAGTATTACACAAAAGGAATGTCGAAACCTTTATACTCCTTTCGTCCTTTAATATAAGACATACATACACTTTCTAGGTTTATTGAATAACGGATGTATCTGGTTTATATTAAAGACCAGATACATCTGTTATTCAATGAGCTTAGAAAGTGCATGTGCCTTATATTAAGAGACGGATGAAGTATAATAGATAGAAAGATGTAAAAATGCCTCACTCCTTGTGGGGAAAAGTGAACCTTGTCGCGACTCCTTGACCAATGTCGCTCCATGGATCATGACCATTGGAGTTGGGATGCTGTTATAGTATTTTATCATATGGTCAGCATTTCAATTATAATTAAGAGTCAGTCAAGTTTGCTTTATTTTACCCATTTAGCTTTTTGTTTTGCCATTGCTGAGCTGCCAGTGTGTCGGGGTAATTTGTTAGAATATTCCCTCATTTGTTAATGATTGTAATTTTCATGCTTATATCATGACTGAGTGGTCCAAGGAAGGAATCATCTCAACCTTCTTTCCTATAAAACTCTATTACTTCTGCATTTACTCTCTAGCACCGGAGCTTATTCAACCTTTGAGTTCCCTACATTTAAGTAAGGAATTTTTCGATTAATCCTTGAAAATCCAAGTTCCCGTTTCAGACGTTGGACTGGAATTTTCACGACGCACACTCCGTCATGAACGGGAAACATTTCATGGCATTTCACTTTACGATAGAGAAGGAAGGAAGGAATGAATGACAAACTAAATACAATACCTATCTTTTAAAAGATGAAGGACTCCAACAATAACAACTATTGTGTTAAAAAATGGCTAATCCATCATGAATCAACTATTGAAGTGATTCACCGTAGAAATCACAATTAAATGCATAGTAATTATGAAGGGATTTGTATCCTCTCCTGTTTGAATTCAACAGAAGGGGATCTTGTTTCCCATCTCCACCCTTAAGACATCTCTTTCCTCTATTTTGGATGGACCAAATTGAACAGGACCTTTTTGTGACAGGAGAGGATCCTAATCCATCATGAAGGTATGAAAGACACAGCGAGAATGCGAATCTTGGGAATGAATCTCTCATGAGGAAGGTTTATTTGTCAATCTCTTCAAGTTTGCAGTCTGTATGTTTCTTTATTATAATTTAATCCAAATATCTTTATTGAATAAAATAGGAGGTGTCAGCTTATTAAACATTTTTTTCTTTAACCAATATTTATTAGTTCAAGTAATGAAGAGTTTAATTCCCTTTAAATAAAGTAATAAATAAAGTCATGCGAATGAAAAAAATCATAGTTGTCAAAACCGGACCGGACCGGCCGGTTGGACCGGTAACCGGACCCCTGTCCGGTCCGATTGAACCTCAAAACCGGACTGTATAAGAACCGGCCTAAAAACCGGAAAACCGGGAAAAAACCGGGAACCGGCCGGTTCTTAAAAAAATTAATTTTTTTATTTTTTATTTTTAAAAAAAAATAGTAAATGACATTATTTTTGACACATAAGAGATTTTTTATCCATTTTTTCACGCCGATGGATTAAATTAAATATTATAATAAAATTTAAAATTAATTTATATATTAATATCATTATGAGAGTACTTACATTACAGTATTTATGATTATTGAATATTAAAATATTATTATAACATATTTGTTTTAGTTTAATATGTAATTTTTGCATGTTATATGTTGACTTATAACATTTTAAGCGGAGTTTAATTTTTTGTGTTGTGATGTTATGAATATTATGTTATTTTTTGTTTATTAGTGCTTTATATGTTATATTAAAAATTTTAAAAATATAATTTAATTCATTTCCGGTCCGACCCCGGTTCGACCCCGGTCCGACCTTTGAACCTTGAACCGGTACCTACACCGGTTCAGTGTCCGGTCCGGTTTTGATAACCTTGAAAAAAATACATACTAAAAAACTTTACCCACTTAAATAAATCCATCTAGCTCAACTAAGACTTATCAAAGTTAAATATGACTTGTATAGTTAAAAACTTTATCACAAAAAAATTGTCTTCCTTAGTGAAACTACCAAGAATTTAGAGTTGAAATCATTCAGAGTGACTAGCTATCAACGAGTGACTTCTCTCAGCTTGAAAACACTATCAATTACAAAGAGCTCTGTTGCAGTGGTATCTGAACCACAAAATGTTGTCCAATCATTAACGGTCCCAGCCACCAAAGGGACCTGAAGAAGTGTAGAAAGTTCATCCAAGTCTTCTATGGATGTATGAGGGTGGACCTGCATCAAGTGTATGGTATAAATGATGGAGATATTGAGTACGTGAGAAAATCAGCGAAAAATATTTTTCGATGGAGATGCTGCCACGTGGCGCAATGTGAATAACCAAACTAAATGTAGTTAATTTTCTTAAATAGATAATACAATATAGATAGATGTCTAAAATATGAATTTCAAGAAATAAACATTTTTTACTCACCAAACCACCTCTATTGGACAATGCACAGTAACTACCAACAAGAACATTACCAGCAATGGTCTGCCTAAAAACTTCTACTCCAAGAACATCTGTAATCATCTCCTCAGTCTCCTGAACAAAAAACTTCACATTGAACACTAGAGCAAGCCAAGATTCATATATAAAATTCAAAGATAAATGGAAATAACAGTGATGGATAAAAAGGGAGAGAATTTGAAGCTATAGGATAACTTCTAATAATGAGAGCAGTGTGTTAATAATAACCCCTATATGAGATTTCAGCCCCATAGGTATCACAATAAAATAACACATTTGACAGACAAACAAAACTTGATAAGGTCCTCAACATAGAAATAAAGTACTGCAGTTGAAGTTATAAACAAGGATTTGTTTGATTAACAAAAACTAGTATTACTCAATAGCCAACATAGTCTTCAGAATTTTCTCAACACTCTTCAATCAAAAATGTCGAAAAAAGGGAAGAAAAACTCAATAGCTATTTAATTAAGTTAAAAGCTCTTTTTTTTTTTATGAAAGCTGGAGCTCTTGGCATCCAATAAATACACATACACAACCCTGAACCTAAATCCACATTTGAATTAGAAAGTTAATAGGGCTTTTACAGGTCACATGTATCACAGGGTGGTCAAAATTTATGGTGACCAGATTAAGAAAGACTAGCTATGTATATGTGATAATCTGTCCATTTCCTTATTCAACATCCATGCTTAACATGAAATACAAGTGTTCCTTCAAATTATTTTTAATCCTAAGCATGAATAACTGATTGGTACAGAGAAAAAAAAAAATTCTATAATCTACAATAAGACAATACCCTGTCAAGATCAGTGTGAGTGAGGGCCACAAGGCCCTTACATGCTATGCAATTTCCCAGAGCAGATAATCTTTTTTCTATCCGATGAACAACAACTTGATCAGGTAGACTGTTTCTCAAATGTTGAAGTTCTTCAGCAATAACCAAGGAAATAAGATCAACACCATAAGTCCATATAATATCATAACTGGTGTGCAATTATGTACCACCAATAAAAATGAAACATAAGATACAGGAGGAGGAAAAATACTGAAATACATCATTGAGAATTTGTGAAAATGGAGACAAGTAAGAGCTTATCAAACTCAGCAAAAATGAAGGGAAAAAATGCTGAAAGGCCTAGAAACGGGAGTGTTGATAAAGTTATAACATATTACTCCAGACTTAATTATAAACAAAAAAGTACATATATTTGGTCAAACTTTGGACCAAATACATGTACTTTTTTGCTTATAATTAAGTCCGGAGGGAGTACTTGCAGACAAACACGGATTTCAGAAAGTTAACAATTTCAGCTAACTGGATAAGCCGCAAGACAATCATCAGATACTCCCTCTCTGTAATTTGGTAATGGTAACTAAACAGGTAGGTTTTAAATTATTTTCAGTTGCAATTACATAGAAGCATTAGTGTTTGTTATTACTATATATATAGAAACAGGGAATTCTTCATTGTCTCATGTGTTCTGGCAGCAATCAGAATCATCGGTCAAATGATGAATTATAGTTTGACAAATTTTATTGTCAAAGGGTGAATTTTTTTCCTACTGAGAAAAAGTGGAAGTACAAAGGGGAATAGGCCATAGTACATGATATTAAAATAGCATCATAAAGCACCAAAAATCAAAATGAACATAAAACAAAAATAGGACTTACCTTGGTCTGTGGTGGTATGGGGCAAGAGAAGCCCATTCTTGTTTCCTACAAGCCAATGGAAAGGTAAGTTAATTAGTTAAAAGAAGAAACTGATGTAGTCATCACTTTCTTTCTTAACCAGTGTTATCGATTGCGGATGGTGAACCATAGCAGAAGGCCATAAATCCGACATTTTAAGCCAGCTCAAAACGCCATTGCGGCCACGGCGTCTCCATTCTTCACAAATTGGCCATAGCGGTTGGCCAAAAATCTCCCACCACAATCCGCCATGGCCGCTTTTTGATAACATTGTTCTTAACTAGAATAAGAAAAATTATGACAGGCAGAAAGAAATATGAAGGAGCCATCTCAGCAATGATAGACTAATACCCCTTCAGAAACCAAGAGTAAATGAGGGTAAGAAAAACTTTACCAGCACAATGACAACCAATAATGCGAGTGCCACCAATGGATGTCTTCACCACAGGGATAACATCTGCTAACTCAGCTTCAAATACACTGTATCAAGCATCATATTAATTTATTCATTTAGATAATTCAGAATTATCATAATAATTTCAAACCATTTGAAATCAAATACTAGTAACTTAAATGATAACTTAAAATCCGTCTGGGAACTTATTTTTACTAGTCTGAATAGAATGAAAACCTGTAGAAACTTTCAGAACTTCCAATGGCAACCAAACAATAGGCATTGGTAAGTTTGGAGAATGCTCCAATGTCACAATTATTCTCAAACTGAAGTCCTGCAGAAAACCCATAATCATTCAATATATTCATTTAAAAAGTAAAAAGGATTTCAAACAAAGAAGACCATAAAGCAATAGATAGATTAAACAACAACAAATATGAACAAACTCCATAAAAAGTACAGATTAAACAATAGAGAAAAAGTAAGTATGGGCACGCGAGTCTCACTTACTAATTGCCATGGTTGAGAATGACATAAATCTTTAACCCAAGTACTCAAATGGAAGATCTACAGTATTAGAATTCTACTCAGAAAAGCAAAATAAAAGAACCATGTTTCATATGGAAATAAACTAAAACAATGTTAACAATATACATCTAGCGGCTTCTAGCGTGTACAAGTGAAACATGTGGTTCACGTGGACTGGTAATTGAAAATTGTCCGAAACTCTAACGACGACTGACGCAGCTCCACAGAAGTAGAAGTTCATGGCCCTCCGCATCATCACGGCTTAAACAATGACCAAACTTTCCCTTATTTTTGTCGAATCGGCACCGATCAGGTTACCATGTCAGCCGTGATGACGAGGAGAGTCGTTGGAGAGCGATGTCAGACGTAGTTGGAGTTTTAGCCGATTTTTCAAGTATCAATTCATGTGAACCACATGTTTCACTTGTCCAAGCTAGGATTTGTATATAAATCTAATAGCAATAAGCTAAAACAACGTTAACAAAATAAATGAAACTTGCTCATTCAAAATTTTCCCTTTCCCGCCGAGTCTTTTACAAATTGAAACACCCAACTCAAAAACGCTCAGCAATAGCAATGTTGATTATTAGAAGCTTCAACTTTAAAAATTCTCCTATTTAGTTTTTCAATTTGCTTATTTTAGAATTAAAAAAAACCTTTTTTTTCCAGCATTTGAGAGAGCTTTCTAAAATAACAATCCGTCAAATTGAAACTATTCCAATTCCTGTGTTTCGAGTCGGTTATTTCATAATTGAATCATGAATTATCACTCCCGTCACAATCGCAACTGTATCAGTGCAAAGCTATGCACGAGAAAGTGAGTCAACTCAGTTAGGGTGCTAATAGGAAAAGGGAGCGGGGAAAAAAAGAATTTGGGGAAGAAGAGAAGAAAGTGATAATAGCACATGCACTTAATCGTTTGATAAAACAAACGATGTCAAGAGTTACAGCTTCCAGTTCGTTACTTATTAATTGTTATATTAGGGTTTACGGAGGGGTTAACGTCCCACACCCACTCTCAGCCATTGCCGAAAACACACGTAAACAAGTGTATCTTTTCACCACGGACCCTTTTCAGCACTATGCAATTCCTGTTAGGTGGCATGGCATACCATCAGTTATTTATCGTTTCCTTGAAATAAAGGTGTTGGGGAGACTTTCGATTACTGCATTTAGAAAAGGTGCAGTTACTGAAAATTGAAAATGGTGGTTTGCTTTGCTAAAAAAATGGTGGTTTGTAGTTGTTTAGAGTATTGGAGACGAAAGGTGGTTCTGTGTTTTCATTTTTTCTTGAAATTATTAATTAACAAAAAAAAAAAATAACCGAGAGAAAGAGGACGATGAGAGAAAAGAGAGAGAGAGAGAAGGTGGTTATGATCGTGAAAGGGTGGAGAAATTTTTTTTTTTTTAACTTTTTAAAATTTTAAACATGTATTAATCTTGACCATCAAATAAATAAAGGGTGGAGACGGACTCACTTTACACTCTAAAGACTCATTTTAGAAGATTCAAATTTGGGTTAAAAACCCGTAGTTTTTTTGTCAAACCCGAACCAAACCAATTCAGTGATGAGCGGGTTGGTTTGTGTTGGGTTCACGCGTCACGAGATAAAAAATGGCTTTTAAAATTTTAAAAATAGTGTCATTTAGCACTTAAATTTCTACAAAATTTGCACTTAAGCTAAATTCCATATTCTTTTTAAATGGCATTATATTCCACAAAATAGGGAGAAAAAAATCTAATTTATAAGTGAGCAAGTAGCATATCATCTCTCGTGAGTCATGATCATCTGATAACAAGGTATACAAAAAAATAAATAAATCAATAAATTTTATGTCATTGGGTTGGGCTCATGGGTTCATGGATTTTAAATCATAAATCCATTACCCGCCCGAACCAAATCACTTCGGGTTTGAACGGGTTGGTTTGGGTTCGACTCAAACTACGAAAAAAATCAAACCAAATGCTTTGAGTTGGATTGAATCGTCGGGTTGATCAGGTAGAACCAGACCGGTGAACAACCCTAGGTTAAGGAAAGGTACCACGGTTCTCTTTTATTTTTTGATTAATTCATATAAAATAAATGTATTAAAATTATATAATTAATTTAGTATGTACAGATGCATATTTATTTTAGTGTTTTTTATGGTACTAATTAGTTTTTATGGTGCTAATATTAGAAGTAATAGTACGAGTCGATGAGTGGCAATAGGCTGTGCCGAGCTAGGCATTGTAAGACTCAAGCTTGACCAAGTTTTAAGGCTAATTCTGGCATGTTACATGTCATAGGTTTTTTTTATGTCTAACCTGACCTTTTTGAAAGTCTGATATGACCTCTTAACCTACTTAAAGACCTATTTCATACTAATATTTTTGAATAAGTCATCTGATCAATCTTTAAATAGACTAACGGGCTAATAGGCTAATGAGATTAAGTTCTATTTATATCAAACTATAAAAAAGAAAATTAAAACTACAACTGCTAAGAGACATAGGGGGTGAAAATAGATAAAACGAGCTGAGTTTTATAATATCTGATTCTGATTTATTCGTATGATATAAATTTTTTTCAAGGTCTAGTTTGACCTTTTAGAGAATCTGACGTTATATGATAACCTATTTGAATTCTATTTTGCAAAATGCCTTTAAACATATCAAAAATTTATGTAAGCCAATGTGCTTAAATTTTTGAAAAAGATTGGCAAGTATATGATTTCTCACAATGTACAAAATCTAATAGAACCAGTAGAATACCCGTGCATCCGCACGGGTCACGCCGTGTCGGTTGCAATGAATTTTTCTAAAGTACTTATATGTATCAACTAAAATTGAATATCAGTTGATATGTCTTTTAACCTGGCAAACATACCAATTTTATTAGTATCTTTCTGAATCACCTTTATGCATTAATAGTCATAAAACAATATCAAAGTTAAATTAAATACATTTATAAATAATAAATATATTTATAAATTTGATATGTGTTTAATGATGATAAAATTACACCAGAACATGTAATGTTTCCCGGTAGGGACTAAAAAGCAAAATAATCATTTATGATAAACTTACACCGACAACATGTAATGTTTTCCCGTAAGAACTAAATAGCAAAATAATTATATGTAATAAAATTATACCGATAACATGTAATGTTTTCCCGTAAGGACTAAAAAGAAAAATAATTATTTATAAATAATAAAGATATTTGCAAATTTGATATGTGTTCAAACACAATAAAATTACACCCACGGCATATAATGTTTCCCCGTATGGACTAAAAACAAAATAATCATTTACAAATGATAAAAATATTTGTTAATTTGATGTGTGTTAAAAAACGATAAATAATTATTTATACCGATAGTATGTACTGTTTTCTCCCGTTGAGAATCAAAAGTAAAATAATCATATATAAAAATTATATAATAAATATATTTATAAATTTTGATACATGATCAAAGACGATAAAATTATATTGACAATATGTAATGTTTTCTTATTGAGACTTTAAACGAAAATAATTATTTATAAATAATAAAAAAGTTATAATGATAAAATATAAAAACATAGAAAAAGAGAAATAGAAAGAAATAGAAAGAAGAAGTTGACAAAAAAGAAAAGAAATAGAAAGAACAGTGAGGAGAGAGAGAGAGAGAAAGAAAAAGAGAAAGAGTGTCATGTGAGAGAGAAGAAAGAGAAGAGAGAGGTGAAAAAAAGTGAAAGGCGAGAGAGAAAAAAGGTAAAAGTAGGTAGAAAAATTAATTTTTTATGTGAATTTAATTTTTATTTTTATTTAGATTGACATATTTACTCCTTTAAAATGATAAGTGGTAAAAATATGGTAGTCTATTTTAGTAATTTTGTCAGCCCTTTGTACTCTTGTATTGATAGTAAATATTAACAATAAAAATTATTATTTATATTTACTTAAATATACCAGCCTTTTAAGCCTAAACGGCTTTTTGGGTGACATGAAGTCTGACCTTTTTAGCTAAATAGACTTTTAAAAAAACTTTGGCCTTGTCTTATTTAAAAAAATTCTGATTTGATCGTAAGCCTTTGTCGGACAGTCTGACCTACTCCCACCCCTAATAACAGATATGAATTGCTAGGATGCATAGTTAATATTGTCTTTTTTTGAAAAGAAATTGAGAAAACATAAAAACTTAATTTTAAAATAATAAAAATAAAAAGGAAATAATTCCAAGATAAAAATATAGTTATTATCATGTTATGCAGTAGATAACCATTTATTATCATATGATTTCAATTGTTTGAGTTTATTTTACATTTTTAAATAGATATATTAAGATTTTGTACTCAATTGTTTTGTGTCACACCCGTGTCCTTATAGTTTGAATACACTTAAAAATTTTCAACTACATTTAACGTGCGCGCGCGCACACATATATATCCCATTAACTTTTGATAATTTATATATTTATAAAAGGTTTAAATATGTTTTTGTAGGAATTTTTTCTTTTGATTCTTGTTTGGTTGTAGTTCGCGAAATATTTTTTCATGTTTGATTTTGGTCTTTGAAATTATACCATTTTGATTTTAGTCCATCAAATAAAGATCATATAAGAACTAATTCTAAAAATATATATAATACATGGACAAAAAACAACAACAAAAAATGTTGGGACCAAAAACAGGTTAAAAAAATTGCAGGATGAAAAGCAAAAAAAAATACAGTGACGAAAAACAAAAACTTTTATACAAATATTCTAGTGTAAAAATTTAAAATTGAAATAGAATGTATGTCATAGAATCCGATGAACAAATTTTACCTTGTAAAAACATTTTATCTTAATTATTTAAATATTACTTTACTTTGCCTTGTCATAAAAATTAAAACTTTTAAATATTATAAAATCACTGGATGATATATAAAAAATTAAAAACTACTGATACGTTTTTTCTCTAATGTAAACATATTTATATATAAAAGTAACTAGAACATACGATGCACGGATGTTTAATGCATATGGGTATGATATGTTTTGTTAACTTAAAAATTAATTTAAAGTTAGAAAAAAAGTAATATAAAAAAAATTATAAAGATACCTCACAAACTTGGCAGACAATAAATAAAAAAGACTACCAGAGAATTCAGAGCATTTTTTAATGTGATCAATTTCTAGGACAAATGAAAAATTGGATTATAAGGTCATCTTGAAGTCATCTTTAAGTATTTCAGCTAATCTACCCTTATCAGATAGGACATTACTTGACCCATAAGTTCTCAGGAATCTTTTCTTTGTTTTATCTATCAATAAACAATTAAAAAACATTTCATGTATCCACCTTTTGATTCTATTATTTCATTTATTAACATTCACCAAATTTACAATCATGTCCAAAATACATCCAAGTCTATTAGCATTTAGTTGCCTTTAACTTTTTTTAAGGGGGAAATGATAATTGCATAAAGTTTTGTAACATTGTGTTTGTCAATAGCAAGTTACCTTCAACTAAGGTACTGTCATCACTCATTCATTGCAAAAACAATGCAACCTAAAATCAAACCCACAGACATATAACATAGAAAGCAAAAACAATATAAAACCATAAACATCAGTCTCATACACAAAACCCCACAATACCCAAAATTTTAAGATATAAAGAAAACGCCACCCGTAATCAAACCCATAAACCAAGAAAGCAAAAACCTACAACAATTGTCGCCTAAACAAATATATCCAGACCAAGAGGTCGAATAACACATCAACCCTTCCAGAAAAAACAAAGGAGGCAGAACACATATCAAGCTATAAATAAATAAATAAAAAGATTGGAATAACACTTACCAAGCTATGTATTTACTAACTTACGATTAGATTAATCTAAAATATAAATATTTGCTTGAACAATCCCAAACTCCATATCAAAATTTGTTATAAAATCATTATTAATAAATTTATCAATTATAAAGCACGCGTATAGATTTTTTATGGAAAACCCGGTCTATTGTTAAAAAAAAATATGCAAAAAAAAAAATGAAGCTATGTTTTTTTTCTTATTAAAGGGGAACATTTATGCTATAGGATTTTATACACAATCATCACGATAGAAGAATAGAAAAAATTAATAGCAAGAAAATTTTCAAAGAATAAATTAAGCCCCACTTTTGATGCTACCGGTAAATTCAATTTGAAATAGAAATTGTTTCTGTTTTAGTTCCCATGACCTCAAAATCATACAAAAATTGTTATAAAGACTTCCTAAAAAGTTAAAAAAATATTAGTCAACATAACAGTATAGTAAAAGGAAACAAACATTCGAAAAACTACCCAAATTCAACAACAAAAAAATAAACATAATTCACCTACGCAAAATCACATGTTTCAAACTGAAATGCATATTAAGGCATACCCTTGAAGAAATACTCTGAACACTCGTGATCATTCATATGAGAATCATCAAAATTTTGAACTTTAACATCACTTTTTAAGATCTTCAACATTTATCTACGACATAAGTGATAAAATTTAGGAGCTAAAGATTCATAAAATATGTCTCATAAGTGCAGTTGATATAGTAAAAGGCTGCAGGGACATATGACGTGTTGGGGTGTGGGTTCGAATAGCATACCCCTCTTCTATACACCTAGTGTGCGCGCTAGGCCACTTTGAATAAAAAAAAAAGAATCATAAAATATAACTGAAAATGTATCTTCACATTAAGAATTTGACAGCTTCAGTATCATTTAATATTATCTAGGTTAGTTTAACATTTGCCATCTATTTTAATTTTAGATTTTTTTTAATTTTTACCTTTTTAAATTAAAAACATAACTAAATTAAATCAAATAAAAAACAAAACCTAAATAAAAATGAAATTAAAAATCTGAAATTAAAAACTAAAAATAAGATCTATAAAAATGAAATTAAAATTAAAATTAGAAAACAAAAAATAACAAACATGGATAAAATATGGTATTGACAAACACTTAATGACCAAAGATGGGAAATTATTCACCAATTTATTATTTGACTGAATTATCCTTCAAATAGATGCTGCAAATTACCAATATGTCCCCGGACAACCTTCTTTTAAATATAATTGCACATTTAATCAATAAAACCCATTTGTAACATTACCAAAAAAACTCATTCATGTTTATATAAATTGTCAAAGCAACCTTTGGTTTGCACAACACAAACTTTATTTGCTTTAATTTTAATTTTAATTTTATTATTTATGACAATAAAAATTAACTAAAGACACTAATTAAAAATAAGCCTATTTTTTAATTCTAAAACTATTAATTAAATTGCAAGATTACCAATTAACCCATAAATGGAAAGAAAATTTCAAACATTACCCCTAGTCAACCTTCTTTTATATATATATATATAGATTTTCACCAATAATAGTAAAAATAATGTTAATTAAACAAACAAGTAAAAATATTAATAAACCATGCAAGTTTATTATAAAAAATTATTTTATTACATATAACATAATATAAAATATTACTCTTTTTATAATTTGCACCGCAATGGCAAGTCTATACTATAATATAAATCCGCTTTCGCACTAATATTTTGGGAAGTGATAAACCCATTTCCACAGTAAGACTCTTTGATGACTCTCCATGAGTTTAAGTCATGCTTTTCACTTAGTTTTGTTGTGATGATGCGAGTTTTTTTTGGAACATGCAGGGAACAGATGCTAAGACTAGGGTTGAGCATAAACCCGTGACCCAGCCCAAACTTGACAAACTCGTTAAGTTCTGCAAGCATTTGGGTGGGTCGGTGCGGGTCTGCGGGTGAAGGACTCAGTTATGAATGGATACATGTGGGCAGGTGCGGGTCTTCAAAAAAAAAATCAACACCGCCCGAACCCGCCTGAAAAACGAGTATTGTGTGTTCCAAAATTAGGGTTCCTTTCAAACCTAATTCATTCAGAAACATTCACTTTCCCTCCCTCATTCAGAAAACCAAAAACCCCAACATTCACTTCTCGTTCCCTTCCTCTCCCTCATTCAGAAAACTAAAAACCCTAACATTCACTCGCACTCCTTCTGCCTAACGCTGCTTCCTTCCTATTTCTCTTTCTCCCCCTTTGTCTAACTCCTCTCTTTTCCTTCTCTCATATTTTGTTTCTTTCTTGACGGGGAGTACACCTTATATCGCAATGGTTGAAGATTTGTGCATTGATCTACGATAGTGGTAGTGGTCGTGACTCGCAAGTTGGCTCAAGGAGGTAAGTATCTTCAGTGAGCAAATCTGCTCTGCAGTGGTCGTGAGTGGCAGCATCTCATGCGACTAAATCTGTTCTTCTAGCGTCGTATCTACGCTCTTCTTCTCATCTGCGACTAGATCTATGTTCTACTGTGGTTGTGTTCGCCAGATCTGTTTGGTGAGAGCATCTTTGCGAGTTTGGTTTTCTTCTCCCTTTTTAAGGTGTTCTGTAACCTGTAACCCATATCTGTTTGGTGGTTGCCACTTGTAATGCTTAGATTTGTTTGTTTAGTTTTTCTGGATTTAACTTTTATTCTAATCTTCTCATCACTCCTTCTCTTATCTATTTTAATTTAGTTGAATTTTTTCTGTAACTTTTCTGGATTGTATGTTTCTTTAATGATGGTATGATGGTTTTATAAGCCAAATCTAGTATTTTGATTATTTTATTTTTTTTCTTTGGAATTTGAAGGCTTTTGGGGTTTTATGATCTAGACCCGTGATAATCCGTCCGTCCAACCCGACAACCATTCAACCCACCACCCGCGCAATCCGCCGTCCCAAACGAACGACAATGGACCTAGATTTAGGCAGTTCGGCTTTGCTCGGATTCTCAGTTTTCGGCCCGAAACCATCCGCTGCTCAGCCTTAGCTAGGACCTTCCCCACTCTCATTAGAGACTTGTTTCAGAGATACAAATGTGACTTGGTGGCGTTGCTTGAACTACGTCTCAGTGAGAGTAGGGCAGCCAATGTTATTCGTAGACTTGGTTTTTCTCATCACGCGAATAGTGAGGCTAAACCCTAATTCGCACATCAAGAAAATACATTAAAAATAGTTTTTTTTTTCTAATTAATACTCTTAAATATTTAATTTTTTTTCCAAAAGTACAGTTTTTATGAACTAACTCACTTGCATAGGAAATAAGTTATCTCATTAACACAAGTCTCACTAAATAAGGATATAAATAAAAATTAGGCATTTAATGCATTTAAAAATTGATGTTATTTCTTATAATTAGGATCAAGAAAAATGACAATTTTGTTTCTTAAAAAAAGGATCAGAGGGAGTATATTAATTTGAATTAAACCACATGTGCCCTTGATTTAGCACAATCAATAATCAATATCATTCGATTTCACAATCAATGTAAAGTACAATCCATTACAAAACATACATGTTCACATTGCATAAGACAAACTATTACAAAAAATTTAATATCTTACCAAAAGATAACACTATTACCAACATTCAGACATAGCTATCAATGAGTGACTTCCTCATCTCATCCACAATGGCACTAGGCTGAGCTTCCCTCAGCTTGAAAACACTCTCAATTACAGAAAGCTCTGTCGCAGTGGTATCTGAACCACAAAATGCTGTCCAATCATTAACTGTCATTCCAGCAGCTATTACATCACTACCGCGATTCACAGTCCCAGCCACCAAAGGAACCTGAAGAAGGGTAGAAAGTTCATCCAAGTCTTCTATGGAAGTATGAGGGTGGACCTGCATCAAGTGTATGGTCAAAATACAGTATAGATAGATGTTCAAAATATGAATTTCAAGATATAAACATTTTTTACTCACCAAACCACCTCTATTGGACAATGCACAGTAACTACCAACAAGAATATTACCAGCAATGGTCTGCCTGAAAACTTCTACCCCAAGAACATCTGCAATCATCTCTTCAGTCTCCTGAACAAAAAACTTCACATTGAATACTAGAGCAAGCCAAGATTCATATATAAAATTCAAAGATAAATGGAAATAACAGTGATGGATAAAATGGGAGAGAATTTGAAGCTATAAAGGGATGTGTTAATAATAACCCCTATATGAGAAATTAGCTCCATAGGTATCACAATAAAATAACACATTTGACAGACAAACAAAACTTGATAAGGTCTTTAACAGAGAATTAAAGTATTGAGGTTGAAGTTATAAACGAGGATTTGTTTGATTAACAAAAACTAGCATTAGTTAGTGACCAAACTAATCTTCGGATTTTTATCAACACTTCATTAAAAAATGCCGATAAAAGGGAACAAAAACTCTAGCTATTCGAATAAGTTTCTTGCTATTTCTTAATGAAAGCTGTAATTCTTCGTATTGAATAAATACACCACCCTGAACCCAAATCCACATTTGAATTAAAAAGTTTAGAATAGCTTTTACAGGTCACATGTATCACAAAGTAGTCAAATTTCCTACACTTCGATAGAAAACCTAGCAATGTAAATTTTGCATTTTCTTTTCAAGAAACTATCTACGGTTTACTTGAGTTTGTCAAAATTTATGGCGATCAGATTCAAAAAACTGGCCATGTAAATGTGATAATCTGTCCAATTCCTTATTCAACGTCCATGCTTAACTATAAATATAAGCGTCCCTTCAAATATTTCCAACCCTAAACATGAAAAACTGATTGGTAAAAGAAAATAAAGTATAATCTACAATAAGGCAATACCCTGTCAAGATCAGTGTGAGTGAGGGCCACATGGTCATTACATGCTATGCAATTTCCCAGAGCAGATAATCTTTCTTCTATCCGCTGAACAACAACTTGATCAGGTAGACTGTTTCTCAAATGTTGAAGTTCTGCAGCAATAACCATGGAAATAAGATCAATACCACAAGTCTGTATAATATCATAGCTGGTGTGGAATTATATTCCACTATAAAAGATGAAACATAAGATACATTCAGACAATCATCAGAAACTCCCTGTCTGTAATTTGGTAATGGACTGGTAACTAAACCGGTAGGTTTTTAAATTATTTTCAATTACAATTACACACTACACAGAAGCATTAGTGTTTGTTATTTTCATAGAAACAGGGAATTCTTCACCATCTCATCTGTGCTAACAGCAATCAGAATCATCGGTCATGTGCTGAGTAACAGTTTGACATATTTTGTTGTCAAAGTGAAAAGGTGAATTTTTTTTCCTTTTGAGGAAAAGGGGAATTGCAAAGGTGTTCAAATAGTCCATAGTACATGATATTAAAATAGCATCATAAAGTACCAAAAATCATAACAAACATAAAACAAAAATAGGACTTACCTTGGTCTGTGGTGGTATGGGGCAAGAGAAGCCCATTCTTGTTTCCTACAAGCCAATGGAAAGTAAGTTACTTAGGTACGATAAACTGATTAAACTGATTAGTTAAAAGAATAAAATGATGCAGTCATCTCTTTCTTTGTTAACTAAAATAAGAAAAATTATGACAGATAGAAAGAAATAGGATGGAGCCATCTCAGCAATGATATAGACTAATACTCCTTCAGAAACCAAGAGTAAATGAGGATAAAAAGAAAACTTTACCAGCACAAAGCCGACCAATAATGCGAGTGCCACCAATGGATGTCTTCACCACAGGGATAACATCTGCTAACTCAGCTTCAAATACACTGTATCAAGCAGCATATTAATTTATTCATTTAGAGAATTATCATAAATTCATAATAATTTCAAACCATTTGAAATCAAATACTAGTAACTTAAATGATAACTTATATCCATCTGGGGACATATTTTCACTAGTCTGAAAAGAATGAAAACCTGTAGAAGCTTTCAGAACCTCCAATGGCAACCAAACAATAGGCATTGGTAAGTTTGGAGAACACTCCAACTTCGCAATTATTCTCAAACTGAAGTCCTGCAGAAAACCCATAATCATTCAATATATATTAATTTAAAAAGTAAACAGGATTTCCACCAAAGAAGACCATAAAGTAATAGATAGATTAAACAACAATAAATATGAACAAACAAACTCCATAAAAGTAAAGATTAAACAATAGAGAAACAATAAATGCGTGTGTGTCTCACTTACTATTTGCCATGGTTGAAAATGACAGAAATCTTTAACCCAAGAACTCAAATGGAAGATCTACAGTATTAGAATTATAATCAGAAAAACAAAATAAAAGGACCATGTTTCATATTGGAAATAAATTAAAACAATGTTAACAATATAAATCTAATATGTAATCACTTGTAACCCTCACATACTCAATATGTGGGCTACAGGACTAACCCTACTAGACTCTACATCAAGGATTTAAGACAGAACAGTTAGGAAAATAAATTGTGAAATGTGAACCCATAATTTATGTGATTATCATAACCCAACCATTTGGTATGAAGGCGCAACCGCGCAACCATAGGACGGTCTTGTATTACATACTCACATATTAAGTAAATGGAACTGATTTTCAACAAATTGGAATGATAAAAAGAAAAGAAGGAATGATATGTCTCCACTAGAAACTTTCTCATTCAAAAATGTCATAGGTTTCCTGACTTCATAACAATTTCCCCACGGAGTCTTTTAGCAATTTCCATAATGAAACATGCAACTCAAAAACGGCCCAGCTATAGCAATGTTGATTATGATAACCCTCAAAACAACAGGTTTTAACAATGCTTCAGCTGTAAAGAATCAATTTTGAAAAATCCTCCTATTTAGTTTTTGGATTTACTTATTTTCGGATTAAAAAAGAAAAACTTTTTCAGCATTTGAGAGAACTTCCTAACATAAAAAAAAACGAATGATTTTCGAAGAAAAAACGTTGATGGACATAGTTTATCCGCATATCTGGTTCTTAATTTGTGACACTAAAATGTGAACAAGGATTAATGTTTTCTTATGCTAACATGCTTCATATCGATAATTTCAGCTCAGCAACGCAGTGAGAACAATACTAATAGAAAAACCTCGGGTGAGAGACTAGTAACAATAACATGATAAAGGTCATAAATTTAAATTAAAAATGGAACCCCAAATTTCAAGCTAATCCATAACCTAATTTGGAGAGATTGATTACAAAGTTCGGCTCGAAGAGAGAGTTGGGTAAGAGAAGAATACCTGGTGCGGCGTTTAGGTGCGGATGGGAACAGCGGGTATGACGGCGGCGCCGGGAGAGTGGTTGCCGGAGTGAATAGAGAGCGAGAGAGACTCGATTGGGGTTTGGCTTTTCTAGTGGGGTTTGCCGTGGGCTGCACACTTTTTAATTAAAATTTATAATTTTAAACACTATAATAAAAAAAGTAAAGTTGCATTTTAGCCCCCGAAAAAATTGCGCGATCCATTTTCGTCCCTGACAAAAAATAAGTCCAGAAATAGTTTCTAACATTTTCAAACCAGGCCTATGTTAGTCCCTCCGTCAATTTCCTTTCAAATTGTCACTTAGCATGCTGACGTGGCACCTTAAATGCTCACGTGACATGTTAACCCTTTCTACAGTGGCAAAACAAGAATATGTGTCTGATTTTTTTTTGCAAATACTGTTATATGTGTCTGATTTTTTCTGCAAATATTGTTTTGGACGTTTTAGTCCTGACAGCTTTGGGACATATTAGTCCATCTACTCCGTTGTTACCATTTTAGAGTTCTTCTTTTTCCCTAAACCATAACCTCAAGACCCATAACTCCTCCACATAAACCTTAACTTCATAAATGACATCATTTACAATTTTTTTAAAATAAAAATAAAAAGTTTCCTATTTTTTTTTGAAATGCATCAAACCGGTTTTTGCCCGGTTTTTCCCGATTTTGTCCAGTTTTGTGGCCAGTTCTTGAGTAGGCCGGTTATGAAGTTCATACGGACCGGGTGCAGGTCGGGTTCCCGGTTCAACCGGTCGAACCAACCAGTTCAGTCCGATTTTGACAACTATGGTTTCAATAGCTACTAGACCATTGTAAAGGATGGACCTACCCTCAACAAAGTCCAAATGCTCCTCAAAAACACATTGTGGTATAACCTTCTTCAATATGTTTGAAAGGATTTTAGCAATAAGATTGTACAACATATTGTAGAGGGATATAGGTCAAAGGTTTTTCATTGATTGAGAGATCCCAAAAACGCTGATAAAAGGTTGGCTTGGGCCCATTTAGGTTGGATGAATTGTCAGGGTGCATTTATTGGAGGCTGTTGTTAAATGCACTCAGCATTTTACTTGTTTTGTCTTATGAGGGCTCTGCCCAAGTAAGAGAAACTAAAGCCAGCATGTTGGTTCACCAATATAAAGAAAAACAAGTTTTCTTATAGTCATTTCCAGCGTCCGGTTACATTTTAGCTTCTGATAACAAAAAGCTTTAAAAACTAGTGTTCAAAAGTGTTTTTAACTTAAAGTTTGCAAAAAGTTTTCAACACAATTCAACCCCCCTTCTTGTGTTCACATTCAGTTGGTATCAGAGCTCGGCCTCTTAGTTGAGCACTTAACAGTGTTAAGAGAAAAGATCCTACTGTGAACATGTCTGCTAAAGGTGGTCACATGAACCGTCCTCCTCTATTTACTGGAGAAAAATTTGACTACTGGAAAGATAAGATAAAAGCTTTCTTTGAGACACAACAATTTGAGTTGTGGAATATAGTTGAAAGTGGATACCTTATCCCATTAATGCTGCTGGAGTTGCCATAGCTAGAGAAAATTGGAATGATGAGCAGAAAAAGAGATATCAACTCAATCAAAAAGCTAGATTCAATCTTATTTGTGCTATGTCAGAAAAAGAATATGATAAATATGGCAAATTTGACACTGCCAAAGAAATTTGGGATTCTAAAATAGAAGATAGTGAAAACATTGAATCTATGTTTGGAAGATTTCAAACACTTGTTCATGGGTTACAAGCCCTTGGAAAATGCTACACTATTCCTGACCATGTGAGAAAGATCCTGAGAAGTTTGACCAAGCAGTAGAGACCCAAAGTCATTGCTATAAAAGAAGCAAAAGATTTAAATGTCTTACAGCTTGATGATCTTTTGAGTTCTCTGAAAGCTCATGAACTTGAACTGAATGAGGAAGAACCTATGAAGAAAAGCAAGTTTATCGCTTTGAAAGTCAACAAGCACAAAGCCAGTTCTTCTAAAGCCTTTCAGGCTGAAGAAGAATAAGAAGAAAGTTGACAAAAATACCATTGGAATTTGCAAATAACAAATTAAGATACGCAAATAAGAAAAATTCGCGCAAATAGGCTATTTGTGTGTGTACAAAATTTGAAAAAATAACAAGCGCAAATAACTATTGCAAGGTATACAAAAATGTATAACTCGAGCAAATTAGCTATTTGCGCGTGTGTTTTTTCTAAAATTCTGTACACGCGAAAATAGTTTATTTGCACGTAGTATACAGAAATGTATATCACACGCACAAATAATCTATTTGCGCGGGTACAAATTTTTAAATTTTATAGACGCATAAATAACTTATTTGCGCGCAGTATACAGAAATGTATATCACCTACGCAAATATTTGCTTGTGTAAATTTTTTTAATTTTGTACAAGGGCAAATAGCGTATTTGCGCGTGTTAAAATATTTGAAACTATACGCGCAAATAGCTATTTGTACATGTTAAAAAAATGTGAATTCTAACGCGCAAATAAGCTATTTGTGCAGTGTAAAAATTCAATTTTTTACACTGTGCAAATAGCTTATTTG
Organism: Calophaca sinica; assembly: GCA_037113605.1. Taxonomy (NCBI): domain Eukaryota; kingdom Viridiplantae; phylum Streptophyta; class Magnoliopsida; order Fabales; family Fabaceae; genus Calophaca; species Calophaca sinica. Next base: position 71,446,922 of record CM073737.1, on the reverse strand, counting down.
CACGTGTTGAAAAAATTTGAACACATGCAAATAAGCTATTTGCGCAGTATTTGAATTTTTACACTGCACAAATAGCTTATTTGCGACTGTAAAAAAAAATACTCACAAATTGCCTATTTGGGAGTGGGACAGAGAAGTCAAAATAAGGTACGCAAGTTAGGTACTCGTGAATAGTAAAATGTTGGGTGCGGCAATTTGGTGCCAAGGGTATTTTGGTCAATATAACAAAATATTGGGTGCACCCAGCAAAATGTTGATTGCCTTTAACAACAGCCTTATTGGAGGGCTAGGGCCTTGTGGAACTCGGCCTCCTCAAATAGTGCAAATAACACCATACCCTTCATTATTGACTTTGAGAATCCTAGAAACCATATCATTTGGGTTGTTGAGGAGTTTCCAATCCTGTTTCTCTAAAATTGATAAGTTAGGGCATCTCCAATGGGGGTATTATTGGGTACCTAAAGCTTTGGTACCTATTTAGAGTGGTACCTAATAGGTACCCCAATTGTGAGAAAATTTTTTAGGGTACCTATTATTAGAACTGGAAATGAGTCGAGTCGAGTTGAACCAACTCAACTCGACTCGATAAGAATTGGGTCAGCTCGAAATTCGATTTTTTTGACTCGATTCAAGCTCGCGAGCAGCTCGGTTCAGCTCGTTAGCTCGAATCGCAGTCAAAATAACAATAATTTTTCAGTTGAGTCGATTCGACTCGTTCCACTCATTAGCTCGATTTGTTAGCTTGACAGAAACTAAATACAGTTTTTTACTGCCTAATTGAAAAATATAAATAAAGTTTTTGAAAATAGAAAAATAAATTTTGTTTAAATGTTTAAATTGAAAAGTTTTTTAAAATTAATACAAAATTTATTATTTAACTAAAATTAATTATTTAAATTTAAATTTAATAACACACACACACACATATATCGAGTTAGCTCATGAACCAAACGAGTCGAGCTACGCATAGCTCAAGTTCAGCTCATTTATTTAACGAGCTCAATTTTTGGCTCAAGTTTGACTCATTTGGTTCATAAACCAAGTTCAATGAGCTAATTATCGAGTCGAGTCTCGAACTATGTTCGAGTAGGTCAACTCATTTTCAACCCTACCTATTAGGATTTGGGTACCTCTATAGGTACTCTTCTCTCTCCTCTTTTGTGGGTCTCGCATGTTAATTATTGGTGATATATGATGATGTGGAGTTATTGGTGGGACACCTAGTAATTTTTTAGAGGTGCTGGGTTGGAGGAATTATGTATCCAAATTAAAAAAAAATAAGTGATATAAATAGGTGGGGTCCCTCAAATACCCACTTTATAGGTACTCCATTGAAAATGGCCTTACTCGCGTGTAAATTTCGGAAACTCATCCCTCCTTGCTCAATTCTACATGACAGTCTCTCCCAAGAAAATACATGCATTAGATTCAAAATTTCTCTATTTTAAAATGAAATCTATATAATATAAATAGATTTTTAAAATGCTAATGGTCATATATACCATTAGTTTTAGTAGTAATTTCCAACTTCTGATGGCAGTCGTTTTTTTTTTTTTTGACTAAAATGCCAGTCGTAATTGAGCAATGGTAAAAGGTAGTTAATTACATAACTTTATGATGCGAACCATTGATTTTTTTGTCTAGACTTGTTGTGTTTGAAAATTATATTAATTCTCAGCTGATTCGAGTTGAGCACGTGGATTCGCACAATGAGTAAAGTCCTCTCAACACTTATTTTTTAATTAACAATACTTAAATATAAAACCTTACTCAAAAGAAAACCAAACTTATTGCACAAAAAAAAAAACAAAACTTATTACCATTTAGACTAATGTGTGTTTGGTTAAGTCAAATGTGGATCTCAACTATATCGATTACTCAAATATAAAACCTTACTCAAAAGAAAACCAATTGTGGATCACAACTCTAAGTAAATGTTGAGTCACGTATTTGTAATATGAAATATGTGTTTAAATGTGGAATAATTTATATATAATATGAAACATGAAATATATTATGAAATAATGCGACTCTGCAAACGTTATATATTATGAAATATGAAATATTGCGTTGCGTATTTGTTGTTTTTTCAATCATACTAGGTGAATATTGGGTAAATTAATGTTTAAAGCCTTGATATTGATTTTTTTTATAAATATTTTTTTCTATTTGTCTTTGATTTTTTTCCCCAAATATTTTTTTTTGAAAATGAATATTTTAATAATAAAACCGTTCACCCGACCCAAACCAACCTATATGAGGTCGGGTTGGGTTGATTTGGATTACATAATTTTTTTTGACTAAACTGACCTAACCCAAACTGTATATATTTGATTAGGTTATATCTTTAAACATCTCAAAACTGACTCAACACAACCCATATCCACCCCTAATATTGGATTTGAATGTTCCTTATAGGTAATGTTCCCCCAAAATATTTTGCTAGAATTATTGAAATGTTAATTAATCACCTTATAATATCTGCATAAGTCAATATCACCTCTTCAACGATCCATGTAAACACTTCAACACTTGAATGGTTCATTCATTCATTCATTTATTTATTTTGCAATAATTCACGCCATCACATGATATTTCTTAAAAATATCTGTTTTTTTAACTAGAAAAATATCTGTTTTTAGGAATCGACTTTAAGGTTATGTTTGGATAGGAGGAAAGAAAGTGAGAAGATAGAAAATTTCTTGAAAAACCAAAAAATTCAACATTGGTAAGTGTGACTAACCAATCATTATGTGGCACATATGTCATTTTACACTTTAACCAATAAATTTTTCTTTTCTCCCACTTTCTTGAATACCAAACATATCCTAAGTAATGCGTACAAATTGAGTTTGCCTTCTCCTATGAATTTTTTTAGAACTGTTCCCCAGATATTAAAATAAAATTCACGGACTCATATAAGATAAACCAAGAAATATGTCAAACAGGAGAATATTATCATTGCAATATTTCAAGTTTTTCCTTAATAAACAAAAAGAAAAAAAAAATCATCAGAAATGCCTAAAATAACCAAAGCAAAGGAAACAAAAAATAAGTAATGTAACAAACAGTATGCGAAGGTCCCTCACCATGTTCACATATTCCAGGGCATCACTTCGAATACAAGGAACAACTGGTCAGGGCTTCACGTGTTGGGTAGTATGTTCGATCAAATCAAACAAATTAAAATGGGGTATATAATTTGGGCAATTTTCATCTTTCTTTTCTTTCATATTCAAATATGACAAATCCTATTCAGAAATGATAGTCCGACAGCTAAAAGTTGTAGGACACCGTATAAATATACGGTTTTTGCTTTTTTTATTTTTTTCTCAACTCGACACGCATCACAAAGTCGCTTGTTCTCTGTGAGAAGACGATGTCGAACTACGGTGTCGACATGTTGGTTGTCGATATAACATCACTCAATCCTATTAATGCTATATGCGATATGGATTCAATATTTCAAAAAATAATTGTTAGCTAATAAGTTTTTAAGATTTGGCTCTATACAGTTATAAAACGTGTAAAATCAGAGAAAGAGCGTGAAATTCAGTATCCATAGGCTTTTTTCTTCATTTAAATGCTCGTGTATAATTATAGGCAATCTCAATCACGTCTCTTCTTTGGATCCTCTTCAATTTCATGAGTTTTTATACGGAATAAATCTACTACATTTCGTTAATAATTAAAGACTTAATACATGTTGTAATATCAAAGAAAAACTAAGAATTAACTTTATATATGGTCACCTTCGCTAAGCTATATAAACAATCATATTAACATGTCTCCTAGTGAACACTACATGAGAGTTTTCTAAAAAAATGAAAGTAACCCCCTACACTCATGGACAATACTCCAAACTCAGTAGTATCTATGCTAGTAGTCTTCAACCACAACAAGTTTGGAGTCCATTTCAAAGGCAACATCCTAAAACCAAGTTTTATCACTCAATCAATAGCCACCCTAAGACCATCAGCTTCCCCCATTTTCACATCTAATATAGGTTGGAACCATTAAGTTTTAGCACCAATGAAGAGACCGTACTCATCTCTAAGACAAACAACTATTCCCACACAGTTCATTTGCTTCGAAAGGGATGCGTCGATGTTACGTTTCACAAAATCATGAGGAGGTTTGCTCCAACCAACCGGTGATGCTACTGTTCACCGAGTTTGTTGCTGCTCTTGAGAATTCTGAGCCTTCAACCAATCCTCCAACAATGTTTGGCCATGATACACAATGGAAGAAGGTCGCTCATAAACACCTTCCTAAATTTTTTGGTTCCTAGCACGCCAAATGCTCCAGAAGGTAATTGCCCATATCTTTGCTTCCTCCTCCAAAGGTTGGTGCAAAACTTCAAAAAAAAAACCTCTCTGAGCCGCTCTCCCCCGTGCATCATAAGCTTGATATGCTTCCATAAATTAACTTTTGTCCAACAATTCTTACTCTTGGGCAAGTAAGAAAGATATGGCAACTTGTCTCTTTTTTAGTATCACATCATGTACAACTATCATTCAATACCACCCCTGGTTTGAAGTTGAATCTGAGTAGGAATACTATCACAATAAGCTCTCCATAACAGATCTTTTTTTAACTTAAGAGGCACTGGAATTCTCCACAAGGCTTTCCAGTCACCAACCACTTTCAAGTGAGATGTATCTGTTGGGAAACAACAATCACAGAAAACTAAACAGAGAAAAGAAACGCCAACAAAGAACACGCTATTTGATAACAGAGTTCGACCAATTGTGCCTATGCCTCCGGAGCAAAGCGGCTCGATTTCTTATTAATCAAATCGGTGTTACAACTTAAGTATATATACACTATGATATAACTTACAAAATTACTCTTGTATCGTACCACGGGGCAACCCGAATGTGAGAGGCCCAAGCCCAATGGACTCGCTCCACTCCTGCGTCTGTACGTCTTTCAATAAATATAAATTTGAGCCATGCACAACAATCCCCACCTTGGCGAATATCAAACCACTTAGAAGATCCCTCAGTACCCAACAATATCCAATATTTTCTCCATGCACAATCTATAGGCTGACTGAACCGTGTACTGCCCTTTTGCGTTTAGCCACCAAACCCACCCATCTACTTTAACCGCGACCAAGTAATGTAGTATTTAGATCGAACTCCACTGCATCTAGATCCACCTATTGTCTCACCCAAGTTTTGTTCCACTCCTTTCTCCCTCGGTCAACAAATAGCAAACCCATAAGAAAGGGTTTCTAGCGCCAGTTTGCAAGGGTCCAACACGCACCAAATCATGCGTCTAAGTGTCTGAGAACACTCGAATATTGCCACTTGAGCCAATACTCCATCTCAACCCTTCTCTTAGAACTCATGAACAATTCTCCACACATATCTAGAGTTGCTACCTCTACTAGCTTCAAGAAAAATTACACTTCGAGAAATATTTAGCTTTGAAGAGTTTAGAAACAAGTGTGTCTAGCTGAGTCATAAGCCGTCACACTTGCTTGCCAAGAAGTGCGATGTTGAATACATAGAGGTTCCTAAATCCCATCCTTCATTCTTACTCATAGCCAACTAGTCCCAGGAAAGCCACTTTATACCCTTACTCATCTCGCCTCTACTACCCCACCAAAAAAAAATTCTGGAGCATTTGAATCTCACCCCAAAGATGTGGGAATAAGAAAAAAGTTCACAAAATAATAGTTTATCACATTATTGAACAATCAAGTTAATTAATTATTTTATAAAATTAATCATTAAATTAATTATATAAATACCTAATACCTATACGGCTATACCTAATATCAAGAAGTAGTGAACTCAAAAAAAGCTCCAAACAATAACGCAAGGAAAGTAAAAAAAATCTAAGTGAGTTAGGCAAAGGTCCCTTTCAGCACCCCCCACATATCCAACTGTCACATGCAAATTCAGCTGCTGGTGAGTGCCTTACGTGAAGGGCACAACCTCTCTTTATACAACTGTTGACGGATAATCGGATAAGTTAAACGTGACATCGATCGTGCTACCGATCCTTATTTTATGGAGAACAAATTAATGCTCTACTGTATTTTTTTTTTTGTTTTGTTAAAATTACTTTTTTCTTTTTTCGACTGGAAAATTACGTTTTTCTTAAAACTACTTCTTATGTTAAATTGAGATCTGTACATTATGTTTTATTAATTCACTTTTAAGGTAAATAATTTTAAACTTAAATAAGTACTTCGTTTAAATTTATTTTTAATTAAAATTAATATTATATAATTAAAATTATTTAAAAGCAGATTTATAAACACCCATCCAAAACTACACTAAACTCCAATGCAACTCACACGCACGTCCAGAAATATATCTAACCATGTTGAGAGATAGATTCTCTACTGTCGACATTTCCTGCGGTTGTAATCTCGACCGTATGATGAAGATCGGGCAGTTCAGATTTTAAGTTATATTTTAAATATGATTTGAAGAAATTAAAAGACAAGTTCTTCTAGCTCAATCTAAATACTCACATCCACTAATTGTCGTGACCTCACCCTTTCATGACCGCAGGGAATCTGAGTTTTAATGTAGAATTTTGTTCAAATATTCTAAGAAGTAATATTACAATGTGGTACGATAGTAAAATATGGTTGAATATTTGTGTAAAACGTTGTATACAGTTAATGCAAAATTATTAAACGCTTCCTTAAAATGCATAAACCTAATATTGTTGGAGTGTCGTGCGAGTTTGGTGCTTAGTCGATTAGTCGTTTGCTTAGCTGATCGGTCGATAGGTCAGCTAACTCGCACTGCTAACAATGATTCCCATTTTGATCAGACAATTACACTGAGAAAGTGACTCTGTTCCCTCAGCTGCTGGTTCCTAGATTATTCCAAAGAGCGTCTGGTGTAGAAAGTTAAACTATTAAACCAGGGTTGCATGAAAATAAAGGACAAAAACGATAAATAAAAGATAAATGTAAATACTTGTGTTTTTGATTGATTAGGTGTGTGTAATACAATATGTACAAATTGGTATTTATAGATAAAACTAGGCACTGCCCCAATTTGCCACATTCTCACATCTAAGTAGTAATTACCATTGGCTAACATTTGCACTGCCTCAGTTACTCTACAAGTGGACAAGCCCCACTAACCACGTCCCTAAGTTTTAGGCGCACGTTGCTCATTTTTCCTCTAGGATCTTATCCAACTATTGTCTCTTAAAATTAAGGCATGAAGAATTTTATCCTAAAATCAATAATTCCTGAAAAATTTCTTCCCTTGGGTGTCTCTAAGCCCATTACGACATTCTGCAAGTCTAACGGCCCAAAAACTTAGCCCAATTTACGGTCTTGAAGTCTCAGCTAATCAGCTGACAACACTTATCATTCGACTACCCTCAATTCGATTAGCATTATCAACTATCCCATATACTCGACTGCTTGCCATATTTGGCTAATTAAGACGTAAATTTATTTTGGGTGTTAACAAAAAAAAATTATATATGTATGATGATAATGATTTTGAAAAAAATGAGAAAATTGTTAAACATTCTTTTCGTAGAATAAAGTGTGGGAGTGAGGGAGGGATACCTACTTTGTATTTTTGGTATTCTTTTTCTTGTCTCTCATACTTTATTATTGGGAATATATATTGCTGTTTTGGACTTAGAACATGTAAATACACCTTTTTTTTTCTTTTTGTGAATATACTCAAAGATAAGGTAAGAAAAGAACAACCCGAAAATGAAATTCAAATCCATCTCCAGTTATTACGGGCTCCTATCCTTTTTCTTTTCTCGACAAAATTGTGGGTAATAAAAATCTAATTATTCCTTTTTGCTAAATAAAAACGATTTCAATTGTTTTTTCCTTAAATTAAATACGTCAAAAATTGTGGTAGCTGGTCCATGTATCTGTATCTAGAGAGAGAGAGAGAGAGAGTGAAAACGTTGTAATGAACTGTTGCTGTGCTTTGCTTTCCTTGTATCTCACATGTTTCCATCAACCTACAGAGTTGTTTGACTTTCCAAACTGATGCAAAGATAACGTTAATCTTCTTGTGATTTTGAGAATCGGGACTCTGCAGCAGAAGCATTATTTATTGGTTACTCCAAAGAAAAAGCCTGAAGATTCTTTGATTTCAGCAACTCAGTTCAAGTTCAAAAGCTTCAACTTTTAATGAGTGTATGTTTATCTTTCTTCCCCAAATTGTTCTATTTTATTTATTTTTTTTCCTTTTAATTGTTATACTTGACGTGCTTGGTAAATAAAGGATTTAGTCTGTGTTGGGAAATTTTTGTTTTGTTTTTTTTTTTTCGTGATTCATTTTTCATGAAAAAGGTCAATTTTTTAGGTGATACTATAATAATTTGAGTTTGGATTGGATTGGATTCACAAATGGGTTTGACCTAGTTTCTTTCATTTTTTATACTTGTCAATGTTGTTTCTTCACATATCCTTCATTGATATGTTACAAGAACTGGCTAACTTGCATTGGTTTGATGTTTATGTTTTCTCACCCTAATTAACTCATCTTTTCTCATGTTATATGATTTAGCACTCATCCATCTAATTTTCAATTTGTATGCTGACTGACTCAACAATTTCCAGAATAGCAGTTGCCAAGGTTTTAAATCGCGTTCACGGTAGCAGTCGCGGTCGTGTCACTTAATATTGCGGAGAATCGCGGTCAAATGCTGCCTCAGTCGTGGTGGCGTTGTAGTCGCGGTAATGTCAAAAACCATGATGTCACGGCCCAGATCGCAGTTGCGAACCTTTTTTTTTTTAAAACGGTGGCAGTTGCTTGAAGTATATTGTTTGATAACTTTGGCTCAAAACTAGGTTTTTGAGATGTATAATGTTGAAAAATGAAAATCGTGGTGTCTGACATGATTTTTAAACTGTTGCTGTAAAAGATAGTTAATGGGGAAAATAAAGTTTGCATCTTTAGTGTTGAATGTTGTGTGACATGGTGGACTTGGATCGCATGCTTAGGATGTGGTTGTGCTTGCTGGTTCTGATTAATACATTTGCTGTGAATTAGGTTCCTATGGCATCAGCAGGTGAAGTTGATGAGAAGATGAATAAAGAAGACAATGTGAACCGTGATGATGATGTGCCCGATATAGAAAATGATGGTCGATTGGATGGGAATGAGGAAATTGGGAGGTACTGGTCACAGTTTTCTGAACGAAACATGACATATACAGAGCCACTTCTTGTGAAGAGGATTAACACTACCTCCCAGATTGCCATAGTTGGTTCCAACCTCTGCCCTATTGAAAGCCTTGACTATGAGTAAGAAACTAGCATTTCCTTTTGGACAACATATAATTTTATATTGCAAAACTGATGCTTTTAGTATTCAGTTATATTGTTGCAAGAAATTTTGTCTCTGTACTCCATATGAAGGACCTCTTATCACATCTGTTACTCCTTTTGTTGGGAGGTGAGGGGGGATTGGGGATCGGGATTCCCTACACTCAGGGAATCCTGCATTCACGCATTCGGCATATCAGTGACTATTTGATCAAGATCAGACGATCTAGGTTCCAAGTTCGGTAAATCAGATTTATAAAAAAAAAAAATATTTCAAAATCAGCGCATTTTTTAGTCGTGTTGTGTAATACAATTATTGGGTAATATTAGCAGATATGTGCCATAATTAGGACAGATTTGGTTCTGATTTGTACAGATTTATATTTCCTTATTTAGGTGATAGTGAGTCTATATAATTGGAGTTTGTATATGTTTACGTATCAATGAAATTTTGTTTCTTATAATTTGGTATCAGAGCCTATCGAGATCCGTTAGGCCACCCGCAGATATTCAACCATGCAAACTTCACGCTCCATATGTCTATTCCTGGGCGTGGGGGGGTGTTAGAGTCCCACATTGGATAGTGATATGGCCTCAATAGTGATTATAAGTGGGGGCAACCCTCACTCCATGAGCTAGCTTTTAGGGTTGAGTTAGGCCAAAACCCAAATTCTAAGATGGTATCAAAGCCTATCGAGATCCGTTGGGCCACCCACAGATGTTCAGTCATGCAAACTTCACTCTCCAGATGTCTATTCCTAGGCGTGAGGGGGTGTGTTAGAGTCCCACATTTGATAGTGATATGGCCTCAATAGTGGTTATAAGAGGGGGGTAACCCTCATCTCATGAGCTAGCTTTTGGGGTTGAGTTAGGCCTAAACCCAAATTCTAAGAAGCCGTCTGATCAAAATTGTATGGCCACGATCACTTGAATGCTGGGTTCTTGATTACATGGGATTGGTAGGTTATGCTCACATTAAGAGGCATGAATGGAATGTGCTGTTCTATCAACTGCTTTTTGTTTCCATATGCCATTCATTGTTAGTTCTAAGAGTGTGTTTGTTTCAAGTTAAAAAATATTATTCCTGGGAATGTGGGGAAGGGAATGCTACATTCTCATGTTTGTTTCAAGTTCAACAAAATTATTCCCATGTAACTTTTCCCAGAAATATTATTTATACATAGTTTCTTCGTTTCTTATTCCCATGTAAAAAGAGTGAGAATCTAACATTCTCATGGGAATAAAATTCAACCACTCATAACTTCCGACTCCTACATCATTTTACAATATTTATTTATATTTTAAATTTTTTAATTAAATAAATTATAAAAACATTCTAAGGAATTCTAAATAGTTACCAAACACTTGGGCAGGAATAGCATTCCTAGTAATAATATTCCCAGGAATAGCATTCCCGGGAAAGTGATTTCAATCCTTGAAACAAGCACACCCTAAATAATATGTTTATAACGTGCTGGAAGAGGGGTCTGTGTGTGGATTTGTGAGTGTAAGTGTATGATATTCATATTATATGATCTTGGTCACTTTAAGATTAAGGTGCATCAGTCATCAGACAAGTTCAAATTTATATGATAAAATAGCACAAACAAATTTAAGCATTTAATTGGTTTCCCAAACCGAGTCTAAACTATACGATAAAATAGCAGAAACAAATTGAGTACTTCAAATTTATCTTTCACGAGGAATAACCATATAAAATGAGTGCAGTCATCAATAAAGAAAACAAACCATTTAGCACTAGAAACATTAGAAGTAGATGCAAGTCCCTACACATCGAAATGAATAAGATCAAATGATTCGATACTTTTGTTAATACTCTGAACCCCTAATCCATTCAAACTCTAAATAGATGTCACAGTGAAACGACTCAATAGACTCTTTGAAAAGCAAAGACAAAAACAAAGATTTAAAAAGACTAAATGGAGGATGCCTGAGATGCTTGTCTTGATGCCAAATTTGGAAAGCAAAAGACTTTGAACTCAAAAGGCAAGCATCTTCTGACTGGTACCAACTTCAGTCCTAATGTCTTGAAGATAATATAACTCTAATTGTAAGAAACAGAATTTTATTGATAGAAATAAATATGTACAAACCCCAATTATATAGACCGACTATCACCTAAATAAGGAAATATAAATCTGTACAAATCAGAACCAAATCAATCCTAATTATGTCACATATCTCCTAATAATACACAATGATTATATTACACAACACTCCCCCTCAAGCTGGTGAATGTATGTCTGTCATTCCCAGCTTGCAAATAAGGTCCTGAAACTGTTCGATGGGAAGTCCTTTGGTCAACATATCTGCCAATTGATGTCGTGAAGGAATATACTCCGTGGATATGAGACCACTTTCTAATTTCTCTTTAATGAAGTGTCGATCTACCTCTATATGCTTTGTCCGATCATGCTGAACTGGGTTGTGTGCAATGCTAATGGCGGACTTATTATCACAAAACAATCTCATAGGAGCTTCATACTTTATTTTGAGGTCATGAAGTATAATCTTCATCCATAACAACTCACAAATCCCTTGAGCCATAGCTCTAAATTCTGCCAAAGACTTGATCTTGCAACCACATTTTGTTTTTACTCCTCCATGTCACCAAGTTTCCTCCCAAGAACATGCAATATCCAAAGTGGTGGATCTCCTATCAACAATTGACCTGCATAATCTGCATCAAGATATACTTCCACCGATAAATTCCCTTCCTTTTTGAGCAGTAGTCCTTTCCCTGGAGAGGTCTTCAATCTTGAAGAATTCTATTCATCGCTCGCAAATGCCTTTCTCTTGGATCATGCATGAATTGACTCACTACACCGATCAGTAAGCTATGTCGGGTCTAGTGTGAGATAAATATATGAGTTTTCCCACAAGTCTCTCGACATCGTGCCTTCTCCACCTTTGGGCTTTCCAAGTCATTCCCGATCCTGTGATTTTGCTCTATAGGTAATCCAAGTAGTCTTACAACCTAGCTTACCAGGTTTCTTTAAGAAGATCGAGGATATACTTCCTTTGAGAGATATAGATACCTTGTTTAGAGTAAGCAACCTCTATTCCAAGGAAGTACTTTAGCTTCCCGAGGTCTTTCATCTCAAATTGAGTAGCCAACCTCTCTTAGAGATTGTTTCTCAAGCTCATCATCACCGCAATAATCATATCATCTACATAGACCAAAAGGACTGTAAGTTTTCCATATCGAGAATGTTTTATAAAGAGGGTATGGTCACCTTGGCTTTGCCTGTACCCCAAGGATATCATAACTTGAGTAAACTTTCCAAACCAAGCGAGGAGACTGCTTCAAACCAAATAATGCTTTCTTGAGTCTACAAACTTTATTCCCCCCCTTCAAAGGACACCATATCCAGGTGGAATTTCCATATATACTTCATCTTCTAAGCTTCCGTAAGAAAGCATTTTTAACATCGAATTAGTGCAGCTCCCAACCAAAGTGTCTTTGCCAAGGAAAGTATAATTCTCATCATATTCATCTTTGTTCTTTGGAGCAAATGTCTCATCATAATCGACCCATAGGTTTGGGTGTAACCCTTTGCAACCGCCTCGCCAGTATCGGTCTAGTGTGCCATCCGACCGATATTTAACAGGTATATCCATCTACAACCGATCGCTTCTTGTTCTTTGGTCTCTACAATTTCCCAAGTCTCATTCCTTTCCAATGTACCCATTTCCTCATTCATGGCTCGAACCCAATTCTCATCCTTTAAGGCTTCCTCAGATCTTGAACTAGGGATTACGATAGAATCAATAGTGAAATAAAGCTCGTGTTGCACGAAAGGTTTTTAGTAGACACAAATCGGGATATAGGGTATTTAGCACAAGATCTTTTTCTTTTCTCAAGGCAATTGGTAGATCATCTGGGTTAGGTTCACAAGAGACATCTAAAGTATCTTCAGGGTTATGAGTACTTACCTGGTTCTGACGATTGAAGTCAGCTGTTGGACCAGGTCGGGTTTACCTTGTATCTTTCCTAATATTGCTTCCCAAATTTACCATTATTATCCTCAAGACTGCATCCTCCTCTTTGTCATCCGAGACATCCTGTAAAGAAAAAGACAAACAGGGACTCGGACTGGACTGCACTCGGACTAGAAGGGACTCACTTTCTAGACCACTCTCCCCTGGTCGAGGATTAGGGAAGAAGGAAGCTGATTCATGAAAGGTGACATCCATGGAGACATAGACACGACGAGTTTCAGGGTGATAACACTTGTACCCCTTTTTGTTTGGGGCATACCCTATGAAGATACATTTGATGGCACGAGGATCTAATTTTCCCCGATGAGGACTGTGAACATGGACAAAGGCAGAACATCCAAAGACTCGACTCTGAAGATTAGTCATAATGGGAATAGAAGGATGAAAGGTAGACAAGTGTTGTATCGGACTGACACCATCTAAGACACGAGAAGGCAACCTGTTTATCAAATAAGTGGCAGTTAAGACAGCTTCCCCCCAAAAAGACTTGGGAATGTACATTTGAAAAAGTAAAGATCTGCAACCTCAAGAAGATGATTTTTTTCGCTCTGCAACCCCATTCTCGTTGGGGTGTCCACACAGTTAGCTCATGGATAATACCATTATCTTTAAGAAATTGGGAAAAATGGTGATTCACATACTCTCCCATTATCGAGCGCAATCTTTTAATCTTTTTCCAAATTGGGTTTGAATCATATTGTAAAAGTTTACAAACAATTGGAAAACTTCTGACTTATCTTTCATGAGAAATATCCAGGTAACCCGAGTGCAATCATCAATAAAGGAGACAAACCATTTCGCTCCGTAAATATTACAAATGTATGTAGGTCCCCACACGTCCGAATGAATAAGATCAAAAGGATTGGAACTTTTATTATTACTAGGAGAAAAAGTTGTGCGATGGTGTTTAGCAAATTGACAAACATCACAATGAAAGGACTCAACCGACACTTTTGTAAATAAAACAGAAATAACGACTTAAGGACACTAAATGGAGGATGACCAAGACGCTGTGGTGAAGCCATATCTGGGAGGATGACCAAGATTCTGACTTTGTTGGATGACTAGAAGCGAGAGCCTTTTGTCCAATGTTCTCTTTATTCTTTTCATGCTGCAAGTAGTATAACCCGTCCTGTTCCTTAGCAATTCCAATCGTCCTCCCCGTGGCAAGATCCTGAAAAACACAATGGGAATGGAAAAATGTTCTTGCACAATTTAAATCTTTGGTGATTTTATGAATGGACAGGAGGTTCCTGGACAGCTTGGGAACATGAAGTACATTCTTTAAGTGATGGGGTTTGAAGTTTAATGTTTCCACACCGGTAACTGGGATTTGTGATCCATTAGCTACAGTGATGTGTTGACTACTAGGTAAAGTGGTGTAGGATGAAAAATAAGAAGTATGGGGTGTCATGTGATCTGTAGCACCAGAGTCAATAATCCAGATATTCTCGCATGCGAAGCATTAAAGGATAAGAAACTAGAACTCTTACCACCATGGTGAGGAGCAAGTGGAAGAGGAAGGCTTACTAAGGAACTCATAAGAGCATGCAGACGCTCCAACTCATCTTTGCTAAGAGCAGGGACCTCCTTTTCCAGTTGAGTGGTTGGTGAGTCTTCAACTAAGGTGTCTGAATCAGTGATTGCTTGGTTAGCACGCCTCTGAAAGGGACCCTTAAATCCCCCAACACGCTCGTAACCTTCTCCTTTCCATGTAGTTTAAAACATGTCTCCTTGGTGTGACCGTCCTCCTACAAAGTGAGAGCACCAACGATCTTCACGATTAGACTTAGCATGAGGCTTTCCGGAAGAGGAGGATTCCTTTATGGGACCCTTCACTAAGTTAAAATTTGAACTTTCAATGGATTTATCTTCCAACATTCTTGCCTGCGACTTTCTTCACTACGAGCAAGGTAAAACACCTCAGAGAGAGAGGAGTTTCTCTTTGCCTAAAACTTGAACCCGAATAGGATCAAATTCAGAGTCGGGCCAGAGAAACTTGAAGATCCTTGATTTCTCAATAAATGTAGTCAGTATGGCGGAATCATCAGTGCACTTCATCTTCAAATTTTGATATTGATCCAATTCAATCCACAAACCATTCAATGTCCCATAATAGTCGGTTACAGAAGAAGTCCCCTGCTTGGTGCTGAATATCTTATTCTCCAACTCATAACAAGCTGAAATATTTTGTTTCATGGAATAAGTTTGCGACAAATTATCCCAAATCTCCTTGGCAGTAGAGAAGAACATGCATTTCCGACTAATTTCCGGAACCATAGAGTGCCAAAACCAAGTCATGATAAGTGAGTCGTCTTCATCCCAAGCTTCGAACATAGGATCAGTGTTGGCTGGTGCCTTTCCTTCGATATGTTTCAGCCTCTTACAACTCTTGAGAGTTGTGCGAACAAGTGGGCCCATTGCATATAGTTACGCCCATCAAGCCGGTATGTACCTTTAAGCACCGTAAGTCGAATGGCTTAGTGGTCCGATCGTGATCTGCTTTTCTCCGTAAACAAATTTGTCACCCGCCATGGTTAACAAAAAAGGAAAAAACAAAAACGTGTCTTTAAAGGTTGAAGAAGGATTTTCACCGTAAGCCCAAGATCGGTGCCAAACACACGGTGATGACCCACGATATGGAACCAGGAGGCCGTGAACCAGGCGGAACAAAGCGGCGGCGAGCGGAGTCGGGAAAGCGGCGCGTGGGTTACATGCGCTCGAAACTTCAGTCAGCGGTGGACGCGCGTGTAGGCGCGTGTGATGTCGATCGGCCGGAAATTTTGGGAACGTCGGATCGGCGGGAGTCGCTCTGATGAAGGTGGTTTCATTTGGAAAACTCGCTGGAAAAATTCTCCGGCCGGCAGACAATGATTCGGCGGTGAACAGCGTTCGGCCCGGCGAACGGCGCTGGTGGTCAGACTCGATCAAACCAGGCTGGTCTTGATTGAAAAACGCAGCAATGAAGGCTGCCTGAGTGAAAAAGAAGGTAATGCAGCAATGAAGGCTGCCTGAGGGAGTGACGGCTAAACCTAGTACTGGCTCGTGATACCAAATTGTAAGAAACAGAATTTTATTGATAGAAATAAATATGTACAAACCCCAATTATATAGACCGACTATCACCTAAATAAGGAAATATAAATCTGTACAAATCAGAACCAAATCAATCCTAATTATGTCACATATCTCCTAATAATACACAATGATTATATTACACAACAACTCTTCTTGTTCCTTAGCAACTTCAATTTTCCTCCCCTTTGGATAGGTCCTAAAAACACGGTGGGAGTGGAAGAAATCACTACACATTTCAAATCTTTAGCAAGTTTATGGATGAAAATAAGATTATTAGACAATTTGGGTACATGGAGCACATTGTTTAAGTGAAGGGAAGATTGTAGTTGGATGTCGCCACTCCCGGCAATGGGAAAAGCAACATTCCACCTGGAACTTTCATGCATTCAAGTGCTTAACTTAAGAGGGATGGAAAAAAAGCTGAGTATTATTTTTTATTGTTAAACAAGTATACACCATTTCCAATTTTAAAGACTAATGCACATAAACCCTATTAATTCTCAATCTAGAATCACGTGAAATAAAATCTGTCTTAAAACCAGAAAATTTGTAAATACAGTTGTACAACTAAAAAAGAAAATAAGGAAATTGTACAAATTAAGGAAAGAAAATCATGGAAAGAAAGTCAAGTAATACAAACACAAGTGAACAGAGGAAACATGCTTAGAAAGTCTAGTGATTCTTTTTCAATAAAAACATATTGTTAGAAGACAAAATACCCTAAAAAAGGTACCATTACCACATAACCTCAAGATTAAAGTAGAGTTATAAACAAAAAACAACAAAACTTTTTTATATTATGGAAGCTCAACTACATGAATTAATCAATGTGATATGTCATTAACCAAGCATTTGAAGTCATATAATTATGTATCAGCTAATAAAATTATAAATAGCAAGAACTTTGAATGGTTTTTGATGTATTGGCATATTGATTACTGATGGAAAGGGCGATGATGCAAGTATATTTATTCTGTAATTTCAGGATTTTTGATAATGAAATGTTTAATCAGGACTGGAGGTCCAGGAAGAAGGTTCAGATATTCCAGTATGTGGTACTTAAATGGGGATTTGCTCTTCTTATTGGATTAGGAACTGGACTGATTGGTCTCTTTAATAATGTTGCGGTTGAGAACATAGCTGGTTTGAAGCTGCTTTTGACGACCAGTCTCATGTCTAAACAGAGGTGAGCTTGCTTTTAGTTCTAACGAGGTACACATGCTTGACCATTAATGACATATTGACATTTACTCAGTACTTCATTTTTTGGCAGACGCTATTTGTGTTGCTCAATAACTTGGTTTGCATTAACGATGTGTATTTTTGTAAACATAAAAAGAATAATTATGTAATTGTTGTAGATTTTTTTATCAGTCAGACAGATTTGTAAGACAGATATATCTCCTATTTATTTCCTTAGATTAAGCTCTATTTTAGGCAAGTGATTATTGTTAAAGGTCTATATAATGTATATACATACATTCTTATACAACAATAATAATAACAACTGAAGTCTTTTCTCACTAGGTGGGGTTGGCTACATGGAACAAACGACACAACAATGTCCTATAAAGATAGACAATTTAAATTCAATTTTTTTTTAATGGTTTGGCATATAGTTTTCTATGGTCTTCCTCTACCTCTAACCAATTGACTATCTTCCATCTGGTTTACCCTTCTTCTTGAATGCTTCTACAGGACTTCTTTGCACATATCTGAGTCCCCTAAGACGACACTCTACCATCTTTCTTACAATGGGTGGGCCAATTTTCTTTCATTCCTAATCCTCGCTTGTCTGACCACTCATCCGTCGTAACATTATCATCTCTATAACACTGAGCTTATTTTCTTGTTGGCTCTTTACTACCCGACATTCAATTCCATTCATCATTGCAAGTCTCATAGTTGTGCCTTAAAATTTTCCTTCACTCTTGAATGGTACTTTTCTATCACAAATTACACAAAAAGCATTCCTCCATTTCATCCACCCTGATTGGATTCCATGGTTGACATTTTCCTCTATCTCCCCGTTGTTTTATGATGGACCTATGATATTTAAACTGGAGACTTGGGGTATGGCATGTTATCAAATTTTTAACTTCAAGCTAGGATTTATGTTTCTCTTACTAAACTTATATTCCATATACTACTTTTACTTCTACAGAGATGAAAATCATGTGAATTTGAGGTTTTGTCTCCACAGCTCTACTTTTCCATTTAGTTCTTCTCTTAACTCTTCAACTTGTTGTGTAATATAATCATTGTGTATTATTAGGAGATATGTGACATAATTAGGATTGATTTGGTTATGATTTGTACAGATTTATATTTCCTTATTTAGGTGATAGTCGGTCTATATAATTGGGGTTTGTACATATTTATTTCCATCAATAAAATTCTGTTTCTTACAATTTGGTATCACGAGCCAGTACTAGGTTTAGCCGTCACTCCCTCAGGCAGCCTTCATTGCTGCATTACCTTCTTTTTCACTCAGGCAGCCTTCATTGCTGCGTTTTTCAATCAAGACCAGCCTGGTTTGATCGAGTCTGACCACCAGCGCCGTTCGCCGCCGCCGGAGCACTGTTCACCGCCGCCGGAACCGCTGTCTGCCGCCGCCGGAGAATTTTTCCGGCGAGTTTTCCAGCGAAACCACCTTCATCAGGAGCGACTCCCGCCGATCTGACGTTCCCCAAAATTTCCGGCCAGTCTGACATCACACGCGCCTACACGCGCCGTCACCGCAGCTCTGAGTTTCGAGCGCGTGTAATCCACGCGCCGCCTTCCCGACCTCCGTTCGCCGCGCCGTTTGTTCCGTCTGGTTCGCCGGCTCCTCCTGGTTCCATATCAGGGGTCATCAGCTGTGTTTGGCACCCCGATCTTGGGCTTACAGTGAAAATCCCCTTCTTCAACCTTTAAAGACACGTTTTTTTGTTTTTTTCCCTTTTTTTGTTAACCATGGCAGGTGACAAATTTGTTTCTGGAGAAAAACAGACTGCTGATCAGACCCTAAGCCATTCTGACTTACCGGTGCTTAAAGGTACATACCGGCTTGATGGGCGTAACTATATGCAATGGGCCCAATTTGTTCGCACAACTCTCAAGAGTTGTAAGAGGCTGAAACATATCGAAGGAAAGGCACCAGCCAACACTGATCCTATGTTCGAAGCTTGGGATGAAGACGACTCACTTATCATGACTTGGTTTTGGCACTCTATGGTTCCGGAAATTAGTCGGAACTGCATGTTCTTCTCTACTGCCAAGGAGATTTGGGATAATTTGTCGCAAACTTATTCCATGAAACAAAATATTTCAGCTTGTTATGAGTTGGAGAATAAGATATTCAGCACCAAGCAGGGGACTTCTTCTGTAACCGACTATTATGGGACATTGAATGGTTTGTGGATTGAATTGGATCAATATCAAAATTTGAAGATGAAGTGCACTGATGATTCCGCCATACTGACTACATTTATTGAGAAATCAAGGATCTTGAGTTTATCTCGCACTCGAATTTGATCCTATTAGGGTTCAAGTTTTGGGCAAAGAGAAACTCCTCTCTCTCGGAGGTGTTTTACCTTGTTAAGTAGTGAAGAAAGTCGCGAGGCGATGTGTTGGAAGATAAATCCATTGAAAGTTCGCCTTAACTTAGTGGAAGTCCCATAAAGCGAATCCTACTCTTACGGAAAGCCTCGTACTAAGTCTAATCGTGAAGATGGGTTGGTGCTCTCCTTTGTGGGAGGACTGGGTCACACCAAGGAGACATGTTTTAAACTACATGGAAAGGAGAAGGTTACGGAGCGTGTTGGGGGGATTTAAGGGTCCCTTTCTAGCGCATAACCAAGCGATCACCGATTCGCAGACACCTTAGTTGAAGACTCACCAACCACTCAGTCGGAAAAGGAGGTCCCCGCTCTTGCAAAGATGAGTTGGAGCGCTCATGGCTCTTGTAGGTTCCGCTTAGTAAGCCTTCTCTTCCACTGCCTCCTCACCATGGACCTGCAGTAGAGTTCTAGTTTCTTATCCTTAATGCTTCGGCATCATGAGAATATCCGGATTATTGACTCAGCGGTGCTACATCACATGACACCCATACTTCTTATTTTTCATCCTACACCACTTTACCTAGTAGTCAACACATCACTGTAGCTAATGGATCACAAATCCCAGTTATCGGGTGTGGAAACATTAAACTTCAAACCCATCACTTAAAGAATGTACTTCATGTTCCCAAGTCGCTCAAAGAACCTCCTGTCCATTCATAAAATCACCAAAGATTTAAATTGTGCGATAACATTTTTCCATTCCCATTGTGTTTTTCGAGGATCTTGCCACGAGAGGGCGATTGGAAATTGCTAAGGAAACGGGGCGGGTTATACTACTTGCGACATGAAAAGAATAAAGAGAACATTGGACAAAAGGCTCTCGCTTCTAGTCATCCAACAAAGTCAATCTTGGTCATCCTCCCGGATATTAAAGCCACCACGCGCCTTGGTCATCCTCCATTTAGTGTCCTTAAGTCGTTATTTCCTGTTTTATTTACAAAAGTGTCACTGAGTCCTTTCATTGTGATGTTTGTCAATTTGCTAAACACCATCGCACAACTTTTCTCCTAGTAATAATAAAAGTTCCAATCCTTTTGATCTTATTCATTCTGACGTGTGGGGACCTTACATCCGCATTTGTAATATTTACGGGCGAAATGGTTTGTCTCCTTTATTGATGATTGCACTAAGGGTTACCGGATATTTCTCATGAAAGATAAGTCCGAAGTTTTCCAATTGTTTGTAAACTTTTACAATATGATTCAAACCCAATTTAGTAAAAGATTAAAAGATTATGCGTTACGATAATGGGGAGAGTAATGTGAATCACCATTTTTCCCAATTTCTTAAAGATAATGAGTATTATCCATGAGCACAATGTGGACACTAGAATGGGGTCATAGAGCGAAAACCGATCATCTTCTTGAGGTTGCGGATCTTTACTTTTTCAAATGTGCATTTCCCGAGTCTTTTGGGGAAGGCTGTTCTTAACCGCCACTTATTTGATAAACAGGTTTTCTCGTGTCTTTAGATGGTGTCGGTCAGATGCAACACTTGTCTACCTTTTCATCCTTCTATTCCCATTATGACTAATCTTGAGTCGAGTCTTTGGATGTTACATCGCCTTTGTCCATGTTCCACGATCCTCATCGAAAAATTAGATCCTCGTGCCATCAAATGTATCTTCATAGGGTATGCCCCAAACAAAAGGGTACAAGTGTTATCACCCCGAAACTCGTCGTGGTCTATGTCTCCATGGATGTCACCTTTCATGAATCGGCTTCCTTAACACCCAATCCTCGCCTTCAGGAGAGTGGTCTAGAAATTTCCGAGTCCCTTCTAAGTCTGAGTCCGAGTCCTAGTCCAGTCCCATAGGTCTTTTTCTTCTACAGGATGTCTCGGATGACAAAGAGGAGGATGCAGGCACGGGATAATAATGGTAAATTTGGGAAGCAATATTATGCAGGAAAAGATACAGCGAAACCCACCTGGTCCAACAAAGACTCAATCGTCAGAACCAGGAGGTAAGTACTCATAACCACTGAAGATACTTTAGATGTCTCTTGTGAACCTAACCCAGATGATCTACCAATTGCCTTGAGAAAAGAAAAAGATCTTGTGCTAAATACCATTCATATCCCACTTGTGTCTACTAAAAACCTTTCTAGGCAACACGAGTTTTATTC
Organism: Calophaca sinica; assembly: GCA_037113605.1. Classification (NCBI taxonomy): domain Eukaryota; kingdom Viridiplantae; phylum Streptophyta; class Magnoliopsida; order Fabales; family Fabaceae; genus Calophaca; species Calophaca sinica. The sequence goes on along the minus strand of CM073737.1, from coordinate 71,424,807 downwards.
TCAATTTGATTCTATCGTAATCCCTAGTTCAAGCATCTGAGGAAGCCTTAAAGGATGAAAATTAGAATTCGAGCCATGAATGAGGAAATGGGTGCATTGGAAAGGAATGAGACTTCTGGGAAATTGTAGAGAGACCAAAGAACAAGAAAATGATCGGTTGTAGATGGATATACACCTTTGTTAAATATCGGTCAGATAGCTGCACACCAGACCGATACAAGCGAGGATCAAGTTGCAAGGGTTACACCCAAACCTATGGGTCGATTATGAGGAGACATTTGCTCGTGTAGCAAGATGAATACAGTGAGAATTATACTTTCCTTGGCGACACTTTGGTTGGAACCGCACCATTCGATGTTAAAAATGCTTTCTTACAGTAAGCTTAGAAGATGAAGTATATATGGAAATTCCACCTGGATATGGTGTCGAAGGGGAATAAAGTTTGTAGACTCAAGAAAGCATTATATGGTTTCAAGCAGTCTCCTCGCTTAGTTTGGAAAGTTTACTCAAGTTATGATATCCTCACAGGCAAAGCCAAGGTGACCCATACCTCTTTATAAAACATTCTCGATATGGAAAACTACGATCCTTTTGGTCTATGTAGATGATATGATTATCAGCGGTGATGATGAGCTTGAGAAACAATCTCTAAGAGAGAGGTTCACACTAATTTGAGATGAAAGACCTCGGGAAGCTAAAGTACTTCCTTGGAATAGAGGTTGCTTACTCTAAACAAGGTATCATATCTCTCAAAGGAAGTATATCCTCGATCTTCTTAAAGAAACTGGTAAGCTAGGTTGTAAGACTACTGGAGTACCTATAGAGCAAAATCACAGGATTGGGAATGACTTGGAAAGCCCAAAGGTGGAGAAGGCACAATATCAGAGACTTGTGGGAAAAACTCATATATTTATCTCACACTAGACCCGGCATAGCTTACGTGCATCGTGTAGTAGTCAATTCATGCATGATCCAAGAGAAAGGCATTTGCGAGGCGATGAATAGAATTCTTCAAGATTTTGAAGACCTCTCCGGGGAAAGGACTACTGTTCAAAAAGGAAGTGGGAATTTATCGGTGGAAGTATATCTGATCACAGTTATGCAGGTCAATTGTTGATAGGAGATCCACCACTGGATATTGCATGTTCTTGGGAGGAAACTTAGTGACATGGAGGAGTAAAAAACAAAATGTGGTTGCAGTAAGATCAAGTGCCGAGGCAGAATTTAGAGCTATGGCTCAAGGATTTGTGAGTTGTTATGGATGAAGATTATACTTCATGACCTCAAAATAAAGTATGAAGCTCCTATGAGATTGTTTTGTGATAATAAGTCCGTATTAGCATTGCACACAACCCGATTCAAAGCATGATCGGACAAAGCATATAGAGGTAGATCGACACTTCATTAAAGAGAAATTAGAAAGTGGTCTCATATCCACGAGTATATTCCTTCACGACATCAATTGGCGGATATGTTGACCAAAGGACTTCCCATCGAGCAGTTTCGGACCTTATTTGCAAGGAATGACAGCGGACATACATTCACCACTTGAGGGGAGTGTTGTAATATAATCATTGTGTATTATTAGGAGATATGTGACATAATTAGGATTGATTTGGTTATGATTTGTACTGCATTTATATTTTGTATTTAGGTGATAGCTCATTTATATAATTGGGGTTTGTACATATTTATTTCCATCAATAAAATTCTGTTTCTTACAATTCAACTAAGACTATATAATTTGTAAAAAGCACAAACTATGGCGTTGGCTCTTGGATATGTTCAGTGAACATATCTAGAACCAAGATAAAAAAGATAAGGGCTTAAAGCTAACCCTTGGCAAAAGCCTATATTTATAGGGAAGTCCTCTATGACCCTCACTTCGTGTTTTCATGCTAGTTATGACCCCCCTCATTTGTATATTTGATTCCTTTAATGTATGTAGATGTTGGTTGGTATTACAAACTCCTTTCTTCTCCAAAACCTTCCATGAAACCTCTCTAGAAATTTTGTCATATACCTTTTCCAAATTAATGAAAACAGTATGTGTGTGTGTATATATATATATATATATATATATATATATATATATCACTTTTTGTGCATTGATCATAAAAAAAAAATATTAATATTCAGAATACTTCTATCTTCCAAATCCAGTTCATATGATGTACTTATAACGGGACTATCGAATGATGAAAATCGTTAGATTACCCATCAATCAATCAACTCCCTACATCATAACCAAAATGTGAAAACATGTGATATTTATGGTTGTCATTCCTACCCTCTTCCCAAAAGATACATATTACAGCACATCTAATACTTCTCATATACTTCTCGCACTACTTTTCATTTGTCAAACTAAATTATTTAAACATCTTGGAATTGCCTTATTCCCAACCGACGGTTTATAAATCATGTCATTGGTTTACCAATTAAAATGGATCTATTATATGTTTTTAAAAATATGCGATAAATGCATTGTGATTTTTGATTACTTTTTCAGTTAGTTTTTCAGATGGAATTTGCGTATTTAAGATGCAGCTAATCTATATAAGTAATTATAGCATTTAGCCTTTTGTTTTTTTTTATCTTATTTTTATCAATTTAATGAACACATCCTTGTGGAAATCTTTTTGGATCCTGAATCACATAAGAATTATATGTATCTTTATTGTTCCTATTATTGTTCATATATTCTCTTAGAATAGTAGTTGTGGTACAGATATCTTGAGGCTTTTCTAGCATATGCTGGTCTCAATGTAGTTTTAGCAGCGGCGGCTGCAGCACTCTGTGCTTTCATTGCTCCATCAGCAGCAGGCTCCGGCATTCCTGAGGTTAAAGCATATCTCAATGGCATTGATGCTCACTCTATACTGGCTCCAACCACCCTTTTTGTAAAGGTGAATAATACTACAGTAGTAGAAGCTGAATAACTCGTTGAACAATTGAAAATTAGTCGAAGTATCATTGTTCTGTTTCAGATAATTGACAGAGTAAGCCTTTTTTTTTTTTTTCCCCTTCCCTATAAGGGCGGTATTCCCCTGGTTTATCAAATTCAGAGGAACATTCTTACTTTTAGCTGACATAAGCTACTATATGTGAGCTTTCCAATGCATGCTGAATAAGAAATTTCACGCATTTTGATTTAGAGATGTGAAAATATTGTTAGGATTTCATTCAAAGAATACAACAAGTCAGTTACACGGATCAATTGTGACATTGAGTTATGTTAAAAACCAAGTTTTCGGAAAAAAACATTTATATCTAGTTATTTATTTTATTGTTTCTCGTAGCATTTTTCTTGATCTTTTTTTGCCTTGTTTATCGGGCTATCTTCATTTGATCAAATTAGAAATTCTCATGTTGCCAAACCATCTTAGGTGAAATTTTTGTCTTTATTCAACAAGTGCTACTCTAACTTTCGCTCTAATACATTCATTCTTGGTCTTATATTTACTTGTATTTTCACTTGTACACCACAATATTTTTATCTTCACAATGCTTAGCTTATATCATTTCTTCCTAATAGACTAAAAGATTTTTTCTCTCTTTTTTGGGATATGCACAAAATGCAATCTTTTACTTCTTGAGGCATATTAATTAAAATTCCATATAAAACCTATGATTTTAACCATGTCAGATTGTTGGTTCCATCCTTGGGGTTTCGGCTGGATTTGTGGTGGGCAAAGAAGGACCTATGGTTCATACAGGTGCATGCATAGCTTCTTTGTTGGGGCAGGGCGGATCTCGCAAGTATGGTTTGACTTGCAGTTGGCTTAGGTATTTCAAAAATGACCGAGACCGGCGAGACATGATTACCTGTGGTGCAGCTGCTGGTGTTGCTGCCGCCTTTCGTGCTCCGGTAGGTGGTGTCCTCTTTGCCCTTGAAGAGGTAGCTTCATGGTATATATTTCTGCTAAAATTATTCCCTCTCTCTCTCTCTCAACTTTGTGGTATCTTGAAATTGTAAATTTGTAATTCTAGTAGTAGTAATAGTAATAAAATATTTCCGCACCATTCTGCAACATTCTGTTGTTACAATGGACAAACAGGATGTTCGAGAGCCTGCCCTCTCCCTAATAACTACCAAACCGAACTGAATATCTCCCTTCCTTAAACTATCCTACCCCTAGACTATTTAAACAATCAGAACAGAGGCAGTTACACCCCATATAGACAGTTACACAAAATAGAAACTGCCACATAACTACTATAACTACATCTACATAACTACTATATAACTACCGTCCATGGCCCCTACTACTAACAATACTCCACCCCCCCCCCCCAAAAAAAACTATCACCTTGTCCTCAAGGTGAACTGCACGGGAAAAAAAAAATCTGTAAACTGAAAATCTTGCAGTTATTATCATTTTGATTATCACCATCTAGAGACAGGAACAGCCATAAACCTATATTGATAATGGCCACCTGGATCCCATTGTTGAGAGGATAAAGACCCAATCATATTTGAATCATTGCGGTAGCCTTTGTTGTCTGTTCTTTTTTGTGGATGACTTCCCTTTGATGCATTGAAGTTGTTCAAGACACCCACAGATGATATTGAACCTGTCTTGGATGAAGATGCTCCCAAAACTGTCAAGGACATGGAACAATTTATGTGCCCTCCAACTCCTTTGCTCACCCATTATGTCCCTAACTGAGTTATGGGTTGATTCTTCTCAATGTTATCAATGGCGGATGGCGGTCCATGGCGAAAAGCCAAAAATCCGCCATAGAAAAATGGCGGATTGCGTTGCGGGAAATAGCGGACGCCATGGCGGACTAAATAAAATACAATATATATATAGAAAAAATGCTACATAACTAAAATACAAGGCTTCAATTGAACTAAATTGATAGTAAATACCATAAGTTCATAACCAAAATGGCAAAATACCAAATCCAAGACCATAAACATTAAGTTCAAGACATCAAATATCAAAATAACAACATAATAAAACATAAGTTCAAGACATTAAACATCAAGTAAATGCCTAGTCCTCTTCATTAACCCCAACATAATCATTTTCAATGCCATCATCTATTGGGGCATATCCTTCTTCCTCTTCTCCATCTTCATCATCTCCCTCTTCTTCATCTCCCTGTTCCACATATTCATCAGATGCATCGGATTCTTCAAAACTCTCCTCATGTTCCAATGGTTCAGCTTCTTCAACTTCAACAACTATCCTTTTTCCCCTAGCTACTTGTTGCCTCTTTGATGTTGAAGTTGTGGAAGTTGTGATCTGACAAAGACTTGGTGGTTCCTTTCTTTTCCTTGCTCTGCTCCTAGTATAAGTTCTAAGTTCTTTAGCCCCAAGCCTCATAAACAGTTTGCCAATGTAGTGTGGGATCATCATCAAAGACCAAATCATTCTCAAAGATCTTCATTAGGATCATCCATCTCTCCCACTAACCACTCATTACATGTATCAATGTCATTGAGGGCAATTGGATCAATTTCATCTCTAAGATTATATCTTTGCTTGAGTTGTTGGTTATATTTGATATAAACCAAATCATGCAACTTTTTATGTTCAAGCCTATTCCTCTTTTTTGTATGAATCTGCAGTATAAACATAATTAAAGTGTTAATTGATAGATTTTTAATGCTATTCCTCTTTTTTCCTATGATATCAAGAGTTAAGAGTTAGGAAGGATTATTACTTGCTCAAAGACACTCCAATTGCGCTCACATCCAGATGCACTGCATGTTAAGCTCAAAATCTTGATAGCCAGCTGCTGTAAATGTGGAGCTCCCATGCCATACATTTTCCATCTTTGAGCTACAAAATGGAAGAGAACTTAGAATTTTAAAGTTTATATTACCAGGAGACTACGAATGTATTCTTAGAAATAGTTTCTTACCGGGAGCCATAGTTTTTCTTCCATTTACTGCAAACTTAGTACCAAAGAGACCATCAGCACTCTTATAATATGGCAACTCCATTAGTATTTTTGTCTGCATTTCCTCACTTCGCACCAATCTCGTAATGCAATTATATAACCCATTATTAACCTTCAAATCATTCTCCAACTTTGAGTTGCTATAAAAGAACTCTGGGTTTAGCAAGTGAGCAAAGAAGATGCAAATCTCTACCAAGTGACATTCCCATCTCTTATTAATTATTGCAAATACATCTTTGTATTTGTCCGGATCGTTAAAGGAATTGGTGATTGTCTCTTTTGCCCGATCTATTGCTTCATAAATATAGCCCATGGTGGTTTTCTTTCACCATCAAGAAGACGAAGAACTCTTACAAGAGGCGCCGACTTTAAGAGTGAAAACCACATGTTTCCAAAATGAAGGCATTAGAGGCGCTTTTGTTGCTTGCTTCCCTTAGCCTCCTTGTACAACTTGTTCTTGGTCCATTCCTCTAAGTAAACATCTTTCTCGGTTTGTTTTCTTGATGAAGCCTTTCTAACGATAGATAAGATGTAGCAAATCTTGTAACAAAGATGTCTCACCAATTCCCTTTTGTTTGTGAATTGCCTCATCAAACTCAATGTACTAGTATGGCCATAGATAAAACCAACAAGGCTGATTCCCCTTTGAATTGTCTTCTTTATCATTGGAAGCTTTCCAATATCTTTAAGCATCAAATCAATGCAGTGGGCTGCACAAGGAGTCCAAAAAAGATGAGGTCTTTTCTCTTCTAACTTCTTACTAGCTGAAACATAATTGCTTCCATTATCACTGATGACTTGAACGACGTTTTCTTCTCCAACCTCCTCTACAATAGAATCAAGCATCTCAAATAAAAGATCGCCACTTTTCACAACATCAGAGGCATCAACAGACTTCAAAAACATCGTTCCAGCAGCAGAGTTCACCAAAAAATTGATTATAGATCGAGACTTTCTATCAGTCCAAGCATCTGACATAATAGAGCACCCATGTTTCCTCCACTGCTCCTTGTGATTTTTTAGTAGTTCTTCAGTGAATTCCAATTCCTTGTTTAGGAGTGGAACTCTAATTTCATGATAACTGGGAATTCGCAGATTTGGACCAAAGGAACCAATAGCTGTAACCATTTCTTCAAAGCTCTTCAACTTTATAAGATTGAATGACAATCCAGCTTGATACCAAAAGCGAGCAATTGACTGATGAACTTTAGCCGTTAAATTTTTGTCGCATGCTTCATTTATACTAGTTTGCCTCAATTTCTCCTTCTTTCTTTTTGCAATTGCGCTCGGATTTCTACAAAATAAATCCATTGGTCCTTTATTTCTCCTAACATTTTGTGTTATCACATATCAACCTCATCTTCACTTTCAATTGGATCTCTAGCACGTGAAGTTGCAAAGTGTCTTCAATTTTTTTCGCTCTAGATATTTCCAAAGCTCTTCTCTAACGTCTGGTGGACACTTTTTGCAAGCAAAGAACATTCTCTTTCTTTCCCATTAAATGTTGTTTTGCTCTTGTGATTCCTCCATTGGTGACCTTTTACAAAAATTACACACAATGGCATTGGTGTCTCCTTCGCCAGAGGATAACAATATTTCCATCCCTGTCCCCTCTAACACTTCTTGTTGATTGTGGTTGACTACTTGATTGTGGTTAACTACTTGATCCTTCACCCACCATTGATGAAAAGAATGAATAGACCTCTATTCAAATGAAGGAACAAAAATTAAAGGGAGAAAAGATTAAAAATAGCATAAAAAGAGATTAAAAATAAAATTAAAAAGTATAAACTGGAAAAAATTAAAACAGAAAAGAATGAAAAAAAAAAACTATTTAAGAAATAAGAAGGAAAGAAATAAAAGAAACTGGAAAAAAATTAAAGCGAAAAGAATGAAAAAGAAGAAAACAGAAAAACAGAAAAGAATGAAAAAAAAAATAGAGAAACAAAATAAAATAAAATGAAATGAAAAAACAAAGTGAAAAACGAAGAAAGAAAGACGAAAGAAGAAAGAAAGGAGAACGAGAGAAACAGAGAAGGAAAACAGAGAAGGAAAAACGAAAACGAAGACGAACAGAGTCAGAGAAATGCGCACCGGGTTGCGACTTAGCCTGAAGTCGGGGAGGGGAGGGGAGGCGAGGCGCGGCGCAGGGTCGGCGAGGCGAGGCGAGGCAAGGTGCGGTGCAGGGTCGGCGAGGCGAGGCGAGGCGTGGCGCAGGGTCGGGGAGAAGAATGAAGCAGTGGCGAGAGAGAGAGACAGACTGAACGAGTTTAGGATTTTTTGTTTTACAATTAAACGAACCGGGTCGGGTCGTCAGGTCGTCAGCCAAACAGCAAGCTTTTCGCGTTTCTGGGCCGGGTTTCCGCCATGGCGCCCGCCGTCCGCCATGGCCGCCACACGCCGGCGCCGCCACGAATCGCCATTCGAATCCGCCGCCACCGCTGGATCGGCGGTTTACTCACGATCCGCCTCCGCTTTCCGCCATGGCGCCGCCATGGCCGATTTTTGACTTCATTAATTCTTCTCACCTTGATCAACCATTGTTTTTGCTTATTGATCATTTTGTGTCATTGCCTCGCTTTTATTTCCATTTTCTTGGCCCTTTCTTTGGCCGCTGCCATTGATTTTTTTTATTTTTTTTTCTTTATCAATGTCTGCCAGTGCCACTGGTTCTGGTTCTTGTTCTTGTTCTTGTTCCCCAGAATCTTGAACATAAATCCCAAATTCTGGTTTGAAATGTATGAGCAGAGCCTTCTTAAAGGTGATGAACCCAACCTTTTGATGGTTTTCTCTCCAGGAACGCCACCAACTGTAAGCTTCTCCATCAAGGCCCAACTGAACACATGATAGCCAAGTTTCCTCACGAACCTTTAGTACTTCAAGATACTGACAGAATTGGATCAACCACCAATAGGCATCCCTGCTGCCGTTGAATATTGGCATGCCCATTTTCCTCTTTACCGTGAATTTTTCCCTGGATCTGAATTGCTTTGATACCAGTGTTGTTACAATGGACAAGCAGGATGTTCGAGAGCCTGCCCTCTCCCTAAAAACTACCAAACCGCTGAATATCTCCCTTCCTTAAACTATCTTACCCCTAGACTATTTAAACAATCAGAACAGAGGCTGTAGAAAATATATCTGAATAACATATTATTGACTTAAGAAAGTATACACACACTAATCGATGTTATATAGACTATGCTAGACTTAAACCTAATGGGTCTGAGTAATGGGCCACAGATAAATAAACTAGGTTACAATACAAAAGGTGAACATTTACTATTTACTCTAATTATTTACAATACTTCCCCTCAAGCTGGTGAGTGGATATCAATCATTTCTAGCTTGTAAGTAAGTTGGCAGAATCGTTCTGCAGATAGCCCTTTTGTAGGCATATCTGCCAGTTGGTGTTCAGTAGGAATGTAGGACGTTGTTATCAGTCCACAATCTAACTTTTCCTTTATAAAGTGTCTGTCTATCTCAATGTGTTTAGTCCTGTCATGTTGTACAGGATTATGAGCAATGTTGATTGCTGATTTATTGTCACAAAACAACTTCATTGTGTCTTCATAATTCACCTTCAAATCATTAAGTATAATCTTCATCCACAATAGCTCACAAATTCCATGTGCCATTGCTCTGAATTCTGCCTCGGCACTTGATCTGGCCATTGCATTTTGCTTTTTGCTCCTCCATGTAACAAGATTACCACAAAAGAATGTGCAGTAGCCAGAAGTGGACCTTCTATCACTCACTAAGCCTGCATAATCTGCATCAATATAGGCTTCCAACGTCAGTCTTCCGCCTCTTTTGAACAAGAGACCTTTTCCTGGAGTAGCTTTAAGGTATTGCAAAATTCGCTCTACTGCCTACAAATGCCTCATCCTCGGATCATGCATAAACTGACTGACTACGCTTACTGCATAAGCTAAGTCAGGTCTAGTGTGTGCCAAGTAAATTAGCTTCCCCACTAATCTCTGATATTGAGACTTGTCAACTCTAGCACTCTCATCTTCAGTGCTCATTTTATGATTTTGCTCTATGGGAACCCCTGCAGGTTTACACCCAAGCTTGCCAGTTTCCTGCAGAAGGTCGAGGACATATTTTCTCTGAGAGATAAAGATTCCTTGTTTTGAGTAAGCTACCTCAATCCCAAGGAAATACTTGAGAGTTCCCAGATCTTTCATTTCGAATTCTGTAGACAATTTCTTCTTGATGAGTTATCTCTCAATCAAGTCATTTCTTGTAATAATAATATCATCAACATAAACAAGAAGTACTGTTAGTTTTCCTCCCTGTGAATGTTTGAAGAAGAGGGTATGATTTCCTTGACTCTGCTTGTAACCAAGAGCCAACATAGCCTTTGTAAATCTTCCAAACCATGCTCGGGGAGACTGCTTTTGCCCATACAAGGCCTTTTTCAATCTACACACCTTATTTCTCCCATTGGTTGGATCAAATTCCGGTGGGATCTCCATATACACCTCCTCCTCTAAATTTCCATGCAAGAATGCATTTTTAACATCAAACTGATTAAGTTCCCACCTAGAATGAGCAGCAAGAGAAAGTAAGATACAAATAATGTTCATCTTTGCTACCGGTGCAAATGTCTCCTCATAATCAATGCCATAAGTCTAGGTGTACCCCTTTGCTACTAGTCTGGCCTTATATCGATCAAGAGTGTCATCTGATTTGTACTTGACAGTATAAATCCACCTGCAACCAACTGGCTTCTTGCCTCTTGGCATCTCAACTATCTCCCAAGTTCTATTCTTTTCGAGAGCTTTCATTTTCTCATTCATGGCTTTGATCCAATTTTTATCTTTAAGTGCTTCCTTAACAGATGCAGGGATTCTTACATAGTCAACTGCTGTCATAAAAACCTTATGCTGCGGGGAAACACGATTAGATGAAACAAATTGAGAAATAGGGTATTTGGCACAAGACCTTTTCCCTTTCCTCAAGGCAATAGGTAGGTCAACTGGATCAAGATCAAGTGTATCGGGAATAGAAGAATCAGAAGCAAAAGGGTTAATTTCAGTACTTACCTCCGGCTCAGACGGTTGGGGTTGTTTCTGGACCAGGTCGGGTTTTCCTTTCCTCTGATATGTCAAGGTTGGCTCACTAGCCTCTATCTTTGCTGGTGCTGAAGGTGCTGCTGTTTCCTGCAAAATAGAAGGTAAAGGAGGAACAATAACGGGTGACTCAAAAACAACAGGAGACTCAGGAGGAACAGGAGACTCAGAAACAACATGAGACTCAGGACCAGGAGACTCAGAAACAACAGGAGACTCAGGAGGATCGACTGGTGACTCAGGAAGCCAATGACCAAGGAGAAGAAACTCGGAATCAGATTCCAAATTACTACTATTCTCCCCCTGAAGCTGAGGACGAGTGAAGAAAGAGACCTATTCATGAAAGGTGACATCCATAGAGACATAATGTTTACGACTTGAAGGATGATAACACTTGTACCCCCCGTTTGTTAGGAGCATAACCCAAGAAGATGCATCTGACAGCACGGGAATCCAACTTATTGCGGTGCTGCTTGTGGATATGAACAAATGCAACACAGCCGAATATGCGAGACTCTAGACTCTGCATGATAGGAGCAGATGGGTAAAAAGACATCGATTGAACAAGGCTGAAATTACCTAGAACTCGGGATGGAATCCGATTGATGAGATAGGCAGCAGTCAAAACTGCTTCTCCCCAATATGAGTTTGGAACTGATGTTTGGAATAAAAGGGCGCGAGCAACCTCAAGTAACTGACGGTTTTTTCTTTCTGCAACTCCATTTTGTTATGGAGTATCAACACACGTTAGTTCATGAAGGATGCCATTTTGACTAATAAATGAAGAAAGACATTGATTAACATATTCTCGACCATTATCAGACCGTAGTCTTTTAATGCACTTGCCAAATTGAGTTTTTATCATATGATAAAATTGAATGAACAACTGAGATACTTCAGATTTATTTTTCATCAAGAATAGCCAACTAACGCGAGTACAATCATCAATAAAAGTAACAAACCATCGCGCACCCGAAATATTAAAAACAGGGGCAGGCCCCCAAACATCAGAATGAATAAGATTAAAAGGTTCAACACTTCTATTACAACTAGAAGGAAAAGACATTCGTTTGTGTTGGAAAATTGACAAACATCACACTTACAAGACTCAACAGACTCTTGCAAAAACAAAGCAGGAAACATAGTTTTAAGTAAGGAAAATGGAGGATGTCCTAGACGCTTATGCTGAAGCCAGACTTGAGAGGAAGTATGAGGAAGTATGTTGAGACTGGACGGAGGAAGGTAGCACCTTCAGACCATTTTCTTCAGCAGATAGAAAGTATAACCCTCCCTGTTCCTTAGCAACTCCAATCGTCCTCCCCGTGGCAAGATCCTAAAAAAAAAAATGAGTAGGGAAAAAGATTACTGTGCAGTTCAGATCCTGAGTAAGTTTGCGAATAGAAATTAAGTTATTTGAGAGTCCAAGAGCATGAAGCACACTTCTCAAATAGAAAGGGGTGTGGAGATTAATATCTCCAAAACCTACAACAGGAGTGTGAGGACCATCTGCAACAGTAATATAGGGAATGCTTCAATGAGGGCTATAGGTGGAAAACAGTTTAGAGTCGAAGGTCATATGGTCAGTAGCACTAGAGTCTAGAATCCATACATCTTTAGGAATAGTACCAAAGGCAGTAAACAATCGAGAACATAGAACCTTACCAGTCATTGTCAGGGAACTAGAATTAGAAGACTTACGCAAGGAGTCGAGGAGGTTATGCAAGCGGTCCAAGTCTTCAGTGCCCAAGGGAGAATGCGCAGTTGGACCGGATGGAGAAGCTGCAGGTGTGGGAGTAGATGTTACCACATGTGCTTGAGTACCTTTGAAACCTCCAATACGGGTAAGGACATTGTCTTTCCCATGAAGTTTAAAACACCTGTCCTTTGTGTGTCCTGGCTTCTTGCAGTGTTCGCAGTAGCGATCCTCCCTCTCAGCCTTGGATGATCCTTGTCTGCCTGTCTTGCTGGCAACTAATGCAGACCCTTCAGAAGGTTTGGTACCTAGCATGACACCCCGACGACTCTCTTCACCCCGCACAATGTAGAACACTTCATCAAGAGAAGGAAGGCAGTCCTTGCCCAAAATCTGCAAATCGAATAAGTCAAACTCACTGCTCAACCCACCAAGAACTCAAAAATCCGATCGGTTTCAATACAAGTATTCAAAGCAAGCGTGTCATTGGGGGTCTCCATCTTGAGAGTCCGATATTGATCCAACTCAATCGTAACCCTTTCATAATGACAAAGTAATCGAGATGCATATACTTCCCTGTTTAGTATTGAAGATCCTGCTCTTCAAATCAAAGCGGGCAGAGAGATCCTTTTTCTTGGAGTAAGTCTTGCTGAGACTATCCTAAATCTCCCTGGCAGTAGCAAGAAACATATAATTTCCGCTGATCTCTGGAATCATACTGTTCCACATCCATGACATAATGAGAGAGTCTTCATTGTCCCAAGTAGGGAATCCAGGATCAGTGGTAGGAAGAGGAGTCCCTTCAATATGGTTCAATTTGCCACGACCCTTCAGATTCGTGCGCATGAATTGAGCCCAATTGAAGTAATTCTTCCCATTGAGACGATAACTGAGGTGCAGTGTTGGCAAAGCATTAGAGTTCATCAAGTTTGACGACTCCACAAGAGGAGAAGGAGGAGGCGGTTGAGGATTTTGTGGAGGATTTTGAACAACTCCATCGTCTTCCATAACAACAGATCAGATGTATTAATCTGGAAAAAAAAAAAAAACAACGAACGAACGTCAAAGGACCCACGAAAATAAAAGTTTTCGGATCGGAGAGTGGACCCCCAAAACAGAAAGAGGAGGTGTCGGGGAAGCTACTGTTGAAAAACGGCGTCGAACGGAGGCCTGGAGGGCGGCGCGTGACCCACACGTGCCCGAGAGGTGACCGGATGTTGGCGGCGCGTGCGGAGTCGGATGGCGGCGCGGTTTGTGGGGTCTGGCTCGGAATTCCAATGCGAGGCTGATGGTGTGGGTGGTGAGACCAGATCGGCAGTAAATGATGGTGTTTGGATGCAAGCAGTAACAATGGGCAGTGGTGGTGGTGCGTTTGGTTAGCACACAGATCCGGAGACAAGCTGCAATGAAGGCATCAAGGGAAAAAAAAACAACCACGACGAAGGTGGCGGCTAGAGTTTATGCGGAAGTGAGGTCCTCAAGAATGAGAGCTTATGATACCATGTAGAAAATATATTTGAATAATATATTATTGACTTAAGAAAGTATATACATACTAATCGATGTTATATAGACTATGCTAGACTTAAACCTAATAGGCCTGAGTAATGGGCCAGATAAATAAACTAGGTTACAATACAAAAGGTGAACATTTACTATTTACTCTAATTATTTACAAAAGAGGCAGTTACACCCCATATAGACAGTTACACAAAACAGAAACTGCCACATAACTACTATAATTACATCTACATAACTAACTATATAACTACTATATAACTACTGTCCATGGCCCCTATTACTAACACATTCTTGTCAGCAGCAGCGAAATTATATATAATGTGTAAGATGTTAATTGAAAGCCAGAATTTAGTTTGCTTTGAAAGTGAATGGATTGGAGGAAAAAGAAAAAATTGAAAAATTAATGACGAATAGTGATAGATAATTGTGAATGTGTGGCCATCAATGTGTAAAGAGATTAACATTCTAAGATGTTAGAATTACATAGCATGAAAACTAATATTCTGTTTGTAGAATAAAAATTGAAAAGCAGATAGCTAACTGGCTATCAGCTAACTGGCAATCATATAGAGTGGACATTATTGTATTGCAAAAAAGTTTGATTGATAGAATGATATTAATAAATAACTTAATTATATTTAGGAATTTATGATCATTTTAGAAAACTGAATATTTTATTCTATTTTTTTTTATGGGGCATATATTTAGGTGGCGGAGTGCTCTTCTTTGGAGGACATTTTTCACTACAGCAGTAGTTGCTATTGTTTTTAGAGCTGGAATTCAGTTTTGTTCCACAGGAACATGTGGGCTATTTGGGGAAGGCGGTCTGATCTTGTATGATGTCAGTTCAGCCAAGGTAACATATAGTGGTGGTGATATAGTAGCAGTACTAGTCTTGGGAGCCGTTGCTGGTGTTCTCGGAAGCATATATAATTTCCTTGTGGATAAAGTCGTTCGTACATATAGCATCATCAATGAGTATGTCCTCACATTCAAGTCGAATAGTTATTGTCCAATTCAGTTGCTGCTTTATAATCACCATTAGTGTATCGACAATGCAACCAATAATTCTTTCTTTTTGTTCTTTTGGCAGAAAAGGTCCAGCTTTCAAAATCTCTCTTGCTGTCACAGTTGCTCTTTTGACGTCATGTTGTTACTATTTCTTACCATGGATTGCAAGCTGTATCCCCTGTCCTACTGATGCGACGATCACCTGTCCCTCTGTTGATGAGTCAGGAGAATACAAAATCTTTCAATGTCCACCAGGCTACTACAATGATCTTGCTTCCCTCTTTCTAAACACCAATGATGACGCTATTCGTAATCTATTCAGTCCTAAGATAACCAAAGAGTTTCATATTTCCAGTTTGTTTATCTTCTTTTCTACCGTTTACTTTCTTGGGATAATCACCTATGGTATTGCTGTTCCATCTGGCCTTTTCATTCCTGTGATACTTGCTGGGGCTGCCTATGGCCGTGTTCTTGGGAGGATCTTCGCACCGATCACCAAGCTTGACACGGGACTCTTTGCCCTCCTAGGAGCTGCCGGCTTTCTTGGTGGCACCATGAGAATGACTGTCTCCATTTGTGTTATATTGCTTGAGCTCACTAATGATCTCTTGTTACTTCCACTTGTGATGTTGGTCTTACTAATCTCAAAAACCGTGGCGGATTGCTTCAACAAGGGTGTCTATGATCAAATACTGAAGACCAAAGGACTTCCTTATTTGGAAGCCTATGCAGAACCTTACATGAGGAATATAGTTACGCGTGATGTTGTCTCGGGTCCGTTAATGACCTTTTCTGGCATCGAAAGGGTGGGGAATATATTACATGTTTTGAATACTACAGGGCACAATGGATTTCCAGTGATAGATGAACCGCCTTTCTCGGATGCACCGGAGTTGTGTGGGCTAGTACTGAGGTCTCATTTACTTGTTTTACTGAAGGCGAAGAACTTTACAAGAGAGAGGGTTTTCGCGGATCAGAGTATCTTGGAAAATATTTTCGTGTTAGATTTTGGAAAGGCAGGATCAGGAAAGGGAATCAAACTAGAGGATCTAGATATCGAAGATGAAGAGTTGGATATGTTTGTTGATCTCCATCCCATTACTAATACTTCCCCATACACTGTGGTTGAGACAATGTCACTTGCCAAAGCTGCCATTCTTTTCCGCCAACATGGACTCAGGCACATGTGTGTTGTTCCAAAGAGCCAAGGGGTATGATATTATATCTACATGCATAACAATGATTGATATTATATGCATATGCATATGCATACGCATACCAAGTCATAGAGTTATTAAGATGTACTCCTTTAATTTTCTCATCAATGATTGAAACTTTTTATTTTTCCCTCGAAAGTGAGTTAGCCAAATCCTTTTGTTTCGGAATTGGCTTTTTTAATGCGACCTCTTACTTCAGAAGGAAAAGTAACGAACTGATGAGAAAATCAACAGATGATATTACATGCATATACATCACAAATCATAGATTTACTAAAATATAATTCCTTGATTTTTTTCATTAATGATTAGAATTCTTTACTTTTTTGCCTCTAAAGTGAATTGCTCACTAGAGGAGCCAAATGGTCTTGTTTTCCTCCAAAAGAATGTTATACTACTTTACTGTAATTTGTGGGCTGATATTTGCATTCCGTGGCCATGTAAACATTACTGTTTTACATATCTTTGTCCGCATTTTATTTGAAGATTCCAAATTAGTTCTGACAATTTTACAACTTCTATTGCTTCACATGGTGCAAAATATGCTGACAATCTCTACACATTGCAGAGACCTCCAATTGTTGGGATTCTAACGCGCCATGATTTTATGCCCGAGCATGTTTTGGGACTTTACCCTGATATCAAGCCTCACAAATGGCACTGAGGAATCTCAATGAGAAAAGAAATTCTTTCTTCTTCTTGATTGAAGTGATGCATTCTTTAGCAGCAGATGATCAAAGTTTTATATACAGTTGGGTTTTCAATAGCTCTTCACAGAACCCTTGAAGAAAAAAATGCTGCTAAAGATGCAGCTGCAGCATAGTTTTGATGGGGTTTTTGAGCAACCAGTGTAATATATGTATTGTTGATATCTATTTTTATGAAATCAACTTGGTGCTTTTCAGGTTGACGCTTTTGAAACACAGGTACTGGTCAACACTAATCCGTGTTGCGGTACACGGTTAATAAAGATGTATTGTTCATGTTTGCTTGTTTGACTTTTTTTGAATGATGTTGTAAAAACTTTATGATCAATGTTCTTTGTATAATATCGTTAATTGTTAATTTGGCATATGTTCTGGCGTTGTCAATCTTTGAACCACAAGAATGCTACCTTATTGATGTACTAGGTTCCAGAATAGTAACAATATGTATGATTTTGCAAATAGAAACTGCTTTCGGTTTAGGTTTTTTCAGTAATCCTGAGTTAGTAGAATAGGTTTCTACTGATAGTCCCAACATGTTATTGGCGTGTTGCCTGCAACCCGTTAGTAATGGGAATACCTCCTTGTACTACCATATTTTCCTTGTGAAAAAATAAAATAAAATAAAATAAATAAAGAAATAGTTTAACTGTTTTTGGAGAGGTGAAAAACACATAAGCAGTAAGGTTAAAGTCAAAATAGTTTAACTGTTTTTGGTGGGGTAAAACATTAAATATTGTGTGTGTTAAAGTCAAAGCAGTAAGATTCAATGATTTCACTGTTGAAATGTGTAGAAAAGTATATTCTGAATATTATTTCAATTGTATATAATTGCTTACGTTAATCTTGATTATATAGACAAGCTAAGACCTAGTTAAACTAATGAGCCTGATTAACGGGCCTATTACAACTAAGGCTAAAATTACAAAATATATGGTAATGACTACTATTTACAACACTCCCTCTCAAGCTGGTGAATAGATATCTATTATTCCCAGCTTGCAAGTAAGTTGACTAAATCGACATCTGTCGGCTGGTGCATAGAGGAAGGTAGGTCGTTGTTATCAATCCACTATCTAACTTTTCCTTGATGAAGTGTTTATCTATCTCAATGTGTTTTGTCCTGTCATGTTGAACAGGATTATGAGCAATACTGATAGCTGATTTATTATCACAAAATAACTTCATAGGACCCTCAACCTTTATCTTCAAGTCATCAAACACAATTTTCATCCACAATAACTCACAGATTCCATGTGCCATAAATCGGAATTCTGCTTCAGCACTGGATCTGGCTACAACATTTTGCTTCTTACTTCTCCAAGTGACAAGGTTTTCACACAAGAATGTGCAATAGCCTGAGGTGGACCTTCTATCAACCACTGAACTTGCATAATCTGCATCAGTATAAACCTCCATAGTTAAACTTCCACCTTTTTTGAATAAGAGTCATCTTCCTGGAATGGCTTTGAGGTACTGCAAAACACGATCTACTGCCTGTAAGTGTCCCACCCTCGGATTATGCATGAATTGACTCACAACACTGACAACATAAGCTAAATTTGGTCTAGTGTGTGCTAAGTAAATCAACTTTCCCACTAGTCTCTGATATTAGACTTTGTCAACTTTAGCACTCTCCTCTTCAATGCCCATTTTGTGATTTTGCTCGATGAGAACACCTGCAGGTTTACATCCAAGTTTGCCCGTTTATTGTAGAAGATCAAGCACATACTTCCTTTGAGAAATGAAAATGCCTTGCTTAGAATAGGTCACTTCAATTCCCAAAAAGTACTTGAGTTTTCCAAGGTCCTTCATCTCAAATTCAGCAAATAGTTTCTCTTTGAGTAGTTGTCTCTCAATTGGATCATCTCCTGTAACAATAATATCATCACCATAAACAAGCAGTATTGTCAGCTTTCCTCCCTGTGAATATTTGAAGAATAGTGTGTGATATCCTTGGCTTTGCTTGTAGCCTAGGCACACCATAGCCTTCGTGAATCTTCCAAACCAGGCTCGGGGAGATTGTTTTAGCCCATACAAAGCTTTTCTCAATCTGCACACTTTGTTTGTTCCACTAGTGGGTCCAAATCCAGGAGGAATCTCCATATACACTTCCTCTTCTAAGTTTTCATGCAGGAATGCATTTTTGACATCAAATTGCTGTAGTTTCCACCCAGAGTGGGCGACAAGAGAGAGTAAAATTCAGACAGTGTTCATCTTTGTCACAGGAGCAAATGTCTCCTCATAATCGGTGCCATAAGTCTGAGTATATCCCTTTGCCACTAATTTTGCCTTATACCGATCAAGAGTACCATCTGATTTGTGCTTGACTGTATAGATCCACCTGCAACCAACAAGCTTCTTGCCCCTAGGTCTCTTAACAATCTCCCAAGTTCTATTCTTCTCAAGTGCTTTCATCTTCTCATCCATAGCTTGGACCCAATTTTTATCCTTTAGTGCCTCTTGCATAGATGTTGGGATTCTCACAGAGTCAACAGCTGCAATAAAACTCTGATGCTGTAGGGAAAGATGTTTAAAAGAAACAAATTGAGAAATAGGTTACTTGGCACAAGACCTTTTCCCTTTTCTCAAGGCAATATGTAAGTCATCTGGATCATGGTCAAGGATATCAGAGATCTGAGAATCAGAAGTAGAGGGATCATTTTCAGTACTTACCTCCGGTTCAGACGGTTGGAGTTGTTTCTGGACCAAGTTTGACTTTCCTTTCCTCTGATAAGTCAACATAGGCTCACCAGCCTTGTTCTTCACTGGTGCCAAAGGTGTTGTTTCCTGCAAAACATAAGACAAAGGGGACACAAGAGGAACAGAAGGACTAGGAACAGGACCACCAAGAGGATCAGGACCTGGAGACAAAGAGTCTGAAACAGGAGGATCAGGACCTGGAGACAAAGAGTCTGAAATAGCAGGTGAAACAGGAGGTGAGTCACCTAGCCAAGGACCAAGGAAGAGAAACACGATCTCGGACTCAGATCCAAATTAGATTTAGAATCAGAATTAGAATCACTACTCTCCCCCTGAAGCTGAGGACGAGTGAAATAGGAAACATGCTCGTGGAATGTGACATCCATAGAAACAAAGAACTTACGACTTGGTGGATGATAGCACTTGTAACCCCTTTTGTTAGGGGCATAACCTAAGAAGACACACCGGATGGCACGAGAATCCAACTTATTTCGGTGTTGTGGATGAACATGGACAAAAGCCACACAATCAAATAC
This sequence comes from Calophaca sinica, assembly GCA_037113605.1. Taxonomy (NCBI): domain Eukaryota; kingdom Viridiplantae; phylum Streptophyta; class Magnoliopsida; order Fabales; family Fabaceae; genus Calophaca; species Calophaca sinica. The sequence goes on along the minus strand of CM073737.1, from coordinate 71,404,425 downwards.
CCGAGACTCAAGACTCTGCATGATAGGAACAGAAGGAAACTGTGAGATCATAAATTGAACAGGACTAACATTACCTAAAACACGAGATGGCACACGATTAATTAGATAGCCAACAGTCAATACTGCTTCACCCCAGTATGACTTTGGAACGGACATTTGGAAGAGAAGGGCTCGAGCAACTTCAAGTAAGTGACGATTTTTCCTTTCGGCAACCCCATTTTGTTGCGGGGTGTCAACACAAGTAAGTTCATGAATGATGCTCTATTTAACAAGAAAACTGGAAAGATTATGATTAACATATTCTTTGCCATTGTCAGAACGAATTCTTTTAATGCGTCTTCCAAATTGAGTCTGTATCATATTATAAAATTGAATAAACAATTGAGATACCTCAGATTTATCTTTCATCAAGAATATCCAGGTTACTCGAGTACAATCATCAATAAATGACGCAAACCATCGTGCACCAAAATATTAGTAACGGGGGCAGGACCCTAAACATCAGAGTGAATAAGATCAAATGGTTCATCACTTTTAGTAAGACTATAAGGAAAAGTAGCACGGTGGTGCTTAGAAAACTGATAGATGTCACACTTAAAAGACTCAACAGATTGTTTTAAAAACAAAGATGGAAACATAGACCTCATCAAAGAAAAAGGAGGATGACCAAGATGCTTGTCTTTGAAGCGGTTGTGAGGCGGAGAGTGAGACTCGGCGAGACCGGCGCGGAAGACAACACCTTCATCCCGGTAGCGTTCATCAGACAGATAGTACAACCCTCCTTGTTCCTTGGCAACTCCAATCGTCTTCCCCGTTGCAAGATCCTGAAAAACACAATGAGAATGAAAAAAGTTTACTGCACAGTTATGGTCATGGGTAAGCTTACGAATAGAGATAAGGTTATTCGAAAGATTGGGAACATGAAGCACATCTTTCAATTTAAAAAATTGAAGGTCAATGTCCCCACAACCATCAACATGAGTATGAGAACCATATGCAATAGTTATATAAGGAATGCTGGAACGAGAAGTCGAAAACAGTTGAGAATGATAGGTTATGTGATGAGTGGCACCAGAGTCAAGAATCCATGCACTCTGAGTGATAGTATCAGCAACATTAAGAGAATTCAAGGCTGAAACAACCATAAATCTATTGTCTGACATATTGATTGATGTCCTGCGACTGTGTCTTGCTCAAGAGAACAAAAATAGCCTACAAACAGCAGTAAATAGCCCCTGAACACAATTGAAAAGTGCGACCCATGTACTGGGAAAGTCCAAAAAACAAACCAAGAGGTTTTGACGAACAACCAAGTGAGAACACAGCAATAGGGCGATCCGAATGACCAAAGACAAACCCACTAAACCTGTTTTGCAGTAACAGTGGCAGAACACCAACAAAAATAGAGAAACCGAGCAAAAAAAGTGCGAGTTTTAAATGGCCAACGAACAAATGTATGCGGATCGGGGAGTGGAAGTGGACCCCCAAAATAGAAAGAGGAGATACCGACGAAGCTACTGTTGAAATATGGCGGCGAACGGAAGCCTGGACGGCGGTGCGTGGCCTTCACGCGCCCGTGAGTTTGCTGGAGTATATCGGCGCGTGGACGCGCGTGAGACAGCCATCGGGGATGTGCTTTTAGGATCTGGACGGTTTTTGGATTCTGGTTCTAATGGTGTGGTCACCAGAATGATTGGAGCAGTGTACGGTGGTGTTTGGTCGGTTACAGTTGCGAACAGTAGAAGAAAAAACGAATGGTGGTGTTCGGTTACAGCATACGGTGGTATTCGTGGTTCTGTCACGAACAGTGAAGATATGAATGAAAAACAAAGAGGAAAAAACACAAAAGTGGTGCTAGGTACTGCGAGAAGGCAGAAAAAACGAGCCGCAATGAAGACGGCAAAAGAAACCGCGATGAAGGCGGCTAAGGTTTATGCGGAAGCAAGGCCCCTAAGACCGGGAGCTCGTGATACCATGTAGAAAAGTATATTCTGAATATTATTTCAATTGTATATGATTACATACGCTAATCTTGATTATATAGACAAGCTAAGACCTAGCTAAACTAATGGGCCTGATTAACGGGCCTATTACAACTAAGGCTAATGATTACAAAATATATGGTAATGACTACTATTTACAACAAAATGTAACATGGTAATGTTCTACAACTTTGTTACTGTCATGAAATACTCAATGTATCTTCAAGGATTTAGTTCATCCTTACAGCTCTCATATTTTGATTTGAGAATATTAACATCATATATATTAACTTGAGTAGGAAGCAAGACTTATTCTAAAAATTAAATCAAGCCAACCTTGAAAAAATTATACCATTTCCGATATCCTTATAAAAAGGGATTTAGTTCATCCTTACAACTCTTATAAACAAATATGTGCCATAAAAAACATTTTTTTCCTAAATAGGCAAGCAAAAGGTGGACAGATTATCACAATCAAAGTGCATGTTTGGTTTCACTTTTAGGAGAGTCAAAAGCAATTCTAGAGACATAAAATTGATTTTGCAATGTTTGGGTGCTCTCGAGCAAAATTGATTTTGCCTCTAGAATTGATTCTAACTTCAAGCTAGGATTTGTAGCTTTTGTTTCCAAAAGTGATTTTTACTTTTAAATTTATTGTTCAACTCACTTTTACGTGAATGTATCCAAACATAAGTAATTTTACATTCAACTCACTTTTAACTAGAATTAATTTTATAAAATAAATTCATTCAAAATCAATTTTCGTTACCACTAAACCAAACACACACAAAGTCCATCGAGGTATGGCACATACTTACAGGTATAAATACAAATATCAATTAAGCTAGCTTTTTTTACTGTCTAGGATCACAGTCTTGAAAATAAGACCAAGGAGGCTGATTCAACTGAATGAATCGAAAAACATGGACCCAAAAATTGGCTAGTTTTAGAACTGGTAAGAACCGGTTACCTGCCCAAAATCGGTGATACAAACCGGTTTGAACAATTCGTTTTTTATATTTTTTGTAATTTGTTACCTTTTAAATTAAAACATATTCTTTATTCAAATCAAGATCTAATAATAAGTTATAAATATTTATATAAATAGGATTTTTATTTACCCTTTTATTATTGACTTTTTGTTTTATAAAACATATAATGTAATCATTTCATGTTTCAACCTCTGCAAATATTGATTTAAGTCCAAACAATGTCAGAACTTATCAATCTCCAACAATGTTGTCATTACACCTGTTAGGTTTCCTGCTGTAGCTATCTTCTAAATTGCAACTATTCTATTACTGACACACATTTTCTCTGATAAAATGTGTAATGGAGTATTAGCTTTGACCTTCAGCTATAGGTTCTATCATTCCCTTATCATAGTTCTAGAATATTCTGCACCTTAGCCTCTCTAGAAAATTCTGTAACTGCTTAACAGTTTTCTATTGACAGTTAGTTATATGTGTTGAATCAGTTAGTAATGGTGTCCTATCATCAATCATGTCAAAAGATAGACCATTTAAATCTAAATCTTTCTTAATAATTGGTCCTACAGTTTTCCTTGATTGACCTTTACCTTTGACTATTGGACTATCTACCACAAGAAGTATGCAATAGAAATCGACTTCTATTTTCTATATTTTTGTAGTAGACAGACTCAACTATACGAAATAAAGCATGATCATATTAACTTAAACTTGGTTTGTGATTTGAAACACTAAATATGAGCCATGAATGAAAAAGTCCTTAAAATTAAACAAAGTAAATTGACATAACATTGAGAAGAAAAAGGATAATTATGTCAAGACCAAAAAATATCAACCATATTGGTATTAATATAATTTCAAAATGAACAGAACACTTGACTTTTAATTAAAAATAAATTGATAGTGAGGCCATTGTGTAGTACATCTTCTTTTATATATATAACTATCAATAAATAAATAAATAATAAAGATTGGATAATTGACATCAAAATTCAAAATAATCTAATGTGTAACAAGAAATCATCATACTTAGTTTCACTCTTAAAGTAGACCTCTAGCAATCATTTCATGTAGAAGTTTCTTTGCCACATCTCTCTCATCTTTTTTAAAGAGAGCATAAATAATTGTTTTGAAAGTTACAACATTAGGATTGCAACCAGGGTCTTCCATTCTTGATAGCAAGGCCAATGCTTCATCAAACAAGTCCTCTTTACTAAACCCATTTATCATAATAGTATACGTATGAACAGTTAGATGATAGCCTTTAATCAAAAGATCCTGAAAAAGCACCTGCGTATTCTTAAGTCTTCCTCCTTTGCATAGTCCATCAATGAGTATATTATATGTGCACACATTTGGCTGAATACCCTGGTCTTTAATTTTCTTGACCAATGCAATTGCCTTGTCAAGATGGTGATTTTTGCATAAAGCGTGTAATAAAGAATTGTAAGTGATTACATTGATGGGTTGATCTCTATCATGCATCTCATCAACTAGATCCCAGGCATGAGATATTCTCCCGATTTTACACAAACCATCAATAAGGGAACTGTAAGTTACCGTATCAGGAAAAATCTTTTTGCTACACATTTCTTTAAAAAGACTCATAGCTTCATCTGCCATTTTAATCTTACATAATCCATTGATCATGATATTATAGCAACTAACCTCAGGTATCACTCCCCTTTGGGCCATAGTATTGAATATATTTATGGCCTTGTTCACTTGATTAACTAAGCAATACCCATCCATTAAAGCACCATAAGTAACAGCATCCGGTTTTACACCTTCTTTCATCATCATATATAGCTAACACATGCTTAGCTTCTTTCGTCTTTCCTTCCTTACATAGAGCATCAACCAATATATTAAAAGTATAAACATATGGTTTGACAATTTTCAATACCATTTCATCAAACAAACCAATCGCTTCTTTCAATTGACCAATAATGCAAAAGCCATAGATTAGAGCATTGTAGGTAACAACATCAAGGGATACTCTTTTTGCGTTCATTTCAAAGTATAAATCACAAGCCTCGGTTATATATTTATCTTTACACAAGCTATCAATGACTGTGTTGTACATTAACACATTAAACTGGACTAATTTTCCTTCAATCAGTCTCAGCAACTGCAGGGCTGCTCTTGTTTCTCCGGATTTACACAACCCATTGATCAATGTCCCATAACTAACTTGATTCAACTGAAATCCATGTGCTACCACGTGGTCATGAAAGTGTTGGGCTTTCTGAACCTCACCACTGAGACATAGTCCTTTCATAAGTGTAGTCAAGGTTATGGTATCTGGCTGATAACCCCTTTTGAGAATCTTACCCAACACAGAAAATGCGGAAGTGATTTGACCCATGTGGCAGAAACAATTCATCAAGATGTTGAAAGTGAAAATGTTTGGCCTAATTTCCTTTAGTTCCATTTGTTGGGAAAGGGAAATGGCAATGGGGTATTGCTTCTTCTTAAAAGGGATCTTAATATCTTGTTGAATTGGATAATGTGTGGGGTATGACGCATTTGGAGCATGCGGTGGAATGAGGAAACGACATCATCATCATCATCATCAACAACAACAACAACAACATCGTGAATCAAGTGAAAGGAGGAGCAAAGAAGGAAATTAGAGTTTGAAAGAAAGTTGGGAAAGGAAAAAGAGACACCATACCTCCTTAGCCTCAACATGTATGTTATGTTGTGTTGTGTTTTGATTTGGTAGCAATTGAGAGCAAACGACGAATGTGAAGGAAGGAACCCTTAGCCTTGCACAACACAACCACCACACAGATCAACGGCAACGAAAGCACCTCACGGGAGGAATAAATGAAGCTTCAATGTCCCACACTCAGTTCACAATAAGAAATGAATACCCCATAAGAAGAGACAGACGATAGGGGCAGTAGCTGCTGCTGGCTGCAAGTTCACGCCACCGGATAAGAATTAGAATGATATGATGGAACTAGATTCAGACATGTGCAAGTAAATAAATAAATTTATGATATTATTTTAAAAAAATAGAAAATACGATATAAAATCTATCGGATTCGGGGTGACCAAGGGACATGTTATACTTGTCCATAACTCGACCCTAAGGCTTTGTTTGGATTGATGGAACAGAGTGGAATGGAGTGGTATGGAGTGGTATGAAGTCAGATTCTATTGTTTGGTTTTGTAAAAAATGAATGGAATGGAGTGGTATGGAGTGGTATGAAGTCAGATTCTATTGTTTGGTTTTGTAAAAAATGAATGGAGTGGCATGGAACATGATGGGATCGATTCCATCAAATAGCATCGTCTCCTCTAATTTTTCGTCCCCCCCGATTTGGGCGGTATACGATGGAATGGAGCTCTTAATTATCTAATTACCTTTTTACCCTTCTCCTGTTACGTGTTTCTTCCTCTTCTTCCACTCCATGTTACCCATTCTACTCTCGTGCAGCTCTCCACGAAGACCACTGCTTCAACAATGTTTGGTGTTGATTTTTCTGCTTTTTTTTTTCTTGATTCTTCTGCGTTTTTCCCCCTTTTGATTCTTCTGGGTCGGCGCACTGATCTAGGTTGCAGAGGGGGAGGGAAAAAACGCAGAGGGAAGAAGATTGGGGAAGAAGATGATTTGGCTGCAGAGAGGGTTTTGCGGAGAAGATTGGGGTTTGGTTGCAGAGAGGGTTTGGTTGCAGAGGGAAGAAGATTGGGGAAGAAGACGGTTTGTGTGTTTTTTTTATAAATGAATTTTAGTTTTAGTTCTTCTTAGTTATGTGGAGCTGAAAATGAGAATCGGAAAAAATGGAACAACGTGATGGGAAGGATGATAGAATAGTCTGTGTGTTGAAAATGATCGTAAAAAAGGAATAAAAATTTTCGAGTCATTCCATTCCATCATATGATATCCAAACAATGGAGTGGGAAATTTATTCCATTCCGCTCCACTCCATTTCATTCCGTTCCGCTCCGCTCATTTTAAAATATCCAAACATACCCTAAGTTTTAGTGGGCCAATACTTTAGACTCTAACCTGTCCCTATATCCGAACAAAACTTGATGTTCTGCGGGTTAACTGAGACCAGGTCAATTTAAGACGGGACCTGGTTGGCCCGAATGATGATTATAAAAAAATTATAAGGTGATTATTTAATTATTATTAAAAGTTAAAAGTGAAAAATTGAATAATTTTAGTGTTTTACCATGCACCCAAAGCCAAACATAGCTTTTACGATTATACTTTGCTACAAGATTATTAATTAAACTAACATGAATTCTAACATGAATATTTTATTTATAGAAGTCTCATTAGAAACACAATACTCTCTCCGTCCCTTAATTTAGGACCCTCTTTGACCATTCATCCTTAAGAAAATTGATTTTGTTAGTTATTAGCATTAAATTTGTACAAAATGTGTGCTATTTTTTTTTCCTAAATTACCTTTCTTATCTTCTAAGACTATTAAGAGAAAGAGAATTAATGCATCTTGGTATAGAGGTAATTTTGTTAAAAAAAATATACCTTGGTCTTTGAAAATGATCTTATATTAAGGGATAAGAAAATTTTACCAAAAGGGTCTAATATTAAGGGACGAAGGGAGTAGGATTTAACAAATGGGTAAGTAAGAGACGGGTTGAGACGAGTTATATATGACCATAACCCGTCCCTAAATTTTGGTCAGGTCCATTCTTTAGACAATAACTCGTCCCTATACCTGAACAAACCCGATGTTTTGCGAATCAATTGGGAAAAAGATAGAACGAGTCTTCGAATTGGGTTGGGTCCTACTCACCTCTAAGTCAGATATAACAATAATATAATTAATACTAGTGTATTAACAATGCCTTGCAGGGGTTATTAAAATTGGTTTCGATCGTATCTAATGTGTAGGTATAAGTTTGAAAACAATTTTCAGAAAAATTATTAGAGGATTTGAGTTTTAAAAAATATAAAAAATTATTATGAAGTAATGAATATATACATGTACAATCTAATTTTAAAACACAGAGAATAAAATATTATATAAAAAATAAAATAAAATAGAAATAAAAGTTTTGTATCACACCATAAATAGTTCTAAGCACGCCCCATTTAAATTTATTCATCATTAAAATCACCCATAAAATTTACAACATAAAAAATGAGTTGAGTATAAAAAAAATAGAAAATAATAAAATAAAACATGTCCACTATATTGTTTTTAAAATTATATATTAAAAGTTCTTATTAATGTATAACTTCTATAAAATATTTATTTATAGTAAATTATATACTAATATTTAAATATTAATAAACAGTTGTGCACATATTAATATATTTTTGTTTAAAATATTCATATCCTTGTGATATATTTTTATCATTAGTATATCATATTTTTATTTATAATTACTTTTATGACTTACATATCAACAGACTTTTGTGTAAATTTTTCATTTCTATATATTATAATGCTTTGATAAAAATACGCTAACTAAATTTTGTCATCAACAATATTTCTTCATAATTGAGAGACATTAATATCACACCTAAACATAATCAAAAAAGAAATCATAAAAGGATTGAGTTTCTCGATTGAGAAATTCATGTTGGATTTCTCGATTGAGTTTTATTGTATATAATAATAATAATAATAATAATAATAATAATAATAATAATAATAATAATAATAATAATAATAATAATAATAATAATAATAATTGAAACTACAATGCTAAATTTGTTGCACAAAATTAACAGTAATATTTAACATAAGTGTCCTATTTAACATAAGTATCCTATTTAATATAACCCGTGCTTTTCACAGGTTCATTAAAAGTATAAAAATATTAACATTGTTAGGAATACAAATCATTTTATGAAAGAGGATAATGCCATTATTAGCTTCAGTGAATCCAAGATGATTTCTCCTAGCTTGCAATTCCTCACCTAAACTTTGGGCATACCTAATTTGGTCTCTAAAACCATAAGTGATTTCGAAATGGCTCACTATTAGGCTAACCCCTTTTGAAAACATTCCTAAGTTTAAATTCCTAAAGGATTCCAACAATTCCATCTCTCTAACCATCATGGATGAGACATGAAGAGATTTCCGGCTTAAAGCATCGACGACAACATTTGCCTTGCCCGGATGGTACTTCAGCTCGAAGTCATAGTCCTTAAGGAATTATACTCCTCTCATTTGCCTCATATTTAACTCTTTTTGATCAAACAGATATTTTAAACTTTTATGATCGCTGAATATCTCAAATCTGGCACCAGATAAATAATGCCGCCAGATTTTCAAGGCAAAAACTATCAATACAAGCTCTAGATCATGAGTGGGATAGTTTTCCTCATGGGGCTTTAATTGCCTTGATGCATAGGCCACCACTTTCCCATTCTGCGTTAGAACACAACTCAATTCCTTCTTAGAAGCATCACTGTAAACTTTAAAACCTAAGGTCGGGTCAGGGATAATCAAAACCGGTGCAATGGTTAGCCGGATTTTGAGCTCCAAGAAATTGTTCTCACAGCTCTTATCCCAAACAAAAGGAACATCTCTTATCCCAAACAAAAGGTTGCCCTTTACGGGTTAACTGGGTTAAAGGAATAACTAACTGAGAAAACCCTTGTATGAACCTACGGTAATACTCACTACAAGAAATCGCGGGATTACCGACGGCCAAAAGCCGTCGGTAATCCACAAATGCCGTCGGTAATAAAAAATTCCGACGGATTACCAACGGGCTAATATCCGTCGGTAAAATGCGCGTCGCAAATACGTACCGACGGCTTTGGCCCGTCGGTATAATCGTTGGGTCACTTCCGATGGCTTTAACCCATCGGTAAATTTCCGACGGCTTTCTCCGACGGTTTTAACCCGTCGATAATTCCGATGACATTTCCGACGGCCATGATCGTCGGTTTTAACACCTGTTTTCAATAGAACACCCAAAATCAAACTTAGAAAGAACATAATACACTTGATTTTGGATGATCAACCAACACAAAATTGATGGAAGTATATAACTTTTATAATATTTGTTTAAAGTACAGCTAAAATAATAATCACACACCAGACATTCATTCAACCTGACTAAACTACAAGAGAAAGAACAAAACTGATTATTACAAAAACAAAATTTTCATTTCAAGCTTCTTATCTTTATAACCAAAGGAGTAAAACAACACAAAGGCAAATAAAATGAAGAAGCAATTCCTTCCATTATTGGAAATCCCCGAATTGGATTCATAACCTAGTTTATTTAGCAATTAATTCGCTACCATATATGCGTATTTTAATTATTTATTTTCTGTATGCTCATGTTGGTGTTTCAGCTTACACCTGAAAAACATGAATTCTTGCGGTTGATACTTATTTGTGGAAGTTCTTGGGTCTCTCACCCAAAGCCACTGACAAGGATGTCTATGACTTTTTTGCTTTCTCTGGTGCCATTCAGCATGTTGAAATTATCAGGTAAGCTATTATTAGAATTTAAAACGTTCGTTCAACATATTTTTATAATTTTTAAAATCATATGTTAAATGGGAAAACGATTAATCATTGTTTTTTTTTTTTTGATGTTTCACAGCTTAGATAAGATTTATGTACTCTTTGATTACAGTTATTGTTCACATCATGAGGGATGAATCTATACAAGCTATACATGATTAAATATAAAATTAACTGATAATCAAACTAGCTACAACTAATTCAGTCAGTGACTTTGCATCTGCTAACTAACTAGCTCTAGTAATATATGGAAGTAAATGAGAAATTATTGAATTGAATTGTTGATGAATACAGGTCAATGAAAGCCTTTAAAATTCCCACACAAGTCAAGCTAAACCAAATTCCAATATCCAGGTCAATGAAGATTATTTTAAGCTATGAATTTAGTATCCAACAACCAGTTACCACAACACAAAAAGGACCAAAGCACAAAATTTGCATATACCTGAAATGTGTGGTGTAGTGAAACGAGACGGAGCTGTGTGTGGGTGACGGAGAACGATACAGAGGTGGAGCGGTATGGCAGTGCGGAGCTGTGTGACGGTCTCAGAGAGGTGGCGGAGCTATGTGGCGATGCCAGACGAAGCTGTGTCGCTGCAGTAGTAATCACAAAGACAAGATTAAACTCAAAGAACAACAAAAGAACAATAAAGGCAACTAGAACTAGAAAAGCAAAATCATTACCCCCGGCGGGATTGTGAATCGAAGAGGGAGCTAAGAACCGATCGCTTACTAAAGCTCAGACTGTGCAGACAAGATTGAAAAACCAAATTGAACTCATAACTATAAAAGAACAATACGGGTCGACATGCAAAAGCTGATAACAACCTCCTAAACATTATAGCTACTCCATTTATCAGCAACCAATATCATTCATAGCTAAAAATACATCAAATTCATCCCACTCTCATGCAATGATTGTAATCCCATTGTTAAACTACCAGAAACATCAATATTTGCAACCATAGCCTCTACAAACTCTCATTAATTCTCACTAAAAAAGCCAAACTCAAGTGCCAAAATTAATCAAACATTTCATTTCGAGGACCTAATTGACATTTATGAACTTCAATTTGTTTCAGTAAGATCTAAACTAAATTTTTTGAAAATAAACAATTGGATCAAAAGGAAACCTCTTTGCTGCCATCACTTAGATGGAGCATATCTTTTTTAAAGGCCACTTAGATAGTATTTTATCCAAACAATAATTATGCCTAAATAAAAGTGAAGAATATGGAATCATAGAAAACAATAGTTGATCCACATAGATAGTATTTGAACTATTCTATCTCCGCACTGAAGTTGTACCCAAACTGTTGTCGAAATATAGGTTTTCTAGATCAGGGGCATCCAATTATTATTTCACTTTTCCATTTTGTCTACCTACCTAGTCACCAATTGTGTAGGTCAAAGTTTTATATCTCCCATTATATCTCTTTGCAATCAGAACTAACTACCATATATACACCAAAAATGCAATTTTAACAAAGTAGCAGCAGAATAGATTTTGATCACATGAAAAAAAAAATCCAACCAATCTATATCCTAAGCCAGGAAATGTATACATACAGACTTGAAATCAGACTATTCTGCCAGGAAATGAGCAATCAAGTTAAAATAACTAAATCAGACTATTATTTTGCATGTAAATAAACAATTCATCCAGAATAACATTCAATGTATTACGCTGACCTTAAACAATGTCCTAAAGTTGGGCTATGCAAGGAGTATGATAGGAAGGAACAAAAGATGGAGACATAAGAATAAAAGGCTCAAAGTCATTTAATTTGTCAAGAGGGAAGCAAAACAGAAGGACCTACCTAATCGGGGGAGTTTCGGCCAATCAACCCAATCGCTGTGGAGGACCAGGCATGGTGGTGGCGGTGGCGCTGCAAGGGGAGAGTGAGGACGGCATGGTGGCAGCGGCGCTTTAAGACTGAGAGGTAGTTACGCCCCAAACAACCCAAGCGGGTGGAGGACCAGGTGTGGTAGTGGCAACGGTGCTGCAAGGGGAGAGAGACGATGGTGTGGTGGTGGCTGACGGCGTGGTGGCGGCAGCGGCGTTTCAAGATTGAGAGGGAGGAAGGAAGAGAGGAGAGAAGAGAAGAGAAGAGAAGAGAGAATGTAAAATTGGGAATGGGGGATACGGGTCTTCCTCTGGTTGTTGAAGAAGATTACCGACGGCCTAAGTCACATTACCGACGGCCAAAACCCATCGGTACACTCAATGGTCCAACGCGGTATTACCGATGACCTAATTTACGTTACCGACGGCCGATTTCCGTCGGTATTTGAAAAACACAGCGGGAATCTAAAACTCGGCAAAGTTACCGACGGTCATTACCCGTCGGAAACTCTGATTTCTGATGATCGACAGGCTTAACCATGGAAAAATTTCAACGGATGATGCGTTACGATTCTGCAAGCGGCCTGGTCGGAAACACCGATTTTTTTGCTACGGGTGGATGCCGTCAGTAATAGGCCGTCGGTATGCTCGGTTTTTCCTGTAGTGACTCAGCCAGTCCTGAGAAATTCCTAACTTCCGTAATAGTAGTCAGTCATTGCCAATCGAGAAAGGCTTCTATCTTACTAGGATCAACTGCCACTCCTGCCTGAGAAATGACATGTCCTAAGAACTTAACTTCTGAAAGCCAAAACTCACACTTCTCCGGCTTTGCAAACAAATTCTTCTCCCTAAGAGTACCTAAGACAATCCTAAGGTGTTCATCATGTTCTTGAGGGTCTTTAGAATAAACAAGGATATCATCTATGAATACCACTACAAACCTATCAAGGTAAGGTCAGAAAATCCTATTCATGTAATCCATGAATATGGTCGGAGCATTTGTCAGTCCAAAAGGCATAACAACATGCTCGTAGTGGCCATACCGAGTCCTAAATGCAGTCTTTGGCACATCCACAGCCTTGACTCTGATTTGGTGATATCCAGACCTTAGATCAATCTTAGAGAATATCGAAGCTATCGAAGCTCCTCTAAGTTGGTCTAACAGGTCATCAATCCTAGGAAGTGGATACTTATTCTTAACTGTGACCTTGTTGAGTTGTGTATAATCTACGTACAACCTCATACTACTATATCTCTTTTTAACTAATAGGACAGGTGCTCCCCAAGGTGAAGCATTGGGCCTAATGAATCGCTTAGCGATTAAATCCTCTAATTGGACCTTAAGCTCTTGCAATTCTAAAGGTGACATCCTATATGGGGCTATAGAAATTGGTCCCACTCCTGGAATCAATTCTATGGAAAACTCAACCTCTCTCTCAAGAGGTAAGAAAGTAACCTCATCCAAAAATACATCTAGAAATTCATTCACCACTGAAATGGTGGTCAAATCTAGATCAATCTCTGAAATTGAAGAGAGTAGCAAAATGCATCCTGCGTGTCCATCAACTAGACATTGGTTCAGTTGGAAAACACTAGCCATCCCATCTAGACACACTTGGTCAGAATACGATTGTATTGACGGAAACTCAATGGTTTTACAAAAACAAGTTAGAACAACTTGGTTGGCTGAAAGCCAATCCATGCCTAAGATTATGTCTATCCCCTTCAAGGGTAAACAAACCAAGTTGACCATAAACATCCTTCCTTGAATTACGAGAGCACAATTCTCGCATATCAAAGAAGTGGAAATACTACTTTCAGCTGGTGTTTGAACATTCAGTGGAAAAGGTAGAAAAGAAAGGTATAACTCTAACCTTTGTGCACACTTACAAGAAATAAATGAGTGAGTGGCACCAGAGTCATACAAGACAACTAAAGGATTATCATGAAGGAAACATGTACCTTTGATCAGATTTTCCACACCCTTAGCCTTCTTGCCACTCAAGGTTAGACACGTCCTTGAACCGGATCATTGGACTTAGACGCCGTTGTTGATTTGATCTTGGGACAATCCTTCAGGTAGTGCCCTAGTTGATGGAAAAAGAAACAAATGTTTTTACCCATCGCACACTCCCCTTTGTGATTCTTACCACGGGTGGGGCATTCCTTAGGCTTAGAAGCCTCAGAATGTTGAACTTGCTTTCCTTTATTGAGATTCCTTTTTGCCTTCAGTTGTTGAGTAGACTTATTCTCATCTTTCCTCTTTTGCCATTTGAGTTGTCATTCATCATATAACTTTTTCAGACTCTCCTCGGCCACATAGCTTTTGTGAACCAAGGCAGCATAGTTTGTGAAGTACTTCTGAGCCAAATTGTTCAGAATATCCGCCCTCAAACCCCATTTAAACTGATTCATCTTCCATTTTTCAACCGGTGCATATCGGGCATGAGAAGAGTATCTCGCCAATTCCTCGAATTTAGCAACATACTCAGCGATGGTCGAGTCCCCTTGATGTAGATAAGTAAATTCCCTTTCTTTTTGATCCCTGATAGTCTGGGGAAAATACTTATCCAGAAAAGCAACATGAAAATGCTCCCAATCTAAGGGCATTCCTTCAGTTAGCAAATAAGCTGGTGCTCCATCCGACCAATTCTCTGCTTCTTCCTTCAATATGTGAGTGGCGAAGGTAACCTTCTGCTCCTCCGTACATTGAACCACCTTGAAAATTTTCTCCATTGCCTCCAACCAATATTGGGATGCCATAGCTTCAAATTTTCCAGTAAATGTTAGAGGATTGAGCTTGTGGAACTTGAAGAAAATACAATTTGGATCCTCTGGTTGAACAGGTGGGGGTGGAGGCGGCGGAGGTTGTTGTATAGGTTGTTGTTGCGTGTGGATGAAATGATTCACCAAGTTATTGGTAGCAGCAGCTTGCTCCCTCGTCATTTGCATCATTTCTAAACATTGAGCCTCATCATTACGCCTACCCGGTCCTCTCCCTCGTCCTCCAGCTCCTTCAGCCATATTCTGCATACACGGTATTAAGTATTAAGTTGATCAGGCTTAATAATCCATACTAAGTACAAGAATACAAAGAAGAATTCTCAAAAAAGAGGAAGTTCCACACTAATTAACCATAGCCTAATCAAGATTGAACCACTCTGATACCATAATGTAATGCTCATACTTCAATAATAATTGAAAGCAAGACAATTTACATTAAAACACATGAATTACTAAAATTTTTACAAATTTGTCTAAATAAATACAAGTCTTCAAATTCAAAGAGTAGTCATAAATCTAAGAATTAGATTAAAACTTCCCAATCTGTACATAACTTGGAATTCTAAATACAAAATATGTTTTCCAAGATCAAAAGATTGTAGATGAACTACATCTTCAAAATAAAACACTACATTAAAGGAACTAGGCCTTGAGCTTCACCTCATCGTCCTTTGGTACCTGCTTGTCTGAAAAACAACAAGGAAAGGGGTGATATAAAAATCTCAGTGAGTCATTCACAGACCCCTCACCAACACTAACCACAAATACAATGATATGCAATTATAAATAATAACAACAATTAAAACTATTCCTATATTAGAGACAAACTATACTCTATTCTAATTATAACCTGGATGTATCCTCTTAGGGACCAATGCTATTTGAACCGGATCCACGTCATCGAGTCTTATCGTTCACCAGACCAACAAACACCATTCTATTCTATCTCTACTAAGATCTAACTACTTTAGATGTATTCCAGTAAAGTGTCAATTAACTGTCTTAGGAATCCATGCCACCAGGTCTTATCGATCACTGGACCGACACGTTTGCCGCCGGGTCTTATCGTTCACCGGACCGACAAACATCATACCATAAACATTCAAACAACCTTTAATGTAATTATAGCATTGCACTAGGTTAAATTAAAGAGGGCATCACAGAAAATGAGTAAAATTTTGGAAAACATACCGTCATAATTGATTATTACATTAACATAATCGATTATGGTTAAAATTCAAGTCGTAAAAGAGAAACAGAATAGCCATAATCGATTATGGGCAGACCATAATCGATTATACAAAATGCAGAATCCTCTGCATTTTTATGCAGATTTTTGTATTTTAACATAAATACACCACAATCAATTCATACTCATTTCTTCCAAACACTTAAACAACCACTTTCAACATGATCCACAACCAAAGATTAACAATACAATTTGATAAACAAATTTGCAACCATATTAAAGTGGGTCAAGAAATTCATATTCAAGTACCGAATACCCCAAATTTTCATGGATCCCAATCATGTTACCCAAAAAACAGATTTTAGAGAATCAAAATAAGAAAAACATCCCCAAATTTTAAAACCCTAACATGGGGCTTATGGGTGCCCATACTCTAAGTTGAAGAACTGACCTAAAACCTTTAAGAATTTGAGTTATGAAGTAGAAAATTTTCTGGTTTCTTCTCCTCCTTCTTTCCAATTTGGTTTCCCTTCTTTCTCCAATTAGGGCATCTTTAATCTCTCCCCCAAATGCAAAGAACTCAGCTACAATCCTTCCTCTCTATGGAAGGAATGAAGAAACCTTATCAATTTCTCTCTTTTTCTCTTATTTTCACAAATCCTAACACCTTATTCTTCTTCCTCTTGTGTGTGGGCAGGAAAATAAAAGAAAAAAGAAGGATGGAAAGTAAAAGGGAGGGAGGGGCTGTTCGTGGAGAGGAAAAGAAAAAAGGGAGGAAGTGTGTCTCTCTCATGTTGGACCATTTTGTCCCTAAATGGGCACATTGATTTTACCACTTTGTCCTTCTTTTTTCTTAAAACTCTCACAATGCCATTATTATATACACGCCCCTAAATTAATTTATGACACCAAATTTAATTACTCAATAATCAATTTAAACATAACATAGTCTAAATTAATGAAGCTAAGTAATTAAATTAGGTGGAGTGTTACATGTATCATAGACCATTTTTTTAAATCTTTCTTGATCATTGGATTGAGAAGTTTTGCAGAATCTTATGGTGGGTTGTTGACACCAAATCATTCCTCATCTTCCCACCTGTCACTCCCACTCTCTTCCATTTTTTCTCCTTTCTCCTCTCTCTGTTTTTCTCTGTGTGTACCGCATACCTTTGGTTCGAACCTGAGATTGCTAAAGGGGAGCTTGCCCATTGTTCCATTCCCCACGTTTTACCTTTCCTTCAAATAATTGAACCGATAGAGAGAGTTTCACCGGAGATGACAGGAAACAAGCAGGGTTGCATTCGTGGCGGTTCTGGCGAGCAACAGTGGCTGTTAGGGTGGCTTGGGTGTTAATGCCTGACAGAGGTGCTGCTGACTAGCGGCGAAGAATGATGCTTACAGAAGTCGCTGGAGTTATCAATGAGGCTGCGAACAGAAAGGCTGCTTATGGTAGAGTTACGTCTTGCGGCGGTACAAACTACCAAGGGATAAGGGTTGTCGTTCAGCAAATGTGGCGGTGTCGTACAAATAGGCCTCGCAGCAGGGGAATTCTCTTCCCACATTCTTTCCCTTTTTCCACTCACGTGGCTTCTACTTTTCTTTGACAGCAGATTGCATGGGGGTAAAACGACTCACAACTTGGGTGCAGCTTGCTGTCGCTATTGGTGACTTGGGAACGAAGGGAAGAGAAGACGAAGAGAGAGAAATAATTGGAAAGAATGATATTGTGCGGTGGCTCTACCATAGCATCTGTGATCTAACATAATCCAATGGTTCATATAACTTGTGTATGTGTTGCACCTATGAAGGTGAGGCATGCTAGACAACACCGTTAAACATATTAGAACACGCATTGATCAATAAACAAACGCATGCATGTAAATAAACCAAAGATCTTCTTGGGGTTGAGTAAAAGCTCCTAGTCTCCAACTCTTTAACACCCTTCAACCATTTGAGTTGCCCTTGTTAGACTCTTTTATTATATAGAGTAATCTTACATAAACTGCAAAATAAAACTGCATTTCACGTTTAAATCATTCAAGAGCATGTCAAAACCACAACAATAAATTATATTTTTATTTAAACATATTAGAACACATGTTGATCAATAAACAAACACATGTAGATAAACTAAAAATCTTCTCAGGGTTTGGATAAAAGCCCATTTGTTGCAATTGGTAGGTAAATCAAACACACTATTGCTGTATGAATAATGAAAACATCTACTTGTGCTAAGCACGAGTCTAGAGGTCGCAAAAAAGTTAAACAGAGCATTTGCAAGTGAGTTTTCTTTTGGCAGGAATACAAAAAGCCTGTGGCTGACACATGGCAACCTAAGACTTTATTATTATTACTAGTCCTGGACCCGTGCGCTGCACGGGGGCAACTGATATGGTGAAACAAACATTTATCCAACAGATCCATTTAACAAAAAAAAATACAGCACAAACGCAAGTTAATATAGTCTACCATGTTGCACAACAATGATCATCCAAAGCTTAAGCAGTAAATGCCACACATCTGAATAATGCTACAAAATGAAAGATATTCGATATATAACATGCATGATAATAACCGAGGTTATAAACATGGCATACAAAAAGAAAGATATTCAATATATAAACAGGTCGCAAAAAAGTTAAACAGAGTATTTGCAAGTAAGTTTTCTTTTGGCAGGAATACAAAAAGCCTGTGGCTGACACATGGCAACCTAAGACTTTATTATTATTATTATATAGAGCAACCTTACATAAACTGTATTCCACATTTAAATCATTCAAGCGCACGTCAAACTTACAACAATAAATTATAGCTTTTCAATTAAACATATTAGAAAATGTGTTCATCAATAAACAAACGCAAGCAAATAAACCAAAAATCTTCTCGAGATTTGAATAAATGTCCATTTGTTACAATTAGTAGGTAAAACAAA
Source organism: Calophaca sinica (assembly GCA_037113605.1). Taxonomy (NCBI): domain Eukaryota; kingdom Viridiplantae; phylum Streptophyta; class Magnoliopsida; order Fabales; family Fabaceae; genus Calophaca; species Calophaca sinica. The sequence goes on along the minus strand of CM073737.1, from coordinate 71,385,219 downwards.
CACACTAATAGTGCACGAATAACGGAAGTAAAAATAGTAAAAGCATCGGCTATTTGGTGGGGGCCCAACAAAGGAAAAAAATTAGCGGACATCTACCTATACTCAGCACAGGTCCATGACAAGAAAAAACAACAAAGCATTTGGCATGAGTTTTCTTCTAGTAGTGATGAAAATACTGAAACTCTGAAAGTCTATGACCGACACGTGGCACCCCAAACCCAAAACTTTATTTTATTGTAACAAAGCTGGAACACACAAAGCTAGGGCTGACACGTGACACCCCATAACTTTCTTTTAATATATAGTAATAAATAAATAAATAAAAGCCCATTTTTGTTGCAATTGTTAGGTAAAACAAACACAATAATAGTATCAATAACGAAAACAAAAATAGTAAATACAATCGGCTACTCAGCACGGGTCCAAGACAAGGAAAAAATTTAAGGAATCCTTTAGCATGTCAATTTTCTTCCGATAGGAATACCAAAACTCTAAAAATCTATAGCCAACACGTCGCATCCTAGAACTTTCTTTTATTGCATATATTTCTTTCGGAGCCATTTATAAGTTTTCATTCATTAAAAATATATGTATCTGCCTAATTTTTGGGCCAGAATACATATATTTTTAACTAATCTGAAATGATATTTTTCTTATAAATGGTCAGAAAAGATATTAAGAACACAGAAAGCCCAGACTAACACGTGACACCCCAGACAAACACGTGACACCCCATGACTTTCTTTTAATATAGAGTAATAAATAAATAAATGAATAAACATATAATTTCTCAAAGACTAATCATTCACTGAACGGAAATGCTTATTCTTACCAATGAATTGTTTCACGAAAATCAACGGAAGAAGCTAATCGGTTGATTGTGATTCCAATTGCCAGTGTATTTCGCTAAGCGCCTGCGTTACATATTATTTTAATTGAAAAAAATGTATTTTTGCAATTCGTTCTATTATTTTTCGTAAGAAATAACACTGCTCTTCGCTAAAGTGAGTTTTGTCTCTCCTAACAAATTTTTCTCCATCCTCATCAGCAAGTACAAAAATACCTCTAATGGTGGGAAAGTACCGCGAGTAAAAAAATATACTACATTGAAACTCTAGTGTGAGAAATGAAAATCAATGGGCGCCAAAAATTCCCTCTTCCCCAAAATTTGCGACCCCGCCAAAGCCAATGCTTCAAAAGCTTCTTCTTCAAATAATAATAACCCATTTTTTCCTTCTCCGGCCAAAACGCTTCCCAAACCCATTTCCATAGATCAAATTCCTGCGTTTTGCGAAAAGGGAAAGAAATTTAACACATGGGTTCCGTTTCTCTTCTGAATCCTTCCGCTCCCTCTCAACCGGGTAATATAAATTTACACCCTTTCTCATCTAGGTTTTTTTATTTTTTTATTTATTTTTATATGCTTACATTTTGCTTCTTTTGCGCCCCTACCCAAACTAGCTCTGCCCATTATACTACTTGTGCTTTGTTTCTCTTCACCAGGTACATAGAAACTAGTTTAGTACCCATTTTTTTTAACTATTGGAGTGTGGTATGTTTGTTCCCATTGCATGGATTTTTTTTTTTGTGTGGTTTTTGGATACCCAATTTTGTTTTCTCGTGATTTTTGTGTTAAAGATTCGATCTTTGGGATTTACTGTGGTTCTAGCTTAGGCTTTGAATCCATTGCAGCTTTGAACTTTGGTAGGCTTCAACTGAATATTTTTGTTGTTTCCTCAACCTTGATCTGCCTTCTACGCCGTGATTACTATTGATTATTGTTGTTGTTGTTTTGCTAATGGTTTGTTTTGGATCTGGTTGCTACTGTTTATTGATATGGGGGAACATAGGGCATGCTTGTTTTAGTTTTTTCCTTTAAGGATTTCTTTTTTCAAAAACACTTTCAGAAAACCTAATGTTACATTTGATTGAATTTTGAAAAACTCCAAACATGCATTGGTCCCAAAACCATTCTAAAGAAACTCTATAGTTCTTTTGGGGGTCATACATATGTTTGGGAATTTTCAACGGTAAACCAAACATACACATACTGGTTGATTGCACATGTTTGGGAATTTTCAACGGTAAATCAATTTTGCGCGCGAACACACACATGTTTTGGTAATTTTCAACGGTAAATCAAATGTGTGCGCGCACACACTGGTCAACTTTACGAGTGATGATCTCGTAAAGGGTAAAAAATAGCACTTTCAGAATTGGAAAAAAGTTTTTGTTTTGTTTCCTTTGCATCGAGACACTCACTTAATGTTTGAAATTTTGTATCAATTTGGATTTTGCTTGTTAACTGAAGCGCTTTATTTATTGTGTTGTTTCATGATTTGACTACCATTGTTTTTTTTTGTTGGATGTACTTATGAGCATTGGTGACCAAAATTATTGGTTGGTGACTAATAAGTGATTCATTCTTCTGTTTTGAAGTCTTCAAATTTTCATTTCTTATTTTGCAGCAATGGTAGATAGTGGTACTAATGGGTGCTCATAAATGCAATGCTGCTAGGTGTAATTAAAGGATGTTAGTAATGCATTGTGATGAATAGCAATTTTGCTATTAAATTTTATATTTCTATACAGATTTTTATTTTTATTTTTAAAAGTAAGAAGGAAACATATCAAAACAATCGAATTGGAAACACATAAAATCTTTTGGAAATCTATTTCATGCTTGCATAGAATAAGCATTGGTTTTAGCATCCAATACATCCCAATGCTGGTAAGGTTTAAATAAATTAATTGATATTTATTTGTCCGATTCTCAATTAAATATTATGCATATGTAAAGATTACACGCAATTACTTTTTTTAATGGTGTCTATCCTTTTTCCATTGCCATTGTGTCTTGTTTGTTACTCCTATTCTTTTCTTCTTTCCCCCATTTTTTATCCTTTTGAATTAATCACATACTTCTTTTTACCACTACTGTTAATCTTATTTTTGCTGTATGAAAAAGATCCGAGGAAAGATTTTTGTGTAGATGCTAGTTCTGCCTTCAAAGTTAAAATCAAACATGAATTACTCAGATGTATTCCTTTTCACTTCGTTGCTCCCATATCTTGTGCATTTTTATTGTTTGTTTGATTGTATGTGAAAGTTCTATTCCCCCCTTTTTGTCCTTCTATTTTACATGCATTGTGGATGACTATGATGCTTATAAATCTCTCTTATTTCTGTATCATGCCCATCTCAGTGGCCCTTTATTGTGGCCTTTATGTTACTTACCTTGGTTTTGTTATCAAATTTCTATATTCATTTTTTTTTCCTGTTTCTTTCTCTTGATATTCAAAAATAGGTGTTAAGAACAGCGAGAGTAAACAAGAACCTGTTGTTTCCAACACTGAAGAGGAATTTATGGCTGGAGGTAAACAAAAGAAGCGGAGTTTGTCAGAGAGAAGTGATCAGCCTGCTGCTACCCGCAAAATGCCAAGACGAGCTGCAGGTGCAGCATGTAAAAATTTGAAGGAGAAATCTGTTTCCATATCCGACAAATCCTGTCTTATTGAAACAAAGAAGGATCAGATTGTAGAAGAAGAAATTCTTGCTGTCCGCCTGACTTCTGGTTCTGGACTGGATGATGGCCGCCCAAATAGAAGAATTACAGACTTTATCCTTCATGATGAAAGTGGTACAGCACAGCCACTTGAGATGCTGGAAATCAATGATTTATTCATCACTGCACTTATATTGCCACTAGAAGGGAGTAGAGACAAGAAAAAAGAGGAAGGTGTTAGATGTGAAGGCTTTGGTCGAATTGAATCATGGGATATATCTGGCTATGAAGATGGCTCTCCAGTGATATGGGTTTCTACTGATGTTGCTGATTATGATTGTGTGAAACCTGCTACTAGTTACAAAAAATTGTATGACCTTTTCTTTGAAAAGGCCAGAGCATGTATAGAAGTATACAAGAAACTAGCAAAGTCTTCTGGTGGCGACCCTGAGTTAAGTCTTGACGAGTTACTTGCAGGCATGGCACGGTCTATGAGTGGTAGCAAGTACTTTTCTGGAACTGCATCACTAAAGGAATTCATTATTTCTCAGGGCGAGTTTATTTATAAGCAGTTGATAGGTTTGGACATGACTTCCAAGGCAAATGACAGGATGTTTGCAGATATTCCTGCTCTTGTTGCTCTTAGAGATGAGAGTAAGAAACAAGCAAACTATGTGCACAGACAAGTAATGCCATCAAATGGGAGTTTAAGGATTGATTCTGGAAATGGAGATGAAGAGAACAAGGATCAGATCAATTCAACAACTTCTGTAGCTGAGGAAGATGAAGATACAAAGTTAGCACGACTATTGCAGGAAGAAGAGTATTGGCAATCTATGAAGCAGAAGAAAAACCCCAGATCAGCCTCTGCATCTAACAAATACTATATCAAAATTAATGAAGATGAGATTGCCAATGATTACCCTCTCCCTGCTTATTATAAAACCTCCCTTCAAGAAACAGATGAGTTCATAATTTTTGATAATGACTATGACTTGTATGACATTGAAGATCTTCCTCGTAGCATGCTGCATAATTGGTCTTTGTACAACTCTGATGCAAGGTTGATTTCCTTGGAACTTCTTCCTATGAAACCTTGCTCAGATATAGATGTTACCATCTTTGGCTCAGGTATAATGACTTCAGATGATGGAAGTGGGTTCCATCTGGATAATGAGGCTGGCCAATCTTCCGTTGCTTCTGGAGCACAGGTTACTGATGGAATTCCAATTTATCTTAGTGCCATAAAGGAATGGTTGATTGAATTTGGGTCATCTATGATTTTCATATCCTTCCGAACGGATATGGCCTGGTATGGTTACCTCTTGCTTAAAATAAGTGCTATTTGTAATTTTTATATTTCTTATATCTCAAGTAAGATGTTATTTGTTTCTGCATGCTAATGTATGATAGGATTATAGGCTGTTGTGTTTATACTTTTGAGCAATCTTATTTGAAATGATATAAAATTAGGGAGTTCATTTGATTGCTCAAGTACCAAACTGTTGGTATAAACTATTTGCAAATGAAGCTATTGCAAGCAAATTGGGTCAACTGTGATGGGTGAATTTGGTCATCAGAGTGAAACATCTGTGCATACTTTGTTTACACACACACACACACGTGGTAGAATAGTTTGGTTCTAAATGTCATTTTTTTTTTTTTTTTTGTAAAATGGTGACCAGTCTCAGCCATACTTGATTCCTTGCAGGTATAGACTTGGCAAACCATCAAAGCAGTACGCTCCTTGGTATGAAACCGTATTGAAAACTGCAAGGCTTGCTATAAGCATTATCATGTTGTTGAAGGAGCAGAGCCGCGTGTCACGACTTTCCTTTGGAGATGTCATCAAAAAAGTATCTGAGTTTACTCCAAACCATAAATCATACATTTCTTCTGATCCGTTGGCTGTTGAGAGATATGTTGTTGTCCATGGACAGATAGTTCTGCAACTGTTTGCAGAATTTCCCGACAAAGAGATCAGAAAATCTGCTTTTGTGACCGGTCTTATGAACAAAATGGAAGCACGACATCATACCAAATGGTTAATGAAGAAGAAGAAAGTTTTGCCAAGGAGTGAACCAAATTTAAATCCTAGGGCAGCAGTGGCTTCTGTTGTATCCAAAAGGAAAGCTATGCAAGCTACAACGACGAAGCTGATCAACAGAATATGGGGAGAGTATTACTCAAACCACTTGCCAGAGGATTCAAAAGAGGAAACTGCCAGTGAAGTAAAGGATGATGAGGAAGTGGAGGAACAGGAAGAGAATGAAGATGAGGATGCTGAGGAGGAGACAGTACTGTTGGAGGGAACCCAAAAGCCGCACTCAGTTTCCAAACAAACCAAAGTATTTTCTGATGACAGAGAAATAAGATGGGAAGGGGATCCCGAAGGGAAGACCAGTTCTGGATGCCTTCTTTATAAGCAGGCAATTATTCGTGGTGAGGTTGTTTCTGTGGGAACATGTGTGTCAGTGGAGGTTGATGAATCGGATGAACTTCCTGGTATATATTACGTTGAGTATATGTTTGAATCTAAGATTGGGAGAAAAATGTTTCATGGCAGGGTAATGCAGCATGGTTGTCAGACTGTTCTTGGCAACACTGCTAATGAGAGAGAGGTGTTTTTGACCAATGAGTGCAGGGATTTGGGACTGCAGGATGTTAAACAGACAGTTGTTGTAAATATTCGAAAAGTGCCTTGGGGGCATCAACTTCGAAAGGATAATATTGCTGCAGATAAAATTGATAGGGCAAGGGCAGAAGAAAGGAAGAAGAAAGGACTACCTACTGAATATTACTGTAAAAGCTTGTACTGGCCTGAAAGAGGTGCTTTCTTCAGCCTTCCATTTGACACTTTAGGTCTAGGATCTGGTGCGTGTACCTCTTGCAAACTAAAGGAAGCCCAAAAGGAGAAGGATATTTTCAAAGTAAATTCATCGAAGTCTGGTTTCCTATTGGAGGGAACTGAATATTCTCTCAATGACTATATCTATGTAAGTCCTTTTGAATTTGAGGAAAGGATAGAGCAGGGAACTCATAAGAGTGGAAGGAATGTAGGGTTGAGAGCTTATGTTGTGTGCCAAGTGCTTGAGATTATTGTCAAAAAGGAAATAAAAGAAGCTGAAATCAATTCTACACAGCTCAAAGTCAGAAGGTTCTTCCGTCCGGAAGATGTATCAAATGAGAAAGCATACTGCTCTGATGTGCAAGAGGTAAAAGCTACTTAGAAGTTAAAACTTAATAATTGAATCTAAATGCACACAAATGCACACAGGAGACATATCATAACTATTAATAATTTTACTGAAAGAGCAAGTAAAACTGACCCATAGCCTTTGGTTCATACATAGATGGCATGACTATGCAATTCTTTTGATGATTTTTTTGTACCAAGCCATCCATTCTTGATCTTCTCGACTTTTATAAGTGACCTGATATTTGCATGTGCATATTGCCGTTACTTTAGACTGTTGTTCTACTTTGTGTATCTTGTCTATGTGTAAATTTTTATATTGACTCAGATTTCATGATTTATGATTTTAGGTGTATTACAGCGATGAAACACATATAATCTCCGTAGAATCCATAGAAGGTAAATGTGAAGTCAGAAAAAAGAGTGACATCCCTGAAAGCAGTGTCCCTGGAATCTTCCAAAATGTCTTTTTCTGTGAGCACTTATATGATCCCGCCACTGGGTCACTCAAGAAGGTAATGTATTCTTGACCCTGTTATATAAGTGTATAGTGTGCTTACTAATCCATCAGATAAATCTGCAAAAGCATTGGCATTTATGATTTTTGAAGTCATTATGCTTTTATTTTAAAGTAGTGTTGGACTATTTTGGACTCATGTTATTGAACTCATCCATATCTAGCTGGTTGTTATCCGGTAAGCTGTGTTCTGTTCCCTGTCATTTAATTGCTGTCCAATATCTATAGTACTATCCTTTATTGCTCTATGAAGTGTTACACTGTGACAGAATCGAGGCAAAGCTTGATCTTGTTGCCTGGTCTCATTGTATCTACTTTCGATAGGGAAAAAAAAATTAAGAGAGTTTAAATTTGATCCACTAACAATGTCAAATATTTTTACACAGTTGGTAAACAAGAAAGTGCCACATGGTAGCAACTAAGGTTTTTTACTTGTACAAAAAGTCAACTCTTTTTGAAATAGGTGGTGCCATACATACATGGTTCACTGGTAGTGTAAAACTCTACTCTGTTGGTGGATCAAAAGCAAATCTAAATATTGAAATTTTAAATCCTTGCAAGTATTCTATATTGATATCTTTGCTGCTGCTATTTTTTTTAATTAAATTTTAATTAATTATTTTAGTTTAGTTTAGTGTTGATTAATTTATTAAGCTATTACTGTTGGAAACTTGGAATTATGGGTGAGGAATATATCGATATTATTATTGTTATTGCTGTAATTATTATTGTTTGTTAGAAGTCCTACGTGGAAGAATGAGATGACCTAATTAGTGATTATAAGTGGGGGGAACCCTCACCCTATGAGTTAGCTTTTGGGGTTGAGTTAGGCTTAAACTCAAATTCTAATATTGTATCAAAGCCTATCGAGATCCGTTGGGCTACCCGCATATGTTCAGTCCTGCAAATTTCACGCTTCAGATGTTTATTCCTGGACGTGAGGGGGTGTGTTAGAGTCCCACATTGGATAGTGATATGGCCTAAATAGTAGTTATAAGTAGGGGGTAACCCTCACCCCAGGAGCTAGCTTTTGGGGTTGAGTTAGGCTCAACCTAAATGTTAATATGGTATCAGAGCCTATTATAGATCCATTTGTTGGGCCACTCGTTATCGGGTCACGCTCCAGTTGTCTATTCCTGGGCGTGAGGGGGGTGTGTTAGAAGTCCTACATGGAAGAATGAGATGACCTGATTAGTGATTATAAATGGGGGACAACTCTCACCCTATAAGCTAGCTTTTGGGGTTGAGTTAGGCCCAAATCCAAATTCTAATATTGTTCATGATATCAATTCAACATTCAAATGCAAGTATAAGGATCCTGATTTTCAATAATTAACTATTTTATTTTTCAATTGCTTGACAGTTGCCTGCTCATATCAAAGTAAAATATTCTAGTGGACAGACAGCTGATGCTGCAGCTAGAAAGAAAAAGGGAAAATGTATAGAGGGAGATAGCATTTCAGAGCCTGGTCTGGAAAGAAAGACAGAAAATGAAAAACGTTTAGCAACCTTGGACATTTTTGCAGGTTGTGGTGGCTTATCACAGGGGTTGGAGCAGTCAGGTAATCTTAACTATTTATTACAGAAAGAACCACAATTGTATAATCTATCAATGCATAATGTAACTTGCGTGTTACTGCTTGAATGCTTCAGGAGTTTCATCGACTAAATGGGCTATTGAGTATGAAGAACCAGCTGGGAATGCGTTTAAAGCTAATCATCCTGAAGCATTGGTGTTTATTAACAATTGCAATGTTATTCTTAGGTAAATGATCCAATAGAGATAAAATATTCCAGGCCACAAGATTGAATAAAGTGAAACCCATTTAAGTTACTCATAAATGCATTGTAATGCAGGGCTATAATGGAGAAGTGTGGGGACCTAGATGACTGTATCTCAACTACCGAGGCTGCAGAATTGGCCGCGTCGCTCGATGAGAAGGATTTAAGTAGTTTACCCTTGCCTGGACAAGTTGATTTCATTAATGGAGGACCTCCATGCCAGGTTTGGGCCGCTGTTTTTTTTTTTTTTTTTTTTTTTTTTTTGCCTTCTTTTGTTAATAATACTCTGCGCTAATTATTTAATTGAACAATGTGGTGTTCCAGGGTTTCTCTGGGATGAATAGATTTAACCAGAGCAGTTGGAGTAAAGTCCAGTGTGAGATGATATTAGCATTCTTATCTTTTGCTGATTATTTCCGGCCAAGGTATTTCCTGTTGGAGAATGTGAGGAACTTTGTGTCTTTTAATAAAGGACAGACATTCCGCCTAACCTTGGCTTCACTTCTTGAGATGGGTTATCAGGTAAGATTGCATAATTGTATCTTTTCTTCCTGAGTTATTGCACTTTAATCTTGAGGAACTAATTAATGCTGATGTGCTTGTTCAAAAGGTGAGGTTTGGTATACTTGAGGCTGGAGCTTTTGGTGTTTCACAGTCAAGAAAAAGGGCATTTATATGGGCTGCCTCTCCGGAGGACGTGCTTCCTGAGTGGCCAGAACCGATGCATGTCTTCGCAGCCCCTGAGTTAAAAATTACATTGTCAGAAAATGTTCAGTATGCTGCCGTCCAAAGTACTGCAAATGGCGCCCCGTTACGTGCAATAACTGTTCGGGATACCATTGGTGATCTCCCACCTGTGGGCAATGGGGCCTCAAAGACAAATATGGAAGTATGTGAAATGGAAATGATTCATGTTATATATTCTCCCATTGTCAAATAATTTGAGTACCCTCTATACTCATTACTCACTTGCCTTTATGCTCACAGTATCTAAATGATCCTGCCTCGTGGTTCCAAAAGAAGATCCGAAGTGATATGGCTGTCTTAACGGATCATATATCTAAGGAGATGAATGAGTTGAACTTGATTAGATGCCAGAAAATTCCCAAGAGACCAGGTGCTGATTGGCGCGATCTCCCGGATGAAAAGGTAAAGTTAAATCTTTGTGAATTTCAGCATAACAATTTTTGTGGTTAATCTAATTCATGATATCTAATATAATGCCAGATTAAACTGTCTACTGGACAAGTTGTGGATTTGATACCATGGTGCTTGCCAAACACTGCTAAGAGGCATAATCAATGGAAGGGGCTCTTTGGTAGGTTGGATTGGCAAGGGAATTTTCCAACTTCCATTACTGACCCTCAACCAATGGGGAAGGTTGGAATGTGCTTCCATCCCGACCAAGATAGGATTCTCACTGTTCGGGAATGTGCCCGATCTCAAGTAAGTCTATTACTGAAGTTAGCTGTCACACCAAAGGCCATGATGAGAAATGAAATCCTAAATTTATATTACTTTCAAATTATTAGAGAGGTTCTGATCATGTTATCCAAATATGTGAACAATAAAACGATCTTGAATGGTCTTCATGGTTTTTCAATTGTGATGTTAAGGAAATTAGTTTTTGAGCCTAATAAGAAATAAGATATAATCTGATTGGGTATAATCTTTAACTTGGCATCTTTTTCATCTATAAATGCAGGGCTTCCCAGACTGTTATCAATTTTCTGGCAACATCATACACAAGCACAGGCAGATTGGTAATGCTGTTCCTCCTCCTCTCGCATTTGCATTAGGGAGAAAGCTCAAGGAAGCAGTGGATAGTAAGAGCTCCATTTAGAACATGGGGCATACATCCTGCAAAAGGCATGCTTATCATTAAGTGCTTGTTTGGTAGAAATTTTTCGGCCGCAAACCAAGAAATTTGGCTTCCCAGTGCACTTATTCTGTAATCTCCTCAAGTGCTCCTACCAAATGTAAAAATCTTACGGCGGTGGAGACAATTTAATTCAAACAGACCTTAAAGGATTGAATAACAGTCGCCAAGATATTGCAAATTGTTATCTTTTAGGGTTCCCTAAAGAGTCGACCCTTGTATAGAGTTGTTCCCTTGGTCTTTTGTTTTAGCTTAATCAATTCCTTGTTTAAAGAATTTAATGGATAGTGTTATAAAACTCTTTTTCTATCAACTTGGGATTTCTTTGATTAGGTGATATTTTGGGTTTTACTTTATAAAAGAAATGAGTGGGAATGTTGCCTCCCAACGTATAGCTAAATTTGACAATTGAATCTCATATTGCTTTATTATTATTATTATTACTTTTTTGAATTTTTCTTTTTGAATTTATATGCCTTAATAGATATATGAATTTATACAAATTCTTTTAATTTTTGCTCAATTTGTTTGAGTGTGAACTTAAACATGACTTTTTATACTATGGTTGCATTTGATTTATAAAAAAGTGAGGGATTGGTCATAACAAAACTAGTTATGTGTTTAATTTTAAAATTTCATCATAGTAGTTGACAAAAGAAAACACAAAACCTTAAAATATTATTCCTTGACATACCAGGGACACACTTATTGTTTCAAGGACAAATTATCTAGAAGATAAAAATAAAATAATCCATTTTTGTGTTAAAGTAATTAATATATATATATATATTATATAGGCTTAATTAGCAAATTAATCCCTTAACTTATTTTTGATGTGCAAGTTGGTCCTTTATCTTTTTTTTTTTTTGCGTTAAATTGATCCTTTAACTTTTTTAGTTGGTTTAAAATGGTCTTTTCATCAGGTTCCGTTAATCACTTGCTGGCGTGGCGTTGACGTGTTTAAATGAGGATGACATGGCGATGACATAGTGATGGTGTGGCATTGACTTAACAATTTAACATTATTTAAAAAATAAAAAAAGGATAAAAAAAATGCGTGACCTCTCTTTCTCCCCTGAAACGTGTTCATCTTCCCCTTTCATCTCATCCTTTCTCCATCTTCAACCTCCATATGAACCCATTTCCAAATCTGAAACTGCAATTAGGTTAAGGCTCGTATGAAGTGGGGGAAAAGAGATGAGAGGGTGGCAGTGGCCTTCGAAGGCCAGAGGAGGTTGTGCGTAGGGCAACAGTGGGCCACCGGCACATCGACAGAGGAGAGGAGAGAGAGCGAGACATTGTGGCTGTGTGGGTTAGGTTAGAGAGAAGGATTCAGTGGCATTTTCCAGAGAACGAAAATGATGAGTGACGTAAATGAAGCATAAGCGTACAATTAGGGTTCTGAAAAAGAAGGTGCGATTAGGGTTCGACGAAGAAGAAGGTAATTAGGTGCAATTAGGGTTCGTGATGTTCGATTTAGGGTTCATAATGTTCTTTCTTTCGAACTGCAGATTTGAGAAAGGGGGAAGCTTGCACAGGGGAAAGGATGGAGCAATTGATGGTGAGGGCTTGATGATTCTGTTATGGGAATTCTAGTTCTTGGAATTTTGTTGGTTATTGTATAAATTTTCTGGGTTTGATTTGTTTTAAATTTTCTAGGTTTGATTTGTTTGGTGTTTTTCTTTGAATTTTGTTGGAAGAAGATGACAGAAGAAGAAGGTGGAAGAAGAAGAAGCGTGGGTCACATTGATTATTATATATCTATATTTTAACAAAAATTGTTTTATCATGAAATTAGGTCTAGAAGCTCCAAAAATGGTCATTAATGGCTGCTAGTGATAGAGAGACGAAAATGATGAAGAAGCACATAATCATTCCACGTCACTTAATTTATTTTGGCTAAAATCCACGTCAGATAATTGATAACGCCGTTTAGCTCAATTATGACGGAAGGACCATTTTGAACCAACTAAAAAAGTTAAAGGACCAATTTGACGCAAAAAAAAGATAAGGGACTAACTTGAACATTAAAAATAAGTTAAGGACTAAATTGCTAATTAAGCCTATTATATATTATCATATAAATTGAGTGGGGATCAAGATACTTCAGAACTTGTAAAAAAAAAAAACTTTATAAATAACTTTTATCAGAATTACTCTGTTTAATAATTTTTTGTATGCATTAAACTATTAAACTAAAAATTCTTATTGAATAGATTAAATTCATAAATTTTCATAAAAAAAAATTATTCGCATTTAAAAATTATTTGATAATAATTTCAATTCAACATGCAATTTAAAAGTTCCTATTTGAATGAGCTCCTAGGTAGCATATGCTTAAGGGAGAGTCCCGTGTTTCCTTCTTTTGTGTATGGGTACGAAAGATCTTGGTGATTGAATTGTTCATACATGTCTGCATGCAGGTTGCGATCTTGCTTGTACAAAATTTTGCATACGAGTTCTAGTTTTGACTTTCTGTTATACAGGCAACGCCAATATAAAATATATCGTCTTGTATTAATTTTTTAGGAAGTCCATTTTTTAAAAAGTAGTCTTAGAAGAAAAAGAAAAAAATTATAATAGTTGATTGATATTAATTATTAAACTTTAAATGATTTCTAATCTACTATACACATATACGAGAATATTGTTATAATTTCAATTCTTAGCTTTTTTTAATAAATGTGTGTAGTTTTTAATTTCTTTCTGGAGTGAATTTTTTTTTGGTTAGCTTGTAGAAATAGTAAACAATACACACACATCCAAATCCAGAACACTCTGTTCGAACTCCTGCTCCCAACGCCCCCATATCAAAATTGCCAAAGCAACCTAGTAGTGGGGACTTACAGTGAAATTTACTTTGGAGGAATTAATTAAATATATTTTTTATGTGATTTTGTTATCTAAATTATATTTAAAAATATACATTTATTTTTTGCTTCATAATATTATAGACATAGATACGTGAAAACTTAACCTAACCCTAAGCCGCCCTCTGATTAACTCCCTATAAATGTGTGATTGCGCTCATCACTTTGACAATAGGAGCAAGAACAAAGCCGCTTTCCCAAAATTATTGGGGTCTCTCTCTCTCTCTCTCTCTCTCTCTCTCTCTCTACCCCATTACTTGTGTTTGTGTTTGCCGAGAGTTGCAAAAATGACATTTCACTATCGATGCATCATTCATTGATATATAAGATATGTTCACACATATATTACTGAATTGATTATAATGATATGCTAGGGAGGGGTACATCAATTGCGACTTTATTTTACTCAGACCAGTACCATATATATGGATAATCTTAGGTCATTCATCCTATTCTATTATTTATTGCATCAATTTTTTTTGTTGGCTTCTTTTCTCCTATTTAATCTTGTGTTGTTTTGTCTCCACTAGATCCATAAGCGAGGCAACGAAACCTGGTTAATTGACTATCGTTACAGGCTTGATCAAATGGAAATCGTCACAGTTGTCTTATATTTCTATGCCTGTTCGGTTATGCATTGCTCTATTATTCCTTTTGGCAACGTTCAACATAGATCTCCGACGACTGTGATTTCTTTGATTAAAACAGAGCGGGAAAAAGATGACATGCTTTTGTCTTATTTTTAAAGAAGGTAGTAATTATGAAATTTATATACATAATCTCCTTCGTATTTACTACTATACTAGATTACGAGTTAATTGCTTTCATTTTAACGAATACTATCTACTTCTTTTTTATTTGAATTTTTAGGTTGTATCCTATGGTTTAGTAATTGATTGGTAATCTTTTATATGTTTCCTCTACTTGATACATAATTTTGTATCATGTAAATTTTGGTCTATTTTTTAATTATTATAGAAAGAAACGATTTATAAGAATATATAGTTCAAACTAGTATCTCCATCAAGCTATTTGCTAACCATCGATTGAAAGGTTTTGTCAGTTTTATTTTGGTTTCAATTTTGATAACTTTTTCTATAGCACGATGGGCCAAAGGCTAATAGAATTTATAAATCATGATATTGCGACCCGTTTTGAAGTTGTCAAAATGTTTTTTTTGTTAGATTTGTAAATGATATATTATGCGTTGTAAATATAAAACTTTTGGTACTTTTGAACAGTTGAAGTGTAATAATCGAAATGAAAATATTACTTTTAAGGATATTTAAGTAGCTACCTTATTTTGAACAACAAGTTACAAAAAATAAGCATTCTAAATCTGTGAAATTAAAATGAGGGGAAATCATTTTTGTCCATGTCATTTCTAAGGGTTGTTTATTTTGATGCAATCACCGCGCTTATGTTTGTTTGTGCACTAACCATTAAAATTTTGGTATATATAACCACTTCCAAAACCATTCATGGAGCAAATGGGTGTAGAGGCAAAACATTTGATACAATACTGTTGTTTGCAATATGTTCTCTTAGTTATTTTTTTTTTCTTACTTTTGTTGTAACAGGATATACATTATTTGGTTGTAGTATTTAGTAGGCTTGTTTCTTTTATTTTAATTTAGTAGGAACAACCAAAGTCTGAACGAGGTAAAACCATACACTGAAAAATTCAAGTATTTCATGAGCTGATGAACATAGTAGGTCTCTAATAGCTAACATAAATCCTTCACCTGATGTTGAATATCGGAACTTGACATCTCATCTTCCTCTGAAGAAGTCGATGTCAATTTAAAAAAAAAAATTAATATTATTCTGTTTCTCAAGTTTTAGTTATAGTTTTTATATATTTTGCTCTAAATGGATATGAGAGTCACATAATGCATGCCAATATACAGATGTACTAATACCCCCTTGAATAGCTTGAATTTGTTGAGATACAATCCAGATGGTTCATTTTTATTTTATTTTAATCTTTTCACTGACCTACTGTCGTAGGCGAACCTAAACCTATGTTGAGGTCAGTGTGTGTACATGCACCCCTCAATAAAGTTACACGCACGCGCGTGCGCTCACGCACAAACAAAGAGTTTTGTATTTTACTCCTATATTTTTATGTATTTGAACCCACTGGTCCAAATTTTTATATATTTTTGCATTTTGCCCTCACTTGAGTCCTATGTACGCCACTGCCTAATATGACGATAATTATTATATTAACAATTCAAAGGATGTATAGCAAGAGGTTTACTAAGTAATTTATGATTCTTGTCTTTCTGAACATGAAATCTTTGATTTTGATTCTTGAATGTTGTAGAGTTTATACCTTCCTGTGATTTGGTTTACAATCTTGAAAAACATTATTAAGGTTTATGAGAAGTCTCTTCTTACACCCAATGTTGAAATGTTGCCAATGGTTTTTTTTGTTTGCAAGTCTGAGAAAGATTCATGAGATATGGCAGATGACCAGGATCATCGACAAAGAAGTTCGAGAGCATCTTTGGCTCAAGACTTGGCATTATCAACTTCATTCTGGGAAATACGTACGGTCTTAGAAAATTCAGACACAATCATGTATTTGCTAGCATCTCCTAACATTTCCAGACAGCTTGCTTTGATACTTGTAAAAATTCAGACCAAGATAGGATTCTTACTGTTCGCGAATGTGCCCCGATCTCAAGTAAGTCTATATTACTGAAGTTAGTTGTCACCTTAAATGCTATGATGATAAGAAATGAAATCCTAACAAATTGGAAATTAGTTATAGTTTTAATTGATTTCTGGTATTTCCAAATTATTATGGAGAATTCTGATCATGTGTATCCAAATATGTGGACAGTTAAAATATCTTGAATGGTGTTCCTAGTTTTAAAATTGTGATGTCAAGAAAATTAGATTCTATAATTAACTTGTTGGAGTAATAATCCTTAATTACTAAATAGTGGTTCCAACAGTTTCTGTCTAAGAAGTAGGAAGATATCATCTAATTTGGCATAATATTTTTCATCTATAAATGCAGGGCTTCCCAAACTGCTATCAATTTTATGATAATATCATACACAAGCACAGGCAGATTGGTAATGTTGTTCCTCCTCCTCTGGCATTTGCATTAGGGAGGAAGCTCAAGGAAGCAGTGGATTGTAAGAGCTCCACTTAGAAGATGGGACATATATACATCCTGCAAAAAGCATGCTTACATATTAAAGGATTGAATAACTGTGACAAAGATATTGCAAATTACCATCTTTCAGGTTTCCGGAAACAACCAACCCTGGTATAGAGTTGCTCCCTTGGTCATTTGTTTTAGCTTAATCAATTTCTTGTTTAAAAGAATTGGATTTCTATCAACTTGGGATTTCTTGATTAGGCTATATTTTGGCTATTACTTTATGAAAGAAATGGGTGGGAATATTACCTCCGAATGTATTATTTAATTTGACAACTGAATCATATATTGCTTCTTATTCTTGTTTTTATGTTTTCACATTGTTTAACGAGAATCACAAGTTATGTGTTTTTAAACTCATTAAATAAAGTGACATTATATTATTAGATGAGTGTATAAAATATTTTTATACGGACAATGTATAGAAATTAAATTCAAAGAAGATATATATTACTGTGAATGTCTCTCTATGTGAGATGATTTGTCCTCTCTCTTCCTGAGAAGTAGTGGTGGTGGTATACGCCTGTTGATAATAGTTGCAACTCGAGTTCATGGAATCCAACTTCAGTGGCCTTTCATTGATAGATGATGGCGATGAGGGGCTCTCTTTCCATGTTGAAGGGCCCCAAGTGGAAGCGGGTGATGTGTCTCTGTTTACTGGGTTTTTTGGTACAGACGCGAAAATCGTCCGACAAGCCCAAAACGAAATAAATGATTATTTTCAAACGATGTGAGTCCTACAAGTTAACACGGTAATCTCGTCAAACGATGGGTTTTATACTTGGACATAGTAATCTGTCAAGAAATTAGGCTTAGCCGCTCGAGGCCAAAGATTTTGCCAGAATCACCGTGAGGCTCAACTTGGTGGTTATGCCAAGGGCCCTCATCGAGTGGACGGTTATGAAAATAGAAATTGAGAGGGAAAACGGTTTTAATAGGAGTTGGAGAAATAGGGATGAGACAAAACACGAGGTTGAAAACAATGAACACATAGTGGTTTTGTTTTTAGATTTTTTGTGTTTTGAAAGACTGAAAGTAAACGAAAATGCAAGTAAAATCGTGCGGGAAGTAAATATCACGAAAAGTAAAGAAAGTTTAAAAGAAAAAAGTGCAGGAATTTAAAAGTGCAGAAATGTAAAGTGTAATGAAGTAAAGTGCAAAAAAGTAAGATGCAGGAAGATAAAAATACAAGAATGTAAATGACTGGAAAGTTAAATTGCATTGAAAGAAAAGGGGTGAAAGGAGTACTTAATCTCAAACTACGAGTCTGCTGTGTGTTGAGACGTTGAGAAATCGATCAAGTATCCAACCTCGTTTATATCATTCGACTTCCTATTTATAAAAGAATGAAAAATAACTGACTATCTATCTGCTAGGCACGTGTACAGTAGAGATGTCTAGCAGTTACACTGTACTACAGGTGTTAAAGTGATCTATTTATCCATCATCCATTCAATCTAACCATAAAAAAATCCATTCAATCCATCTATTACAAACAAAAAAACTAAATGGATTGGATCCAATCCATCCATTTAATTTAATGGATGGTTAGCCATCCATTCACTAATTTTCTAAATCCATTGGATTACACTAGGGATGACAAATTGATGGAGTGGATAATTTTTTAAATTGATCATAAAATATATTTTTAATCATAAAAAATATTTTAATTACAAAAAATATTTTTAATCATAAAAAAAAATATTTTAATTAAAAATATTTTACTCTCTCTCCCTCTCCCCTCTTTCTCTTCCCTTTCTCCTCTCCCCCTCCCCTCTCTCTCTGTCTCTCTCTCTCCTTCCTTCTCTCCTCTCTCTCTCTTCCCTTTCTAATCTCTCTCCCTCCCCTCTCTCCTCTCTCTCCCCTCTCAAATTAAATTAGATTACTATACCTTTTAATAAATAAATAAATATATATCTTAATATTTTGTAAAAAAATATATATCTAAATAATTGGGAGTTGTTTGTCCCATACACCTTTGCACCGCCTGTTATGATTAACATGTTTTTTTTAATATAAAAAAACAATTAACAGGTTTTTTCAATCAATAAAACATAAACTGATTTGGCAATTGTTTAAAAAATCATACGCTCTGTTACCGTTCTAGTTGCAGCGTCCTCGTTAGTCGTTCTTCTCCGAAATGCATATGCTGGCTAAAGGGATAAAATTGGAAATGTAAAGAAAAATCACAGCTCCACGCTTTTTTTTTCGCACAACAGGAAATAAGCAAAACTTGCTTGAGCACATGCTGGAGATAGGGGAGAGATAGGAGAGAGAGAGAGAGGAAAAAGGGGAGAGAAGAGCGAGAGGGGGGAGAAAGGGGGTAGGGAGAGAGATAGTAGAGAAAGGGGAGGGAGAGAGGGAAATGAGAGAGAGAGAGAAGGGGGGAGAGAGTAAAATAATTTTTATGATTAAAAATAATTTTTTGTAATTAAAATATTTTTTGTGATTAAAAATAAATTTTGTGATTAAAAATAATTTTTGTGGATGGATTGGATATCCATCCATAAAAATTTTGTTAATGGATGGATTCGATGGTTTTTTTTTAAATAGATAATGGATGGATTGGATTTTCTTGATGAAATTTTAGTGGATGGTAAATGAATATATAGATTTTTCCAATCCATCCATTAGGATCCATAAGGAAATTCATCCAATCCATCCATTTTGCCACCCCTACACTGTACTTACTATATTCGACAGAATACTAGCTTAAGTAACTAACTAAGTTACCAAGCACTGGGGCTAGTCTCGACAAGTCTTCACTGGCTTCGACGGTGCTTCTTTCACCAAGGCAAGTCAGATTGACCCTTTTTGGCATTTCATGAAAATTTCGCTAAGTTTTCAGAGCTTGATGGATACTTCGGTTGTTTCTTATGCTTAGGCATGGCATGCCTATCTTCGACACTCCTCGTGCATTGTCGAAACATCCCAAAACCTTATAAACTTAGCTTGTATTTGTTTTCCTTTTCTGGAATTGCGCTCATGGCGGTCGAGTCACTATCACATTCGTCGAGAATCCAAATTGTAAATTTGGCACCCAACAGTCTTTTTGCCTTGTTGGCCGTTTTCTTGCTAATAGATCGATTCGTGTGCGTGTAATGAAAGAACATATGGCGAGTATTTGGCATCCGGTGGAGGGAGTCACAATCAAAGAAACTTCGCCAGGTATCTTTCTGTTTCAGTTTTACCATCAGTTAGATCTCGAACAAGTCTTGAAGAATGGCCCTTTGAGTTTTGATAACCACATGCTAATCCTGGGACGACTTGTTGTTGGTGTACCAATCAATGAGATCGCCATGAATCATATGGAGTTCTGGGTGCAAGTGCATAACTTGCCTGTTGGCTTTATGAGCGACATGGTTGGTAAGCTTCTAGCTAATTATATCGGGGAATTTATGGACTACGACAAAGCTAATAACACTAGCATCTAGAGAAACTACATGTGCATTAGGGTGCGAGTAGACATGAGGCTGCCACTTAAGAAAGACCGGAAGGTTCGCAAGGATGGAGGAGAATGGTGTGTGGTTCAGTTCAAGTATGAAAGATTGACTACATTTTGCTTTGTGTGTGGGTTGCTAGGGCATACAGAGCAGAGGTGCCGGGTTTGGTTTGCGATGAAAGATGGTTCACGAGGCTGGAGGGTGGAGCTGCGCGCAGAAACACGGCGGCAAGGGGGTGGCGGCTGTTGTTGGCTCAAGGAAGAGGGCCAAAACCAAAACCCTAGCTCCAACAGAATGCCAAGGGCTGATGTGGAGAATGCAGTGAGGTCAACTCCATAATTTGTGCCCTCGTTTATTTTTCAAGCGAATCCAGCTGTTAATGACACCAATGCTGAATCAAGACGTAATCTTGGTAAATGGGTGGAACAAATAGTGGAGAATAACCCGGGGAAGAATCACGCAGCAGGAGATAAAATCTTTGATAGCACCAAAATTAATGTACCCCAAAATCGTGGAATTGTGATTGACCCCCACGTATCTTGCCATGCAACAGATAGAGCAGTTACTGTTTTTACTGGTATTCCTAACTTTGGCCCACATCTTCATCAAGGCTCGCTGGTGCACGTAAGTCAACCCTCGTTCAATGACATGTCAACGAAATTTCAAAGCACTACGCTAGAAGGGGGCCCATTTATGGGTAGCAAAAAACGATAGTATCAGGAAGATACTATAGCTGTGCAGGAGAAAGTAAATGAATATTTCACAGTGTTTGATAATCCTATTGCTGAGGATGCAACTTTGCTTGTAAACGGTCATTTTTTATTGGCGGGTCCTGGCTCCCAGGCCAGATAGGACAAATGAGTATACTATGTTGAAACTGCCGAGGCCTAGGTAACCTGAGTGCAGTTCGTTCACTTCATAACCTCGTTCGAGTGCACCAACCGGATGTTATTTTTCTGATTGCAACTTTTGTGCAAGTTAATAAGATTGAGGAGATTCGGAGGAGGATTGGCTTTGATCACTCATTTGCTGTAAACAGAGAGGGTCGAGGAGGAGGGATCGCTGTTCTTTGAAGGAATTCGATGAATTGTAAGGTAATTAACTGCTCACCCCGCTTTATTAATTTGGAAGTTCTAGATGAAAAGAAAGGTCGTTGGCGCTTAACAGATTTTTATGGCCTGTCTAAGACAGAGCAGCGAAAGCAGTCTTGGAATTTGTTGAGAAGTCTAAAAAATATGTCACCCCTCCCTTGGTGTATTATCGAAGACTTTAATGACATCTTGTCTCCTGATGATAAGTGTAGTGGAGCTGATAGACCCAACTGGATGATTAAAGGTTTTCGAGAAGCAGTGTTGGATTGCAATCTTGTTGATGTCCCGTTAGAAGGGTACCCGTTTTCTTGGGTGAAGAGCAAAGGTAAGGAGAAGGAGGTTGAAGAAAGACTCGACCGTGCTATGGTGACTTCAGAGTGGATGAAGCTGTTCCCTCAAGCTAGGCTATTCAATTTATTGGCTTCTGTATCTAATCATGCTCCTTTGCGCCTCAACCTTCATGAGGTACAAAGGTTGCTACCTAGGAGAGCCTTCAAATTTGAGAATGCTTGGTTTAGAGAGGATGGATTGGATGATGTTGTTGAGGAGACTTGGAGGGGGCTGTTGGTGAGTATGTTATCTCTCGGCTTGGTGTTTGTGCAGCTAGTTTGGACTCCTGGGGCAAGATCTTGCAGTCCAAGTATAAAGAGGAGATTACATTTCTCCAAGGCGAGCTAGAATCTTTGTGTCATAGATCTGATGAAGAGGGCGTGCGTCTTTTTCATGATTCTCGGGCTTGACTCAATAAGGTGCTGGCCCAAGAAGAAGATTTTTGGAAACAACGGACCAAGGCTTTTTGGTTAAAGGGTGGGGATTGTAACACTAAGTACTTTCACACGTCTGCTATGGCTAGAAAAAGAAGTAACATGGTAAAGAAGTTGACCAATTTGGCTGGTGTGTAGGTTAGTGGCCAAGCCTCGCTGTGTCGTGTTGCAAAAGAGTATTTTGTAAAGCTTTTTTCTAATGCTCAAGGAGACTATGACCCGGTTCTTAATGCAGTAAATTTGCGGGTTAGTGTGGAAGACAACCATATGCTGTGTACCCCTTTTGCTAAAGATGAGTTTCACATAGTTGTTAAGCAAATGCACCCTGATAAATCTCCAGGACTGGATGGTTTGAATCCGGGCTTCTAACAGCATTTTTGGGAACTCTGTGGGGATTGGATCTTTATTGCTTCTTGTAGTTGGTTAGAGAATGAGACTTTTCCTAGTTCTCTAAATGATACCAATATAGTTCTCATTCCTAAGTGTGACACTCCTCAGTCGATGAAGGATTTACGACCTATTTCTCTGTGTAACGTGCTATATAACATTGTTTCTAAAGTCCTTCCTAATAGATTGAAGAGAGTTTTGCTAAATTATATTTCTGAGGAGCAATCTGGTTTTGTTGCTGGTAGGTCTATTCTTGATAATGCTCTAATTTCCATTGAAACTATTCATCGTCTAAAGAATAAGCAAGCTGGTAAATATGGGGAGGTGGCCCTTAAGTTAGATATTAGTAAGGCTTATGATCGTGTTGATTGGGGCTATCTTAGACTGATCCTTCTCAAGATGGGGTTTGATAATAAGTGGGTGGGCTGCATTATGCAGTGTGTGGAAACAGTTAGTTACTCTGTGCTGACGAACAACAAGCCTGTTGGTCTAATTCTTCCTGTCAGAGGATTAAGACAAGGGGACCCTCTGTTTCCCTATCTCTTTATCCTTTGTGCTGAGGGTCTGTGAGCTCTTATTCATCAAGCAGAAAGGCGGGGTGAAATTCATGGGGTGCAGGTGTGTATGGGAGCACCTATAGTCACACACTTGCTTTTTGCGGATAATTGTTTCCTTTTTTTCAGAGCTTCAGATAGAAAGGCCACAATTATGAAGAATATTCTTCAGACTTACGAGCGTGCATTAGGGCAAGCCCTTAATTACTCGAAGTATGATATTTTCTTTAGTAGAAATACCGATGTGGATACTTAGAGTAGATTGTCTGATAGTTTGGGGGCGAGGCATTGCTTAGGCACTGGCAAGTATCTTGATCTCCCCTCCATGGTGGGAAGGAATAAAAAATCTACTTTCCGCTATTTTTGTGACAGGATATGGTAGAGATTGCAATCATGGCGAGGTATGATGTCTAGTCAGCATCACAAAAGGCCTTGAGAGTAAATGGTTAATGTGCAGAAGCTAGAAACAACTGAAAACAACAGTGCACAAAACCCTTTAAATACCTCAGAATTCTTTTCACAGCACACCAATGAGATTCTTGAGGATTTGCCATGAATTGGCATACTTTGTTGACAGCAAAACTGATTTCTGGCCTTGTGACAGTGGCATACTGCAGAGAACCAACCACAGACCGATAAAAAGATGGATCTGAAACAGCAGTAGAGCCTGTTTTTGACAGTTTTAAGTTTGCAACCATAGGAGAAGCAATGGGATTGGCTTCTAACATATCAGTTTTAGTGAGTAAATCTCTGATGTACTTGCTCTGTGTGAGGAGTAAGGAACCACTGGGTAGCTTCTTCACTTCAATACCCAAAAAGTAGTCCAAATCTCCCATATCTTTTAGAGCAAACGTAGCATGTAATTTCTGAACTATAGAGGAAATTAGAGAAGTAGAGCTGCCTGTGATGATTATATCATCTACATAAACTAGAAAATACACAATATGGTCCTCATGATTGTAGACAAAAGAGATGGATCACACTTGTTGCCATGAAAACCAAGAGCAGTAGGAGTGAGCTTAAGCCTCTCAAATCATTGCTTAGGAGCTTGCTTAAGCCCATATAAGGCCTTATTAAGTTTGCAAACAAGAGATGAATCCCCATGCTCAAATCCTTGAGGTTGCTACATGTAAACTTCTTCCTCAAGCAAGCCATGTAAGAAGGCATTGTTGATATCAAGTTGCTTTAAATGCCACTTATGAGTAAGAGCAAGAGTGAGGATGAGTCTCACAGTAATAGGCTTTATAACAGGAGAAAAGGTCTCTTGAAAGTCAAAACAAGTTGGTGAAAGCCTTTTGCTACCAATCGGGCTTTTAATTTGTTGACTGTCCTATCAGGGTTTTCCTTGACTCTAAACACCCATTTACATCCAATAGCTTTCCTATTAGATGGTTTCTTTGTAAGGCATCAAACTCTGCCTGCATTGCCTCATGCCAAGATGGATCTTTCAAGGCTTGCTTGACAGTCCTCGGTTCAGTGTGTGTTAGGAGAAGCCTAGGCTGAACTCTAGAAACAACAATATCAGATTTAGATCTGGTTTGCATTGGATGAGTGTTAACAGGAGTAGTGGGAGTTGTAACAGAAGTAGAATGAGTGGGAAACTCAGTGGAATTTGATGGAACAACAGCTGATATAGAACTGGAAGGTGGAGATGCTGCAGAAATAGTGAAACCTGGAGGATTAGACAGAGGATTAGAAGGAACATTTGATACAGAACCTGAAGAAGGAGCTGGACTGACTGGATTGGATTGAGAAACATCAGGTAAAATAAAAGGGAGTGGTGACAGAGATATATTGGGAGATTGTGAGGTGTGATTAACATTTTGTCTAGTAAATAAATCCTGATAAGAAAATCTAGACTCATGAAATAGAACATCCTTTGAAATAAACATATTTCCAGATGGTGAAAGACATTTATATCAAGAGTAACCTAAGAATAGGCACTCATGTGACCTAAAGTCCAATTTATGATTATTGTAAGGCCTAAAGGGGAAAACAGGCACATCCAAATTAAGAAACTTGTAATTAGGATTTGACTTGTACAGGATGATGTAGGGTATTTGAAAGTTAAGGGAAGCTGTTGGTAGCCTATTAATAAGGTAAACAGCAGTAAAAAAAGGCATGGTCCCAAAAATTAAGGGGTAAGGAAGCATAACTTAGAAGGGAAAGGCCAAGTTCCATGATGTGTCTATGCTTCCTCTCTACAACACCATTTTGATCGTGTGTATCAGTGAGATATTTGGTGAAGGGTCTAAACTCACCCCCCGAATCAGTTTGAAGAGATTTGAGAGAGTGACCTAGTTGTAATTGAACCATTGCCTTAAAGTTTTTAAAAGTATCAAAGGCTTTAGATTTTGATTTAAGAAGATAAATCCAAGTGAATCTAGAGTAAGGATCAACAAAGGTTATGTAATATTTAAATCCAAGGGAAGAGGTATTAGGTGAGGGACCCCATAAATCACTAAAAACAAGTTCTAATGGGGCTGTGTAAGTGGTGTGGGAGGGAGGGGAGTGAAGTCTGTGAGCCTTTCCCATACAACGAGCAGTACAAAAAGAAGAAGCATCTTTATTAGAATATGAAATATTACAATGATCCATCACAAGTTTTATGGAATGAGTGTTCGGATGGCCTAATCTTAGATGCCATAGTTGATTACAAGACAAGGGAATAGATCCCAAAACAGAATTAGAAACATTCCTAGAACTAGAAACAGATGCAGAGGCAGATTGTGCAGTGACAACATTAACAATTGGATGGATGGATGATGCAGCAGTGGATGTGGATGGCTTGGAGTAAGAAGGAAGCATGTGTGGAAACTCATACAATCCATCAGGACCTACTGAACCTTGAAGCAACACTTAATTGGTTTCCTGAGATTTAACAACGCAGTAATTAACATGAAATTCAAAGAAACAAGAATTATCCTTGGCAAATTTACTCACACCAACAAGATTTTTTGTAATAGAAGGAACTAAGAGTAGATTGTGTAAGACTAAGTTCATTTTAGGATTGACAGGAGACCAAAATACACTGGAACCAGAGGAATGAATAGCCAAACCTTGTCTATTCCCGATGAAGATCTGATCAGGTCCAGGGAATGGAATGACTTGCTGAATGTTTTTCTGGTCTTCAGTCACATGAAATGACGCGCCTGAGTCAGGAAACCAGGAAGTTGCAGCACTAGGAGTCATATTAGTCACCATTGCACTAGGTTGAGTAGGCTAAAAACCAATAGGTTTGGATTGTGCTTGAGGCCTAATCCAAGTATTAGCCGCAAACTGCTATGGAAAAATAGAGGTAGGCATTGGAAATCCAGAGAGACCATAGGGATTAACCATTGAAGGTCCATTAAATCCTGCACCTTCAGCCTGAAAACCTTGAAAATTGGAAGGAATAGCAGGCTGAAAGCTTTGATTGAACCGGTGCCAACATGTAGAAGCCACGGCCACCGCAGCCACCACCACGGCCACGATTTGACCAATTTCCAGCAGACTCAGGGGAATTAGGCTCAGTATTCGAATCATGAGTCAAATTGACTTGTGCAGAGGCTTTTTTATCAACAGAAGGCTTCGAAGCCTGAGTGAGATTAACACTCACAGATTCAGTAACTGCTTTCTTCTTGAATTTGCCGAGAGGAAGCTCATGAGCAATAAGAAGTGCTTCGACTTCTTTAATATCCATCGATTCAAACTGACTTTCGATAACTGAGACAACAAAGGCAAAATCTTGAGGTAATCCTTCAAGGATTACATCAATATGCTGATTAACCGAAATTGGATCACCGATCGAAGCGAGAGCGTCAACGAGAGCCTTTATGCGAAGAAGATACTCAGAAACTGTGCGATCATTCAACATAGTCGCTCGCAATTAAGAACGTAACTGTCTTGCCTTCACACGCGTTTGTTTCTGAAAATAGGCATGTAATTGGTCCCAAACCTCTTAAGCGTGAACACTTCCAAGAACTCGTGACAGAATCTCACTCGATAGAGTCGATTGCAACCAAGACTGAAGCATTTAATTCTTGCGCAACAAAATCTGATACGCGGGATTGAGCATCGCACTTAGGCGATCAGCCTCAGTAAGATACTGAGGTGGAATCGCATGATAAACAAGAAATTCGTGGAATCCATTCGCATTGATGTAAGGCTCGACTTGAAAGACGCAGGCAATGAAGAACGTTGCGAATCGAACGAATTGAGCGGAGAAGCATGAGCCGGTGAGTTCTCCGGTGGAGGAGGTGGCAGAGGAGGAGGATTTGGATTCGATTCGGCCATGAATCGTCTAGCTCTTTGATACCATAACAGAAATCTAGGTTAATAGGAAAGAGAGGGAAAAGAGATAAAACAAAATTCTGTTATTGATGAAAACTGATTCTGATTTTCTTACAGAAAATAGAGGCTTAACAACCTTTTATACAAGTGCTTATCTTGTGCACTCTTAAGCTAAACCTGCACTCATAATGAGCTGGCAGTAACTGACAATTAACTAACCCGAGCCAGCTATAGATGAGCTGGCACTAACACAAGGCTTAATGCTATTACAAAACACAAGCTGTTAACACAGCTAAACAATATAACACTCTAATAATGCTAAACATATAACTTAGATTTAATTATTGTTTTACTCCCCTATTTTTGTCAATTCATGAATTTGGCCCCTTTTCTAAATTCAGGTTTTTAGTCATCCTATTTTTTAAAATTCAGACGTTTTGTCAATTTGTTAAATTGTCATTCAATATTTAACAGAGATGCTGACGTGGTAGTGGAATGCTGACATGGCTCTGGATACGTTGAGATGACATGGTCAAGAGTGCTGGCATGGATCTTAGGTGGCGATACACATGTATAGCTTATATGGCTTGTAGAAACGTAGGCTTTAGGAAATGATATAACAAAATAGCACAATGGTGAGATATGATTGAATGATAGTGTAAAACTTTTTGTACACTGTCAGTGCATATAAATTTAGCTCTTAAAAATATTAGACCTAGAGTTTGAACCGACAACCCAAGACTTAATAGTAAACAATTTTGCCACTAGGCCACTTCAACCGTTGGGTATATATGTGAGAACAACAATATATATGGCTTGCGAAAGCAAAAAATTTCACACATTAATATTTTTGATTTTATAATCCATGTCGTCTGAATTTTATTTAAAATCAAATAATATTCTTTTTGCAATTAATTATTCACTTAATTAAAATATTTGTATTATTTTAATTGAAATTGTTGTTGTCAAATCATTATTCAATTATAAAAAAAATGTATATATTAAACAGAATATAAAAATTAAAAACATTTATAGAAAAATATAAAAAATAGAAAGTATAATGAGAAAAATATTTACATTAGTAAAAATATGTTTACATTTCTACAAAAAAGAATGTATGTATTAAATAGAATCTAAAAATTAAAAACATTTATAAATAAAATATGAAAAATGGAAGGTATAATCAGAAAAATGTTCACATTACTCTAAAAAAATGTGTAAAAAAAATGTGTATATATATTAAATAGAAGGTAAATATTATAGAATTTTCTATAAAATTGTATATTTAAATAGGTTTACAAAAAATGAATAATAATGAAATAATGTTTTTGAATTTATTTAAAATCAAAATAATACTTTTATTTGCAGTTAATTATTCATTTAATTAAAATATTTATATTATATTAATTGAGATTTTTTTTTTTGGAAAATCATTATATTATTTTCTTCAACGAATATTAAACATGGTCAATTGATAATTTTCTATTGTATATTAAATTAAACATTTTCTCATTATATTTTTTCTTATATATATATTAGCAAGGTAAACATAAACAATTTCTCATTATATTTTCTATTTTTTATATTTTATCTATAAATGTAAACAAATTCTTTTTTATAAAATAATAATGATTTCACAAAAAATATTCTCAATTAAAATAATACAAATATTATCATTAAATGAATAATTAATTGCAAAACGAATATTATTTGATTTTAAATAAAAGCCAAAAGACATGCATTATAAAATCAAAATATTAATTAGTGAATTTTTTTTGATTTCGCAAGCCATATATACTGTAGCTCTCGCATATGCACCTTAAAGTTCAATTGGCCTAATAGCAAAATTGCTTGCCTTTGGGTTTTGGGTTGTGAGTTCAAATCCCAGGTTAGATATTTTTAAAGCCTATATTTCTATAAGCTACATAGGTGTATCGTCACCTAAGCTCTGCATTAGCACTCTTGACCATGTCAGCATCACGTATTCTATAACGCCCGTACTCTAATAATAGTTGAAATAATACAAATTACATTAAATTAAGCACATGAATTACTAAAAACTTAAACTTGATTTATAGGTTACAAGTCCAACATTAAGCGATGTCATAAGTTTAAGAATTAGAGTTTACAACATTGTCCAAGTATAAGGCTTGGGAAATACAAAATACAAGGCCAATCTTTGTTCTTAATAACAAAAAAAGTCAAGTACAATGTCAAACTATCATAAACTAGAAATTATAAACTTCTAGAATCATCTCCTACTCTTTCGGTACCTGCTTATCTGAAAACAAAAGAGGAAAGGGTGAGATTATAAAATCTCAGTGAGTCCTTCACGGACTCCTCACCAATACTCGTCATAATCACTATAACATTTCATTATAAATATTACGACAACATGACAAACTCATACTATTTAGTAACAGCCAAGGATTTATCACTGGGCATTAAATGACCACTGGGCTTTACCTCGCACTTTACAACTATCTACTATAGCCAAATATTTACCTCTAGGTATTACTTGATCACTGGGCTTTACCCTGCAATATACAACTATCTACTATAACCAAGGATTTACCTCTGGGTATTACTTAACCACTGAGCTTTACCTTGCACTATACAACTATTTACTATAGCCAAGGATTTACCACTGAGTATTACTTGACCATTGGGGTTTACCCTACACAATACAACTATTTACAACAACCAAGGATTTACCACTGGGTATTAATTGACCACTGGGCTTTATCCCGCATTGTACAACTATCTTATTATAACCATTATAAATTCTGTAATCTTCATAGTATAACTCTAAGCTTTCAAACAAAACTTATGTTCTAATAACTTTCCTAAGGGATTCCTGTGATATCCCTTTGGTCTCTTAAGATTTAGAACACTAAAAATAAGTATTCATGACCTTAAAAGCCCTTAAAACATGAAAATTACACATTTGAACATAAGCTGGCGCTTGGCGCGCTTGGCACGCTTCTGCCATTTTGCTCTCGGTGACCGCGCGCTTGGGGGCGCGCTTGAGCGCGCATCGCGCGAGTTCTGCATAATTCCGCAGAAATGCATATTTTTCAGCACAACTCAATTCCCAACTCCAATTCCACTCAATCCAAGCCAAATCTAACATAAATGAGGACTCAAAAACAAGGATTTAACATGACAAAGTTCAGAATACAATCATTTTGCATCAAAATCATGAACATTAACATGTTTCAAGCATCATATAACTCATTAAAATATAGACATCATAAGTGCACCCAAATCCATTTCATTCTTCCCAACACATCATGCTTCTCACAATTTATACTTATAAACAAAACACACACATTCAAATGGGAAAGGAGAAGAAACCCTAAATGGTGGGTCTTATGGTTGCTCAAACCTCTAAGTGAGAAGAACTCACCAACAATGCAAGATTTTGAGCTATGAAAGGTGGAGCTTTGATCTCCTTCCTCTTCTTCTGTCCTTCAATTCGAGTTCCTCTCTTCCCAACCTAGGGCAAGTTCCAATCTTCACCCAAATGCTAGATAATGAGTTCCAATCCTCTCCTCTAGTCAAAGATTGAAGAACCCACACTATTTCCTTCTTCTTTCCCTTGAGCCCTAATCCTTTTCTTCTTTCCTTCTCCTTCTTTCTTTCTTTTCTCTTTTCTTTCTCTCTGAAGCTGAAAATCGAGGGAGGGAGTGAAATGAGAGGGAGAGGGAGACGTGGGATGAAGGAAGGAAGGGGGTGAGATGTAGGTTTTCCCATTTTACCCTCATTTTGCTAGAACAACTTACCATTATGCCCTTACTTTTATTCAAATTCTCACTATGCCATTTCTATAGACACCCCTCATTTCTATTCTGGCACCTATCTAATTATCCAACTATCAATTCAAAACATATAAATGCTTAAATTAATAAAGCTAAATAATTAAATTAGGCGGGGTGTTACACTACTACCCACCTTTTAAAAGTTTTTGTCCTAAAAAACTAGACAAAACACATATCTATTGAAACAGGTACGGGTACTGATCTCGCATCTCTGCTTCGGTCTCCTATGTAGCCTCCTCAGGAGTGGATCCTTTTTAGATGACCTTCACCAAGGGAACGGTCTTGTTCCTTAGTGTCTTGAAGTTACAGTCTACAACTTACACCAGCATAGGCTGGTATGTCAAATCTGATCTCAATTGTATAAACTCATGATCCAAGGGTTGATAAGGGTCAGGAATATACTTTTTGAGCTGAGACACGTGGAATACATTGTGCAGATTTGACAAAGATGGAGGCAGAGCAATTTGATAGGCAACAGAACTGACTCTTTGAAGAATTTCAAAAGGACCGATATATCGAGGACACAACTTTTTAGCCCGGAGTGCCCTACCAATGCCTATCATGGGAATGACTTTTAGGAATATATGTTCTCCCACTCCAAACTCAAGAGGTTTACTCCTCCTATTGGCATAACTTTTTTGCCGACTTTGAGCAGTTTTTAGCCTATCCCTAATCTTCCTGATCTGATCAGTGGTTTCCTGGATTAGGTCTGGTCCTAATAATCTCTTTTCACCTACCTCAAACCAACATAGAGGGGTTCTACATTTGCGACCATAAAGTGCCTCGTACAGCACCATACCTATGCTAGAATAGTAGCTATTGTTATAAGCAAACTCGATTAGAGCCAGATGCT
The DNA here is from genome assembly GCA_037113605.1 of Calophaca sinica. Lineage (NCBI taxonomy): Eukaryota > Viridiplantae > Streptophyta > Magnoliopsida > Fabales > Fabaceae > Calophaca > Calophaca sinica. The sequence continues at coordinate 71,353,107 of CM073737.1, read as the reverse complement.
CATCCCAGCTTTCACCATCATCTACCACACAAGCTCTAAGCATGTCCTTCAGTCTGACCACTTGTCTGTGGATGATAAGCGGTGCTAAGACTTAATGTCGTTCCCAGGGCCAGTTGGAAATGTTTCCAGAACCTGGAGGTAAACTTAGGATCCTTATCAGAGATCATGCAGGTGGGCACTCCGTGGAGTCTAACAATCTCTCTAACATAGATCTTAGCTTACCTCGCGGTGTTGAACGTGGACTTAATTGGGAGAAAGTGAGTAGATTTGGTCAACCTGTCCACAACGACCCAAATGGAGTCATATCCAGACTGTGTGTGAGGCAAGCCTGCTACAAAGTCCATAGATATGTTTTCCCATTTCCATTCCGGGATCTCTAAGGGCTGAAGGGGATCTGATGGCCTCTGATGTTCTATCTTGGTTTTCTGGCAAACCAAGATTTGAGCTACAAATTCACCGACATCATTTATCATTTCTGGCCACCAATACCTTTGCGTAAGGTTGTGGTACATCTTTGGAACCAGGGTGCACCGAGAATCCACTCTTGTGGGCTTCTTCAAGAATTTGATTCTTGATTGTTTCATCGTTCGGAACGCAAATCCTTTGATGAAAGAGAATAATGCCATCACTAGCTTCGAAGAATCCAGGTTGGCGTCTCCTAGCTTGTAAATCCCCATCTAAACTCTGGGCATACCTAATTTGGTCTCTAAAACCACAAGTGATTTCCAAATGGCTCACTATTAGGCTTTTCCCTATCGAAAACATTCCTAAGTCCAAATCCCTAAAGGATTCTAATAACTCCATTTCTCTGACCATCATTGAAGATACATGAAGAGACTACCTGCTTAGGGCATCAGCGACAACGTTCGCTTTGCCCAGGTGGTATTTCAACTCAGAATCATAGTCCTTGAGGAACTCTACCCATCTCCTTTGCCTCATATTCAGTTCTCTCTGATCAAATATATATTTTAAACTTTTATGATCACTGAATATCTCAAACCTAGCACCATATAAATAATGCCCCAGATTTTCAAGGCAAAGACTATGGCCGCTAGCTCTAAGTCATGAGTAGGATAGTTTTCCTCATGGGGCTTTAACTGTCTAGACGGATAGGCTATCACTCGCCTATTCTGCATAAGAACACAATCCAAGCCCTTCTTAGAGGCGTCACTATAAACCTCAAAATCTAGGGTCGGGTCGGGGATAATCAAAACCGGTGCACTGGTCAACCAGAGTTTGAGCTCCAAGAAACTGTTCTCACAGCTCTTATCCCACACAAATGGTTTCCCTTTACGGGTCAACCGGGTCAATGGAAGAGCTAACTGAGAAAATCCTTCAATGAACCTACGATAATACCCACCAGTCCTAAGAAACTCCTAACCTCTGTAATGGTAGTCGGTCGCTCCCACTTGAGAACAGCTTCTACCTTACTAGGATCAACAGCCACTCCCTTCTGGGAAATGACGTGTCCTAAAAAATTGACTTCTGTGAGCCAAAATTCACATTTTTCTGGTTTTGCAAAAAGACTCCTCTCCCTAAGAGTGCTTAAGACAATCCTGAGATGTTCCTCATGATCTTTAGGGCTCCTGGAATACACAAGGATGTCATCAATGAATACCACCACAAACCTGTCAAGGTAAGGCCTGCAAATTATGTTCATGTAATCCATGAAAATAGTTGGAGCATTTGTCAAGCCAAAAGGCATAAAAACATACTCATAATAGCCATACCAAGTCCTAAACGCGGTTTTTGGCGCATCCTCAGCCTTGACTCGAATTTGGTGGTATCCTGACCTCATATTAATCTTAGAGAATACTGAGGCTCCCCTAAGTTGGTCCAACAAGTCATCTATCCTAGGACGTGGATACGTATTCTTAATTGTGACCTTATTGAGTTGTCAGTAGTCTATACACAATCGCATGCTACCGTCTCTCTTCCTAACTAATAGGACAGGTGCTCCCCAGGGTGAAGTACTGGGCCTAATGAATCGCTTAGCTATTAAATCCTTTAACTGAACTTTAAGCTCCTGCAATTCTAGAGGTGACATCCTATAAGGGACTATAGAAATTAGTCTGGCTCCTGGAACCAATTCTATAGAAAACTCTACTTCTCTCTCTCTCGAGGTAAAGAGGTGATTTCCTCTGGAAACACATCCAGGAATTCATTAATCACTGGGATGGTGGTCAAGTCTAACCTAACCTCTGTGGTTGAAGAGAGCAGCAAGATGTATCCTAAGTGTCCTTCCACTAGACATTGGTTCAACTGAGACACACTGGTCATCTCTCCTAGACACATTTGGTTAACCATTGACTGTGCAGATGGAAACTCAATGGTTTTTGAAAAACAATTCAAGACAACTTGGTTGCTGAAAGCCAATCCATGCCTAAGATTATATACATCCTTTTCAAGGGTTGGCAAACCAAATTAACTGAAAACACCATTCCTTGAATTACGAGATGACAATTCTCGCAAAGCAATGAAGTAGAAATACTACCTTCCGCTAGTGTTTCAATAATCAATGGAAAGGGTAAAAAAAAGAAAGATACAATTCTAATATATGTGCACACTACCCTTTGCCTTCTTGCCACTTAGGGTGTAGACACGCCCTTCGAGAGGGTCATTTGGCATGGAACCCACCCCCGTCTTGACTTTAGGACAATCCTTTCTATAGTGGCCTGGTCGCCGGCATAAGAAACAGATGTCTTGTCCCTGCATACATTCCCCTTGGTGACGTCTTCCACAAGTAGGGAAGGCATCAGGCTTTGAAGCCTCAGAATGTTGCACTTGTTTCCCCTTGTTTCGATTTCCTTTGGCTTTCAATTGTGGGGAAGTTTTGCTCTCGTCCTTTTGCTTTTGCCACCTCGATTTCCTATCATCATAAAGCTTCCTCAAACTATCTTTGGCCACATAACTTTTGTGGACCACAGTGGCAAAGCTTGTGAAGTCTGTCTGGGCAAGATTGTTTTGGATATCTGTCCTCAGACCCCACTTGAATTAGTTAATTTTCCAACTATCATCTGGTGCAAACCGGGCATATCAAGAGTATCTCGCCAATTCCTCGAATTTGGCTACGTACTCGGCAACAGTAGAGTTTCCTTGCTGCAAATGGACGAAATCTCTATCCACCTTCTCCTTGACAGTCTGAGGGAAGTATTTTTCTAAGAAATTCTTCTGAAAACGTTCCCAAACTAAGGGTATCTCATGATCCAACATGTAAGCTCGGGCCCCATCCCACCAGTTCTCAGCCTCTTCCGTCAACATGTGTGTGGCGAACGTGACTTTCTGCTCCGCAGTACATTGAACCACCTTGAAGATCTTCTCCATGGCTTCCAACCAGTGCTGGGATACTATAGCTTTAGATTTACCCGTGAAGGTTGGAGGTTTCATCTTGTGAAACTTGAAAAATGTCTAGTTTATATCGTCTTGTGGAATAGGTGGGGGTGGAGGCGAAGGTTGTTGAGGAACTTGCTGTTGATGTTGAGTCATGAGGTTTACAATGTTGTTAGTAGTCGTGGCCTGATTCTGAATAGCTTGCAGTATTCCTTGCATCCAGGCATTGTCCTGTCCCGGTGGGTTAATGGGATTTTTTGGTATTCCTCCTTGGCCTTCTGTGTCGTCTTGAACCTGAAGCCACAATTCTGCATAAAACGCGCAGAGCATTGAGTTGATCAGGCTCAATATCTCATAGCATAATAAGAAGAAAGATAACAACAGATCCTAATAACATGTTAAATGAACCCTAACTATACCATAGTTCGATAAGATCGAACTGCTCTGATATCATAATGTAATGCCCGTACTCCAATAATAATTGAAAGAAGACAAATTACATTAAAGCACATGAATTACTAAAAATTTATTCTTGATTTATAGGATGCAAGTCCAACATTAAGCTATGTCATAAGTCTAAGAATTAGAGTTTACAACATCGTCCAAGTCCAAAGCTTGGGAAATACAAAATATAAGGCCAATCTTTGTTCTTAATAACAAAAAGAGTCAAGTACGATGTCAAACTATCATAAACTAGAAATTATAAACTTCTAGAATCATCTCCTACTCCTTCGGTACCTGCTTATCTGAAAACAAAAGAGGAAAGGGTGAGATTATAAAATCTAAGTAAGTCATCCACGGACCCCTCACCAATACTCGCCATAATCACAATAACATTTCATTATAAACATTACGGCAACATGACAAACTCATACTATTTCGTAAGAGCCAAAGATTTACCACTGGGTATTAAATGACCACTGGGCTTTACCCCGCACTTTACAACTATCTACTATAGCGAAGGATTTACCTCTGGGTATTGCTTGACCATTGGGCTTTACCCTGCACTATACAACTATCTATTATAGCCAAGGACTTACCTCTGGGTATTACTTAACCACTGGGCTTTACCTTCCACTATACAACTATTTACTATAGCCAAGGATTTACCACTGGGTATTGCTTGACCACTGGGCTTTACCCTGCACAATACAACTATTTGCAACAACCAATGATTTACCACTGGGTATTAATTGACCACTGGGCTTTACCCCGCTTTGTACAACTACCTTATTATAACCATTATAAATTCTGTAATCCTCATAGCATAACTCTAAACTTTCAAACAAACTTATGTTCTAATAACTTTTCTAAGGGATTCCTATGATATCCCTTTGGTCTCTTAAGATTTAGAACACTAAAAATAAGTATTCATGGCCTTAAAAGCGCTTAAAACATGAAAATTACACATTTGAACATAAGCTGGCGCGACGCGTGCTTGGCGCGCATTTGCCATTTTTCTCTCGGTGACTGCGTGCTTGGGGGCGCGCTTGAGCGCGCATCGCGCACGTTCTGCATAATTCTGCAGAAATGCAGATTTTTCTGTGCAACTCAATTCCCAACTCCAATTCCACTTAATCCAAGCCAGATCCAACACAAATGAGGACTCAAAAACAAGGATTCAACATGACAAAGTTCAAAATGCAATCATTTTGCATCAAAATCATGAACATTAACATGTTTCAAGCATCATATAACTCATTAAAATATAGACATCATAAGTGCACCCAAACCCATTTCATGCTTCCCAACACATCATGCTTCTCACAATTTATGCTTAGAAACAAAACACACACATTCAAATGGGAAAGGAGAAGAAACGCTAAATGGTGGGTCTTATGGTTGCCCAAACCTCTAAATGAGAAGAACTCACCAACAATGCAAGATTTTGAGCTATGAAAGGTGGAGCTTTGATCTCCTTCCTCTTCTTCTGTCCTTCAATTCGAGTTCCTCTCTTCCCAACCTAGGGCAAGTTCCAATCTTCATCCAAATGCTAGATAATGAGTTCCAATCCTCTCTTCTAGTCAAAGATTGAAGAACCCACACTATTTCCTTCTTCTTTCCCTTGAGCCCTAACCCTTCTCTTCTTTCCTTCTCCTTTTTTCTTTCTTTTCTCCTTTCTTTCTCTCTGAAGTTCAAAATCGAGGGAGGGAGTGAAATGAGAAGGAGAGGGAGACGGGGATGAAGGAAGGAAGGGGTGAGATGTAGGTTTTCCCATTTTACCCTCATTTTACTATATCAACTTACCATTATGCCCTTATTTTTATTCAAATTCTCACTATGCCATTTCTATAGACGCCCCTCATTTCTATTCTAGCGTCCTATCTAATTATCCAACTATCAATTCAAAACATATAAATGTTTAAATTAATAAAGCTAAATAATTAAATTAGGCAGGGTGTTACATATCCAGAGCCCCTTCAGCCGTCTATTATCACATCAGCATCTCTATTAAAATATTGGATCACAATTTAACAGATGGGAAAAATGTCTGAATTTTAAAAAATAGGAGGAATAAATATATGAATTTAGAACACGGGAAAAAAGAAAGCTATAACATATAATTTATTATTTTTCCTCTTATTTTTACCTTACTATTTAAATTGAGTTTCTCATCTATCCTCCATTAGATAAAACAAAAAGTTCTATTGGAAGAAAGAAAAAAGAAAGCATGTATTTTTATCTATAAAATAAAAATATTATACAAAACAAAAATAATTTTTAAGGATAAAAATAAAATAAAATATCTGTATCTATGAACATGTCATATCATTTATAAAAATAAAACTTATATAAAAATATATGAACATGTCATTTCATTTAATAAAAATATCTGAAGCTGAGAATAAAATTATAAAAATAATATTTTAATTTTAAAATTATAAATAATTTAAAATAAAAGTAAATTGTTAACAAATATAATTATTTTAAAATAAATAATACAAATAAATAGAATTTTTATTAAAATCATTTAAATGTATTCTTTTATGTTACTTTATATTTATCCATTAGTTTAACCACTAACTTTATTAAATACTTCAAATTCAATTAAATAACTTATTTGTTATCGGGCTTTAGCGTTAAGTTCATTCGCTAATTCATTCACTGTTGTGTAATTTATCCGCTATTTTTGCTAAGCAGAGCTTAAATCTACATATAAAACACGTGAAAAGGATCCTCATTTACATGCTTAAGGAAAAATCAATTCGAATCTTAAAGACATGCCCTTTGAATCGTTGTGACATGATAATTCAGTGTTAATTTCTTTAATTAACTTTTGGAAACCTTTTAAAAAAATATAGCTATCATGCATGTATTTATTTTAGTGTGCTTAGGGTGGACATCATCCACCCGTAAACCATAACTCACAACTGTTAAATATATTAAAATCTAAATTGTTTATTAAAATAATAATACATCTAACATACACAAATGAGGTGTGATACCTATATAATTAGATATGGCACCACTCTAAGACCTCAATAAATCTCCACGTTATAACCGGATTCATATCTCACAATGACATAAGTTTGAAACCCATTGTGGATGTGACGACCTCATTAGTGAATACTATATAAATATTTCTGTAAATATTCTTTGAGCTTTGAAAATTTCACCGACCTTAGTGGTTTCCGAGAATAACTCACCTATAATTTTTTTTTATATAAAAAAAAATCTCCACGCCTTAGAAGGAAAGAAAGGATAATATCCTGTCCTTTTTACAGACACCGGGGTCTACTTTGTCTATCAACGTGGTTGTACTTTTTGTTTTCTTTCCCCCACTTGACCAAAAAATGATTAAATCCTTTATTGTGAAAAAAGATGATAACCGACATGTGATGAATTGTTTTTCAAACAACCACACACACACAGAGATCAGACTTGAATAAACGATACCACACAATGAATAAACGATACCACTCAGATGTGTATCAATTCCACTCACAGTATACTCCCTAGTGCAAATCCTAACTTAGACTTCAAGCCACACAATTAGCAACCATCTTATATATCTACTATCTAGAGGGATAACGCATTGACGTACGTTTTGTAGGGATGAATAAACTCAAAACACTGTATTAAATTAAGTAGATGTACATAATTTGAATCATGCAAATAAAGTAGCGACGGTAACCTAGCTCTGATCAATAGTATTTAATCGATGGCTTACATAAGAGAAAATACATTTCCTTTAGATTAATTTCATTCTCATGATAATATCTCACACCTTCCACACCATATCCATTCCCTAAACTCCTTCCACAAACCCCTCAGTCCATGTCTTTCATGGCGGCGCCACCTTCACTTGCTCGTTGCCAGCTATGTCACACGGCTTCGATGTTAGATCTGCCCTAACCGCCTATGACTTTTGCTCCTGTCGCCGCCTTTTTCCTACCCCTTGCCCTCCAAAAATCCCATCGCATATATACGACGTCGCAATGGACTCTCCAAGGGTAACACTTATGTCCCAAAGTCCGTGGGCAACTACATTTAGAAGGTCAACAAGAAGGTGAAGCCCCGATCTTCGTTGGTCTCTTCGGAATCTAGCTGCAAGACGTCATCACCCTCACCTTCCCCAACATTGTTCGACTTCTCAATCCCTAACCTTCGCCGCCAGTATGGGCTGTGCCCGTTGCCACCATGTGCATTGAAACTTTTTCCTTCTATGTGTGTGTGTGTGTGCGCGCACGTTTCTTGCTCTTTCTCTTTCAGTAGGCCATCGCATAAGAGTTTGTAGTCTTAGGAGTTCGGGAGAGATGATGGACCATGGTTATCTGCAGTGGTGGAGGCTTGCAAGATCTTGGTGGCACTACCATGACATCAGAGAACAATGCCGATTAGAGGTTGAAGACAGTGAGCCATTGACGACGTTGTTGTGCTTTACTCGGTCATTGACAACAAGTGAATCACATGAGAGACAGAGAGAGAGAGAGAGAGAGAGAGAGAGAGGACAAAATGAAAAATAATCAGGTTAGTAATGCATAGTACTTCCTCTGGTCCTTATTGTAAAGAACAAAACCTCAATTCACACAGATCAAGAAAATGCATTGAAAATAGTTTTTCTAATTAATACTCTTAAAGATTTAATTTTTTTCCCAAAAGTATGCATTTTATTAACCAACCCACTTGCGTTGGAAATATGTTATCACATGAATAAGTTTCACTATAAATAAGGGTATAAATAGAAATTAAACATTTAATGCATTTAAAAATTGATGTTGTTTTTTATAATTAGGACAAAAAAAAGACTATTTTGTTTCTTATAAAAAAGGACCAGAGATCGTATAATCTAATGGGACTGATTAATTTTGTGGCTCTGAAATGTAATGCATGATGGGAGACCTATTAAGACATCTCACCGTAGAAGCCGCCTCCTTTATAATACAAAAGTTAACACATGTTTATAAAAAGTGGATACATATACAAGAGAGCATTTATAAGCAACACTCTTTATTTTTTATTTATAACTTTTTTAATACAAAAGTTAACACATGTTTAACCTTTTGTTGTATATGAGTCTATGTATAAATTGTTTCTTGCTACAATTGAAAAGGAAATGAAGGCAAGTTCTGTGTAAACTATTTCTATAAGCTTTTTTAAAAGACTTATAAAAATAAGTTAAAAACAACTTATAAATATATCATATACTCATATACAATTTAGAAGCTCTTTCAATCCAAACATTTACACCAATGCTTTTATCACAAGATAAGCTTAAATAAAACTCTTTCAAACGCTCTCTTAAGCCAAAAGTTTGATGTTACATGATTATCTTTGACAACAATCGTATAGAATAACACTACAAACAACAATCATATAAAACAACATACTATAATTACACAACTAGCATAACATTAATTCAATCAAGTTATACATCTATCCTATTTTCTCTTGCTTCCATACAACATAGACACATAAATAAATAATACTTATTGGCAAATAAATAAATAAATAATTTTTTGATACAACAACATCACTTAAGTTGATGATTATTTTTTCAAATTATTTAACCCCTTAATTAAATCACATTAAGCATTTGCTTGGCTATGAAATCCTTCACTTGAGAAATAAACTGACAAGTCTCAGGCAAATCCGGAAAGTAATAAAAAGCATGAATCATGTTTGGATATTCAATTAGTTGCACTTCCTTCCCAGCTTTCCTCAACCACACATAATACTTCCTTTGCCAATCCACTAACGGGTCGAACCCACCCACGAACAACAGGGTATTTGGATAATCCGCATTCGAAATATCCTCCGCATTAGGCCCACTAACATTAGCCGCTTCATGATCCCTATCCGACCCATCCGGCAAAAACATCTTCCAATACCAATCCGTTTTATCCATTGAAACAACAGGGACCCGTTTTAACCGGATCTCAGATTCGGTCCGTTTCTCTCCTCCAAAAAACGGTTGAATCGAAACCAACCCGATTACCTTCAAAACCCGAAGCCTCTCTAAAGAAACCCGAACCGCCACGTGATGGCCAAGTTTCCACCCGCACTATCACCCGCCAAAAAACACTTGGCGACGTCAGCGGATTCACCCAAAACGTCGACGTTTTTGTCGAGGAACTTAAGAACTTCCAAACCGTCGTCGTATTGGGAAGGAAAACGGTACTCGGGGGCAAGACGGTAATTAATGGAGACAATTATAGCGGGAAAGGAACGACAGAACAAGCGGCAAACGGCGTCGTATGGGATTGAAGACGGAGACATGAACGCGAAGCCGCCGCCGTGGAAGAAAACGACGACGGGAAGGGATGCTGCGGCGGAGGAGGAAGGGATAAAGAGGCGGAACCAGAGGTTGCGAGTGGTGTCCACGACGATGTCGGAGGAGGAGACGCCGTCGACGGATTTGGGGTTGGGAGGGATCTTGCGGTCAATGAAGTTGAGGAGGCGGCGGTTGATGGTGTCGTTGTGACGGCGAGTGGCGTAGCTGATGGCGGAGATGAGAGACATGGAGAAACGCACCTTCCATGGAAGGAGTGGTTTGTTGGTGGTGGACGTTGCGGTTGCAGTTACTGTTGTTGTTGTTGCGGCCATTTGTTGAGTTAACTCGTTTGGCTCGGGTGACTCACTCGGACGCTGAAACGTGGAAGTGAAGAAAGAAGAGCGAGGAGAAGTGTGTTTTTTTTAATTTTTATATGCTTTGTTGCGTTGATGAGAGATGGAGAGTGCATGCAGTGTATATTTATGAAGGGAATGCAAATCAAGTAGCATGGAAAGGACAAGTAGGTGGGACAACACATCATAAGATATTTTTGGATTCCCCATGTGTTCGGGTGCATGGATTTATCTATAATTTTAAGTCGTTGGATTAGAGTTTATTACTATTTACACGGTTTAATGAATCTAAAGCATAAGGATTAGAGTAAGGTGCATGCACTATTTTACCTGACATACAATTAGAGTATCTTTGGACCGGGGTTTTTTTTGAGAATTTTGGCGGGGAAGGTTTTGAAGGATTAAGTCTATATGTTGATATACATATTTGTGATTTAAAAAAAATTAAAAGAAAAACATGATACATGATTATATAACATTTCAATTACATTTCATTTGTTTTTAGATTCATTTTATAGCTTCTTTAATTTAGAAAAGAAAAACAAACCCTCTCATCCCCTCCCCTCCCCTCCGAAACCTTTCATCCAAACATACCCTTAGGGTCTGTTTGGGAAGGGGTTTTAGGGAGAGGGAATGAGAGGGTTTGTTTTTCTTTTCAAAATTAAGGAAGCTATAACATATTTCTAAAAACAAATGAAGTGTGATTGAAACGTTATATGATCATCTATCAAATTGTTCTTTCAATTTTTTTTAAATCTCAAATATATATCAATATATAGACTTAGCCTTCAAAGACCCTCCCCTCTCCCCTAAAACTCCTTCCCAAATAGACCCTTAGAGTACACTATTTAAAGATAGAATCTTAGTTACCCTTTAAATTAGTTGGATACTGTACTCGTATTAAGTGATCTAATAAAAATCCACTTATTTAATTTTTTTTCATATGACCATTAATTAGATATATATTTTTTATTATTTTAAAAAGCAACTAGTAAGTTTATGAATAATTATTTCGGTGCCCATGAAATATTTTACAAATTTGCCAATATGTTGCCCATTCTTTTTCCTCTTGTACATTTAGAATGCTCATCATATTAGAAAAAGTGAAGAATCAATGAACAATAAACTTATACCGATTTCAGTTTATTTTCATATCTAGGCTTCATTGGAAGAAGATGAATAAGAGAAATCAAATCTATGTTAGAAGAAGAAGAACTGTGAAGTGGGTATAATAATGAAGTGAGAGAATACAAATACTACAAGAATGTTTGTCATTTCCTAGGGCTAAAAGCCCTAGAAAATGCCAAAAAACCTCAGGAAATGACAAAATTTCTAAGGACCTACCGAGGGCTACGTGACTGTAGGTTGTTTGCTGGTAGGAAATGGTTTCTGATGACTAAATTTGAAAACCCCTAAAAAATTTTGCGAGTGCTAAAAACTTAGGAAATTTCTGAGGGCTCTGAGCCCTCGAAAATTTCCTAGGGCCTTACACCCTAGGTAATTGCAACAGGTTTATAAAAAAAAATTAATCAGAAACAAGATTAATTTAATTATTTTATAAATTTAATTTAATTAAATTTTAATTATTCGCTGGAATTTTAATTAAATTTAATTCAATAAAATTTAATTAATAAAAAATTAAATTTAATTATTTTATAACATAAGGTTTTTACTGGATGAATTTATTTTATTAAATTTTATTAAATTTTATTAAATTTAATTATAAAAAAAATTAATTTTATTTATTTTATTAAATTACAATAATTATATAACAGAATCAAAATTTACAAATTAAATTAAATCCTAATTGAAATTTAAAATAAAATTATGTAATCAATACCCAACACTTCTGCGCGGGTATCGGAATCATCACCAAATTAATTTTAGAATGTGGTTATAAAAGTGGATGATAGGCCAATACATTGTATTCTTGTTGGATGTCAATATAAAACAGATTTATAGTGATAGTGTATAGCCCAATATTCTTTAAACCGGACCGGTCACTGAACCAGTGAAGGGACTAGTTTAAGGTTTAATGGTCTAACCGTGGTTGAACCATAAATATTAAATAGTATTTTAATAAAATTTTAACATTATATATATTAAAATAGGTCAATTTTAACAAAGTTGGCAATGCTGTAGTGGTGTAGCTGTTTGGTTGACACTCATTTTCTATTTTATTTGATTAAAAAACAATAGAAAGACTATATATATCAACATTTGCATGCAAATGACAAGAAGATATTGTAGCCTGGTGGTAAGTCAATGCGGCTAGCACTTCTTTGTCCCTGACTCAAACCAGACCGGTTATTACCGGTTTTCGCGGTTTGTGTCCGCAGTTATCGGTTTGACCGGTCCAGTCCAATTTTCAGAACAATAATATTACCTTTAATCTCTAAATATTATATGCAGTGAAATTATATATTTTTCTTATTTTTATTCTTATTAGATATGTATTAGACAATTTAACTTTATTAGCATATCTCTTATAGCATTTTTATATGCTTGGACAATTCTTTTTTTTTTTTGACAAAAAGCTTGGACAATTATTGAATTGCATATTTCTCTTAATTTAATTATGCTTTCTCATATTCATTATTCTTTATGTGAAATATGATTATTTTGTTTCCGAGCCGTGGCATTAATTGTCCCGTGGTGGAGGCCCAGGTGGGGTCAAGTCTCACATTCAACACGTAGCATTTGGGCTGTTACGGTTAAGTAGAAAGGGTTGCACCCTGACTAACAACTATAACTTGTGTCCTAGTAGTAAGCGTTCGATCCAACAATTGGCATCAAAGCCAAGGTCATGTGTTCGATTCCCAGCGGGAGCAATTGCTGAGGGGGAGATTGTTGTCGGGTTGTGGCATTAATTGTCCCGTGCCAGAGGCCCAGGTGGGGTCAAGTCACAGTCAACATGTGGCACTTGGACTGTTATGATTAAGTAGAAAAAGTTGCGTTGTGACTAACAGCTATAGCTTTTGACATAGTGGTAAGCGCTCGATCCAACATATTTAACATGTATGATTTATGTCAAAGCTTATGTTTCTTACACTAATTTGTTGACACATGTTTTAATCATAGTTGTTATTCTATTCTTAATAGTTCTCACGTTTTAATAATTGACTAATGCTATCCAAGTTGGAGATCGTTGAATTTTATAAATTCAATAATTATATTTTACAATTATATATGAATTGGCATTAATCAATAGTTAGAATATAATTAATGTAGCAAGTATGGAGTTTTAATAATAATGCACTATGTCAACTTTAATGAATATTATAGTTGGGTTTTATTTGAGAGTGACCCATGATGAGTTGGATCATTCTTTTGGTAACCTTATGAGAGGTCCATACTCTTATCAGGTGAGTAAATAAAACCACCTCCCCATTAAGCAGTTTCATATACGTACTAACATTCACCAGGTTGACAAAAAACACCTAACCAGCAAATTAACTGATCAATAATGCAAAGCTTATTGACACTTAGACAACAATACCCACATCTTTTCTTAGATACATAATTTTCGAAGACAAAAATTATTTTAAGGGGGCAGTAATATAACATCCCATTTTCTCTAAATCATGATTCCCTGTCTAACTGTGTGTTTATGCGTGTCTAGGTATTTGATGCTTGATATGTGTGCTTAGGATCCTATATTGGGGTTTGAGACATGCTTAGGATGGACGGGGAAGCAAAATTTGGTCTTTTAATTTTAGCCACTTTTGCGACAAGAGAACCCTTTCGTGATGCGAAAGTCACTTTTCGCAACGTCATATGTACGTGAGGTCATATGTGTGACGTCATGAGGTTTCTCAGGCTTCGCAATGCGAAAACACGATTTTTTGAGCCTATAAATACCCCGTAATTCCTCACTTTTCACCATACCACTTCTCTCCTTCTCTCTCTAAAAACTCTTTCTCTCTCTAAAGTTTTTAGTCGTAAATAAGGGTGGGAATAGGCTGGGCCGAGCTAGGCTTTGCAAGGTTCAAGTCAAGCCTGGTCTGACAAAAAAATTCAAGGCCCAAGCCTGGCCTGTTACCCGTCATAGGTTTTTTCAGGCCTGACCTGACCTGACCTTTTTAAAAGCTTGATATGACATGTTAGCCTACTTAAAAGCCTATTTGATATTAATGTCATTGAATAAGTCATCTCACTGATCTTTAAATAGACTAACAGACTAATAGGCCAATGAGGTTATGTTCTATTTATAATAGAACATAAATAGAAAAGCCGTCGGTAATGTCAATTTTTTTTTTTAATGAATTTTTGAAAAGCCGTCTGTATATTAAATTACAGACGGCTTAGCCGTCGGTAATGTCAAAAAAAAATTTAATCAAAATTTTGTTTTTATACAGCCCCAAAATTGTACAGTACCTGCAATGCAGCAAGGGCTTCAATGATCATCAACATATATTAACAAAAAAAACCATCAACATACATTTTTAATAATTACAACAACAAATCCATAGTGAACAAACCAAGTTACAACAAGTCCTAAGCAAATCAATAACAATACATAATGTAAAAGACCACAAATCCATAATGTCAAAACCCAGAAATCCATGTCAAAACAAGTCAATAAAAAAAAGTCAAATCCCTAGCCTAACGACAAGACTAATCATCCTCCTCTGACTCCTCATAGTCCGGATGGCGACGACAGGATTTCTGGGCCTGAATGGCAAGAACACCGCGCACAACTCCCTCAATCGCCGCCAAACCGCTGATCCCGCTCCGATGCTATTCTCCTTGCCTCCCGTGCCTCCCCGAGCCTCCTCCTCTCGCTTTCTCCTTGCCTCCCGTGCTTCCTCTCGTGCCTCCCGAGCCTCTTCCTCTCGCTTTCTTGTGCGCCTCAAAAGCCGCATCTGCGGCAGCCACCTCGTGAGCACCGAAGCCTGGGATCGGGTATCGTGCCGATGCATGAGCCTCCTGGGTCAAAGAGGAGACACCATGCCTAAAACGTCCAGACAAGCCTCCGACACCGCATACCGCCCCTCGAGTCCTACCCCAGCAGATTGGGCCCATAATCGCAATCGAGTCGAGGGGTCAACATCGCCCAGCTTGCCTCCTCCATCGTAAGGCCGAGAGGAGGCGCTTGTCGCACCTTCTCTTGATAGGCTTCTGCTCAAAACAAAACAGAGTAAAGATTGGTTCTGATATTGTTTATGAAACAAAATAAAATTAGTTAAATAAAAAATGCAATGATCTGACTTACATATGTCTCTCTGGATCTGTTGTCCACCCAAGACTTGTCCTTCTTTTTTGTGTGAGTCTTCAAGAAGATCTCATCCACCATGGGCTCGCTACCCAACTCATCAGACTGAAACATAATTAAAAACGTTAAGAACATATATATAACCCTTTTAGTACATGTGATCACGTGCTTGTATTTTGATTTAAATAAGTAAAATATACACAAGCACACAAGTAAAATATTACCAAGCAGACTACATCAGAGGAAACATATTTTGGCTGGAATAATTAATTATTGGAATTAAATAAATAGAAATGGTTGAAAGCAACCCCTGATTCCTCGCAAAAAAATGTGAATAAAACAAACAAAACTTAAGGTAAGAACATTAAAGCCTCAAAAGACCATAGCAGCAGCATTTAATGTGACATGAATTTCATTGATTGAATCTCAAAGTACCTTTGTCTAATATATATAGACTTGATACATACAACTTAGTACAGTTGGAAATGAAACTAAAAAATAAGTCAGCAACCAACTTCATCTAACTATGAACGAGCTATATTGAAAATGATTGTCATGTATCGAGGCCAAACTTTGGTCCCTTGAAAGCCTTAGGGTTGTCACTCGTGCCCCAGTTTAAGTATTGAATCTTGATTACACAAGAATCGGTCTAGACAGAAACTAAACTAAACTATTATCATTAGATATTGTTTAATGATAATGTCTAGAAGAACTGCATGTGTTTCACAATTATTCAACCCACATCTGTTTACAGAATAAAGACCCTTTTATTTGAAGTAAGCAAGTTATTGATCCATGGGACCATGGCCCGGTAAGGTAGCCATCGTACTAATCTATCTTGCTCTGCCATCTGCCCATCTTTGTTCTCTCAAAGACAAGAAGGGTACAATCATATGTAAGACAAGCCAACAATGCAAAATAAACCCACATAACCTAATTCTACCATCAAAACAACTTCAGAGACAAATTTCCAAAAGGCTAATAAATATCGATGCATGATGAAAAAGGGAGGGGGATTTTCAGATAAAATACAACACAATCAAATTAAGATAAGGATTCCACCGTTCTAGAATTAAGCGAGCTTTTTAGCAAAGCAAATTGCATTAATCTACCAAAAACAAGACATAAGGAGGTGACACAGGTAGCAATCAAGACTTAAAACAGCATGAGCAAGAGAGAGAAGCATGCATTCAGGGGTAAATAGTCCAAAGAAATCAGCTCAGCAATACGGGATCAATAATCATACACTTAATCTAGTTTGATAGCAAAAGGGATAAGTTTATCGATCACGTAACTGGCCATGACCAACAACAACATGAGCTATATTATGATCAATTTTGCTTGCAAAAGCAGTCATTCTCTACTAGAGTTTTTCTCCTCTATGTGTGGGTATGAAGATCCTCTCTGTGTTTCAGGTTCCTCTAAATACATGTATATTATTCATTTTGTCCTTTGTGTCCCTGTTATTTCTTTTCTTAGGCTATTCTTTGTTTTCTTACATGAATTATTTGTGTTTTTTGCATGATCAAGTTTAGAGCTAATGTAAATGAGAAACTTTTTTATTTAAGTAATCATGTTCCCGTTTGCTAGATAACAATTCTAGCCAATGTTTGATATCTCAACTCTGAAGGTTTGGTCAGTATGCAGAGACCTGGGTTCTTTTCTTGGGGTTTGATTAAGGCGTAAAATTAGATTTTGTGATATAACAAGGAAGATATGTTTCATAATAGTGTTATAAACTTATAGTCCATGTATGTAGTAAAAACTTTTGAACTTCTTTCTTTTTCCACAAACCTTTTTTTATGGTAAATGTAACTCTGATAAAAATTGAGGTTCAATTTGATTTATAATTTGTTAAACGTGACTGGGATGCCTATCTAGGATTTCTTATCATTCAAATCTAAAAGAAAGAAAACTACTTGCCTAAGTGCTTAATCAGGAGACATGGCATAAGATAGACTAGATCTGTGATGATATTAAGTTGTGCTTAATCAGGAGACATGCCTAAGTTGTGCTTATGAAAGTTGAGTGTGTATGCAGGTATTGATTTATTTCTAGGAAAATCTCAAGCCTTTGCAAGGACATACAATGAGTTCAATGGCAATGAACAAGATTCAAAACTTGATCAGTGCTGGAATTGTCCATCTACATTGATGGAAGGTGGCAGCCATTCAAAGAAACAATTGATAATAGTCTATATTGGTGATTCGGTAAAACAATTTCCCGGATGAGTTCAAAATGTGGGATTGGAAAAAATTTGGCCTAACAAATATGTACATGATGCATGAACAATATGATCATGAGATTTTTATAGGGCTATAAATTTATCTTGTATATAACGAGAGGTTCGGATGATCCACACCCAACTAGGGAAGTTTTAATCTCAATTTTGGGGCACACTAGTATGACTATGGAACAATTGAATCGAGTTAACTTATAAGTCAGTAAGTATTGTACATCAACATATATTTTTGGGTAACACAATTGCTAACACAACACTAGCCCATTCAAAATATGACAAACTACAACAACTTGATTAGTTCTATACATTTGTTATATATTAATAGCTTTGTATAAAGTGTTTAAAAACATACCAGCGTAAGGCATGCTCATCGATGGATATAGATCCACCAAGTATGCATAGAACCACCCTTAGAAGAAGCGCGATTCTCGCTTGGCCTTGGTGCATTTCTCCTTATAGTCCTGAGCCTTCCACTTGGCATTAAGTTCTGCATAAGCCGCCTCGCCTATCCAGGTTGGGCATTTACCATTCTTCCTCACCTCCATAAGCATCTCGTAAAGACGCTTTGAGCCTTTGCTTTTGAAGAGCTTCTCAACCAGATAATGGTCTTTAGGATCCCACGAAACATGCTCCTACAATGTAATGTTACAAATAAGATCAATATCCATTATTAATATCAACACACAATAACGAAAACCCTTAAATAAGAAAAGTAACATAATCTAACTTGAAATTTCTTAAGCCATTTCTCCACCGTCTTTCCCGAATCTCTCCCAAGTATGATATGGTTCCCTGAATCGTGATTGAATGATCATGGTGATGGCCTTAGAGGCTACTTTACCCGGGATGAACCTATAAATAAGTTATAAACACAATATCAAACCAGATTGCATATTTTTAAGTATACACAAGTTTCAAATCCAAAAATGAGACTATAAAGTGACGTACGAATTGCCAAGAACCCTAATGATGGGTTTCCCATCAGGTGTCACCTCAGTCCCGACCACATGGGAGTGTCGTGACCCCTGCACTGTCGGACCACTACGTGCAGTTTGTGAAGGTCCTGCACCTGCATCATCTTGCCTCAGAGGAGTGTCCTGCTCAGAAATGGATGTCGCCTGTGGTAAAGGGGAAACATGCTCCTACAATACAAATCAATTTGTTACAACAAAGGGAAAGCAATAAAAAAAAATCCAACAACTAGTTAAATACATACCTGTATAGGAGGAGATACAAATCCCGGATTAGGGATCATCACTATAGGGGGCAGGGGAGGTGGTATCACTCCAGTCATGAGCACGAGGTTGCTGACTAGCCTCACGGAGTGGTGTGCTAGCGTCGTCCTCTAGTGGTGACTGTGCCAATCGCTGTGGCAAAATCGTTTTAGCCTTCTTCGTAGGCAGCTTAGACCTACGATGCTCTTTCTCTTTAGGAGGCATCTGTCAAAAAAAAAAGGATTCACATATATGTTCACATATATGTTACCATAATAATTTCTATACTGGAACATTTGAAGGAATAAAAAACCATAAAATTCTGATATTCAAAAACAAGCAGAAATTTAGGAGGCTCAAACCCCACATTTATGAAAACCCCCATTACAAGTCTTCCATGATGATCCCTTACGACTCCCCCACACGTAGAAAGACCAATTTGATGGTTATGTGAGCCTCCAATTAACAATTGTCAGATACAAGATCAAACATTATATCTACATTGCCCAATTTCAAGACAACTTTTTTCTTAGTTGCTTAAAGATACATCCAACACATAACTTCAAAGCATCCCATATCTTAGATGCCAATTTACCATAATTTTTTTATGTACGAAAAGAAAGAAATCTAATATTGGCATGAACATAGGCTGTAAAAGTAATATCTTAGATGCCAATTACGCATTTATAAAATCTATGAGCTGTAAAAATATTTAACATTTCCTTTAAAGTTGGTAAGTCCTGGTTTTCGTACCAACAATTTCAAAAGCATACCTTTTCTTCCACTTTCTTGAATAATGTGGATATAGTAGCTTGAACAAGTGAACCTTTTTTAGATTTTGACCTCAAGGCATTCTTTATTTTCCTTAGGGAGTTGATCTCCTAGGGCATCATCCTCGTTAACAATGTCAATAACTACAGTTTTTTCCTGTATTCACTGATAATATAAATGAAGTTCTAAATTTCAGGTTGACTGGTGATCAATAACATCAAAGATGAAAATAAAAATAAAGCTAAACACTGCTATCCAATCAACTTATAAACTGTAACGATCCTTATGTTCTACATGTAAAATTGAATGCAAAATTCAAGGATGGGTTTTATATAAAAAAAATTCCAAGAAAAAGCACAGCTTGCATTTTTCACCCCCAAAGATAAGAAGGGGATACCAAACTGACTAGAAGAGGCTAATACTTGTATGATTAACTACAAAATATCTTGGTTTTGGGAACACCATGATTAACTACAGAAGCTGCACCATGATTAACTCTTAAAGGCTCACAACTGTTAATTGGAGGCTCAAGAATGATTGTATATCTGACAATTGTATCAAGCTAGTAAAAATGGGGTAGGGCTCCTACTCAGGTCTTTATCTGTTTCAACATTCCAGATAATTTAAACCCTTAAAATGGAGTGGAATCAATATGTCCTTTATTGAGGTATTATATGTTGATCTTTCATATTTTGAAGCCTCAGGTGTCAAGAAATGCTGATCACCACCCAGCTTTTGTTGCTGTATATAACATGGATACATTTATCTGTTTTTTAATACATAGCTAACCTTATAACCACACAAATGAAGTTTTTTAATCCTGCCCAAATCCTGAAATGCTTGTTAGCAAATCCTGACAGCCCTACCCAAAGCAAAACAAAGACAATTGCAGTAAGAGACAAACGCGAATGCTTGTCTACTAAAACTCTAAAATGTTGCTTTCCACCAGAGCAATATATAAAGATGAAAGAATCCCAAATCCAAGGTTTCACAAAAACCCTAATGATGATGTTCTTAACCAAAGAATAAGAAAGATGAAAGCTACCGAATACCGAGGAGGTTTGGCAGCGGACTGGTCGCGTGGTAGATGTGTGGTGGTTGGCGACGGCGCGGTGAGCTCTACGGGCTGCTGGTCGCGAGCGACTCGCTAGCTTCGTGGAGGCGTAGATGGCTGGCGGTGACGCGATCTGGTCGGAGGCGTGGAGATAGATACGGCGCGGTGGTGGACTGGGTCTGGGGCGGCGAGGCTGGACGCCTGGGAGGCTCTCGGCCGAATTGAGAAATGAGGGAAAAATGGTGACCGACGGCAGCGCGAAGGAAGGGAATGCAGAGAGAGTGTGTGGGTCTGAGACTTGTAACAAAAATCACATTTTACCGACGGCTAAATCACATTTTACCGACGGCTAAGCCGTCGGTAAAATAAATTTCTGAATAAAAAATAAAATAAGTATTTACCGACGGCTAATAATTTACATTTATCGACGGGCCTAGTAATTACCGACGGATAAGCCGTCGGTATTTACTGAAAAAATTAAATTCCTGCATAGCCTGTTTCCGGGGGATTACCGACGGTCTGGCCGTCGGTATTTAAAATATTACCGACGGCCACGAGGCCGTCGGTAATTTTCCGTCGGTAATCAACATATTTCTTGTAGTGTTTTAGGGGGAGGGAATGAGAGGGTTTGTTTTTCTTTTCAAAATTAAAGAAGCTATAACATATTTCTAAAAACAAATGAAGTATGATTGAAACGTTATATGATCATCTATTAAATTGTTCTTTCAATTTTTTAAAATCTCAAATATATATCAATATATAGACTTAGCCTTCAAAGACCCTCCCCTCCCCTCCCCTCTCCCCTAAAACTCCTTCTCAAACAGACCCTTAGAGTACACTATTTAAAGATAGAATCTTAATTACCCTTTAAATTAGTTGGATACTGTACTCATATTAAGTGATCTAATAAAAATCGACTTATTTAATTTTTTTTCATATGACCATTAATTAGATATATATTTTTTATTATTTTAAAAAGCAATTAGTAAGTTTATGAATAATTATTTCGGAGCCCATGAAATATTTTACAAATTTGCCAATATGTTGCCCTTTCTTTTTCCTCTTGTACATTTAGAATGCTCATCATATTAGAAAAAGTGAAGAATCAATGAACAATAAACTTATACCGATTTCAGTTTATTTTCGATATCTAGGCTTCATCGGAAGAAGATGAATAAAAGAAATCAAATCTATGTTAGAAGAAGAAGAACTGTGAAGTGGGTATAATAATGAAGTGAGAGAATACAAATACTACAAGAATGTTTGTCATTTCCTAGGGCTAAAAGCCCTAGAAAATGCCAAAAAACCGCAGGAAATGACAAAATTTCCAAGGACCTACCGAGGGCTACGTGACTGTAGGTTGTTTGCTGGTAGGAAATGGTTTCTGATGACTAAATTTGAAAAACTCTAGAAAATTTTGCGAGTGCTAAAAACTTAGGAAATTTCTGAGGGCTCTAAGCCCTCGAAAATTTCCTAGGGCCTTACACCCTAGGTAATTGCAACAGGTTTATAAAAAAAAAATAATCAGAAACAAGATTAATTTAACTATTTTATAAATTTAATTTAATTAAATTTTAATTATTCACTGGAATTTTAATTAAATTTAATTCAATAAAATTTAATTAATAAAAAATTAAATTTAATTATTTTATAACATAAGGTTTTTACTGGATGAATTTATTTTATTAAATTTTATTAAATTTAATTATAAAAAAATTAATTTTAATTATTTTATTAAATTACAATAATTATATCACAGAATCAAAATTTACAAATTAAATTAAATCCTAATTGAAATTTAAAATAAAATTATATAATCAATACCCAACACTTCTGCGCGAGTATCGGAATCATCACCAAATTAATTTTAGAATGTGGTTATAAAAGTGGATGATAGGCCAATACATTGGATTCTTGTTGGATGTCAATATAAAACAGATTTATAGTGATAGTGTATAGCCCAATATTCTTAAAACCGGACCGGTCACTGAACCAGTGAAGGGACTAGTTTAAGGTTTAATGGTCTAACTGTGGTTGAACCATAAATAATTAAATAGTATTTTAATAAAATTTTAACATTATATATATATATATATATATATATATATATATATATATTAAAATAGGTCAATTTTAACAAAGTTGGCAATGCTGTAGTGGTGTAGCTGTTTGGTTGACACTCATTTTCTATTTTATTTGATTAAAAAACAATAGAAAGACTATATATATCAACATTTGCATGCAAATGACAAGAAGATATTGTAGCCTGGTGGTAAGTGAATGCGGTCAGCACTTCTTTGTCCCTGACTCAAGCCTGGGCTACGCCACTTATGAATTTTTTTTCTTATAAAAATAAGCTACAAAACGATAAAGACTAACATCGAAATCGGACCGGTTATTACCGGTTTTCGCGGTTCGTGTCCGGTTTTCACGGTTCTGCGCCGGTTCACAAGCAACATGGTTCAGGGTTAGTTCCGAACCGGCCGCGGCTCCGGTTTTTCTTATAAAAATAAGCTACAAAACGATAAAGACTAACATCGGAACCAGACCGGTTATTACCGGTTTTCGCGGTTTGTGTCCGCAGTTATCGGTTTGACCGGTCCAGTCCGATTTTCAAAACAATAATATTACCTTTAATCTCTAAATATTATATGCAGTGAAATTATATATTTTTCTTATTTTTATTCTTATTAGATATGTATTAGACAATTTAACTTTATTAGCATATCTCTTATAGCATTTTCATATGCTTGGACAATTTTATTTTTTTTTGACAAAAAGCTTGGACAATTATTGAATTGCATATTTCTCTTAATTTAATTATGCTTTCTCATATTCATTATTCTTTATGTGAAATATGATTATTTTGTTTCCGAGCCGTGGCATTAATTATCCCGTGGTGGAGGCCCAGGTGGGGTCAAGTCTCACAGTCAACACGTGGCGCTTGGACTGTTACGGTTAAGTAGAAAGGGTTGCACCCTGACTAACAACTATAACTTGTGTCCTAGTAGTAAGCGTTCGATCCAACAATCGGCATCAAAGCCAAGGTCATGTGTTCGATTCCCAGCGGGAGCAATTGCTGAGGGGGAGATTGTTGTCGGGTTGTGGTTAATTGTCCTGTGGCAGAGGCCCAGGTGGGGTCAAGTCACAGTCAACATGTGGCACTTGGACTGTTATGATTAAGTAGAAAAGGTTGCGTTGTGACTAACAGCTATAGCTTTTGACATAATGGTAAGCGCTTGATCCAACATATTTAACATGTATGATTTATGTCAAAGCTTATGTTTCTTACACTAATTTGTTGACACATGTTTTAATCATAGTTGTTATTCTATTCTTAATAGTTCTCACGTTTTAATGATTGACTAATGCTATCCAAGTTGGAGATCGTTGAATTTTATAAATTCAATAATTATATTTTACAATTATATAT
This sequence comes from Calophaca sinica, assembly GCA_037113605.1. NCBI lineage: Eukaryota > Viridiplantae > Streptophyta > Magnoliopsida > Fabales > Fabaceae > Calophaca > Calophaca sinica. Next base: position 71,328,780 of record CM073737.1, on the reverse strand, counting down.
GAATTGGCATTATTCAATAGTTAGAATATAATTAATGTAGCAACTATGGAGTTTTAATAATAATGCACTATGTCAACTTTAATGAATATTATAGTTGGGTTTTATTTGAGAGTGACCCATGATGAGTTGGATCATTCTTTTGGTAACCTTATGAGAGGTCCATACTCTTATCAGGTGAGTAAATAAAACTACCTCCCCATTAAGCAGTTTCATATACGTACTAACATTCACCAGGTTAACAAAAAGCACCTAACCAGCAAGTTAACTGATCAATAATGCAAAGCTTCTTGACACTTAGACAACAATACCCACATCTTTTCTTAGATACATAATTTTCGAAGACAAAAATTATTTTAAGGGGGCGGTAATATAACATCCCATTTTCTCTAAATCATGATTCCCTGTCTAACTGTGTGTTTATGCGTGTCTAGGTATTTGATGCTTGATATGTGTGCTTAGGATCCTATATTGGGGTTTGAGACATGCTTAGGATGGACGGGGAAGCAAAATTTGGTCTTTTAATTTTAGCCACTTTTGCGACGAGAGAACCCTTTCGTGATGCGAAAGTCACTTTTCGCAACGTCATATGTACGTGAGGTCATATGTGTGACGTCATGAGGTTTCTCAGGCTTCGCAATGCGAAAACACGATTTTTTGAGCCTATAAATACCCCGTAATTCCTCACTTTTCACCATACCACTTCTCTCCTTCTCTCTCTAAAAACTCTTTCTCTCTCTAAAGTTTTTAGTCGCAAATAAGGGTGGGAATAGGCTGAGCCGAGCTATGCTTTGCAAGGTTCAAGTCAAGCCTGGTCTGACAAAAAAATTCAAGGCCCAAGCCTGGCCTGTTACCCGTCATAGGATTTTTAAGGCCTGACCTGACCTTTTTGAAAGCTTGATATGACATGTTAGCCTACTTAAAAGCCTATTTGATATTAATGTCTTTGAATAAGTCATCTCACTGATTTTTAAATAGACTAACAGACTAATAGGCCAATGAGGTTAAGTTCTATTTATAATAAGCTATAAAAAAATTAAAACCACTGTTACTAAGAGACATGAAACATATGAATGGAAATAGGTAAGACGAGTTGAGTTTTATAAGGTTTGATTTTGATTTATTCGTATGGTATAAAGCTTTTTAAAGGTTAATATGACCTTTTAGATAATCAAGCCTTATATAATAGCCTATTTAAATTCTGTGTTGCAAGAAGACCTTTAAGTATGTCAAAAATTTATGTAAGCCAATATGCTTGAATTTTGAAAATGTCAGTAGGTATATGATATAATATAATGTACAAAATCTAATATAATAATAATAGCAATATAAATTATTATTTATATTTTCTTAAATAGGCCGGCCTGTTAGGCCTAAAAGACTTTTTGGGTGCCCAAAGCCCGACATTTTTAGCTAAATAGGTTTCGCAAAAAGTCTTGGCCTAGTCTATTTTAAAAAAAAAAATCTAGTTTGGCCTGGGTCTGTAGGGCGGCCTGACCTATTTTCACTCGTAGTCGCGAATTTTCATATCGGGGATTCCGACACTAAGAGTCGAGGAGATGTCTCGAGAAGCGGTCCAAATAAGAAAGGGTGTCAGAAAAAGAATAAGGGGTGTGAATAACAGCTTTTTGCCTCCAAAGTTGGTCGTACAAGCGAAGCAACTAGGGCCAGGTGAGAGATTGAAACTTTATCCACTAGGGTTGTAGTGTTTGAATAAGTGTATAGATAGTCGTAGAGTGATCTAAGCCCCACCATTGGTTGATAAACAATAATGATAAGTGTTGTGACATGCAATAAGTAAGGACAGTTGTTGTAAGTTTATCAACCATAAGATGATCTATTAATATCTATGGATGTATGATAACCCTAGGATAAACGACTTATGATGTATTGACACCCTAGGGTAGATGAGTTATCATATGTATGTGACTGCTTATGTGTGATTGATAACAAGTGAGGACAATACTTTGCTTTACACGATTAGATATAATACAATTTATGGAGTACTTCGCAAACAAACAGTAGCCCTAACAATCTAGAAAAAAAAACTAACAGGGGCAGGAAATCGCTTTAGTTCGCAAAAGATGGATAAAGGTAGAGTGAAAGAGGGAATGGGTGAGGGGAAGGCGAGGGAGAGAGAGAGAGAGGGTACGAGAGGGAGAAAGGTAAAGGTAAAAACAGGAACCCTTCTACACAGCTATCATCGCACATCAAAGAAGTTATCACTCTCTCTCGCTCTCTATTCGATTTTCTTTGCCTTAGAGCATCTTTATCGTTGTTTTGAACTGGGAGCTTAAAGCAAAACATGTGCGTCAATCTTCTTAGGTGGCAGCCACATGTCTCTTTATTTTTTAGCAACGTCAACGGAAGAAGCTACGGCCACAGTAAATAAAGCAACGTCTCTTTATTTCTTGATCCTATGTGTCCTTGATAGACTCACGTAAAACACAAAGGAACCCAAAGAAAGAGACGCCCGCTAAAGCTGCTCTTATACTTCTACGAATTCGTTTCATCCATGGGCATATCTTTTCAACTCATCACAGGTGCGGAATTTTGATTTTCAACGCATTGTTCAACACACAACATCCTTCCAAAATGTAAACACTAAAAAGATATCATAGCAATGAAGATCACTCATATATTAACCAAAACACCATAAACAGACCATATGGTTCTTAAATTTACAATGTTGGTTCTCCCAAGTCCCAACATGTAGCATTGCATAGCTCTAGCAATATTATCACAATTTACCACACAATTATGAATCTAAAATAATAACAACAATCATTATATAATAATAATAATAATAATAATAATCATTTCAAATTGGAGACTCTCTTGTTGATGAAATCCTTGACTTGTGAAATCAACTGAGAAGCCTCAGGCAAATCAGGGAACACATAAAAAGCATGAATCATGTTTGGATACTCAATAAGCTGAGCCTCTTTCCCAGATTTTCTCAACCACTCATAATACCTCTTTTGCCAATCCTGTAACGGGTCAAACCCACCCACAAACACAAGGGTATCCGGGTAATCCAAACCCGACAAATCCTCCGCATTCGGACCACTCACATTAACCGCTCCATGATCCCGATTCGAACCCTCCGGCAAGAACACCTTCCACATCCAATCTGTCCTCGGCACCGACACAATCGGCGACCCCTCGAGCCGAAGCTCCGCCTCCGTCCGTTCCTCCCCGCCGAAGAACGGCTGGATCGAAATCAACCCGATTACCCGAATTTTCCGGAGCCCCGCCTTACAGGCCCGAATTGCAACGTGATGAGCCAAATTGGCGCCGGCGCTGTCTCCGGCTAGAAAGCACCTTGACACATCAGCGTTTTCCGGCAAGGCGGATTTGTTTTCCTCGAGGAACCGGAGGACGGCTTCTCCGTCGTCATATTGGGCAGGGTAACGGTGCTCCGGTGTGTGGCGGTAGTTGACGGAGACGACGAAGGCGGGAAGTCTCCGGCTGAATCGCCGGCAAACGGCGTCGTAGGCGAATGAAGCTGGGGAGAGGTACGTGAAGCCTCCGCCGTGGAAGAAAACGACGACGGGAAGGGAGGCGCTTTGGTCGCCGGTGACATCGGTGGGAATGAAGAGGCGGAACCAGAGGTTGCGCTCGGCGTCGACGGTTACGTCTTTGGAGGAAACGCCGTTAACAGGACTGGCGTTGGGTGAGGATTTGAGGTCGAGGAGTTTGAGGAGACGGCGGTTAACGGTGCCGTTAGAGCGGCGTGAGGCGTCCGTTAGGACGGAGAGGAAGGAGACCGAAACGCGGGTCTTCCAAGGAAGAACGGGTTTGGATTTGTTCGTTGTTGTTGACATTATTATCGTTTTGGTTCTTTGATTCAGTGGAAGGGAAAGAAAGAAGGATAATAACAAATCATAGAAGATTCGGGATTTATTGTCGTTTTCCTTTTTTTCTTTGCCTTTTTCGGTAGTTGAAGAAATGGAAATAGTAGTTGAGTATTTTCAAAGAAAATAAATGAACAACGTGTCGGTGCTACCCAGCGGGACTTTTTGCGGAAAGAAAGTGGGGTCTACGATATTTTATTGGTCGTGTTTTGGGGGAAAAAACACGTTTCCGGCTAACCAATTTTTTTAATCAAGGTCTGACTAACCATATGACTATTGTCGAATATAAACCGTGTATTTATAATTGTTATCCCTCGTTTTAATTGCCTTTTTTAGAATATTTTATTTTCTTAAATTACTTATTTTTTTAGAAAATAAAAAAATATTAAATATTTTTTTCAAAAACATCACTTGTATCTCAACTAAAGTTATCAAAACTGGACCGAACACTGAATCGATATAGATACGGGTTCAAAGTTTAAAAGTCAGATCGGGGTTGAACCGGGGTTCAACCGGAAGTCATTAAATAATACTCCCTCCGGTTCTCAATGTAAGAGAAAAAAATGTGTTTTTTAGGGTTTCAAAATATAAGAGATATGTGAGATAAAAATGTGTTTTTCATTGGAAAAATGAGTGTTTTTCTTGGCTACGATAATTAGGTTTTATTCTTATATTTGTGACCTATGAGTATTTGTTAAGCATTTATTATAATATCTTAAACAATATACAAGCATTAAATAAAAAATTATAATATTTATAACATTAGAATCTTAATATTTTTACACACTAATATATAACGTAAATATTTTAAGAGTCACTAACAAAAAATACTTAACAAAATGAACTCATATTTTATTTGTAAATATATTATATTTTAAAAATATATGAAGAGTTGGTTCTACAACCAAGGTCTTACCCCCGTGCCAATAAATAACTTAGAAGAGTTAGTCACCTAACTTAGTGATTTGGCGCTCTATTATTGGTTGAATTGCTCTCATGGGAATTCGTTGCAAGCAAATACCAGTACCCAGATGAAAGACTTTAATACGTTTCCTCTCTCAATAAGACATCAACAATTATAAAATTAATAAACAAACAAATGGAAAGGTGTGGAAAGTAGTGAGAGAGAGAACGAGAAACCACTCAAAGAAACCACTGTATTACTTTGTCAGTGTCGCTGGTTTTAAATTTCTTCATGGCGAGCGTTCACTTCTGCTGCATGTGCTCTTGGTATGATTTGTCCGACAGAACGAAGATCTGCATTCAGGGCGATGATCCTATACGACCCAAGGCTGACCGGTGATGGCTCCCATGGCCGCTGCGGTGTCTTCTTCCATGAAAATAGAAGAAAAGGGGCACGGGTAACCAGAAAAGGGGAGAGGCTGGTGTGGAACGTGTAACACGGCTATGTGGTCATGCTGCCGGTGTATCAGAAGCTTGGAAAACGCCGCGAAAAATGCCATGGGAACTGTCTTTCTTCTTTTTTCTGGACCGTTCAAAACCGCCGGTTTTGTCCGGTTTCCCGGGTTTTATGCCGGTCCGGCGGTTTTTCACCCGGCTCATCAACAGAGCGGTCAATAGGTTCTTTCAGACCGGTGGAGTACTCGGTTCCCGGTCCGACCGGTTGAACCGGCTGGTCCGATCCGGTGTTTGATAACTATGATTTCAACCAACTAGTTTTTTTACCTAACTAATCCACTACTCTACTCCCTCTTTTCTTTTTTACATGTCGATTTTTTAGAGAAATTTTGATTCTAATTACTTATTCTTTTCAAAATTTAATGTTATATTAATTACTTATTTGTCACTAGGAGCGCGGGTTCGAACCCGTAATGCTTTATTTTCCCCTTTCCTTTACCATTTGTACTAAACCAAAAAAAGAAGACAATTGACTTTATATATAGGTATAAATATATTTTATCATAAACTTAAAAGGAAATTATATTCTCTTTTTTCACTATATATATATTTTAATATAATAGTTTAATAGATATGTACTGACAGCGTAAAAAAATATATGCGATCATTCAATCATATCCCATCACGTAGATATTTTTAAAGATATTTTAGAAAGTAATATAACAAGTGCATCATAGAGAAAGATGATTGGATGATTGTGTAATTTTTTTATACTTCTAGCACATATCCATTAAACTCTTAGGGCTCGTTTGGTGGACGAGATAGGATAAAAATAAGATAGGATAGAGAACTGGATAAAAAGATATAATATATGATAACCTAATATATTGTCTTAATCCCGTGTTTAGATGTATTTTTTTATATTGTCTTGATTAAAAAAATTCCTTAGCCAAATAAAGATTCAATGATCAGTTATAAAGATGTAGATACATGGGCTTTATTGTTTATTCTTTTATTATTAATTTTATGTTCGTAAAAAAAATAATGTGACCATTTTATGTTATTTTAATATTTAATATTTTTTAATATTTTATATTAAAGTATTACCTATTATATATATATTGACGGGAAGTATTGCCTATTATATTATATAGTATTAAATATGTATTTAATTATCACCATTTTAACCACAATTCAACGACGGTTAAACTTTTAAACTACATATTAGTGCTTTCATTACTTCATTGATCGATCTAATTTTTAAAACACGGATCCTAATTGACTTTGGGTGTACAATCTACTAAGGTAATCAAAACCAGACCGTGCATTGAACTGATATAGGTACTGGTTCAAAGTTTAAGGGGTTTGATTGGGTCCAACCGATAATATAATATATAATTTCTAATTTTTTTAACATAATATATAAAAGTAATAATAAACAAAAAATAACATAATATTCATAACTTCTAATCATTAAAAATTAAACTCCACTTAAAAATATCATAAACCACGAATAACATATAAAGTTACACATGAAACCAAATCAATTATAACATAACACTTAATTTCAACTACATAAAACCCAATAATAAGTGATATTTTCATGTTAAACATGACAAATATTAAGTGAAATAATTAAATATTTTGTTCAATAAATATTAAGTATTAAATATAAGAATTTTTTTTTGCCTATAAACAATCAAACTTCTAAAAGAAGTGAAGATAACCCAATTAAAATCTGTTGAGCATCGTGCAGGGAAAATATTGAGCAGCGTAGAAGGCAAAAAAAGGATTCGGCTTGGATGCAGTCTGTGACTCTATGCAGTCATGCAGTCGGCCAAGATCGACCGTTCAATTTCGATCGGACGATCCAGATTCGGTCTCGGTATTTTTAATTCTTAAAAAAAAAAATTATGTATGTTTTGTGAGCCGTTTGATCGAAATCAAACGACCGATCTCAACCGACTGTGTGACTACATGCAGTCTGCGACTGCATATAATCCATTTTCCCAAAAAATACTCCCACCATTTCAAAAAGAATGAGGTTTTAGAGATTTTTTTTTTCAAAAAAGGCTGTCGTTTACTTGTTTTGTTACGGTGTTTATTTTTATTTTCAGTTATGCCCTCAAATGTCTCTTAGGCTCACCATTGATAGGTGTACATTAATTCAGCCGAACAAACGGTGCATCAATTATAGTTAGTATATAGACGATGCACTTTATGAAAATGTGACGTCAAATGTGCATTGTTAGATGTGCATTAATCATTTAGATATGTCGTCAAATGTTTCCTAGGCTCACCATTGATAGATGTGCATTAATTCAACCGAAAAAACATTGTGCATTGATTATAGTAGTATATTGACAGTGCACTTAATGAAAATGTGACGTCAAATGTGCATTGTGAGAGCAGCATTAATCATTTAATACATGATGGTGCATTGATTAATTTATTTATAAAAACTAAAAAAGTGAATAAATGATAAGAACAATGTGGTACTCAGTTATGCCCTCAAATGTCCTCAATGTGGTACTAGTATTGTATTTCTTAATTCTGGTAAATAATCCTTAAATAACGGTCTTTTTGAAATGGAGAGAATACTTAACAATAATTAAAAAATAGTATGGGTTTAGGTACACTTTCCAAAAACCATCCATATTAAGAGCATGTTTGATAAACCTTTTTAAAACAGTTTTTTGTTTTTAAAAATTTTATCAAAAGCAAAATTTGTTCTTTATCTCTTTTCAAAAACAGAAAAACTGTGTTTAAAAAGTGTATCAAACAGGCCCTAAATTTCTTTTATTCACATCAGCTTTAGATAAGCTCCATTTTCACTTTTTGTCTGCAATTGTTCTTGACAGAAACGCTCTTTTCCACCATTGTCGATGCCTCAATGTTGGAATCCATCACCGCCAGAGATTGCTTGAGGTCGTTGGAGGCATGAAGAACAAAGGAGCATATGTCTTGTTTGTGAACCGCAGAAACCGGAGAACCACCGGTTTTGTCTGGTTCCATATCAAGTCTGCGATTTTCTACCCGATTTGTATATAGAGCGGTTCTACTGTCTATTCAAACTGGGTGACTGTCCAATTCACAATTCGATTAGTTGAACCGGTCGGTCCGGTTTTGATAACATTGTTACAAACCTTAAAAACCACCATTGAAGCTTTTGATATAAGCTCAGTATTGATATTACTTTTTTATGATTGAACTAGCATATAGGACCCGTGTTGAGCACGTATGCGAGAAAATCAACAATTTTTTTTTATATTTCTATATAAAAAATGAGGATACTGTCACATAGCACAACGTAAATAACCTAAGTTGGTGTAGTTAATTATTTTAAATAATAAATAAATAACAAATAGATTTGACAAATACATTTATAACGTCGCTTGCTGTGATAAAAGACCTAAATTGATTTCAACTTCCTTTGGAGGGCTAGATCAATGCCACTTGTATCTTTGAAAGACAAAATCTAGGCATATTTATTTAATCAAAAAAACATAGTATAGCCGAGTTCGAATCCTTATAGAGTCACCCACATCCGGAGGCTGAAAACCAACGGATAAAACCATGCTCAATCAGCAGAACCAGAGATTAGTCCCAAAGTGAGCCCAAAAGGCCTAAGCCGTGGGAATACTCTGGTGGACCCACTTGGCCCAAAGGGCTAATTAAAGTGGGTTCCGTACAAAAAAAAAAAACCTTAGTAGCATTTCTAAAGTTGATTCACTACCGGGTAAAAAAATTGCAGCTTACTCTACCACATAAATTTCACAATGGAAATGCAGAATATTAAGGCCCTGTTTACTTTCGGAAAACATTTTGTGTTTTCATTTTCTAAAGTCTGCACTTATTTTATATTGCTAACAAGAAGATGGAAGACTTTTGTAGTAAACAATTGTGATAGAGAGAAGATAGAAGAGACACTGGGGAGAATATATTTTTGGAAACAATGAAAACAACTTTTTTGGCATTTTCAATATTTCTGAAAATACTAGATTAGGAAAAGCATCTTGCATATGTATTTCCTCTAATGTATGTTAGTTTAAGTAGAACTTAGTGGAAATGAAAATAGAAAACAAGGGAAGAGAAGTAAACAGGGCGTAAGCTTGACACAAGCAATATCAAGCGCTACCAACATCTAAAGCAAATCAGAGAACTTCAAGGCACAGAATCAATACAAAGAGAATTGTATCTTTCTGTCTTTCTCTTATTTTCATTTCCATTGAAGAGATATCCCCCAGACAATGTTGAAAAGATCCCATGACTAACTCCCAATACGGGTAATTGAACTGAACTAGCATCATTATACTAGTAAATCTGAACTTTTTTTACCAGGATTTGCGGCACTTCAACTTTAGAAATCTATAAATTTCTTGGACCTTACATGCATCATAATAACAGGTTGAGAAAAATGAAAAATCACTTATTGACACCAAAAAAAAAAAAAAAGTCATATTTCACCAGATTTAACATCTAGTTGGGCCAAGTACACGAAAGTAACCAAGATGCTCAAGCATTCAAGCGTTAATTCGAGCATAGCATATTGGCAAAATAATAAAAAATCTAGCAAATTTTTTCAGGATACCCCTAATGCTCCTCAATATTAAGTTGTAAGTAATGATTTGATAAGTGATCAAAATAATTGCGAAGACATAGGTTTCTCTCAGTACCAAAAAGGAAAGAAGGTGGTTTTAATTGAGGATAACCCAACCCCTATGGCATACGCTTCACACACTATTTTCAACACGCCATGTATGAAGTTTTGATAAAAAGAAAGATTTTTTTCACACATTATATGGATGAGCACTCTCTAGCAGAGTTAGGAATTTTAGATGATATTAATTTTATGTATGCAAATGCAGGATATACTTTTTTTTTTTTTGATGTTACGAATTTTAGATGTTATTAATTTTATGACTCTTCCAAAAAGATGCCTATTGAATTTCTAAGTTTAGCACAAGCTCAAGTTATACAAAGTCCACAATGCAAGGAAGGCCTGATAAATTTAAGGTTGTATGATAAAAAGTATAAATTAAACATTGTTCAATTCAATGAAATTAACCAATTCATAGTTGGGGGAAAACACCTCAAGATTATAAAAAGCAACAGTTTTGGACTAAATTGCTGTTCAATCTTTGATACCAAAAAAACAAAGCTCTCTCATAAATCCATGTTTTTGCAACGTCCACCAATTTCTCTCTAGTACTACATTTGGACGCAGAGATAAAGAGGGAGTAATTAGTAAGCCTGAATTCGTGTTAATGTTTGTCCTTGTGACTGGAGGCGCCAATTGGATACGAGATCACGTCTTATTAGACAATAAGTCAAGGTAGGAAGTTCCGATGCATGTAAGATCGTGATTGGCAGTCTAATTATGCTCTCCAGCTCATTCATGATTTTTCCAACTTGAAATCAGTCAGAGGAAACAACAGGCTCGACATTGAGGCTTACAAAATAGAAACATACACAACATGAGCTTGTTTTTCCGAGAATAGCAAAATCTTTGAGTCCGTCCAATTGATGCGAAATAGCAACATCAACTATCGTCCAATTAAAATGAGTCTCAGCCCCAAATTTCCTCTCCTAATCACCATAGCATTTATTGTCACGAGCTTCAGTGGGTGCAACATACACAACATGCATGTGTTCATGCCTTATTTTATGAGTCCTCAAAATAGCAAATTTCGCACATATAGTCAGACCGCACGTGCTCCGACTGGGAGTTATAAGACTATAGGTGCATAATTCGCTATACTGAGGAATAATAAATCAGGGATAAATGCGTGTTATATAAGTTGCACTTTCTGAAGCTTGTGCCAAGGAACGCTATGATGACTGAGAGAGGATATTTGGGATTGGGACTCATCTTAATTAAATGGTAGTTTATCCCACAAAGAGATGAGTTGAGGCTTACGCAAATACTCCTAGAGAGAAACCGGATGTAGCGAAAATAGGGATTTCTGATAGAGCTTGACTTTGTTTTTTTCAAGATCAAAGCTTTATAATCCTGAGGAGTTTACATATCTCCTCCAACAGGGTATTGGTAGATTTCATACAATTGGCCATGTTTAATTTATGCTTTTTATTAAACAACCTAGAAGTTATCGGACCATGTTAACATTGTGGAAGTTGTATAACCTAAGCTTCTGAACTTTGAAATTCAAGAGTTATATTTTCATTACCGGGGAGAGTCATTTTGGCAAAATTAGTTCATCCCACATTTACAAACATCAAATTGGTATCATCTAAAAGTTTTAACTCAGCCAGAGAGAACTCGTCCAAATAACAAGTGGGAACGACCTTTTTTCGTATAGAAACTTCATACCTAGCTTGTTGAAGAGTGTCCCTGCATGTGCCATAATGGTTATCCTCAGCCAAAATAACCTTTTCTTTGCCTTTATATTTCCCTGAGGTTGCAAGAGCTTTCACTTTAAGCACAAAAAAATCCTCAGACTTTTTCCTCCTCTGTGAAGTCATTTGCAAGCAAAATCTACACCAACATAAAAGAACTAGTAATATGACCCGTGCATTCGCACGGGTCGATTGCGCTGCTTGGCACAAGAAATTGTAAAAAAATTCATAAACAATAAAATATTGTCTACCTTTTGTATTTTATTGTTGTCTACAATAAAATGGTCATGTAATAAAAACCTGCCACGAAAAACGTAGAGCGAGGGAATTATATTACAAATAAAAGAAAAACAAATCATCTATCTATATTAAATGTGTCCTTAAGACTACAATTTCTTTGGACATTAGGAGGAAATGGCATAAGAGAAGTATATCTCTACATTCTTAATGATAACGAAAGAGAAGCAAATTAAATAATACCACAAAATGTAACCTTTCATTTTGACAAAGATAACTAAAAGAAAAGAACAATTTTATTGAAAGATTGAGAATAGGAGAAAGGATTCTTCTCCAAGTGTTTCCCTTACATTGCAATAAAAGATCTTTCAAAATAAGATAACATTGGATCTATCTGCAAACTAAAATACTAAGCACTAAGAGAATACCTCTTGAGACACCAACTCAGCGATTCCTTCTCACCGTAATAAAAAGACAAATTTGCTAAAATGCAAAAATCTAGAAATAAAAGAGAAGAGATACTCATCAAATCCTTCACACTGTCAATCACAATACCAATCCACTATAAGTAATATATGGAACTACCTCAAAAAGAGGAGCTACCAATCAATTCCTTCACACATATTTTCGCATCAAGTTAACTTGAATTCTGAGAATCAGCAATGGGGATTATAAAAAGATAAACAAAAGCGATACTTAAGGTGATAGATATCAAAACATTTTTAAATAAAAAGAAAGAGGAAAATATGTTGAGAAAGAGCACAACTTTTGATGGTCTCATGCACACAATACATGTTATAAAATCTCATAGTTGGAAACCATTTCACTTGAGGTTGTTTCATAATTTTATTTTTCAAGAAAAGGGAAATTTTGAAAAGAGAGAAATGGAAACGAAATGCCAAAGAAGAAAGCATCATGCAGGAAAAAATAGAGAATGGGGAATGAGGAAATGCATCAAAATAAGAAAGGATTCATTAATGTGCATTATCAGATAATTGAAAAATTCATAAATGGATAATCAAGGATTTGAAAAGATTCATTAATGTACAATATCAAAGAATTGAGCGGATTTGAAAGAATTCATTATCGGTATCAAAGAATTCATTAATGTGCAATTTGTGTACATGAAAAATTGTTTGAATCACATTTAGTTTCCCAATTTTGTAGGTCGACCACTCAGACACATGAACACATTTTGAGCTATAGATGCAAAAGTATGAAAAGTACAAACAACCTTTGAATCTATTTTCCCATAAAGTTCTAGGGGTGATTGAGTGAAAACTACCTATGTACATCAAAGTACCTGTACTAACATATGTAGAGAAAATGCAAACAAATATAATGCATAAGAGAAAAAAAAGATGCATACATATAAAGTGAGATACATTGTGAAAATATTGGCCAAGCTCATGCCTTAGATGGCCCGTGTTGCCGCTTAGTATCAATAAAAACAATTAAGTGCAACTATTTATATGCTTCTAGGCTTCTAGTTAATTGCATTCCCAGAGCTACATTGTGGAAATATCGTCGGATGTCTTCAGGTAAATTTCATTCAGATATAACTACTCATGATTTGATAGAAGGATTAGAACCAAAGCATAACAACCATTGATACAATTAAGAAAGAATACTAATCTAAAGGACTCCATCTTACCTTTCTGAAGCATCCCTTTGTCCTGTAGAACCAAGACTTCTATGTAATAATGATGTGGGATGATGGCATTCCCTTAAATTTATGCCCTTCATTACACTGGAAATAGAAAAAGATAGTTAAAGTTAACACTATGTAATCGAGAAGACTTAGATCAAAAATATAACTTTAAAATACAACCTCTATTTATTAGTTGTCTTAATTTATCTCCATCTATTTCATGGAAGAGTAAATAACCTTTCATTCAATTTAATTCTAAAATCGGAATAAGAGTAGATCTCCTTCCATGACAGAGTTTATCACAATGAAAGTTTACAAAAAATCTGTTGCAATATAAATCATTGCGACAAATTGACCAAGTAAAAGAGTCATGGATTAGAGCTTGATCCACCCCACAAGAAATGCTAAATAATAGAAGCTTAAATAGAAATAATATTTGAAGCTCATTACACCTCCTCGCCATTCGGATTCTAGAAGGTCATCCGCTTTCTTGCTTATCTTTACTAAAAGTTAAACATTGTATCCTGAAACCAAAAAACTAATCTAATGAAAGATAAAAGAACAACAAAATTTAGATTTTAAAGAAAAAAGTCAGAATAAAAGAAGGTATATAAAATAACTCCTTTCGACCATAATGCATGTGTAAAAAATGGCATCTAGAGCATCATGAGCGTAAAGTGTCCTAAAATTACTTGATCCATCTAACATGATTCAAATGCTACCAAATTTAATATGAAACATCCTGACATACATATAAACATGTCTATATTTTAGTATTTCAAGAAAACATCATAGAAAAGTACAGTTTTAAATTAAACTTTCTAACACACATATTAATATGTCCATATTTCTAAATTTCACAAAATGCATGCAAGATAACAAATAATATTTTTCACCCCATTTAAACCATCAAATGAACTGCAAACACAAATTTCTTAGGGTCATTCAAAGTCTTATAAAGCTAATAGAAACCATAGTTCATGTCCAATATCTTTTCTAGGTCAAACATGAATCATGAAATATAGAAAAAACATTCTTAAGTCGGATAAATTAACCATGTGCATTGTTTACATAATGAGGAATCAAGTGTGAATGAAAGTTGCATAGTAAGAAGTTTTCAAAATATCAAAATATCGATCTAATATGTAAACAGTTTGATGCTTCTTTGTGGATAACCATGACTTTCTCCAATCCATGGTCATGTGTAATGAACAAACTTGATCAACATTATCCGCAAAATGAGTAACCACAAAGTTTTGGTGACTTAAAATTACAATACAATTGAAATCGCATATTAGTGATAGCAATCAAGTCAAATCACCTTACATATTTGAAATGAGATTGAAAATCGAGATGCACAATAGCAAAGGGTGATACACAAAATCGATGCGACAATAGTACAGACAACAAAAGTTTCAAGTAAAATCTTCTAATTTATTTTCGTTGATTGTTATTCTTTACATATTAATTTATGTGCACATGGTATTATAGATGGATATAGAGGGAATATCTTTTCTATTTGTCAAGTACATTAGAAGTTCAATATTTTGTGAAGACACTAACATAATTAAGAAGTATTTAATTTCAGCATGCAATTGCAAGTCGTTTCAATTGAAGAATGAATTGAAAGTTTGAACAAAAAAGTTGTTTAACATTAATGGAACAGTAGTTTGGCTAGGCTCATCACTTCAAAAGACTTATCCGTATAAATATTATTAATTGAATGGCTTAATCTCACTAAAATAGATCTGATACTCACATGATTAAAAATTGAAAATCAGTCCTTAAAAGAAAGAAAAATATATGCAAGTGAACAAATATAACTTTCAGAAGACATATGACATAATATAAGTTCGTAAGAAATGAATATTTCATTCTATTAAAAGGATCAAGACCGCAGTTGAAACTAATGCCTAAACAAAATGTTCACTTAGCAAAACACCAACTACATTCACTTAGTATAATATTGTTTCGTGATGCTTGGTGGGTAATTGATGCAGCATAATATTTATGCAGAGTCAATGAACAGGAAACATTTTTTGTCATACTCTCAACGATGAAATCATCGTAGTTGGTCACTTGAATCCTAAATCCTTGTTCTAATATGCCTGACTCCAAATGTTCATACCGTATCGACATTCATCTCTTTGACTGTGATTTCCCCGTGCGCTTGTTTTTTTATCTCAATCGAACTTCTCCTTCCTTTAGAACTATGAGAGCCTAAAATAAGTGATGAAAAGTGGAAGCTAATAAAGTTAAATGAAACAAAGCAAGCTATCAAACCCAGGCCAAATGTGTTCAAATCAAGGTACCAAATGTGTTCAAATCAAGCTATTCTCCTCCCTTTTTATGCAAAGAATTCTCGATGAAATTCCATCCGTGATAAGACATTCATATAATCAAGATATAAGGATGGATGGATGTGAGAATATACCCGACATGAGAATACTGACATTTAACATACCAAAATCTAGAAGCCCACGAGGTTTGCTAACACATATCAACATTTAACAAATAAGAATATACATGTACATTGATACATGCCTCGATAATTGCTTTCATGAGCATTGATACATGCACCGATAATGTCCTTTCCTATAGAATCATGAAAGCCAAACTCAATTAAAACTTTTAGCAAATGGCTTCACTAAGAGAGATATATTGAGAAGAAAAAAATGAAAAAAAAATGACCTTGCTCTTTCCCCCGCAATGACCTTTGCTTTCCCTGTCAAACCACTCATGAATTCTCTGTATAATAATGATTGCAATGAAGACCAAATCAAATAAATAAAAAGGTATATCCATACCAACATGGAGTAGCTAACAATGATAAACAATATGAGTTGGTGTTGATATAATCCACCAATCATTTAAGACCTATCAATATAATATTTTCATCAAGCATGTAGATTTTTTAGATAGTAGGCATGTATTAAAGATAGGTGGCATATGGCCCAAATTAAAGTTCAATTTAATATTTTATATAGCAAAGAGCAAGCAATCAGACATGGCCCATAAATTAAACTTTAATGTCAGATGCTTGCTTAATAAAAACTTGAACTTTAATGTAAAACACCTACCTAGCTCAAAAATAATAGCTTACTTCAATACCTTGTTGTTAAACTGTTCTATCACCCAGCTGACATGGCCACCATTAATGGTAAGATATCTTTGCACAAAAATTTTGAGCATAATAGAGCATTGTTCTTGTTTTATTCCCAACAACATTTACAACATTATAGATTTACATCAGAAATTCACAAAAATACTAAAGATAAATCAGTGAAAATGTGCAAAAAGCTGAATAAATATAAGAAAGACAAAAAAGGAGTTACCATAGTCGGGAGTTACTACACCAAAGCCAAGAAATGTCCAGGAGGTAGAGGAAGAATCCTCAAATAAGAAAAAGCCGCCAATGTCACCAACATATAATTTGAGGCTCAACTAACCATGGTTTTCCAGAATAACCTACCTAGAGCAAGTGAGGTAATAGAAACATCATATTTTCAAGACACACCCACAAAGTTGCATATCCAAACAAGTAGGACATCAAAGGAGAAATAATAGGATACAAATAAATAATTTAATTTATTCTCTAGTTCCTTCCTTGTCTACGTATGGTAAAATGCTAAGACAACATAATAAAATATGGTTTGTTCCTTTGTTTTTCTTGTCAAAGTATGCAATGATTATGTACATAAGTTTAGATGCATCATAAAGGCGCTTCTAATCCCATTCACCCAAAAAAAACCATCCTCAAATTACATTTTACTTTTAATAATAAGATATTAAAAAACTGTGATTACATGATAAATACGCTCTTTCAAGTTATAGACAATTAGAAACAAAAATTAGAACAAATTTGAACCATAAAAAACAAATCAAGATCAATCAATACATTAAATAAGCAAGTAATAACTCTATATATCATCAAATAACTCACCAACAAACTCAACAGAAAATAGAATAACTCATCAACAAACCTCAATAGTGGAATTCGAGTTGGTTCACCGTCAGCAGAGATAATAGGGTTGGTTACGCTCGTTCGAGTTGGTTGGTTTAGTTACGCTTCGTTTTGAGATTGGTTCAAGCTTCGTTGTCGAGTTGGTCAGGTTTCGTCGTTTGGTTCAACTGTAGCGAGTAGAGATAATAGGTTTTCAAAACTCACTCATCATGAAAAGAAAGAAGTAAGGAGGTAGAAAATATTGTGATATAATCCAAATCATATTGGGCCTTGTCGAGTTGGGCCTGTTCATTGTCGAGTTTAGTTACGCTCGTTGTCGAGATTGGTTGAGCTCGTTATCGAGTTGGTTGGTTACGCTTCGATGTCGAGTTGGTTGGTTCTCGCCGATGTCGAAGTTCGCTGGATCTGCTTTCGATGTCGAGTTGAACCGGGTTTGGTTTAGCTCGCCGGCGTCGAGATCGTTCATTGGATCTCGCTCGATGTCGAGTTAGTTGGTTTAGTTACGCTCGCGTTGTCGAGATTGGTCCAAGCTCGTTGTCGAAGTTTGGTCCGCTCAAGTCGAGTTGGTTGGTTCACTCGAAGTCGAGTTGGTTGGTTCCTTTCGATGTCGAGTTGGTTACGATCTTAAACCACAATAATATATCGCAATCCAAAGAATAAACAAGCTTTGAAATTTGAAAAGGCGATATTGAAAATACATTCCCATCTATGCCTCCATTCTTGGCTACTATCAACTATTCACATGAGCTAAGACTCCTTCAAAATAACGAAACTATACAACAATTGATTAATGAAGATTAATCCAAATTGCAAAATAAGACATTCATTGTTATAATCATACCCAAGAAGAAAGAGTTGGTAAAATCTGTAAGCAATCGCATTACCATATAAGTTTTTATAAGAGACATCTACTTACATGAACTTGGAAAAATAATCGGACAAACACCACCACGAACTTGGAAAATAAATTTGATCTCGCTTTCGATGTCGAGTTGGTTGGTTTAGTTACGCTCGATGTCAAGATTGGTTGGCTCGATGTCGAAGTTGGTGGTTACGCTTTCGATGTCGAAGTTGGTTGGTTACGCTTCGATGTCGAGTTAGTTGGTTTACGCTCGATGTCGAAGTTGGTTGGTTTAGTTCGCTTTCGATGTCGAGATTGGTTCATTGGATCTGCTCGATGTCGAGTTGGTTGGTTTAGTTCTGCTCGTTGTCGAGATTGGTCCAAGCTCGCTGTCGAGAAGTTTGGTTCCTTTCAGTCGAGTTAGTTGGTTCTGCTCGGAAGTCGAGATGGTTGGTTACCTTTCGTATTGTCGAGTTGGTTCTCGATCTTAAACCACAATAATATATCGTGAATCCAAAGAATAAACAATCATAGTGCGAAATTTGAAAAAGGCAGATATTGAAAAATACATCTCCCCATCTATGCCTCCATTCTTGGCTACTATCAACTATTCACATGAGCCTAAGACTCCTTCAAAATAACGAAACTAGACAACAATTGATTAATGAAGATTAATCCAAATTGCAAATAAGACATTCATTGTTATAATCATACCCAAGAAGAAAGAGTTGGTAAAACTGTAAGCATCGTATTACCATATAAGTTTTTATAAGAGACATCTACGACGCGAACTTGAAAATAATCGGACAAAACACCACCACACGAACTTGGAAAATAAATTTGACCGCTTCGATGTCGAAGTTGGTTGGTTTAGTTACGCTCGATGTCGAGATTGGTTCAAGCTCGCTTCGAGTTGGTTGGATTACGCTCGATGTCGAGTTGGTTGGATTACCTTTCGATGTGAGTTGGTTGGTTTAGTTCGCTTTCGATGTCGAGATTGGTTCATTGGATCCGCTCGATATCGAAGTTGGTTGGTTTAGTTTCGCTTTCGCTGTCAGATTGGTCCAAGCTCGTCGAAGTTTGGCTTTCGCCAAGTCGAGTTGGTTGGTTCGCTTTCAAGTCGAAGCTGGTTAGTTACCCGTCGTTAGTTGGTTACGATCTTAAACCACAATAATATATATCGCAATCCAAAGAATAAACAACCGCTAGGTGCGAGAAATTTGAAAAGCGCGATATTGAAAATACATCTCCCCATCTATGCCTCCATTCTTGGCTACTATCAACTATTCACATGAAGCTAAGACTCCTTCAAAATAACGAACTATACAACAATTGATTAATGAAGATTAATCCAAATTGCAAATAAGACATTCATTGTTATAATCATACCCGAGAAGAAAGAGTTGGTAAAATCTGTACACATTACCATATAAGTTTTTATAAGAGACATCTACGACATGAACTTGGAAAAATAATCGACAAAACACCACCACAGGAACTTGGAAAATAAATTTGATTTAATGTTCAAGATGAATAATTTTAGGAACATAAATGACTCAATCCATTACCTCTTATTTGCAATAATTCTTATAAGCTTATTCATATCCTTTGATACTAAATCTTGCACACCTACTAATGTATGGCTTTGATCTTTCAAGTAATCAAATACTTTTTGTTGAAAGAGATTCCATAAGACTAAAACCATTGACAATAGTGTTTGCAACCTCAAACGCTAAAATGCCAACTTCATCAATAGAAAACTAAGATCATGAAGAAACTCATATCCAACTGGCATTTGAGGCATCATATCTTCATCCCCCGAGTCCCTTCAAAACAATAATTCACTTATGAAATGTGCTTGGAGCCGCAACCCTAAGCTTCACAACCTCACTATTTTGCATTCACCACCGTGATATTTGGGATAATACCATCACCAAATAAACATTATACTAACATTGAGTAAGGATATAACAAAATCTATTTCATCAACTCAAAATTTATTAAAAAGTTTTATTTTTTCTTAATAAAATAAACAAAACAAAAAGTGTTGGCCTTGCTTGCTCGTGGTCGAATGAGATTAGTAGTTCTTAAAATCACACAACAACACAAAACAATATTCAAGATTGTTGAGAGTGCCCAGTGTAGCCTAACGAAAGTTGTCATCAGGAAATTGTATTTTGAGCTACAAACATGTCAAACCGCAAGATTCAAAACCCAAAAATATCAAAAATACAAAACAAAAAATGAAATGAAATAAAATGAAAAATGGAAACCCTAAACCGATATGCTGATACCACAAAATCAAGAAATAATATGAGAAACCTGAAAAATATTAACAAGAAAGAATGAAATATTTACCATTTATTTGTTGCCTTGGTAAATTCCCAAAACCCTAACCAAATAAGTGATGCTGAGCAAGAATGTATGACGAAGATGGATTTCAAGAGGAAGAATCCAAGTGCGACCACACTAATAGCATGTTTGGAAACACTGAGAAGTCCCATAAGCGTGCAACCATGGTGTGCGGGGAGAGGAGGCGATTTTTTCTGAAAATGAAGAGGAAAAATTATAGAAGGGAGATGAATCGAAGAGGAAAACATTCCTTTCAAAAAAAAAGAGGGGGAGGAAAAAGATGAATCGTAAGAGGCGGTCGAGAGAGAGAAGATTGTCGAGAGAGAGAAGATTGAGATCGAGATGGAGATCAGAGGAGGAGGTAGAAGACTGAGGGAGCAAGACGGAGGCGGTCGAGAATAGAGGGAGGCGAGGGAGTTCGTGAGAGACTGAAACTTTGAGATTGAGTTTCAAAATTTGAAATTGAAATTTAGCATTTGGTGTGTTTTAGTTGATTAGAAGGAGCTGATTTGCGTTTCATTTTAAGGGTTATGCGTTTAGATCCAAAATTGACACGTGTGTCAAGAAAACGTTGCTTTATTATTAGTAATAGAAACTTAAAACGAAACGAAAAAATTAAAATTAAAACGAAAAGAAAATTAAAAGGAAAATTAGGAAATAAAATAGATGATGGTGAATATGTGTGCGTGCTGGGTGGAGGATGGTGATCAGAGGGAATGAAATGGATGCTAGTAAAGGAGGGATGGAGAGAATGTGATTATAGGGGAAAATGGTGGTGCTCCAACGAGACTAGATGGCAAATTTTGGACGTTGTTGGCACGTGGGTGAGGTGTTGTCACTAACAAAGGTATGGGGCAGCTGGACTGCATGGCGGCTGGGGACGGGGACGGAGCGGTTGGGGGCATTTGACATTACGGTTAAGAGAGGAAGAGATTGAGAGTGGGGGTCCGGTGGCAGCTGTCTTAGAGATTGAGAGTGGGGTCCGGTGTCGGTGGCAGTCTTGGAGATTGAGAGTGGGGATTTGGTGGCGACAGTCTTGGTGACGTAGGATTCACTATGCAGAAGCTCTAGAATTCATCAGGCAAAACAAGGGAGATCCATGGAGTAATACTTAGTGCCTATGAAGCACCGACTCCAACACGGACACCACAAATGTCCAAATCATAGGACACACATATATAATCACGGCAAAAATCTAAATTGAGATTTATATATTCACCTTCTAAAAACAAAGTTGTTAAGCTTTACAATTTTTCATATGATAATGACCCTCACAAAAAGAATACCAAGACTAAGAGGGGTCATTTCACAATGCAATCCTTACGATAATAATCCCAAGATAAGAAGATGAATCATGTTTCATAAAACAACTAGTTAGGTCTTATGATAATTTAGGGCTAGGGACCCATGACCATTTTAGAAAATATGTCTAAAAAAATTTAGGGTTGGTGCCCATGATCTCAAAATACTAAATTGACTTTTGTAAAAAAATAAATTTTTATAAGGAGTGCCCGAGAGGTGTTCGAACCGAAAAAAAATTATTTTTTAATTGTGACACAACAGAGGGGTGTCAGACACGTGTCCAAGGCATGTCCGACAAGCCGACACAACACTTCGAAGAGGTGTTCGTGCTTCAAATAGTGTAGGTTATCTTATAAGCATGGTAAAACTACACAAAATTCTAATCTAGGAAATTCATAATCCACATAGGACACAAATTCTACAACTACCACCCTAACATAAGTAAATAATTTTCGTAAAAATAATTACTAAAACAATAAAATCATCAAAAAACCAAGAAGTATACGCCCATTTTGTCCTCTAAAAATACAAGTGATATATCATTTTGGTTCTTTAGAAAAGTTGAAATCATTCTTAAATAATAAAATGTAACATCAAAACATACCATAAAAACTCCATTTATCAAACTTTTGATTTGGGAACTAGATTGGTATTACATTCCGTGACCGAATTTTAAGGACTACTACATCAATGTCACTTATCTCAATTTCTATGATTGAGGAAATAAATTGATGTCAACTTTCTTTAGAAGACTAAATGAATGTCGCTTGTATCTTTGAAAGACTAACATGGGCATTTAATCAAAACAAAAACATAGGTTAAGCAAAAACGGAAAACCTTTGCAGCATTTCCAAAGTTGTTTCATAATCAGGTAAAAAAATTGCAGAGTACTCTGCCACAAAAATCTTACAATGAAAGTGCAGAATATTAAGCTTGGCATAAACAATATCTAGTTCTGCCACCATGCAAATCAGAGAATATCAAGACTCCGAATCAATACAAAGAGAATTGTTTTTCTGGATCTTTTTCTCATTTTTATTTCTATTTAAGAGATAACAATCTGCAAATCGTTATTAAAAAGATCCTAAGACTAACTCCTGGTTCGGAAAATTGAACTGAACTAGCATTTTTGCACAAGTGAATCATGAGAACAAAATTTGTTATAACATCTAAAAGATAAGATAAACAAATCTAAATTTTTTAACAGTATCTGGCGACACTCTAACACTTGAAATCTGTAATTTTCTCACACCTTACATGTATTATCATTATAAAAGAATGAGCAAAATGAAAAATCACTTATGCACACTCCGTAAAAGACATCTTTCATCTCATTTAGAGCCGTCCATTCAGTCCAAGTACAAGATAGTAGACAAGAAGCTCACACTTTCAATTCAATTATTGATTTTCTCATTCCAATTACCAGAACAGCATATTGGCAAACAATATCGAATCGAGCAAAACAAAATTCTCATTTCCACAATGTTCCTCAACATTAAGCAGCCCGCAAAGCAATGATTTGATAAGTAATCAAAACCATTGCAAGAAAAATATATTTCTTTGAGCACCCAACATATATAGTATACTGATATCTCAAGTATCTTATAACTGTGGTATTGAAACAATAAATTTCAGTCTTTGCATTGCACATAACATCAAATTCTAATACCAAACTAAAGAAAAGGGGCTATCATGGAACTAACCTGAGGACAAATTACAATTCTGGCTCTTCATTTTTCCAATTAACTTCATTGCCACATTCTACAACTGCACTATCAATCACTACTCCTACATTCATTTATCATCACTTCCAACTCCAACATTCATTTCATAAAACTTTCTCAATTTAGAACTCATTGGCAAACCTCTTTGTTCCATTTCACCCAAAACTAACACTGCCTCCTTCACCCTCTTCAACACCTTAAGTTTACTACCCAAACACCCAAAAAGCTCAGCATCCAAAGCCTTATCTTTCCCACTAAAACACCTCACATACCTCTCTGCTTGTTCATAACACTCCATCTTCAACAACGCTTCAATCACACACATGTGCGTTGAGTACAACATGGGCACTCCATCATCCACCATCCTCCTCACCACCACCATAGCACCATCCACCTTCCCAACCTTACACGCGCCCAAAACCAGCGCGTCGTAAGTACGCGCGTCCGCACCCAACCCTTCCTCCTCCATTGTCTTCAAAACTCCAGCAGCCGCGTCCACGTCGCCGGAGAAACAGTGCGCCATGAGGAACATGTTGTGAACCGTCAAGTCGGGCCGCACACAAAGCCGGGCCATGAGGTCCACCACGCGCCGCGCGTGGTCGAAGGATTTTTCTCTGGTGAGGAAGTTGAGGACCGGGTAGAAAGTGGACGCGTTCGGGTTGCAGTTTTCGACGCGCGACATGGACTCGGCCACGCGCAGCGCGTCGTCCACGCGGCCGAGCTTGCTGAGGCGATTTAGAAGGGAGTCGAACGCGCTCTTGCGCGTGAAGCCGGGGTTGAGGCGAGAGAGGATTGTTACGACGTCGTCGAGTATGGAAGGGGAGAAGTTGGTGTTGGTGATGAAGCTGAAGGTTCGCTTTGTGTTGAAGCAGCCGTCTTGGACGCGCTTGTTGAGGATGTCGCGGAGAGTGTCGAGGTCGCCGGAGGCGCCAGCGGTGGCGGCGAGTTCGTCGTAGTAGGCAGGGGTGGGGTCGTCGGGGAAGGGTTTCGCGGCTAGGGTTGCGAAACGGCGGAGGATGGAGAGGGAGCTAAGATAAATGGTGGGTTGCTTTCGGAGAAACGACATCGTTGTGATTTGCAACAGAAGAGAGTGACGGCTGAGGCTGCGTTTTTGCGTGGTGAAATGAAAGCGTGAAAACGAACAAGGGTACCGTTATTCGAACACAAAAAAAGGGACACAATTTTGGACACACAGTTCTGTATAGTATGGATATAGTATTTTTTTCCAATTTTTTTTTTAATTTTTTTTAAATTTTTTTTAGCTATTTAAAAAAATATTTGTCATTAACCAGATAATAAACTGCATTAACCAGATAAATGAACTTCATTAACCAGATAAATAATAAACTTCAGGGTTGTCATTCACCAAATAATATGAACCATTAACCAGATAAGTGAACTTTGTTAACCAGATAAATAAATGGTTCACATTATCTGGTGAATGCCAACATTTTATTTATCTGGTTAACGAAGTTCATTTATCTGGTTATTGCTATTCATTATCTGGTTAATGCCAAATCCTGAAACTTTTTATCTGGTTAATCAAGTTCAAATATCTGGTTAATGCAGTTCATTATCTGGTTAATGACCAAAAAAAAATTAACCAGTTTAAAAAAATCTAAAAAAAATAAAAAAAATTGAAAAAAAAAATGTTGTTCGTACATGTACGGACATACGGTCCGTACACGTACGGAAATACGATGTGTCCACTTTTGTGTGTACAAAAAACATTTCTCAGTTTTGAAACAGAGCAACTCGACAACATATTTGACACCACCTCGTCGGTACTGTACGGACACGGACGCCACTTTTTTTTCTCTCCCAAAAAGCAGTTTTTTTAAAAAAAAAATTATCTGATTAATCACGTTTAAATATTTGGTTAACGTTATTCATTACCTGGTTAATGCTACATTCTGAAACTTAAAACATCTTATTTTTTTATCTGGTTAATCACGTTTAAATATGTGGTTAACGCTATTCATTATCTGGTTAATGCCAAATCCTGAAACTATAAAAATCTCATTTTCTTATCTGGTTAATCACGTTCAAATATCTGGTTAATGCTATTCATTATCTGGTTAATGCCAAATCCTGAAACTTTTTCTTATCTGGTTAATCAAGTTCAAATATCTGGTTAATATTATTCATTATCTGGTTAATGACAAATATTTTTTTAACCTGTTTAAAAAAATCTAAAAAAAAATTTGAAAAAAAACTTTGTCCGTACTTTACGGACATACGGTCCGTATACTATACGGTGTCTGTGTCAAATTATGTGTTCAATTATCATTATTGTTATGCGACACCTACGGTCAACACTGTATATTGAGAGGGGTATGTCCATAATTTGCGTGAGACATTTACATACCATAAATGATATTTGAACATAATTTATGCGACACCTATGCAGACACCGTATATGCATTTTGTCCGAATCAGCCAAAACGGTTGCGATAAATGCACACCACATTTATGGCCACTGAATTGCACACCATAGTCCGTACGTGTACGGACCGTATGTCCGTACATGTACGGACATTTTTAAATTTTTTTCAAAAAAAATATTTTTTTTAAAAAAATTTCTTCAAAAAATATACTTTTTTTCAAAAAAAATATTAACCACTTACATAAACTGCGTTAACCAGTTAAAAAAATCTGTGTACTAACCGGTTAGTGACCTGCGTTAACCACTTACATGAACTGCGTTAACCACTTAGATAAACTGCATTAACGCTTAAAAAATGCGTATGCGATTAACGATTAAAAAAATCTGTGTATTAACCAGTTAATGGACTGCGTTAACCACTTACACGAACTGCGTTAACTACTTATATGAACTGCGTTAACCAGTTAAAAAAACCTGTGTCTATTAATCAGTTAGTGGATTATGTTAACCACTTACATGAAATGCGTTAACCACTTACATGAACTGCGTTAACTAAATAAAAAAATCTGTTTATGTAAAAAAAAATCGTACGAATTTCATACGGATTTATACAAATTCGTACCGTATGAACCGTACAAAAATACGGTGTGCAATACGATGTGTGTAAAAGTGGTGTGCATTTATCATTTTTGTGGCCAAAAAAGGCCGCCCAATCTCTTCTCCCTCGTTTTCTTTCTCATTTCAAAAAACACAAAGGAAACTGAACCTCCTCTCCTCTACTCCCCTCTTTCGCCTCAGTCCCGATCTCTGTCTCTCTCTCTTGAGCCCCAGCCTCCCCTCTCTCGTTTGTTCTCTCTCTCTCTCTATCTGATATTTGCCCCCCTCGTTTTCTATCGGTGCTCTCTCTGCTGCGGTGCTTGGCCGCGAGAGAGAAAGAATGAGGGTCCGAGGCAGACGTCGTCGCCGTAATCCTTCCGCCGTCGCCGTGAACCTTATGCCTTCGCGCATCCAAAAAACCAGAGATCGCAGAATTCAGAGAATCCCATGTTCTTCCGTGAACCAGAGAACGTCGGATCCACCATCCACGGTGTGCGTGCGGCTTTTCCACCTCTGTCACGCTCCCGTGCGTCTTGCATCAGATCCTGTGCGTGCGGCGTTCCTATGAGTGCGTCTTGCATCAGATCCCGTCTGTCTTGCTTCAGATCCTGTGCGTGCGACATTCTCTTTGCGGCGTTCCTCCGGCGCATCTTTCTTCGCCGGAAGAAGAAAGAAACGATGTCCTGGACTCTTCTTAAAAAGCCAGAAGTAAGTTTCATATTACATTCTCTATTCTTCCTCCTTCAAAAATATAGATACAAATCGTGTAACTCGGATATGAATATAGATACATTCTTATAAGGGCTTGATGCATCACTTTAGTGTTGCTTTAAACCAATGATAATAGGCATAAGTTGTTGCTTTGACATTTTTCAGACAAGTCAACCGACATTTGTGTTCATTTTTTATCCAATCTCAAATTAAAGTGAATTATATTTACCTTGCGGTTTAGTATCTGGTCCTTTACATATTTTTTAAACTTATTATGTGTTGACTCTTTCTTTCTTTGGGTGTATTTTAACTATAGGGATTAGAACTTTGTGATATTGCTAGTATGAAAGATAGGTCAATCACTTTCATTGCATAAAATGACTGGGTGCTGTTTGAATTAAATAATTTGTCAATGAACTTTGTAGTCTTCTTTTGGGTGTTGTTTTCATTCATGTCTCTTGCATTTGGTGCTACTTTTAATGGTTTATTACTTGGCATAATAGCATTCTTTTGGTGCTTCTCTTACAGTGCTTGCACAAACCTCCAGTGAAAGAAAGCACAAAGCCTATTGACTTGAAGCTTCATAGTGATTTGAGGGCAATTGATAGGGCTGAATTTGACCAGCAGGTGCCTCTTTCATCTATTTCTTCCTTTACTTTCTCTTTTCTTCCCCTTTAGTTTTACACATCAATAAGTGTAACTATTGAATGCATTTGAGCTACTGATATCTTTCATTTGGGAGAAAATACAAAATTGTAGAAAGCACAAATAAAAGTTGATGAATGTTTAATTGTGTAATTGGCAGAAAAACTGAGCCTGCTTGAACAACAGAAAATGGAAATGGAAAGATAACAAAAGGTACACTATCTTTTAACTTTCCATCTCTAATATGTGAGTCGTGGTCTGAGTTACCATGTTTCCTTTTATCTAAGATGCTGATTTCTTGTATATTATATTCACTAACAGCTGGCTGAAGAGGAAGAGATCAGAAGATTGAGGAAGGAGCTCATTCCTAAAGCACAACCAATGCCTTATTTTGATAGACCTTTTGTCCCAAGGAGGTAATGGTTGATCAGTCTTATGATCAATAATCTTAGAACATGTTATGAACTGCTATAATATTCTTTTAAGAGTTTTTTGGCATTTAGTTTATTATTATTTTTTGATTTAAAGGTCAGTGAAGCATCCAACTATACCTAGAGAACCTAAGTTTCACATACCCCACCATAAGAAGATCAAGTGCTTGTCATGGAATGAAATGAGATCCTACTCTTCCTACTTCAACTAGATTTATGAGGTCACGGAGAGAATGAACACAATAGACAGAATGAACACAAGCTAAGGCTATTTATACTAGTTCATGTTAGAGTAACTGTCTAAAGAAGACTAATAGAAAGCTAACAGAATAATAACTAACTCCAACAGTAACAGTTTTTGATTTCTGGTGGTTGGAAACTTAAAGTAGGATTGATTATTCTTAGAGCTGTTATGTGTGAAAATGCATTGTGTGTGATTCGATTGGATTTCCACTAGAATTGTAGAGATCGATTTTAGGTGATTTTAGGTGATTTGGAGAAGGATGAATTGTGTGATGGTTATTGAAGGTAATTGGATCAGAGTCGTGTAATGAAATTAGTTTGAAGAACAATCTGAGTAGTAGTTGCTGTTTTGTCAATTTGGAAGTCATGTGAGTTGTGCTAGTATTCTAATCACTAAGAAGGGATATACAATGATAATTTTATTTGCAAGGAATGACTTCAGAATAAATTTGCTGGTTTAGGTTTGCACTTGTTCATATCCATGACATATATGGTTGTTTCTTTTACCAGCTATGAACACATAATCTTGCAAGTGATTTGCTAATTATTATCCAAGCTCAGAGGAAGTGTTGCATCTGTCAAAGCAATGCTAATCCAGGATAATATTAATCATTATTGAGTTTAGTTACTGAACAATCGAGGAAACCCTTAAATTGGTCTTCCAATTAGCATGTCACCTAGTTAGTGCTTCAAAGATTTTTTTTTTTACCAAATTAGTCCCTTAAAAATACAGAACAATTACCAAATTTGTCTTTTTTGTGTCACATCTTTAGTCTTCTATAAGAATGAACATGGTAACATTTTAGATTTTTTAGTGACTTATGAGGTGGAAAAACCATTGGACAACTAATATGATGAAACCACAACATTGGAGGACCAATTTAGGGATTTACTCAAGGAAGAGCTAAAATTGACTAATCTCCTACTGTTTTACTCCCATGAGGATTCTACTAAAATGTGTTTGTAAGTTACAAAGTTGGTTTGCACTTGCTACTGTATTGTTTCCAGGCCTTGGGTCAAATATAAAAGTGTAATTCCACAAAATGAAATGCAGAATAAGCAAAGGAGTTAGAGCAAGAGGCTAATGCTTTAATTTCCATGCGAGGCTAATGCTTTAGGATTGCCACAAATGGAGTTAATGAGATTGGCAGGAACAGTTTCCTTGAAGTTGACTATTAGTTGTGGTCTCTTCTAGCTGTTGTAAAAGTCATACTGATGTTTTTTTTGTCATCGCCTCATAATCAATTTTCTGTTTAGTTATATTTTTTTGTATACCAGTCACTTTTTGCAATTTGAATTTCTGAATTATAACAAAGTTGATAAAAGGGATGACAATTATAAGAACAATTTGAATGGTTGATATTAGAGATAGAGATCATAGGAACAATTATACTTTATAATATAGATAAGAATGTTTTTGGTCTGCTTTTGATATGCCACTGAAGCTTCTTACTGTGTCATGTAATGTTTTCTTTATTCTCTCTAAACCAGGTAATGTCGATAGAGGTCAGAAGGTGCAAATGGTTTGTTGACCTTGCCAAGCTAGTTCTACGGAAAGCATTTTATCGACCAAAGGTTGTGAAGATGATGTTTGATCTACAATACAATGCACTTGACTCAGAACTTATGTATAGTTTTTTATATTTCGGATTTATCAACTTTCTAATGTTAAACATATGTTAGATGTATTTGTAACTTTTTTAAAGGATTCTTGTACTATTTTATTTTTAATGCAATGAATCAATTTTAATTTTATTGTTCTTTTTATTTATATTTTTAGATGGATGCATACTTAAAATATCTTTATACTGACAGTGCATACTATTTACTCACATTCGTTATAATTATATGATTATGCTCCAAAATTATTAGGACAAGCCTCATAATTAAAATCTGGAGAAAAAAATGGAAGTCTACACCAAGAATTTCCATTTAACCACATTTACAACACAATTAATCACCTTGTCTGAGGTCAATTCAATCAATGATACACAGGCGGAATGCACTCCCGTGCATAATAAGTGTATGATTACGCTCTAAATCATCTATAACAAGCCTCTCAATTAAAGTCTGGAGAAAAAAATGTAGGTCTACACCAAGAATTTACGGTTAACCACATTTACAACACAATTAACCACTTTTTTGCACAAAGTTAACCATTTAATGAACTATGTTAACCACTTATCTTAACACAGGGTTTGTGTAAGTGGTCAATGCAAGTTGTGTAAGTGGTTAACACAATTTTCAGGTGAAATGCAGGGTTTGTGTAAGTGGTTAACGCAAGTTGTGTAAGTGGTTAACAAGGTTTGTGTAAGTGGTTAACACAAGTTGTGTAAGTGGTTAACATAATTTTCAAGTGAAATGTAGGGTTTGTGTAAGTGGTTAACGGGGTTTGTGTAAGTGGTTAACGTAAGTTTGTGGAAGTGGTTAACTTCAGTTTAAATGGAGTATCACATTAACCATTTAATGAACTATGTTAACCACTTACCTTAACACAGTTAACCAATTACATTCCCAGCATTAACCACATATGATTTGAGTTATTCAAGGTTGTGAAATGGCACAAGAGTATCCCAATGAACTATGTTAACCATCAAGGACACACCATGCCCCTGACAGAATATACTATTTTTCAGTTTTCAAATGAAAGTCAAATTTAACCACATTTTGAACACAATTAACCACATTTTTGCACACAATTAACCACCGCGTCCTAGCAACTTAGGCAGAGGCTACTGTGCTAAATACGCTTCAAGCGCAAATGAAACATGGGCAAAACCAAAAAATGCGCTCCAAGCACTGATAATAGGATTTAACCACACTGAAGACACAATTAACCACTTTTTGCACACAATTAATCACAAATCTGTGGCACTGTATAATTCAAGGATACACAACCACATGGTATCACATGTTTTATTATAGTGTCAATTGGCTCTGAAGCCTCAAGTACTAGTCTTTTTAGAATATTTTCTAAGCCAAATTATGAGGTAAGTGATAGGAAATAGGACTTAACCACACTGAAGACACAATTAATCACTTTTTTGCACACAATTAACCACAAATCTGTGCAGAAATGTGGTTAATCGTGTTCAAAATGTGGTTAATGGGATATCCTTGTGCCATTTCACAACCTTGAATAACTCAAGTCATATGTGGTTAATGTTGAGAATGTAACTGGTTAACTGTGTTCAGGTAAGCGGTTAACATAGTTCATTAAATGGTTAATGGGATACTCTTGGGCCATTTAAAGTGAAGTTAACCACTTACACAAACTTACGTTAACCACTTACACAAACACTGTTAACCACTTAGACAAACCCTTCATTTCATTTAAAAATTGTGTTAACCACTTACACAAAGCCTGTTAACCACTTGCACAAACCCTGCATTTCACTTAAAAATGGTGTTAACCACTTACACAACTTACGTTAACCACTTACACAAACCCTGTTAACCACTTGCACAAACCGTGCATTTCACTTAAAAATGGTGTTAACCACTTACACAACTTACGTTAACCACTTACACAAACCCTGTTAACCACTTATACAAACCCTGCATTTCATTTAAAACTGATGTTAACTACTTACACAACTTACGTTAACCACTTATAGAAACTCTATTAATAAACTTAAACTGATGTTAACCACTTGGTAAATTTTTCACAACCCATATATTTGTGGTTAATTAAATGCAAAAAAGTGGTTATCGTGTGATAAGTATGGTTAAATTCTATTTCTTCTCATAGACCTCATAATTTGGCTTTCAAAA
Organism: Calophaca sinica; assembly: GCA_037113605.1. Taxonomy (NCBI): domain Eukaryota; kingdom Viridiplantae; phylum Streptophyta; class Magnoliopsida; order Fabales; family Fabaceae; genus Calophaca; species Calophaca sinica. The sequence goes on along the minus strand of CM073737.1, from coordinate 71,296,352 downwards.
TTATGCGAAAATGTTCTCCTTATAGTTCTCATAGACCTCATTCATTCGACACACGATTAACCACTTTTTTCCACGTAATTAACCACAAACCTACAATACTGTAAAATTCAAGGATACACAACCACATGATATCACATGTTGTATTAAAGTGCCAATTGCCTTACTTGGCTCAAGTACTAGCCTGTTAAGGACATTTTATGAGTTAAAATATGAGGTCTGTGACACGAAATACAAAATTGTTTGTCTCTGAAATAGTGGTTAATTGTACACAAAAACGTGGTTAATCATGTTGTCCCTGTGGTTAAATCCAATTTCTTGTCATACCACCTCCAAAATTAGATGACAACTATAAAAACCACTTTTCTGTCAAATGAATGGTGCGATACTCTGGTGCAACAAGTTGCATCCATTAACTACTTTCAACACTGTGTTAACCACTTACACAAACTCTATTAACTAAATGCGAATCACAACCTTAATAACTCAAATCAGTAGTGGTTAATGCTGAGAAAGTAAATGGTTAATTGTGTTCAGATAAGTGGTTGATATAATTCATTAAATGGTTAATGGGATACTCTTGTGCAACTTTACAACCTTCAATAATTGTTCAAAAAACAACCCAACAAGATGCCAACAGGTACTTTACACATACTACAATGTAATACATCACATAAGTGTTCAAAACAAGCCAAAAGATGCTAACATAAATGTTCAAAACAACAACCCAAAAGATGCTAACATGAGTGTTCAAAATAACTCAAAAGATGCTAACATAAGTGTTCAAAACAACCCAAAAGATGCTAATATAAGTGTTCATAACAACCCAAGTTACATAGGAGTACTTTTCTTCTCTAATTACTTTTCTTTTTCGTTTGTCTTGTAGTCCTTTTCATTACAGTCTTTTCTTCCTTGTTGCATACGTGTGCATAAATGGACTCCGAGTTGACACACTTTGCACACGCTTCCTTGCATTTTTTTTAATTCTTGTCATGATGTTTGATGTATCCTCATGTTCACCATCTTCATCTTCTTCATGATCACCATCCCCATCCCCATCTTCATGATCATCATTACCAACCCCATATTTAACTTTGCTGATGAGTAAGTTCGGTTTCTACATTTTTCCTCTGTTCCCTTCCTTGCTTGCAAAAATCCTAAATTTGAGAAAGCTAACATTTCATTTCTCTCAAAACGAATTCACGCACATTTACCAAAAGGATTATGCCTACTATTTTGCAATCTGAAAAGTAGTAGTAGTAGTATTTTGCTGCACAACAGCATTGAATATTACAATTGCAATTAGATAAATTCCAGATACATACTCCTATTGCATCAGCGATAGCATCTGTCAGATTGCCAAAATCCAGACTCAATGCTTTCTTTGGTTCTATCCAAGGAAGACCACTATTCTACAGAATTCCAGTCCATGTCAGTGTATTGATAAGCAGAGAAAATTTAATATTATGGTAAAGCTCTTTCTTTTCTAGTTTTAGAGATAGATGTCGTAGATGTTCTTTTGATTTATTAATCTGAGAGAAATTCATCAAAAAGAAGAAACAGTTATTCTAAAATAAAATCTAGTAAATGCTGTAGTCTTGTACTCTAACATTGAAAACATTCACAACAAGGGCAAAAATAGCTTAAAGTTGAATCTTTAAATGTGATTTATGATTTTTTCTTTTATTTTTCCTTAGTGGAAACATCTATATCCAAGATTGATCTAAGTAGATAGTCATTTGAATGCCTGATGCAATGTCACAACAATTTTTTAATGCTAAAGGAATTCTTCAAAATTTTTCTCCCACCATTTATAGCCAAAATGAGATGACTTAATATGCTAAAGCACCAGCATGGATCATAACGACAAAATAGAAAAATTCTGCAAATAAAATTGTTCTTTGTGATTCTTACTTTTCAAGAATGAACAATGTGGTATTCTCTGGTTCCTTGAACTTCGAAGAAAGTTTCTTTAGGAACCCTGGCTTATCCTCACCCTTGTAAGCTAATGACACTGATTTCTTCCTCAGACCCCTAACATCTGGTGTACCAACTTGCCTAATCTCTGCCAGTGCTCTTATATCAAGCAACTGAGCATTCCCATCAGCACCCAATTTTGCATATGCTTTTTTGGCTGACTCAACACCCCATGTTAAAGCATTGGCAAGTCCTCCACCATTCACAACTGAAGCTGCAAGGAACAAACACTCTTTCAGAGTCTGTTTCTTGCTGCTAGAAGTGGAAAAGTTTGAAACTTTGCATGTGGGTTGCCGTTACCTAAGGTTCTCCGATAGCGAACAAGACTTGACGGCGACGGCGAGAAGAAGAGATGTTGCTCATCCCTCTCTGTGGCTAGCTTCTGTGAAAGTAGAGACAATGGGTTTGGACCAAAAATGGTCGCTGTTACCTGACGTTCTCTGGCGGCAGACAAGACTCGACGGCGACGGCCGGCAAGGAGGATGGGTGTTGTTGAGACTAGCAAGAGTGAAGACGAGAGGAAACAAAGTGAAGGCAAGAGGTGGAAGTGGAGGAGGTTGGGGATCAGAGGGCAGAGAGCGATGTTAGGTATGTAAATGTCTCACGCAAATTACGAACATACCCCTCTCAATATACGGTGTTGACTGTAGGTGTCGCATAAATAGTGTCCAGATATCACTACCAGAAATGATATCTGGACACTATTTATGTGACACCTACGGTCAACACCGTATATTGAGAGGGGTATGTTCGTAATTTGCATGAGACATTTACATAACCTCGCTCTCTTCTCTCTGATCCCCAACCTCCTCCACTTCCACCTCTTGCCTTCACTTTGTTCCCTCTCGCCTTCACTCTTGCTAGTCTCAGCAACACCCATCCTCCTTGCCAGCCGTCACCGTTGAGTCTCAGACAAAATGCATATACGGTGTCCGCGTAGGTATCGTATAAATGATGTTCAAATATCATTTCTGGTTTTGAAAGTCACTTTTCCTACTCTTTCTCACTAAATTAGCGAGAGAACATGAGAAGTCCTTCTTTTTATTCTCTTTGATTTCACAGCATGGTTCACGAACACAGGTTACAGGTTGCCCTACGTGCATACAGGGTCCCTTACGTGTATTATTTTTAAAATAAATAAATAAATTCATGTTGTCATCTTTAAAATGCCACTCAGGATTAAGTTGGCCACGTCACATTCACTCTGCTAACTATTTAACGACAAAGTAACTCCTCAACTAAGTCTCTGTTTGGTTCCACGTTTGGAACAGCAAACTCGTGTCGAACGCCCTTTCCTGCCGTGAAAACCAGAAGCTATCAGGAGTAGCTTCACATCACTGTGGAAATTTGGCCGCGAGTTTACGTTGTCGTGAAAATTTGGCCGTTGTTCCAAACACTCGCTAAATTTGTTTAATTTTAAGAGAGATGCTATATCTTACGAATAAACAACACATGAGTTTAGACGAATAAAAGGATGCGGTGGTTTTTCATTTTCCAAATGAATAAATGTCAAAACTAATTAAAAAAAATTGTAATCCAACGGATAACAATCATTCGCCGCATTTCGTGGATTTATATTCATAATATTTAGCTTTTTCCATTTTAAAACTAAGAGGATTTAATTGGCTCAAAAAATAACTCGGGGACTAAAATTACACTTAGGGTAAACTATCAGAAACAAAAACAAAAACACAATTAAGTCTTTTTTTTTCTATTAGACTCGAATCGGAGACCTCAAATCAACATAATGTTGGTGCATTTAAAATATAATTTGGTATAACTTTGGTTTTAAACAATTTTTTCTAAAACTGATTAAAAAAATTTAAATGTATCCCTGAACTATTTGGAGATTTTGAAATAGGTCTCTGAACAATTTTTTTTTTAATTGGGTCCCTAGATTATTTTTTCATTTTTAATTAAGTCCTTTTGTTAAGCTATCATTAGTATGACTTTAATCAGTGTTGACATGGAATGTGACATGTCAACCACACTTGACACATCATTGTCCACCTAATATCCATGCCATTAACTATTTCCACCTAAATCACTAATATGAGAGGAAAAAAAACCCTAAGATTGAACTCACTCTCCTTTCACGAATCCCCCCGTCTTCGTTCTGCGACGGCCGTTTCACAAACGGATTGACACAAAGACCCGATTCGGATGCACAAATCTGCGGCGACACTAACATCTGCGAGCACAAATCCCCCCTTTCTCATTCTGTGGCGGCGACGACGACACCTGCCAGCCTCGAACTCCTCGTTGTACCTTCCTCAATCTCCTCTATGTTTCATTTCTAAGATTCACATTTCTGTAAATATGTTGTTTTGAATCTTCGTCATATGCTGATTTGTGGTGTATTGTACTAAAAGAGTATTTGATATATATATATAAACTTATAGCATAAATTTGTCAATTTATGTTGCCCCTTTTTTACTGTACAACACAACTCATTTGAATCAGTTACATTAAGAGTGAAAGAAGTTTTTCTATTAAATTGTTTTGTAGCATCAAGTATAAAAAAATCTGACAATCTGAATGCATAGAAGATTCATTTATAAAAACACTTTGAATGGAACGCTCTGCTAGGGTTTTCGTAAACCCTATGGCCGGTCATGAAAAAAGCAGTGAAGAGGAAGACCTCTTCAGGCGAAGTAAGAAGAAAGGTCGATCGTGGGAGGCTAACGAAACGGATGCTACGCTAGAGGATGCTTCATGCAAGGTTCATGCGAGCACTTTTTCCTCGTATAAGGAGAAGTTGCTTAATCTGTTTGGTGAAGAAGTCCCAGAGAAAGTGGATGTTGAGTATATGAAGAGCAAGTATAATCTAGAGGGGGAGAATTCCAAACCGAAGAGTGCTACTCCCCCGGGGGAAGGGCCTGTTATTCATCTCTCTACTGAAGAGTGGGAGGCATGGTCAATACCTTGGAGGAAAACCTTGGTTACTAAGCTCTTGGGGAAAACCGTGGGCTTTAAGCTACTGGAGAATAACCTGAATCATAAATGGGCTCGTAGAGGCACTATTAAGCTAGTTGATATGGCTGACGGCTATTACTTGGTCTACTTCTCTTCAGAGGAGGATTACAACTGGGCCTTGTTTGAAGGACCGTGGATGATCGTGGATCATTATCTTATTGTTCAAATATGGCGTCCCTTTTTCCTCCAAACTGCAGAAATCTCGAACAAGGTAGCAGTGTCGTTGAGGATTCCGAAGTTGTCTTTTGAATTATATAATGCTCAGTTCCTTTGGAGGATAGGTTTGACCTTGGGAAACATGCTGAAGGTGGACAAGCTAACGTCAATCCATTCTCATGGAAAGTTCGCTCGTATCTGTGTAGAGATGGACCTTAACCAGCCGCTACCTTCCCATATAGTTGTTAGAGATTACAATCTCTCATTGAGTACGAAGGACTTCATCAAATATGTTTTAGCTGTGGGTGTTATGGCCACAAAGTTGATCAATGTTAAGCTATTCTAGAACAAGCAGGCATCTCTGTCAAGATGGGAGAGGGGTCTCAATCGACTGTGCATGTTCATGGTGATGAATTGGTAATGGATACAAGCTACCGGGGGGGCTCCCATGATGACAATGGAATAGTGGTGGCTGACCTAGGCAGGGCTGACGTGACTAAGATCGTTGACTTTCCTAGTAGTCAAGTTGCGATAATTTCTGATGAAATCACACCGGGGCCGTGGAACTTTGCCCAGAGGAAAAATAGGACCAAGAATCAAGGGAGGTTAGTTATTTTTTCCAAGGAAGTGGCAAAAGGGAAGCAGCCTCAAATTGTCAAGGAGAGAATCAAGGAGAATCATAAAACAGGTGATAAGTCAAAGTCAAAATCTAAGGCTGACCAACTAGCGGATCTCCAAGGATCCCGTTTTTCTATTCTTGATTCGGAGACCCCTTCTTTTTCTAGTGTGCAATCCTCAGAGATAAAAGGTGTGGGCTTCTCTTTCCAAAGCGGCCCAGCCCAACCTAAGACGGTCCAACGAGTCCGAAATCCGCAAATTGGGCCTAAAAATAAAGATGCAAAGGCCAAGCCCAATGCCATTAAGCAGAAGGGATCCTCTAGTGGCCCAAAGAAACACATAGTCAAGCCCCCTGCCACCACTTTGACGAAAGAAGTAGCTGTGAAACAGGTGGATGCCTTTGAGCAAGAACACGTGAAGCTCATCAGCTGCAAATTGACCGACAAACTCAGTTCCTGTCTTCACTGGAAAAATCCTTTGGAGGAGGCTATAGTGGACGGGGATGATGAGACCCTGGCGTTTGTTGAGCTTCAACGGAAGCTCCAGGGTAAGAGTGTGTCTAAAATGCATGCGATCACTTCTACAGAGGGCACTCAGGTTCAATCTATGGCTTCGCCTTCCAAACCGGAGCCAGCCCCTTCCTCATGGTGCTACAGGAGATGATAAGCAGCAAACGGATGCCCTCAAGACCCAAGATGTGGGTCATGGTGATATAGAAATTGAAGGCAATGCTACTGTTGGTACTCAACATGGCCACACAGAGACTGAGTCTCACCCATTTGATATTTGTTCTCAATGAATGGTATTATTTGGAATTATAGGGGAGCGGGAGGTAAGGAGTTCCCAACCATGATCCGTGACATTTCTAGAATCTATCATTCTGAGTTTATTGCTTTTTTGGAGCCTAGGATCAGTGGATCTCGTGCAGATAAGGTTATCCAAAAAATTGGCTTTCCCTATGTTGCCAATGTTGATGCTCAAGGATTCTTGGGTGGTATTTGGTTTCTTTGGAGGACTTCTTGCCTTCCCATAGTTGTCCATTCCATCTCTAAATATTGTATTCATCTACACGTCAATGCTAACACCCCTGGATCTTGGTTTTTCTCTGTCATCTATGCGAGCCCAAGCCTGTATCAGAGACAGGAGGTCTGAGGGAATTAGTTGATTTCCATTCCTCTATTTTTGGTCCTTGGTGCCTTGCTGGGGATTTTAACCAGGCTCTGTTTGATTGGGAAAAACATGGCGGTGTTCCGGTCCATCACACTGGCAGTGCAGCTTTCTCGGCTTGCATTGACTCATGCAACCTTTTGGACTTGGGTTTCAATGGCCAACCTTTCACTTTTGTCAAAGGGGGGCTTAAGGAACACTTGGACCGAGTTTTGTACAATGCCTCTTGGCAATCTAAATTCCCCAATAGTTCAGTTACTCACCTCCCTCTGTAGGATTATGATCATTGTGGGCTTTGGCTTAGGATGTCTCCTCAACTTGCTGCTAATAGGATATCCTACTTTAAGTTCCTTTCTCCTTGGATCGATGATGAGGATTTTGAAAACCAGGTGAAATCTTCATGGGTTGATTCCACTAGTGGAGTGACAATATTGTAAGGCTTACCAACAATCTCAAGGCCTGGAATAAAAGTGTTTTTGGTAATATCTTCAGGAGGAAAGAAAGAATTATCAGAAGATTGGAGGGCATCAGCAACAAGCTTATGCTAGGAAATAATGATAGATTGGTTGCACTTAGAAATGAGCTCTGGAGGGAATACAATTCTATTATAGGCCAGGAGGAAACTTATTGGCTCCACCAAGCAAAATGTAAATGGCTCACTGATGGAGACAGCAACACCCACTTCTTTCATCAGTATGCTCTTATTAGGAGGAGAATTAATCACATTGTTTCCCTTCTTGACAACTTTGATGAGTGGATTTATGATGAGATTCAGTTACGTCAGTTGGTTATAGACTTCTATCTCAGCTCTACTCTTCGACAGGGGTGTCTGGTGGTTCTTTTATCACCCAAAATAATTTCAGTCAAATCCATGAGACTGATATGGCAATGCTACAGAGCCCTGTGACTATGGAGGAAACTAGATTAGCTCTGTTCAGTATGAAGAATCTTAAGGCTCCAGGATCTGATGGTTTCCATCCTATTTTCTTTAAATCTCAGTGGAGTACTATAGGGCCTTCTCTCCATAATTTTGTTGTGAAGTGTTTCCATCAGCCTGAGATGATCCATGATGTTAATGATACTCTTCTGACTTTGATTCCTAAATGCGAGGATCTTGAGAAAGTCAGTCACTTTAGGCCTATTGCTCTATGCAATGTGGTGTGCAAAGTGATCACGAAAATTATAGCTCAGAGACTTAGAATAATTATGCCTTATGTAGTTGCTGAGAATCAAAGTGGCTTTATTCCAGGGGCGATCTACTATTGATAATATTCTTGTTTTGCAGGAACTCATTCATTCTTTCAAGCAGATTAAGGGTCGAAGAAAGTATATGAGTCGTAAGCTAGACCTTGAAAAGGCATGTGACAGAATTGAGTGGAGCTTTGTCATGCATTCCTTGCAAAGTTTCGGCCTGCTAGCTAATCTTCAGAGCATTATCTCCCAGTGTATTTACTCAGCATCTATGAAAATCAATTGGAATGGTAGTGTTACTTATTCCTTTATATCATTTAGAGGCTTGAGACAGGGTGACCCCATATCACCCTACCTTTTTGCTCTCTTTCTTGAGAGACTAGGTCACAAGATCCAAGATGTTGTCTCGTCTGGTGATTGGATCCCTTTTAGCTTTGGCAGAGGAGATGCCCCCAAAATATCTCATATGTGTTTTGCAGATGACCTTATTCTTGTTGCAAAAGCGTCCCAAAACCAAGTGTCTTGTATCATGCGGATTCTCCAAGATTTTAGTGAGGTCTCAGGCCAGAAAATTAATCTTGCTAAGTCCCAGGTTTTTTATCTCCCACAATGTTTCTGTTTCTGAGGCGGATTCTCTCAGCCAGAGCATTGGTGTTCAGGCTACTCAGGACTTGTGTCACTACCTCGGAGCCCCTATGCTTCACCAGCGTATCTCTAAAACAAATTTCTCTTACCTTCTGGACAAAATGAGAAAGAAGTTAAATGGTTGGAAGGCCAATTCCTTGTCCTTTGCCGGAAGAGTGTCTCTTGCTCAAGCTTCCCTTATTAACATCCCAGGGTATGTCCTCCAATCTACTCTTATCCCTGTCACTGTGTGCCTTAAAGCTAATAAAATTTGTAGGGACTTCATTTGGGATCGACTGCGGACACCGGGAAAACCCATCTTATTTCTTGGGATAAGCTCTGTTGCCCAAAGGAGGAGGGATGCCTTGGTTTCAGAAACTTGAGGACTATCAATCAAGCTCATATGATGAAGTTGGCTTGGACTATGCTCACAGATTCTGGAAAGCAAAGTATGCATGTGTTATGCATCTTGTTCCTACTTTTACCTACAAGGCTAACTCTATAACACCCCGACTCTAATCAGGGAATTGCTTACTACATTAATCAGGAATTAAAGGTAATTGCAGAAATATTTTCTTTGATTAATGAGAAATAAAAGTGCAGTTGTTGAAAAACGGACTTTGGCTAATTAAAATCTTCGAATACCTATAGCTTCAAGGTCAAACTTACTATGAAAGACCTTATCAAATTTCTTTCTAATGCATTAAAATTGCCATGCATAAATCAGAGTTTGAAAGCGAAAATTATTTTAAAGCAATATAATACTTCACCATAAAAAGAAATGGATAAAAACTAATCAAATTTATAAATTTATTTCCTCACAACGCTTTGACATAAATGGACACATAATACGTTGACTCGTGATCAGGTATAAACTACCGACAGACATTCCCCGTCATTGATGGACTGTTATGAAATTTCGGAATTTACTTTCAGTCTTTAGAAGCACACCTGTTATCTGAAATAAATAAAGGAAAGGGGTGAAATATAAAATCTCAGTGAGTTCCCTTAACCCATCCCCTTACATATCGTTAATGAATTACAGTTATAAAAACATAATCAACCATATTACATAATTAACATTTACTTAAAACAATCATCATCTCTATAGCTTTAAAACATTAATTAAAATAACTCCGTCACAACTCAAGCTTATCAAGTAACACATAACCAATAATCCTTACTTCATCATGCATTGAAGGTGATATTCACAACCAACTGATAAGAACACTTACTACGACCACAGTATATATAAATCTAATCATTCTTGAAAAATCAAAACCAAGTCCATGAGCCAATTTAAAGGGTCATGGTTCCTAGTACAAAATTGGCAAGGATATTCTTTGAGGACATAACACAAACACCTTGAGGGCACAAAAACAAACACAAGGCAACATAAATGGGGGTTCTTTCAACAACCCCAAATCATCAAAATTGCATAAAGGTCAAGAACCAAACAACCAAGACATGAAATAAATGTAATCAACCTAATAATGAGTTTTTCAAGGTTCCCAACCTCTATATGACAATAACCCGAAAAGGAAACTCACATTGGTTGCTTGGAGAAGAAACCCCAAAATCCTAGGGCTTGAGCTCCATTTCCCTCTTTGATTTCTAGCTTAAATTTTTACTCCTTCTTCTTCCTGGAGCTTCAAAGGAGGTAGAACCTCCTCCTTCCTCTTCCCACTCTCTCTTTTTCGAGCTCATCTCTCTCGATCTCTCTCTCTGTCACGTTCGGTTCTGCTTCTTCTCTGCTCCTCTGGCGCGGTGGCACGTCGTCGTGCATACAGGCTGCCGCGACCTCTCCTCCTCCTTTCCCTTCCACCGTAGCACGTCCTCCTTCCTTCTCCCATCTTCCTCCTCTTTCTTTTTCTTCTTTTTCTCTTTTCTATTTTTCCCTTCTTTCTTTCTGCTGCAGGTCGCGTGGGAGGGAGTAAAAGAGAGTGTGAGAGGATGCTAAGGTGGAAAGGGGAAGAGTGTGATGTAGGATGGGGTAGCAGGATGTGTGTCACTAAAATTAGACTTATGGTTCTCCTTTTAATTCCATAATTTATTCTTAGGTCCCTAATAAAACCTTGAGTAGTTTAATCAATTAAAATTACACCTGAATAATTAGTTTCACATTTCCTAAATCCTTCAAAAAATTTACTATTTTATCTCTATGTTCCAATTTTACTTTAACTTATTAAATTAAAGGTTATAAACCATATTTAATCTTTAGGGATTAAATCCCTTTTTCATTTAAGATCTCTAATTATCAGGCTTAGGGAAAGTTAGGATGTTACAAACTCAAGTAGCACCCGGAAGGCTATTGCTAATGTGTGGCAAGATGTGAGTAGGAACATAACTTGGGTTGTCAAGAATGGCCATGATGTCAAGTTTTGGAAGCACCATTGGATCCTTGATGTAGGTGCTCTTACCGATTTGCTTCCAGGCTCTGTTACCGTGGATGAGATTGAGTTCCCAGTCTCCTATTATATTCATCATGAGGCTTGGAATTGGCCTATTATTCAGAGGTACTTTCCTGCTGCTGTCTATGATAAGATTGCTTCTATTTAGCCTCCTTCCCCCGGTGGTAATGACTTCCAGTGTTGGAACCTCACCTCGGATGGGTATTTTTCTTTGAAATCTACTTATGAGGCTCTCAGACATCCTTCTGCTAACTGTGATGAGCCCAACCAGCTCTTCAACAAAGTTTGGAATTGGCCTGGTCCAAATCGAATCAATGCTTTTCTTTGGAAACTTGCTCATGAGAAACTAATGACCAACGCTGAGAGAAGAAGAAGAGGTATGACAGCTGATGATCTTTGTCCTCGCTGCCATAGTGCTCCGGAATCAATTATGCACATGTTTAGGGACTATGAGGATATTAGAGATTGGTGGACTAACATTATTGATCATGATCAATGGAGTAAGTTCTTTAGCCTTGGGATGTATGCTTGGTTGGATTGGAATCTCTCTTCCAAACATATTGGGGTGCATTAACAAGACTGGACTATCTTTTTTGGTGTTGCTACTAATGCAATCTAGCGTGATAGGAATTCCTTAATCTCCTCTCAGTCGACTAATATTGGTAATAGCTTGTTTTTCCAGATCCTGGCTCAGTGTCAATTTATTATGGGACAACGGTGCTCTAATAGATCTGTTAGTGGCCAAGACTCTAGGATCATTGATGTTGCTCGGAAGGCACCTGCGGAAGGGTATTTTAAGGTTAATGTGGATGGTTCTCATCAGAGACCATCAGGGTTGTTTTGTGAAGGGATTCTACAGCAGGGTGGGCTCTTGCAATGCTGTGTGGGCGAAACTCTGGGCCCTCAGGCTGGGTATCAAGCTGGCTAAGGAGCTATCTCTTAGCCAAGTCATCTTTAAGATGGACTCTAAAGTCGTCGTTGATATGGTTCATTCGGGATCTACTCGCATTGCATTCCTCCAACCTCTTATTCAAGAGGTCATTTCTATCCTCCATCATCAGGATTGGAGTACTTCCGTGGTCCACATTTATCGTGAAGTCAATCAATGTGCTAATCTATTAGCAAATAAAGGGCATTCATCGTCCTATGATGGTGTTATCTTGGATGCTTCTTTTCCTTTGCTCAGTCTATTCTTATTGAATGATGTAAGAGGTGGTGCTACTCCCCGTAATATTTAGTAGCTGCTTTCTTCCCTTATATCAAAAAAAAAATCCGACAATCACTTGCTATTTCTTCAGTCACATGAAAACACCACCTGAAAGTTAGGACTACATTTTTAGAACTAAACATGCCTAATAAAACGATCAATTGCTATTCAATAGCAGCAAAAAATTAATAGATCACCAAAATCAGTACTGAGTAGTTGGTTGGCTGTTCTATGACTACATGTATGCTTATGATTAATTGTTGTGCTGTGTACTGTCTGCTACTTTAGTCATGTGTAATTGATTAAGATTTTTTAGGCTTTTCGGACCACTGTTGCTATTGGAGCACCAACTTTTGCTTTACAGGAACCCAATTAAAAAATAATAGTTCAGGGGCCAAATTAAAAAAAAAAGGTTCAAAAAATCGATTAAAAAAATAGTAGTTTAACGACCAAATTAAAAAAAATTTAGTTCAACACTTATTTCAAAATTCATGTCACAATCCACATCAGCACTGACTGACGTCCCACTAACAGTAACTTAACAGAAATACTTAATTAAAAATAAAAAAATAGATCAGGGTCCCAATTAAAAAAAGACTAAAGACCCCTTTTTCGTCCCTGACAAAAAACTTGTGACCCATTCTCGTCCCTAACAAAAATTAAGTACAAAATCAGTCTCTCACAATTTTAAAACCGACCCACGTTCGTCCTTCCGTCAGTTGGCAAACCAGCCTGTTAGTGACGGTGCTGACGTGGTCTGTTAACTGTATAGGTGGCCCGTTTAATGTGTCCGACGTGTAAAAATAATATGACTTGGCATGCATTTGGCCCATCTTAGTCCCAATGATTATCAAAAATTCGCATAAGCCCTAAAAGGCCCATTTTAGTCCCTGTCCCAAAACCCTTTTTGGTCGCTGACTTTTTGTTTTCATCAGAAGCTCTGAAAGTCTCATTGTGGTCCTTCACTTATTAGCTCCTTGCATCTTCACTTGCATTTCATCTATCTTCGCTTGCATTTCATTCATTGATGCTTGGACTTGAGTCATGTAATTTTTCAACACTTCTATATCCTTCTTCAATTGAATAATTTTCAATTGTTGCAACTCAGTTTGATTTTGGGTCTCATAGAATTCATCAACCCATAAAAAATTGGAGCAATGTGGTTATCACACAAAAAATTGAAACTGATGAATTTAATTTCAAGACACAAAACACACAATCAAAATTACATATTCACTACCTTGAATTTGAACCACCCAAAGAACTTTCTATTTGGGTTAGCTTGTGTCTTTGCAACGTATATAATGGCTTTTTTCCACAACACATCTTGGACCACTCCAACTGATACGAGAGTTGTCAGTTGAACCACTCAAACTCACCTCATGACCGGAATACAAATGAGAAGATTGAAACCCGATCTCTCTACTCATTATTGCAAAAAGGGGCGTAAGAAATTCCAAGGGGAATGGAATTAGAAGATCTAAAACGTAAGAAATTCCAAGGGGAACGGAATCAGAAGATCTAAAACGTAAGAAATTGACAATATCTGCGAACAAGATTGCTGCAATAATAAAAATGTTGACGAAAATACCTTTAAACCTTCTTCAGCTCTCTTCTTCTCCACTGTGTTAAGGTTTTTTTCCTCTGTAAAAGTGACAAACTGTAGCAAGATAATAATGACATGAGGGACTTAAACGAGTCTTTTTATAGAGGGACCAAAGAGGGTTTTTTGAGACAGGGACTAAAACAGGCCTTTTAGGGCTTCTGCAAATTTTTGATAATCACATATATATTATTTTTACACGTTGGACACATTAGACGACCACCTATACAGTTAACATACCATGTCAACATCATCACTAACGAACTGGTTTGCCAACTGACAGAAGGATGAACATGGGTTGGTTTTAAAATTGTGAGGGACTAATTTTATACTTAATTTTTGTCAGGAAAGAAAATGGGTCAAGAGTTTTTTGCCAGAGACAAAAAAAGAGTATTTACTCTTAAAAAAATAATAGTTCAGGAATTATTTCAAAATCCCCCAAATAATTCACGTCTTCGAGAGTAATTAAACCAAAAAATAATAACACACCGGTAGTGGTAGTAACAACTACTAGTAGTTATTGAGTACTCACAAACGCAACGATGCGTTTGGAGTTTAGAAGAGTAGGAGATTCTGCTATCGTCTTCTTCCTCTATTCATGGTGTTAGGGTTTCGCAATTACAGATTACAGTTTCCCATGCTTTTCTTCACTCACATAGAAATACCAATTTTCTCCACAGTTTCCTTTCCCTGATAGATAAATTGAAAGATTCCAACAGCATTGTGCGACACGGTACGATGTTTTTGTTCCTTTTTCTGTTCTCAAAATTGCATGAGAATTCCACGTAAAAAAAAAAAATAAAAAACTTTCTTTATGATCCGCTTTGCATTCCGGGGCTGATTATTTTTTTTTAACACTTTAGGTTTTTGAAATTTTGTGTTTTGTTGAGAATTTGAAATTATTGGGATTCTGGTGCTGATTTTATTTGTTTTGGGAATTTTATTTTCACTGGTGTTTTGAATTTTTCTGTGCTTTATTTCTTGGTTGCTATGTTGTGTCATGTTATGCTGTATCATGATTGCATTGAGAATTTGAAATTTTTGGGATTTTGGGGCTGATTATTTGTGTTTTGGTAATTTTCCTCTAATTGGAGTTTTGAATTTCTCTGTGTTCTGCTTCTTGTTTGCTATACTTTGTTATGTTATGCTGGGCAAAAACATTGAGAATTTGAAACCTGAACAGCATGCACATTGGTGTTGCAGATTTTCAGTGACAATGGCTTATGTGGATGAGGATGCTTCTTCAGGCTCTGGAGATGATGTGAACATGTTAGATGGACACAAGCGTCAGGCTGGTGTGCCCTCTAGTTCTTGTGGTGGCCGGAAGAGGGGTCGGAAAGCTACTGGCGGTGCCATAGTGGATGCCATGCTGGAGATAGCAGCTGCTTCAAAAATGAGGGCAAGTGCAATCATGAAGAATGCAGATAAATTCTCTATAAACAAGTGCATCAAAGTGTTGGACGAGATGCAAGGTGTTGATGAAAGGATTTACTTTCTTCCTTTGGATTTGTTTGAGGACCACCCTAATGCCCGTGAGGTTTTCATCTCTCTTAAGGGTGAAAAAAGATTGCCATGGTTGCAGGGCAAATGGGGTGTTTCCTCCAGTTGAATTGTTTGAGAAAATCGTCCTTTTTTGTGTTTTTTTGTTTTTGTTTTTGGTTAAAAATGGTCCCAAAGTTTTGTACAGTTAAGTAGACTGCAAGGGAATGATGTTAGTTACTATAACTAAATTGATTTTTGTGCTTAAAGCCTATGTTACTCTGAGTTTATCGAATTTAATTTTTTAATGCAAACACACCACTTTGTTTTCAAACTATTGTTTGACTTGTTTTATGCATGATTTGAATTAGAATGCTTTTTAATGCTATCAACTAGATATATCATAAAGACATATTATCTTGCACCTTTCGTACTTTTGAAGTTGATCTTTACAGATACACCAATCAGCGTGGATGACATTGACCTAGAATTGGATGAGATGGAACTCGTTGCAGCTGCTGCTGGATATTACTATTATAGTTGTCTAACCAAGCAGCCTTCCCGTTGTTTATCACCAAGGAGATGCGAATTTATGACAGAAGTTCTGAATGGGCAAGATGACTTTTGTCGGGAAATGTTGCGGATGGACAAGCATGTATTTCACAAGTTGTGTGACATTCTCCGCCAAAGAGCCATGTTACGCGATACTGCTGGTGTAATGATAGAAGAGCAGTTAGCAATATTTTTAAACGTCATTGGCCATAATGAACGTAATAGAGTGATCCAGGAGCGGTTTCAGCACTCTGGTGAAACCATTAGCCGACATTTTAATAATGTATTGAAAGCTATTAAATCACTATCACGTGAAGTTTTGCAACCTCCTCAGCTTACAACATCTACAGAAATTACCAACAGTACTAGATTTTACCCATATTTCAAGGTCCCCATGAGCTTTGAGCTCCTTCTTCCTCACTATTCTCTATTCAGTTGTTTCTCCCATGTATTACTACTTGTGCTACTTTGCTGACCTTTCCCCTCCTAAAATTGCAGGATTGTATTGGAGTAATTGATGGTATGCGCATTCCTGCACATGTTCCAGCCAAAGATCAATCTCGATTTCGCAATAAGAATGGTATCCTATCTCAAAATGTGCTTGCAGCTTGCACATTTGACCTACAGTTTATATTCATTTATCCTGGTTGGGAAGGCTCTGTCACTGACTCACGTGTGTTAAGGGCAGTCCTTGATGACCCAGATCAGAACTTCCCGCAAATACCTCAAGGTCTGATAGTATTATATATGTAGTTTTGGATTCATTATCTGTTCTTGTTAGACATTACATTGGCAATAACTTAATATATTTCCTTGGGATTTATTTCATAGGAAAGTATTACCTTGTTGATATGGGATACTTAAATACAGAAGGATTTATTGCTCCGTTTCAAGGGGTTCGGTACCAGCATTATGAGTATAGAGGTGCTAATCAATTACCCAGAAATGCAAAGGAGCTGTTCAATCACAGGCATTGTTTTCTGAGGAATGCTATCTTGAGGTCATTTAATGTGCTGAAAACTAGATTCCCAATCCTTAAACTTGCTCCTCAGTATTCTTTTCAGATTCAGCGGGATATAGTCATAGCTGCATGTGTTTTGCATAACTTCATCCGCCGTGAAGAAAGAAATGACTGGTTATTCAATAGTTTTGGGGGGACTTTTGTGGATGAACCGTCAGATCTTGATGAACTCCCTGATGTTCAGTTGCTTTCTTCCATACAAGAACAACGTGCATTCTCATTAAGGGATTCAATTGCCGCGGCTATGTGGGACGACTTTTTAAATAAATGGGACGAGTGGTGATTGTCGGCCGAAGATCGTCATCTCATGGTGACTCCATATGTGGGTTTGTTACAAAAGGCACTGTGACTTAATCATTCTTTTGTAACTTATGACCACCTTAATATTTGATTTGATGTTTAGGTCAATGCTCAATATTATTGTACACAACATGGAATTTTGTATAGGCTTTGCATATATTTGTCAATAATAGTTTTATTGAAATGGAATTGTGAAGGGTTCTTGGTTAAGATGCATATATTGCTGAGGATGTGTATGTTGCAACAGCCTAATTGCATTTTGCTAGTTTACTATGCAAAAGCATCAACTGGTTGCCTCAAGTACATTGGCCTATTGGCACTCAGATGCTTTATTGCTCTGAGCCTTATTGCTCTGAGCTAGAGGCTCACACTTAACTCGCAGTTCTCTTTTGGCTGGCTAATTCTTTAGACATCCTTTGTAACGAAAATAAGTCAAAGCCATGGTATGAGCCAGCGGTTCGTGTATCGCACGGGTCCATGCCATAAGAACTTCCTCTGCGCGATTGATAATTTGAGAAGGAGTGTCTTGTACATTGTCCCACAGTTTGTTATTTCTCCTCTTCCAAAGGCTCCAAAAGATCATGCCATAACGAGCTAAGTTCGCCGCATCTAGCTGCTTGCCTACTTGAAAAAACAACTCAGAAAAACTGTTAGCTTGAAGCATTGCTGCTTCCAAGGAATTGAATGCCACGGGGGTTTTGTTTGCCACACTCTCTCACTGGTTTGACACCTCAAAAAAGTATCCCAAGTATTTTCCGGTTCCTCTTCACAGCAAACACACACACTCGGGCACTCTTTCTTCTAAGTGTCACCCTGTTAGGAAGACAATCTCTACAAGCACGCCAAAGGAAAGAGCGCACTTTAGGCGGCACTGCCATGTTCCATATAAGATTCCAATCCCCCGGGTTCTTCATCTCACTACGGTCTACCAGAACTTCAGTACAAACACGGTATCCACTTCTCACCGTGTAGATACCCCTCTTGTCAAAATGTCAGATTATGGAGTCTTGTTGGGGAGTATTGAAGAGAGGAATATTAAGGATCTCATCTGCATCTCTTGCATCAAAATATTGGCACTTGCTTCCAATGACTAGAACATAAGATGCTTATAAATGGACAAAACTTACTTACATTATCGTGCTGTTCTTCATTAAAAAATGTTCATAACTATCTCAAAGTTCATAAGTGTTTCAAAGTCTTTTTTTTTGTCTAGTACATATGGTAAGGGAGGAGGGAGGAAGTGGAGCGGTACGAGTTCGAACCCTGCTCTCAGCGTCCACATAGCTCTTACGTATGTTTTACCGCTAAGTTATACTCTCAGGACAAGTGTTTCAAAGTCATTCATGTTCACATGTTATATTTTTTTAGTGAAGAACAATACTCACAACACCTATGTTACTATAGGTAAGTTCTTTCCTTAATATATTACTAGGTTTTTTATAAATAGACAAAACTCACCTACAATACCATAGGTGTTGTTCTTCATTACAAACTAGCCAAATACCCGTGCGTATTACATATTTTGAAATACACTTGTTTATAAAATTAAAGTTATACATTGTGACAAATATAATTAGTTGTTTTCGTTGTAAAAAATTGAAAAAAGTGAGAGTAAGCAACATGTAATGTTTCCGCGCCAGGACTCAAGAGTAAAATAACCATTTATAAATAATAATGATATTTATAGAATTGTTATCTGATAAAAAAATAATGAAATTATACTGTTAATATGTAATGTTTCCCCATTGGGATTCAAGATTGATAAATAATAAATAATTATTTATAAATAATAAAGATATATTTATAAAATTTTGATACATGATCAAAGACGATGAAATTATAACATGTAATGTTTCTCCGCTGAGAGTTAAAAGTAAGATAATTATTTATCATTTATCATTTATAAATAATAAAGACATTAATAAAGATAAAAACTAAAAATTAAAAATAAAGAAATAAAAAAAATAAAGAAAAAGCAGAAAAATAAGAAATATAAATATAAGAAAAATAGAAAAATTAAAAAGTAAAAATTCCCGGGACTCAAAAATAAATAATCATTTATAAATAATAAAATACTTACAAAATTTGATATGTGCTCAAAGATGGTGATATTATACCAATAACATGTAATGCTTCCTCGTTGGGATGCAAAAGAAAAGTAATCATTTATATCAATGATGTCCTATTTAGCCCATCAAGAATTAAAAGTAAAATAATTATGTATAGGTAATAAAGACATTTATAAATTTTGATACGTGATCAAAGACGATGAAATTAGATCAATAACATATAATGTTCCCCTTTTGGGACTTAAAAGAAAAAATAATCATTTATCTTTTATAAATAATAAAGACATTTATAAAGATAAAATAAAATAATAAAATCACAAAACTCAAAAAATAAAAACGGTAAGAAAAAACCAAAAGAAAATAAGAAATATAAATTTAAAAAAATAAAAAAATAAAGAAATAAAGAAAATCCTCTTATGGAATCAAAAGTAAAATATCATTTATAAATAATAAAACATTAATGAAATTTGATTTTCATAAGCGCTCAAAGACGATGAAATTATACCGACAACATGTAATGTTTCTCCGTCGGAACACGAAAAAAAAAAAACTAATCATTTATATTGACATGTAAAGTTTTTCCGTCGAGAAGTAAAATAATCATTTATAAGTAATAAAGAGTAAAATAAATTTTGATACGTGATAAAAGAAGATGAAATTTGAACGACAACATGTAATTTCCCATTAGGATTTAAATGAAAACTAAATATTTACTATTTATAATTAATAAAGACATTTATAGAGATGAAATATGAAAAAATAAATAAAAACATTAAAAAAAAGAAAATAATAAATATAAAGTAAAATAATCATTTATAAATAATCAAAGACGATGAAATTATACCGACAACATGTAATGCTTCCCGTCAGGACGCAAAAGAAAAGTAATCATTTATACCAACATGTAATGTTTTCCCGTAGAAAATTAAAAGTAAAATAATCATTTATATATAATAAAGACATTTATAGATTTTGATATATGATCAAAGACGATGAAAGTATACCGACAACCTGTAATGTTTACCCGTTAGGATTTCAAAGAAAAATACTCCCTCCGGTCTGAAATATAAGCAAAAGAAAAAAACCCCATTATTCATGGTCTAAATTATAAGCAAATGTTAACTACTTTTACTCTATTTAATGATGTTGTTCCAAAAAAATACCCTTAAATTTATTGAGATTATCTTTTCTAATAATACTTTTTGCTTTAAAGCAATGGTACTTTAAGAAATAGAATTATTTTTTCTGACATATTAAATGAGAATAACCAATTTTCTTAATAAGTGTGCAATAGTTTTTTTGGGTTATATTTCAGACCGAAAGGAGTAATCATTTATCATTTATAAATAATAATAATAATAATAATAATAATAATAATAATAATAATAACGACATTTGTAAAGATAAAATTAAAAAAAAAACTAAAAACTAAAGAAATAAAAAACATTAAGTAAAAATGAAAAAAAAAGCTTAAATAACATTTTGGTCCCTTAACTTATTTTTGAGGTTCAATTTGGTCTTTTAACTATTTTTTAGGCAAACTTAAAAACTTATAGGACCTATTTGGCCCAACTTAAAAACTTAAAGGACTTATTATTTGGCCTAACTTAAAAACTTAATGGGTTTATTTGGCCGAAAAGAACTTATTTGGTCTAACTTAAAAACTTATAGGACTTATTTGGTCAAACTAAAAAACTTATAGGACCTATTTGGCCCAACTTAAATACTTAAATGACCTATTTGGCCCAACTTAAAAACTTATAGAACCTATTTGGCCGAACTAAAAAACTTAGAGGACTTATTTTGCCAAAAATGACTTATTTGTCCCAACTTAAAGGACTTATTTGGCCCAACTTAAAAATTTAAAGGATTTATTTGGCCCAACTTAAAAATTTAAAAGACTTATTTGAAAAAAAAAATAGTTAAAAGACTAAATTGAGAAAAAAAAAAGGAGAAAAGTGAGAGCGAGGCGTGAGTGAGCAAGAAAAGATAAAAGGAAAAAAAAAAAAGGAGAAAGGGAGAGCGCATAAGAAAAGGAAAAGAAATTTTAAAAAAAAAAGTAGAAAGATGGGAGGGAAGAAGAATTATCCAAGACATGACATGTGTAGAAAATAACAAAATAGGGAGTTGATTTTTTTATATTGTAAATTGATTGATTGATTGATTTATCGATTGATCATTGATATTGTAAATTGATGTTGATAAATGTCTCAAAGCCCATGAGTGTTTCAAAGACTTTTATGTTCAGATGTTATATTTTTTAGTGAAAAACAACTCTTACAACACCTATACTGTTATAGATAAGTTTTGTCCTTAATATTACTACAGCGTCTTGGGGCGCTTGCTTTTTACTATACTAAGATTCGTATGCCAAAATTTTACATTACCTGTACTCTTTATTTTATAAACTTTTTTTTACCACAAAAATGGATTTTTCTCTTATAAAATTAACTCTCATTTTACGAAGTAAAATAAAAAATCTTAATTATTGATAAGTAAATCAATAATTAATTTTTTAGTACATTTATAATTGATTATACATATTAGAAGTTGAATTTTTTCCTGCTCACTTTTTCAAGAGTTAAACAGAGTCTAAGATGAATCATGATTGTGATCAATTGGTAGATTACCTGTAATAATTGACATTCAGTAATTTGATAATTCGTTTAAATTCTAACATTCTTTTTGTTTCCCACACGTATCTTCCACCAAAGCTAATCCTCTTCGTGGCACAATAGATTTTGAATGTGAACACTTCTCCCAATAGGGATTCTAAATGTGGTTCACCATATATAGGAGGCCAACCCTTTTTGTTAGACCCAACCGCCTTTGGTATTTAAATCTAACATTCCACAATCCACCTGAAACATAAAGTCAACTATTCTTATAGTCATCGCCTAATTTGCACCCCTTATATTCCAATAAAAGAAAGGGATGAAAATGATCAAATGTTGGGCAGGTGAGCTACTCATTTATTTGGGAGTATTTGAAAGAATTTTTTAAAAAGTTATTTAAATTTAAAAGACAGCATCCACAACTACGGGAGGTAAAGGTACATAATTTAATAAAATTTTTATTCAAGACAAAAAGTTTATAGTTACAAGAAAAGACACTATCTCTTATTTTATAATAATCTGAAAAAGTATACAAACATGTATACACGCACTATATCATCCCAACACCCTTGATTTTTTCTCTTCCATCTCCCATTCAAAAGAAAACAGGTCAATGAACTAATTCATTGACAAGAAATGCACCCGAGCAAGAGTATATTCCTTTCCTGCAATCCAAACACCAGTTTGAGACCATTGTACATCTTCCCAGTCCAGGTTTTCCTCTAGCACCTACAATCATAAAATGCAGAATGTGAACCATAGTGCAAAAGAAGTAGAGCTATATTTGCATTTTGCAATTAATTCGTATAACATTATATGTATCCAATTGAGTGATTCTGCACATGTTGAAGCAAACCAAAAACGGGTTTCATATAAGGAGGACATTGGCATCTTATGCAGAAACTGCAATGTGTGACGAAAAGCAAACTTATTGCACACTGACAAAATAAAATGAAGACTAGGAACTAGAACATGTAATTCGGTGGCCAGAAACTGCAGCCTAGATATTGGTTCTGTAGGTTTTACATTACTTTGATTTTCCCCAAGACCTGGCAAAGGATTTCCCCTTCTACTTTGTAAAAGAGACCCTATTCCCCCTTCATAGGGTGTACCCCTACTTCAACAAGAAAAACATAGGAGAAAGTAGACTAGTAAAGACAAACGACAACATTCAATAGTAACATAAGTGTTGCTCATAACTGAGGTGAAAAATTCTGGAGAAATTATTCACACGTCAGTGGAAAAGAAAAGAAGACTGATTCAAAAATACCTCCACATATTCAAGAGGCAGGGGGATGCCAACTGCGCGCATCACTTTCTGGGGTAGAGGCATCTTACAACGAGACCAGCGAAATACGTCAATCATGACATTATCAGAATCAGCTTTGTCACCATTTGTGGAGTGCAGGTAGTGATTTTGAGACTTTTCTACATTTGGGTCATGCAACTGAGTTGCTGTTATAGTTTTGAACATTTTCTCTCCAGTAAAACAGAGCTCATATCTGCAAATATTTGATAAGAGTTTTTTCATGACTTCAATGAGACCTCAGACTTCAAGAGGACCATGGAAATAGACTAGTGAGACTACTATTTTTCATGACCATCATTATGGATCCTTTGAGTTCCATAAATTAAGCAGGCGATCTTTTATTGAAAAAAATATAATTATAAAAGGAAATGACACTAATAACAGTGAAGCAATGCTCAAATGGAAGCAACTAACTGAAGAGTAATGTTATTTTAACACCCAAAAATTGACAACTGGGCGACACCTGGTTAATGACGTGCAAAAGTTTGATTAATACGTTCAGTTGATGGTTAACGATGAATTGTATCCATTAACCAAATATTTGCATTATTAACCATCCACTGATTAACTATCTACTGAACTGGATTAACCAAACTTTCGCACGTCATAAACCAGGTATCGCTTCACTCATCGTTAACCATATACTGTACTGAATTAACCAAACGTTTGCACGTCATTAACCAGGTGTCGCTGGGTGTCGATTTTAGGGTGTCAAAATAACATTTCTCTTGCCTAAAGAAGAGGGAGACAGTCCAACATGGTTTCACATTTATATGAACGATGCATTTGTATGTGGCACTTGATAGCTAGTGCAGATAATTTTTTTTTTGAGATCAAATATAATTATATAAAACCTATAACAGGTGACATAAATATTACTCATTTTGGTCAAGAACCATGTTAAACATACCTGCACGAGTGTGTCTCTAGATACAGAACCTCTCCCTTCTTCAAGCGAGCAGATGTATAGAGTGGTTTTTTTAGACCCTTGTCAGCAACAATGCTTATACTATACTTGATCCTGATGATTATTATAATTATTATTAAATATTGAAAACAAGATAAACTACAAAAATAAAACTGTTTGCATCCCCTATCGATACGAGGGAGAATAAGAAATATTATCACCCAAAACTATTACAAAAATATCACCAAACGCAATATTACTATATTAGACTGTGCTTTGCCAACTAAAACTAGCATACCAGGGCTCATTGCAGAGGTTGTACTGAATTGTGACTTCTCTTACAAATTTTTGCTGCCGCAATGCATTCTGAAGAACAAAGGCCACCAAGTTAGGGTCCACTTGTTTTAGATTTTGGTAAAATTGATTTTAAAAGAATTTATTTTGAAAAAAGGGAGTTGAAAATATTGACTTTTGTTTGGGAAAGATGTTTTAAAAGAATGTTTAGAAAAAAATGATTTTGTTTAGATGATAAAGCAAAATCACTTTCGAAGTATAAATGTGAAGAATCGTGTCGGTCCCACACTTAAAATCAATTTTATTCAATAGGAAAGCTAAATTTTTTCACTTCTCTCAAAATCAACTCTACTCAACACAAAAAAAAAAAAAAAAAAAAAAAACTACAGACATTTTTCTCCGACCCAACTTTTCTCACGCCTAATGCCAGTTTGGGCATCACAGCATCACAGAAACAGATGCTATAAGATGGTAACATAGAATGTGAAATAACTATTAATTCAATTGTGAATGCAAAAAGGTTTGCTTATTATAGATTATGGACAAACCGAAGCTGCAGCCCTGGTAGTTATTGTCCGCTCAACAGCCACTGGTGCAAGGGTGGGCTCAACAGTTGATGTATGCGTAAGGCAAGGTTCAAGATCAATAGATCCACCTCCTTTCTGAAGACCAATGAAATAAAAATAGTCAGAATAACCATGAAGTATTTTTAACATTAACGTAGTAACCTAGTCCAATTGAGAATGAACATGTTTGTACACAGACAGGTATCAATGTAAACATGTCCAGAGTTCAGACCCATAACAATCACAAGCACCCCTTTCCATCCCAAATATAATGTCCTCAATAGAAAGTTTACATGTGTAAACAGCAAGCGAAGCCTTTATGCAAAAACTAGTCAGCAACTTCTTTGAAGAGACATGAGAGATATCAAAAAGAAAGAAAAGAACATTATATTGGGGATGGAAAATAGCAAACAAAATTGTATGACAAGCATCTAAAGTAGATGACGTTTTAATGAAGATATCAAATAACTTTAGTAGACAAAAGTACAAAGGATAAAGGACTTTGCATGGCTTTTATTACTACCTTCACTATGCAACATCGCTCAACTCTATAACTACAACCAATTGCAGCACCCCAAGCTCGGGAACGTACATTGTTTCTCAGGGTAGAAATATAGCCTGGTATTACAAAGAATTAGCATCTTTAGATTATCCAAATAGAGCTTTAATAATAAAAGCAATATCAGTTACTGCAAAGGAGGGAAACCAACACAACTAGCTAACTACCCAAGAAGAAGAGAAATACATATATAAAAAGTTATGCAAACACAAACAAGTTTCAGGAGGGTGCTTGGTGCAACAGATATGACTGTTTATGATACAATTACCTCTATCTTCTTTTGATACATGGACTAGCTTTCAGTTCAAAAGAGTAATCTCTTTGTCTTTCCTATGAAATCCAAACACCAAGTCTGAACCTCATAGATAACACTCTAGATATTTTCTGTTTGGCTTCAGAAAATATTCTGTTTTCATCATAAACGTGAACTATGACAATTTGCTGTAAATTTATTCCCAGTTATTACTTCAAGACCACTTAGACACGATTAGATGTTATTGAAGACAGTAGAGCCAAGGTATTATTAGATAATGAAGTTCTGATCTACAAGGACATACAATCCTGCGGGGGTAGCACCCGAATACTTGTGTGCAACTCTTGTATGGCCGTGGGAGGTGGAGAAGCTGTTGGGCGGCAGTAACCTGTATGCATGAGAACTATGCAACAAAATTGCAACATCAGTACTAATTTCTACATGTCAACTCCAGTCATTTGCAATCAAAAGCTAGCTGCACCCTTTCTGTAATTAGACTTACCAGCAACAAGATCTGAGTCATATGTGTACACATCAGTCCCCCATAGCTGGCCACCTCTGACCTGAAGATAATAATCGTAACTCTCAAGACTTGGTATAGCATCAATAACTAAAGCATTTTTAGACTTCATACTCCGAGTTTCAATTTTAAATATATAGATGAGATAAAAGAAAGGAAACAAATAAAAGAGTTCCATCTGAACAGAAGTACTTCAAATTCCACCCAAAGTCAACAAAAACTGTCCATGAAAATCACACAGAACATTATAATTTATAAACACTGCATGAACAACAAGCATGAGATCAAAACCAAAGGCAATCTGGAAAAATGTAGCAAGGGAAAAAGGCATGCAAAGTGATTATATAAGAAAAATGAGAGCAGAAATCATTTCAA
Organism: Calophaca sinica; assembly: GCA_037113605.1. NCBI lineage: Eukaryota > Viridiplantae > Streptophyta > Magnoliopsida > Fabales > Fabaceae > Calophaca > Calophaca sinica. Next base: position 71,269,606 of record CM073737.1, on the reverse strand, counting down.
GAGCATAATCATCAGCCACTGGACCAAAATCATCAAACTTCTCTTAAACAAACAATAAATATAATTGTAACTTACCCGGTACAAGAATACAACAACAGAAGCAAAGAAGAAACAAACCAAGAGAAAGCAAAACAATAACAAAGACATCACGAGCAGCAACAAGCAGTAACAACAGTCATCAATTTACCGATGCCCTCCCCCCAAAAAAAAAAAGAAGGCACTCATCAATTCTACAATAACAAAGAGTTTGATCTCACTTGGCGGTTTGTAGCAGTAACATTTTCGGCCGGTATCCGAATTTCAAGAGTGGGGCCATTATTAGAGCTTTCACCATTTTTTTCCACTTGAGATTGAGATGATTCATATTCCTTCCACAACTTTATCAGTTCTTGCATGCTTTCACCAACTTTATATATAACAGAAGATACTTTTGCTTTATCTGAAATACCAGAACATACATATAATGGACATGTAAATGAAATAATAGAAAGATATCCAGCTCTATTTTTTTCGTTCCACCATTAAGTACTAACAATTGACAAGCACATTATAATAATATTCCACCACCCAACACGACACATTAAAAAGGAAGTATAAAGGAGACAAGTCAATCTGAACTGAAAGAAGAGAACATATCATAAATTATAAAATAATGGGCTAATCAAAGCAGTTTCTGTTGAAACCCCAAACTTATTCATGAAGGCGCAAATCTACAAGCTAAGTAGCTTTGAGCCGGTGAACAAAATATGACAGAATACCTTGTGACCTGCAAAACAAAATAAACAAAGTAATTACTAAAAGAAGAAAAAAAATAGTACAAAGGACTATAAATCCAAAAACTAAAATGGTAGGATAGGATTAACTAAATATCAAAGAGGCATCAACTTCTGTCAACATGCTCAAGGCACAAAGAGTAGTGAAGTAAAAACAGAGGAATAAAAAGACCAATTTGACATAAGAGAAAAAACCAAAATTAAGTTCTTGTCAACATGAAGCAGTCACCACATTTAGATATATTTTTGTCTTCAAAGTTCAAAATTTTTCAGTTTGAAAACAACTACTACGTCAACAACCTGATTTTATTGAAACAAGAACTTGAAGAACCTGTGATACAAAAGAATACACATAATCAATTATGTCACATAACTGATACATACGCGCGTTCAAATACACACATCTAAGTAGTATATTTTAAGGTGTTTACCTACCGCCACTGATTTGTTTGCTAACAAATTCACCAATTGTTAACACTACAAATTCAGTTGGTGTTCCTACATATTTTAGGCTAGCAAAATACCCATGAGCAATTGTTGATTACTGCTGTGCTAACCCTAAAAATGTTTTAACTCGGAAAAAGTAGACACTCGCGTCCTCCAAAATGCAGAACGGGAAATGGAAAGAAAAAAAAAAGGACTGAAATGAAATCATTCTAAATCTCTAATAGGACTCTGAAGCTTCATCTTTAATACTAAAAATCACATGTTATAAATTATAAATTAATAAAAATATTTGAAATAAAAGATACTATTTGGATAAATAAGTTGTCACAAAATAAGTAACCAAGAAAAGTAGAGGAAGAAAATACTCTTCATTATCTTGGGCCTGAGATCTGAAACAAGCCTCATGATTGGCCACCTGAGGACTTCCCCTTGATCTTTGTATCCTCTTACGATGTTGAACATTATAATTATTTACTTCCCTCTCCTTCTCCGCAGTCCCTTCCCCGTCACCACATCCATCTTCTGATTGCTTGTCAAATTTACGTCGCTTATCAGGCCGAGCTCCTTCTAAGTCAGCGTCCTGTTCTTTAATCCTCTCTCCAGCTTCTCCGTCAACATTTTTCGAGCTGCCAACATCTTTTTGTTTCTTCTGTTCTGGTAACACAGTCTTGTGCTCATCAATTTTTACTGATCCATCCCCAAGTTCCTTCTCATTATTTGAAACCTCTTTATCCATTCCATTCCATGATTCCCTCTTGATATGATCTTTTTCCCTCTCTTTTGAATTTTCTTTCTCTTTTGGAATATCTTTCCTCTCCCTCTCCCACTTTTCTACATTTCTATCTTCTTTGACAGATTCTTTGTTGTCACCAATGAAATTGTTAACTTGTGTACTGTTTCTGCAATCACTTCGCTCTTTTTCCTTGTCCCCCCAATCCCGATGCTTCACATCTTTTCTTTTTCTATCTTTAAATCTATCTTCACTTTTAGAACCAATTTTGTTTTCCCCAACGGCCTCACGAGCTTCCAAATAGTCCCTTTCTTCTGCTGTTGAATTCTCCTTTCCAACTTCTGTTGGGGTATTTCCACGTGATGTATGCCTGGAATCCAAACTCCCACTAGGGGCATCAGAATATCTTTTTTCCCTATACTCTCTTGATTCTTTCCGATTCAAGGGGCTGCTAACCAAACCACAGCCATCCTTCTCTGTCTTAATGTCACCTTTCGTATCAATACGACTATCCCTTTCATGTCTGATACCCTTGTTGTCATCTCCTCTACTTTCAACATGCACATCCTTCTCACTCTTCGCAACCTGAGAATCCCTTCTTGCCTCACCATACAACTCCTTTTCTGTCTTCGTATCACGATTTTCAAACCGGAGATCTCTATTATCCTTTAAATCCGTTGATTCTATCCTGTTTTCAGTTCCAATGGGATGATCTGCATGAGAATCATTTGAAGATAATGGCACCCGATAAACTGAATGAATAGGAGATTTTCTATCCGCCTCACGAGCTTCAACACGAGGTGCTTTTGCCGCCCGGGACTCCTGACCTATTTCATAAGGAACATGGTGGTCATTTGAAACTGATGGTATCAACTTTGAATATGTACCCGAATCTTGATGTGGATGCTTTGATGACGAATGAACAGTCTCTTCATGCAACCTCTTAGGTACAGTACTCATAGTGAAAACCCAACACAGTCATAAACCTCAAAACCAAATAATGACAGCCAAAATAATCCCTATTTCTGCCATCTACGTATTTACTACGGAAGTCCGAAATCAGTAACTGCAAACCAACAAAGGAAACTGTTTAAGGTCACAGTAAATTCTCATGCCAAAACAATTTTCATATGCACACAAGTTCATTGCCTAAGAAATACAACAAAGATAAAGCAACAATAGAGAGTTCAAAGAGACAGTAATTAACAAAGCAACATCCTCAACATAGTCATCATCATCAAATTGACATTGTATACATAAAAATATCAAACCTAATCACAATTGTTTTTGTTATTTATCATACAGTGTACTTAGATACATCACAAATACAATTACAACGCTATAATTAAGTTTAGAATGGAAATTGACCAAAGTCAAAACTTCAAAAAAAAAAAAAAATCTATCTACCTACACACAGACATTATCATCATCATGGAACTCCAATTTGAAAGATAATCAATTTCAATATACATCCTCATAAATGAGTTGAAGATAGGAAACCGAATTTTCTCCCCAATGAGAAGAAAATCAATCCCAAATTAATATCATTATAGTGCAGAATAAAAGATTAAACAATTACAGTGCCGAAGTTAGAAGTAACTCAGAAAAACCGAATCTATAGAAACGATATCAGGTTACTCAATCAAAACAAATTTCGAAACCTTACCATCCAACTATGAAGGAAAAAAGTAGTTTTGACAAAAAAGCAAATTAACGAAATAATAATAATAATACTAATCATAAATAAGGAAATTACACGAAGTTGGAATATTAATTGAGGTAGTAAACACATGGATTGAATTGAAGGAAACGCAATGCGAGGGACGAGTGAAAGAGGCAAAATGCAAATGCAAATGCAACTGAAATGCATTGGAATGAAAAAAATAAATGAAGTGAAAGAGTAAAGGAAAGAGAATCCCGATAGAAAACAAAAACCTAGAAATTGATTGCAGAGAGAGAAGGAAGAGGAAAACGAGTGTGTGAGGTAACCTTGAATATCGGCGACTCTTTTCTCTTCTCTTCTGCGTAGTAGTTTGTGTGTTTTTATGTGTGTGTGTTGATTCCATAGGCTAGGACTTGCATCTCTCATGTTTAAATTTCTAAAAATAATGTGAAATTTGTGTGTTGATAATATTTTATTTATTTAATATTTAAAAAAAAATAAGAGTTGAATAACTGTATGTGAACATTGTAATAAAAAAAAAGACTGAAGACTTTTTTAGTCCCTGATAATTTTTCAAATCCCATTTTGGTTCCTGAGATTTTGAAAGTCACTGAAGTCGACAATTTAAAGCGAGACGTGTTAATCCTCTGTTAAGTTTTCTTTGCAGTCAGTTAGGACCACGATGTGTTACTAACGGAACTACGTGTCAGATTAATTCGATCTAGCGTCTTTGCCATGTAAAATTTGACAATGTAAAAAGACCCATTTTAGTCCTTGGATTGAGAAAGACAGAAATAGACTCATTTAAGTACCCTAATAAGTCCCTCACAAATGATAAACTACCCATTTTAGTCCCCCTCTTTTCTTGCACTCATATTAGTCAAAACAGACTCATTTAAGTACCCTAAAAAGTCCCTGACAAACGTTAAAATACTCATATTAGTCCCTAATATATATAAAACGATAAAACAAGCAAGAGGCAGAAACATAACACATTTGCACTATTTTCATAATCTGTGCATTAAGGGATCCAAGAAACACCATTAAAGGGATCCAGAAACATAACTACATTAAAGGTATCAAATACAGATACAAAAAGGTCCCAAATTGCATCATTATAATTGTACCAAAAAGGGATCCAAATGTAACTGATGTGGTTGGATCACTTTTTTTTGTATTTCCAACCTAAAGTAATTGATGTGGTTGGATCCTTTAATTGATGAGTTTTGATCACCTTTTTGGTACAATTACAATGATGTAATTTGGGACCTTTTTGTATCTGTATTTGGTACATTTAATGTAGTTACGTTTTCTGGATCCCTTTAATGGTGTTTCTTGGATCCCTTAATGCACAGGTTATGAAAATAGTGCAAATGTGTTATTTTTCTGCCTCTTACTGGTTTTATCGTTTTATATATGTTAGGGACTAATATGAGTATTTTAACATTTGCTAGGGATTTATTAGAGTACTTAAATGGGTCTGTTTTGACTAATATGAGGGCAAGAAGAGAGGGGGACTAAAATGGGTATTTTAACATTTGTCAATGACTTATTAGGGTACTTAAATGGGTTTGTTTCTGTCTTTCTCAATCCAGGGACTAAAATGGGTCTTTTAACATTGTCAAATCTTACATGGCAGCACACTGGATTGAATTAACGGACACGTAAACTCCGTTAGTGACACATCAGGGTCCTAACGAACCAAGCAAGACAAAATCTTAACCGAGGGACTAACATATCCCTTTTTTAAATTGTCAGGGACTTCTGGTGGACTTTCAAACTCTCAAGGACCAAAATGGGTTCCGAATTTTTTCTTAGGGACTAATTTGGGTATTTTCCCAAAAAAAAAATAGTTCCATCCCGATTGTGAAGTTCCCTCTCCACAGTTTTATATACCAAAAAAAGTTTTGGTTCAATCATATGTTACCATGATGTAACCAACATGGTATGGCATGGTGATTAACCAGCATGGTATAGTTCAATCATATTTAATAAAGATAGTAATTGTAGTTTTCAAACCTTTGTTTTAAGGTTAACAAGTGTCCTTAGGATATTAGTTAAAGAATCAAAAAAATATAAGTTTTGTATTGGAAAGAACAACATTTAAACTTTCAAGTAATTGAATGCACTACTTCAAATACAAAATTTCTATATTTGGATCTTTAACTAGTGCCCTTAGGGCACTTGTTAGCATTTGCTTTGTTTTAATTTCAAAAATACTACCATTTCTTTTTAAATCAGTTGCGACACTAACCGATGTAAAATGCTAATGTATAATCGTATTTCTGCACTAGTGAGATATTTCATTTTAACACATTTGAGAACGCAACGTAAGAAATAACTTGCACAACTAATATCTAACACACATTGTTAAAATGTCTCTTGATTTATATAACTAGGTTTTCTTGCAAATTGAACCAAAGGGAATAAGTAATTTGGTTTAAGCGCAATTCAAATGTGAATATATGAGGATGATGGTAAATAATATGTAATGCTACTAGTCTGAGTACCCGTGCAATGCCCGGATTTCTTATGAAGTTCTTGAAATTGTGTGGATGATGACAATATGCAACACACGAGACATAATTCACGGGTTATCAAATTGCGTATCTTTTTTTATAACACAAATTGTATGTTGTATACAAATACAAAGGCTGATACATAGTTCACATAATTCTCAGAGACGAATTCAATGAAGGGCAAGAATGGGCTCTTGCCCCTCCCTCCCCCACCTCCAAAATTCACTTATATGTATATGTATTTAGGTTATTCAACATTTCTTCAAAAAAAGAATATAACTTACTACAAAAAAAAATATAACATATTTTAAATTGTTCTCTCTAAGCACTTTGGATTTCACATCTTTTATAAGTTCCCATGACTTATAACCAGTTGAATATCTATCTTTTTTTAATTAAAGTATATTAATATATTAATATATCATCTCGAAGCCATCAATGACGATTTTTATTAAAAAAAGGTCCTTAATAACGGAAGAGATATATTATTGCAAAGTCATTATTATTTTTTTTGCAATGTCATTATTATGGTTATTACTATTATTATTAGATTTAATTTATATAAACTAACAATATAAATATTTTTTATACAAATTTTTAATTATACTTCATTATATTATTACAATGCAAACTAAATTATAAATAAATAAAATTTATTCTAAAATTGTTTTAAATTCGCCCCTCGTACGATAGATTTCTGGATCCGTCCCTGATAGTTCTCAAATTTGAAATATTTTTTTTAATTTAAAAGATTTTAATGAATATCTAATATTTGATTTACCATTTTTAATAATATCAACTAGCAAAAGACTCGTGCGACACACGGGTTGTATGTTATTTTTATACAAATAATATTTGTTTTTTTTATGAATACAAATATTTTCTTTAAAAAATGTAAACAGACAGTTCCATATAGGAGAAATCCTTGTGTACGTATAAACGTAATATTTAATGATTAGACACAACCAATCAGATAATTACAATTAATAGAATATAAATAAAAAAAATAAATATCTATAATAAGGCAAAAGAAGAGCACCTACCATCTTGTTTTGTGATGCCGTCTTTTCCTTCTGCAAATATTTCCATAGCCTCTCAGTCTATACTAAGAACCCATGTCACAGATTAACAATTTTATTTTTGCAATAGTATCACAACTATCCCGTAGGGCACCAGGATAAGGAAGGCAACAAAAGCAAATAAACAAAAGTTGCCACCAAATTTTATTTAAAAAAGAAAGATGAGGAAACTCTCTGTTTTTTTCATAAGGGAAATAGTAAAGACTAATATGTACAGCCACCAGAGTCTAATTATGTGCAGATCTCTAATAACAAATTGATTTTGTTTTTGATAAGCAAAAACGTTCACGAGTAGAGTAACCAATCTATAGTAACCACCAAAAGCCATGTAAAAACTTGAGGCCACGTTCTCCTTCGACGGCCCCATCAAAAAACAGCTGGTGAAAGTGGTGTGGAGTAAAAAAATGACACTGTGAGACAAATAAAGACAATGGTGAAAGATTGAGGGGCAATGGAAATATTTGTGGAAGAAGGAAGACGACAGGTGCTCTACTTCTGCCTTATTATAGATATTTATTTTTTTAACTTTATTCTATTAGTTGTAATTATCTGATTTGTTGTGAATTCAACAAGAATGTGGAACAAATAACAATGGCAAACCAAAACTAAACAGCTCATGCAATCAAAGAATCAAGCAAGAACAGAATCTACAATTCTACGTGCACGTAAACAGCCCTAATAAAATCAAACAACAAAGATAAGAGAGTAGAGGAAATTAACACCGGATTGATGACGCAGTTCGGTCCCAAAAAGTTGACCTACATCTGCACGAGAGAGCAGCCCTCCATTTCACTGTGATCATATGAGTCTTTACAAGAGAGAAATACAATTGTTCTCCAGAACTCCCTTCCAATTGTTCAAGATGAACAATCTCTAAAGCTCTCATAATCCCAACCTCTCAATCCCTCAAATGATACACTCAAGATTCAATAGAGAAAGATTGAATCCTTCCTCTAAGAAACTAAGATCCCATGGTGTTTACAATGTGTTTCCAAACCCTATAATGCTCCCAAAATCGCCTCCAATCGAAAACCCTAAGTCCCAATCGCGTTCTGCTCGAAAAACTGCAGTTTCAAATACCTGCAGCATGAATCGATTCACTATTAATGGGTGAATCGATTCACTAACTAATACAACCAGCGTGTCTTGTGAATCAAAGTGGACGAATCGATTCATCTATGGCCAATTCGATTCACAGCAAGTCCTAACCTTTTCCAAAACGCTACCATGAATCGATTCCAAGGACAAGGATTCGATCCACACCTGTTCAAAACTGATTTTAAGACACAAATCTCCACAATTCTTCACCTTGACTTCAAATCAGTGGTGATGCTCAACAATTACCCATCAACCACTTGCTGCTCTCTCCATTACCGAAATTACGTTTTAAAGAAATTCATCAAGTCCAAGCAATGCTTGAACCTTGATCTTGGTAGTGACTTGGTGAATACATCCACCGGGTTGTCCTCCGATGCAACCTTCTCAACCACAATTTCCTTAGATTCTACAATGTCTCTAATGAAATGCAAACAGATGTCGATGTGCTTTGTTCTTTCATGATACTCTTGGTGATTTGCCAAATGAGAAAAAAAATAGTACAAAGGACTATAAACCCAAAAACTAAAATGGTAGGATTAACTAAATATCAAAGAGGCATTAACTTCTATCAACATGATGCCTCAAGGCACAAAGAGTAATGAAGTAAAAACAGAGGAATAAAAAGATCAATTTAACATAAGAGAAAAAACCTAAATTAAGGGTTTTTTTGGTTCAAACAAAGGGAGGGGAGGGGAGGGATTTTAATAGAGGGGATGGGAGGGGAGGGTAGACTTTGCTTGTTTGGTTCAGGAGGGGAGAGGAGGGATTTTAATGGAAGGGAGACATTAATTTACTTATATATCCTTATAATCATTTATGTTACATTTACTATAGGGTTATTTAAGTAATTTTATTTTAAATGATTTAAGCTCCCCTCCCCTCCCTTCTAAAAAACCCTAACATTGGAGGGGAGCAAAAATTGAGTTAGGAGAGATTTTTCTCCCCTCCCCTTCCCTCTCATCCCCTCCTAAAAATTGAACTAAACATAAAAAAATTAAAATAACACCTCGTCCCCCCTCCCCTCCCCTCTATTCTCCTCCAACCAAACACTACCTTTGGGTCCGTTTGGTTGAGGTTTTGGAGGGGAGGGGAGGGGTTATTTTAAATTATGTTTATTTAGTTCTAATTTTTTTTTTAGGGGCAGGGAGGGGAGGGGAGCAAAATCCCTCCTGGGCTAATTTTGGCTCCACTCCAAAAGCTGGGGTTTTGGAGGGGAGGGGAGATTAAATAATTTAAAATAAAATTACTTAAATATCATTATATATAATATAATATAATATAAAAGTCTATAAAGATATACAAGTAAATTTATCCCTTCCCTCCTCTCAACCAAACACAAAATCAAATTAAATCTCTCTCCTCCCTTCCCCTCCCCTCCCCTCCCCTCTATTAAAATCTCTCCCCTTCTCTCCCATTGTTTGAACCAAACAGACCCTAAACGTGATTGAGTAAACACAACAATATAGTTGAAGGCACCAAGTGTTGGGACTTAGCGCAGGAGGTGTCGATTTAGCGCATCTCCCTCACATGGATGGACAGATCTATGTCTAGAGAAACTCAGTGATTAATTTTATGTATTTATGTAATGACTTTTTGTGTATGTTTTTTCGTATAGCCTTTATTCACTCATATTAATGTATTTATGTAATCGTAAGTTATTTTTATCTCTCACTTTTTATGATATTATTGCAAGCGTATTTTGAAACCAAAGAACAAACATTTTCAACTTTTCAATATAATCAACAGAAATTGCAAATTTTTCCAACCGACTACATTTTTTTTTTTCAATACTAAACAAACATCTAGAAAATAATTTCCGAACTGTCCTAAAACTAAGTTCTGTATGGTTCCGGAAACTAGTTTTTGTTAGGGATGGCAAACGGGCTTGGCCCATTGGGTTGGCCCATTGGGCGCATAAAATGGGTCAGGTTGGGTTGGGGTTCATCAATCCACACTAGTTCATTTAGCCAAACCCATCTAGCCGGCCAACCCTACGGGTCACAAGGGGTCGGGTTGGGCCAACTCATCGAGCCAATATATATATATATATATAATTTTTATTTTTTCCCTATTTTTAATTAATTTTTTTATTTTTTTTACATTTTCGGGCGGGCTAGCCAGCCAAACCGCTATTGTGGCCCGTTTTGGGCGGTCTTTTGAGGGTCGGCCTGACAAGTTGGGCGGTTTTGGCCCATTTTAGATTTTTTGTTTGTTATTTTTATTTTTCGACAGGCCAGCACGCAGCCCGCCCAACCCGTCATAGAATCGGGTTGGGTTCAACACCTCAACCCATAATCCCTTGGTAGGTCGGGTTGGGCTAGCCCGTTTTTACGTGGGCTCACGTCGGGCCGGGCCAGGCTGGCTCATTTTGCCATCCCTATTTTTCGTATTACATCACGATATGAGTCTGTGAAACAATTTCTATACATAAAAACTATCATTTTTCTAACGCTAAAAATTTAGCTGTCAGACATATCCAAAATTTAGTTTCCAAAAACTATGAAAACGCAGAAAAATAGGTTTCGTGACTAAAGGTGCTAGGCGGGGAAATGCCTAGAGAGGCTGCACTGGGGTGAGTATTGGGGGGGAGAGACCGAAGGTGGGAGGATGGTGGTGACTCTATTTCTCTCTCCCCTACCCAACCCATTTTCCATGTCTGCAACTCGTTCTCTGCACACCCCCAGCAGCGACTCTATTTCTCCTCGCCCACTCCGCCTCCCACCCTCACTCCCCTATCGTCCCCCATCCTCTATCTTCCCTTCCCTAAAACCAGTGTTATTAAACCCGGCTTGGACCGGTCCAACCGGAACCCGGTGATGTGTCGGTCCGAGCACCTCATTGGATCAGATATGCACTCAACTTAGTACAAGTCGGTTTAACTCGGCCGGTTTTTCACAAAACCGGTGACTCAGACACATATTAACTCGGCTGAGTCACGCAAGTTTCTGAAAAGAAAAAAAAAGAACAAAATCAGAGGAGGAAGAAGAAGTGTTCGGTCACAGTAGAGAGAATGCGATAGAGCTAAAACATAAAAATAGACGCAGAAGATAAGAGCCATAGAAAAATAGACGCAGAATGGTAGACGATAGAAGAGAAGCGGTTGATGGCAGAAGAGAAGGAAAGAATCAGAGGTTATGTTTGTTTCTAAGGAAAGAAAGTGGGGGGAAAATATTTTTGAAAAATGTAAAAACTGTGCATAGATAAGTGTGACAAATCAATTATAGTGTGACACATCAGCAATTTTACACTTTAATCAATAAACCTTTTTTTCTCACTTTCTTGGCTACTAAACATAACCAAGAGGAATAAAAAAGTAACAAAGATTTTGCAACATACAGTGAGCCAATGAGCCGTTTTCCAAAATCACAGTGCGACACATCGATGACCTTTCTTTTTAAGAAAGGAGCAAACATAAGTCTTTTTTTTGTTTGTTAAAGTGCAACATTTCATTGAAACTGGGTAAAGGCCACCAAACATTACACCACATGCATACTAGCACAACCCACTAATGGGGTCCAATACAACCCACTAAAAAGGCACAACACAGGATTAATGCAGGCTCCTAAAGTCAGTAATTAAGCACAGAGTCGCTCCTGGTCCAATAGACATCAAGTCTAAACATCTACTTAAGCAAAGAACATGAACAAAACAGCCCAAAACCACATAGCCACCAAATTAACCAGGTTGACCTAGCCCAACAGAGATCCAGAAGCCCCAAGCAAAAGATCTAAATGTCCCTCCAAGGTCTGCTCTACCCAGCATGGTACCAAATTGACGATAAAGCAATGCCAACGAACAGAGCGCCAGCCTCCACGCTAAGCCGAGAGAAGAAGCACTAAAGGAAAAGGCAGAAGAACCACTTGTATTTCATAGGGGGAAAGACGGAGACAGAAAGACCAGTACTTTCCCCGTATTTGATGGCCAATCGGCCATGGCGTTCCCCTAATCTTGAACCAAAGCTGCAACATAGGGCACACAAGGAAGGTTACAGAGTGACTCGAGATCTAGCAGAATCAACCTGGGGAGAGGATGGCAGAGGGTTTTGGGGGTGCATAGTAGCCAACAACAGAACAATAACAACATAAACAACAGAACAAATAACAACATAAACAACAACAGAACAAATAACAACATTAAACAACTACAACAGCCACCACATCAAAAAACCTCCTTAGAAATCAAGATCAACACTTCCTCTTCTTCCCCCAAAAACTTGCGAATCTTGACCATGCTGTTGTGAGCCAGCGAGAAGCAAGTGCGCATGGCCAAGACGAAGCCTTAGAGGGACTACTCCCGAACTGGATCGGAAGTTACGACGCAACCAACGATGGCTCTCGGGAGGGTGATATGCGAGAGAATGAAGCAGAAAAACGGAGAAAGGAGCTCTTCGCTGCGGTGGCGGCAGACCTGGCGACGATGGCCGTACCAAAAAACCCTAAAAACAGAGAGTACTAGCGAGAGAGACAACCTCTCTAATTCCCTCTTTTATTTGATCAAACATAAGTCTAGGGTTTCATGTGTTTTGATTAATGGGCTTGTTGGAGCCCAATAAAAACCATGGAGATGTTACAAAAATAGAAAAGGTAATATGAATGCTGTCACATGTCCATTGTATTATTCAACTTTCTTTTTGTTTAAAAAAATACAAATGCAAAATTCATTGAATGATATGAAAGTAATGAAAGATATATTATAATATGTATGTATGTATCGAATCTTACTTTCATCCGTGACATTTCTTATTTAAATTTTAGGTTATACCTTTTTTATAATTTTTTAATATATATAAATTTATGTTAATATTGTGTTGTGAGATTTTTTTTTTGGATATTTTTAAGGTAATATATGATTTTTTTTATAGTTTTTTGAAGTATGAAATTTATATATGCTATGATTTTTTTTCTTGTATTTTTTAATGGTGACTTGGTCTTGTTGTTCAACTAGTGACCCACCGGTCCAACCAGTGATCCGCTGACCCAGTACCCTGACCGAGTCAATGACCGGTTCAGGTTTAATAACATTGCCTGAAACCCCCTTTTTGAGAACTTAATCCGTTTTGTTCATTTTTTTTACCTCTAGAAGCAAAAAAAAAATGCTTTTGGATTTAACCTTTTTTCAGAAGCAATTATTTTATTTTATTTTATTTTATTGTGGGGCGTTTTTGGGGGATGAGGGTGTTAAGGAGAAAGCCATTGGAGGTAAGGGCCACAACCAGGGGAGGGTAGGGGAAGGGGGTCACCGACATGGGGAGAGTGGCTGGTATGGGAGAGAGAAAATGGGGTGGGGTTAGATAGACAGATAGGGAGGGGTAAGGGTTGGGAAAGGGGGTGGGGGTGCTGTTGGACAAAAAGGGGTGCTGGAAGCAAACCCCAATAGAAGAAAAAGTTACAAAACCCATTGCTTCTTGATTTAACCTTTTTTTCAGAAGCAGTTTTTTAGCAAACCCCAATAGAAGAAAAAGTTACAAAACCCATTGGGCCTATCAATGGCTTTCCGATTTTAGGTCACCAAAAACCCTAATATACTTTCCGCTGTCGATATAAGTATTCATTCGTCTTCTCGTATTAGGTTACTGCTTCCTCTTCCTTTCGTTTGCTACACACTCTACGCGAACCCTTTCAGAAAAAAGGAGGTTAAAGAGACGGCACTCGCTGTCCGCCTTGACCGAGCCAGTAACTCGTCTTGGCCCTCGATTTTGCTTTGTAAAATCCACAAGACAAAAACCCTAACATAATCATCAATGGCGCCCAAACCTACCAAGGCTGAAAAGAAAATCGCTTACGATGCTAAGCTGTGCCAGCTCCTCGAGGAGTACACCCAGATCCTTATTGTCAATGCCGATAACGTTGGATCTACCCAGCTCCAAAACATTCGCAAGGGTCTCCGCGGCGATTCACTGGTCCTCATGGGCAAAAACACCATGATGAAGCGTTCTGTGCGTATGCACGCTGAGAAAACCGGCAACAATGCATTCCTCAACCTTATCCCCCTCCTCGTTGTAAGTTCTTCTCTCTTTATTGTTTATTGAATCTCGAATGAATAAAGCTTCGAACTTTGGTTGGTTTTTTTTTGTTTTGTTTAATTTTGATATGTTTTCCCGATTGGTGCTATAACATATACTCGTTTCTATAAGTTTTTTTTTTTTTTTTATAGTTAAAATTGGATTTTATTTTTTTAATTACTATACTGGTTTTAGAGGAGGGTTTTATTGTCTGTTATTATTGATCCCCCTTTTTTAAGGATTTGTATAATGTTTTGTTTATTGAACCAGGGAAATGTTGGCTTGATTTTCACGAAAGGTGACCTGAAGGAGGTTAGCGAGGAGGTTGCTAAGTACAAGGTGAAGTGACCTTTCCACAATTATTAAATTTCATATTGTTTGTTGAGTGTGCCATTATGCCATATTCAATGTTATTATGATATTGGTGTTCTGTTTGGTTGTGGTATTTTAATTTGATCCATGATTGCAAATCTACGGCAATATAAGAAGTGTGTTTGTTTTGTTGTCTGTCATACATGATTATACAAAATTGATTTCATTTGGTTTAAATTGAATTAGAAGTGTTGTAATTTATGTTTGGATGTTTTTCCTTTGAAAAAAGTTGAAGTTAAACTTGTAAAATTTTCTATTTAAACTAAAAGCATAGTGAAAGGTAAAAATAATTAAGTTTGTGATTCTAAACCCCAAACATGCACAAATTATCTGTGATGACTGAATTATTCACTAAAGCATATTGTTGGCTACTATACGTCGCTGGTAAGCATGGACAGTTGAAAATTTTTATTCTTAAATTTGATTCTTTTAGATTGTTTTCACATGCTCTATTTTGCATTTTTTGGTTTTCCCCCCACCCTAATGAGATTTCTTGGTTGCAATTTTGTGTTTCTGCTGGCTTAATTAGATGTTATCATCGATTGTCAATATCCCCATTCTGAATTCTTTTATTTATCTCGTTGATGCATGACAATTGCAGTACTTTCCCCTATGTGCTTTACTTGTCCTGTTAATAGAATGTTCATCCAATAATCATTGTCTTTTATCTAATAGGTCGGTGCTCCTGCTCGTGTTGGTTTGGTTGCTCCAATTGATGTCGTTGTTCCTCCTGGCAACACAGGGCTCGACCCCTCCCAGACCTCTTTCTTCCAGGTTTGTTATTTTTTTCTTTTTTTCTTTTAACATTGAATTTTGCTGTCTCGGATGTAATGCTCATGTTTATTGGCCACACTCTAGGTGCTCAATATTCCAACCAAGATTAACAAGGGTACTGTGGAAATCATTACCCCTGTGGAACTCATTAAGAAGGGAGACAAGGTCGGGTCTTCTGAAGCTGCATTGCTTGCCAAGTTAGGCATAAGGCCCTTCTCATATGGGCTTGTGGTCGTTTCTGTTTACGAAAACGGTTCAGTGTTTAGCCCCGAGGTTCTTGATCTTACTGAGGATGACCTCATTGGGAAGTTTGCCATTGGTGTCTCAATGGTTACTTCTCTTTCATTGGCCATCTCATACCCAACACTTGCTGCTGCTCCTCACATGTTTGTCAATGCCTACAAGAACGTTCTTGCTGTTGCGGTGGCAACAGAGTATTCTTTCCCTGAGGCGGACAAGGTTAAGGAGTTCCTGAAGGTATTGACTTTGACATTCCAATGATCTGACACTAAAATAGTGTTCCCGTATTTCTGCATTTCTTATTCGATAATTTTGTTAAATGCAGGACCCAAGTAAATTTGCTGTAGCTGCAGTTGCTGCTCCTGCTGCTAGTTCCGGTGCTGCGCCAGCTGCTGCTGCCAAGGAGGAGGAGAAGAAGGATGAGCCTGCTGAAGAATCTGATGAAGACATGGGTTTGGGTCTGTTTGATTAAATCCTTTAATTTTGCTATAAGTTTTACTTATATTTTTGGTTTGTTAGATTTGTTTAAGACACCTTTTCCTCATTCTAGGTGCTATTTTAGTTGGTTGTTTTCTTCATATTTTACATTGTGACTCCTTTTAAGATGTTCAATTGCATTCCGAATGTTATAATTTTTTATTGCTTTACTTGTATTTGCCTTTCGTGGTTTAAATTGCATTTCGAAAGTGAATAGCTACCAAATATTTTGGTGGTTTCTGAAAAGGCTTCGACTGCCAAAGGGAGATCATCGGACCCAGTTTGTTTGGTATCATAGCTATCCCGCAGCGTGCCTTCTTTTATCAAGTATGGGCATAATTTGCACATAACAAGACTGCGTTTCCTTTCCGCGATAGACTTTTAAGTAAAATAAGTTTATAGTTTTTTTAATGCAAGTGTTTTTATAAATTTATGAATATTTATAGAACAAATGAGGTTTTGTCTAAATTGATTGGAATTTATGTGGAAAATTGTTTTTTTAAACAACAGACAAACAATTTCGTTTTGAAAATAACATATAAACTTGGCTGTCCTAAAACGCCTTGAGCTGCAATCTGAGCCCAAATTTTATACCGGGCCTTTTGTCATGCCCAATAAAGTCCGTGCTCTGGGTTTGGGCAAGCCCAGTGGCAAGGTTTTTTATTATATTGTAAAATTCGATTAAGGTCTTCAGCGAGGAAGAAAATTTTGTTAACAAGTTGTGTAAAGGGAAGTTTATTAAATTTTAGAGATATAATACGATGTCTTACATTTAATTAAAGATGTATTGTAAGTACTTAATTTCAAAGTAACTTATTCTAGTTCACTGTACATTGTTATTTTTTGCGCAAAATTGGCGATTTGATATTGAAAAAATAGCTGTGAAACTCGGGTAGCAATATCTTGTCATTTTATGTTTAAAAGTATTTTTATACAATATAGTTCAAGGTGGCTTTTACGGTGGACTATGATTAAGAGCCATTAGATTGAGTGGCTCACCAGATCCTATCATACGATGGTCACACATGGTCACACCAACTCGTGCACCCACCAACATTATTGTCTCTCCTCTCTCCCTCTAGCTCACCTTTTTCCTCCCCTACCTCCTGTCACGGTGACTGCCACCCCAATCCTTTCAGATATTGCAACCCAAATCTGAATTTCACCCCCTAACCCCTTGTCCAAGCATGGGTCCTTTGATTCAATTCTGTTTATAACATGTAACCATGTAAAAAAAGAAAGAGAAAATGAATTTCTCCTTAATCTTGTGCTCCTTGTGAAGATTGCGAGTCTTTAGCTGGGGGGATGTGTGCTACGTGTGAAGATTGAGTCTTCAACAATGGTGGGTTTCCTAAACTTTTGGCGATTCCATGACTGGTTTTTTGTTGTATTACGTTGTGAGTGAGGTGAGATATGGTCTAGAGGTTCACATAGATGGAGATGAGACTACTTTGATGGTGAGATTTGGCTTAAACAATTGTGAGATTTTTGTTGTATTACGTTGTGAGTGAGGTGAGATATGGTCTAGAGGTTCACATAGATGGAGATGAGACTACTTTGATGGTGAGATTTGGCTTAAACAATTGTGAGATTGTGATGAAAGAGGGGTGGCTACTGGTTTTGGAACGACCATGACTTTAAGTGTGTGTTTGGTTATCAGGAGAAATTGTGAAGAGAAAAATAAGTGAGAGGGACTGTAGGAAGAGAGAAAGAGGTGAGAAATATGATAGATTTTGGGTATTGTTTGGAATAAGAAAAAGAGAAGAGAAATAAAGAAGAGAGAAGTGTTGATTATTTTTGAAAAGACAAAAATGCCCTTAACTAGAAAACAAATGTATTATGCAATTAATTTCAATAATCAAATAATATAAATTATTTAAATAGTTTAATTCAATTTATATTATCAATCTAATCTAATTTAATTAATTAATTGATATAAACAATTTAATTAATTTAGTTTCTTATTTCAAATTGATTTAATCAAAATTATCTTATAATTTTTTTTTTAATTTTATATAAAACAATTGTGTATATATTTTTTTATAATTTGCTGCCCAGCGATATCACACCTTGCTAGAATCTATTATTATCAACAACAAAAGAAAGTCACGGTTCAGAAATATCGACGACCGGCTATTAACGAAAATCCATATAAAAAGGGTATTAACTTTGAATAAAAAAAGTATTAATAGGTAGCACGCAGTGAAGTAATAAGAATGCACTTCGCTCACAATGTAGTCCCGTGCGTTTAATAATGATGGTATAAAACCGTAATTTTGACAATTAGTCAGCTCTCTCACCAACTTCTTTGCAGTGGAGCGAAGATTGCAAAAAGCATGAAATGAGTATCCTCCATCTCTTTCGTTCCAACTTCTCTTTAAGACCAAACAAGGGAACATCACTATCTCTTCTATACCTCTCTCTTCTCTATTTCTCTCAAAACAAACATAACATAATAAAACTTGGAAAATGCTTTGCTAACTGTTGGGGAGAGAGAGATGACGGAGGGGAGAGACAAGCGAACAGGGAAAAGAGAGAAAAGGAAGAAAAAGTTATATAGTGTATAAGGTGCATAATAGGATTCGATAGAATTTTTTGATCAACGATCATTAATCATAGTTCACCCATGAACCACCTACATGCTTGTCCACCTTAGAAGCCACCATAGTTCAAATATACTGTATATTCTTTAAAATTCAAAGATGACAAATATAGAGATGACTTTGCTTGTATGTCTTACGAAGTTACGCTACTTGTTTTTGTCAAAAGTGCAATATTCCATTCAAATTGGGCAAATGTCTCAAAATATTACACCAAGTGCAATTAAATAGCCCACTAATAGGGCGCATTACAGAATTTATACATACTCTTAAGATGTAAATTAAGCACAAAAGCTGCTCTGATCCAACTAACTCATAATCATCAAACTAGGCAAACTAAAGTCTAAAACTCCAACAATTCCTAAAAGCTCAAAAACTATAGAACCACAAAAAAAAAATCGACTGAGCCTAGCCTATAAAGGATCCAGTAACCCTTTAGCAAAAGACCAAATTGTCCCTCTAATGTCTGCTCCACCCAGCATGGTACCAGAATTGCGATTAAGATTATGCCGACGAACAGAAACGCTGAGCTCCACACTTGGCCCAAAGAAGAGGCACCAAAGTAAAAAAGAAGAAGAACCATGCGTGTTCCATAGGGGGAAAGATGGAAAGTCCAGAACTTCCCCCGTATTTAACGGCCAGTCGGCCATGGGGCTCCCCTTTTCTTGAACCTATGCTGCAACAAAGGGCTAACAAGGACAGTTACAGAGGGACTGGGGTTCTAGCGATAGCAATCTGGGGAGAGGATGGTGGAGGGTTTTGGGGGTGCGCTTGTATTGAAGAGTGGAAGAGGAATCACTGGGTAGAAGTCTGTAAAGGAGGTCGAGTTGTGGTGAAAGGCGGCAAGATAGTCTGGTGGCTCAGGAGGTGGTTCTAGTAGGGACGATAAACCTCAGGCTTTGATCCCAGTGGTGGTTCACCGCCGCCAAGAGGGGCAATGAGCAATTTGACGGTGAAATAGGAGTTAGCAACAGAGTGACCCAACAAGACAAGGGACCGTCACACGATGAAAACTAAAGGAGGCACCTAGAGAAGGGGGATCCCGCGAGAGAAGTGGAGGTGAACAACCCTACCAAATGCAGGGGCAAACAAGGTGTCGTTTGCACCTACTAAACCCTAGCTGAGCGATTCTAGGGATCGACTAAGTAGGAGTCAAGTTACGCTAGTTTAAACATTGTCAAACACATGGATTGACAATGTGAGATTCAAATAAGAGAATGTATTATTTCTTTGATTTATCATAGAATGGGGGAGCCTTTAGTTGATCAACGTGTACTGGTCACAAAATGCCACACATGAAATATTAGTTATCTTATCTAAACCAATATAGCGTTCGCAGCAAAAGTTTAAATTTGCAGTGTAATTCGCAATAAATTCCTGTGAAATAAATCTGCAGTAAATCTTTAATTTCTAGTAGTGATATTTATATTAGAAATTGCATAATTTAATATATTATTTAACATTTAACCCTATACTTTAATAAAAAAAATCTAATTTCTAATTTTTAACCGATATCTTAATTAATTCTATACATATAACTTCTTTTAAAAAAAGGAACAAGAAATGGATCTTTATGGTTCAAAGTTCAAAATGTAAACACTTGTGTTGCTCGATTGAGTAGAAGATATTGGAAGTGCAACAATGTTGTGATTCTTCGAACTCCAAGATATTGGAGCCTTTCCATACATGAATAGGTACCCAGCAGTACTCTTTCTATCTGATTTGTCATCACACCAGTCTGCATCACTCTAGCCAAACACTTCAGCATCAGTTTTACCTTGACTGCTAGGAAATTTCACACTAAAATTTGGTGTTCCCCTTATGTATCTGAGGATTCTCTTGGCTGCTGCCATGTGAGGAGTTCTTGGCCTCTCCATGATCTTACTAATTAGTCCAACACAGTAGGATAGATCGGGACTAGTATGTCACAAGTATCTTAGGAAACCAACTATTTGCTTATACAATGTGGCATCTACCAATTTCTCACTTCCTTCCCTTTCAAGCTTCAGACCAACTTCTATTGGTGTTGCTACTGGATTGCAATCAAGCATGCTAAACTTCTTTAGCACATCTGTTGCATACTTCTTCTGGTGAACCAGAATTCCATTCCTTGTAGTCACAAATTCCATGCCAAGAAAATATGAAAGCTTACCAAGGTCTGTCATTTCAAATTCTTGCATCATCCTCTTCTTGAATTTTATCAATTCTTCATCATCACTTCCAGTTACAATCATATCATCCAAATAAAGGCATACAATTAAACAATTACCTTTAGTTGATATCTTCACATAAACACCATGCTCATTGATGCACTTGACAAACTGTTGTTGCACAAAAAAATGAATCGATCCTTTTATTCCAGGCTCAAGGGGCTTGTTTCAGCCCATATAATGCCTTCCTCAGCCTATACAATTTGTCAATCTGACCTTCTTTCTCAAAGCCTGGTGGCTGCCTCACATATACTTCTTCTTCAAGTGGCCCATTTGGAAAGGCACACTTGACATCAAGTTAGTAAATGTTCCAACCTTTATGAGCAGCCACTACCACCACCAATCTTAATGTTTCTATCCTTGCAACTAGTGAGAATACATCAGTGAAATCAAGTCCAGGCACTTGTAGGTAGGACTGTTCATGGTTCGGTTCCGTAGGAGAACCGAACCGAACCAAACCGAACTGACATGATAGTTCGCTTGAACCGAACCGAACCGAACTGGAATGGCGGTTTGTCACGCACCGAACCGAGCTATTTTTTGGTTCGGTTCACTGGGTTCTATGTTGCCGAACAGAACTATTCTTTGGTTCGTCCCGAACTGCTCCGAACTGTTATGTTTCTGCTCCAAACTGCTTTGTTTCTGCATCGAACTGCTCTGTTTCTGCTCCGAACTACTCTGTTTTTGCACCAAACTGCTCTCTGAATTGCTGGTGCTGAAGCATTATGAGCCTCAGCTAACACTTCACTGTTTGTGTCGCTTGTTTCCTTCAACTCTTCATCACTGGGATTGAAGTTGAGGGTCAAGTCAAGGGAAATAGAACATTGATTCAACTCTTCAGACTTAATAAGATTTGTAAAAAAGGAAGTAGTAGTGGCACTGTCCTTGGTGAGATCATGAGATGTTTCTTGTAAGTATATATTGGAACCTACTAGACTGCTGACTTCTAAATTCTTTTCAGTTTCCATGTTCAAGTTTGGATTCATCATGTTTATATGGATCTGCTTTGAGTTAAGTTTTATCCCAATAAACAACTGGAATGGAACAAATTCCTCACTTTGGTCAGCTTACCATATAATCATCACCTACAATAATGATGAAGTACATTATTTGCTATGATGAAGTACAAAATTTTGTTTATGCAAGTAAAAGGAAAATACAGAATTCTGGTATTAATGATGCTAATTAAACCTGAAAAGGCCATGGCCAATCATTCAAATCCTCATCTTGCTAAACCTTAGCACTCCCCATTGACAGTGATATTCCCACCACCCTCAACATAAGCATAATACTGCAAGAAAAAACAAGTGTCAAAACAACCTTTGTACACAGACATAGACTCAGTGTATGATATATGATTTACCAATTAACAATGCCCTCACATCAGGATTCAGGACTACCAAATTTGATTCAATATTATTAAAAAGAAAAAGAGCAGCAGTGACAACTAATGCCTAAACATTACAATAAATTAATAATACTAAGAAAGTTCACCTAGATTTGATATACACAAAGTGACAAACAACCTCTATTTCAGAAATAAACCTATAAAGAAACACCATTAACAACAAAGATTAAACTAATTTCATCAAAATGAAATTCAAATTTGAACTGATTTCGTCAAAATTAAATTCAAAATAAACTGATTCCATCTTGTTTCTATGGATACGGAGAGCACAACAGTGTGAATAGGGAAAACACAGACGCACCGTTCCCACGAAGAAGCAAGGGTGAAATCGTCAAAATGCTTAAGCTGCATCATCAACACACAAACAAATTAGCACATTACAAACCAGATGCAAACCGAGGACCAAAATCAATTTCGATTCGATTTCTTTTCTTGTGCATTGAAAACATACGCTTTCTTCTTCTTCTTCTTCTTCTTCTTCTTCTTCTTCTTCTTCTTCTTCTTCTTCTTCGGTGTGTTTTGATTTGGGGATTAGGGTGAGGGTTCGCATTTCGCAGTTCGAACAGCGTGTGGGAGGGTTCGGATCGGTGCATAACACATCATTTGGGTTCGGATCGGTGCCTCGCATTGCACATCGTAGTTCGTACAGCGTGTGACACAGAAAGTGAGTATTCAGCGAACTGTGAATGGTTCGGTTTGTTTGGTTCACTAACTGGACTATGTTTAACGGTTCAGTTAGTGAACTGTGTTTAAAACACAAGTTCGGTTCGCGAACTGTGATGAACAGTTCGGTACTTTATGGTTCGGTTCGGTTCAGTTCTATAGTTTGGTTCGGTTTTTTGGTTCTTTTGAACAGCCCTACTTGTAGGAACCCCTTGGCAAATAATCTTGCCTTGTATTTAGCCACATCACCACTTGGCTTCAATTTTGTCTTGAAAATCCACTTCACATCTATAGGTCTTTTCTGTTTTGGCAATGAGACCAGTTCCCATGTTCCATTCTTGTCAATTGAATTCAGCTCCTCTATCATGGCCTTTTTCCAGTGTGACTTGCTTAGTGCTTCATCAAGACTTAGTGGTTCTGCTTCTGCAAGTAATGCATAATGCAGTAAGTCACCTTCACTGCTTACAGCTGAGTCAGGAAACCTTATGAAATCCTCCAATCTGGTTGACACTTGTCTCTCTCTATTTGACCTTCTAGGACCAGTATTTGATTCACTACTACCCTCACCTGCTTCTGTTTCAAGCTGTACGTGACACTTGACTCATCAATTTTGTGCCAATTCCACCCTTTTGATTCTTCAAACACCACATCTCTGCTTACAACTACTTTTTCCTTCTTAGGATTATACAACCTATATGCACTAGTTGGATGATATCCTAGCATCACCATTTGCTCGGCTCTATCATCTAATTTCCTCCTAATCTGCTCTGGTATGTGTCTGAAGCAAAGAGAGCCAAAAACTCTCAAGTGACTCACATCTGGTTTTCTTTGTGATCAAGCGTCTTCAGGAGTAACACCAACCAAATGTTTTGTAGGACATCTACTGAGAAGATATGCTGCTGTGGAGACAACTTCTCCCCAAAAATACTGAGGCATTTTCCTTTCATGATTGGAGCTGTTCATTTTATTTCTTATTTATAGTTAATAGTTGAGGTTTTGATTGGATATCATTATAATTTCCATTTAAGGACAGTTCAAGGAATGGTGCATAGCTGATGACCAGACTCCAGGTGAATCATCCATGTTACATTCCAAATACCATGAAGGACCGTGCCTCATATGCCTTCAACATCTCCTATCAGAGGTTCAAGCACAAAGACCCTCTTGCTATTTCAATTTTGTTGAAATCACCGCTGATCTTTCTTGAATTTGGGTTTTAGGCCTAACTCAACCCCACAAAACCGACTTGTAAGATAAGGATTGCCTTAGCCTTATAAACACCACTCAGGTCATATCTCTAGTCGATGTGGGACTTTCAATAATGTTGACCCAAGTAAGATTTCTAATTAATCTCTCATAATTTAACTCATATGTAGTGTTATTACAATGATTTACCATGTTATTTACGGTAACAATTAGTAAGACATTGAATACCAACTGTGGTAAAAGTCCATTGAATTTAATTATATGACATTATCAATTGATTCTATTAATCTGATTTGAAATATTGTCAATGCAAATGACGTCTCTTGTCTTTGATCAATCGCAGACCATGACTCATGCCAGTTTGAGTTTATCCCTTGAATTAAGTTTGATGTAATTTTTTTCTCTTACAATGGAGACATTAATGAAGTCAGTGATATGTTATGTCTGCATTTAGGAATGGAAGTAAGGAATTTGATATAAGGGTCTACAAAAATGTATGGGTCTACAACATCGATCCAACAAGGAATATGGTATGGGTGAAAGGCTAGGGTATTTTCTTTCCTATTTTTATAGTATTCATTTATGAAATTGGAGCTAAAAGGTAGGATTAGGATCTATCTCATACGACCTCAGACACTTTGCCATGAATGATTTAAATTTTAGAATATTTGAATCCCACGTGATTCACATTTGCAGTACTGATATAAAAATTTTTGTTTGCATGAGCGAAGAAATGTGTTTCCTCTGAGAAAGCCAAGACAAATATGTGTTGATGCAGAGCTTTAAAAATGGACAACTATTCCTTATTTTTCGAGACAAATGTATCATGCAGCCCGCTAAGGAAGCCGACACACTTTTGCTCACAGATGTTTCCTTTACTCTATTATTTTATCCTTTTTTTCCTATTGGATTTTTATACTAAACTTAATTGTTAACATTTTAGGACACTAATTTAATCATTTTTTGTACATTACTAGTTATTGGTCATGTCATATTACCAGTTCTTGGTTCATGTTAGTATGGTGTATGCCAAATTGCTATGCAAGGATCATGAGTGTGGGTGATGATGACGAGAGTCGAATTGCAGTCATTGTTAAGACTAATGTATCTGCTGGTGATGAGCTAACATATTTCCTATTTTTGTAAATATATTTTCTGAAGAAAAAAACCATTACTTTTCCTTGCACCATATTCTCGTTAACCTTCTTGGAGAGTTCAGAAGTTTTAGCATTGACTTTAGCAGTTTCACCAGCATTATAAATTGTACTTGATAGAGGCGTTCCTTTCCGGGCATTAGAGAGAAATTCCTTACAATCTAGTGTTCTATTTCCTAACATTTTCTTTAACTTCCATGTAATATCACTCTTAGAAAGGGTGACATTCATATACTTTATTGTTAGAATATATGTAAATATATTCTGTATCTAGTCATAACGTTAGTGATCTTGTGTATAATTAGCATAATATTAGTGATCGTGTGTATAATTTGTTTCCTTGTTTCCTTAATTATAGCCTAGGATTTGTTTCCTTGTTTCCTGAATTATAGCCTAGGATTTGTTTCCTTGTAATGGTTGTATATAACCACAATTATGCTAATGAAATCAGCACGCAATTATATTCTTTCATGGTATCACGAGTCTAGGGCACGATCCTCTCCTTGCTTCCGCCGTGCCCTAGCTTTGTTCTTCCCCTTCTAGCCGCCATCTCCCTCTTCACGTCAGCCACCATGACTGACTCCAACAAATTCCACCCGGCTCTTGCTGTCTCCAACATCAAGAACCATATCTCCATCACACTGGAGATGGAAAACTTCCAATATGCGACGTGGGAGGAACTGTTCAAGATTCACGCACGTTCTCACAAGGTCCTCCACCACATCGTCCACCGGAGAAAAGCAAGGAGAAGGAGCCTAAAACCGATGAAGAAAAGGAACTGTGGTCGACCCTTAGTGCTGCGGTCCTTCAATGGATTTATGCAACAATCTCACATGACCTGTTGCATACTATTCTTGAACCCGACGCAACGACAATTGAGGCATGAAATAGGTTGCGTGATATATTCCAAGACAATAAGAATTCTCGGGCTGTGACTCTTGAGCAAGAATTCTCCTATACAAACATGAAGGATTTCCCGAATGCCTCTGTGTATTGTCAACAGCTCAAGGAATTGTCGGATCAACTCAAGAACGTAGGCGCACCGGTCTCAAACAACCGTCTTGTTCTTCAAATGGTGGCCCGCCTCACCGAGGCTTACAATGGGGTTGCCACGCTCATTTTCCAAAGCGATCCTCTTCCACCATTCTATCAAGCCTGCTCTATGCTCACTTTAGAGGAAGCCGGTCTCGCGAAGAAGGTCGCAACCGGAGTGGCTGCCGCCATGGTGGCTCGCAAAACTGATGACTCTCCCTCCCTCTCAAAGAATTACCATCAAAATCGCAATAATCATGGTGGTAAAAAGGGGTCAAAACCGCAACAATGGTAGCAAAAACCACAGTGGCAATCGAGGTGGTGGTAAGAGCGGCAGTGGTGGTGGCCGTGGTGGCGGCCGCAACGGTGGCTGGCAGCATCAGTCCGGCTAGCATCAACTGGGCCCCCAGCAGTGGCCTACTGGACAGTTGCAATGGCCATGGATGCCTTGGGCTCTTCCACCTTACCCATACCCCTCATCACCTTGGGCCAGGCCCAGTTTTCAGCAAGCCCAGCAGCGCCAACTAGACATTCTTGAGCCAAAATCGCCACAGGCCTACACGGCAGCAGAGCTCCACCCACTCCGACAGGCATTGAGGCAGCGATGCACACTCTTGGGCTTAATCCTTCGGATGCAAATTGGTACATGGACACCGGTGCCACCTCCCACATGACATCTGAGCAAGGTAATCTCTCGTCTTATTTTAATTTGAGCAATAATCGTGGTATAATTGTCGATAATGGTCATTCAATTCCAATTCGTGGTTATGGTCACACAAATTTGTCTCCCCCGAATCCTCCCTTAGCCTTGAAAAATGTCCTTCATGCCCCTCAACTTATTAAAAACTTAGTGTCGGTTCGAAAGTTTACAACTGATAACTCGGTTTTTGTTGAATTTGACTCTTTTGGTTTTTCTGTGAAGGATTTCCAAATGGGGATGCATCTAATGAGATGTGATAGTCGGGGCAACCTTTATCCCATCACCACCACCATCACCACCAAACAAGCCACTTCACCATCTACCTTTGCAGCTTTAGCACCATCGTTATGGCATGCTCGTTTGGGTTATCCAGGAGCACCTGTTTTTGACTCCCTTAGGCTAAATAAATTTATTGAGTGTAATCAAACTCGTAGTTCTCATGTTTGTCAATCTTGTTCTCTTGGAAAACATGTTAAGTTGCCATTTGTTTCTTCTAATTCTTGCATTGTTATGCCTTTTGATATTATCCATAGTGATATTTGGACATCTCCCGTTTTGAGCTCTTCGAGCCACCGATATTATGGTTTGTTGTTGGATGATTACTCTATTTTTTTGTGGACATTTCCATCGTCTAAGAAGTCTCAAGTTTTTTCCACATTTTTATCTTTTAGAGCTTTCATCCGTACTCAATTTGAACGGGAAGTAAAGAACATTCAATGTGATAATGGTAGGAAATTTGATAATGGGCCTTTTTGGAAATTTTGTAAAATAAATGGGTTAGCTTTCCCTACCATTAACAGCATTATTCGTACTCTACTAGCACATGCATCTTTAACACCTTCATTTTGGCATCATGCTTTGCAAATGGCAACATATCTTCTCAACATTCTTCCAAATAAACACTTAGCCTATCAATCGCCTCTCAAGGTTCTTTATCAAGGGACCCTTCCTACTCTCATCTTCGGGTTTTTGGGTGTTTATGCTATCCACTATTTTCCTCTACTACCATAAACAAACTTCAAGCTCATTCGACCCCATGTGTCTTTTTGGGCTACCCATCTAATCATCGTGGTTACAAATGCTATGATTTGTCCTCTCGTAAAATCATACTAAGTCTCCATGTCATTTTTGATGAAACCCAATTCCCATTTGCTAAGTTGTACAATCCACAACCTCACACTTATGGTTTTATGGACGATGGACTCTCCCCTTATGTGGTCCACCATTTGACCCCGTCGCCAAGCCCAAACCGATAGGCCCAGCCAGTCTTGCCCAACCCACAACCTGCCATCCCGCCTACACCTCCAACAAACCCACCAACACCTAGCCCACCATCCCCACAGCCGACACCCTCGGCCGGCCCAGCTCCTCCACCGTCACCTCCATATCAGCCCACTCCTCTTCCGGCTCCCAGACCCGTGACACGTAGTCATCATGGGATTTTCAAACCCAAACAACAATTAAATCTTAACACTAATGTCAGTAAATCCCCCCTGCCACGTAACCCCGTGTCTGCCCTTCGTGACCCGAATTGGAAAATGGCTATGGATGATGAATTTAATGCTCTTATTTAAAATAAGACGTGGGAGTTAGTGCCCCGTCCACCTGATGTTAATGTGATTCGGTCTACGTAGATTTTTACTCATAAAGAAAAATCTGATGGTGTTTTTGAGTGGCATAAGGCCCGTCTTGTAGGTGATGGCAAAACTCAACAGGTTGGCATCGATTGTGGTGAGACTTTTAGCCCGGTAGTCAAACCGGCAACTATTCGCACTGTGCTCAGTTTAGCTCTCTCTAAAGCATGGCCCATTCACCAGCTTGATGTGAAGAATGCTTTCTTGCATGGTGTGACAACCACCCTAAAAATTAAATGGAGCCGCCACCTAAAGTTTATTAAGGAAAAACAATAGGAAAAACCTTTCTTATGACAGTAATTTAAACGTAATAGTCCGTGAACCAGATTTCGAGCCCGGGAGTTGGTTACGTATAGGGAAGGTGTTAGCACCCCTAGGACGCCCATAAAATGGTACCCTTTTAATTGTTTAAAAAGAAAAATATGCTTATCATTAAATAAATTACTCCCAAATGAATTTTCTAAAAAAAATACAAATTTATTAATCATCATATTGCAAAGGGTTATAAAAAGAAACTTAGTACGAGGACAACTCAACTATTATACGCAAATTATTATTTATTATTTTCTTGTATAACAGAAATAAATAAAAAAAAAGAACCTACAAAAAGGGGGTAAAAAAAGAAACTAATTATGTTAATAAAAAAAAAATAAGAAGGGAAAATTCCTTTTTTATTTGCTTTTATGCCCCCCTTATCAATTCTAATTATTTATGAAATAAAAAAGTAATATTGCAAATAAATCCCTGGTTTGGGTCTGGCCCAATTGGAAGACCAAACCAAACCCAAAAATTTCAAATTTCGTTTTCAAGTCCTATTTTAATATAATAATTGAAAATTGGTCCCTATTTAAGATTTGGCCCCGTTGGAAGGCCAAATCGTGTATGAACAGGAAAAGAAAGAAAGACTTTTTAATTTTTAGCTTTCAGGCACCCTCTTACCATGTATTTACAGTTCAGTCCCTTTTTATAACATATTTGCAGTTTAGTCCCTTTTTATCACGTATTTACAATTCAGTCCCTATCTAGGGTTTGGCCCCATTGGAAGGCCAAACCCTAAACCTAATTGCAACCCAAATCGTGGAGGCCAACAGAAACAACAACAACAATCACAGCAACCAATAACAAAAACAACTACAGCAATAACACTGGCAGCCACAAAAACGACAACAACAATAATCACAACAGAAATAAGAAAATATATACATTTCAGTTTAATGTACAGACCATGCTAAGAAGAAGAGAAGAAGAAAAAAGAAAATAAAAATAAAAATATAATGGAAAATATGAAGATGAAGGGAGAAGGAGGAACCTGGGCTTTACGGCCTCCCAGGAAAAATTACAGACAGAAAAATGGAAGAAAAAGAGAACCTAGAACTAAGTGATATTTAGAATCTGGTAGCATTCCTCAGGGTTTGAGAGGATGAGAGGAAGAATGGGCCTGGGTTTTGGTGTGGACGAAGGGAAGGACGAGGAGAAATTCGGGTTGGATCTAGGGTTCTGATTGGAGCGGTGGTTAGGGAAAGATTTGGTGAGAGAGATGAAGGGTGAGGTGTGGAGGAAGCTAGGGTTAGAGGAAGAGTGACTGCAGCCATGGAAGGTTTGAGAGGGAGGGGACTGCGTGCGGCGTGAAGGAGACGAGGGTGAGGAAAGTCAGTTTTGATTGTGAGAGAATTGGTTTTTAGGTTAAAGGAAGGATGGGGTGGCGTGTGAGTGGTTGAGTCGCGTGAGGCGTGCGATGGTTGGGTGGGGGTGTGTGAGTTTAGTTGGGCCAAGTAGGAGGTGCGTGGAGAAAGTGGGGTGTGAGAAGCGGCGAGGAGATGCAAGGAGCCTTGAGGGGTTGCAAATAGAGAAGAGAGGGGGTGCATGTGTGGGCTGCTAGGTGAGGAATATTGGGCTGGGCCATCCTTTGGCCAAATGCTTTTGGCACCTCCCATATTTTAATTGGCACCCTCCCTTCTTGAAAAAATTAAAATATTTTTTCCTTTTTCTTTTCTTTTCTTTTTTCTCTTATTTAAACTTTTTATCCTTTATTATAAAACCAAAATATTATTTTGTTTATTATTACTACAACTAATTAATTAAAATAAATAATAATAATAAAATAAAATTAAAATTAAAAGGCCGGACAAAATTAGGGTATTACAGCTGCCCCTCCTTAATTACATTTTACTCGAAAGTCTTCGTGCATTCGTTGTAAAAGATAATTAAGGATAAATGACTCTAATTTTGTCTAGAACAAAATTGTTTGAGGATGCGAGATCAGCTCCCGACTTTGCTTTGAGACCCTAGGCCTGGCTCCTAGTAAATTCTCGATAAAGCGTAGGTTTGGTTCCTAGCTCTTATAAAATTAGCGAGGGATTCTAGGTTTGATTCCTAGTGAATTCCTGATGAGGCGTAGGTCTGATTCCTGATCCTCATATCTTCGGTATTGACTATTCCTCTACTTAGGGAAAGTTTAGGGTGTCAGCTCTTTTGTCGCTTGACACAGGTTCGGGTCAGATTCCCAACAGGGGTGAGTCAGGTTCTCAACTCTTGCTAAAAGGTATGGATTGGCTACCTTACTTTAAGGAATGTCCGTGATATGAGTTTCTCTGTCACTCAATATGGGTTCGGGTCAGGTTCCCGGTTAAAAGGCTTGGGTCGGATCCCCAAGGTGATGGGTCGGATTCCCAGCAAGGTGTAGGACAGGTTCCTAACTCTTGCTAATAAATTGAATAGGCTGAGTACTAGTTCTTACTGAGTAACAACAAACCAATTTTATGTAATATTTGAGAGAGTGGATCAATGGACCCAAAAACTTTGATATTCATGCAGTATGCAATGAATGGTATGCCATGCATGAAATGAAATTTTTATTTTTTAGAGAAATGTTTTTGAAGACGTGTTGTGTATCAAAAAGTATTGGTGATTATGCAAGATGCAGTGAACAGCATGTCATGCATGAGTATTATTTGCTTGATCAGAGATAGGCGGTATCCTCTGGGCTACTTCTGAAACTTTTCTTGGTAAGTTGATTTCAGATCTTTTAGTTGGCAGGTTCTGAACAGGCTAATTGACCTTTTCGTAGCGTATTCGCCATTGACGATTTTGCATTAGGTGAGGTACCTTACTAGCTCATTTCCTTAATGTGAAAACGTCGAATTCCTTAGATCCCTTTAGAATTTTCGGTAATTACACAATGCTCTTATGTTTTGATTTGCACATGTTTGTCTTTTAGCACAGATTTCTCTAGAAAGAAAATGCAAATTGATAAAATCCTGAATTGAGTTTGGAGAGGCTGGAATAAGCATTATATTGTGCTGATTAATAAACAGCAACATGGGTAAGAATGGATCTCCACCATGGTGGGGGAGATAAAATATTACAGACAAAGTAAGTTCGTGTTTGCTAAATTGGAAACCGGTGAGAAATATCAGCTATACATTTAATCCCTTTGAAAACAAATCGTGCTGCCCTTTCGTGATTCAGACCCTAATTGCCTTCTTGATCAACTTTAAAAACTTGTGTTTGTGGTTAGTTTCAACCATCTCTGTCCCAGTTGGTCAGGGTTCAATTCTATCTACTTTTGACACCTTCTGATTGGTTTTTGCTCAGGCCGCTCTTTGCGAGTTTTCGACCTGGCGGGTTGCTCTAAATCGCCCTTGCGGGTTTTCAACTTAGTGCTTTTATTTGACCTTAATTTTTGCCTAGGCTGTCCTTTTGGGTTTTCAACCTACCAGGTCACTCTAATTTTTGCCTAGACCGCCCTTTCAGGTTTTCGGCCTAGCGAGTTTTCCTTTTTTTTTTTTTTTTTTTTATGTTGTGCCATTCTAGACGTAGTATTTCTTGACTGCATCTGAGTTTATTGGCAGCGGTAGGTCATGCCCCTCCATATCTGTAAGAATGAGGCCCCCCCAGAGAACGTCTTTTTCACTATATATGGACCTTCATAATTTGGAGTCCATTTTCCGCGTTGGTCTTTCTGAATAGGTAAAATCTTTTTTAATACTAACTCCCCTTCCGAGAATTCTCGATGACGTATTTTTTTCTCGTACGCTCTCTTGAGTCTCTTTTGGTATAATTGGCCATGGCAAATTGCCTCTAACCTTTTCTCTTCTATAAGATTCAACTGGTCATATCGTGTTTGGACCTATTCGGCTTCTTCGAGCTTGGTTTCCATAATTACTCTTAAAGAAGGGATTTCTACCTCTATAGGGAGTACTGCTTCCATCCCGTATACTAGGGAAAAAGGTGTTGCCCCCGTTGAACTGCGTACGGAAGTTCGGTACCCGTGTAAAGCAAAAGGGAGCATCTCGTGCCAATCCTTGTAAGTTACCACCATTTTCTAAATGATCTTCTTGATATTTTTATTGGCTGCTTCTACTGCCCCATTCATCTTTGGACGATATGGAGAAGAATTGTGATGTTGAATTTTGAAATCATCGCACAACTCCTTCATCATCTTATTGTTTAAATTAGTCCCATTGTCCGTGATGATCTTTCTTGGTAAACCGTACCGACAAATTATTTCCTTTTTTACGAACTTGACCACAACACTACGAGTCACATTGGTATAGGAGACTGCTTCGACCCACTTTGTGAAGTAATCAATAGCCACGAGGATGAATCAGTGTCCGTTAGAGGCTTTTGGTTCAATCATTCCTATGACGTCTAAACCCCACATGGAGAACGGCCAGGGTGCACTGAGGACATTTAGGGAAGTTGGAGGTACATGAATATTATCAGCATAAGTCTGACACTTATGACATTTCCTCACATGCTTGATGCAATCACCTTCCATTGTAAGCCAATAATACCAAGCTCTGAGAATCTTCCGGGCCATTGCATAACCATTGGCGTGGGTCCCGAATGTACCTTCGTGGTCGTCGTCAAGAATTTGTCTTGCTTCTGCAGAGTCCACACATCGGAGGAGTACCATGTCGTGATTTCTTTTGTAAAGTACGTCGCCGTTCAAAAAGAAACTCATAGCGAGCCTCCTCAAAGTTCGCTTGTCGTTCTCTGAGGCGCCCGAAGGGTATTCCTTGTTTCTGAGGTAGCACTTGATGTCGTGGTACCATGGTTTTCCATCGGATTCTTCTTCTATTGCCTGGCAATAAGCGGGATTGGCACGGCTTTCCATCAGGATGAGAGGCATTTCCTTGTCACTGTTTATTCGGAACATAGACGACAGCGTGGCTAATGCATCAGCCAACTGATTATCTTCTCGTGTGACGTGTTGAAACGTGATCTTATCAAAGGATTTGACGAGTTCTTGGATATACTTGTGATAAGGGATTAGCTTAGAATCTCGAGTTTCCCATTCTCCATTCAACTGGTTGATAACTAGGGCAGAATCCCCATATACTTTTAGGACTCTGACCTTAGTTTCTATGGCAACCCTGATTCCCATGACACACGCCTCATATTCTGCCACGTTATTGGTGCAACTGAAACACAAGCGAGCCGTGACAAGAGTGTATCGATTTTCTGGGGAAATTAGTATTGCCCCGATTCCGTGGCCCAATGCATTAGAAGCCCCATCGAACATCATGGTCCACTCTTTGTTTCTTAATTCTTCTTTTTCGGTGGACATTACATCCTCATCAGGAAATTCATAGCGGACAGGTGAATGGTCATCTATTGGTTGATTGGCTAAGTGCTCAGCTAAGGCACTACCTTTGACGGCTTTCTGAGAGACGTATTGAATATCATATTCGGATAACAACATTTGCCACCGGGCAATCCTTCAAGTGAGAGCGGGCTTCTCGAATACATATTTGATCGGGTCCATTTTTGACACCAACCAAGTTGTGTGAGAAAGCATATACTGTCTTAGGCGGTGAGCGGCCCATGCTAGGGCACAACAAGTACGCTCCAATATCGAATAATTAGCTTCATATCTGGTAAACTTCTTACTCAAGTAGTAAATGGCACATTCCTTTTTACCCGTTTCGTCATGCTGTCCAAGTACACATCCCATAGATCCGTCTAGCACTGTCAAATAGAGGATTAATGGCCTGCCTGGTACTGGAGGTATTAGCACAGGGGGTTTTTGTAGGTATTGCTTGATTTTGTCGAAAGCCTCTTGGCATTTCTCATTCCATTCAATAGTTTGGTCTTTACGCAGCAATTTGAACATTGGCTCACAAGTGTCAGTGAGTTGCGATATAAACCGGGAAATATAGTTTAACCTCCCTAGAAAACCACGAACTTCTTTTTCTGTGCGAGGAGCTGGCATTTCTAAGATGGCTTTGACTTTTTTCGGATCGACTTCTATTCCTTTCTGACTCACAATGAATCCCAGCACCCTACCTGACCGAACACCAAAGTTACATTTAGCCGGATTGAGTCTGAGGCGAAACTTTCTCAATCGCTCAAAAAGCTTCCGTAAATCAATTATATGACTTTCTTCGGTTTGCGACTTAGCGATCATGTCATCCACGTAGACCTCTATCTCCTTATGGATCATGTCATGGAATAGAGTCACCATTGCTCTTTGATATGTTGCCCCGGCATTTTTCAATCCGAATGGCATCACTTTGTAGCAGAAAGTCCCCCAAGCGGTAATAAACGTAGTTTTCTCCATGTCTTCTCTGGCCATTTTAATTTGATTATACCCGGAGAAACCATCCATGAAAGAGAAGACAGTGTGATGAGCGGTATTATCCACCAGAACATCAATGTGAGGCAAAGGGAAATCGTCTTTGGGACTTGCTTTATTAAGGTCCCGGTAATCAATGCACATTCGGACCTTTCCACCCTTTTTTGGGACAGGGACAATATTAGCAACCCATTGGGGGTATTTAGCCACGATTAAAAATCCGGCGTCAAATTGTTTCTTAACTTCTTCCCTAATCTTTAAGGACATATCCGGTCTCATGCGTCTCAATTTCTATTTGACAGGGAGGCAATCGGGTTTAAGAGGTAGTTTGTGTTCAACAATATCGGTATCCAACCCTGGCATATCTTGGTAAGACCAGGCAAATACGTCTTTATAATCTCGAAGGAGTTGAATCAATTTAGCTTTTACTCCTTGTGACATGGTAACACCAACCTTGACTTCTTTTTTGTCTTTTTCAGTTCCCAAATTAATCAACTCAGTTGGTTCTTCGTGAGGTTCAATCTTTCTGGATTCCCCCTCTATAAGTCTCATTAATTCAGGGGGAAGATCTTCATCGGGATGGTCCTCTTCATAACCTTCATCAGTATGATTAATTAGGCAATCGAAATCTGGTAACGAAACTTCAGCACAATCGTTTTCAAAAGTATTATCCATGAGCCTGCATTATCAAGGTTAGCAATAAGGAGAGAGTAAGGAAAGGAAGTAGGAAGGAAAAGAAAAAGAGACGCTTGGGATGAAATCAAAAATGCATTTTATTAATATTCGAAATAGGCTTTTGAAAAACATGCGAGGCTCTTTAACATTTCCTCACGCTTCTGGCCGAAGTGAGAGGTGAGCATTAAATGGATTACATTGAAAATGCATTAAGGATCCTAGGATTTTCAACGATCTCCCAATTGCAAGGCACTGAGGAACATGGACAAACCCATTCCTCTTCAAGAGCAGCAAGATCTTCTTCTACAGCAGTTACTTGATCCGCATAGATCCATCCAGCAATATGAAAAGTCTGACGGAGATCGCAAATGTGCATTTTCCCAAACTCAGGTTCCCGGTTTTGAAGCCTAGCTTTCCTCTTTTCTTTCCTTGCCTCAATTGCTCTTTCCCTGTCCTCTCGAGTGGGGACAAATCCCAAGCCATACCGGTCCTTGTTTTTAGGAATCCTTAAGATTGAGGCAATACCTTCCTGACTTTTCCCTAGTCCTTTTCTTGGCTGATATCCTCCTTTTAGCATGACTCCGCCCACCATTAGGGCATTATTGGATAGGCAGGGTTCTTTAGTTGTGAACCCTACGTAAGCACTATCGACAATTTCTAGCGCTTGAAATGATGTCCCAAGGGCTTCTTCAGTAGCTTCGATATAACTCGTGGATGTTGGCTTGCTTACCAGCAGGTCCTCTTCTCCGGATACGATGACCAACTTATCATCCACCACAAACTTCAATTTTTGATGCAGAGTTGATGGTACTACCCCGGCAGGAGGGCCTTCCCAACAAGCAACTATAGCTAGGCCTGATGTCCATCACTTGGAAATTAACGGCAAAAGTGAAAGGGCCAATCTGAATCGGCAGCTCAATCTCACCCATTACTTCTCTTCTTGAACCATCAAAGGCTCTCACAAGCACCGAGCTGGGCCTCATATGGGTTTTGTCGATGGATAACTTATCTAAGGTAGATTTAGGCATCACATTCAGGGATGATCCATTGTCCACAAGGACTTTGGCTATAAGATGCTCTTTACACTGAACTGAGATATGTAGTGCCTTGTTGTGTCCTCTACCTTCTGCAGGCATTTCTTCATTATTGAAATAGAGGTAGTTGCATGCGGCGATGTTGCCAACTAGGTCGCCGAATTGATTCAAGGTGATGTTTTGAGACACGTGGGCTTCATTCAGGATTTTCATCAATACTTTCCTGTGACTCTCAGAGTGCATTAATAGGGCAAGTAGAGAAACTCTCGCTGGTGTGCGGTTTAGTTGATCTATCACCTTGTATTCACTCTGCTGAATGAATTTGAGGAATTCAGCCACTTCCTCACGGGAGGCTTCTTTCTTATCCTCCTTCCCTATGTCTCCTTCGTCTATCGCAACCCCTTTTCCTTTGTTTTGGTCCTTCACCTGTCCCTTTGCGACTGCTTTTATTGGTTCTTTCTCAAGGGCATAAATCCGCCCACTCCGAGTCATCCCGCCTATTCCCACGATGTTGGTAACAGTCGAAAAGTTTGGTTGTGTATTACTCCCTTCGACTTGGACTTTTGCATCATATATCCAAGGAACTGCCTTATCGTCCTTGTACGGAAACGGAGACGGTACTTGGACAGTAATAGCTTTGGGAGCGTTAGGCATTATGGGTGATGTATTTTTAGAGAATTGAACCACCAAGGGTTTTGGGACCGTGGTTCCCGAACTTTGCACCGATTGGACCATAAATACTTCTTCTTCTCTTTGAGAGATAACTTGAACTATGTTCGTATCAAGCAGTTTCTGGAGGATACTTTTAAATTCCTCACATTCGTCATCAGACCAAAAGTCTTCATCACAGGTCCTACTGACATCTGTTCTTTCTATCAAGCCAGCCTTGCAAAGTTCGATGAACACTTCTCTGATGGGGGTTTGTATTTCAGCGACATCCTTTATTATCCTTCCCTCGTGCTCATTGTCTATCATATTTACTGATGTATTCCCGTGGTTAGGTAACGGGTTGTTCCCCACATTGGGATTACTTTCTTGGAAACTCAACCACTTGGCATTTATCATATCTTGAACTTTGAACTTCAGAGCCCGACATTCTTCTATAGAGTGGCTCACGCCTCAAAGATGGTATTCACAAGTGGCGTCCGGGTTATACCATTTTGGGTAAGGTGGTTCCATAGGCTTTTGCGGGCAAGGGACCACCAATGAGTTTTTGAGTAAATGCTAATAGAGATCTTTATAAGTCATGGGGATCGGATCAAACTGGACCAGCTTTCTTCCTTAAGGGTTGTGAGCTCTCGGTTGAATGGGGTTTTGACCTCCTTGACTATCAGAAGCAAAGGGCGTCCTTTGAACAGGAGGCTTCGGCGTGATAGTTGCCGCAATGTATAGAGGGGCACTACTCACCGCGTTGGTATCTCCTTCTTTCTTTCTCTTGACGAAGGGCTTTTGCGCGTGGGATGATGAGGTATTATTATGGATTTTCCCACTTTGCATCCCCATTTCTACACGTTCCCCTATGACAATTAGGTCAGAGAAGCTTGAGAACATACTTCCAATCATCATGTCATAAAAGGGTGATTGGAGCGTGTCTATGAACGTGTCGATCATTTCTTTGTCTGACAAGGGTGGCTCCACTTGAGCAGCCATGCTTCTCCATTTCTGAGCATATTCCTTATAGCTCTCACTGTCTTTCTTCTTCATGCTTTGCAACTGATTACGACTGGGAGCCATGTCCATATTATATTTGTATTGTCTGACGAAAGCATTAGCTAAATCCTTCCACAAGCCGA
The DNA here is from genome assembly GCA_037113605.1 of Calophaca sinica. Classification (NCBI taxonomy): domain Eukaryota; kingdom Viridiplantae; phylum Streptophyta; class Magnoliopsida; order Fabales; family Fabaceae; genus Calophaca; species Calophaca sinica. The sequence goes on along the minus strand of CM073737.1, from coordinate 71,230,744 downwards.
TTTTAGACTGCTCTAACTTCATATACCATCGCAGCGGTGCCCCGGTTAAACTTTCTTGGAAGAAATAGATTAAGAGTCTGTCATCATTAGAACAGAAAGCCATCTTTCGGCAGTACATGACCAGGTGGCTTTTGGGGCATGTTTCTCCTTTATACTTGTCAAACTCGGGCACTTTGAACTTTGCAGGAATAACTACATCGGGGACCAAGCACATGTCTGAAGCTTCGAAACCTATGTGGTTTACCCCTTCAATTGCCTTTAGCATGTCTTCAAGTATTTGAAACTTTTCTTTGGCTTGAGCATCCTCTTGGGGAGTGATGATAGGTACAAAATTTTGTGTATTTGTATTCTGCGAAGTCCCATTATTTAGAGGCGCATGCCCTTGTGTGGTATGGGCGTGCGTCTCATTTTCTCCTGGCTGACTTTCGTCTTCATTCTCTTCGGACCGTTCTGTTTCCGACGTCCCTTTTGCATGCAGAGCTTCCAACAAAATGCATAGCTGATCTATCCGCATACTCATTCGGTCAAGCTCTCCTCTCATGGCCTGTTGGTTTTGTTCTAATGCATCCATGAGTCTGGCTTGGGATCTCGTTCTCTAAGGGTGCAATTTCTTCGTGTTTATTTTTCTGGATTATGAAGGATATGGTGAGTATGGATGAATGATTTATGCCATGGTTATGCATGCCATGTAAGATGCTCATTTATTTTATTTTATTCGTTTTACTTTTGTTGGCTTATTGGAGAATCACAAAATTTTGCAAATGCCTTATCAGTCTGCTCCATATTGCGAAAACATACTTTTGTATTAAACGGGAATATCATAATTCAAATTGCCCTAAGGGCTTATAGACTTAAGAAAGAAATGGAAATTGCGAAAACACATAAAAACACGAGAAATATGGTCTTCAACGATCTCGTCGGATTTGCTTCTCCAACTCCTCCACCAAAACCTTGCAATACTCTAGGAAATTCATCACTTTTCTTGGTAAAGGTCGGAATCCTATTGCTGATTCTGCTTCTTCCAATAGTTCCGACATATCTTGGATACCTCTATTTGCCAGCCAGACCAGTTTGGAGCAACGATCCATCCAGTATCTAGTTTCCTTATCAAACCAGGTAATGACTTCTCGCTGGTTGTCAATCTTCTCTTGCATGTCGAGGACTTTCTCGCGTTCTTCCTCAAGATCTATGTGGTAGCCTATGAACTTTTCTTCAGTAATTCTCCTTTCTTCTTCAAGTTGGGCTTCGTGCGATTGCATGGTATTTTTCAATTGTTGTATTGAGTCTTCAATCCGCCTTTGCAAAGCCATGCTAGCCCTCTGAGAATCAGCCCACATTTTCCTCAAGTTACCTTTTTCGCAGAGAACCAGGTCTAACTCCCTTTTCATCAAGTCCAATTGTTGATTTGCAGCCTTTAAGCAACCCTGGGTTTGGAGCCGGCTTGCTTTCTCAGCCTTGGCCTTCTTCTGGGATCCTTCCAAAGATTCAGTTTTTCTATTACATTCATCTTGTAGGACCTCTATATCTAGATAAGCCCTTTTCAAATTCTCCCGGAGAACTTTCCTTTCCTCTTCCACCCTTTCTAAGGCTAGCTTTAGCTCTTCCACTTCTTCATTTTCAGTAGGAGGTGGAGGTGGCACTTCGGGAACCAAAAATGTATTCTGGAAAGGCAGCTTGACTTGCTGAACTCTTGCTATAACCCATTGGCGGTATTTTTCATCTGCATGAGTACTCTTGCGCCCTAGTATTCTTTTGGTCGTCTTCTTCCAAGCTCGACACACCCTTGTGAACAATGCCAAATCCGAGGAGCCCCGATCATGTATAATGAAAGCGGCTAGCTCTTCTTCAGCAGGTTCACCCAGCATTGGGGCACCGAGTTGTCTTAAAGCCAGAGTAGGATTATAATTAATGCAGCCTATGGTCCCAATGAGGGGTATGTTGGGAAAATCTCCACACCGACAGATTACCTCCTTGATCTCCTGTTCTCTGGAATACCATATTATAGAATCCTCGCTGAGACTCAATAGATAAGTAGCCCACCCTGCATTGCTCATAGGTCCAAAGGGATGCCCTCTTTTTACCAAATGATTTTTCAGCCATAAGTACAAAACAGGGACACAACAACGAATTCGACCTCCCTTTTTCTCGTGGCGCATATGAAGCTCATAGTATAAATCTGCGAGGATGGCAGTAGTGGGGTCCATACCTTGAGTTTTAAATGCTATGAAGGCATCAATAGCTGTTTCATCCACAAAATGATCAACATGAGGAAATAAGACTACACCAAAGATAATAAGGGCTACCACATCCATGCACTCTTTTAATTTCCCTGTATCATGGAGATCTTTAACCTTTCCTTCCAGGAAGCTCCTGGGAAAGCCTTTGAAATCTTCTTCTATCTTCACCGTAAGCATCAAGTCTTCTTTAGGAATGCCTAAAACATCGACAATAGTACTCATGGCTGGGGGATGCTTTGCATGGCGATACGGACCATTTTTCTTTTCTGGAAAGCCCAAAATTTTCCGGTATTCCTCCAAGGTTGGCGCCATTTGGAAATTCTTGAACGTGAAGCATCTTAGGGGAGGATCATAAAATTGGGCCAATGCTGTTAAGGCTCCTATTTGCACGTCCACATTCAGTAATTCCAAAATGTTTCCAAATTTCTCCACGAAACTAATTCGATCTACTTGTATCCAATTCTCGGCTATGAAATCAACCAATGTTTTCAGATGCATCAAACGGGGGGGTTCGATTTTGAATTTCAAAGTATTTTTCCTTTCTAAACCCGCAACTGCGTTTTCCGAAGACATTTGCAAACATTTTCAAAATTTCCAACAAGCCTGATGAAATAGGGTAATTTAGTGTTAATGCATGTATATGAATGGGTATGATCATGTTTATTTTTGTCATTTCATGAATGAAAGGAAAAAGAAAAGGAAAATAAAGAAAGAAAGCACCGTACTTATTTTATTTATGAAGATGTAAAGAAATATACTCTTATACCTTTTATACAAAGTTCACAAACTTAGCGTCTATTTTCGAAATAATAGATTAGATTTTCTAAATAAAGGTATGTACTTTGAAAAACTATTTTTTGGAAATATTATTTTCGAAATAAGTTTGTAAAAATAAGTAAACAACTAAAGTGGTAGGATAAGCTCATTTTGTGATCGAGGCCGGTAATTCCTAAAAGGGGTTTAAGGATTACGTCAAGTGCCTCTCCATTTGGTGGATTCAAAATACTAATCTAAAAGGTCCCCAAAGCCAAGGGTCCCGCCTAAAAATGTTACCATCAATAATAAGTATATTATTAAATGATGATTTTTTTTCAAACGGAGCCAAACTCTGGGCGAGGATTTCACAGGAACCCACTGGCCGTACGTCCAGCAGAGCACCCATTACACAGCCTCTCCTAACTTAAGGTTCCCTCGGGCCCGGGTATAGGGCACCCACTCATAGTGTGTGTAATCAAAGTCTATAAAGTGTAGTGTGTGAAGGAGCAAACTTAAAACTACCCGCTGCAAAATAAAAATGCAATATATATACATGTCTTCTACCCTAAGGTTTCAAATACATAAACATACATATCATATAACAAATGAAGAAAAATGAATCATAAATAAAAATAAGATAAAATAATAAATATAAAATATATATATTTTCTAACGCATATTTTACATCCTAGGATTTATGTATACAAACATATATACAAATGAACAAATAAAAACAAAAAAGACAAAAAGAGAATAATTTATTTAATAAAGCAACAAATCATATAAACAATCATAGGGCCTAACTCTCTAAGGTCCCCAGTGGAGTCGCCAGCTATGACAACCACCCTAAAAATTAAATGGAGCCGCCACCTAAAGTTTATTAAGGAAAAACAATAGGAAAAACCTTTCTTATGACAGTAATTTAAACGTAATAGTCCGTGAACCAGATTTCGAGCCCGGGAGTTGGTTACGTATAGGGAAGGTGTTAGCACCCCTAGGACGCCCATAAAATGGTACCCTTTTAATTGTTTAAAAAGAAAAATATGCTTATCATTAAATAAATTACTCCCAAATGAATTTTCTAAAAAAAAATACAAATTTATTAATCATCATATTGCAAAGGGTTATAAAAAGAAACTTAGTACGAGGACAACTCAACCATTATACGCAAATTATTATTTATTATTTTCTTGTATACCAGAAAAAAATAAATAAAAAAGAACCTACAAAATGGCGGTAAAAAAAGAAACTAATTATGTTAATAAAAAAAATAAATAAGAAGGGAAAATTCCTTTTTTATTTGCTTTTATGCCCCCCTTATTAATTCTTTATTCAATTCTAATTATTTATGAAATAAAAAAGTAATATTGCAAATAAATCCCTGGTTTGGGTCTGGCCCCATTGGAAGACCAAACCAAACCCAAAAATTTCAAATTTCGTTTTCAAGTCCTATTTTAATATAATAATTGCAAATTGGTCCCTATTTAAGATTTGGCCCCGTTGGAAGGCCAAATCGTGTATGAACAGGAAAAGAAAGAAAGACTTTTTAATTTTTAGCTTTCAGACACCCTCTTACCATGTATTTACAGTTCAGTTCCTTTTTATAACATATTTACAGTTTAGTCCCTTTTTATCACGTATTTACAATTCAGTCCCTATCTAGGGTTTGGTCCCATTGGAAGGCCAAACCCTAAACCTAATTGCAACCCAAATCGTGGAGGCCAACAGAAACAACAACAACAATCACAGCAACCAATAACAACAACAACTACAGCAATAACACTGGCAGCCACAAAAATGACAACAACAATAATCACAACAGAAATAAGAAAATATATACATTTCAGTTTAATGTACAAACCATGCTAAGAAGAAGAGAAGAAGAAAAAAGAAAATAAAAATAAAAATATAATGGAAAATATGAAGATGAAGGGAGAAGGAGGAACCTGGGCTTTACGGCCTCCCAGGGAAAAATTACAGACAGAAAAATGGAAGAAAAAGAGAACCTAGAACTAAGTGATATTTAGAATCTGGTAGCATTCCTCACGGTTTGAGAGGATGAGAGGAAGAATGGGCCTGGGTTTTGGTGTGGACGAAGGGAAGGACGAGGAGAAATTCGGGTTGGATCTAGGGTTACGGTGGAGCGGCTGGTTAGGGAAAGATTTGGTGAGAGAGATGAAGGGGTGAGGCTGTGGAGGAAGCTAGGGTTAGAGGGAAGGGCGCTGCGGCGCCGCGGAAGGTTCGAGAGGGAGGGACGCTGCGTGCGGCGTGAAGGAGACGAGGGTGAGGGGAAAGTCAGATTTTGATTGTGAGAGAATTGGTTTTTAGGTTAAAGGAAGGATGGGCTGGGCGTGTGAGTGGTTGAGTCGCGTGAGGCGTGCGATGGTTGGGCTGGTGGGCTGTGTGAGTTTAGTTGGGCCAAGTAGGAGGGTGCGTGGAGAAAGTGGGGTGTGAGAAGCAGCGAGGGAGATGCAAGGAGCGCAGGGGGGTTGCAAATAGAGAAGAGAGGGGGTGCATGTGTGGGCTGCTAGGTGAGGAATATTGGGCTGGGCCATCCTTTGGCCAAATGCTTTTGGCACCTCCCATATTTTAATTGGCACCCTCCCTTCTTGAAAAAATTAAAATAATTTTTCTTTTTTCTTTTCTTTTCTTTTTTCTCTTATTTAAACTTTTTATCCTTTATTATAAAACCAAAATATTATTTTGTTTATTATTACTACAACTAATTAATTAAAATAAATAATAATAATAAATTAAAATTAAAATTAAAAGACCGGACAAAATTAGGGTACTACACATGGAGAACTCAAAGAGACTGTGTACATGCATCAACCCATGGGTTTTAGGGACCCGAATCGTCCTAATCATGTATACTTGTTGAAGAAATCTTTTTATGGGCTCAAACAGGCCCCTCGGGCTTGGTAAAAGAGATTTGCTGATTATGTTTCTACTCTTGGGTTTTCTCATAGTACTTCTAATCATTCTCTCTTCATTTATCGGCAAGGTACAACTACGGCTTACATTCTTTTGTATGTGGATGATATTATATTGACAGCTTCCTCTGATACTATTTGCAAGTCTATCATATCCCTTCTTAGCTCGGAATTTGCTATGAAGGACCTGGGGCCGTTGAGTTATCAATGAACAACAAATAACAAAGATGAGTAAAAAAAATACCTCTTGTTTATAGTTTGATGCTAAACAAACTTGACTTGAGTGCAAAACGAGTGGATTTAAGGGAGAGAAGATAAACATGAAATTAGTGAAAATGGGGAGAAGAGGGAGCATCTCGTGCTTTTGAATACTTATTCGAATATGATCGGATGCGCGCATCCAGAGGGGGCTAAAATTGAAAAAAAATAAAAATTGCTTGGGGGTTTCGTAGCAATTTGGGGATGAAAAGTAACCCCTTTTTACTTTACGCGTTGGTTGTTTGTTGGGTCGTTGGTGCTGAAGACCTAGATGCTTGGGTCTAGATTATTGTTGAGGTCCAATAAGATTTATTTCAAGCATAGAATTATGCATGAAAATAAAAGAGGAAAAGTTTAAAAATCAATAGTTGGATTTGAGTAGAAGGAAATTACTTGCATGCGATTTCTTATTGATCCTATGTAAAAGAATTAAGTTCGACTTCAACTATGGTGTTTAATTTTTAAATATTAAATTGTGTTTATTAATGCAAGGCAATTTTTTTTCTAGTAAAAAAATGTTGGTCTTTTTCAAATTTTTTTGTTAAAATAAATTCTCGAATTGCCTTTACAAATGAATGGCGATTTAAGTGTTATATCTTGTTAATCCTTTCAAATTTTGTTTTTGACAATTATTTTTAAATAATGAATGACGATTTAGGCATTATGTTTTGGGATTTGGCTATTCTAAAGTGACCAATTCACTTTAGAGTGTAAAGTAAATAATCTTAATCATTAATGATAAAATGTGTTACGCTTTGTTATCTTTCTCAGTTATTTTTAAAAACTATTTATTAATTTTTTTTACTAATAGAAGGCAATTTAGGCATTTTGTTAGTCTTTCTCGCAACACTCTACTTCTTCCTCCCCATTCCCTTGCCCCATGACTATCTGTACTAAGGACACAGAAAGAAAGTGATTTAGTCATTACGATAGGTTAGTCTTTCGAATTTCATCCTTAAAAATAAATTATTAATTTTCTTCATACTAATGAAAGGCAATTTAGGAGTCACACCTTGTTAGTCTTTCTAAATTTTCTTTTTAACAATTAATTCTTAATTTCCTTTTAAATAATGAAAGTCGATATAGACATTACACTTGTTAATCCTTTCTTTGTTTCATCTTTTAAAATTAATTATACAATTGTTTCCTTCCCTAGTTTTATGTCGTTATTCTAGAACCAATAAAAGCAACCAATAGCGGATAGCGGATAAACTAGCAGATTGAATTTAAAGTGTTTGGTAGAATTACGGTTGAAATAACTTATAAGTATAAAATGATATAAATGGGCATTTTTAATTAATGCTTAAAAGTGAGAGAGAATGTTCATTTATTGAAGGATAAACAAGAAATTTAATTAAAATAATCACTACAAGAAATAGGGGGCTTACCAACGGCCTATTACCGACGGCTCCTGGCCGTCGCCAAAAACTTAGCTTTTCCGACGGGTTTGGCCGTCGCTAATTCTAATCCTAGCCGTTGGTAAGCCTAAGATAAGTTTTCGGATTCCCTCTATTTTCACATACAGATGGTCTTGACCCGTCGGTATTTGAATCTGGTCGTCGGTAATCCCTAGATAGTTTATCGACGGGTTTAGACAGTCGATAATGTAAATGAGGCCGTCGGTAACATCCGGATACAACCAGAGGAAAACCCCTTCTTCCCCCTTCCCAGTTTTACTTCTCTTCTCTCCTTTCTCTCTTCCGCTCTCCCTCTCCCACCGCCCTCCAGAAACTCAACTCCAACTCCACCACCAGCATTGCCGCCAGTGGCCGTGCCACCACCTAAGTCACCACCACCACCATCATCAACCCCTGCTCCACCTTCTAATTTACAATTGGCCCCTCCTCCTCTGCGATCACTTCTTTCACCACCACCGCCGCCGCAGAACGGATCAGAAAACTCAAGCCCTAGAGCCGGAAGCAGTGGTGGAATTGGTACTGGTACTGTAGTGGCTATTGTTGTGTTTGGTGGAATTCTATTGCTTGGCTTCATTGGAGTTGCTTTGTGGTACTTGAGGGTGAGGAGGCAAAAGAAAAAGGACCCTCCTAATGATGGTTATATCATGCCATTCACTCTTCCCTCCTCAACTGAATCAGGTAAACTTGTTAACACTGATTTGTTAGTAGGTTAGGTTTGTTGAACTAGTTTATGTGACTTTCATAATATTTATTGGACATGCTTCCACACTAAATTAAAAAATTCTCTTTGCCAATTTCTTGCCGTTAAATTAATTAAAGTTTGCAACATTGTCCAGATTCATCCTTTTTTAAGACACATTCCTCTGCTCCTTTGATAAGTGGATCCGACAGTGATGTTGTGGTTCTATACATAGGAGCACTCATTACCCTGCCTTAAAATTTTATCTCATGGGTGTATTCTCTGTGCTTTCTTGTGTTCCATTGTAGATTGCTTCTTTGCTCAGAAGGTCTGGAAGTAAAGAAAAGAAACCTACGCCACTGCAAATCGCTTCGCCGTACTGGTCAGCTTCACCGCACGCCACTGCTATTAGAACTTGTATTTTTGTCTAAATCTATTTTTCTTCAACAATGTTTTGTGTTTTTCTCCAAACAGTTTTGCCGTTCTGACGTTTCGCCATTCTGCAAATCGCTTCTCAACTGCAAATCGTCGTCCCTCCCAGTCGTGAGCCCACCAGCGGTGATTCTCAACCATCGCGACTCCACAAGGCCAGGTCAGTTCGCTTCATATCTATTTTGTATTTGCCTGAGCCATTTGTGTTTTAAGCGTACAAAACTATCAGTGTAATGTTTCTTTCTTAAGTGCTATGTCTTTGCCTGACTCTTTAATTTGTTAACAATTGGTTCTTGATTTGGAGAATCCTAAAGGTACATTTTAGTGACTACAATTTGCTTTCTTCTTCTTGCTGTGGTTGAATTTTAATGGGTTGGAATTGAATTTTAATGTAAAGGTGAATTTATAGGAGAATTCTCTCTCCTTGTCTTCCTTTGATCTTACTACGTCTCTTGAGTCAATGAGGGTTACATAATTGGTCTGTTTTTTATATTAGGGGACTTAATTAGTCTGTTGAGTCAATGAGGATTACATTCAATGAGGATTACATTTAATTGTAGTCTGCTATGGTAGCATTTTAGTTTAACTTTTCTATGTTTTTTCAGTATTTTTTGTCCGACACCTCCACACTGCTCCGAGACCGCCACTGGCATCGAAGGACGCGGATGTTCTACTTCTCCTTAGCACTCTGTTGTTTTGAGAATTAGGTATGCACTCTAACGAAATGCCGATTGACTCACTGGATGGAAAATGGTTGTCTGTTGACCCCCACACTGACATATTTCTTTGTTTTCCTTCATAGTTCTCTCCACAGGGAGAATTTTGAAGTGATATATGTTTTGGCTAACTGATTATGTTTTATGTTAAAATGATATATAGTTCTCTCCACAGAGGAAATTTTGTCTAATGTATGTTTTATGTTAGAAAGTAGAGAAATAGAAAATAAATACAAGTTCTTATGGTTCTTCGATGCAGATATCTTTTGCCCGAGTCACACAAAATTTAAGAACCTCTCTCACAACTGCAATGCTCTTGTTACAATCAACATCATCGTGATTATTGGCCTAAGGCTAAGACATAGGTTATATTAGTTCTAAGCCAGCACATAATTATTTATTAAATAAACTAGATCAAGTCTTTTTTAGAAGTATTTAGCTAAAAATAAAAAGGTTTTAAGCAATATAAAAAAATCTGTTAGGCCTAATTGACCGGATTAATTAAGCAAACATAAATAATATACTAATATTTTTATATCAGTTTTTTAAATGTTTAAAAACTATATACTTATTTATTTTTTAAACATTTATAAGAGTGTTAGCTTAACAAAAAGGCTAGAGGACAAAACATGTAAGTTTATTTAGTTAGAAACTAGGATTTAAATTTTTATTAACCGGACAGAACCAAATCGGACAGTCTAGTCAGTTAGTAGCAGCTGAATTAAGTAGTATGATCAAATTTTACCACACCTCTAAAAGAATGGCTTCTCTCAAAGTCCTTGGTCGCGTGTAACATTATTGTGCCAGAGAGCACTACAATAAAGCCACATATTTCTGACACAATAGTTGCGCCACTTTGGCCATCCCAATCCTGTATGCATTATTTTGAAATTTAATTAGTCTCCTGTACAATTCATAGACAACAGAAACATCTTATGCATCCTACATTAAACGCCAAAACTAGTTGGCGATACCTTGAACATTATTACACTGGCTAGTATTGTAAGTGTTGTAAACATGACATAGTATATAGGAGACACAATTGCTGTGTTGAAGGTGTCAAGAGCCTGAAATATCATAATCATGTTAGTGAAGCATAACTGATTCGGAATTTCAAACATTTGTATATAATGCACAAGTCTGAAATATAAGCCTTCTTTTTCTATTTTTTTTCATTGAATATAATTGAGGCATCAATTTAAAAGTCATGCGCGCGCGCACACACATAAATCGCAGAATACAATAGACCACTAAGTCAATATATTTTGCAAGGCATCCACTGTTAGGTACAAAAATTATTGAATGTACAAAAATTATGCAAGGCATCCACTGTTAGGTAGACAAAGAATCAATATATTTTGTAAAACCATCTATTCATGACAAACACTATGCTAATTTCTAAGCAATCCGGAAAATTATTTATAAAAAAAAAAACTTATTAAACATGGAAAACAGTATGCTAAGCCTAAAACATATCAAGTAAATATACAAAATGAGAAATATATGCAACTATTGTCTCTATCTCTCACGATCTAACGGTGAAGCTAACTGTCTGCCTTATCAATTGATAAATAAAATAGTTGATCAAACTGTGTCAATATGAACAGAGCAAAACATATCAAATATAATTGGATCAGCAAAGCATTTTCTTCAGTATCAAGCAGAATCACTGATATATAGCGAGTACCAGATCCAACCAACACTAGTGCTTTATGTTTCCCATCCTGCTGCCTCTATTAACCGCTACAAGCCTATAATCATTATTTTTAAAGTTATTTTATTAAGAAAAAGGGTTATTGTTTGAAAGAATCCTAATTTCAGGACAAACTTAAAAAAAATCTATCACAAATAACATGTCAAACTTAGGCTTTCAATTTTTAAAATAAGTTAGACTTATTTAAGAAAGTTTTCCTTAACCTAATCTACTTTCATCTCTATTCATAATTAGAAAGTAGAGAAACAGAAAAAACAAATCTAATTATATCATTGGCTGCAATTTGCTTTACACATCTCTCTGTACTTCTTTCTCTTGCCACTTCTGCTTGTCTAATTCTATCCTTTAAGAGGATGTCAACTTCCAACCTGTTTCTTTTTAAATGACCAAGTCGATTTTCTAATTCTACCCTTGCCACTTCTGTTTGTCTAATTGTTATGTTAATTACTGATAAAATGGATGTTTGATTATTGTTATTAGTATCGGAGAAAAACCTTCGCTTCCCGTTTGAGGTTCAATATATTATTGAGTGCATGTACTCTTTTAGGGTACCACGTGCCCATTGTATATTGAACCTTGAATTGTCCAAGTCGGACAGTTTGGAAAAAAACTTTTTCTTTACTCGTATAATAGTTGTTGATTAATTTTCATATCTTTATATTTGATGAAATTTTGGTTCGATTCATTTCCTTTTGTTCTCTAGGTGCATACTTGATCTTGATGGAGGTGAAGACGACTTCTACAGCGTGATTCAACATTAATGTGAACTGGTGTATAATACTTTAGACTATACTAAAAGAATAGTGTTATTTTATTGTAAATGGTTTGATCCGTCAAGTAGAGGCAAAATAGTGGATCGAAAATATAATACTGTGAATATATGCATGAGCAGAAGATACTAAATGTTTGATCCGTTTATCATGGCACAACATGTAAGACAAGTGTATTATGTCCCTTATCCATCAACTCGAAGGGACGAACAAGGTTGGTGTGTTGCAATAAAGACAAAACCAAGGGGTCGCGTTGAAGCAGATGATCCACAGGAAGAAGTGGCTTATCAAGTGGATGAGATGTCTCATGTCAATGTAGTAAAAGAAGTGGAACCCATTTCTCGACTACGTGACAATCCAATCACATATGAAGATGTAGATGGAGATGATGAGGAATTAAATGAAGAAGTGGCAGAACCATCAAGATCTGAAGACGATGCCGAAGTAGAGTGGGCAGAATGGGTAGAATGAAATCGTTTAACTTTTTACAATTAGAAAAATTAATGTCTAACAATATATTTTAATTTGTCAGTTATTTTCATAACTTGTTTATTTTTATGGAATTCATTTTTAATATTGTTATGTTTAAATATAATATTTCATGACTACTATTATTGAATAGCTCTATAGACATATATGGCATCAGGAGGATCAGGATCCGACCACCCACTGGTGGTAAATGGAAGGGGAAGGGCATCGCCCTCGACCCCCCGGTCGTGGGAGGCCAAATATTATTCGGCGTGACGCTACTGGCTTTTCAACATTGTCATCCACACAACGTCTGCGTACATCTACGCCTACACTGTTAGTGTAAGCCCTAGAGGCCAATATAGTTCCTTTCGGACTTATAATTTGTATCATGTTATTTATCTATTATATGAGGCATTTCAGTTATTATGTTTGTTTCAACATAATAAAGTCCTTGAGTAAAAGTTCAATTTTAATAGAACATCAGTAGATGACTCGGTTGTGAGATACTATAGAACTTACTCTTAAATATCCATAGTCGAGTATTATTATCAATAAGGGCAATAATAATACATTAAGACTATTATGTGGGCGGACTGATAACCTTATCTCACAAGTTGTAGATATGGGATATCAAGTCACTGCATAGGTACACATTAGGGTAATTGTGTACTGTATTGACCCGTCATGAGAATACTACATAGTGCGTTATGTAAGTGTCATAAGTTGTTCTCATAGTGATAGTGGTATATTCCACCATTTGACCTGAAACCACTATGGTCCCTACATGAGGAGTTGTTTTGTTGCCGTCAAATATTGTCTGTAACAAGACAATTATAAAGTCGGTTAAATGGGCACTCCACGAGTCATGCAGAGGGACATGAGGGACCTAGATGGGATTTGCCCCTCCTACATAGCAGGAGTAATATCTGTGGGCCCCTTGATAAAGTATGACTGTAAAATGCATGACCATGCTGAAATAAGTCAATATGAGATATTGATCTTATTTGTTGTTACTTAGTCTACTTGGGTATCAAGGAATATAATGTTGAACTATACAAGGGTGACACACACTATGCCTTATGTTCAATATAGATATAAGGGCAAAAAGGTAATTATACACATGATCATTATCACGGAAAGGTTACGTCATAACACTGACATTCTCGTTACTTGGGTAGCAGTGATGTGTTGCTAGACACCGCTCTCTGTTTATAATATTAAATAATGATTTAATATTATTGCCAACATTACGGGAACCTACAGGGTCACACACATAAGAACATATTAATGGGAGATTAAATATAAATGAGTAAGACTCGTTTTATTCAGTGGTGCGCTCTTATGACGCACCATCGTAAGTCAAGAGCAATGCAGCGCATGGTAAGCTACGGTGCGCCGCTAGGTCAGTCTTAAGTGGTTCTATAAATATAACACTTAAGCTGAAAGTTCAGACAAAGAATTAACCCTAGCCATACTGAGAGACCTTGGGTGCGTGATCGCCGGCCTGCTCGTCGGCTAGCACGATGAAGCGGTGGCGCTCCCATTCGAAGTCTGTTCTTGTGGACTGCGTAGAGGCGTTGTCATCAGTACGACGCTCGTGCTCGACTCCAGTTCTCGTCTGCAACGGTCTGCGCTACAAGAGGTAACCAACGTAATCCCTGAATCATGACCATTCGCAACGATCTATCGAAGGGAATTTTTTTTTTCCGCTGCGTCTTATCTTTGATTATTGCGCGATTTTCCTACATACACAGCCTCCAGCTCGTTTGGCCCCTACACAGCCTTCAGCACCTTCTGCACCTACACATCATCCAACACCTTCTGCACCGACACCCCATTTGCCTCCCATTTACATGATCCCCAATCCGGGGTTCCAGTAGACACATGGCGTAGAGCATCTCGATCTTGATCAGGACTACCAGGACTATTAGTGATGTTTGTACTGATATTTTTTTAGTTACTGATGTTTGTTTGGATTTTTTTAATTATTTATTACGTTTCTGTTTTTTAATTTGTTTTTTGGTTTACGTTATCACATTTTTTAATGGGAATAAATTAATAATTAAAAATAATCAATTTAATTAAATTAAATTACTAGTAATAGTTAATTGAATTAATTAAAGAAATTAACTAATTTAAAAATTAAATAAATAAATAAACATTTTTTAATATGGGAATACTTTATTTTTAATAATTAAATAAATAAATAAATAATTGAATTAATTTAACAGTTAATAATTTAATTAATTAAATTAATAGATAATTAAATTAATTACAGAAATTATTTAATTTAAATATTAAATAAATTAATTAATTAAATTAAATATAAATATTAATCAATTAATTTAATTAATTATTTAAAAAAAATTGGTGTTACTGACGGGCTCAACCGTCGAAAACAAAATTCGGCATTATCGACGGGCAAAGCCGTCGGAACACTACCGAAGGTTTTACCCGTCGGAAAAATAGTCGGTCAATATCCGACGGTAAAAAAAGCCCGTCGATAAACATTTGCGACGCCTATTTTACCGATGAGCTTTTGGCCATCGATAATCCGTCGAAAAATTTGCTTTATTGACGACTTTTTGTGGTTACCGACGGGGCCGTCGGTAATCCCGAGTTTTCTTGTAGTGAATAAGAGTAAAAACGAGGGAAAAATGAAACGCTATAAGCTAGTAAAAAAAAACGTCATAAGCTCATAGTTACCAAACACCTTTACTTTCTTCCTACGAGCTTATCCGCAATAAGCTAGTTGATTGGGGTTGCCAAGTTTGGTAAAAGTAGCAGATAGCCGATAAATTAGCAAATCGAATTTACAGTATTTGGTAAAATTGGTTATAGAGAGTTTTTCATTTCATTTAATAAAAGATAAACAAGGAATTTAATTAAAATAATAAGGATAAAAACGAGAGAAAAATAATACGTATAAGTTATAAACTTAAACACTATTTCAAGTAGCGTATGAAAAAATATTATAAGCTAGTGATTACTAAATACCTGCAACGAGTTTATCCGCTATAAGCTAGCGGTTTGGCCTTACCAAATATAGTCATAATAGTATGAGAGCAATTTGAGCTATTAAATAGGAGTAGAAAAAACAATGAAAGGATAAAAGATAAGAAACTCAAGAACAATTCTAACCAAACAAGATATCAATTAAAATTAATCTAGGATTTGTTAAATATATATTTTTCATAATTAATATCTGTTCTATTATATTATCAATTTTGCCTATTTTTAATTCGGCTTTTCTAACGTGTGTAACTTTACACTTTATAAAGATCATTAATTTTAGACTTTTTTCTTTATTAATTACTCACCTTTTCCTATTTTTTTATAGATTCACTTTTATGTAATCTCTCTATCAATAAAATAGGAAACTAGGTAATTAATAAGAAAAAAGTTGACAATTAATGATTATTATCATGTGTAAAGTTACACACATTAGAAAAACTATTTTTGATTAACTAACACCCCATAATCATGTGTAGAGGTGGAGCCAGCATTTTGGCCTAAAGAGGCTACAGATAAAATATATATATATATATATATATATGATTTAGTAAAAAAAAAATTATGTGTATAACATATGCAAGAAATATATAACTAATGTTTTTTATAAGTGAAGAAATATATATAACTGTATTGAGTGAAAGAATATATTCTAGATAAAAAAAAGAATGATTGTTTTTATATTTTGTAATAGAAGTTGAGGGGTTAGAGGCTATAAAATAATTTTATATGGGTTAATACCTAATTTAGTCCCTGTAATTTGACACTTGTATCAACTTAGTCCTCGACTTTTAGATTATTCTAAAATAGTCCCTGACATATCACAAAGTTGCTCAAACTTGTCCCTCGGTTAGTTGACCGTGAGTTGACTCTGTTAACACGATGATGGGTTAATACCTAATTTAGTCCCTGTAATTTTACTCCACCTCCACCACCATTCCTGTTCCATTATCGAACCCCAGTTTCAGCCATGGCTACACACCACCACCACCCAACCCATACACATCATCTAATCCATATGGTTATGTTAATGCTGGATCCTCATGATACTATAACACCTACAAGCAGCAACCTACTCATCCCTATTCTCAGCATGTAGGAGCATTCCAAAATTCAGAAATGGCGATTTCAGTTTTTGACGGCACCGAAGATGCCTACTGGTGGGTGCTTTGCACTGAGCAACACTTCAGGGCGAACAGAACACCAGAGGAGGTGAAGGTGACCAATGTTGTGGCAGCCTTGAGAGGTCGTGCTCTCCGATGGTGGCTGTGGTGGTATCGTCGACACCCAAAGGTGAACCGGGATACATTCACCACTGTCTTTATTTGGCATTTTAAGCCTGAATATCGAGACATTTTGCCAATTTCAGATTACCAGTGCTTTTCTACAGATCAGTCTCTACTGTTTCCTAAAATTCCAATCGTTGTCACTCTATTTCACGCCACAGAGCGTGAACACGGGTGTATAATGAGTTATGCACATCAATCAAAAGAGAGCACACTCCATCAGATTTGCAAGATTTTGGGTGCCAGCTGTCTTTAATTTGGAAGAATCCAAAGCTCCCAATTAATGCTCCGTCTAGCGCTACCGTATTATCACCCCAGAAGTGATGGCCCTTATGTGGGCTTCAGTGATGAAGTCAGCCTCTTTGCTTTGCCATCAGAACTTACTCTTTATAACTTTGGAAGCATTAAGAGTTTTCTAGTGCAAGATGTGGTAGATTCTGGAGCTGCAACTAATGTGATTTTTGGATGGGCATTGAGTTATAAATCGGTCTTAATTCCCATTTTTGCTATTGTTGATATCAGCTTCAGCCAGGCCGCAATGTCTGGAATTGCTGTTGCATCACTTGAAATGCTTTCCTACTGGTTTTCGGACATGACAATTTAATGCATTGGGAGTGCGGCTCTCAAAATGGTTGAAGAAGTTCATAGCCAACTTTGATTTTGTCTTTACGCATTGTTAGGGATGTTGCAAGATCAGTCCAACTTTTAAGCAAAATGCTAGAAGACATAAATACTGGGTTTGCTTTGAGAGTACCGTGGAGCAGCAAAGTCCCTACTGAGCATGTGTTGGCTTTTGCACTGCCATACTTTGATCTTGAGGACAAGATCAGTCTCAAAGGGGTAGATAATGATACAATCCATGATGTTTGGGTTCAATTTGTGTTGGCAAGAATGCTTCACAATAAAGGAACTATTGGTGACACCAAGACTTTTGAAATTAAGTCGCTGGGAAAGAATTGGCACAAGAGTATTGTGAGGTGTTGTAATTAGTTAGACAATTAGTGGCTGATTAGTGGCTTATGACTGTGAGTGAAGGGAGGGGTTTTTAGTTAGTTAATTCGGTTACAGCTAGGACTGGGCTAAGTGAAGGATATATAAGAGAGGTGACCCATAGACCCAATGCAGGGAAATGTCATGCTGGGCAGTGTCAATACTGCTTCTGGTTCTGAAATGTCAAAGGAGAAGCTTTGGCATCTCAGGTTGGCACACATCAGTGAAGGAGGACTCAAAGAATTAAGCAGGCAGCAGCTATTGGGGAATGATAACATAGACTCACTGGAATTCTGTGAAAACTGCATTCTTGGTAAGGCAAGACGATTGAAGTTCAACATTGGGAGCCATCACACCAAAGGAACACTGGAATACATACACAGTGATCTTTGGGGACCATCTCAAGTATTATCCCACAGTGGAGCAAGGTACTTTCTCTCTTTCATTGATGACTTTTCAAGGAAAGTTTGGGTTTTTGTTCTTAAACAGAAAAGTGAAACTTTTGGGAAGTTTAAGGAGTGGAAAACTATGGTAGAAACTCAAACTGGTAAGGCTGTGAAGAAACTAAGAACCGACAATGGGTTAGAATTTTGTTCACATGAATTCAATCAATTTTGCAAAGATAAAGGCATAGTGAGGCACACAACAGTGAGAGAAACCCCTCAGCAAAATGGTCTTGCTGAGAGGATGAATAAAACTATCATGGAAAGGGTTAGGTGCTTGATGTTAAGTGCAAACTTGTCACAAAATTTACGGGTAGAAATTTGTGATCATTGCAGTACTTTTAATTAATAGAAGTCCTTGCACTGCTATTAAGATGAAAACTCCAGAGGAAATGTGGTCTGGGCATCCACCAAATCTTGAAAATCTAAAGGTCTTTGGGTGTGTAGCCTATGCTCACATAAGGCAAGGGAAGCTAGAACCAAGAGCATTGAAATGCATGTTTTTGGGATACCCCTGAGGAATCAAAGGTTTCAAGTTGTGGTGTATGGAGAAGGGCAGCCAAGAGTGTTAATCAAGAGAGATGTTACCTTTAGAGAATCGAGAGATGTATTACTCTAAGAAGGCCTCGAATAATGATCGGCTTAAACAAGGAAGCGGTGAGGGTGTTCGGATGGAGGTGGAGTCGAAACCAACAATAAGAAATGTGCGAGGACTTGGAGACGTAACTTAAACCTGAATTGAATCTTGAAGATCGAATGAGGAAGTTGATGATGAGTTGAATGACTATCTCTTCGCTAGAGATAGGGAAAAAGAGAAGTCGTGCCCCCGCCCGATTTGGTTATGCAGATATGGTGGCATTTGCCTTGTGATGAGAGTAAGAGGTTGAAGGAAAGGAGCCTAGAAGCTATAAGGAGGCGATAGCTTGTGCAAGATCAAAGGAATGGATAGGTGCCATGAATGATGAAATCAATTCATTGAAGAAAAACAACACATGGGTGTCGATTGATAAACCAAAGGGAAGAAAAGCGGTCGATTGTAAATGGATCTTCAAACTGAAGGATGCAATTCCAGGGGTGGAAAGAGCAAAGTTCAAGGCTCGGTTAGTTGCAAGGGGGTTCACACAACGTGAGGGGATAGACTACAATGAAGTCTACTCACCAGTGGTGAAGCACACTTCAATTAGAATGATGCTAGCTTTGGTTGCTCAAGAAGATTTGGAGTTGGAGCAATTAGATGTAAGGACTGCTTTCTTACATGGTGACCTTGAGGAGGAAATTTGCATGACTCAACCAGAAGGGTTTGTAAATGAAGGAGAAGAAGGCAAGGTTTGCTTGTTGAAGAGGTCATTGTATGGCTTAAAACAGTCCCCTCACCAGTGGTATAAAAGATTTGATTGCTTCATGATAGAGCAAGGTTTCAACAGATGCAAATCGGATAATTGTGTCTATTAGAAGCTGACAGAAACTGGCAGCATTGTCTACTTGCTCCTCTATGTAGATGATATGCTAGTGGCTTGCAAAACCAAGTCTGAAATAAGGAGGGTGAAGAAAATGCTTGAAGCTGAGTTTGAAATGAAGGATATGGGAGCTGCAAATAAAATTCTGGGCATGGAAATCTTGAGGGATAGGACAAAGGGAATTTTGTTCATTTCCCAAAGGAGTTATGCACAGAAAGTTTTGAAGAGGTTCAACATGGACCAATCAAAGGCGGTCTGAGACTCCAATGGCTCAACATTTTAGACTCTCACTTCAAGGTGCACCCAAAGCAGAAGGAGGTCTCATACATGAAGAAGGTGCCATATTCCAATCTTTGTGGGCGACCTCATGTACCTCATGATTTGCACTCGGCCAGATTTGGCCTATCTTTGTAAGTATGGTAAGTAGGTACATGGGAAACCCAGGTAAAATGCATTGGGAAGTTCTCAAATGGACCTTGAGATATCTCAGGAACTGAGGTTGAGGTCAGCTGTATAGCGACCATGATAACAAAATTGATGTAACAGGATGTGTTGATTCAGATTTTCTTTGTTGCCTGACACAAGAAGGTCTTTGATGGCTATGTGTTCAGGTTTTGTGGTAATCTTGTCACCGGAAGTGCAATCTCCAACATGTAGTGTCATTGTCAACAATCGAATCCGAAGTTCATTCTTTATGAAAAGGTTAAAGAGGCAATATGGATGAAAGGAATGGCCGCAAGTTTGAAATTTGAGAAGGTTGTCACTGCAGTTTTTTGTGATAGTCAAAGTGGAATACACTTGGCCAAGAATCACGGGTATCATGAGAGAACAAAGCACATCGATGTCAAGCTACATTTTGTAAGGGAAATCATTGCAAAAGGTGAAGTAAACTTGGAGAAGATTGGCACAAGTGACAATCCAGCTGATATGTTTACTAAAGCATTGCCTGGTGTGAAGTTCAAGCACTGCTTGAATATTCTGCAGGTTGTAAAATTGTAATTTTGTTTTCTTTATGCAGTCAAAAGCCAAGGTGGAGAATTGTTGTAATTAGTTAGACAATTAGTGGCTGATTAGTGGCTTATATTTGTGAGTGAAGGGAGGGGTTTTAGTTAGTTAATTCGGTTCTGACTTATAACCGAATTGGTGCATCGAAAATGGTTCATCGGGTGGATGCATCGATCTGTCGAATTGGTCTGTCGAATGGATTAGTGAGCTTGTATAAAAGGAGCTTGTAACTGTTCCATTGATATGCAATATACAGAATTAACTTTTCCCCAAAAACTACTCGATCAAATCTATCTCAATCTCTCAATTTCGGTATTCTGTTTGTTCTGCTGTTCTTGCATGAGTTGCATTGCAGAAAAGCAGATTCACAACATGAGGCTATTGTGTTATTGCAACATTGGTGATAACAAGCTCTCAGACTATGAATATACCCCACATCAAAGCTTGTTAGATTGGATTTCTAGGGACGTTAAATATAACATGATGTTAATTGGAGATTGTCTGGCAACGGTAGAAGACTTTGGAGCTGTCAAGTTTGTCACCAGAGGAAGCAAATGGGCAAAACCCATGTCTTGGATTACGGGAATTGTTTGTCACATTGAACCAGTGAGAGTTGCAAAAGAAGAAAAATGGGACCCCGGTGGCCACCTGGATATGTCTGCAACACCTAGATCATTCCGGTTCAAACAATGGGACTCAGGAAAATTTATGCAAGGGAGTAAATTTTACAACCTTGAGGACAATGTTGCTCTTGATGGGGTCGGTAATGTTATGATCTTAGAAGCTAAAAAAATAATGACTCAACTAGTTCTAGAAGCAAGGATGACTCATCTTATTCTAGAATGATCCTTTATACATTTTGTTAGTTTGTTTGGTAGGATTGTTATGGCGTAGTTGGTGTAGGTGTCTTATTGTGTGTAAGCATCAGCTCTATATAAGCATTGTATGGCTTCATGATTGGTATCAATGAAGAAAAATATGAAACAATGTTTAGTTTTCCCTTTTAGCAATTTAGCATTTCCATTTCCTTTCTTTAGTTTGCTGTTAGAATATTTGGTTCCTAACAACTGACCTATCTAAATAAATATAAATAGTATAATAATATTTTTTATTGCTATTATTATAATGCATTAAAACCATACACTTATTTACCTTATAAAGATTTATGGCATACATAAAAGACTTGGGCCAATAAGTTTATTTAATGATAAACTTGTGACTTATTTAAAGACTTTATTGCAAAATATACTTTTAAAAGGTTTTTATATCATTGTAGACTAATTTTAATTAGGTCAGACTTTAAAAAAGACCTATATTAAATAAACAAGACAATTTCATTCCTAGAAAACTTAGTCAATGATGTTAGTCTATCTCAACCCTTATGTCTTATGTCTTCGAGTAGTAGTTGTTTAATTTTTTATAATTTGTAATTTATCATGTATAAAATTTATCATTATTGGTCTACATAATAGTTCTTTAACCTACTTCGAAATATGTCAAATGACAAATTTTTAAACATGTTAATAAACCAAACCAGATTTTCAAAAATGGTAGATCATGCCTGAAAAAAAGACATTTGACAAGTAACAAATCAAACTCGGGGCCTTCAAGTTCGTAGAGCATGTCAAACGTATATAACCAAAACTTTCTACCTTTTCTTGTCATTTTCATTCATGGTGATTGACATCATGTTAACAATTGGACCTTTTTTAAATAATAAATTTGAATAATCTAACTAATTTAGCTGATAATTTTAAATTAAAAAATAGATAGTATTTTTTAACGAATAATGTAGTCAATGCTTTTGCTATCAGCAGTTAACTCGGTCTTTACTCTACACAAACTATACTTTTTATTACTCAATAATTTATGTTATTTTATTTTATTGTGGTGACTGCTAACTCTTTCTTCATAAAAAAATGATTGTCTTCTATCATTCTCCAATGTTTTGACTTTTGAGAGATAATAATAGGAGAGAAATCCGTAGAAGAAAATAAAAAGAATTAATCATTTTCTCTCGTTTGATTTACAGAGTTAAAATAGGAACGAAAGGGAAAATTAATGTGAACTCTATATCAAAGTTTTGCCTCATCAAAAGTGTAGAGAAAACACAACTTGGAAGAAACAATTAATTGTTTTTAATTTTATTAATCATTTATATCTCATCCAGTGTGTGATCTATTTAATTCTTCATATTTTAACAATGGTAAATGAGGTATTACACCAATTATCAGACAAGTGAATAGAAATTTCTATTTTTCTTTCTCTTCATTTTCCTATATCCAAATCCAAACAAGATGAAAGTTGCATCATGGACAATTAAGTTATAAAATTTGAAAAATAACAAATTTAAAATTTAAAATATTCTTCTTCAATTAATATATGTTTTGATTAAATTTAAATATATTAACATAAAAATATCACCATATTATCACAATAAAAATATCAATTTTTATAATTATAGATTTTTAAAATAGTAGGTAACATCCACTCTACATGTTAATTTTCAATCCCCATCTTTAATCCCACGAAGCTATTTCATCTTGTGTGAATTTTCTAAAATTAGATGTCATCTTCGTATTATGATATATATTTAGATTTTTTTGTATTAAATCAAATAAAATTAATATTAGTCTAATTAATTACTCAATCAAACTGTTTATAAAAAAAATTATTCGATCAAACTAATTTTTTATTTCTTAATTTTCATTGTTCGTAATTTTTTTGAGGCAAAAAAATAATAAACATTAAATATAATAAGTTTTTTTTATGACTAATCAATAAAATATTAAATATTTTAAATTTCTATATTTTTGAATTTAATTTTTTACTATTAAAATATTTTTGTCAATTAAATTAACTTTTAAAATTCTACATTTTATATTTAAAAGAAAAATGTGAGTGTATTAAATCGATTACTAGGTAGTAGTAATACTCAAATGAAAAAAAAAAACCAGTGCAACATTAATCCAATTGATAAGAATTTAACTCTAATCCCACAAATCACTTTCCCCGACCTAATGAGTCTAACAGACCCACCTCACCTAACATTTATTAACGAAATCTCAATTCAAATAGTACACAGCGAATCAATTTGTGATTTTGCCAACACGCCAACCTCATTCTTATTCTTACCTCCACCTCCTATCGTTGACCGACAGCTTTGTTGTTGTAGTAGTTGAAATGTCCCTATTTTATAAGAATTTTATATTTCACAATCTATGTTTCTCTCTCTTTCGTCTCTCTCTCTCTTTGTGCATCTACCTATCTCTCTCTATATATACACAGAAAGATAGACAAAACAAAAATTGAGTTGAGATTGTTGTGCGTGAACAAAATTCAAATTAAGTTAGTTAATTAAGCAAAGAAAAGGAGCCAGATTCATTGAAAAATAATTAATGGCGTTGAAGGACACGTTCTACATATCGCATGGGTCACCAACGTTGTCCATAGATGAATCGATAGAGGCGAGGAAGTTTCTGCAATCGTGGAAGAAGGAGGTGTTTCCGCAGAGACCCACTTCGATTCTCGTCATCTCTGGACATTGGGACACCGCCGTTCCCACCGTCAACGTTATTGAAACAACCAACGACACCATCTACGACTTCTACGGCTTCCCCAAACCCATGTACCAGGTTAATTTCCACCAAACACGCGCCTCTTTAATTAGATTGCCCGTATTTTTTGTCCATTTTGGTTGCCTTTTCTTACAAGTTTTTTTTTTATTGTCTGACATTTCTTACAAGTTTTTAAGTTTTTGCAATTGTAAAAAAGTTAGTTTTATTTTGGGATTTAATTCGAATAAATATAATTTTTATTCCTTTATATTTATTTTAAGTTTTAGTTTAATTGTTTTTTTAATATTTGTATAATACAAATATCTACCAATAAGATACTAGTATTTTTTGACAAGAATAAGATAGTAGTATTATTAGATATATATCTGTATATTGTTTTATTTTCATAAATGCATATTAATTAAATCTATTGTAAATACTCTACACCCTTCCAATTATATTTTACCGTGTATCGATATAAATTAGTTTTGAAAAATAATATGTTAACTTGTGGGACAGTAAATAGGATTACTCCATGTTGTAAAATTTATAATTATTAAAACTCAAATATAAAAACGGTTAGGTGAGAAATTGCAATCACTTTTTTTTTCTTTCGGGAAGGGTATTTAGTTTGGGGTTAGTTTGGTAAGATTTTAATTATCTTGTTAGTTGACTAGTAGTTATTAACTAACTAATTTGACTAAGGACTCAAGTAATTGATAGTAATTCTCAAATTTAAATATTTTTTCATGTGTGTTTTTCCTGAATCTTTTAGTTGTGCAAAAATTTAAAAGATAATTTTTTAAAAAGTTATTCCAAACGATTCATTTTTATATATCTAAGGTTCTTTAGATGTAATATCTTTACATTTTGTCAATAGCCCTTATAACCATATTATTTTGCTCTTTGAGGATATTAGAAACATTTTCCGTTCTACTGTTTGGCTGTGTTACACTTAGTTTTTGGAATGCCAAAAATTGATGTATAATCCATCTCTGGCAAACTTGAGATATTATAGTCATATAACTTCACAAGTACGATTAGCAACCCCATCAATTGCTTAAGGTATGTTTGGACTGAGAGTTTTAGAAGGCTGAGTCTGTATGTTAATATATATTTGAAATTTTTAAAAAATTGAAGGAATAACATGATAGATGATCATATAATCGTCCTTTATTCATTTTTAGAAAGATTTTATAATTTCCTTAATTTAGAAATAAAAAACAAGTCTTCTTTTTCCTTTTCTTCCAAAACCTTCCATCCAAACATATACCCTAAGTATACAATTATGTCTTAAAGTTCAACTTTTTTTTTGGCATTCCAGAAGAATTAATGCTATGTTTTTCCTTTGGCTTAGTATAAGATTATCCATGGTTGATGTTCCTAGTTACATTTACATTTATATAGCCTTCTCTTATATGCTTCCTTTACTAGCTTAAATATCCAGCACCTGGAGCTCCAAACTTGGCAAGGAAGGTGAAGGAACTACTAAACAAATCCGGTTTCAGCCGTGTCGATGAAGACAAAAAGCGAGGACTTGATCATGGTGCTTGGGTCCCACTCATGTTAATGTATCCAGAAGCTGACATCCCAGTTTGTCAGCTGTCTGTTCAATCAAACCAGGATGGTACTTATCATTATAACATAGGAAAAGCATTGGCTCCTCTTAAAGATGAAGGTGTGCTCATAATGGGTTCTGGAAGTGCTGTTCACAATTTGGGAGCAATTGGGCCTAATAACACTGTTGTTCCTTGGGCTATTGAATTTGATAATTGGTTAAGAGATGCTCTTCTTGAAGGAAGGTACCCCTTTTTTTCCTTCTGTTTTGATGTTCAAACTTCTGCTAAATACGTTGTTGATCTTGTTAAGGGTATTTTTTTTTTTTTTGGTTTGTGAAAGTCTTGTTAAGGATGTTAACCGGTCGATCTAAATCTAAATATGAAGGGTCTTGTATAGCCTAAGACAATTAACGCAATTGCCTTAGGCCCCAAAATAATTTTACTCATTATTATTATAATATATATATATATTACACTTCAGAGTTTAGGACTCAAATTTTTTTCACTCATTTTTATTATATTGTACTTGATAATTTAGGATTACTACTTACTATAGTTATGAATATTTATGGCCATGTGTCTTATCTATTAAGCATCAATATATGTTTAACGTCTAATTGGCAAATTGTTTTAGTCAATGATTATTGCAAGCAACCCCGTTTTGAATACTACATACTTACTAGTTACTATACTTTGATGTAAAATTGGCAAATTGAAAGTCTCAAGTTTACGGTCTCAACATTGCTCACTGCTTCTCTTTTTACTACTTGTTAGTTTAAAATTACTTGATTATCAAATTTTGATAAATGGTTTTGTAGCTCAAAAAAGTTAAAAGAATAATAGACTAGGATTGAATTTACTTTATATTAGGTCTCTCTAAAAGTTTCTCCTAAGGCCCCAAAACTTTTAAACACGACCTTCGTTGTGATGTTCAAATTTTGTTAAATACTTGTTTGATCTTGTTAAGGGTGTTTTTGTGTGTGTGAAAGTCTTGTCAAGGGTGTTAACTGCATGGATCTGAATCTAAATACTAAGATACCATATGACACTGGAAAACTAGCAATTGAATTATTAGAGGATCCTTAGCCAGCTGTAACTAGTATCTTAACTATAGTTAGTAGTTAACTCATTTGGTTAGTTTACGGTTATTAGAAACTGATTGTATATAACATTCTGTAGCTATCATTTTCCAAGTCAATGAAATAAGCTCTTTCATTCATCTAATTCTTCTCTGATAATATGTTGTACAGTTTGGCTCTTAATGGATTAATTGTGAAAGTTTTCAATTGCTTTTGTAGATATGAAGATGTGAATCATTATGAACAAAAGGCACCACATGCAAAAAAGGCTCATCCCTGGCCAGATCACTTTTATCCACTGCATGTTGCTATCGGTGCTGCTGGTGAAAATTCTAAGGCCAAACTCATCCACAGTAGTATTGAATTGGGCACACTCTCTTATGCCTCTTACCAGTTTACATCTGCAGACAACTAACTTTTGCTTGATACATACCTTCTGTTTCAGTTGCATGTACTCTAAACACAGTTATTCATCAATATGCATCTATGTAAGATGTGTTGCTTGGAAGTTTAGACTTATGTCTATTTTTATTTTGTGTTGTATTGTGAAGAATTAATGTATATAATATATTAATTGTTCTGAATTAAATAAATTTTAAGGATATGCCTTCTTGTTGAGATGTTGGATGTCCATTTGTCTTTTTTTTTCCCCCTTTGGTTTTAGAAATTGCTCACACAATTTCAAGTTGGGGTGGTGGTTTGGTAAAATACTCCTTAAAGTGACAACTCTGACTCTGAGATTCAACCTTGAAATTTTATAACCGTTCGTTTTCACTGCTACCAACTAATGTTAAAAATATGTTGACATATTAAACCATGTGGTATTACAATTATGCTTGGGTTTTGCATATTCTTCATGTATTAAAATCAAGGTATGAGAGCTGAATCCTTGCATTTTGGATATCTTGTTCTTTTCTGAAGATATAGCTATTAAAATCAAGGTATGAGAGCTAAATCCTTGCATTTTGGATATCTTGTTCTTTGATGAAGATATTAGCTAATATGAACTATTTTTGTGAAATTTTTGCTTTGTCGTTTGAAAAATAGTCATGTGAGATATTTATTCCACTCATTGTGTTGAGTTGTTCTAGTTTGAGTTGACTTAATTGGTCAGCACCAAGTTTACTGGTGATGATCTAAGAGTAAAGACTGATTCATGGAGCATGAAGTGCTCTGGATTTCATAGGCACCTTGGCATGTTTATTGTTATAACTTGCTACAACATTGGTGCAGTAACTTTGGAAGTTGAAGCCTAGGGGAATTGTTTCTTTGACACTAAGATCATCTCCAGCGGCGGATCGCAACGTGCAGTTCGCCAGCGTGTCACCCGTTCGGAACTCGTTCGCAGCCGTTCACAACTGGAGTGCGCCAGTTGGCTGCCGAAGTGGCGCAACGGTTCGCAACATGTTCGCAGAGGCTTTTTTTTGTTCGCAGCATCTACGTCTCCTCTCGCTTGCAGTGGTTTGCATCGTTGGAGCAAATTTCTAGCCAAGGATCGTTCGCAGCATGGGGCCCACATAAGAGAATCAGTTCCGTTTGCCGCTGTTGATGCTCTAATAACACTAAAATTCTCAAAGGAAGCCTACAATGATTAAGTGATTAACTTTTACTTATCTTAACAAGAAGATGGTTGATTTTTCAATTGAAAAAAAAAAAAAGGCTTCATTCCACTTTTAGTTCCCTAAGGATCGAGATTTTTGCAATTTTAGTCCCTCACTTTTTTTGAGCGATTTTGATCCCTATTATTTTCTCCGTTTTGCAATAAAGTGATCCCCTAATTGCCCCATACTTTCCTACTTTTAGTCTCCTAAATGTGATCCCCACTTTTAGATTGTGCACAATCATGATGTTTGGGGATTAAAAGTTGGGGACTAAAGCTGCTCCATTGCCAATACGAAAGTTTATGTATCCTTTGTTTGGTTTGCGGAATGAAATGGTAAGAAAGAAAGAGGATATAAAAAAATGTGGGGAGAGAAAAAAAAATAAGGTAAGAAAGAAAGTGAATTTTATATATTATTCGGTATAAGAGAGAGGAAAGGAAGAAGAAAAACAATGTTTTATTCTCTTTTCCATCAGTTGGTTATATAAAAAAATTAGGAGAGAACTATGTTGTTATTGTTTAGATGATATTTTTTTTTATGCATTTAGATGAAATAATAAAGAGTAAAGACCTTAAAATAAAACACTCAATATACAATGTCCAATAGTCACAATTTCACTTTCTGATAAATAAATAAACGATTACCAAACCTAATAATTGACTGTAAATAGGAATAGATATAAAGAGAGGGGTCGTGCTATTTGTACACAAATAGCACACATTAAATACGCGACACCATGTACGGACGGGCTTTTTTTTGTTCAAAAAAATATTACAAATTTTTTAACTGGTTAATCAAGTTCACATATCTGGTTAATGCTATTCATTATCTGGTTAATATCAAATCCTGAAACTTTTGGACATCTCATTTTCTTATTTGGTTAATCACGTTCACATATCTAGTTAATGCTATTCATTATCTGGCTAATGCCAAATCATGAAACTTTGGACATCCCATTTTCTTATGTGGTTAATCAAGTTCACATATTTGGTTAATGCTATTCATTATCTGGTTAATGCCAAATCCTGAAACTTTTGGGCATTTCATTTTCTTATCTGGTTAACCAAGTTCACATATCTGGTTAATGCTATTCATTATCTAGTTAATGCTAAATCCTGAAACTTTTTCTTATCTGGTTAATCAAGTTCAAATATCTGGTTAATGTTATTCATTATCTGGTTAATGTCAAAATCTGTGTTAACCAGTTTAAAAAATCTAAAAAAAAATAAATTAAAAATAATATTTTTTTGAAAAAAAAAATTGTCCGTACAGTACGGACATACAGTGTCACGTATTTGTGTCAACTTTTTGTGTTCAAAAATTGTTTCTCTAAAGAGAGAGAGAGCATCTTGACCCTAGATTTATAGAAAGAAAGAGGAAATGGAGGACGACGCCAAGGTACAACAATGTGGAGGATTATGTCACGGAGACGTTAAGGAACAACAATGAGTGCTTCAATTGAATTAAAAAAAAAGGTAAATTATACTCCGCTCCTTCAAGAGAAGCTTGAACTATATTCCCCACATCTGTTATGTTAAAATCTACACTTCTGTAGAGTAAATTATACTTCCCTGTCTAAGAGAAGCCTGAATTACACTATCATCCTTTAAGAAGTAAATATGTATTACACTTTAATCTATCCATAAACGAAGATTTTTATGGTGGAAAATAACTTTAAACGACCATTTAGGATTTGTTTTTCTTTTTTTTATAACTTTCAATGTCAATGAGAATTAATTTTGAAAATCAATTTGGTTTTATGCCTGGGAGATCGACTATGGAAGCAATCTACTTATTGCGTCGTCTCATGGAGCGATATCGGGAGGATAAAAAAGACTTACACATGGTTTTTATTGACTTAGAGAAGGCGTATGTTAGAGTGCATAGAGAGATCTTGTGGAAAGCTCTAGAAAGGGGTTCGCGTGGCCTATATCCGAGCCATCAAGGATATGTATGATAATGCCACTACTAATGTGAGGACTCAGAGCGGATCCACATAAGATTTTTTGATCACTATAGGGCTGCATTAAAGGTCGGCTTTAAGCCCCTATCTTTTTACTTTGGTCTTAGATGTGTTCACGGAATGTGCTCACGGAACACATACAAGAGCCAGCACCGTGGTGCATGCTATGTGCAGATGATATTGTCCTAGTCGAGGAGTCGAGAGAGGAGATAAGTGAAAAGATTGAGACTTGGAGACAAGTTTTAGAGACACACAGATTCCGCTTGAGTAGGAATAAGATGGAGTATATGGAATGTAAGTTTAATAGAAGGCAAAACACCCCAAGCATAGAGGTGAAAGTTGGGGGCCATATCATACCACAAGTCACTAAGTTTAAATGTTTGGAGCCCATCATACAAAACGACGGAGAAATAGAGGGGGGTGTAAACCATAGAATTCATATGGGGTGGTTGAAATGGAGGAAGACATCAGGTGTTTTATGTGACAACAAGGTCCCACTCAAGTTAAAAGAAAAATTTTATCGGACAATGGTAAGACCTGCAATGTTGTATGGGACTGAATGTTGGGCGGTGAAAAGTCAACACGAGAATAAGCTCAAGGTGGCAGAGATGAGGATGTTGCGATGGATGAGTGGCAAGACTAGATGAGACAAGATCCGGAATGATAGTATCAAAAAAGGAGTTGGGGTAGCACCTATTGTGGAAAAGATGGTTGAATCTCGGTTAAGGTGGTTTGGGCATGTTTGGAGGAGGCCGGTGGATTCAGTGGTAAGGAGAGTTGATCAGACGGAGAACAACCCAGTTGCTAGAGGAAGAGGAAGACCACGAAAAACTATAGGTGAAACTATTAAGAAGGACTTTGATGTCAATGGTTTCACTATAGATATGATTCATGATAGACCACTATGACGTCGTTTGATCCATGTAGCCGACCCCACCTAGTGAGAAAAGGCTTTGTTGTTGTCGTCGTCGTATTGTTAATACCCCTCAATTTTGAACTCTTTCAGTTTTAAATAATTATTTTATCAGCTTTAGTAATTTGCCCAAGATTTTTATTTTATATTTTATTGCTTCATAGTTAATAATAGGGTTTAAAACTGTGAATCAAAGATTGAGCAAAAAAATATGCATAAGAAGTTTGATTATAATAAAATAGACTAAAGTGTAATACATATTTACTTTTCAAGAGATGGAAGTGTA
Source organism: Calophaca sinica (assembly GCA_037113605.1). Classification (NCBI taxonomy): domain Eukaryota; kingdom Viridiplantae; phylum Streptophyta; class Magnoliopsida; order Fabales; family Fabaceae; genus Calophaca; species Calophaca sinica. The sequence continues at coordinate 71,199,209 of CM073737.1, read as the reverse complement.
AATTTTCACATAAGATGAGAAAGAAATGTAATTCAAACATCTTTCAGGGGAGAGTAGTACGTAATTTCATCTAATATATATTACATAAGAGGGAAAGAAAATGTATATTTTGACATTAGAGAGGAGAGATGTAAAATTTAGGCATCGGAGGGACTGTAATTTTCTCAAATAAAAAAGAGAAATATATTTTTTATTTGATTCTAAAAATAAAATAAGATAGAAAGAAAAAATCCACATAAAATTAACATTAATATCTAGAGATTTAGATTCAGGTAATGAATTTTTCAAATGTGGACACCAGCACAGATATTATACTACCTTTGGTCCCTATTTTTTGTGTATCTTTTATCCTAATTATAAGAAAAATAAACTAGTTTTAAGGTGTATTAATTGTTAGAATTCTTTTTATATTCCTGTTTAATGTGAGATGTATGTTTACTAAAAACTCATATAGTGGGTATAAAACATTTAATGTTAAAGTATAGAGAAATGTTTTTTTGACAACAACTTTTGACAACTTTGTTGACAACTTTTTACTGTTCATGTGTGGTTAATGTAGTACAAATATTTGGTTAATTCAGTTCGTTATGTGGTTAATGAGTTGCTATTTTTTTATGCACAATTAATTTCATATTTTTCACAACTCAATAAAAATTACGTGGTTAATACAGTGCAAATGTTTGGTAAATTTAGTTCATTACGTGGTTAATAGATTGCAAATATTTGGTTAATGGTAAATGAGTTACTTACCCAACAAAAATTACGTGGTTAATGCAGTGCAAATGTTTGGTTAATTTAGTTCATTACGTGCTTAATGGATTGCAAATATTTGGTTAATAGTAAATGAGTTGCTTTGATATTACCTGGTTAATGCAGTTCAAATATTTGGTTAATTTAGTTCATTACCTGGTTAATGGATTGCAAATACTTGGTTAATGGTAAATGAGTTACTTTGATACTATATGGTTAATGCAGTGCAAATGAACTGAATTAACCAAGTATTTGTAATGCATTAACCATATAATTTTTAATGAGTGGTTAATAGGAAAAAAATAATTTTTTTTCCAGAATAGTATTTTTTTCATATATGAACAATGTATTTTCGTACATGAACAGTAGAAATCCGTACATGAACAGTAGCGTCGTACGTGAACAGTGCATACATATGATATACGGTGTTAGTATTGTTGTCAAAATCTGTTGTCAAAATAACACCACTCTAAAGTATATTTGCGATAAAATTTCAATTTTATAACATAAAATAAAATATGGGACCAAAATCACACTATCACAATACTTGAGGGATTAAAAGTAGAATTTAGCTTGGCATTGTACAACGCAATACTTCCTTAGTCTCATTTTACTTGTCATTTTGAGTTATGCACACTTTTTAAGAAAATGATTGACTTTACAAATTTCTACGATAAAATAACACTCATTAACTAAAATACTGCTCATTAGTTAGAGTGGTTAGTAGTATTGGAGTTTAGTTAGGTAGAAAAACTTAATATATGTTAGCCGAGACAAATGGTAATTTTGGAAAAAAATAATAATTAATAGTTGTTAATTTTTTTTAAAAAATAAGTAATTTAAAAACGAGATAAGTAAAATGGGACGGTGGAGTATTAAATAATGAAATAATTAATTACAACTTAGATCAAAGAAACAGCTATGAATTATAAGAAGCTTCCGGGGTCAAATGTCCAATAACAAAGACGCGTAGGCTATAATACAAATTGTTCTAAAAAATACAAACTTGTCTTTGTTTGTGTAATTAATTAATCCTTCCTTCTAATCCATGATGAACAGCATCTTCAGAATTTGTCATAGTTCAAAGAAAGAGAAGAAGATCATAGAAAGTGGTGGTTCGTTTCCTACAGAAGATCAGAAAATAGAAGAAGAGATAATCAAAGAGGAGGAGAACATTAATACTATGGGAGGGTTGAAATTGAAAGAGACTTTCTACATATCACATGGATCACCCACACTTGCGATAGATGATAGCATCCCAGCATGGAAGTTCTTGAAGTCATGGAAAGAGGTCTTTCCGGTGAGACCCTCTTCCATTCTTCTCATCTCCGGGCACTGGGACACCGATGTCCCAACAGTCAACGTCGTTGACCAAAACGACACCATCTATGACTTCTCTGGTTTCCCCAGAGCCATGTACAAGGTAATTCCTACTATGTCTCTTTTACATTATTATTATTATTATTATTATTATTATTATTATTATTATTATTATTATTATTATTTATTTATCTTTTGTTTGAGATATCTTTTGTTCCAATATATGCTTTGTTAGGAAGAAAAACAAAAAACTATTTGAGCTAAACGCATGCCTGAAATGTAAAATACGAGAACGGTGATTTTTATAAAGTCAAATTTCATATTCCTTTACTTTTTTTCCCCTAATAATTGGTGTTTATGATAAAGTAAATGGCCACATTAGTTTTTTTTTTCTTTTCAAAAATATAGTGGCAGTGATATTAGTTTTGAATAACTGAAATTTCACTTGAATTGTTTGATGTGTATTTCACTAATTAAATTAATTCTCACAATAAATATTTTAAAAATTTAAGTTGATGAATAAAATATTAAATTTTATGAATAAATTATCATTCAAAAAGTTTTAACATGATTTCTATCATTTAAATATAAGTATAAAAGTATTATACGTTTTGTGAACTAATTTGAGTATTTACTTATTTACATTAGAAAAATAGATTAAAGACCCATCATTGTTTTAGAAAAATAGTCCTTATATTTATTTTAAGTTTTAGTTTAATTCCTTATGTATTAAAAATTCGACTAAATTGTTCTTTTAATATTTGTATAATACAAATATCTACCAATAAGATACTAGTCTTTTTTTGACAAGAATAAGATAGTAGTATTATTAAATATATATCTGTATATTGTTTTATTTTCATAAATGCATATTAATTAAATCTATTGTAAATACTCTACACCCTTCCAATTATATTTTACCGTGTATCGATATAAATTAGTTTTGAAAAATAATATGTTAACTTGTGGGACAGTAAATAGGATTACTCCATGTTGTAAAATTTATAATTATTAAACTCAAATTTAAAAACGGTTAGGTGAGAAATTGCAATCACTTTTTTTTTTTTCGGGAAGGGTATTTAGTTTGGGCAATCACTTTTTTTTTTTCGGGAAGGGTATTTAGTTTGGGGTTAGTTTGGTAAGATTTTAATTATATTGTTAGTTGACTAGTAGTTATTAACTAACTAATTTGACTAAGGACTCAAGTAATTGATAGTAATTCTCAAATTTAAATATTTTTTCATGTGTGTTTTTCCTGAATCTTTTAGTTGTGCAAAAATTTAAAAGATAATTTTTTAAAAAGTTATTCCAAACGATTCATTTTTATATATCTAAGGTTCTTTAGATGTAATATCTTTACATTTTGTCAATAGCCCTTATAACCATATTATTTTGCTCTTTGAGGATATTAGAAACATTTTCCGTTTTACTGTTTGGCTGTGTTACACTTAGTTTTTGGAATCCCAAAAATTGATGTATAATCCATCTCTGGCAAACTTGAGATATTATAGTCACATAACTTCACAAGTACTATTAGCAACCCCATCAATTGCTTAAGGGTATGTTTGGACCGAGAGTTTTGAAAGGCTGAATCTATATGTTAATATATATTTAAAATTTTTAAAAAATTGAAGGAACAACATGATAGATGATCATATAATATTTCAATCGTCCTTTATTCATTTTTAGAAAGATTTTATAATTTCCTTAATTTAGAAATAAAAAACAAGTCTTCCTTTTCCTTTTCTTCCAAAACCTTCCATCCAAACATATACCCTAAGTATACAATTATGTCTTAAAGTTCAACTTTTTTTTGGCATTCCAGAAGAATTAATGCTATGTTTTTCCTTTGGCATAGTATAAGATTATCCATGGTTGATGTTCCTAGTTACATTTACATTTATATAGCCTTCTCTTATATGCTTCCTTTACTAGCTTAAATATCCAGCACCTGGAGCTCCAAACTTGGCAAGGAAGGTGAAGGAACTACTAAACAAATCCGGTTTCAGCCGTGTCGATGAAGACAAAAAGCGAGGACTTGATCATGGTGCTTGGGTCCCACTCATGTTAATGTATCCAGAAGCTGACATCCCAGTTTGTCAGCTGTCTGTTCAATCAAACCAGGATGGTACTTATCATTATAACATAGGAAAAGCATTGGCTCCTCTTAAAGATGAAGGTGTGCTCATAATGGGTTCTGGAAGTGCTGTTCACAATTTGGGAGCAATTGGGCCTAATAACACTGTTGTTCCTTGGGCTATTGAATTTGATAATTGGTTAAGAGATGCTCTTCTTGAAGGAAGGTACCCCTTTTTTTCCTTCTGTTTTGATGTTCAAACTTCTGCTAAATACGTTGTTGATCTTGTTAAGGGTATTTTTTTTTTTTTGTTGTTGGTGAAAGTCTTGTTAAGGATGTTAACCGGTCGATCTAAATCTAAATATGAAGGGTCTTGTATAGCCTAAGACAATTAACGCAATTGCCTTAGGCCCCAAAATAATTTTACTCATTATTATTATAATATATATATATTACACTTCAGAGTTTAGGACTCAAATTTTTTTCACTCATTTTTATTATATTGTACTTGATAATTTAGGATTACTATAGTTATGAATATTTATGGCCATGTGTCTTATCTATTAAGCATCAATATATGTTTAACGTCTAATCGGCAAATTGTTTGAGTCAATGATTATTGCAAGCAACCCCGGTTTGAATACTACATACTTACTAGTTACTATACTTTCATGTAAAATTGGCAAATTGAAAGTCTCAAGTTTACGGTCTCAACATTGCTCACTGCTTCTCTTTTTACTACTTGCTAGTTTAAAATTACTTGATTATCAAATTTTGATAAATGGTTTTGTAGCTCAAAAAAGTTAAAAGAATAATAGACTAGGATTGAATTTACTTTATATTAGGTCTCTCTAAAAGTTTCTCCTAAGGCCCCAAAACTTCTAAACACGACCTTCGTTGTGATGTTCAAATTTTGTTAAATACTTGTTTGATCTTGTTAAGGGTGTTTTTGTGTGTGTGAAAGTCTTGTTAAGGGTGTTAACTGCATGGATCTGAATCTAAATACTAAGATACCATATGACATTGGAAAACTAGCAATTGAATTATTAGAGGATCCTTAGCCAGCTGTAACTAGTATCTTAACTATAGTTAGTAGTTAACTCATTTGGTTAGTTTACGGTTATTAGAAACTGATTGTATACAACATTCTGTAGCTCTCATTTTCCAAGTCAATGAAATAAGCTCTTTCATTCATCTAATTCTTCTCTGATAATATTTTGTACAGTTTGGCTCTTAATGGATTAATTGTGAAAGTTTTCAATTGCTTTTGTAGATATGAAGATGTGAATCATTATGAACAAAAGGCACCACATGCAAAAAAGGCTCATCCCTGGCCAGATCACTTTTATCCACTGCATGTTGCTATCGGTGCTGCTGGTGAAAATTCTAAGGCCAAACTCATCCACAGCAGTATTGAATTGGGCACACTCTCTTATGCCTCTTACCAGTTTACATCAGCAGACAACTAACTTTTGCTTGATACATACCTTCTGTTTCAGTTGCATGTACTCTAAACACAGTTATTCATCAATATGCATCTATGTAAGATGTGTTGCTTGAAAGTTTAGACTTATGTCTATTTGTTTTTTTGTGTGTTGTATTGTGAAGAATTAATGTATATAATATATTAATTGTTCTGAATTAAATAAATTTTAAGGATATGCCTTCTTGTTGAGATGTTGGATGTCCATTTGTCTTTTTTCTTTCCCTTTGGTTTTAGAAATTGCTCACACAATTTCAAGTTGGGGTGGTGGTTTGGTAAAATACTCCTTAAAGTGACAACTCTGACTCTGAGATTCAACCTTGAAATTTTATAACCGTTTGTTTTCACTGCTACCAACCAATGTTAAAAATATGTTGACATATTAAACCATGTGGTATTACAATTATGCTTGGGTTTTGCATATTCTTCATGTATTAAAATCAAGGTATGAGAGTTGAATCCTTGCATTTTGGATATCTTGTTCTTTTCTGAAGATATTAGCTATTAAAATCAAGGTATGAGAGCCAAATCCTTGCATTTTGGATATCTTGTTCTTTTCTGAAGATATTAGCTAATATGAACTATTTTTGTGAAATTTTTGCTTTGTTGTTTGAAAAATAGTCATGTGAGATATTTATTCCACTCATTGTGTTGAGTTGTTCTAGTTTGAGTTGACTTAATTGGTCAGCACCAAGTTTACTGGTGATGATCTAAGAGTAAAGACTGATTCATGGAGCATGAAGTGCTCTGGATTTCATAGGCACCTTGGCATGTTTATTGTTATAACTTGCTACAACATTGGTGCAGTAACTTTGGAAGTTGAAGCCTAGGGGAATTGTTTCTTTGACACTAAGATCATCTCCAGCGGCGGATCGCAACGTGCAGTTCGCCAGCGTGTCACCCGTTCGGAACTCGTTCGCAGCCGTTCACAATTGGAGTGCGCCAGTTGGCTGTCGAAGTGGCGCAACGGTTCGCAACATGTTCGCAGAGGCTTTTTTTTTTTTGTTCGCAGCATCTACGTCTCCTCTCGCTTGCAGTGGTTCGCATCGTTGGAGCAAATTTCTAGCCAAGGATCGTTCGCAGCATGGGGCCCACATAAGAGAATCAGTTCCGTTCGCCGCTGTTGATGCTCTAATAACACTAAAATTCTCAAAGGAAGCCTACAATGATTAAGTGATTAACTTTTACTTATCTTAACAAGAAGATGGTTGATTTGTCAATTGAAAAAAAAAAGGCTTCATTCCACTTTTAGTTCCCTAAGGATCGAGATTTTTGCAATTTTAGTCCCTCACTTTTTTTGAGCGATTTTGATCCCTATTATTTTCTCCGTTTTGCAATAAAGTGATCCCCTAATTGCCCCATACTTTCCTACTTTTAGTCTCCTAAATGTGATCCCCACTTTTAGATTGTGCACAATCATGATGTTTGGGGATTAAAAGTGGGGGACTAAAGCTGCTCCATTGCCAATACGAAAGTTTATGTATCCTTTGTTTGGTTTGCGGAATGAAATGGTAAGAAAGAAAGAGGATATAAAAAAATGTGGGGAGAGAAAAAAAAAATAAGGTAAGAAAGAAAGTGAATTTTATATATTATTCGGTATAAGAGAGAGGAAAGGAAGAAGGAAAACAATGTTTTATTCTCTTTTCCATCAGTTGGTTATATAAAAAAATTAGGAGAGAAATATGTTGTTATTGTTTAGATGATATATTTTTTTTTATGCATTTAGATGAAATAATAAAGAGTAAAGACCTTAAAATAAAACACTCAATATACAATGTCCAATAGTCACAATTTCACTTTCTGATAAATAAATAAACGATTACCAAACCTAATAATTGACTGTAAATAGGAATAGATATAAAGAGAGGGGTCGCGCTATTTGTACACAAATAGCGGACATTAAATACGCGACACCATGTACGGACGGGCTTTTTTTTTTCAAAAAAATATTTTTTTTAAAAAAAATATTACAAATTTTTTAACTGGTTAATCAAGTTCACATATCTGGTTAATGCTATTCATTATCTGGTTAATATCAAATCCTGAAACTTTTGGACATCTCATTTTCTTATTTGGTTAATCACGTTCACATATCTAGTTAATGCTATTCATTATCTGGCTAATGCAAAATCCTGAAACTTTTGACATCCCATTTTCTTATGTGGTTAATCAAGTTCACATATTTGGTTAATGCTATTTATTATCTGGTTAATGCCAAATCCTGAAACTTTTGGGCATTTCATTTTCTTATCTGGTTAACCAAGTTCACATATCTGGTTAATGCTATTCATTATCTAGTTAATGCTAAATCCTGAAACTTTTTCTTATCTGGTTAATCAAGTTCAAATATCTGGTTAATGTTATTCATTATCTGGTTAATGTCAAAATCCGTGTTAACCAGTTTAAAAAATCTAAAAAAAAAAATTAAAAATAATATTTTTTTTTAAAAAAAAATTGTCCGTACAGTACGGACATACAGTGTCGCGTATTTGTGTCAACTTTTTGTGTTCAAAAATCGTTTCTCTAAAGAGAGAGAGAGCATCTTGACCCTAGATTTATAGAAAGAAAGAGGAAATGGAGGACGACGCCAAGGTACAACAATGTGGAGGATTATGTCACGGAGACGTTAAGGAACAACAATGAGTGCTTCAATTGAATTAAAAAAAAAGGTAAATTATACTCCGCTCCTTCAAGAGAAGCTTGAACTATATTCCCCACATCTGTTATGTTAAAATCTACACTTCTGTAGAGTAAATTATACTTCCCTGACTAAGAGAAGCCTGAATTACACTATCATCCCTTAAGAAGTAAATATGTATTACACTTTAATCTATCCATAAACGAAGATTTTTATGGTGGAAAATAACTTTAAACGACCATTTAGGATTTGTTTTTCTTTTTTTTATAACTTTCAATGTCAATGAGAATTAATTTTGAAAATCAATTTGGTTTTATGCCTGGGAGATCGACTATGGAATCAATCTACTTATTGTGTCGTCTCATGGAGCGATATCGGGAGGATAAAAAAGACTTACACATGGTTTTTATTGACTTAGAGAAGGCGTATGTTAGAGTGCATAGAGAGATCATGTGGAAAGCTCTAGAAAGGGGTTCGCGTGACCTATATCCGAGCCATCAAGGATATGTATGATAATGCCACTACTAATGTGAGGACTCAGAGCGGATCCACAGAAGATTTTTCGATCACTATAGGGCTGGATTAAAGGTCGGCTTTAAGCCCCTATCTTTTTACTTTGGTTTTAGATGTGCTCACGGAACACATACAAGAGCCAGCACCGCGGTGCATGCTATTTGCAGATGATATTGTCCTAGTCGAGGAGTCGAGAGAGGAGATGTAACGACCCGTTTCCGGACCGCTACCGAGCTCAATATACCGAGCTCGAGTTACCGAGCTCAACACACCAAGCTCAACATAAACCTATATGAGATGTGTTTTAAAAACAAAACTCTTGTGCCTTTTAAAAATACGATATATTTTTTTTTATAAAACCAACTCGTGCACATCAGAGTAATTACAGCTTTTCGAAACATGGTGCAACTAAGACACAAGACTTAAATTCTAATAAAACATACATGCATAACATACACATATATATATATCACTCGAAATAATAATGTATACAAAATACAGAGTAGCAAATGTGCAAAGAAAATACACCTAAGGTACGACGACTTCAAAAAAGCAATCATACCCTGGGGTACTTCCTAACTCCCACGCAGCTCAAGCCCAAAAGCAAGCCCCCCAGTCTACCCTGAAACAACAAAACACACTGCCCAAACTGGTCACGACCTCGAACACAAAAGAAAAACAAGTACAGTCCTCAGAAAAACAAATATCCAACAAACAAACAATCACGACAAGTACAGGTCGTCACTCGGGTCCTCGTCGAGCTCCTCCTCGGCATCATCTATCGCCGAGTTCCTGCGCCTCGACATCGCCTGGGTAACCGTCATGGATTGAAGGCACCACGGAAAGGGTCAACTTCTCGACAATTCAAGATAAGCTCGACATAAATGATATAAGCAAACAAAGAATAATATATCTCAATCACCACACGTGACTCGACCATCTCACTCTAGACTCGACACAACTCTTATTCCTAATATCGCCAAGAGTCCATCCCCAAACTGACGTAATAGGTAAACGGCAGGTCCAACCCCAAACCGATACCATGCATTAATCACCAGGTCCAACCCCAAACTGATAATGCGACGCCTAGCCAATCCACCATAAACAAAAACGGGACCTACCACCCTCAGTTATCCGGTCCACAAAAACGTCATACGACTCCCTAGCTGTCTCAGTCGATGGTTAGCTCGCCGCATGTCAAAGAGTAACACAACTTACTTGATCACATATCAAATAATGAGAGCATGCTTAACATGAAGAAAACACAATTCGACATTTAAGCAATAAAATATTCTGCATGAAGAAACGCATTGACAAAGAATACACCATTCACAACATATATTCAATCACATATCAAATACATGCAAAAACTCAATCATATCACAACATTCCAATCTCGACACCAATCAAGGAGTCCATACATAAATATAACAATAAAAATAAAGTCTTAGCGATATCTAGGAGTTGCCCTTACGCTAGCATACTACGAAAGTATTAATGTGAAGCGCCCTTACCGAACTCCAAGTTAATGCTGCTCGACAACGACTTCGACACGTACCGTCCTCAATCGACCTCGACACGTACGCTTCTCAGTCGACCTCGACACGTACAGTTCTCGATCTGGATCCCACTGCTTCCACGTCCTTGGATTCGCTTTCCCGTACACCTTGATTCGGAAATCACACGATCTCGGGAATCAGACTTCCTAAAACAAACACAACTTAGATCGATCTATGGGTTCTAATACATCTAGCTCTCATCCCAAACTTAACCACAACCCAGAAAATATAAAACTCAAGAACTGAAATATATTTTTCCTCTAACACAAACAAAGTTAGGGATTTCGATCAAAATTTCATGAAAAAGTTATCTGATGCTTCAACAGATAGATCGACAACAACAATAACCAGAAGCAACGAATGAAAAACAAGAAATCGAAACGAACCAAAAATGGAGGTTTCTGGGCACTGCCGATTGTAGAAAAACAGAGGAAGAAATTTGTTTTACAAGCCCAATTAATCGGTTAGAAAGATAGGTAATATTGTGAAGAAGAAAACCCATCAATTTGACATGATTTGGAAGCATAAAACTGGTTAAAAATGGAAGAAGAATTAGCGCTAAACAGTAGCACAGAGGAAAAAGAAAAATCTGTTCTTCATACCTCAACGGTGATCGAGCAGACGAGATATAGGTCGAGAAGATGATGATGAACAAGGTTGATGAAGAAAGCTTGTGCAGAATCTCGATGGAACTCACGGTTTCGTCGATGGAAGTTTTTGAAGAAAACAACGAAACACAGAGCAGAAGGAAGGAAGAAGAAAGAAGAAAAGAGAAAGAATGAGTGTGAGGGAATCGGTCGTGGTATACAGCTGGTGAGAAAGGGGTATAAACGTAACTCCAGCTATAAGATGCCAATCCCATCAATCATCTACCCGTTAAATCGTTCCTCTCATAATTACTCTCTACTCTGTCGGTCAACGGTCTAGACACACGACGAGAACGGTCAAGCCGACAATATAATTATTACAAACAATATAATAATAGCGCTGAATAACGTTCGAAAGAATACGAGATGTCATCTCGACACGATGTCGACAAGGGTGCTCGTGCAAGCGCACAAGGTTCTAACACGAGTTCGTGAACGCGGTCTCCTCAGCTCGACATGCGCCCTCATCGCTCGATGCAGCGACTTCATCAACTCGACACGCGACCTCCTCAACTCCGCAGCCTAGTGCACTTGGTCTCTCACCTGGCAATGATCTCGACAAGCGATCTCGACACAAGGTCTTGGTCGAGGTCTCGATCGTCGTCCTAATACGATGTCGATCTCGCCCTCAGGTGTTACAATCTCTCCTCTAAAAAATTTCGTCCTCGAAATTGCAAATAAGATTCTTACCTCGAGAAAGTTCAGTACTGAATCTTCATCTTCTCCTCCACCTCCCAAGTCGCATCTCCCGCCTTACGATCCCACACAACTTTGACAAGTTGAATCTCTTTGTTCCGCCATCGCTTGGCTTTCCGATCAACGATTCTTCTTGGTAATGCTTGAAAGATAGGTCGCCCTTCGCTTGAATCACATCCGTTCGATGACATGAGAAGGGTCGGAAACATACTTCCGCAATTGTGAGACGTGGAAGACGTCGTGGATGTTCGACAAGAATGGTGGTAAGGCAATCTGATATGCCACTGGACCAATACGACGAAGAATCTGGTAAGGACCAATGAATTTAGGGGTAAGTTTCTTGGATTTGATCGCTCGACCAACTCCAGTAGTGGGGGTGACTCTAAGAAATACATGTTCTCCTCCCTCGAACTCGAGTGGTCGACGTCGTCGGTCTGCATAACTCTTCTGTCGACTTTGAGATGTTCGCATCCGATCTTTGATCAAACGGATCTTCTCGGTAGTCTGCTGGATCATATCTGGTCCTACGACAGTTCGCTCGCCGTCCTGGTACCAACAAAGAGGCGTCTGACATTTCCGTCCATACAGTGCTTCAAAAGGTGCCATTCCAATACTCACATGGAAGCTGTTATTGTAGGTGAACTCCACTAATGGTAAGACGTCGTCCCAACTTCCTCAGCTCGGATACGTTAGGTACGCACACTCGGCCATTGCACCTCAAGATGTCGTCCGCTCCGACCTGAAATTCTGTCGCCTTCCCTTGCGCTATCAACTGAATCTTCTCTTGCAGAAGCTCGTCATGAACTTGCTGGTCTCGGATCTCATCCAACAATCTGTTAGAAATGGTAAGCATACCAAATCTCAGCTTCCCCGGTGAAACTTCGACACTCAACTTCAAGTCTCGGAACTTCTCGAGCATCTCCAACTCCTTGATCATCATTGCCGAGGTTAAAACGCTCTTCCTACTCAACGCATCTGCTACTACGTTAGCCTTACCGGGATGGTATTCCAACGTAAAGTCGTAGTCCTTGAGAAATTCTGTCCATCTACGCTGACGCATGTTGAGCTCTTTCTGGTCGAACAGGTACTTCAAGCTCTTGTGATCGCTGAAAAACAGAAGAGTGCTCCCATAAAGGTAGTGCCTCCATATCTTCAAAGAAACTACTGCTGCCAGCTCCAAGTCGTGAGTAGGGTAGTTCCTCTCGTGAATCTTGAGCTGTCTTGAAGCATACGCGACCACCTTCCGATGTTGCATCAGCACGCATCCCAATCCCTGGTGTGACGCATCACAATACACCTCGAAAGGCTCTTCTGGTTGAGGCAAAATCAGCACAGGCGCTGTCGTCAAAAGCTTCTTCAGTCGTTGAAAACTGGCTTCGCACTCCTCGGTCCAGGCAAAAGGTTGATCCTTCCTCGTCAGTCGTGTAAGAGGCGCGACAATCTTCGAGAAACCTTCAATGAATCTTCGGTAATATCCTGCTAAGCCGACAAAACTCCTGATCTCGGTAACCGTCTTCGGCTGTTCCCACGCTAGCACAGCTTCAATCTTAGTTGGATCCACAGCTATCCCTTCTTTGGAAATCACGTGACCAAGAAAATTCACCTCTTCAAGCCAAAATTCACACTTCGACAGGTTGGCATAGAGTTGCTTATCTCGTAATATCTGTAGTACTCGACATAGGTGTTCTGCGTGCTCTTCTCGGTTCCTCGAGTAAATCAATATGTCGTCGATGAACACTACAACGAACTGATCCAAAAACGAATGGAAAATTCGCTCATGTAGTCCATAAACACACGGTGGCGATTCGTCACTCCAAACGGCATCACCAAGTACTCAGAGTGACCGTATCTAGTCCTGAAAGTCGCTTTGGCGACATCTTCCTCCTTCACGCGAATCGATGGTAGCCCGACTTCAAGTCTATCTTGGAAAGATCGCCGCTCCACGAAGTTGATCCATCAAGTCGTCAATACGTGGTAACGGATAACGGTTCTTCACGGTAACCTTGTTGAGCTCGCGATAGTCCACGCCACGCCTTGATCGTCCATCCTTCTTCTTAACCAACAACACCGAGCTCCCCACGGTGACACGCTCGGTCGTATGAATTGCTTCGACTCCAAGTGTTCGATCCGGGGACTTCACTCTTTCATCTCGGCGGGAGACATCCTGTATGGCGCTTTGGAAATCGGTCCTGTTCCTGGAATCAGTCGATGGAGAACTTCGACCTCTCGCCTTGGTGGTAACCCTGGCACGCCTTCTGAAAACGCCCTCAAAGTCACACACCACCGGTACATTCTTCACGCCGATCTGTTGGAAAACTTCCGAACTAGCCAGATACATGTATTCCCTAGTTCCTTCTTTCAAAGAAACTCCAATACGTTCGCAGAAAGATAATTGGAGACTCCAAGGTCCTGAAAAATTACGCTTTACGGCACAAATTAAAAGGACATGGTGGTGTGACAACCAATCCATCCCGAGAATGACATCTAAGCCCTTAAGAGGCAAACAAACCAAATTGACCACAAACTTTCTACTCAATAACCACTACACAATTAAGACATGCGGTGTTTGTGACTAAGGTTTTAGCATTGGGTTGTAACTACTAATTTAAACCAGAAAGCGATCCACAGTCAAGTTCAAATGGTTCACACAATCAGAAGAAATAAAGGAATGGGTTGCACCCGAATCAAAAAGAACGGATAAGGATTTACCCTCGATCTCACATTCACCTTGGATAAGATCTTCAGCTCGTTCGGCTTCCTCGCCACTCATGCAGAAAACTCTGCCTTTAGCCACTTGACGCTTTCCTTTGGCCTTTGCCGCAAGCATAGTCGGTTCAGCTTTAGGTGTAGGACAATCCTTGGCAAAATGCCCTGGCTTCTTGCAGTTGTAGCACACCCCCTCCTTCTGAGTACAGTTATTGGCGTAATGTCCCGTCTTTCCACAACGGAAACAAGTCACCTCGACACCGGTCTGTCCTCCGCTTCTCGGTACCTGGGTCATCGGACGATACTGTCCCCTGTTGTCGTTCCCCTGAGGTCGGTCATACGGCTTCTTCTGCGGTTGTTTTCCTTTCTGTGCAAATCTCTGCCCCGCACTTTGGGGTCTCACCGGTCCGCCCACAATAATCTTCTTCTTGTGGCTCCTTACTCCTTCTACCTCGACACAGCGATCAATCAACTCTTGGAGGTTTCGGATCCTCAACGACACTACTGACTTCTGAATGTCGAATCTCAATCCCCGTTGGAATCTCTCACTCAACCATCTCTGGTCAACTCGATCACGGAATGGACTGAAATACCTCGCCAACGACTCGAACTTGGCCGCATACTCGGACACCGTCGAGTTGCCTTGCTGCAATTGAAGAAATTCTTGCTCCTTCTCGGCTCGTGCAGTATCCGGGAAGTACTTGTCCAAGAACCTTTCACGAAAAAGCTCCCAGGTCATCTCGCGATGTTCTGCTATAAATGTTTGCTTCACTCCTCTCCACCAATACTCTGCGTCTCCTAGCAGTAGGTAGGTGGCATAGTCGACCTTCACGTTGTCCGGGCAATGGAGTGCCTCAAAGATCTTCTCGATCTCTTGCATCCAAAGATCAGCTTTATCCGGATTTGGCTCACCGTAGAACTTTGGATCATGCTTCCTGAAGTCCGCCAATCCTCTTGCTTCAAAGATTTCGCTCGCTTCGTTGTTCCGCCAAGTTCGCCGAAGTTAACGCCGCCGTCTGTTGAGCCATCGCGTTAGCCTGTTGAGTTGCAGCACTGATTGTTGAGCCATGGCTGCCGCCATCTCGGTCATAGCTTGAATAGCTCGTTCCATGTCAACGTTCTCGCTGCGGATGTCGTATTCCTACGAGGTGGCATTAGATTCCACAAAGTTCAAAACCCCGCCGAATCTCACAACAAGGATGTGTTAAAACAGACTGCTTCAATCAAGAAACAGTTCAAACAATTTTTCAAGCAATAAGTGCTTCACTTAATCAAACAGCAATCAACATAATACAACTAGGTACCCAACACACAAAACCCGACCACGGTGACGGTCAAATTTCCTATGCACAATCGGTGAACCGAATCAAGCCTCGATACCAACAATGTAACGACCGTTTCCGACCGCTACCGAGCTCAATATACCGAGCTCGAGTTACCGAGCTCAACACACCAAGCTCAACATAAACCTATATGAGATGTGTTTTAAAAACAAAACTCTTGTGCCTTTTAAAAATACGATATATTTTTTTTTTATAAAACCAACTCGTGCACATCAGAGTAATTACAGCTTTTCGAAACATGGTGCAACTAAGACACAAGACTTAAATTCTAATAAAACATACATGCATAACATACACATATATATATCACTCGAAATAATAATGTATACAAAATACAGAGTAGCAAATGTGCAAAGAAAATACACCTAAGGTACGACGACTTCAAAAAGCAATCATACCACTGGGGTACTTCCAGCCAGACTCCCGCTTGGTAGCTCCAAAAGTAAGACCACCGCCTACCCTGAAACAACAAAACACAGCCCAAACTGGTCACGACCTCGAACACAAAAGAAAAACAAGTACAAATTCTCGGAAAAACAAATATCCAACAAACAAACAATCACGACAAGTACAAAGTCGTCACTCGGGTCCTCGTCGAGCTCCTCCTCGGCATCATCTATCGCCGAAGTTCCTGCGCCTCGACATCGCCTGGGTAACCGCCATGGATTGAAGGCACCACGGGAAAGGGTCAACTTCTCGACAATTCAAGATAAGCTCGACATAAATGATATAAGCAACAAAGCAATAATATATCTCAATCACCACACGTGACTCGACCATCTCACTCTAGACTCGACACAACTCTTATTCCTAATATCGTCGGAGGTCCATCCCCAAACCGACGTAATAGGTAAACGGCAGTGTCCAACCCCAAATCGATACCATGCATTAATCGGCGAGTCCAACCCCAAATCGATAATGCGACGCCAGCCAATCCACCATAAACAAAAAGGGGACCTAGCACCCTCGCTATCTGGGTCCGGCTCAAAACGTCATCACGACTCCTAGCTCTCTCACTGATGATTAGCTCGCCGCATGTCAAAGAGTAACACAACTTACTTGATCACATATCAAATAATGAGAGCATGCTTAACATGAAGAAAACACAATTCGACATTTAAGCAATAAAACATTCTCGCATGAAGAAACGCACTGACAAAGAATACACCATTCACAACATATATTCAATCACATATCAAATACATGCAAAAACTCAATCATATCACAACATTCCAATCTCGACACCAATCAAGGAGTCCATACATAAATATAACAATAAAAATAAAGTCTTAGCGATATCTAGGAGTTGCCCTTACGCTAGCATACTACGAAAGTATTAATGTGAAGCGCCCTTACCGAACTCCAAGTTAATCTTTGCTCGACAACGACCGACCGCGTCTCGTCCTCAATCGACCTCGACACGTACGCTTCTCAGTCGACCTCGACACGTACAGTTCTCGATCTGGATCCCACTGCTTCCACGTCCTTGGATTCGCTTTCCCGTACACCTTGATTCGGAAATCACACGATCTCGGGAATCAGACTTCCTAAAACAAACACAACTTAGATCGATCTATGGGTTCTAATACATCTAGCTCTCATCCCAAACTTAACCACAACCCAGAAAATATAAAACTCAAGAACTGAAATATATTTTTCCTCTAACACAAACAAAGTTAGGGATTTCGATCAAAATTTCATGAAAAAGTTATCTGATGCTTCAACAGATAGATCGACAACAACAATAACCAGAAGCAACGAATGAAAAACAAGAAATCGAAACGAACCAAAAATGGAGGTTTCTGGGCACTGCCGATTGCAGAAAAACAGAGGAAGAAATTTGTTTTACAAGCCCAATTAATCGGTTAGAAAGATAGGTAATATTGTGAAGAAGAAAACCCATCAATTTGACATGATTTGGAAGCATAAAACTGGTTAAAAATGGAAGAAGAATTAGCGCTAAACAGTAGCACAGAGAAAAAGAAAAATCTGTTCTTCATACCTCAACGGTGATCGAGCAGGCGAGATATGGGTCGAGAAGATGATGATGAACAAGATTGATGAAGAAAGCTTGTGCAGAATCTCGATGGAACTCACGGTTTCGTCGATGGAAGTTTTTGAAGAAAATAACGAAACACAGAGCAGAAGGAAGGAAGAAGAAAGAAGAAAAGAGAAATGAGTGTGAGGGAATCGGTCGTGGTATACAGTTGGTGAGAAAGGGGTATAAACGTAACTCCAGCTATAAGATGCCAATCCCATCAATCATCTACCCGTTAAATCGTTCCTCTCATAATTACTCTCTACTCTGTCGGTCAACGGTCTAGGGACACCACGGAGACGGTCAAGCCGACAATATAATTATTACAAACAATATAATAATAGCGCTGAATAACGTTCGAAAGAATACGAGATGTCATCTCGACACGATGTCGACAAGGGTGCTCGTGCAAGCGCACAAGGTTCTAACACGAGTTCGTGAACGCGGTCTCCTCAGCTCGACATGCGTCCTCATCAGCTCGGTACGCGACTTCATCAACTCGACACGCGACCTCCTCAACTCCGTAGCTAGTGCACGTGGTCTCCTCAGCTCGGCAATGATCTCGGCAAACGATCTCGACACAAGGTCTTGGTCGAGGTCTCGATACGTCGTCCTAATACGATGTCGATCTCGTCCTCAGGTGTTACAGGAGATAAGTGAAAAGATTGAGACTTGGAGACAAGTTTTAGAGTCACACAGATTCCGCTTGAGTAGGAATAAGATGGAGTATATGGAATGTAAGTTTAATAGAAGGCAAAACACCCCAAGCATAGAGGTGAAAGTTGGGGGCCATATCATACCACAAGTCACTAAGTTTAAATGTTTGGGGCCCATCATACAAAACGACGGAGAAATAGAGGGGGGTGTAAACCATAGAATTCAAGTGGGGTGGTTGAAATGGAGGAAGGCATCAGGTGTTTTATGTGACAACAAGGTCCCACTCAAGTTAAAAGAAAAATTTTATCGGACAATGGTAAGACCTGCAATGTTGTATGGGACTGAATGTTGGGCGGTGAAAAGTCAACACGAGAATAAGCTCAAGGTGGCAGAGATGAGGATGTTGCGATGGATGAGTGGCAAGACTAGATGGGACAAGATCCGGAATGATAGTATCAAAAAAGGAGTTGGGGTAGCACCTATTGTGGAAAAGATGGTTGAATCTCGGTTAAGGTGGTTTGGGCATGTTTGGAGGAGGCCGGTGGATTCAGTGGTAAGGAGAGTTGATCAGACGGAGAACAACTCAGTTGCTAGAGGAAGAGAAAGACCACGGAAAACTATAAGTGAAACTATTAAGAAGGACTTTGATGTCAATGGTTTCACTATAGATATGATTCATGATAGACCAATATGACGTCGTTTGATCCATGTAGCCGACCCCACCTAGTGAGAAAAGGCTTTGTTGTTGTTGTCGTCGTCGTATTGTTAATACCCCTCAATTTTGAACTCTTTCAGTTTTAAATAATTATTTTATCAGCTTTAGTAATTTGCCCAAGATTTTTATTTTATATTTTATTGCTTCATAGTTAATAATAGGGTTTAAAACTGTGAATCAAAGATTGAGCAAAAAAATATGCATAAGAAGTTTGATTATAATAAAATAGACTAAAGTGTAATACATATTTACTTTTCAAGAGATGGAAGTGTAAATTTTCACACAAGATGAGAAAGAAATGTAATTCAAACATCTTTCAGGGGAGAGTAGTACGTAATTTCATCTAATATATATTACATAAGAGGGAAAGAAAATTTATATTTTGACATTAGAGAGGAGAGATGTAAAATTTAGGCATCGGAGGGACTGTAATTTTCTCAAATAAAAAAATATATTTTTTATTTGATTCTAAAAATAAAATAAGATAGAAAGAAAAAATCCACATAAAATTAACATTAATATCTAGAGATTTAGATTCAGGTAATGAATTTTTCAAATGTGGACACCAGCACAGATATTATACTACCTTTGGTCCCTATTTTTTGTGCATTTTTTATCCCAATTATAAGAAAAATAAACTAGTTTTAAGGTGTATTAATTGTTAGAATTCTTTTTATATTCCTGTTTAATGTGAGATGTATGTTTACTAAAAACTCACATAGTGGGTATAAAACATTTAATGTTAAAGTATAGAGAAATATTTTTTTGACAACAACTTCTGACAACTTTGTTGACAACTTTTTACTGTTCATGTGTGGTTAATGCAGTACAAATATTTGGTTAATTCAGTTCGTTATGTGGTTAATGAGTTACTATTTTTTTACGCACAATTAATTTCATATTTTTCACAACTCAATAAAAATTACGTGGTTAATACAGTGCAAATATTTGGTAAATTTAGTTCATTACGTGGCTAATAGATTGCAAATATTTGGTTAATGGTAAATGAGTTACTTACCCAACAAAAATTACGTGGTTAATGCAGTGCAAATGTTTGGTTAATTTAGTTCATTACGTGCTTAATGGATTGTAAATACTTGGTTAATGGTAAATGAGTTGCTTTGATATTACCTGGTTAATGCAGTTCAAATATTTGGTTAATTTATTTCATTACCTGGTTAATGGATTGCAAATACTTGGTTAATGGTAAATGAGTTACTTTGATACTATATGGTTAATGCACTGCAAATGAACTGAATTAACCAAGTATTTCTACTGCATTAATCATATAATTTTTAATGAGTGGTTAATAGGAAACAAAAAAATAATTTTTTCCAGAATAGTATTTTTTTCATATATGAACAGTGTATTTTCGTACATGAACAGTAAAAATCCGTACATGAAAAGTAGCGTCGTACGTGAACGGTGCTTACATATGATATACGGTGTTAGTATTGTTGTCAAAATCTGTTGTCAAAATAACAACACTCTAAAATACACTCATTTTAGAGTTATGTCCCGTAGAATTTAGCTTGGCATTGTACAACGCAATACTCTCGTAGTCTCATTTTACTTGTCCTTTTGAGTTATGCATACTTTTTAAGAAAATGATTGACTTTACAAATTTCTACTATAAAATAACACTCATTGACTAAAATACTGCTCATTAGTTAGAGTGGTTAGTAGTATTGGAGTCTAGTTAGGTAGAAAAACTTAATATATATTAGCCGAGATAAAGGGTAATATTGGAAAAAAAAATTAATAGTTGTTAATTTTCTAAAGAAATAAGTAATTTAAGACAATGAAATATTTCAAACGAGATAAGTAAAATGGGACGGTGGAGTATTAAATAATGAAATAATTAATTACAACTTAGATCAAAGAGACAGCTATGAATTATAAGAAGCTTCCGGGGTCAAATGTCCAATAACAAAGACGCGTAGGCTATAATACAAAGTTCTATAAAATACAAACTTGTCTTTGTTTGTGTAATTAATTAATCCTTCCTTCTAATCCATGATGAACAGCATCTTCAGAATTTGTCATAGTTCAAAGAAAGAGAAGAAGATCATAGAAAGTGGTGGTTCGTTTCCTACAGAAGATCAGAAAATAGAAGAAGAGATAATCAAAGAGGAGGAGAACATTAATACTATGGGAGGGTTGAAATTGAAAGAGACTTTCTACATATCACATGGATCACCCACACTTGCGATAGATGATAGCATCCCAGCATGGAAGTTCTTGAAGTCATGGAAAGAGGTGTTTCCGGTGAGACCCTCTTCCATTCTTCTCATCTCCGGCCACTGGGACACCGATGTCCCAACAGTCAACGTCGTTGACCAAAACGACACCATCTATGACTTCTCTGGTTTCCCCAGAGCCATGTACAAGGTAATTCCTACTATGTCTCTTTTACTTTATTATTATTATTATTATTATTATTATTATTATTTATTTTTTGTTTGAGATATCTTTTGTTCCAATATATGCTTTGTTAGGAAGAAAAACAAAAAACTATTTGAGCTAAACGCATGATGTAAAATACGAGAACGGTGGTTTTTATAATGTCAAATTTCATATTCCTTTACTTTTTTTCCCCTAATAATTGGTGTTTATGATAAAGTAAATGGCCACATTAGGTTTTTTTTTTTTTTTGAAAAATATAGTGGCAGTGATATTAGTTTTGAATAACTGAAATTTCACTTGAATTGTTTGATGTGTATTTCACTAATTAAATTAATTCTCACAATAAATATTTTAAAAATTTAAATTGATGAATAAAATATTAAATTTTATGAATAAATTATCATTCAAAAAGTTTTAACATGATTTCTATCATTTAAATATTAGTATAAAAGTATTATACGTTTTTTGTGAACTAATTTGAGTATTTACTTATTTACATTAGAAAAATAGATTAAAGACCCATCATTGTTTTAGAAAAAGAGAGAATTGATAAATGTATCAATGTCATCGCATATTCGTTAAAAAGAGGTATTAGGAGTGCGAGTTCGAACATGTAACGTTATACTTTCTCTTCCCATTCCACCACTCCCAATTATCTGTACTAAAACGGCAAAAAAAAAAAATCGAAAGGGAAGTTTATTTGAATAGATTTGGTCAAAATAATCATCAGCCAACTACTTTTTCACATTCACATGGCCAACAAGCAACAAATCAGCAACCCAATATTTTTGTATTTTTTTATTTGACTATGACCTTATACTCGCTCCAATTATAATAAGATAGTACATTATATAAATATTTAAAATCATTAGTTTGCAAATAATTTTTTTCAAATAGATTTATATACTAAATATATATAAAATTTATATTTAAATTTTTTTCACTATTTAGACTCTGTTTGGTTAGACCAAAACCCTAGCTTATAGCAGATAAGCTTGTAGCAGGTGTTTGGTAACCATTAGCTTATAGTGTTTTTTCACTAGCTTATAACATTTTTCCATATGCTACTTGAAGTAGCGTTTGAGCTTACAGCTTATAGCATATCACTTTTTCTCTTGTTTTTACCTTTATTATTTTAATTAAATTCTTCATTTATCATCTACTAAATAAAGTAAAAATTATTAATTCTTACTGTCTCACTCCAATTTATTAAAATATCATTTTATGTCATTTTGTATTTATCAATTAGTTCAACTGTTAATTTTAACAAACACTTTAAATTCAATCTGCTAACTTATCCGCTATCAGCTAGCTTATCTACTATACTCTATTTTTTACCAAACAGAGTCTTAATGTGATTGACAGAAAAATAAAGAGTTTTTAATGTGTAAGTTAGCTATGGTATTGGTAGATGTATCATGTATGTAGCATGTGGCATGAAATTTGAAAAAATAAAAAAGCTAAGAAGAAAAGAATAAGGTGTGAACAAACAATGTGACCACTCCACAGTCCACACCAAAAAAAAAAAAAAAGCAATAGCTGATGGTTGAACAGAGAGAAAAAAATGCTAGCTAGTGGGACATTTTCATTTCTTAGAAAGAAATACTTAAAGTTTCTAGCATCCATTTTTGACATTGACCTGCATTGAGTTTTCGATTTTTTGTCGATTCCAATTTTATATTAATTTAATATATATTTTTTAAAGTTTTGTCAAAAAAAAAAATTAAAAGTGGCTTGGCCTTTTTTTTTTTTTGACAGAAGTGGCTTTAGCTTATTATAAGGTTTAAAATTATAACACTTTGACAACATGTAATTCAAGAAACTATGTAGAATTATATTATAGGGATAGGGCAACAACACAGGATATTTTCTTGGCTTATAAATTAAGCATCATATGAAAACGAGTACCTAATCACTATAACAAACACTTGGAGGCTGAATTCTAGCTAAAATCTCCGTGGCCTAGTTATTCAGTTTAACAGTCTGGATCAAAAGTAAAAATGAAATAATTACTATTAATGGTATATATTTTAAGTCTAAAACCCTTTTTTTTATTATTATTATTATTATTATTATTATTATTATTATTATTATTATTATGATAATTTATGTATGGCCCACCTTGCTAACAATAGTATACAAATACTATTACTTATTTTTTGAGAAATGTTGGGGTTACTATTTGTTGTCACACTCTTCTAGCATATTCTTAATTATTTAGTAAAATTCTCAAATAATATACTAAAGAGTCTAAAGACCCATGTAAATTTCACCTAATTATAAATAATGTGTTGAAAATATTGTATTGCAATTAAGCATCATTTTTTACTATTTCTCTTTGCTTTGTACTATTTATTTGCCAGCTCAAGTATCCAGCACCAGGGGCTTCACACTTGGCAAAGAGGGTGAAGGAACTACTCATAGGATCAGGGTTCAACCGTGTGGATGAAGATAAGAAACGTGGGCTTGACCATGGTGCTTGGGTGCCTCTTATGTTGATGTATCCAGAAGCAGACATCCCAGTTTGTCAACTCTCTGTCTCATCCAATAGAGGTGGTACTTATCACTACAACATGGGAAAGGCATTGGCCCCTCTTAAGGATGAAGGTGTTCTAATCATTGGCTCTGGAAGTGCCACTCATAACCTTAGAGCTATTGGACCTCGTAATAGCCCTCCTGCTCCATGGGCTGTGGTATTCATGTCTTGGTTAAAAACCTCTCTTCTTGATGGAAGGTAATCATCCTTTGTTTTATTTTCAACATTCATATTCATATCCTCACATTCATAAGCATATCAAAGTTAGGTCAAGAAAATAATTGCAAGTAATCAGGGCTGACAATAAACCGAACTAACTCGAAATTAGTTCGAGATTTAATTCGACATTTAACTCGTTGAACTTGGTTCATAGACTAAATTAGATAAACTTGAGTTGAAAATTGAGTTCGTTAAATAAATGAGCTGAACTCGGGCTACGTATAGTTCGACTCATTGGTTCATAAGCCGGCTCGATCTATATATTATTAAATTCATATAATTAATTTTCTACTTAATTTCATATCAATTTTATTTTTGTATGAAATAAAATATCCAAGATTTAAATTATATTTGACTTTTAGTTCATGTGATTCGAGCTAACGAGTTGAACCGAGTTGTTCACAAACTTAAATTGAGTCGAATTCGAGCTATAAAAAAGGCTTATATCGAACTAAGCCGAGTTGGACCAAGTTTGACTCGACTCGACTCATTTCCACTCCTACAAGTAATATTCACATCTTTACGGGGTCTTTATTGTTTCTAAGATATTAGATACATTTTTAGTTTTGACCCAACTAATGATAAGAGAGCATTCTTGTATATTTGTTAATGCAAGTGTTTAATCCATGGCTCTTGTAGATATGAGGAAGTAAATCAATACGAAGAGAAGGCACCATATGCAAAAATGGCTCATCCCTGGCCAGATCACTTCTTCCCATTGCATGTGGCAATGGGGGCTGCTGGTGAAAATGCAAAGGCCAAAGTTGTACATGATAGCTGGGATGGTGGTTCTGTGTCTTATGCTTCTTTTGGTTTTACAGCAGCCACTACAAGTTGATTGATGCAACGGTTTTATAGCTTCGTTATTCTGTTGTCTTATTACATATATATTACATGTTAACTGCTGTGAGAATTTTCTATATTCAATTTTCCAAAATGGGCTACATTTCTGTGAAATTATTGTGAGTCGTTTAGTTACTATATTTTATACAAAATGAATGGGAAAAAAAATTAAACCATCTCAAAAACAAAAGGAAAAACCACGGTCAGATAAGATTTAATCAAAATCAGTGTAGTTTCCATTTTTTTTTTCCAAAGAAAGATAAAGAGTCTCGTTAAAACCTTCTGATGCAAAATCCTCCTTAAAGAAAAAACATCTAGAAGAAAAAGAGTATTCCTCCATGTTTTTATTCAAATAAAGGGAAAAAAACGGAATACAAAGAAACCAAGAGGGTATTAGGCCAAAACCCATGGAAAAACACAAGAAACTAACAAAACAAAAAAAGGTAGACCGAAGGCATCCCGAGAGAAACAAACAAACCCAAGAAGGGTTAAGAAAAACGATAACAAGGTAAACCTATTCTATTCCAGGAAAAAGTCTTCTGTCAAAAAAGAAGGAATGGTGTTCCACCAGCATAAACCAATAGCAGTAACCCCAAAGTTGGCAAATTTATCAGCGCAACAATTTCCTTCTCTATAAATGTGAGAGCAAATAAATGACATCTTCTTAGTGAGCTGCAGATAGTTCATCCAACGATTCCGAATCTGCCAAGGAACCACAGAGGGATTTGAAAAGGCCAGGATGACCAATTTTGAATCACATTCTAGCCAAATTTTGCACCAACATTTTGAATTAGCTAAATTAATAGAAACAATAACACCCCATAATTCTGCAAGAAAGATATTAGCAATACCAAGAGGATAGGCAAAGCAACCAAGAGTGGCTACACTACTGTCTCAGAAAATACCCCCACAAGCAGCAGGGCCTGGAGAACCACGGACAACACCGTCGGTATTAATTTTAACCCAAGAGCAATTAGGCAGATACCAATTGACTTCAATAATTTTAGGAGACTTGTCAAGCTTACCAGCAATCATAAATTTTTTAAAAAGCATAAAATCTTGCATAGCATTATTAGTGCAACCACCAGAAAGAAACCCCGAGAGGCTAACATTGGAGATGATCAAAGAAATAACGTGCTCCAAAGAAATAGATTTATTCTCGATTTACTCACCAGACTATATAGATGAAAGAGAAAAAAGAAATACATTACATATATATTTTGTCGAATGCATGCTTCAAAATAAAGAACTTAAAAAATTTGTCTCTTCGGAAATTACAAACAAAATTGTGGCATCTAAAGCCATAAAAAACCCCTCGAATCTCCTAGTCTTTTGAATAAAAGGTCACAGAAGATTTGAAAACAACAGAAATGAAAAAGAGCAAAGAAAGGACAACAGGTTAGGAGAAACAAAAAACTTTACACTAGCTCGTAGACAACATTATACAAATGCAGAAGATTTCACTTCTAACAATCAAATGGAACCTAGACGAGACCCCGGAAAAGAAAGGGGCAAGCGAGGGTGTATTTCAGCGACACAATCTTTCTGCAGGATTGCAAGGATATTGAGGGTATCAATGCAGTTCAACAGGGAATGCTATAGTCTTATGAGTATGTAACCTAAAATTCCGTGTCAAAGCATGAAACCATGATCTTAGAAACCATGGACCTCGCAAAAGGGATGTAGCTCAAGCTATACCTGTCGATCATAATATCAGAAAAAATGAGGAAGTATTAGAACATTATACACAGGAGTGAAAACAAGCATAGTGCCACAATTGGATAATCATATTGCATGCTCGAAGTCATATCATAACATATGTTGAGAATGAATCACCAATTTAGTCCTTAAAATTGGAGGAGTCAGACAATTGCGTCCCTGAAATCAACGAAAACGGTCTCTGAAATTGAAAATCCCTGATCACATTAGTCCCTACGGGACAATTTTGAGGACTAAATTGATCGATCCAAAAGGACTAATATGATCGAGAATTTTCAATTTCAGCCGTCATTTTGGAATTTCATTAATTTTAGGGACCACATTGCCCGATCCCTAAAATTTCAGGGACCAACTTAGTGATTCACTGCATATGCTAGAGGTAAAAGATAACTCTAATATGCTATGTCATGCATGCATGTCTACGCTAAGAACAATCATTATACATAAAAATTAAAGTATCAGTTTATCTTTAATGCTTAAGTAAGAAACATAATACTAATTTCAGTGTGGTAATGCCAGACCGGTCATGTAGCATTTTTGTGCTTGCTAATTCAATTTACATTAGGACCCTTAGTACGGTTAGCATACTCTTTATGCCTCATTAGACTCATGAGAATTTAATGTGCGCATACAACACATTGAAGGCGATATAAAAAAGGTTACATGGAAGACATTTGGAAAAATTATGACATACCAAACTAGTGCCCCAAACTCCAAGGTAATTGCAAGAAGTGTCAGTAACTTGTTATGAACCTGCTCAATGCAAAATAATGAAATAATGAGTTACTAAAAGAAACAAAAGCTCTTTTTCTGTCAGAAGTATAAGGAATCTAACAAGATGCACTTTGACTTACATAAAGTGCACAAAACAAGGCAATTATCATACTTGCAATGTATATGGCTGTTGCATAGATACGAACAGGATCAAGCATCATCGATACTTGCCTTTTAGGACCTATGAGGAATGCTGTGCTGCCATAAAAAAGGCTCCCACTTAGTATTTGAAGAAAATAGAACAGCTCTGAGACCAAGTTTAAAGGATGATATATATATATATTAAAATGATACAGAATTGTAATTTGTAACTGTCTAACAGCTCAGTTAACTATGACAGAACTCTAAGAAGTAAGCTTAACAGAAGCAGTTGAACACACTTGCAGTATACTCCAGTAGCGGAGCTAGACTAATTTTTACGAGGGGGCCAAATATAAAGAATAAATTTTTTTATAGGCAAAACGAACTTCATTTAAATATAAGAGCAACAAAAGTGTTAGGAGTTTATATACAAATAGCAATTAAGAAAAAATTATAAACTCCATATCATAACAAAACTAGCAGCCCAACTCAATTTACTAATAAAAGAGTTAAACAGAATTTCAACACCGGGTTTTAGACCCAGCAACTTTTCAAATCAAGAGATCATGTTGTGACTTGAGACTCATTCCTTGGCTAAAGTTTGTATTTGTGTTCTGTAATATATTTTTTGAGACTAAAATAACTTATTTATATACCTAATCTATAATATTTTAATTTTTTTGGGGTAGCCATAGCTACCTCACGGCTTCAAGAGGAGCCGCCCCTGGTATACTCTAACACAGCATAATTCAATGTTCAAAGAACAACCTTTAAATTTACAACGAAGAGATCAGATAGACATAATACTGAATGTGACACCACCCAAGAAAAAGAAGGAAAAAGAAAAACAAGTCCAGACTCCAGAATGAGATTATGCAAATCAGTCATGGTTTATTTTTCATTTTGAAGTCTTAAGAAAGTAGCTATATCAAAGCTGAGATTTGTTTACTATGAAGTAAGAATCCCCATTATATAACATCTGTTTTTATGAAAATAAATTCCTAATATTTGGTACCATGAAGCAACTCTCACTTTTATGCATTCTGATACCTACTATTACTAGAGCTTATGTGAGGGGAAATAAGGTGCCATTAGATATGATTCATGACAGGACATTACGGTGTTGTTTGGTCTATGTTAGCGACCCCATCTAGTGAGAAAAAGCTTTGATTGTTGTTGTATGTGAGAAGAAATAAGGGAAAGGTAGTGGATCAATGACCCATGTGGGCAGGGGAGTCGAGACAAAAGAGGATACGCACACTTCCCTGTAACTGCCTGAACACATGGAAGCAGGAGAGAGGAACATTGAGGAAGATATGAAGTCTATCAGAGTGTTAAATAGGGAGGAGGAGAGGGAAAGGAGCGAGGATTTCAGTGTGAACAGTGGTACTCAAGAGGAAGCTAGGCCCTTTTAGAACTAGTTACTAACTGACTATACTGTTCCATTTATGTTTCTTTCATATTTCAGTTTCTGTAATCTTTGGGTTGATTCCCAGTTTTTGGCAATATTTCGATGGGTCTCTATCAATTAATTGTTACAACACAAGCCAATAAAAGCTTCACTTTATCGACATTGACTCTGGTAGACCATTTCCTTTTGTCGGCTTCACTCATCTATAAGTATTCAATAAGTAAGCATGCCTGAGAGGGTACTACACCTTAATCGTAGCCCCTTCCACAGCCCCTTTTTTTGTTGTGGAAAGTACTAACTATTATAACTTAAGCCTATGAGGAGAGCCCAACATAAAAGACTAGCCTATTAAGTGAGAGAACCTTGTAGTTTAAGTGCCACATTGAACTTCCTTATTTACTCAATGTGAGACGTAACACATTGATTGATAGGACCAAAACTGATAGGGGGAAAAAAAGAGAAAATGGGAGAGCTTCCCCACTAAGATGGAAGTATCTCTCAACTCCTCCACATTCCACCCCTAAGAAACAATTGTATAGAGATTTAGTACAAGAGGATAACTACCAAAATACAATTAAATTGGAATGGTATCATAGTATCATAGCAAACAATTGCCTTCTAAAATACCTTCATGGCATTAGTGCTGTGTTTGGTGATATAAGAAGTAATGGAACATAATTCCTCCCACAACCCCCACCCCAAAAAAAAACCCATTTTCCAATGCTGACAATAACAACATTCTTTCTCAAAATATTGGAAACTTGTGAATGGAAATTTAGAGAACTACAGACATCAAAAGACAACATCATAGCGTAACTACATAGCTGTAAAACAGTACCTACCTTCCAAGTGAAAGCAAATTGCCAAGAGTGAATGTTATCCCAAACTTGATTGGTTTGAGGAAAACAAGCATAGACTGTAAGAAGGCGAAAAAATGCTATTAATTAGTGATTGTTCATATCTGCCAATATAAATTTGAGTTAAAAAACTGATGTCCACATAAAAGCAGAAAGAGTAACATTTGTTGGTTAAGTTTTCAGAGAGACAGTGAAATATATTAGTTCCCATGAAATTTACATGACAAAGGTGAGAAATCAGCATGAGATTCGTTCATTATCCTCATATAGTAGATATGTAATCTATTTTCCATCTATTATATTCCAACTGTAAATTTGAGTAACAAAATCCGAAAGTATAGGAGTTTATTACACACGCTCTATGCTATAACTATGGCAGTATTGATAATTGTTTGAATATATATTGAATAAAGCACAATGTAAAATCTAATGGTGAAAGAGGTAGCGTGATTAGAGGAACCATTGAAATCTCCTTATCATAATTACGTTATCCAATATCAATATAAAAATAAAATATTTATTAAGAGTTGGTCAGAAGTGGAGAGTGAGACTTGGCACAATGGTAAGGTTGCTACCTCATGTAATGAAATCTCCTTACTATAATTACATGATGTGTACTATGTTACGAAGGACTCAAGAAACTTGGAACAAAAATTACAAACAGTTCAAGTAGTCAAAATCTTGCAGGTACTCAGTTACTCATGTGAGGCCATATTTAAAGAAGGACTCGAGCTTAATATTAACATTCCACACTGAACTGAAGAACTAGTACATAATCTTTATTTATCTAAATTCTAAACTAGAAACAAAATTAATACCGTCAAACTTACCAACAGTGTACAGGTTAATCCAGCAGCAAAGCATATGGCAAAACCATATAGTCTCTGGTCACAGATAGAGAGCTTATTAGTTAAATTTGAAAGACAATTTACAGATAGAAACTTGTTGCATGAATCAAACAAACATTTCAAGATGAGAAGTTTGCATAAGGAATAAAACTTGAGGAGGTTGATGTAAAATTTAGTTAAAAAAGTCCAGAATACAGGAATATGTAGCGACAAGAGAAGTTAAGAAAAATATCAGCTAAAAAAGCCTAATGGCCCTAACCATAGAGTTAATCAACTACTTCAGCGGGTCTCATGTGAAAACATCAGGAAATACTGATACTTCAGGCCTTTTATATATTTCCCAAGTCCTAACAAAGCAACCCCCACCTACTACAAGTAACTTCAGTGACATGAAAAGAAAAAGAAAATCATCATGCTTTCCAAGTTTTTATGTTTGCTTTGGTTCATTCTGTAATTCATAAAACCAATATAACACCAGCATGTTTACTTTGGTTCTCAGGAACCTCAAAATATGATCCTCCAATAGACTGCTTTCTCAGCCGAATCCAGTTCATTTCTCTGATCATCCAGTTCATTTCATCTTCCAACAAATATTTCCTTGATTTCATCTTTTTATGAATAATTTGTAAATATCTGATATTTCTCTGTAATCCACAGATATATCATTATCATTAATCGCCCAAGGCCAGCATAAATTATCTCCAACGATGCTCAAAAATCTAAAATGAAACATTTCTATAAGAAATGACAATCTCTATATTTTCACTTGATTTAATTTCTTAATCCCATATCACCCACAAATATTTCCTTGATTTCATCTTTTTATGAATAATTTGTAAATATCTGATATTTCTCTGTAATCCACAAATATATCATTATCATTAATCGCCCAAGGCCAGCATAAATTATCTCCAACGATGCTCAAAAATCTAAAATGAAACATTTCTATAAGAAATGACAATCTCTATATTTTCACTTGATTTAATTTCTTAATCCCATATCACCCACAAAGAAACAGAACACAGCATCTTCTCATAGTGTGAACAATTAACTTAACCAAGGTCTCAGATTCTAGCCTTGTGAATGGAAAAAATAGGCGTTGAGAGAGTTTTGCCCCTTTATATAGGTCCATCCAGCTCGACTCAGATTAGTCCGGGGTACAATGTGATTTCGGAAACTGAGGATCTAGAAAATATATTCCACAAAAACAAAAGAGTGATGAACATTGACCATGCAACTTTATACCATTGTTGCTATAACCGTGCTTCCTGCAAATTCATAGTTAAAAATATTCCTGGAGGGCACTATTTTACTATTTTTCCTCAAGAACATTGTAAATCAAGTAGAGTAGCTTTCCTCATAAAACAGTCAGATAAACAATCTCTCACACATCTATTTCCCAGCCGAGTACTACATGCAGTTTCTGATCTACCTAACATGTTGAACTTGGAAAATAACAAGAGTGGAAAATCAAATGCCACGAGATTGCAATGTCAAAGACCACAACTAAGGTGCAGATCCATGATCAGAACGGAGCATATCCATTTTCCCCATTGAATCAGCCAATTTCACTCAACTTTTCTTCTCCTTTCTCAGCTCACCGCTATTTTTTTTTTTTCCATTCCCCTCGGAAACCAAACAAGCAATTACGTTGAATTTGAGCAGAAAATAATATAGAGATGAAAAATACCTGTTTGGTAGACAAGGTGCAGTTGCGGTTGAATTCGTCCATGAAAGCGAAGGAGTTTTCATTGTCCAGTGCCGCGTCTTGTAGCTCTTCGTCTTCGACTTCCATTCCAACCATTATTTTCACTTTCTCGAAGGCTCTGTTCATCTTTTCCATCGCTGCTTTCCCACACTTTCTCGGGAAAATGGAAAAAAAGATAATAGAAAGAAGAAGAAACGGTGGATCTGTGGTTATGAAAACAGACAAACAAACAAAGAGTAACTAACTAGTCATGAACTTGCTTAGATTTTCAGAAATTGTGTTTGGAAATTCGATGGAGATGCAACAACGACTCCACTTCACTGAAACCAAGCTCATGGAGGAGGAGCTTTCGTTCTCTTCATTTTTTTTTTTGTGATTATGGGGTTGTGGATTGGGCTTTAAAATCATGCCCATAGTTGAGAAACCCATTGGTTAACCGCTAACGAACGGCTGTTGCTTCCAGCACCCTATCATATTGCTGCCAGCACCCCCCACCCCACTGAAATCCCAAAAATACCACTTAAATTTAATTTTTTCCCTCTCCCATGTCGTCGTCGTCTTCTTCTTCCGGTAATTCAATTACCGGAAGCTGTTTAAAATGTATTCCGGTAATTCAATTACCGGAACATATCATAATTTTGAAAAAAATATGCTTCCGATAAGGTGTATGTATTCCGATAATTCAATTACCGGAAGCATATTTATGTTCCGGTAATTGAATTACAGGAATACATTTTAAATAGCTTCCAGTAATTGAATTACCGGAAAAAGAAGAAGAAGACGACATGGGAGAGGGAAAAAAAAATTGGGGGGTATTTTTGGGATTTCAGTGGGGTGGGGGTGCTGGCAGCAACATGGTGGGGTGCTGGAAGCAACAACCTTAGCGAAATGAAGGTTGCAAATGGGAAGAAGGGGTGACAAAAGAAAAAAGGGAGGTGGGGATAGCAAGACCCAGGAGTGAATCCCAAATTTGTCCCAAAAATTAGAAGCACCTTTCGGTTAGTCCCTATATTCAAAAAAAAAAAAAAAGTTAGTCGTCCCTAAAATAAGAGAAATTTAAAAAAAAAAAGTCTTAAACTATAAATCACCGGTCATTTTAGTCTAGAAGTTATCCTTTGGATAATATTTTTAGTTTTAATAATTAACACTTATGAAGACTAATTAGACAGTTAGTCTTTTAGGGACCAACATAATTTTAAGTATTCAATTTACGGACTAACTTGAAATTCTTGCTAACAATAACTGACAATTTATATTTTTGAAGATTTTTTTAATCTCACTTATTTTAGGGATCAACTTGACAATGTTATGTAATTTCAGAGGCCATTATGGAGGTTTACTTTTTTAAACTTTTTTAAAATGGTTACACTAGCTTGCGTTAAGAAAAGGGTAGAAGAAGAAAAGCATCTATAGAGGAGTAATATTTTGGTTGCATCCAAGGTGAACAGGATGAGCCATATAGGAACAAGACGGTTGTATGGCTCACTATTTTAGTGTCCTAATGATTTTAGTTGCATCCAACGAACAAGATGAACCATATGGTTATCATGATTGAAGTAACTTTGTGGGTAAAGGATATCACCCAGGAGACTTCGTTAGATGCATCAGAGACATTAGGATACATTATTTTAATTAACTACTCAAAATAAGTCTTAAATTATGCAGTAAAAATAAGGTAAATTCAATCTTTCATACTCATAAAAAAAAGGTGGGTACCGATACCCATCTATGAAAAGGACAAAAATAATCTTAATAAAAACAAGACAAAAAAGCCATAATTCAAACATAAAATTATAAATAACTAAACAAATAAACCTATAAAAGGAATTTTAAATAAAAGAATAAATTGAAATCAAAAGAAATTGAAATCGTGTATAAAGAATTTTGAGTCAAAAAAAAGTGTATAAAGAATTAAGTATTAGACAATAAAAGAAATTGATAAAAATATAATTTTATTAATAGGAATGAAATAAGCTAAAAAAAAATAAGCTAGAAATAAAATTAAACAGTTTACACAGATATTATAATATTATTTAAGCGGATCCAAATAACAGAAATAGAGAAAGAATAAAAAGACTCCTTAGAGAAAGTGAAAATATATTAATAAATATATAAGTTCTCTAAAGAAATTCTCCTAGACCTCTTACTAACCGGTATGAAAGTTAATAATTTAATTTCACTTAAAACAAAGTTAAAAAAATGATGTGTCATCAAATAATTGGCCATTAAGTATCCATACCCAATAAAACTCCAGGGTATCACATAAAAATAATAAGATTCTTGATATAAAAAATTACCTAATATATTGATTATTGAGAATGAGAGTATTTTATATCTTGAATTTAAATTTAGATTAAATATGTTTTTAGTCCCTGTAAATATAGAGTGTTTCTATTTTAGTTCCTGTAAAAAAAATTGTTTTTTATCCCTGCAAAATATTTTATTTTGATTTTGGTCATTCTAACAAAAATTCATAGAAAAATCCGCAGAAACACTTCACTTTTCTGCCAAATTTCTTGTGAATTTTGATCCAAAGAACTAAAAATTATTATTTCAACCAAAATTCGCAGAAAACACTTCATTTTTCTACTTTTTTTTTATGAATTTTGATCAAAATGATCAAAATCAAAATAAAATATTTTGTAGAAACCATAAACAAATAAAAAAATTTATAGAGACTAAAATCAAAATACTCTATATTTGTAGGACTAAAAACATATTTAAGTCTTAAATTTAATATGTACGGGCGCTGATAAAATTGATAAAATCGATTCTAATAGTGAGCAAACTCTTCATTATATACAATCTATAAATGTGACTGCAAACTCTTTTCACATGTCCACCTCTCATATAAGAAAATCGCCATTCTGTTTTTAACTTTCAGTATTAAGATAAACGTCAAACCTACCAACGAGATAATTCAGGATTCAGACACAAGTCACATCTAGTAGGAGCAGAGGATCCAACTATCTGCGTCAACCCACGTCGGCAAGAACTAGTAGTTATTGATACATATATAAAGCACCAAACAACAATTATATAGGGCAAACCATACACATTTTTATTTGATATATAGATCACATACTTTCAATTAGTGGCAACCTTTTAGAGTTCCCTTAACAATTTCACAAAATCTCACCTCCTTCATACAATCACTACCCCACAATAAATTCAGTTTATCTTGTGGCAATTTTTTCGTACTTCTCCTTTGGAACCTTGTTTGACATCAAGCATGCTCATCTTCACCATTGCCTGTTGAAAATCCAAGAAAAACAAGGCCTGATTCATTGCATAAAAGTTCACAATGTTCCTTGTTTGTGGGCTAGTGTACAACGTTTGGTCTGATGTAAGGACTCCATTGTTTGATACCAAAGAATTGAAGTATGAGTTATCAAAATCGTTCCTTGTGGCATCAAAGGGCTGCTCAGCATTGTCACCAGCACTGCATGTTTTGGAAAGTGTCTTTGCAAATTCTGAGTCCAATGTTGGATCCACTTGGGTCAGTCTGTTCTTGAAAGAAACACACCTTGCCACTCCTAATGTGTGAGCTCCTGCAAAATCAATATCTCTAATGATAATATTTTTCCTATTAAATTTTAACAAAAATATTACATAGTCATGGTGTAAGGATATGTTTAGATAAATAGCTTAATTAAACGCTTATTTAATAAGTGTTTATTTTATAAAAGTTTATGCATAAATTGTTTTTTAATCAAAAGAGAATAAGGGTAAACTCTGGATACTTATATCCTTGGAGCTTATGAAAATTAGTTAAAAACAACTAATGAACATATCATAAGTAATTTTCTAATTAAGCATTTTCAAACTTTTATGGAAGTGCTTATGTCGTAAGATAAGTTCAGATAAACTCTTACAAATGTCTTGTGAAATGAGTGAGTTCCACCAATTTCATAAATAAGATGAAACTCACTTCACTTTCTGTCTTCTCATCAACCTGCCTCTGTATTTCCCACACTAAAAAGCATAGGTATAGTTTTAATTATTTTTAAACATGTGTGTGTGAAAACTTTGGTTTCTACTATTTAAAGTAACAAAGTATTTTGTCACATTCCAACTTGAGTGTATGGATATATCAGTCTCAGATACTGTGTTTGGTACTATTATTAAAATTAAAAGATAGGCACAACTTTTTTGCAGCTATACACAAGTAACTGAATCTTAATCATTTTCTTATTTGAAATATATTGAATGAGTAGACAATCTCCTGCAAGTTTATTATATTCAAATCTTTAGAAAGAATATGAGTATGGAGAATTCTCATTAAATTGGGGAGAATTCTAATTCATTAAGTCCTAGCAAAATCAAACCCAAATTGAAGAAGAATGATTTATGGTATGGTTATTCACAAGTGTAAATGTGCCATGTAACTTCTAACAAAAAGTAAATGAATTGATTTCATTTCTTTTTTCTTACTTTATATACACTCCAACATTTTTCATCCACTCATACATGCTTCAATCTTTTTCCTCTGTGCAACAATAATTCCCTCTAACACTGACCATCAACCATGTTCTCAAACTAATTTGGAAATTTTTTGGTGTTTAATTCTTAATAAAATGTGATCCTCTTAAATTATTCAACACATTACAAAACTAACAAAAGCACTCAAGCATATTAATTATTAATTACCAGAAAGAGCCACCATATCTTTTGTAGAAAACCCATGTTGCCCAAACATCCTAATGAGCTGAGAGGCATTGAAAAATGGGGGTGGAAGATTGAAAGTATCCTCAATTTTGGACCTTGTTCCATCCTTTCTTCCTTTTGGTATGTCATAAACTGGACCCCCAGCCTTCTCATGTACATGTCATAGATATTATCAACAATATTATTATTAGGAAAAATAGAACTTCATTTTACAATAATTTCATATTGCACCAACAAAATTGAAATGAGGGACACAATAAGAAAAGTGTATAGAAGATTCATCTTACAAAGAAAACTGCATCTCTAGCAGCCATAGCAAGAATATCAGCACATGAAACCATTCCGGGGCATCGTTTTTCGAGCTCTTCTTTGATGTCATCTATGACTTCATAGCCTCTCAAGCTCAAATTTGCAGGTGAATCCTTTTCTGCTGTGTTATCCTTAGTGGAGTCAATCAGAACTGATCCATCACATCCCTAGTAGTAGACAAAAATGAACCATTTTTTTGCATTACCAATACATATGTGAAATAATAATTATGTTAGAGATGTAATTAATTAGTAATTAGTGAGTAGTTGTTAGTAGTTAGTTACTTCCTTATTCTCTATATAATTGATTTAATCATTTGATGTAAATACACTTTTACCCATTTCAATACAATCAAAGCATGGCCTCAACCATGTTTCCTAACAAATTATAAGCATCAAATTAAAATGCAATCTATAATTTAGACAATGGATGCAATTAACTGAGTTTGTCTTTGAAAGACAAGTTGGCGTCTCTAACTAGCGACAAAATTAAAGACATATTTCATTTTTTTTTTGTCTCTAATCTTCATCGCAATTTCAACTTTTGTTGGTAGTGCACATCTGGTTACTGAAGTATAGCAAATTAGGACTTAAAAATACAAGGTACATTTTAATCCTTTTTGTATATCTTAGTTGTGTGTGATGTGTGTGTGCTTCATTCATTTTTCTCTCCACTTTTTTATTTTATTTTATTCTTGTGCTAATATGTGTGTGTGTGTGTGTGTAAGAGAGAAACAGAAAGAGAAGGAACCTCTATGAAACAGTCATGGAAATGCATTCTAACAAGACCTGCTGCTAGGGTGGGATCATTCTGCAGAGCTCTGTTGACATTGTTCTTAACAATAGATTCAACAAAAGGGCAGCTGAACAAGTAGTAGTTCATGCTCAAGCCATGTACTCCCAATCTGAAACCACTCACTATCATTCCCATCATGATCATAAAAAACAGTGTAAGCAAATTAGTCATTATTTGACAATCTTCAAAGATGAATTAATTAATTGTACATCATCTTGATGAAATTACATGTATATATATATGTGTGTGTGTGTGTGTGTGTGGTGAGAGGATTGAACTTGGTTTGTAGTGAGGCCCAGGAATAAAGAACTTTATGAAGTTGGGAAAAGCTGGCAAACTGTAGAGTGGGGAACTGAAATACGTATATTATGTTAAATGTTAAATTAATTCTATATATAAAAAAATATATTGATTTTTTTTTTGACACATAAAAAAAATATTAAATAAAAAAAATATTAAAAAAATATATTGATGAATCATCACCGATTCATATTAAATTATTGGAATAGTTTATTCATGATATAAGAATCTTATAACCACATTGTGTAGAATTTGATGCTTGATACACTGTTCTTTTAAAAAAATTTAATTTTAGCATTATACTTTCACCAATTTTAGATAATTGTACATATTACATGCATATGAGTGCAACGATCAAGTCACCGTCTCAGTCGTGAGGACGAGAATGACTCTGAGCTTCTACTTCTAAGGGCAACATCAGTCGTCGTTAAGTTTCAGACGATTTTTAAATACCAGTCCACTATGGACCACATAGGTAGAACTTAAAGGCTCCCATCAAACAAGCCTCTAACATTCAGAAAACAAAAGAAAACAAGTAATAAGTTATTTCATCTTTGCCCAAGTATCTATACACGGCATGTAATTTTCTATTGATTCGAACACCTGACATCATGCACTGTTTTTTAAGTAGTTTATTATCACTTGATTCATTTCATGTATGAAAAAAAGAAATTAAAATAAAATCCTCTAAAATAATCATCATGACATCTTTTTTTTTTTTAGTTTCCCACGGGTCTCCTCCAACGGAGGCAATTCTGTTCGAAGCGCGTCGGACACTAAATATGGGAACCTCTCCCAGCGGGGATTCAAACTTTGGTTAGGTAAATTTATTTACATGACATCTTTTTTTTGGTGCTATTTACATGACATCTTTTTAATTACGTAAATTTATTTTTTCGACACAAATTACGTAAATAATTAGAAGTTATTTTTAGACAAAAAGAACATTTAATATATATATA
Source organism: Calophaca sinica (assembly GCA_037113605.1). Lineage (NCBI taxonomy): Eukaryota > Viridiplantae > Streptophyta > Magnoliopsida > Fabales > Fabaceae > Calophaca > Calophaca sinica. The sequence goes on along the minus strand of CM073737.1, from coordinate 71,159,631 downwards.
TTTTAAATAATCATGAAGATTATTATGCTACTACATTAATAACTTAAAAGAGTGTCGATAAACAACAATCACATTATCTAAAATAGAGAACAGAAAAGAAAATAAGAACACACGATATAACGAGGTTCTAGAGTCGGCCCAAGCATGGGAAAGAAGTGGATGGACCGGTTGCTAGCCTACAAGACTTGGTTTGATGTTACTTTGTTTCTTATGTCCTCTGTAATTTTTCTTAAACTGGATTTGATTAGTGTTAGTACTAAAGTAAGCTTAGTCATGTGGATGGAGAATGCCCCTACACTCTCTAGTTCTTCTATTTGTAATTCTTGCTGTTTTATCAATTGAATGAAGTTCTTTACAGTAAAAAAAAGGGGTTGGCCCAAGCATTGCTTTAGGCCTCAAAAAGAAAACTTTTTTCTTTTAGCAAATAGGCCTCCAAATAATTTTTCATATTAGTAAATATGTTAAGAAAAGATTCACATTTGCCCACTTTAGTGCAGTTGGTGGAGGTCAAAATAAAACAACTAAAAGTCTCTTCGAGCATAGCTGAACACGAGATCTCAAGTTATGGGAAAAAAAATTTCCTTTATTAGAAAAAATGGAAAAAGTTATAATTTCTTTTATATATATATATATATATATATATATATATATATATATATATATATATATATTGAGTAATCAATACGTTTTTATTTATTTTTAATATATTTTTTAGGCCCGTAATTTTTATGTTACTCTCTATTACCTAAAAAGGCTCCGCTTAAAATTTTGCTTTAGGTCTACAAATGTGTTGGACCGGTCTTGTGAGGTTCGGCATTGTGTCTACGTCTTCGGGAGCAGAGCGGCCATGTATTTTTCTATTAATCAGAAATAGGGTTACAATGTGTATTTATAACAAAAATAGAGCCTATGTTGGTACGATCCGGCATCTGTCCTCTTCTCAGTAGATATTAGTCATGCACAACAAAGAGGAAATGTGACTTTCTACAATTGGATTGCCAGCTTATAATTTGGTGAATTTGAGCAAGAGGATGTATAGATGACATTACAAGGCCAATACAGAAGCCTCGAAATTGAACTTCAAGAATTCAAATGCAAATGTTAATTGAAGTTTCAGTAATTGTGTTGTCCTCTGATCTGTTAGAACTCCATGATGCGATGACTTTGTTGGAATTGGGTCAAATGAACTGAAAATGAAGCCAAGTGGGTTGATTGTGCAGCTAGCTGGCTGCCATTTATAGAAAGGAGGGTGCAAAATTGGAGTGTTATATACTATGAAGCATGGGTACTCCAAAATTAAAAGTGTCTGCCCGTCAGATGCATCGTACGTCTGGGATACATACCTCTGCACCGTTTTCGTGTAAAATCATTGCTGAAAATATCGTATCCGCGCCGTCTCGTACCGTAGCATGCGTGCGTATCCGTGCAACATAGGTTATATATCTTTATGTGAAGTGGGACGAAACTGATCAATAGTGCATGGCAGTAGCGCATGAATTGAATCATGATGCTAGTGCTTTGGACGCGTCTTAATAACATGCGGGTATCTCTTATATACTCCATTTGCATTTTGAGATTGAAAAATGATGCTCTCACACTCATGAAAAGTGAGACTGGTGTAGGAAAGAGAGATTGAAAAGAGAGAGAGAGAGAGAGAGAATAAAAAAATGTGATAAATAACATGATTTTTTTATCAACTTAATAATATGATTTTTTTTTTAACTCCATTTGTATGTTGACCAAAATATAATATGATAAAATAATAGAAATAAAAATATAGGGGGTGCAAAAAGCAACCCTTAATTTTTGAAACCATTCATTGGTCTCCATCTAATCCGATATTCTACGATAGATAAGGCTATAGCCCAGCAATTGGACCAATGTTCAGGGGTTGCACGCACATAAGTAATAGGGAATAACTAAGACACCCTCTATTTTTACTAACATGCACCATTCTTTCGATATTATATTTTTGGAAGCGTATTATTTTGTCATCTGAAAATTTATTTCCGCACAAATTATGTCGTACAGAAAGAAACTTTTGGAAGAGAGGGTACATGTTAACAAAAACAGGGAGTGTGTTTAGTTATTCCCTAAGTCATATGTTGCACCAAATACAAATACGAGCAGTTGTCCTTCAAACACAAAGGAGAGAACATTTATCGTTTTTTTCCAAACCTTAATATAAGGCTTATCAAGAGACAAGCAAATCGGGTTACTTTATAGCCTAACAAGAGCTACCTCATTCATGGCTAGCCCCCAAGATTTCTATCAAGTTTTATTTTGTATCGCTTCTTTAATTGTTAGTGAAATGAAGTAATTTTGTTGCCTAAAAAAACACACGACATATAAAGGTTCAGAAAGGATAAACTATAGAGAAATAGGGACATGCACCATCAGTGTAAAACTGATTTACACTGACATCCAATGAGAGCATATTATTTGATAGTTATTTTTAAAATACAGTTATAGAAGTGGCTGATATGACAAAATAACGGGTTCTTATTGAATATTTGTGTAAAATTAGTTTACACTGACGGTACATATCTTTTAAACTCTAAACTATATAAAAAAAAACAATTGATTAAATTTCGTAATCAAACCAAAACTTTATATCTCCAAATTTTCAACAAAATCCGTAAGATGTAGAATTTGCAATGTTGGAATAACAGCAAGTCAAATACTAGCAAATCAGATAAATTATCAGCAAAATTTTCCACTACTTAGTGTTGACAAGCTTATACTAATCATGCCTCAACAAGATGCATCCAAACGTATGCATATCAAAATTGAAAACAAAACAAAACAAATAAGTAGCTGCACCTACAGTACTGTGTACTAATAGTACTATATAGTATCCATGCATTACAAAGCTGCATCATTGATTTGGCTATACATCATGTTTGAATAAACAACTTAATTAAACACTTACAATATAAGCGCTAATTATATAAGTGTTTATGTATAAGTTGTTCCTATAATAAAAGAAAAAATATAGTCAAACTGTTTTCGAAAAAACTATAAGCTTTTTTTATAAGCTATCATTGAGAGCTTATCGAAATAAGCTGAAAACAGCTTATAAACATTTCTTAAGCTGTTTTTATAAACTCTCCCAAACAGGCTGACAAGTACTTATGCCAGTAGATAAGCCCAGATACGTTGTTCATAAGTCAATCCAAACAGCCTCATAATGTAACATTCAATAGAAAATAAAACGAAACAAGATCAAACATGAATGTCTGCAATCAATTTAACCAAAATGACTATTACAAATACAAGTCTAAGCAGCAGAGCAAGATAACTGTGCCCCACTACTTTATTGGATACAAAACTTCCTTGCATTGATCAAAGAGTAATGCTTTTAAAAAAACAAGTTTATGTTCCCATAGGAACCCTCTAATTCATCACTAAATCTTAAATTCCTTATACAAAAAATTGGGGAAAAAGAGAAGAAAGAATACACTTGATACAACAATTGTACAAATCCCAGATAATGGAGCAATTATGAGTCCTCATTTTACAGTACAATCAGGATTTGCATAGAATACAAGGATTGCTTCCACTACTTTGAACAGCAATCTTCTAGACTCAAGTGATACAGTTTGTCAGAAAAGAAAAGAAGGAAAAAAGAAAATAAAAAAACAACTTATACTTTCAATCAGTAAGGCTTGTGTTGATCTATCCCTCTTCATATTCTGTTGAGAAATTAGTACAAGAATTATGCACATCCAATGAAAGAATACGTCTCCAATTTTCACTTCCTTCACCTGCACCCCTGAACAACACAAGAATTAGCAATCTTAGGCCGTTTGTTTTCTATAAACATTTTCAATTTATCATGGTTTGTTGTATACAGAGTCAGAACCCTAACGAGAAGATAGAAGACTCCTAAGGTGAACAATTGTGACAGAAAGAAAGAAGATGGAAGCCTTTTTCAGAATGCATTTTCAGACACACAGAAAACAGTTTTTTTGGCATTTTCAGAATTTCCTGTTTTCAAAAATGAATTTTAAAAATTTCCAGATTCTAATGTTTATTATTTTCAGTGAAAACAAAAATAGGAAACACTGGAAGTAAACGAGCCCTTATTTTCTCTATTTCCTAATTTTCCAATACTTGCTAATAGCAACAAATAATTAAGGCTATGTTTAGTAACATATGTAACAGAAGAGGAATAGAACAATATATTAGTTTCCAAAAGAATGACACTATATTGGAATATGATAATTAAGGATCTTTAAAAAGATTGGACCAAGATATAATTAAGATGGAAAAAAAACTGTGTTTACAATTGAAAGATCAAAATATTCAAAGATGAATAATATAAAGCATACAACCATGAAGAAAATAAAAGTTGAAAACCCCTTTATATCCCTTCCCCTATTAAATATTCACCACCAAGGTAACAAGATTACAATCTTAATTCTGTTGGCTTAAGCATCCCCATCCAAAACGATACATAAACACATACATATAGATCATCAATGTTGCATTCAATGTCAGAAAACTCTATTTATACACCATGATAGGATTAGAGTCAAACACATTGAACAAATTGCTAGTCTGGTTCCCTTATCAGCACATACTAATAGCAAGCTAACTAAATTATTTAACCACTTCCATACCAACAAATCAAAAGTGCAGAAACTTGGAGATACATCTGTTAACTTAAGAGATAATATTTAACAAGGTCATACAGATAGATGCAAAAGAAATACTCACATGGAAGTGATTCCTACCTAACAGTTGCGTCACAATCTCACTAGTTCCCAATCTTCTTTTGACATGTCATAAGTTTCAACACAACCATCCTCAAACATGATCTGAAAAAGTAAATGCATATTCATATTTAATCACAATTTTTAGCTAAAATATGAAAACCCGGTAAAAGAGTCTCTTTACCTTGTGTTTTCGGGAATATTTATCAAACCATTTAATAATCCCAAACCTGTAGCATTATAAAATACAAAAAGATCAAATTCAACTTCAGTTATAACATATGAAATTAACTTGTTGAATAAAAATCAACAAATACACAATCTTCACAAGGATAGTATGTATCACAATTCAAAAATAGTCAATTTTAATATACCTCACATTTCCAAGTTGTTTTATCCTAATAACTTCACCAATGCAATTGTGTAAGCACTTTGATCGGTCAACAACACGAGAACTTCCTGAAAAACCAAAAACAACAGAAAAATGAATGTTTCATAATATAGTAGACAAAAATAAAAAAGGAAATGATAGCTGATAAATCAAATCAAATATCATATATATAACTAACGAAATAAAGAAACAAGCTTACCAATTTGCAAGCCTCCATTCTGACAAACCTTTCCAGACAAAAAAACCCCACAATTAGTCGACAAGGATCATTATAAATTAATATAAATGTAGTACTTACTAAATTCAATAACAGTGATTGAGCAAATGCCAATGGGAAAGAAAAATGAGAGGATAGAAAGTTTGGTAGCATCATCGAAAAGGCAAAGTTCATTCCATCATATAAAGTAATGGTGTTCATTCCATCAAATAAAGTAATGGTCATTCCCTCCAAAACCGGTAATCTCGTACTCCATTCTCTAGAGAATCGTTCTATTTGTTATTTGACCTTTTATATCTTTTCAAACAAGTAATTATCCTATAATATCATAAATCCAAATCCCAAATCAATCATGTCTTTTCATTGTCCTAGAGTAGAGCTCTTCCCTCATCCCCCAGTAATGCAGCAAGCAACAACCTTGCTGCCACAACCAGAGGAATGTTCATTATCTCAGGTGTCTTTACAGGACAACCAATTCATCACCCTGAGCTCTCTTCAGAACATTTAGTGAAACATCATGGCAACACTTGAGGTATTACAGACAGTCTGTTTCTTCCCCTCTCTCACCACAAGTCATTTCATTTTTGCAATTTGATAGAGATATAAAATCATTCATGGACCCTCACCTAATAACTCAAGCTTTTAGGAGCTGGTTTATGCAAATGTATCAAAGCTAATATGATGAAGTGATCAAGTGTTTAATAATTTCTGCCCCTAATAACTCAAGCTTTTAGGAGCTGGTTTATGCAAATGTATCAAAGCTAATATGATGAAGTGATCAAGTGTTTAATAATTTCTGCCCCCATTCTGCATAATTAGGTTGTCTTAAAATACGGGTTTGGCCTAACTCAACCCCCAAAGGCTAACTCAAGGGGTAAGGATTGTCTAAGCCCTTATAAGGACTACTTTAGTCATGTTTCTAGTCAACGTGAGATTTCAACACACCCCTCGCACCCAAGACTAGACATTTGGAGTGTGAACATATGTGTGACCTAACAACAGATTTGTGATAGGCTTTGAGACTATCTTAGAATTTGAGTTTAGCCTAACTCAACTCCCAAAGGCTAGCTCAAGGGATGAGGATTGCCCAAACCTTGTAAGGTACTTTAGCCATATCTCTAGTCGACGTGGAATCTCGACAGGTTGAATTTCAGCCTTCAGGACTTGATAAAGTTAGGCATGTGTTTTGTACAAGCCCCTGAATCTTGCATGAAGGGACATGTTAGAGATATAAATTCGTTCATAGATCTATACTTAATAGCTTAGTATGTCATCAGAGATGGAAATGGAAAACCATAGAAAATTATGTTTCTACCTCTAGATGCCTCATGCTTGAAAAGGCTTACATACAGGTTCTATCAAATAAGTAAATGAAGTTTCAAGGAGGGACATTGAAACTTAAGAAAGGAAATATGTTTCTAGTAATGACTGCTTAGCTCAATTTGCTGAAAGGAGATGAATATCCATTTGTTCTGCTTAAATTGGAATATTTTGATCATTTGAATATTTGAGATGTCAGGATTAATACCAAAGTTTGGAAAGGAAAAAAAAAAACAAATGAAGAAAAGATACAGGAAAAATTACAAAAAAGGAATTATTGATAAAAAATTATATCCATCCAATTTAGGAATACTTAACCACTCACATAGTAATTAAGCCAATAAGTGGTTACTCGCAAGGTTGTCAAGATCGAGATCCTACCTAGGATCAGGAGGGGAAATGCAAGATCGTAACACATAGGATCGTAACAAGGATCGTAAGATCCTACCGAAAATATTAAAATATATTTTAATATAAAAATATGATAATATATATAATTAACAATATAAAAATATAATATAAGTCAAATAAGAATGTAAACTCGTACGATCTTACCGAGCAAGGATACGATCTCACTAAGATCTCACCCAAAGCCGATTTTACAAACTATCTAAATCTCCAGGTCTTGTGAGATCGTAAAATCGTACGATCTTACGATTTAGATCGCAATTTTGACAACATTGGCTACTCGTCAAACACATCGTAAACAAGTCAACCATTTGAATTTTAATTTTAGGTAAAGGGAAATATGGTGCTATTAAACTCTCGCATGGCAGGATCCCGGGAAGGGTTGGACCCATTGCAGATCTATTGTAGGCAGCCTTATCTTGCATCTGCAAGAGGCTTATTTCATAACTTGATCCTATAACCTCCTGGTCACACGACAACAACTCCAATGGTTATGCCAAAGCTTCTCTTCGCAGAATTGTGAAAGTGTTAATAGTCCCCCCACCCCCCGAATTCCTTTACTCTTTTACTTTGGCAAACCAAACATGGGAAAAGAAAAGGTCATTAATTTCATTTGTTAACATTACAAAACAGGGCAAGCGAATGATTTTTCCACTCCTTTCCCATATTCATTCCCACTAGCAATCATTCCAGCAATCAAACAAACAGAAAAGAGAATAACCGAATGCACATGATCACAAAAATTAAGTGCCAGATATTAGCTACATCAAAGTCCACATGCCATATGCCATTATAAAAGGAATCTATACAAAACCAAAAGGTAAGTGAATGCTAAATGAAGGGAAAAGGAGACATTAAGAATGCGCGTGTGCGCGTGTAACAGTATCCCATTGGACATTTACAGTAAAAAGATGAAAAAATGAATCACCAGTTAAGATCAGTGTTATCTATGGCGAATGGCAAATTATGGAGGCCAGCTAAAAATCGGCCATATAAATAAGGCGTTGCGGCCTATAGCGGAAACATGGCAGGTACAATAGGTATTGCGGCCTATTGTGCCTGGCACAGAATCCACCAGGCCATAACGCCATCATGGGAATTTGACAACACTAGTTAAAAGCCTCCGGCGTAAGAGCAAGCTATCTATTCATCTAACTCAAGTAGCCATGCCCTGAATTCTAATCTACTATAACTATGGCCTACCTCAACAACCTAAAACCCTAAGCACCTCCTTTAGATTGAATGTCAGATTGTCGAACCTTAACAATTTAATGACCACATTTACCGCCAATTTATCAAACCATGCACTATAGCTCTTAGAATTTGGGCTTACGGGTCTAACTAAACCCACAAAACCGGCTTGTAAGGTGAAAACTGTCCAAGCTTTATAAGCACTACATTGGCCATACTCTAGTTGATGTGTGACTCTCAACACACCCACTCACATTCAGGACTAGACATCTGAAGCGTGGATTAATATCGGTTGCAATAACAAGGATCTCAACACACCCCCTCACGCCCAGGACTGGACATCTGGAGCGTGAACAAATACAGGTGGAATACAAAGATCTTGGCCCAATAACGAATCTACGATAAGCTTTGATATCATCTTGGAATTTGGACATAGGGTTTAACTCAATCCCACAAAACTGGTTTGTAAGGTGAGGACTGCCCAAGCTTTTAAGCATTACTTAGGCCATATTCTAGTCGATGTGAGATCTCAACACCCCCCTTACGCTTAGGACTGGACATTTGAAGTGTGGACTAATAAGGGTGAAAAAACAAGGACCTCAACAATAGCATTTTCCTATTTCTTAATATTTCTCATACCTTATTTTAACTTGTATGTTAGCATCATAAAATGACAGCATGTTGTAGCCTAATTAACACAAAATCCTAGCATCATGAAATGACAGTATGTTGTAGCCTAATTAACACAATAAAGAAAGGTTATGAACAAAAAGTGGCTATATTCAACATACATTACCCAACAAACGTGCAATGTGTACTTTGAGCAACATTACAATTATGTGTATCACAAACAAAATTTTTAGGAAATACATTATACAATTACAGTAGAGTATATTGCATTAAATTAAATATTCTGAAAAATGTTTTGTTAGAATATATGAAAAATAACTTACAATATTTTGAACGTATAGAGTAATTTAGAGTTCGTTTGATTATTTCTTAGGATTAGTTTCCATATTTTCTTATATATCATGATTTATTTCCTTATTTAATTGGTTTCCTTATTTAATTAAAATTTGAAGTCTAGTTATTATAGTATAAATAAGGATTAGTGCTTTGTCTTTTGTAATAGCATCCAACATAAGGATTAGTGATTTCTTTTGTGACCCCGCTTGTCATTACTCCGTTGCCAAATTCTCTAAAAAATCTAAAACTCGTCTCTGTTGCCTCTTGTAACAATATCAATATCTCTACGATTTTTTTCTTCTTGTTGGTCGAGCATAAATTCCAGTTACCCTATCAAGTTATCTCTGCCATTGGTTTTTCTACCTGCTGCTTCCGCAACTTGTCTCAAATCCTTAGACCAGTTTGTCCCACTGTCGTGCTCCTTCCAGCAGTCTCGTAACCTTTACAGCCCCGTCGATTTTTGTCCAAGTAGTTTGGCCCTGACTATCCCAAATGCAGTATGGCCCCCACTATCTCAAAAAAGTAGTTTGGCTCCAACTATCCAAGAGAAGTAGTCTGGCTTCGGCTATCCCAGAAGCATTCTGCTCCCAGCTCTACCAAAAGCAATAGGGTCCATAGAGAAGCAATCACACCCCAGCTATGCCAGCTGCAATTTGAGCCTGATTTTTGTCTTCCTTGCGATTTATCTCATCTTTTGTCCCAGATGCAATCTAGCCTCAACTTTTGCACCAATGTTGTTAAATAGCGTCCATGGCGGCATCATGGTGGAATGGCATGGCGGATTTTGTGCTAGCCACCATAGGCAACTTGTGAAGCTGCCATCCACCATTGACAACATTGTTTTGCACTAAACGCAATCTCTTTCCCCATCATTTATCCCAAATGTGATATGGACCCGCCAGCCTCCAATCTAATTATTTTTTTGGTTATATTTCTTTTTCTAAAAGGTACATCTATAGCAAGCTTAAAGCTTATTTTGATGTCATGATTTTGTTTCTTTATTTAATTATTAAGATCAGGAGTCTAGTATTGGTATAAAAAAGGATTAGCGTCTTGTCCTAGTATAGTATTAGTATAAATAAGGATTAGCGTCTTGTCTTAGTATAGTATTAGTATAAATAAGGATTAGCTTCTTGTCTTGTATAATAACATCCATACCATATCAATATAATTTTATTATCACGAGTATTCCTTTCCTCCATCTATACCTATTACCTAAAGGACTAAACCCTACAATTTCACATTTTTAGCATGCTTTTATCAAAAGGCAAACGTTCTACAATGTATCTTTATCTAAGAAAGTAAAAAAGAAAAAGGATGACTTATTGCATAAGGCTCCCACCATTGTGGGGTTCGAGAGTGGCCAAATGTACACAACCTTAACCATGCAAGCGAACAGGATGTTTTTTGTGACTAGAACTTGTGATCACATGGTCACAAGGCAGCAATGTTAACATTATTTACGTGAATAGAACTTGTGACCACATCTCAATGTCACAACGCAACAACCTTACCATCGTGACAAGGTTCGGCCTCTAAACTGCAAGTCTAACAGATTTTTAAATTTGATAGGCTTCAAACATTTTTAGTCCACTTTAAATAATATAGCACCAATTATTAGAATTTATAAACCTTACAGAATTGTTTCAAACATTTCGGAATATGGTTTCACCCTGTCAAGAACCAACTATCCCAAAAACTTAAGTTGTTGGGTGAAGACAAATGAATGGTTTTATAATATATTTCTAACACGCCCCCTCACATGAGAGCCCTTTGAGCTTGAAACGTGGATAATGCACAGGCCCACCTACCCTGTGCTGAAATTCAATTATTTTTATTAGAAGAATGGGGGGCGGCAATGATCGAACTCTAGACCACTTAGTCATAGAGGCTTTGATACCATGTCAAGAACCAACTATCCCAAAAGCTTAAGCTGTTGGGTGAAGGCAAATGAATGGCTTTATATTATATTTCTAACACACCCATTGAGCCCCATTTTAGCTAGGGAAGAAACAAAGCAAAAAGCAACATGACACCCTTCGGCACCTAACTGTAAGCACCATTTATTCCAATTTGCCCTTGGAATAAACATTGTCCAATACATAGTACCCTAAAAAATATGGTTACTTCATTGTAAAGAAATGCTTTTGGCTTACGCACTTTTTATAGAAGTTGTTCTTCGGTGAAATAGTTACTTTATTTTTAATATAAATAAATACAGCATCGAAATGGAATACAGTGCCTAATACGGAAGCTACTAATAACTCTTCCCAATAAATGAAGGGAATTGATATGCATGCAGAACGCAAATACATACCCAGGAAGATGGTATGGGTATGATGGAAAAATTGATATAGTAATCCTTCTTGAGTTGAATGATTTTAAAAAAACGTGGTGCAGCACCAACCAATTGACCACTATAGTAATCTAAACTGATATATTACACGCTAACTTCAGTAATCTCATTTTATGATGATATAGTATAGCTTATAATCAATGTATTTCCAATCATCAACTATACTGAATAAATCATTCAGCACATAAGGGAGGACATATAATAGATGCATTTCTTAATCATAAGTCTAATGAATTTAAGATCATATAGTATAGCTTAAAATCAATGTATTTCCAATCGTCAACTATACTGAATAAATCATTCAGCACATATGGGAGGACATAAATAAATGTATTTCTTTATCACGAGTCTAATGGAAATTTGACAATGTATATTTATTTCCTAACCAATTCAAAAGCATTAGCTCACAGCAAAGCTTTGAAATAATAGAAAGATGATGAAATTCATTTTGGTTTAGTACTTTGATAAAATTGCTATTTAAGAGAAGATGGAGCCACCTGATATGCAACTAATTTTAATGCAGCATCTGAAGACATTTTAGGCTTGGTAGGTCGCACACCCAGCTTACGCCTACACCGAACCGCTCCACAATGGCAATCTTGATCTGCACCAAATTGAACAAACCTGCTATGTAGTTAGAAACTTAGAACCCACCATCACTACAACAGAAGCATATTAGCATCATTTCGGACACCAAAACTTTCCGGTAGAAGAGATAGTTCAACTGAAAGAATGTAATCAAAGCAAATGCTCATACTGGTAATCATAAGTCAGATGCTCGCCCTTCTGTATGTCACGAGTTGCAAATATGCCAATTCTTGTTTCACCATCGATTATCCTTAAGATTTGGGGGGGGGGGGAAACACTTGTTAGATGAAGTGACTAACAATCTATTACATAATGTCGGATAAAATACAAAATAATACTAAAAGACCATGTGAATAAAACAATTAGCAGTAAACCATTTCTGCATTTCAGTATTGGGGCAGCAACTATGATTGATATATCTTGACTTGTTTCCCTTATATGTTGCATCTATCACCATATCTCGATTGATTTCGCATAAGTAAAAGTTTGTTTCCCCACGATGTTTCATATTCCAAAGCCGTTCTTCACATGTTTTGTCATCGATGACTATAGAAAGCGGTAACAATAACATACATAAGTAGGTTTTAAAATAATAAAAAGAAATATCATTCTATACATGTTGATAGTAAAAACAATTAATCGTTATCACCTTCTCCAACATATTCAACAACAAACTCCCCAAGTTTGATATCTTCATCCGCCACAATTCCAGAACCACATTTCTCAGTCTACAAGCGATAAATTACAAATCATTATGTGAAGTGCGTACAACATGAGAGACATAAAAGCGGTTATATGAATTCAAATAACCTAGCTAGAACATGAACGCACATTTATCTAGAAAAATGACCAGAAAAATGAGGAAAGTGGACTAAGAAATTAATATCAATTTTTTAAATTTTGGATTTACCTCTGTAACCATATATATTTTTCATTATTTTGTTTGACAAAAAATGAATAGAATAAGAACTGAGGAACGTTCAGCCTTTCAGGACAAAAAGAAGGCAGGTAACTCCAGTAATAGTGAAGAACTGAAGATATGTATTGCAATATGAACACAAATTTAAGATAGAGCACATGAAGAGTAACCAAATTAGAAGACCAATGACCATGCTCAATACAGTATGCACAAGCAAAAACAAGCAAATATTATCTAAAGTCTAAACAGAATCCTGATTTTGCAATGAATGGAAAATACAGGAATAACTTGCAATGAAAAATTCATATATTTTAGTTTTTCATAGTGTTGAGCATGAAATGAATTATTGAAATCAATATAAAAAATACTGAAAGAAAATTATATTATAAGTTTATAACAAACCCCCAAAAAAATCCTGATCCAGAAGTTTATACCTTAACCAATTTCATCTTTTTCACAGGACGATGCTGAAAAGGTTTGTTGAGACATGAGATCCCACATTTACAGCCTGAAGAACAGCTAGACAGAAGCATCCTATAGGGACAATCAACATAATGAATGAATGATATGATTGCAGCTTTATGTTGATATACTTGCATCGGTAATATAAAATAAAAAAGCAGAGACATTGTTGCAAATAAAACAAACTAGGTCTATACTAGGTGCATCAACAAAATCTAGAAACTAATTTTTCGCTTTAACCATAACACCGCTTTACTGGGGCTAACCACCGGTCTGATATCCAAAGGCGATATCAAACTTGTGGAAGCAAACCAATCAAGCTACACCACCCCATTTTTTTGTTGGTTTTGTGGTGTTTGAGGAATGTTACATGCTTTCTGTGCCATGCTCAGCTTGGGAAAAATTAATGCTCAGGATTCAGGTCGGTCAACAATGAGAATAGTAACAATATAAAAACGATAATAATGACGAATTGATGATGATATTATACTAATATCAGAATTAGCATATGCTCAAGCAATCCCAATTTAATGTAATACAGCGCTATATATCCCACTGAAAAACAAACACTATATATCACAAACACAAATAAATAAATAAATATTATATACAATACATAAACACACACGCACGCACGCGCGCACACACACATACATATCTGAAAAAATGGTGATTTTGGATGGTTATCTGCTGATGACAAAACTCCAACCAAAGGACACGAGGTATATTAAAAAACATTACTTGCAATGCAGTAGGCATGTAGTAGAAATGCGCATCAACACATGAAAAATGTCATGATTCATGAAGTACATACACACGGAATACTTACCCACAGTGGCAATCTCTACCACATACACCAGTAGATCCAGGTGAATGTGTACAAGAACAGAATATGCCATCGTCATCGTACTTTCTCTTGGCCCTCTTGGTGAGATATATATCTTAAATTAATAAGAATCAACAAAACAGATTATCTGAAACTATTGGACAGTAAACAGACAAACTAAGTGTAACAGGATCAAAAACTTCAGAAGAAATAAGGAAATTACAAACAACTGAAGATCGCATATTAGCTTTGTCAACATACAGATACACACTCATAAAGCAAAGGCTATACTGTAGACATCAGAGAAAAACAGTTAATGTGAACATTTCTGACCAACATGTATAAAGGATACTGCGTTTTATATGGGTGTACTGCTTTGACTTCCTCTTATTAATCCAATCTGGAAGTTCAAAGTCAACAGGTTCCCCAATCTCCTTCAACAACTTGTTGAATACAGCTCCAAAACGACCCGGCTCAGAGTTCTGTTAAACAGAAGAAGCAAGGATCTCACTTAACAGCCCAAAAGTAATTTAGAAAGAGAAATTTTCATTGACTAGGACCTGATCAAAATTGCCATAAAAACAATAGCAAAAGACTGGTATAAAAAACATATTCTCAAAAATAAAAAATAAAAATAAAAAAAGGAAATCCTATCAGAATCAAAATACACTGTTTCATTAGAAAGGCCAACTTAAACTTGAAAAGACCAATTTAACGGGATATAAATAGCAAGATGAAAGAAAATGAAGTAGGAGCTGCTTCATATTGTTTCAATTGTAGACAGTTCCCACTATTGGAAATTCTAGTTAACAAACTACTAAGAACTGTGCCAGGGTATAGTATAAAGATAAGGACTAATAAAAGACAACATCAAACAACCTTTTTCATGACAGAGTACTGGACAATCCCGTGCTATCGGCTTGGATCTCAATTTTCAATAAAGGCACGAACCATAAATTGGATATTGAAGATCAATATCACAAAATGCACACACAAGACTTTCTTGATTCCTCAAAAAGGCATAGTTTGCCTATAACATGAAGAACAATTTGTCAGCTTTAAGTCAAGTAATCAAAGGCATCAAAAATAAAAATAAAAAACCATCTCAATCTTGTTCCAAAATCAATAAATCAAAGTTAGCAGCCGCATTGAGATATATGAATAAATAGATTTTTCTGGCACATGTTTGTGCAACAATACAGAAATGAGACAGGCTAAGCAGCACAAAGATGGTTCAATAATTGTTCCTTTTAGACTCTCAACCAAAGTCAGGATGATAAAGAAATTGAAGGACAATGAATCAAAAACGGATGGCTCAATTAAAAAATGCAAACAAATTTTAAAAACATGTTAAACCAATCTATCTATATCAAACATCTAAAGCAGATTCCAAAGATTCTATACAGTCCTGGGAGCCATAATGTTTTATTTTGTCTATATCATTTTCATCTACAAAGGGAATTGTTGGTGTCCCAATAATTCATTTAAAACAACAGTAAATAGTTAAACTGGTCTCAAGTCTCAGTCATCTAATCTCGCTTCTTTAAAAATGTTTATCACTGCCGATAACCGCTTTTTATCTGTTAATCAATTCTGCAATTTTTTATTTTTTATTTTTTTTGCAATTTTGTGCAGAAACAAGTGCCCCCATAGAGGACTGTACTGTAAACTTATACATAAGCAAGGATCAATTTAATTTCCTGAAATCTCATCAATCTCAATGCTCAAACCAAATTATTCTTTGTAAAATCCTATTGCAATAAATATATTTACAACAAAATCCCCAATGTGCAAGTCTCTCACTTCCATTAATCGCACTAAACCATGACCTATATTTGGGGGACTCCACCAATTTAACCATAAATCTTTCAAACTATTTCCTTCATAAATTATTATTTGTCTCTCAATCCCCAATGTGCAAGTCTCTCAATTCTTTCAACAAAATAAAATAGGATACAAAATTCTGAAAATTTAAAATGAAAGGAAATGAAATCCAACAGGCATAATTCTACATTTCCCTGAATCCAAACAAGAGAAAATTCCCCATAGAATAAAAATTTAACTGAATTGAATAATCAAACAATTGCAAGATTCAAACTTTTGGTTTCCCGCTGTTTCTTTCCATAGACTGAAACACAACACAGTGTGAGAAATCAAGTGAAGTAACCAGAATCATAAATTAAACAAAAAAAAAAATGCAGACACACACACAACACAGTGTGAGAAAACAAGTGAAGTAACCAGATTTATAAATTAAACAAAAAAAAAAGTAGTCTCACATACACACACACACGCAGAGAGGGAGAGATGGTAAAAATATAAAATTTTGACAAAAACCCAAGAAAGATTGACGTGAATGGTAGTGGGAAGAGTGAAGAAACTTGAGAATTACAGAAGGGTTTGAACGAAATCATCGAAAATCCAAAGCAGAACAAGTACAGTGAGAGAAAGGGGCAAAATGGGAATAAGCATAAACCACAGAGAGAGAGAGAGAGAGAGAAAGAACCTGGAACGGAGTTGAAGAAGAGAGAGCGAGGAAAACGAAAAAGAATGAAAATGGATTGAATTTGTATCTTAACTTAAGTACTACATGTAAGAAAAAGAAACTGACGTGATCGTTGGTTTGGTTGGTTCCTAATGATAACTTCAAAACTCACCACAATAGGGTTTTTTGTTTTTTAATAAAAAAATACAGTAAGTCAATTGAAGTGAGTGGTAAAAATAAAATAAAAAGGTAAAATAAAAAAATTATTTTATTTGAGATACAGAAAATAAATGGAAATTTATTTATTCTTTTTGTTTTAAAGGAAATATGATAATTTAAAATCTCTTTTCCATTTCAAATCTAAATTTTTTTTTCTCTTTCTTTCAATTGTTTTTCTTTGTTTTATATATATATATATATATATATGTGTGTGTGTGTGCAAATAAAGTATAAGAAAGTCTTTTCTCATCATTTTTTATTTTTTTAAAACAAATCTTATTTTTTATTTGAATTTGAGTTTTACTTAATGTGACTAAAAATATTATCATTTTTTAATTAGCACAAAAAAAAAAGTTTTTACCATTTTTTGCCACTAAGTTCTACCCAATTTTTAGTTTTTGAGATTTTGTTTTAAGTAGTTTTCGTGCTTATATTTGAAGATAAAATTCATTTTCCTTTATGTTTTAAAGTTGAAAAAAAAAACCGGTCGCGACGGTCAAAGTATGTTAAAAAAAAAAAACCAAGTATGTCGGTTTGAATTGACCAACCAAATATGTCAGTTTGAATTGACTAATTGACAAACCAAATTTGTTCGTTTAAGTTGATTAATAACCAAAGACGAATCTAACAGGGGCAAGTTGGGGCTCTAGCCCCCTCAGTCATATCATAATAATATGTGTGAGCAGGAGGCATCAACCTTTTTTTCTACCTCTACAGAATATGGGTTATATGGGTAGAGATAGCAGTTGGTCTCCATGTGTCTACGTTGTTGTGTCATACTCCTCTGTAGAGGTAAAAAAAGGTTGATGTCTGCTCATGCATATTGTTATGATATGGCCGAGGGGGCTCGAGCCCCAACTTGCCCCTGCTAGATTCATCTCTGTTAGATTGTGTCATACTACTGTTAGGTTGTGTCCGGCAACTCTTGATTTATTGGCATTAGTAGTATTTTCGATATTTCTTTTCTTTTTAACCGATTTACTTGCTTGCCTTATCTCCCGGTCTCGCTAACAAAAGCCATACAAAAGAATTGTGTTCTTAAAATCAATTTTTATATGTCTAGCCCCCATTTGATGATCATTTGGATCTGTCTCTACTAATAATTATTGTCAATACCACAAAATCCATATTTAGGTCCTAATGTACATTTATAATTCACTTAATCCACCATTCTCAACACTCTCCTCCATATTTAGGTCCTAATGTACATTTATAAGTCTTTTTCTTCATTCTTTCTTGTAAATGTGCTCATTTATGTTCCCAAATTTTGATGTTACGTCATCGTTGATTATCTTTAGATGGAAGAAAATCATCAGAAATGTCGTCTATCTAGCATGGTTCATATACCAGGGCTACAGGGAATTACTCTTACTTTTTTATTTTCTTCTATTTTCTTATCAATAATACAATCTCTTTGGTAGATAGATATTGTTCCTATCAGCTCCAATAGCATAATTTTTTTCCCATCCACATACAAAATATTTTAATCTCATTCATTTTGGTCTCCTTGACACCTGCAACAGTACTTAAAATTCATTTTGAAATTAGAATTAGATTACCAAGTTCTACTTTTTTTTTATTTAAAAATATCAGTATAACTGGAAGTTATCCGATTCTAAATTCCTCTCTAAGTAAATGCACATTACAGAAACCAAATCCTCACAAGTCAATATTCAAGGTAGTAAGACTAAAGAGGATGTACAGGTAAAAATCTATGGAAAAAAAAGGGAACAGGTGAACTTTTGATCGAATGGAATATAAAATTTATAACTTCAGAACCTAAACAAATTCTTGTGGACTTTTGGAACCAATCTGCAAGTCAATGAAATTCTATTGGATGTTCTTGATATATTCCTACACTCTTCTTTTCCTACTGTTTCCACTGCATCTTCTGAGCCAAAAAGGTGTCTATCTGATTCCTTGTGTTTCAAAGCTTCACTTTCATTTACAGCCTGAAAAGAATGAGGTTTGAAGCATGATAAATAATTAGACATGCAATGAATTATTCAAGCCATAATTAAGAAAATTTAGTATATGTAGCCTTACCCCATCATGGCAATGGACTACACAATCTTTTATACCATGCAAGTAATCTGTAATAAGTAATAACATACAGAATGTTACAAAAAAATTTTAGGTTAAAAAGATTTATTCTGTAACTATATCAGTATTATCGATTGCAGATGGCGGAAGGCCAAAAATCGGCCATTTTAAGCTGCCTCAAAACGCCATTGCAGCCAGGGTGCCTCCATCCTTCACAAATTGGCCATAGCGGTTGGCCAAAAATCTACCATGGCCGCTTTTTGATAACACTGAACAAAATAGAAGGGTTTAACATAGAAGTTGAGAATAACAACCTGAGTATGCCTTATCCTTGAATATCAGTAAACTGCGAGGCATCAATATAACAGAGAATGGGTGATGATCATCGAGCCACTTATCTTTCCCAATTTCAAAAGTTCCTCCATCTGAATCTTTGTCAGTAACTTCTTGTGAATCCTGTTTCAATCTGGCATGAGGAGTGAAGTCCATGACAACAGGAGATCCAAGTGATAGAATAGCTACAACTGGAAAATAGGAAGGCCCATCTTGGTGTGGCTGTAGAAGAAAAAACTTCATTGAAAACTAGCAAGTAGTAACATGCATGAAAATACACTCTAGAGCTTGCTCATGGTTATTATCATATAAACATAAAGGATTAAGAACAAACAATCAACAATGAAATGTTATACAATCTACATCTCACTGCTAAAAGGAAATACATAGTGGGTAAATAAATGGCCAGAAGCAAGGGTTGAGGTTCAGGACAAACCATTATGCCTTGGTTAGGCAGGTATTCATTTATGAGAACATGATTGATTGGTGATGGGAATAGTCCTGATTCTTCAGATATTTTTTGTGTGAAATTTGTTAACCATGGAGGCACTGTAAGAGAGAGATGTAATTGTTATATTAGCAGTATATTGGAAAACATATAAATAAATAAAACTAAGGTAAACTAAAGTTACTAGCATGAGGCCAACCTTAATTATTAATGCATTATTGCATTATTATTTTATGTTCCCCTCTTTTCACGGTTAGGTCTATTTCTGAAACAATCAAGTGCAGATCAATGATAACAATATTGTAGAGCTAGTTTGTTTTGGCTATAAATCGCGTTCGGCCGAAATAGATGTGGTTGTAAGGTACTAGTAATAGAATTAGAAGATGTTTGGTTAATTTTAGGTTGAAAAAAATCAATTTTGCAATGAGTGAAATTGATTTTCAGAAAAGTCAGTCTTACCAATAAGTAGAAATGATATAAAGTGTGAGACTAAAATTTTTAAAAGCATACCTACATTTACAGTACAGAGTGATTCTACTTTACTATCCAAATCAAACAATACCAATTATTTTAAAATCACCTTAAAAGTTTCTTTCCAAACACAAATCAAAACCAATAAACCTTAATCATCTTCAATTCATATTCAAAGGTTGCAACATTTTGCAATAGACAACATCATGCGTTTCCATTTAGATAGCATATTCGGATTATAAAAAGGAGCAAAGATTTCATCACTTACAGACTTGAGGTAGAAGGCCCTTCTCATGGACAACACCACCTACAATCATCAGTGACCACAAATTACAGATCGACACTAATAAGAAAGAGAATTTTCACATAACTTTTGCTAAATATTAACAATTTTGACGAATCATACCCCAATTCTGGAGCCTTCTATTCTTCAAAAACTTCCACTTTGATGTAGGAGCTCCATAAATCTAATTACAAACAGAAAGAAGAAAAAAACCCCAATTTCACAACAACAAAAATTGTGGGGAAAAAAAAATACTTAAGAATGAGAGTGATAATAGTGGTACATTGTTGAGAAGAAAGCTTTGTTCTGTATCTGTGATGAAGTTAGGGATATAAAATAGAGTTGGCAAAGTCCCAACTTTGAATTTAGCTAATTTCTCTTTTGCTTCCATTTCCATCACCCTGTAAAATTAGGGTTTTCAATGTCATAAAAAAAAAGGAGAAAATTGTTATCAGAGCTCAATATGAAAGATGAAATAAGAGTATCGAAGTGGGAATATTAGAACTTACAATAGAGAGAGAGAGAGAGAGAACCTGTTCAGTCGAGAAAGTTCGGAAGGTAACCGAACTTGCTTAACAAAAAAAAAAAAGGTTTAAATAATTTTTGGGTCACTGTAGGAGTTTTTTTTTTTTTAAATAATTCTTTTAGGCCAACAGAAATACAAATTGTCTAGACATCACAAAAGATACATCATTATTTCTAACGAGTAAAGGTCCCCAATAAAACTATGTTGATCAATTTAGTCACTGAGAAATAAAAAATAAATTTTTTTATTATGTGTAAAATTGCACATATTAAGAAATCTAAAATAGTAAGTTTACATTGGAACTTGTGTATTTTGTATTAATTACTAAACTTTTTAATAAATAGTTGTTGTTTTCAATAAATAGTTACTATTTTTAGATTCTTTAACATGTGCAACATTGCACATAATAGAAAAATTCATGAAAAATACCAATTTGATCCTTAAGAATCTCCAATATAGTTCAGATTAGTCCCTAATAGGCACTAAAATATCCCTAAAAATTATCCTAAAAAGGACTTATTTGACCCATATTTGAGATTTTTAATGACTAAATTGGTATTTTTATTTTTCAGGGACTAAATTGATCTCTGTATTCTTTGTTGAGGACTAATTTGAGTATTTACTTTATTTTTAACACGTCAGCCCACCCCCTCCCCCTCTGGCCCGCCGCCCCTAGCTCCCCTTCGCCTTCGCCTTCTTCCTCCTTCTCCCCTCCTTTTTTATGAAAAGTCTTTGAAGTTTATTCAAGGCACATCACATAAATTCATGTGCATCCTCGTGCTGGTATCTCACAAAACAAGATGAAAAATCGGTTTGGATATTGTTTATATGTCATTAAGAATTTATACAGAACTGAATGCCCTGGTCACAGTGAAAAGAAAAATTATGTAAAATTTATATCCAATATCATAACTGATTTTTTATCTAGTTTTGTTAGATACCAGCAGGAGGATGCACACGAATTTATGCAATGCGCTTTGAATAAACTGCAAAGATGTTCCTCAAAAAGACGAAGAGGAGAAAGAGGAAGAGGGTGAAGGGGAAGGGGCGGCGGGTGAGAGGGAAAATGGGAAGGGGTAGAGCTAGCGTGTTAAAACCAATGATGTGTCTTGTGATGTTGGGATCATAAGATTTTATAAATTTAGAGAGATGTTAATTAATCAATAAATTATTAAATTATTAATTTTAAGAGTATTTTTTCAATTCAGTTAATATGAATGTAATTACATAAAAAAATTATTGTGTATAGCACTATCATACAATGTGTATGTATCAGAATTTGTAAAAATCTTTCTTTTCAATAATCTGCACCACCATCAGGTCTAACATATAATTTACATAAAAACATATCGTTATACCATCTATAATCAGACATAGTTGGACAATATAAATTTACTAATTGTTCTCCAGCTCTTTGTTATAGTTGTAAAAGATCTCCTACAAAATGTTTAGTAATAGCATATAATAAAATATTTAATGCGTCTTATTCACCATTTTCTCTTTTAATAGCTCCTAATATAATATTCTTATCTTGCTCAGTAACAATATTATCCCATCATCCTTTTAACTGTCATGTAAAACCTACAGTTAATAACATTGTTGCTTTTCTATTACTATTTCCTGCTGTTGTCATATAAACAGTAACTGTCATAGTCATTTGCTGAATAATATCTAATATATTTTGATCACTATGACCATCTATGTCCCATTCTACTATTGCTGTACCTGAATAAGAGGTTTCATTTTGATAATACTTTTCTTCAAACTGTAAATCAGAAAAACTTGGTCTAAGATAATAATTTCTAGTTTTTCCTAAATAATTCCTAATTCTACCAAAATTCTTTAACTTATTAATATTTAATTCTTCTTCTTGTGTCAACGTATTTATTTTTAATGAATTAATATTATTCTACTACTTGGTAAAGTTAAATTCTTTAACTGCTTTATTAACTCATTAATACTATCATTCTTTTGTCCTAAGCTAATTCCTTTTAATTCTTTTTCAGGAATATTTATTTTATATATAGGTCTATTTGGTTCTAACTTATATTCTTTATAAGAATTTACCTTCTAAGGGATAATGGATTTATTATTAACCAATTGCAATTCTACTCTATCTAATTGTTGTGACATAGTATGTAATACTTGATTTAAATAATTCAATTGACTTTGTATTTTTCCTAATTCCTTTTGCTCAGAAGTAATTGTGTTTATAATAGTCTTAAAATGTGAGTCTTCTATTTCTCTACCTTCCCTTTTTAACTTAATACCTTCTAAAGGAGAGTGTATTGATTCTACGACCTTATTATCTATTGTTTTCCATTTTGTATTTAATCTAACATTAACATCTATACTAGTATCTTCTATAAAAGGATTCTTTATTTTATTTTCTAAACAATAATTCTCAAACCACGTAAAAAAGTAAATATTTAATTCTAATTTTCTAAGATAACAATAAAATAATTGCAAATAAATCAAAGTTAATTCCTTACTAAAAGTACTAAAATACCAATCTCTTTTTTCTTTATTGTAATTTGCTTCAAAATCTTGTCTAATCCAAACTTTATCTATTTCAAATGGTTCATCTCTAGTAATGACTCCTATAATTTGAGATCTAGTAGGTGACATCCTAGGAGATTCAGATTCAAATGAGGGACATGGCTCATATAATGGTTGAGGAATATTTGGAGTAAAATTAACACCCGCTAAATTCACATTAATAGTAGAGGTAGAATCTACGGATCTTCTAGAGGATTGAGGAGTAATAACTTGAGGTTCATTAATTCTTAATGACTGATTTCTAATCATTCTAATTCTAACCGTTCCATCTTCTTCTAGAACAAATTCTCTAGGTTTGCTATATTCTAATTTTTGTACTTCCATAACTTCCTTTAATATCCATTCTTCAGTTAACTTAGCTATTATTTCTGATGCTTTTAATTTCTTAAGGGTAGTAATATTATATCTACTTAAATTAGCTTCAATAATAACTGTCTTATTTCTAGGTGTGCTACGTAATGCTTTAAAATTATAATTAATATTAGAAGCTTTATATTTAATTCTATATATAATATCTATATTATAAACACCTTCATAAAATAAGTCATCCATACACTGAATATTAATAACTAATGAACTTTTTGTAAAGTCATCTCCTAAATTCATAGAAAAATTAGGGTAATAATTAAAACATACTGGATCATCATTCAAACTAGACTCTAATATAGCTATAATAGACTCAGGAAATCTTTTAATTCTACTATCTCTTAATATTAATAATAAAGGAGTATTTAATCCTAACTTATGTAATGGTTTAACTGCTACTTGTATTAATCCTAAGTGGATATAATTCATATTATCTCTAACATGATTATCTACCATATCTGAATCTAATAAAGTAATAGTCTCTTGATTCTGTTTAATAGATCTAGATGATTCTATAGTATGAGTAACATCTTTATTTCTAAAATTAAAAGTACTCGACTTATATATTTCATTATATTTAATATCTGGTAATTTTTAACTTTGTAATCTATTTTCTATTTCTGCTATCTGTAATTCTCTATTTTGGTAATTATCTTGATCTCTTCTAGACTCTAAGGGTCTGTTTGGTTCAAATAAGGGGAGGGAAGGGGAGAGATTTTAATAGAAGGGAGGGGAGGGGAGGGGAGGGGAAGGGAGGGGAGGGATTGGATTTAATTTGATATTGTGTTTGGTTGAGAGGAGGGGAGGGGATGAGAGGAAATCCTTTACTTGTTTGGTTCAGGAGAGGATGGGAGAGATTTTAATGGAGAGAAGAGATTAATTTACTGGTATATCCTTATAGTGTTTTATATTATATTATATATAAGGATATTTCAGTAATTTTATTTTAAATAATTTAATCCCCCTCCTCTCCTCTCTAAAACCCCCCACTTTGGGAGGGGAGCCAAAATTGGCTTAGGAGAGATTTTGCTCCCCTCCCCTCCCTTCCCCTCCCCTCCTATTAAAAAAATTGAACCAAACAAACATAATTTAAAATATCTCTTCCCCTCCCTTCCCCTCCCCTCTAAAACCCCCCAACCAAACACACCCTAATGAGGTAGAGGGAATTAATGTTCTATTTTCTCTCCGACTAGATCCTAACTGACTTATAGTTCTAAGAAGTTGTGCCATTTTGAAAAACTTATATGAAAAACTTCGTAAGAAAATCTTGTTTGAAAAACTTTATAAAAAATTTATGTGAAAACTTATGTCATATCCACTCTATCCTATCCTTCTCTGGATCCTAGCTCTCTTCAAGGTTCTAGGCTATTGGGCTATGTCTAGTTCTTATTCATTCTAATTTTATCTTCTCTTTCTTTCTTTCAAATAACGGGACCACCGATCCCGGGATTTCTCCTATGGTTTCGGGACCACCTCTTACACTGCCCTTTCTCTGGGTCTTTGAATGAATATATATTAATAATTGATGCAGTTCGACCAGTGATCTACTGGGTCATGCGGTTCAACTAGTGACCCACTGGTCCGACCAGTGACCCGTGACCCATTGCCCTGACCGAGTCGATGACCGGTCCGGGTTTAATAACATTGGTATATATCACTTATGTGCATTTAGTGACAATTTTGATGCCAAAGAAATTGTACATATAGCTAGGTACATGCATTTGGTGCCAATAAGAATTGTATATATATAATTAAGTTTGTATATATAGTGATTATAATTTAAGTTTGTGAATTTTGTTGAAATATTTGAATTATGTGATTTGCCTATTTTCTGTAATGCAGTTCGTGAATTCTGGTGCCAATATGGGCAGGAAAAGGATAGAAAAATAGAAAGAAGTGTAAAAAAAACCAGATAATTTTACACCGGTTATTGGAATAACCGATGTCAAAATCTTGACATTTCACACCGGTTTTGTCAAAAACCGGTATCTATTGTCTAACTTTTGCATGTAACACGTTTGACATTAGACACCGGTTTATATTAGTAACCGGTGTAATATAACATTTTAGACACCGGTTGGTTCCCTCATTTAACACCGTCTTTTAAACCGGTGTTATAAAGATTCGTTTTACATCGGTGTAAAAAGCTTTACATACAACACCGGTACAAAAATCGGTGTTAAATGTGAAATTTAACATGTGTAAATTACATTTTCTCCACTAGTGAATAATAATAATAATAATAATAATAATAATAATAATAATAATAATAATAATAATAATAAGGAAATGAAATGTAAGAAAATAATTATATTAACTTTTAGTAGTAACAAAATGTTGTTGAGCCAAGGGACATGAAGGAGTTGCAAGTAGGAGGTGCAGAGCTCAGATCTTTGCCACTAACAAAATCTCCCTCCCCTCTAACAAAAACTAACCACTAATATTTGCCTATAAAAAAACATTTTTTTCTCAGGTATGTGCATCACATTGGACATGCAATAAAAGTCACATGACATACAAAGTAATAATAAAACTTAGTTTGCATACATATAGGACATGTTAAAACTTTAAAACATGCATATGTTTGGGGAGTAATGTTATTTTGACACCAAAAAATTGATAATTGGGTGACACCTGGTTAATAGCGTGCAAAAGTTTGGTTAATGCAGTTCAGTAGATGGTTAACGATGAATTGTATCCATTAACCAAATATTTGCATTATTAACCATCTACTGATTAACCATCTATTGAACTGAATTAACCAAACTTTCGCACGTCATTAACTAGGTATCGATACATTCATCGTTAACCATCTATTGAACTGAGTTAATCAAACTTTTGCACGTCATTAACCAGGTGTCGCTGGGTGTCGATTTTAGGGTGTCAAAATAATATTTCTCATGTTTGGGACACACGAAAAAGAATATTTTCCCCTCCTCGATGTCACAATATCAGAAGAAAAATGATAATTGAACACAGATTTGGACACAAAATACGGGACACCGTATGTCCGTACAGTACGGACAATTTTTTTTTCAAAAAAATATTTTTTTATTATTTTTTAAAGATTTTTTAACTGGTTAACACAAATTTTGGCATTAACCAGATAATGAATAGCATTAACCAGATATTTGAACTTGATTAACCAAATAAGAAAAAGTTTCAAGATTTGGTATTAACTAGATAATGAATAGCATTAACCAGATATATGAACGTGATTAACCAGATAAGAAAGTGGGATGTCCAAAAATTTCAGGATTTTGCATTAACCAGATAATGAATAACATTAATCAGATATGTGAACTTAATTAACCAGTTAAAAAAATCTGTAATATTTTTTTTACAGATTTTACACACAGATTTGGCATTAACCATATAATAAATAACATTAACCAGATACGTGAACATGAGTAACCAGATAAGAAAATGGAATGTCCAAAAGTTTCAGGATTTGACATTAACCAGATAATGAATAGTATTAACTAGATATATAAACTTGATTAACCAGATAAAAAAATCTGTAATTTTTTGTTTAATTTTTTTTTTTTAAAAAAAAGGTATAGATATTGGTCTGTACAGTGGTGTCGCGTATGTTGTCCCGTTGGTGTGTCCAATTAGCACAATTGATATCAGAATCATAAAATTATCCCGTTTATCAAAAATACTTGTATTTATGATGATTGTCGTACTCACAAATGATTTCCATCTAACTTCTCAACATCATCGATCAACAATATTGATTTCATATCATCACCCATCACTCACTCAACTCTAACACCTTCATTCACGTCTAACTAAACCATCTAATCAATTCATCCCATACTTGTACCATTCTTTTATTATACTTAATATTTAGTGACAGATCTAGAAATTTTGACTAATGGTGCAAGTAGTGACGAATTTTGAACGAAAATTTTGGGGGTGTAAAAGAAAATTTATTGCATACATCAATATTTAAGGCAAAAAATAATAATTTATTTATAAAAAATATGGTGTTTAACTTAAACATAAATAATGCTTAAACCAAAATTTTCACTTCAAATAAGTACAATACCGAAAAGTTTGTGATTTTTTCTCTTAGGAGTTTGTAATTCTAAATTTTGCCCCACAGGAATTATAATATATTATAATAATGGCATTTTTCCCATTTGATCCAAGTCTTGTCAACGTTGTGCTTTTTTTTCCTTTACCCATCGTGTACTCCCTTTTCTGTTGACCGTTCCATGGATACACTTTGAAATACTTAGCCTCCAGACATATCTGAACAACAAAATGTTTCTCTGCCTCCGTTGGTACCCATCTAGAGTTTAACCTTCCAACCTCTTGGTTTTTCCAATCAGATCCGCAAGGTAGTCACCGTCGTCGAGCTTCAGGGAAAAAGCCGTCGTTTGTGTTACTGGCCTCTAACGAAAGCGGGCCATCTGAAAGTGTTAACAATGGGAACAACCCAAAATATCCACCATGGAGAGAGACCTCTACTTCTGTATCCCTGGTTTTTATTTTTTGTTAATTTATCAACAAATAAAGAAATGGGCCTTTTTGAGCCCAATCCCTCTTCTCTTCCCTAACCTAGAGAAAGAGGGTTTCGTACTGCAAAAACCAGAAGGTCCGCCACTGCGTTGCTAAGATCATCAGCTGGGAAATTAATTTTGGAGTATATAAAAAAAAAAATTAAAAAAAGTGAGTGTTGCAGTGGCGCCTTCCCGCTCTTGAGAAGGTCCGTCACGGGGGGCAAGATTATATACTATAAATTTTTATATAAAAAATACATCAATATATAGGTGATAAAATAATGACATCATTATTATTAAGTAAAAAATTTAAGATCACAAAAATTATAGTATTATATACCCTAAAAATTGAAGACACCTTAATATCTACGAATTATAATTGCTCTATATTTGTCTTCATATTTTGAAATCATTGTATGATTTTTTTCATTTTCAACGCTATTTTATCTCTCTCTATGTATGTGACCAAACAATTATTCGACAATTCATCTCTCAATCATATCAAAAGAAAGTAACTCATTTTTAATTTTTTCTCTTTAGTGGAGTCAATACTTAATTTTAAGTGGGGACAAAAATAAAATTACTAATTAATTAATAAAAAACAAATAAGTCAGTGGGGTCAATTGCCTCTAATTTTGATCAAGTGGTTCCGTCCCTGTTAGTATCCACTTATGGGCCTATATAATCATATCTCAGTTTCTTAGGTGTTACCACCTTCATTTCATCTCATGCTTCTATGACCTTCTTATAGTATAAAGGTACCATCTAGTGTTATAGTAATCCAATCAAGTTAACATTTATATTATTAGAAAGCTAAGAATATTATCTATGAGTGCGTTTGATTTGCAAAAAAGTGAGAGATTGGACAAGACAAAACTAATAGTTCTATGTTTGATTCAGAAAATAGTCATGGAACAAGACAAAAATATGGACAAGAGACAGTACAAGAACCCAAAATCTTATCCCTCACTAAACCAGGGAACACGTTTTGTTCCAAGGACAAAATATCAAAAAGATAAAAATACTCATTTTTATTTAATACACTCTCTCTTTCTCTCTGGTATATATATATATATATATATATATATATATATATATATATATATATATATATATATATATATATATATATATATATAATTTTTAAAATTTTTTTATCTGCTAAATAAAATATTTTTAGTTTACGTTAGTTTTTGATCTGCTAAATAACAAAAACTATATTACTTCGTATACTTACTTTTTTATACAAACTTGGTTTATTTACTACGGTTATATATATAAACATGTAAAATATATAATATTATATTTCATTATATTATATATTAAATAGTATTATATTAAATTATATTATACATTATACATAATATTATATATTGTAAAGGGTAGTTAGGTAAAATTCACATTATATTACTAGTGCTATCTATTGTCTATCAAACAGTAGATAAAACAAAAAGTTGTGCTATAACTCAGGTGTTTGTTCTGTGCTTTCTCTTTGTCCTGTACCTCATTGCATATCAAATGCACCCTATAACTTCTATGTTTACTTTAAAGTCTGATTTTGTCATCTACTATGTCTAAACTTGCGATGAATATGAAATCAATACCTAATTCTGACAGATTTGCTCACTAATTTGATCATAACTTAAGCTGCAGAAGTCTAGTTGAGATTAAACTAATGCAATTGGTTAGCCAACATGTAGGATACACTTCATATCGATTTCACTAAGCCTAATTTAGACATTTACTCACCTCTTGGCAACAATCTTTTCCCGTGAATCAGTTCATGCCTCTTGTGAATCAATTCACAGAGACAATGCCGAAATTTTGAGTTTCTAGAGGTTGTGAAGTTATTTAACATCCCTATGAATCGATTGACATAGAGCAAAATGTGTAGAGTGATGTTTTTGAAGTGTTGCTAAGGGTCTTGGGCTCTAAGGGTTCAAGTTGTGCTTTGGTTCTAAGCTATTCGTAAATCAAAGGGTTTTTAACCTATGCAAATCCTCACCTAAGCTTTCTAATTCCAAGTCATGAATCATATGCCTAACATGTCTTTTCAATCCTTTAAAATTACCAAGTCCTTTTAAGCATTCACTCCACCAAGTTGTGCAGTTTTGGTTTTGTGGTTTTATTAATGACCGAACCTTATTCCTCTCATTCTGACCAGCTCATCATAACAATTTTCATAATAGTGAACACATCCCAACAAAAGCCATTTTGACAAGCATATCGTCAAACATAGTCATAGTAAAAAATTCTAAGTTCTCATAGTGACCAAATCAGGGTTCTTTCAAACCCTTACATCAATTCACAAGAAAATCAACAAACTATTACCAATATGACACAAAGTCCGAGATCTAGCGCCATTCCCACCACCTTATACAACTCCTGGACACAAATTATAATATTGAAAAAGGCACCATCCTGGGAGCAATATTGTTTACAAGTGACTCCAAACACAAGAGGGGGGTGAATTGTGTGTGAACGGTGTTTTCAAAAACTTTTGGAGAAATAAGTGCTAATTATGAGTTGCGGAAATATTAATGTGAAATAGATAAATCACTTGAAGAATAAATTGCAAACGAGTTAAAAATAAAGTAAATAGTAAGATATAAATAACAATAAAATAAAGTACAGAAATTTAATTGACTGAAAAGTAGAGAGATAAGGAGTAAAAAAGCACAAAACAAACTATCCAGGTTCGGCGAGCTAACACCCCCTGTGGCCTACGCCCCGTCTCCCAAAGCAAACCACTATGGGATTTTCACTAAGACACTAGCTTTTAAATCGAGTTCACTAGAAACCTTTACAACTCTAAACCAGAGCAATACGTTCAAGAGATATCACCTCTCTATGAACACCTTGTGATTCCTACCCAAAAAGAAATGATTTTCGCAAATAAAATGAGATGAGAAAGATACACTCAATAGTGCAGATATAACAAATTGAAGCTCAAATAATACAACTTAAATTATGTAGAATAAAAAGACTCTCAGAAAATTGTGCTCAAATAAGTGTGAGCGATGAAAAATATTTGACAGAGTTTTTGGCACAAAAAATTAAGCACTACGTTGTTGTCTTAAAACAAAGCTCACGAGCTGTGTTTATATAGGCAATGGAGGAGCGTCGAAATGACCGTTGCAGGATTTGTCCGTTGCAGCATTTGTCCGTTGCGTGGATTTGTCCGTTGCGTGGATTTGAATATGAAAGAATTGAAAACACTGGGACGAAAAGATTCTCTGACACCACTTGGTGTTCGACATC
This sequence comes from Calophaca sinica, assembly GCA_037113605.1. Lineage (NCBI taxonomy): Eukaryota > Viridiplantae > Streptophyta > Magnoliopsida > Fabales > Fabaceae > Calophaca > Calophaca sinica. The sequence continues at coordinate 71,127,764 of CM073737.1, read as the reverse complement.
AGTATTTCCATACGACCTCTCTCCATTTCGGCATACGACCTCCTCATTTCACAGACACGACCTCTTCACAGCTCGGCACAGACACGACCTCCTCACAGCTCGGCACGCGACCTCCTCAGCTCGGCACGCGACCTCTTCACAGCTCGGCACAGACACGACCTCCTCACAGCTCGGCACGCGACCTCCTCACAGCTCGGCACGCGACCTCAGCTCGGCACGCGACAAGAGCTCGGCACGCGACCTCAGTTCGGCACGCGACTTCCTCAGCTCGGCATACGACAAGAGCTCGGCACGCGACCTCAGTTCGGCACGCGACTTCCTCAGCTCGACACGGAACCTCAGCTCGTCATTTATGAATATCATAAAATCACTTTTAGAATAAAATTCATTTTGTGTGTGTGTGATTTTATTTTAATTGAGAGCTTTTTATTACTACTTACAAATAGTCTTAATAAAAATAAATAAATACCCAAAACCCAAAGACTTGAGAAACTATCATTCTTGATACGCGTCTTGGTATTCTTTTCCACTTTTTGCACGGTTGACTATTTGTAAAGCTCCCTTTTGTCAATCATCAAAACCATCCTGTCAATGCATGTATTCACAGACTCCCCTTTTGATGATGACAAACATCTCATGGAGGAATTTAGTAAAATAAAATCATGATATAGCAATGAGATATAAGCATGGTTTTTCAATAAAAGATATCAGAGTTTAAGCACAATATTTAGAAAAACTCCCCCTCACAATATGCATAATATAATTTACTCCGCCTGAATCATAAAACTCTCCCCCTTTTGGCAACATCAAAAAGCGGGAAAGACAAATAAAGCAAGGCATATATTCAGGATTAAACAAGCATATTTTGATAGTTACGTGATACCAAGCATGGTGTGTGACAGATGAGCTGGTTGGACATGATTAGCTAGTTGCATAAGACAAATGCGCCACCCACTCATTATTCCGTACTTAAAGAAAATGGAAGGGGAAAAGACCTGCATAAACTCGTTAGCACACTCAAACGCCCAAGTTAGAATTTATTCAAAAAGAAAATGCAATCACAGTGATACTCAATGCATGATTGGTCTAAAATTCCCAATTCAGTTCTAATAAAAAGAAAGTTTCCTTAGGCAAAGGTTTAGTAAAAATATCTGCAAGTTGTCTAGATGTTTCCACAAACTCAATCATGCAATCACCTTTTGAACATGATCTCTAATAAAATGGTGCCTAATTTCTATGTGTTTAGTCCGAGAGTGATAAACCGGATTTTTAGTGAGGTTTATGGCACTAGTATTGTCACACTTTATTGGAACAAGTTTCAAATTAATCCCATAATCATTCAATCAAGTTTCATCCAAATAATCATGCGCAACAACTACCCGCCAGAACATATTCCGCTCGACAAAGTGGACAAAGCCACACCGCTTGTTTCTTACTATGCCATGAAACCAAGGCATTCTCAAGTAAGTGACATGTCCCACTAGTGCTTTTTCGGTCCATTTTGCAACCCGCAAAATCAATCCGAGTACCCAATAAGTGTGCACAAGACCTTTGGGGTACCATAAACCCATAGTTTGTGTGCGGTGAGATATCTCATGATGCTTTACCGCTAAGAGATGTGATTCCTTAGGATTTGCTTGAAAACGTGCACACATACAAACACTAAACATAATATCGTGACGACTAGCGTTGAGATAGAGAAGAGATCCTATCATACCTCTATACTTACTTACTGACCGACTTACCACCTTCATCTTTGTCAAGATGGCATGAAGTGCTCATTGGAGTTGAGATTTCTTTTGCATCGGTCATTCCAAATTTCTTGAGTAAATCCTTGCAATATTTGGATTGATTGATGAATATTCCTTCCTTTGTTTGTTTGATTTGAAGTCCAAGGAAGTAATTTAGCTCTCCCATCATTGACATTTCAAATTCACTTTGCATGATATCGTAAAATTCCTTACACAAGGATTCATTAGTAGCACCAAATATTATATCATCGACATAAATTTGAACAAGTAAAATGTCATGCTTCTTATGTTTGATGAAAAGAGTAGTATCAACTTTTCCTCTTTCAAAACCTTTTTCAAGTAAGTATTTGCTCAACCTATCATACCAAGCTCTAGGAGCTTGTTTTAAACCATACAGAGCCTTTTTCAATTTAAAAACATGATTTGGAAATTCAAAATTTTCAAAACCAAGAGGTTGATCAACAAATACTTCTTCTTGAATATAACCATTTAGAAAAGCACTCTTTACATCCATTTGAAAAAGTTTAAAATCCATGACACATGCAAATGCTAGAAGCATACGAATGGCTTCATTGATGTCCTTTGGTTCAACTTGAGAAACAAAAGCCATGAAAAGACATGCATGATTAAGAGAGTTTCGAGTTGTTACCCCTTTAGAGATATCGCCAATTATATTGTCAAGTGGATGATGTTTTGAGACTCTCCATTCTTTTGGTAAATTTGAATGAGGGGATTCCTTAGAATATTGTGGCAAAGGATTTTCATCTTCATCTTTGGACTCGTTTGAATCTTCTAAGTGACTATTTCCCAATATTTCTGCAAGATCATCAACACTATCTTCTACCAAAGATTTTGGGTTAGACTCATCAAAGGTAACATGCACAGATTCTTCAATAGTCAAAGTTCTCTTATTATAAATTCAAAAGCTTTACTAGAAATAGAATATCCAAGAAATATACCTTCATCCGCTTTGGCATCAAATTTTCCAAGGTTATTCTTACCATTGTTTAGGACAAAACACTTGCATCCGAAAAACGTGAAGGTGGGAAATGTTGCGCTTTCCTTCCTTTGTAGAGTTCATACGGTGTTTGTTTAAGGATCGGCCTTATAAGAACTCGATTCATCACATAGCAAGCGGTGCTCACTGCCCGCCCAAAAGTACTTAGGAAGGTTAGTCTCATTGAGCATCGTCTCGCTAGCTCTTCAAGAGACCGATTTTTCCTTTCAACCACTCCATTTTGTTGCGGTGTCCTTGGAGCGTAAAAGTTGTGATCGATGCCATTTTCGTGCAAAATGCTTCAAATGCTTCATTCTCAAATTCCCACCATGATCACTTGAATGGAAGCAATGTTAAGTCCCTTCTCATTTTGTATAACCTTTGCAAGTTTTCGAAAAGCATTAAAAGCATCATTTTTGTGAGAAATAAATAAAGTCCATGTATAGCGAGAATAGTCATCCACAATAACAAGAGCATAGTAATTGCCACCAAAGCTCATGGTTCTAGAAGGGCCAAATAAATCCATATGTAAAAGTTGTAAAGGCCGGTTTGTAGAAACAATATTTTTAGATTTGAAAGATGCCTTTACTTGTTTTTCTTTTTGACACGCATTACAAAGATTATCTTTTTCAAAACGAATCTTTGGCAAACCAATTACTAAGTCTTTACGAACCAATTTATTAAGATGATCCATGTGAATATGAGCCATTCTTCTATGCCATAGCCAAGATTCATCCTCTTTACTAAAAAGACAAAGATGCATCATTTGAAGGTAGTTCATTCAAATCAAACATATAGATATTTCCAATTCTAGATCCAACAAAAACAATACTTTTATTAAGAGAATTTATGACCATGCATTTTGAAGAATCAAATACAACATTATTGCCTTTGTCACAAAGTTGACTAATACTTAGCAAGTTATGTTTCAAACCTTCCACATACAAGACATTCTCTATAATGGGATTAGGACTCTTACCAATAGTACCAATCCCAAGAATTTTACCTTTATTATTATCACCATAACAAACATAACCTTTATTTTTGGGTTCTAAAGAGGAGAACTTGCTTTTGTCTCCTGTCATGTGCTTTGAATAGCCGCTATCAAGATACCAATTTGAATCTTTGGCTTTCAAGCACACCTGCAAAATAAAATCAGGTTTTAACTTTTGGTACCTATGCCATCTTGGGTCCAGGTGAGTTAGTTTTGGGCAAGGTTCCCTTTGGAATCCACATCTTTTTACCAATCACATTCAGGTTTTTCCTAATATTGCAAATTGAAGCAAGTGACCTTGTCTACCACAAAGTGAAAACATTTAATGAAAGGACTACTTGAGCGTTTGTTGTGATTGAAGAGTTTGAAAGATTTTTCATGAATTTTTGGATGATAACCTAAACCAGCTTTTCTAAAAGTACCTTTTTGGTTTCCTAAAATAATGTTTAGATTATCTCTTCCCATTGTAAATTTTGCAAGAGTGTTATTTAAATCCTCAACCTTATTTTTCAAAACACTACACTCATTGCATTTTAAAACTTCATCTTTTTATTTTCACAAGATATGGGAGGAGAAGTTTCAATCACAAAGAACTTGTTTTTCTTTAGGAATCCCTATCTCTTTGTTTAAAATTTCAATTTTTGATTCAAGAGAAGAGATGGTTTTCTTAGAAGAAAGAACAATTTTTCCAAGTTTAATCGTTTCATTATTTAATTCTTCACAAGCAATAAGCAATCATCATAAGTTAAAGGAGATTCGAGTTCAAGAGCATTTACCTCATCCTCCTCGTGTTTTGCCATGAGACATAAGTTGGCCTCGGTAGTACCTTCATGGGTCAATAGAAGGGTGTCCCACATTTCTTTAGCAGGCTTGCAATTTGAGACCCTATAGAACTCATCGTAGCTTAAAGCGTATGATGATGTTCTTAGCTTTCAAATTGTATTGGACCTTTTTCTTATCATCTTCGGTCCAAAGTGATCTTGGTTTGTCTACCACTGCATCATTAATTGATTGAGTGGGGACAAATGGACCATTTTCCACAGCATCCCAAATATCAAGATCAACACCCTCAAGAAAGATTTGCATTCTATCCTTCCAATAACCATACCCCTCACCATTGAAAAATGGGGGTCTGTTCATGGAAGTTCCCTCGTTATTGTTTGAAGTCATTTTCTTGAGACGGTTAAGTCCTTTATACAAGAGTCTAGCTCTGATGCCACTTGTTTACAAGTGACTCCAAACACAAGAGGGGGGTGAATTGTGTGTGAACGGTGTTTTCAAAAACTTTTGGAGAAATAAGTGCTAATTATGAGTTGCGAAAATATTAATGTGAAATAGATAAATCACTTGAAGAATAAATTGCAAACGAGTTAAAAATAAAGTAAATAGTAAGATATAAATAACAATAAAATAAAGTACAAAAATTTAATTGACTGAAAAGTAGAGAGATAAGGAGTAAAAAAGCACACAACAAATTATCCAGGTTCGGCCACCTAACACCCCTGTGGCCTACGCCCCGTCTCCCCAAAGCAAACCACTATGGGATTTTCACTAAGACACTAGCTTTTAAATCAGGTTCAGCTAGAAACCTTTACAACTCTAAACCAGAGCAATACGTTCAAGAGATATCACCTCTCTATGAACACCTTGGGATTCCTACCCAAAAAGAAATGATTTTCGCAAATAAAATGAGATGAGAAAGATACACTCAATAGTGCAGATATAACAAATTGAAGCTCAAATAATACAACTTAAATTATGTAGAATAAAAAGACTCTCAGAAAATTGTGCTCAAATAAGTGTGAGTGATGAAAAATATTTGACAGAGTTTTTGGCACAAAAAATTAAGCACTACGTTGTTGTCTTAAAACAAAGCTCACGAGCTGTGTTTATATAGGCAATGGAGGAGCGTCGAAATGACCGTTGCAGGATTTGTCCGTTGCAGCATTTGTCCGTTGCGTGGATTTGTCCGTTGCGTGGATTTGAATATGAAAGAATTGAAAACACGGGGACGAAAAAGATTCTCGGACACCACTTGGTGTTCGACATCGTATTTCCATACGACCTCTCTCCAAATCGGATACGACCTCCTCAAAGATACCACCTCTTCACAGCCAAGACACACCCACCTCCTCACGCTCTAAGACACGACCTCCTCACAGCTCAAGACGCGACCTCCTCAAACCAAGACGCGACCTCTTCACACGGCAAGACGCACGACCTCCTCACCAAGACGCGACCTCCTCACAAACAAGACGCGACCACTCACCAAGACGCGACAAGAGCTCAAGACGCGACCTCGATTCGCACGCGACTTCCTCATTTCGGCATACGACAAGAGCTCAAGACGCGACCGCCTCGATTCGACGCGACTTCCTCACCGACACGGAACCTCACCGTCATTTATGAATATCATAAAATCACTTTTAGAATAAAATTCATTTTGTGTGTGTGTGATTTTATTTTAATTGAGAGCTTTTTATTACTACTTACAAATAGTTTTAATAAAAATAAATAAATACACAAAACCCAAATACTTGAGAAACTATCATTCTTGATACGCGTCTTGGCATTCTTTTCCACTTTTTGCACGGTTGACTATTTGCAAAGCTCCCTTTTGTCAATCATCAAAACCATCCTGTCAAGGCATGTATTCACAAATATGACAACGCCAAGCAGAATTCTATTGCATAATCGCAACTTTATCCTCAATAAAGTCCCCTTCACACACCAAAAAAGCGAACCCATCACTCAAATAGCCAAAAAGAAAAATAAACCTCCAAAGAGAAAAAGCATGACTTCTCTTTACTGTTCACATCCAAAATGGCGACACTAATCGTGTGGAACACCAAGTTACAAGCCATGTCTAGTGCCACCACTAGCTTCGAGTAAGCCCACTCCCTCTACCGCTCATACACCTTCATCGTGTCGTCTCTCGGACTCACACTAACAACTCATGAAGTATCATGCGTCATCCGCTTATTTGTCGAAAGAATCGCACCACGATACAGAAAAGTGGAGGGGGTGTGTGGTGGAGAAACCGCCAGCTCCAAATGGGGAATATCTCAATCTCGACGGTGACGAAATCAGTCGCAAGGGTGTTGGGTTTGAAGTGTGGATTAGGTTTTAAGCATGCATTATTGACATGAATCAGATAATAACATAAAAAAACTAATTAGCAAGTAATCATTTCGGACTTCGCACCTATTCAACAAAGGATATAAGATATTTAGTCTGAGATAGAGAATAATTGGGTCGATTTTAGGGAGAGTGGTGGTTGTTAGAGTTTATGGATGGGGAAGAGGAAAAAACAAGGAAAGAATGGAGGGAGGGTATGTTAGCAAATTTTCGAAGGAGGTGCATCAGTGCACCACTCAAAAAATGGTCCACCATATACATAACCTTTAACAAAAATGAATTTCTATAGAGTGAACCACCAATTTAGTTATGAAATTGTAAAATATTGTTAATTTAATCCCTCAAATTATTAATATTTTAAAATAGTCACTAAAATTACAAATCTTCGATCATTTCTAGATGGGTCAATTTAGTGTTAATAAACACACACTCTCTCACTTGTTCAATGGAAAATAACCGGACACCATCCCTTCCTATTTGGAACAAAGTGTTGAAATTTGAGAAGGAGCAGAGCAGAGCAGAGGCAGGGGATTGAGTAGTAGCAACAATGGCACACAAAATCCTCTTCAAACCAACTTTCATTCTCACTCTCAGACTAATCAGAACGACGGCGGGTTGTCATAACAATTCACACCACCCATTTTTCTTCCGCTCATCCCCATCCTCTTCCTTCCTCAACCTCAACACTCACCCAATCTCACTTCGTTCCACAGCAATAACCACCAGTACAACCAACCCCGCCACCACCACCACCACCGCCACCTCTGTTGACGGTTACGGCGGTTACCTTGAACTCACCGACGAGGAGCTTATGCGACAGTGTGAAATGGGCACCTTCAAGTCCTCTGGTCCTGGTGGCCAGCATCGCAACAAGCGCGAGTCTTCTGTGCGCCTCAAACACACACCCACTGGCATCATCGCTCAGGTTTTATCTCCTTATAGCTTTTTTTCTACTCAAAATCTCATCTTGTTCGATTCTCTCATTGTGGGGTTCTTCGGTTTTTTTTTTTTTTTCCTTTTTTCTTTCTGTTTTGTTTTGGTTAGGCTTCTGAGGATCGCTCCCAGCACAAGAACCGCGCTTCCGCACTTAATCGACTTCGCTCTCTTATAGCTCTTAAAGGTGTTTCCTTGTTCCCAATTTTGATTCCTTCGTTGTTTGTTTCTCAAGCCACATTGCAATTTACAGATTGGGTTTAATAATTGGGACCCAAATTACTTTTACCTTGCAGTTTTATGTCTCTTCCTTGTTCCTATAATTAAAAAAGTTACTGTAAAGAAAACTAACAATTAAGAATGAGAATGGTGTTGTTGAAGAGAGATGAGAGAAGTATTGCTTAGTGATGTTTGTATTTTTGTTTCTATTGGAGGGGTAAGAATGAAGACTAGCAAAGGGAATGGGAAAAATGTGTAGTTACTTCAATCATTGAATCAGAGCTGCTGGATAAAAGTTCACATTCCTAGCTCAGAAAAATGATTCTGAATCTGATTTGCTGACCGCAGTGGTTGCATTGTTTTTTTTTTTTTACTACAGTTAATTCGGGTCCTAAGTTTAGTGCATATTGATAATTGATTCATCAATTCTTTCATAAAACTGGTGCACCCGAGTTGAGTACTCTAGTTAATTATTGATAAACTATTCTAATTAGGGACGAGTTTGGTTGCACCGGGATGCACCGGGCTTGACATAAGTATGCCAGCAAATCAGTGATAAACTATTATCCTAGTTTGACATAACTATGTCTTTACTGATAACTGGCAACTGAAATGAGTGAATGGGTACTCTCCCCCCCTTTTCGGTCCTAACTCTTGTGTTGAATTGTGTGATGGAATACTGAAATGGAGATTGATATGGCTATAGCTACAGTTTGTAGTTTAATTGGTTTAACTAGTTAAATAGGCGGTTGGATCATGGTCGAATTGGATAATTAGACCAGATATTTAGATGGTTCACACTTACAGTATGACGGGTTGAACAGTCTGGTCTGGTCTGGGGTTCCAAACATTGACTGTAATGTATTGAGTTGAGAGATACTTGTTCAGAAAATACTTACACCTGAAATAAATAGCTCCTTTACAGGTTTTACTCATATAAGCAATGCTCTGTCTGATAGATAGCTTGTTATTTTCTTGAGCTAGTCAGGAAAACGGTGGATCTTGAAGCTTATTCACCACCTAGAGAGCTTCTTCAGATACTTCCTCCCAAGTCATCCATTAGAGGGTCAGAGATTGGTCCACAAATTGGACCCAATAACCCAAAATTTGCAATGGTATGCTCATATGTCTCTGTCCCTTGCCTTTTATCTATTTCTTCTTTATCCTCTCATAATGATCTATTGCTGAAAATTCGAAACCTAATTGCAACTTAACTACATATACTTATGGTCCTTTCAACAGGGAATGCAAGCTCTTCTGGATCTCATTTTTGCAGTTGAGGGATCCGTCTCGGATGCTGCAAAATATCTTGGGTATTTGATATATGCTTTAACTATTATTTCTCTATTTGGGTGTTGTTGAGCATGTGAAGTCTCATTAGTTACTATGACATTCAAGATTTGTAATTTATGATTTAGAGGGTCACTTATGGGTGAAAAACTGAAAATATATCTTTTACCTATGTCTAAATGAATAATTGTCTTTACTTGCTAACGAATGTATGCCCAAAAATTTGATCTTAATTTGATTATTGCTATGAAAGTTGATAAAGGAAATAATGGTAATTTCACTCATATTAACATGAAGCAAATACCCCCTTTATGCTAGACAAATGTGATATACTTTTATGTATATAGATGATTATTTTAATTACCAGCTTACTGATAGAACCATGGACACAAACATGGTTCAAGTGACTGAGGCTGAGCCAAGATTTAAAACCTAAGAAGCATAATTTCGTAAGCCTAACTTTTAGAAGGGAAGGGGTGTGTGTGTGAAGATGTGAGGGAGGAAAGTCAGTTATAGAGAAGATAGTAAATCTGATTTGTTAAAGGGGAATGTTCTCCAGTAGGAGGGGTCTGGGAGTTCACACCTTGGCTAGGGAGCTTCTGCTCTTATTTTACTGTAGTTTCTTGTTTCCAGTAATATTACAATCTCTCTCTTGAGTTTTGTTCCTTTCGCTATACCTATTAATTTACTCGAACAGTTCTATAATTGTTTTACTAATTACATTCCAGGTTATCTACCGGAGCAGTGTCTCGGTTAATCCTATCTGATGATTCACTTAGAATGGAAGTAAATGACCTGCGGGCATCAAAGGTATGCCTTCTGATCTGGAATAGTAGCAGTAATTCATCTCATCACTTCATTTTTATTAAACTAATTAATAACACAAAATGTAATGAAGTTTACAAGTAGGTCTTATTTTTAACTTTTCATCATGTTATATAATAATATTATAACTGATATATACATACTAAAAATTAAAATGGTTTTCTGATAACATGATTAGATGACATATTTGAATATTAAAAAATCAGGAAAATAGAGGGCTAGAGGAATATGTATTTTTGCAGTCTCTGGGACTCTGGGTCGATATTCCATACATAAATGGCACATTGTAGTTTAGTCTACTTTCTTATCAAACAATTTGTTTGGGGTTCTCTGTTGTTGGTAAATAGTGGGTTTGTACTTTCAACTTGCAGCAGTTTCTCCTAATACATTCTAAGGGTGCATTTGATTTGCGAAAAATTAAGGGACTGGACAACACAAAAATATTTGTCCTGTGTTTGGTTTACAAAGTGGTCAAAGCACAAGACAAAAAAGTGGACAAGAGACTGGACAAAACTTTAAATTCTTGTCCCCTGCTAAACTATGGGACAACTTTTTGTCCATGGACAAGCTAAGCAAAAGTAAAAAATATCCTTCTCTATTTAATGCTAATAATAATTGTGCTCTCTCTCTCTCTCTCTATATATATATATATATATATATATATTTAACACTACGTTTCTCCTATATGTGTGTGTACTATATATAATATAATAATATAATTAATATATATAATATGATAACTTATAGATATATATTATCATACTTAGAATATATATATATATATATATATATATATATATATATATATATATAGGAGATGTATCAAGTGAGGGGAGTGTTTAATATGAGAGGGTGGGAGGAGTAAATCTAGACCATATAACCATACATGGATAGTCATGATTAAAAGTTATCTAGTGATCACATGATCACATAAAAAAGTCACATGACTTTTTGTTTTAATCTTAGCCATTCATGTTTTGATCTATGGCTAGGATTCACTCCTCTCACCCTCTCATATAAACGCTCCTCTCACTTGATACGTTCTATATATATATATATATATATATATATATATATATATATATATATATATATATATATATATAATGTTATATAATACAAATGATATTATAGTAAATTTAACATTATTTTGTTTGTGCTGTCTATTGTACACCAAACAATACATAGGACAACTATTTGTCCAGTGATTTGAAGGGTTGTCTTGTGCTGTTCTGTCTGTCCTGTCCTGCAATGCGAATCAAAACGCACCCTAAGGTTTTGACTGAAACTAGGTGGCTATGATTTTTATTATGAGCAGTTAATACAGTTATATGATGTATTGACTGTAGTAATTTACATTTTGTTTTAGAGGCCTTTTTGTATACATAATATATATTTATTGGTTGATTGATTTTGGTAGCTGGGGAATTTAGTTTTAGCTAGATTTAGCTGCAATTCTACTTTTTGAAATCCTTGAAAATATTGTCGCTAGCTAAGAGAGGCTTATGAAACATCAAGATAGAAACTCATTTAGGGACTTTTGGAGACGGTTATCGTTCACTCTTCAAAGTTCAAACATCAAATAGGGGTGGATATTGTTATGAGCATAAGTGCAAAGGGAAATGCCATCCTAAAAGACTAGTCTATTATGTGGGAGAACCCCGTAGACTTATAAGTCTCATTTATTCGATGAGACTCCCTGATGTGGGACTCATAACGGATGTGTTATAAGTAATAACTGATAACAACCAATAATGAGGTTTTGATTTCTTTTGTATATACCTAATATTGAATCATGGTGGTCAAACACTCGAGCTAACTTAGAATCATACGAGTTAATGACTCTATGTATCAAAACTGAGTTAACTTGGTTACAAAATTGTTTGTGTAAACTCGGATGGGCTTGTATAGACTCACATAGAATTGCGAGTTTGAAGATGATTGTACTAGTCTACAACATGATGGTTATTTTCCCCCATACATGCTTAAAATGACAGTGGTGTGGTCTGGTCTCTTATTTTTGTAATTGTGTGCTCTAGTAGGTAATCTCATCCACCAAATGCAGTTGAAAAGGTACCTTGTAGCGATGCATTTCTCTTGCATTTTTTGGCTGAAAAGGAATAGCTGTTTCAACCATTATTGCTACCGATTTCATTGTATCTTTTCATTTATAGTGAAGACGACTCAGTTTGATGGAGATTATATCTTTCATATTTGATGTATTCTAGTTATTTCATTCTGGAACCTTGTGCCTAAGGAATGCTGAGAAATGTTGTCGAATTTGGAAATGCAAGACGTCCATTTTTTATTTGCTATCCAAAAAGAAGATGAAAAATTCTTGTGATATGTATGCTTCCTTATTCTATAATGTTTGTCGTTAAGCTACATATGAATTAGATACGAGTTTTTCTGTTATGGTCAAAAAGAAAAGACAAGTCTCCTTTATAATTATTAGAATTTGAGTTTGGGCCTAACTCAACCCCAAAGCTAGCTCATAGGGTGAGCTACATTTTGTTCTCAGCTTCATGAAAAAGATCTATATTTATTTTATCTAACAAACAGTAACCGGAAATCTTCTTTTTGGAGCACGAGCAGGGTATGAAGCCTCTCAAGTAGAAACACTCGAATTTTCATTCCTTATGCAGGTAAGATTTGTTCCAACTTCTGCTCACTATATACCCACAAATTTGAGTCAACGTTTTGTGTATTGTTATGGGATAAAGAAGAAAAGAGAAAACATTCAATATCCACAAAAACCGGTCAAATAATGGAAAATTAAAGGTCTGTTTGATTGCACTTTAAAAACAGTTTTCTGTTTTTAAAAAAATTTAAAAAGAACAAAATCTGTTCTTTGTTAAATTTTATAAAATAGAAAACAGTTTTTAAAAACCAAAACAATCAGAGGGCCTGTTTACTTTGTGAAAACATTTTCTGTTTTCATTTTCTAAAACTTGTATTCAATTTAACTTGCTAACAAGAAAATGAGATGCTCTTGAAGTGAGTCATTGTGATGGAGAGAAGATGAAAGAGGGGATATGGATGATGCATTTCCAGAAATAATGAAAATAGTTTTTTTTTGGTATTTTCATTGTTTCCATAAATATAGACAATTGTTCACTCAAAGAGTCTCCAATCTTCTTATTAACTAGTTAAAATTAACACTAATTTTAGAAAATGAAAACAGAAAATGTTTTCACAAGGTAAACAGGCTTTAAGTTGCCATCCATTGTTCTTTTAAATGGTACTTGACACTGAAATTTTTTTACAGTTGTGAGGTCTCTTAAATTTTACAGTTATTCCACTTGTTCAAGATAAAAAGCTTGACGCAGTTGTAAAGGATTTTGGCTGCATCATTATTTAGTTATTTCCTTTCCATACACACTGTTTATACATGGTAATGGCAAGTGGCAACAAGCTTCTATGAAGATCAACACATGGCTTACCGCGAGAATTTATAGAAGCAAACTACTTTAGCCCTTAACTATTTTACCTTGGATTTAGACTCGGTGCAAAATAAGATTTTAGACTAGTCTTTTATTTCCATTGCTGGTGCAAACTAATTCTCAAGACCATGCAATTTCATAGTTTGATTGGAGTTATTTACCATGTATTCTTCTATATGGTATATTTTTTCCATGTATTCTTCTATATGGTATATTTTTTCTGTTCAGATTTCTCAGTTTGCACGGTATGGGGTTCATTTCTTTGCAGAAGAAAATTATTTGAACCTATGACAAGGTATTTTCTCCATTGAAGAATTGAGGTTGAAAATGAAAGATACTGAGACTAATGAGATTGGTGGTGGGGTGAATTTTCAGATTGCAGAGAACTCATTCTCCAGAACACAATCAGTAGAGTTGGTTTAAAGCTGGTTCTTCAAGGTGTGCTGAAGGAACATCAAGATGGTAACCTAAAATAGAAGACTCAGTTCTTTGTAGATTTTTTTTGAACAAGACAGCTGTGTGTATAATTTTTTATTTTATTTTTTAATTTTCTGGCTCTGTAGACAATTTTTTATTTTTTTCCTTGTTTCTACAGAGCATCCAGTTGGCAAACTGTAATATAAGATTCCGGTATTTATTTGTAGATTTTATAAAAAACAAAGATTATATTTATCAATTTCTTTACTTTTCTTGACAAGATAATTGCCCACTGCCTTTTATTCTTTATCTGTTTCTATAACAAGATTATTACCAATCAAATTATTGTAATTACTAATTCATGATTCTAATCATATTTCTTTGGACACTTAGTGGCATCCACTCACAGGATGAATATACAACACCAATTTATTGGATAGGAAACATATGTGTAATCATATGCCCCTAGATTGATCTCTTCCAAATTTTCAATGGTGCTACTTTTAAGGCATGAACTCCACTTTATGTATTTTACTTATTTTTTTTTTATATGTTTTGCAAATCATAATGTTTTGGTTAAAGATGTTTTGAGCTCGTTAATTTTTGTTACAATTTTTGGTTGGAGTTCTTACAAATATGTGTGTAGCTGTTGCAAAGATGAATTGAGAGTTCATGGAGACAAAAAAAAACCTTGATTTTTTTTTTCCTTCTTTTTTTAGGTGGTGGATTACGGTGGGTGAGAGAAAAGAAGTAACTATTAACACCACTATTTTTGCCGGCCTGCATCATCATTGGGAAGTTAATTTCCAGATGTGTATTTTTTGTACTGTAGAAGTTTATTTCCGGTTAGTTTTACGGTTCCGTTATTTGAACAATAAATTTGGTACAACCTTTTCGAGAACTTTTTAAATGATTAACGCAGTTCACACATGTTGTTAATAAAGTGTCGAATTTGGTTAATGGGTATATCAGGTGTTGCAACTCATTAATCATCTACTGAACTTCATTAACCACAAATTTGAACGTGATTAACCACGATTTCCAATTGTTCAAATCTTAATGAAATTCAGTAGATAGTTAATGAGTTGCAACACTTATATACCCATTAACCAAATTCAACACTTCATTAACCACGTGTGTGAACTGCATTAACCACTTAAAAAGTTGTCGAAAAAATTGTCTTAAATTGATGTTCAAATAACATTTCTCCTAATTTTATGCCGTCTAAAAATAAACTTAAAAAAAAAATAGGTGTTTGGGGTGTTTTAGCAAAAGCGTGATGTCAATAATTAGTTCTCCGGAGAAACTAGCTCCTTTTTATTTTTTATTTTTTTATTTTTTATTTTTATTTTTCCGTTACAAGAAAATAGCTACTTTGATTTTGCTACAAGCCTACTTTGGTTTACATGTTTACATATCCGTCTGGTTTCAGATGTAGACATAAATTACATTCTAAATGTGATTCTCTTAACTCTTTTGTCAATTTTCAGTTTTCACCTTTCTCAGGGTCAAATTCCCATCTTGTGATTAATAATATTCCAGAAGCAGTGGCTGATAACTGACCACTTGTTTTGGATTAACACCAAATAACAATATTTTAAAAAAGTTGTGGCATGTACAGTATAGTAGTCCTAACTAGTTGAAATTCTTTGTTTCCCATTTCTCTGTTGGGGAGATTCTGGCTTATCTTGCTGTTTCTTGACTTTGTGCATGTTTGGAAACATGGTGAACAATATCAAACGTGATTTTCTTCTATACAAACATGATTTTAATACGTTTGGTTATTCTGAATCAGAATTAACTTACCTCCAAACCTCGACTTTGATGTTAAGTTAAAAAATTTACACAGTTATCCAAGAGTGTTTGGATAAGATGATACAAGTCTCTTCTAGCTTAATCAGTAGTTTCGAGTTCGAATCCAACCTTGAGGATACAACCGTTTTAAACCTCTTAAGGGAGAGCTTTGTCTTCCAGGTGGTTTTACCGTACTCAAGGAATTAGCTTCCACTGTTGCACGTGTGGGATATCCGGTTTAGATAAAAAAAATATTTTTACCCAAATTTTACAAGAAACTTACTTTAAAAGTACACAAATCCAAACAGAGACTACTTTACTTCAAATTCAGTTTTAACAGAATTAATTTTACAAAGTCAAGCCTATTTAATTCAATTTAACAAACAGTTTTTAAAATACTTACTTTGTCAGTGAGAATGCATAGATAAACAGTTTCCCATTCTCGTACTATAGGGACATTGAACATTGCATAAATGGGGACTGAGTCTGAGTCACTGAAAGATAAACATTTATTTATCTTTGATATTGGTTTTCTCTATCAGAACTTTGTCAGCTCTGAAATTGATGGCATAGATGCTGTTTCAGCACCATCAAGTTGGAAATTGACAGGAGGAATTCTAAATACCAAGGATATTCCTAGCCGCCAACAGCATGCACATTATATCTGATTGGATGATTTTTGGTTACATAGCTAAAATAAAAGGATAGTTAAAGTACTGTTTATTTGAGCTAGTATACTGGGCTTATCTACTGCTGTAATATATCTGTTAGATTGTTCGTGAGATCTTATGAAAACAACTTATGACATGTCTATCAACTGTTTTGAGCTTATTTTGATGAGTTCTTCAAGATAGTTTATGAAAAAAAAAGTTCATAGCTCATATGAAAATAATTAGATTATATTTTCTCTTTGATTATAAAAAGTTTATACATAATTACTTAATTAAGCTGTTTACCCAATCAAATCCAAAATCATTGTGAAAAAAATTTATGAAAAAAATTTACTTTCTAATATGTGTGTGAGAATATGAAAGGACCTTGGTGTAAATCTCTTTGTGATTCTTCTAAAGAATACTATGAAGAGTTTAATACTCCCTCCGGTCTCAATTATAAGCAACAAAAATCTCATATTTTTTGGTCTTAAATATAAGCAATTTTAACTAATTTTACACTAACATTCATAAAATACCCTTATTAAAACCATTTTTTGCCTTGAAAAGTGTAAAAGTACTTAAACAGTACTCGAACAGTGTCCAAAAAAGGTAAAAAAATGGCCTGTGGCATTGTGCTCCTTTTCCTCCTTAATTTGTGTGTTTTGTTCTTGGGTTATATTCAGGACCAGAGGAGTAAAAAATAAACAATATACATGCATAAATCAAATCGACTAAGGAAAATTAGTTTTAATTTCCTAATTCTAACAACCTTAAAATTTAAGAGAGAAACATATTATCTTTTCAGTAAATAAATTAAATTAATAACATAATTTTGTTGAGTATTTAGGACCAAATGTAACTCAAGAAAATTGAAAAGTCACGAAATGAAAAAAAAAAACATAGTACAAAAATCACTAATATAAACCAATGCCTATTTTGACAAAAAAAAAACCACCAATGTCTAGTCCAAAGTTGCAAGGAGTTGGATTCCCCTTAAGTAAGGTCTTGGCTTCGAGTGTTGTGAACAAAAAAAAAAAAAAGATATTCGTAGACATTTTTTCCTTTATGTGAGTCCACCCGATTCGACCTAGATTATACATTTTAAGTTAATAACCTTAAAATACAAGAGATAAACATGTTATCTTTTCAGTAAATATATAAATTAAATTAATAATATAATTATGTTGAGTATTTAGGACCAAATGTAACTCAAGAAACTTGAAAAGTCAAGAAATGAAAACTAACAATAGCTCAAAAATCACTAATGTAAACCAATTTCCATTTTGAAAAAAAAAAACCAACTTTAGTTGGTCCAAAGTTGTAAGGAGTTGGATTCTCTTTTAAGTAATAAGATCTCGATTTCGAGTGCTGTGAACTATACAAATCACTAATATAAAAAAATAAGATTTAAAAAGTTGATATAATAGCTCTTCAATCTACATTTTAAGTTTAATATAAATAAATAAATAAATAAATAAATAAATACTTTAATTTCGTGGTCCTTCTAGGAGTGAGCTTCAGAGAAGCTATAAAAATCATAAATTTCTCTCTTTTGACTTTGATATTTTGTTTTCTATAGGTTGTATATATCTGATGTAACTTCAGATTGAAATTCTTGCATGACCTACCTACAGTACCTTGAGTCATAAAACATATTGGATTATTATTGGTAGAATAGAATATTGCAACAACACTTTTTTTCCTTTGGATCTCTATGCCAGTGGGTGGGGCTTCAACTCCCCTACCAAAAGCAATTTAGAAAGTTGCATGATTATTTGGAAGAACCTGTGGATGAGAAAAAAGATTTCCCAAAGTCAAATTATTTTGTATGTTGCGAATGGCAAAAGAGTTAGATGCGACAGAATCATATTCTTAGAGAATAAGGTTCTTTTTTTTCACCTTCCACTATCCTTTACTTTTTTTTTCTTTCCTTCTTCTCGTTGACTCTTATAAAATGACATTAAAGTCTATATAATAATATGCACTCCCAGCCTAACCTCCAAAGACTAATTGAAAGCCTTCTAAAGCCAAACTTTATTATTCCATGCTTGTTATGATTTTGATAGCAATCAATTAGATCTTTAACAAATGGAAACCTTGATGACAATTCTTTGTTTAATTAACTCTAAGCTTAGCTTTTTAGTACTGTGATCAATGGCTAGAGGAATGAAAATCAAAATTAAAAGGTAAAAACTAGATACGACAAGGAATAAGAGAAATCCAAACCCAAGAATTAATGCAAGGAGTGGGACCCAAATTCCCTACTGGGAATCCCGCAATCATGCAGTCAGCATGTCAGGGGCCATTCGATCAAAGATCAAACAGTCCATATTATAAGTTCGGTGAATATACATCTCATTATATAAGCTGTCCGATCAAGATCAACTGATATTGTCAACTGTGTAAATTTGTGACTATTTGGAATCCATTTCCTAGTGTCAGCGACAGATCCACTTAGTAACAATTGAGGGCAACTGACCCCACTGACTTACTTGTTTTTTTATTAATTAATGAGTAATTTTATTTTTGTCCCTACTTAAAATTAAGTGTTGACCCTACTAAAAAGAAAAAAAAATAGAAAATGAGTTACTCTCTTTTGATATGATTGAGAAATGAATTGTTGAATGATTGCTTAGTCACGTACATAGAGAGAGAGATATTTTAATAGTGTTGAAAATGAAAAAATCATACAATAATTTCAAAATATGAAGACACCTATAGAGCAATTATAATTCGTAGAAATTGAGATGTCTTCAATTTTTTAGGTATATAATACTATAGTCTTTGTGATCTCAAATTTTTTGCTTAATGGTAATAATGTTATTATTTTATCACTTATATATTGATGTATTTTTTATATAAAAATTTATAGTATATAATTTTGCCCCCACAAATCAATTTCTGGATCCGTAGTGTGCTCAATTTTTGTGTGTGTGCATATATGAGTATCACATAGCTAGTCCTTTCAATCAGCCATGAGCTTATTTTATCAAAACATTTTGCTTTGTTCGAACTAGTTGAAAATGAAGAAACTGATGTTTGACATCTCCCAATTTTTTGTAGTGCAGAAGCACTTGATAATCACTTGACAGCTGTTCAACGTGGCCGTGAACTCAGATCACAAATAGAAGAAAGGAAAATAAGAAATGATGCAGCGTATGAAGAGGCAAAGAGAAAGGTTGCTTTGCAAGAGGAAAAGCAGCAGCAAGAAAGGTTGTTGGGGAGAAGGGGGAGACTAGAGATTTTTTTTGTTTGTTTTAATTTCTAGATTATTGTGGGCTTAGCCGTCGGTAAGTTCGTGAGAATTTTTTTTTGTTTTAATTTCTAGTTACAGTGGGCTTAGCCGTCGGTAATCACAAACAAAAAATTAGTTGTTTTTATTGATTTACTGACGGTCAATAGGCGACCTACTGACAGATAAGCCGTCGGTAATTACCGACGGCTTCAATAGCATTACCGACGAAGGAAATACCGACGATACCGTGGCCGTCGATATGAAAATTCTTGTAGTGCATGAGCTTAACATCTTAAAAAAATAGATAAAAACAAATTCCTTTATATCTTGTAGCAAATTGAATAGAATTATAGAATGGATATACTCTTTAATATGCAAGCATCCCACTTTAACATATCCGTTTCAAATAATTGCTACGTGATTTTAAGCATTTTATCCTAATCTCTTCAACTTACACAAGTAGGCTGTGATTGGTTGACATGAAATAAGGAAGAGAGAGAGGAGTAGGGGAGAAGTTGAGAAGAGAGACACAATTTCCATTGATTGGTTGAGCAGAGAAGTTGAGAGGAAAGAAGAAAAATATGTGGGACCCACTAGCTTTTTATTTCTCTTTATTTTGTGAAGACTGAGCGAAGAAGTTGCTATTTTCCAACTTTGCCCACTGTTGAGTGTCGAACGGGGGGTTTTTTTGGGGTCAACAAATGTGTTGCTTTTTCAGTTGGTCACGCAACGTTATTTTTTCAGATGGATCTAACGTTGCTTTTTTTTTATCAATTAATTAATTGATTTACAATAAATTAATAAGTTAATTAATTAAAAGAAATAATATAATTATGTAGAGTAATGTTAATGAATTTTATAAGAAAACTAAATTAAGAAATTTAATTAATTAATTCAAATGAAAAAATAAATTAATTTTTAGTACAAGGATATTTTTGTCCTTTTAAAAATTAAACACATTTCTCTCTCTTTTATTTCTCTTCTTTTTCTCTTAAACCAATCAATACCCCAAATCTACTCTATTTCTCATATTTTTCTCTCTTTTTACACTCTCTCTTACCTATTTCTCTCTTCACGATTTCTCCTCAGAACCAAACATAGGCGTAATGTGTTGATATATGCCATTCAAGTGTCATCAAACTGTTTCTTTTGTTTTTGATTCCTCTACAGGAAAACAAGGGGAAGAAAAGAGATAAAGTTGAGAGAAAATTAAGAGACGGGGATGAGAGAGAAAATTATCAAGAGAGATAGAAATATGAAAAGGCTGTAGAGAGAGCTGTAGAGGGAGCAGCTGTAAGGGATTCAAATCCGTTTCTTTTCTAACTATTAATGAGGATTTATTAATGTGTATTACTCTGTTCATCTCAAATTAAGTGACCTTTTAATAAGGGCGGTTTTACAATTAAAATTGAACACAAAAAATAAAAACTGAAAATATTTTTTCAAAGTAAACCGACCCTAAATATCTTTAAAGAACTCAATATCATAAAACTTGATTTTGATTCAACTATTAAAACTTCTCTAATTACTTTTAATTCTTCAAATAGAATTTCACCGTTAAGATCATACTCCCCCGGTCTCAAATATAAGCAAAAGTCAAAATGTATTTGGATCAAATTTAGTCCAAATATATTTTGACTTTTGCTTATATTTGAGATCGGAGAGATAAGAATTATCATGTTTTAAATAAGTTTCAAAATGTTTGCAACATAATTTAAAGTCCTTATAAGAGAATGATCATAGCATTTCAATATTTGACAAAAATCCAAAAATCTCTTAATATGTGTTGTACCCCTCAAATCTTATATTGAGTGAGTCAATTGCTTGATCTATAATATATGCAAAAAATAATGGATCCTAAAAGAATCCTAAATTTTTTAATATATATATATTAAAGTATAATTTTGCATACTATCTTCTGACCCCTAAAAATGATCGATTTGGTGCGGTCGTCCACCCCAAACATGCTTATGGCCACCACCGGCAATGGTTTTGTTGGAACTTAGAGTAGTGGATTGAAAAAATTGGGAAGTCCCACATAGGAGAGAATAGACACCTTAAGAGTGTTTATATATGTGGAGCTCACCCCCTTGGGATGTGCCCCAAGGGGTACCCACTTTTATAAGAGGGAGAAGACACATACAAAGTGACCACCAAACACACGCGCGCGCCGCCGCCGTCCGTCCGGCCGGGCCTGTGTGGTGTACTTCTTTTTTGGTACACGAAAAAATTAATTTTTTAATTTTAAATTTAAAATGTGCGTTTACTTGGTCACTACTCTATCAGATTGACGTTCTTAAATACGAGACTCCGCATCAGTTTCAAATTGCCCCAAACCCGATGCACTTACCGAGTTTATTCTCTTCTCTCCCCGTTTATTTTTCTTCCATTCAAAAGTGTGCAACAGTCGAGTGGTTTTGTGAAACCATATTTCGAATTCACTGAGCTGTTTTATCCCGGGGACGTTGTGGTTGATAACCTGCTTGCACCTTTGAGCAGTGTCTCGAAACGTCTTAAAGAGAGCCACCTAGTCCATGATCATCTCAATAATTTTATCGGTGATTTCCAGTTTTCGAATATTTTTGAAATTCAAATTACAACAGGTTTATCCATGACATAACCATTAATATTTTCTTATCCTCCTATTTTTTTCCTAATTATATGATCATGTGGTGAGAGGAAAAAAAAGATTAGGAAACTTAAATTTGACATTCTCATTAATCCTGCATTTCAGTCACTTCAAAAGGAACAAAGAAAAGGAGGCTTTTTAATTGATTATATACTCGTTGACTTTGCACTTGGATTATCCCCTTTTAATACAACTCATAAAACAACAAACCACAAACTATTGTACATAATGAATGTTCCTGTCCATATTAATATAATTCTTTTTTTTTTTTTTGATTTTAGCCATATTACAATAATTCTCTGTTTAAAATATGAAAGATTTGATTCTCTCATTCATACCACTTCCAATTTTTTTTTAAGACCACTCTTTTTCTCACTCTTCTCCCCACTCACCTTTATATGTGTATACTCCTCCAACAAATTGTTCCATTACTCTTCTATCATAATTGAAGTTCTTTTTTTTCCCCCCCTCAAAAAGAAGAGAAGAATAATGGGTGTGGATATACAAACCAAACTTCGTTTAGCTCTTGGTTCAATGAAAGACCATGCATCTATAGGCAAGGCCATGATGTACCATCATCAACATGATGGCTTTTCCAACATAGAAATTGCAGTACTTCGTGCCACTAGCCATGATAATAGCACCATTGATGACAAATACATGCATGAAATCCTTTTCCTTGTATCAAACTCAAAAGGGTCAATCCCGTTTCTTGCTGAAAGGATTTCTCGGAGACTATGCAAAACTAAGGACAGTTTTGTTGCCCTTAAGACCCTTGTTTTGATTCATAAACTTCTTAGAGGAGGAAACAGATCCTTTGAACAAGAACTATGCAAAGCACATGTTTCTGGCCACTTACAAATCAACATAAGGTGTGTCACAAAGAGTACTTCTTCTTACCCTTTTGTTGGTTTTCTACGTAGTTATGCATCTTATCTTGAAGAAAGGATGAGTTGGCTCATCAACCAAGCTGGGAAACTTGAACCTATTATGTCTAAAGGGTTAAAGTTTAGGCACTATGATGAAAAATCCTTTGATATGGCATTTAGAACACTGCCTAAATGTCAAGTTCTTATTGATAGGGTGTTGGAATGTTCACCACATGATATTTTTCTCTCAGATTATCATGGTCTTGCTCATGTTGCCATGAGTAATACTTTGAGAGAGAGTTTCCAAGTTTACATGACATTTTCTGAAGGTATTGCAGCTCTTGACAACATGCTCTTTGATTTAGCAGCATCAGCAAGAGACTTAGCTTGTGAAATACTCAAGAAAGCTTCTGTTCAGAGCCAAAAGCTCCATGATATGTATGAAACTTGCAAACAAGTGGTTGAGAACAAGAATTTGGAATACCCTTTTGTTCAGATTATTAGTATGAATCATATAATGGCATTGGATCAATTTGGTTGTCCACAAAAAAATCAACTTGCAGCTTCACATCCACATGTGTCTCTTTCGAGCAAAAAAAGTATCTCAAAGCTGTCTCCAATTTCAGACCATTTCAAGAGATCAACAACAGAGATAGAGTTAGAAATAGAAGAAAAAGAAAGCACAAAAAATGAAGAGAAAATTGATGTAAATTTGTCACCAACACCAACTCTTTTTTCATGGACACTAGAGACTAAAATAAGCAAGGTATGGGTGGTTTTTGAAGATGAAGCTCCTAGTGAATCACAAATTCTTCCAGCACAACAAAAGTTTGGAGGTGTTAATGTTGTTAGTGATGTGGAAAGTGAATATGGTAGGCAAAGTGTATTTCTTAATCCATTTTCATCTAGTATTCATGCAAGCTTGTCATCAAAGGTATGAGCTGCTGAATCAACCAAGTTTTGATGAGTTCTTCAATATAGTTTTGGTAAACTAAATAATACTGTGAATCACTTTCTCTGTTTCACAACATATTATGATAGAGTGAGTATATGGTGATATAGAAAAAGAAAAAAAAACTGTAACCTATGTGTAAATGCTGATGTGAATGAGGAAAAATGTTTAGAAGAATACATAAATAGAATAGGTTATTTTCAGCTATGTGTAATACTATTTTCATATTTTAATTATTTTCTGTTTACAATGTTTTAGGCAATTCAACATAATTACAGGGAGAAAATTTGTTACTAAGTATTTTGTAGGTTTTATTTTAGTTTGGTGTTAATTTTCTTTTTCCAAAGTTATCCTTCAATTGATTACTCTCTTAAATAGATGCAAAAGATATATAATTACATACACTGATGTAAAGAATATTTATTATGTTAAGAGAACACTCATTTTAGTTCTCAAATATACAAGTGACAATATATAATTTGATTTTTAAGGAAAATTAACACTAATTCAGTTTGTAAATTATGACAAGTGGTACTAAAACTATTCTTCTAATGAATGTTACTTGGTTCAAGTGGTAAGTTAGGCAGATTCTAAGGTGAACTACCATCATAGGTCGTCCATTATGCATTTACTATTATCCTTCCTCCCTAGGATTATCTCTCAAGCTCTATCACCACCCAGTGGTGGCAACGACGGCACCACTATCTATGTCAGTGAGCCTCCCAACCGGAATGACCCTTCGTTCGCCCTTCGAACTCCACCCCTCAACCTCCACTCTCCTCCTCTCTCGGTCAAGTCCCCGAGCGTCATATGGAAGATGTTTTTGTTCTTCTCTGACAGTCAATCCTCAAACACCGAATTCACCAAACCTTTCACAGCGCCAATTGCGGTAATCGATACAACCCTTTCGCTATTGCAGGTGGTTGCGACGTCGAAGGTCTCATGTAAGAATACAATGACTCGTTTGTGTTCGCAATCGAAGTCCCCTTGATAATCAACCCCATCGTAACCATTTTCTATTAAAATTATAGGTGTACTCATTGGTGGTTGGATCATTTTTCTCCAGTAGAGGTCACAAGCTATGAAGAGAATTCGTGCAAGGGAGGCAATGAAAAATAAACCATGAAGGCCATGGACCTCAGGGCAATTTTGTTATCGTTCTAGATTCCCAGTTTAGGAAATTATGGATCTGAAAATTGAGGGTGACGGGTGAGAGTGAGGATGTGGCTAGTTACAGTTAAGGAAACATTAGAGGTGTTGGATGGGATCCAAGTGGGGAAGATGGGGTATGGGTGGTGACACTATAACAGAATGTTTAAAAAATAGCACTACTGTGAATAGCGTTTTCCACTAAAGCGCTGGCTAAAAAAAAAAATTAAACACTTTCACCAGTGTTTATTTAAGAAAGCGCTGGTAAATGTTACATAATAGCCAACGCTTTCTTGATTAAGTGCTACTAATTATGTCATTTGATCATAGCCAACGCTTTCTACAATAAGCGCTGCTGAATTTCACATAATAGCCACGCTTCCTTCATTAAGCGCTATCTTTTATTTACCTTCGCCAACGCTTTCATAAGAAAGCACCGTCTATGTCCAAAAGTCGCCTTAATATTTCGTTCTGTCTTGTTCACCTCTGTTCCTCATCACTCAATGATGTTCACTCTCTCTTTTGCTCTCTCTCTCTATCTCTCTTGCTGTCATGAGCTCATTGCCACCATCCAGCCACTGCGACACGTCCTCGTTACCTCCATCCTCGACGTTGCTCTTTCTTCTCGCAAAAAAATTTGCTTCATTGGCATGGTGAGAGCGTCTCTGTTGTCTATAATACCAGAGCACCTGGGTTTCCACGGTCAATTACAATGCTAGTGGTCTTCATTTCGAAGATTCGAAGATTCTAGGGACGATTCTGTCGTCTATGGAAACCCTAGCCGCAACTTGCAGCCAAGATTTCGGCCGCCGTGGGTTCTCTTTCGGAAAATTAAACCGGTCATTGGAGTCTCCTCAACGTCCGCAACAAAACCCCTCAACTGGAACTCTGATCGGAGAAACCTTTGTTGGTAACCACCGCGCCAGAAATCACCTCGCTGTGTTGAAGTAGTAACATTTTCTTTCTCCTTTCTTAAACTGGTCTTCTCATCTTTCCTCTACCTTTTTACCTTATTTCTATTTTGCTTCATTTTAAATTTTTTGCTAATGTTTTGGCAGGGGTGATGGGCGAGGCTACGGGTTGGGTGTATGAAGAGAGATTAGGTTGATGACATCATCTTCCTCGATGCTTCTGCTAAGGTTAATTTTTTTGTTGTCTTTGGATTGAACCCTATTTTATCAATCTTAGGTTTGGGATTGGAATGAACCCTATTTCATGTTCCTCTGTTGAAATCTATGTTGATTGTTATGTGTTTTTTCCTCCAAAATTATTTATTTGTTCATTGATGTTGATTTGTTCCTTTTTTCTCTATGAGCAGGTTGTTGAAGTTTCGACTTCAAAGACCAGGAAGCACAGTCATGCTAAGTGTCACTTTGTTGTGATTGATATCTTCACTGCCAAGAAGCTTGAAGATATCGTTCCCTCTTCTCACAACTGTGATGTATGCATCCATTATTTTTTAATTCTGCTTATTTTTGAATTTTCTCTCTTTATTTCATAATAGTTTATGTTGTTATTACAATTTTTTCCTTGTTAGGTGCCCCATGTGAATCGTACTGACTACCAGTTCATTGATATAGCTGAGGATGGATTTGTTAGTTGATGTTTCTGTTAATAGTTTCCTTTGTTTGATTCATTCACCCATTGCTGCTATATTCTGAAATTTGGATGTTTGCTTGTTAGTGTTAAATGATGATGTTGTTGTAGCTGAGCCTTCTTACTGAAAATTTACAAATCTAAAATTATTTTTGAATTTTTGAATCATCTATTATTCTGTTTTGCAGGATATCTTGTTTCAGTTGATTCTTATATGTATTTGCAGGTGCATTTCTAAATAAACTCAGTGTTGTTTGTCCCCCGTGCTATAATTCTTGTTTGTAACTCTTTGGCTTAGTTGCTGAAGCTATTTTTAATATTTATGAACCTCGCTTGTTAGAAGTCCCACATGGAAGAATGAGATGGCTTGATTAGTGGTTATAAGTGGGGGACAACCCTTACCCTATGAGCTAGCTTTTAGGGTTCAGTTAGGCTTAAACCCAAATTCTAAGATGGTATCAGAGACTATTATAGATCCATTTGTTGGGCCACCAGTTATCGGCCCACTCGGGTCATGCTAAAGAGTGCAATGATATGTGATTTTTGAATCATGTCAAAATTGGAAACTAGGTTTTGTTTCTCTAGCATTTAATATCCCTTTTTTTTTTCACTCTGCTTTATAACATGATATATGATTTTTGAATCATGTTTAGTGAATTGAACAAAGTGATCTCAAGTTTTTACCTAGGTGGTTTAACATGTTTCGTGAGCCAGAAGACAACATAATATATGATTTTGAATCATGTTTGTTGAATTGAACAAAGCGATCTCAACCTAGGTGGTTTATATTGCTCAAAAACTACTTTATACTTTTCTTTGGCTTATTTTAGTTGTTTGGTTAGATATGTCTTTGTTATGGGACATTTTTATCAAACACCAAAAAGAAAAAACACCCGGAGTTTAATCCCGTTATGCGGTGACCTTATTTTATATCTTGATTTGTAACCTAAATAGTATTAGTAATGGTGAGAAACTGAGAATCATGTCTTTACTGTCATCCTTGCCTTGTATCTGCATTATGTTGTAAATGAACTTTTTTATTGAAAATTTGTGAAAATCTGATGATGATGTTTACAAATCTAATGTTATTTTATGTCTTTGTTTCCTCTAATCGGGTATTTATGTTTTATTTGATTGCTTTCCGCAGGTAAAGGATGGATTTACTGAGGGTAAGGACCTTGTTTTGTCTGTTATGTCTACTATGGGTGAGGAGCAGATTTGTGCCCTCAAGGATATTGAACCAAAGAACTAGCTTCAATTGCTGCTGCCAGTTTGTTGTTTCTATGTAAGCAAAAATATTTTTCTAAGCTTTTATATCGTTTTATTTAAGATCTGGCTTATAGATTATTGTCAGATTAGTCTTACCCATCATGGTGTTTATGGATTTTTCTGTTTTCATCTGTTGTCCCGCGACTTTATTATAAAGGAGGAGTACCATATGAGAAGTTGTTATTTAATTTTTTTTGGGTATAATGTGGTATACTTGAAATTATACTTGCAAGATGCACTATTCCATTCCTGAGTGTGAGTATTCTTAAGGTTATATATAATACTATTACTGAGTCCTGTTTTTGCTGAGATGTACTCATGCTTTTTGCTTGCAATGAGCTTTACTTTTTATATTCACATATTATATCCAGACAAACTTTAGAGTAAGTGCCGAGTGATTACAATATGGTATGAACCATTTTTTGAACCAAGTCTAACACATGCTTAGGCTTGTAAAAGCTAATTTAATAATTATGGCTATTTTTTTTATATACTAAAAATATATTTTATTTATTTTTTTATACTTCAAACATTTTTTAAGGGTGAATGAAAAAGGAAATTTGAATTTAAAAAAAGGGGGAATAGACAGCTCTTCCTTGAGGAAGTGCTGTCTATTTTCAGAATTTTTGAGAATAGACAGCGCTTCCTTAAAGAATTTTTGAGAATAGGAAGTGCTGTCTATTATCAACAATAGACAACGCTTCTTCAAGGAAGTGCTGTCTATTCTCAGAATTTTTGAGAATAGATAGCACTTTCTTGAAGAAGCGCTGATTATTCTCAAAATCGTTAGCGCTTTTCAAACGCTGTCTTTTTGAAACACAATCACCAACGGGTGATTAGACAACATTTTTAAGCACTGACGAAGGCAAAAAATAAGCGCTGCTGATTTCATTTTTTGTTGTAGTGTGAACGGTGGTGTGGGACTAGTCCGGTGCGGTGGTTGGCCGATTAGAGAAAGGAGGAGGGAGAGGGGGAAAGGAAGAGGGAGGAAGAGGGTGAAAAAAAATGATGTGGATGGTGCACCCTAGAATTTGCTTGGTAAGTAATCCCTTCGTTATCTAATATAAGTAGAAAAGTCCATGTATTTGGTCTAAATTTGGACCAAGTACATGAACCTTTTTGCTTATATTGGGTAACGGGGGAGTAACAAATTTGAGTTTCGAAAATGGAAAAAAAATAGGCGTTGAGATAATTTTATTCCCTTCAACGAGTTTACTCAGTTTGACTTAGATTAGTTGAGGTTCAACATGACTTCCAAATAAGAAGGACATAAGACTAAACAATTATTTGTTTTGGAAGATTAATGTTAAATTAGCTTATCAATTTTGAATATTAATATTAATTAGTTTATCAATTATGAAAAGTGATATCAAAATTGTTCATTCAACAATTTCTGTTGGTTCAAGTGACAAAGAACTTGCTTTCCTTAAGATTACAGATTCAATCTTGTAAATGATTTAGTTTGTCAAAATTATTAATATTTTTTAAGGAATATTGATGTTAATATTAATATTTTTGAGAACATCACATATATTTTTGAGTCTCATGAATGAAAAAAAGGGTGATAAAAGAATTTAATTCTCTTTAAATGAGTTCACATGACACGACTAAAATTAGTTAGAATCCAATATAGTTTCTAGATACTTGAGTCAATGATAAAACATTGTCCTTCTATTACCAACAGTGAGTATATCTGTAAGTCACTGAATGTGAGAATATCATTAACAAAATTCATACTTATGGAACTAAATGAATATCTAATTTGTAAATAAAGAATGTTAATAATTGAGGGATTAAATTTATATCAATTTTTATAATTGAAAAATTAAATTAATGTCAATTTTCATAAAAGATCAAATCAATGTTATTTACATCTTGATAGATTAAAACAAGGGTTATTTCTATAACAACATCTCCAAATGGAGTGTGCTTATAGAGTTGTTTAACTCAATTTGAGTGGTCCTTAGCTTACCACATCAAATTTAAAAATTTTCACCAACTTTTACCCCAATGGGGAGTTACTAAACTCAAATTTAATGGGACCGATAAGTTTTTCTCCCAACTCCTGATTTTCTCTCTCTCTCTTGGCGGTTGCATCTAAATTAGAGACAATGTTTTTGTTGCAAAATTATTTTTTTAATATAAGAGATGGTTGCTTATAAATTGCTTATAGGTGGAAGACACTTGGACTTGCTCCAAAGTAAAAGTTGCTTAAGCAATCGTTCCTTATGCATAAGCAATTTGTACTAAAATGCTCTAAGTGGTTTACCGCACTATTACTTTAAATCTATTTTATTCAATAGTTCATATTATAATTTTGTACAAATTACAAATTGTAGATACCAAATTTTTTCCGGTTATTTGATAAAAAATGATAAAATAAATGTTGACAAGTTATTAGAATGATAATAAGAATAGAGCTGTGGGCAGTGGCGGAGCTAGCCACTTTTATACGAGGGGGCCAAATATAAAGAGTAATTTTTTTTATAGACAAAATAAACTACTAATTTTTTTTAGTAATAAACTACTACTCCGGTCTGAAATATAAGCAAAAAAAGTGTCTAAAATATAAGCAATCTGAGTATTTTTTTTAGTGTAAGTACTTTATCTGATAAACGTATTCTATTACTACACTGGGGTAGCGACCTGAGTATTTTTTGGGGTAGCGAAATTCTATATTACTACACTGGTCTTTAGTAATTTTTTTTTTGGGATAGCAATGGCTACCCCATTGATACACTACCCGCCGCCCTTGGCTGTGGGGACTTATTCATGGCCTTAGACTGGCTACAAGCCTCGGTCTTCCACATGTTATTTTTGAGCTAGACTTTGAAGTTGTGGTCAATATGATTAAAATGAAGCGTTCCCTCTCTCAATACATCAAACCTTTCTAGAGAAAACTATTAGGTTGATTGAAGACACTGATTAGATTTGCTTAATACATCACACTTATTGTGAAGGCAATAAGAGTGCAGGTTATCTTGCTAATTTAGGTCACTCAGGGACCTTTTCTTGTACTAGATTGGATCACGTACCTTCTCTTCTTAGGCTTTGTTTAGATGAGGAAATGAGAGGGATGTCTCTCCTTCGTTTAGTGGGTTAGTTGGTGGTTCTCCCCTTGTTAGCAAAAAAAAAAAAGGGAATAGTGATAACAACCCACTAAGATACACGGGATAGGACGATTGGGTCTGGAAATAATTCTAAATAATAATAATAAAGAATAAGAATAAAATATGTTGACAAGTGACTCCAAACACAAGAGGGGGGTGAATTGTGTGTGAACGGTGCTTTCAAAAATTTTTGGAGAAATAAGTGCTAATTATGAGTTGCGGAAATATTAATGTGAAATAGATAAATCACTTGAAGAATAAATTGCAAACGAGTTAAAAATAAAGTAAATAGTAAGATATAAATAACAATAAAATAAAGTACAGAAATTTAATTGACTGAAAAGTAGAGAGATAAGGAGTAAAAAAGCACACAACAAATTATCCAGGTTCGGCCTCCTAACACCCCTGTGGCCTACGTCCTGTCCCCAAAGCAAACCACTATGGGATTTTCACTAAGACACTAGCTTTTAAATCAGGTTCAGCTAGAAACCTTTACAACTCTAAACCAGAACAATACGTTCAAGAGATATCACCTCTCTATGAACACCTTGGGATTCCTACCCAAAAATAAATGATTTTCTCAAATAAAATGAGACGAAAAAGATACACTCAATAGTGCAGATATAACAAATTGAAGCTCAAATAATACAACTCAAATTATGTAGAATAAAAAGACTCTCAGAAAATTGTGCTCAAATAAGTGTGAGTGATGAAAAATATTTGACAGAATTTTTGGCACAAAAATTAAGCACTGCGTTGTTGTTGTTGTTGTTATAAGAAAGAGCACAACGTTGTTTATTTATAGACCGACCGAGGAGCGTTTGCCCGTTGCGTTTTGATTTGTCCGTTGGAAGATTTGACCGTTGCAGGATGATTATTAAAAGGATTTGTCGTTGCAGCATTTAAAAAAAGATTTGTCCGTTGCGTCGATTTGTCCGTTGGAATTTGTCCGTTGCGTTGAACATGAAAGAATTGAAAACACGGAGACGGCTCGGCATCGACCTCACGAAGGCGACTCGGCCAGCGACCTCGACAAAGCTCGGCATCGACCTCTGAAGGCGGCTCGGCGGGCGACCTCGCCACCGCGGCTCGACCAGGCGACCTCGACCGCGGCTCGGCAAAGACCTCGGCACCACGACCTCGGCACCGCTGACTCTGCATCGACCTCCTCATCAGCTCGGTCCTCATAGCTCGGTCCGCGACCTCATCACCGACTCGACACGCGACCTCGATGCAGCGACCTCATCGGCTTCGACACGGATCATCACTCATCACGCGACCTCGATGCAGCGACCTCATAAGCTTGACACGCGACCTCCTCCTCGATTCGACATACGACTTCCTCGAGCTCAACATCCGACTTCCTCCTCATTTCGACATCCGATTTCCTCGAGCTCGACATCCGACTTCCTCATTTCGACATCCGACACGAGATATGCATGTCAAAATATTTTGTGCGTGTGTGATTTAATTTTAATTGAGAGCTTTTTATTACTACTTACAAATTGTCTTAATAAAGATAAATAAATACCCAAAACCCAAAGACTTGAGAAACTATCATTCTTGATACGCGTCTTGGTATTCTTTTCCACTTTTTGCACGGTTGACTATTTGCAAAGCTCCCTTTTGTCAATCATCAAAATCATCCTGTCAAGGCATGTATTCACAGACTCCCCCTTTTTGATGATGACAAACATCTCATGGAGGGAATTTAGTAAAATATAATCATGATATAGCAATGAGATATAAGCATGGTTTTTCAATAAAAGATATCAGAGTTTAAGCACAATATTTAGAAAAACTCCCCCTCACAATAGGCAATACTTAAAAGATCACTCCCCCTGAATCATGAGGCAATACTTAAAAGATCACTCCCCCTGAATCATGCATTCATGTAACTCTCCCCCTTTTGGCAACATCAAAAAGTGGGAAAGACAAATAAAGCAAGGCATATATTCAGGATTAAACAAGCATATTTTGATAGTTACGTGATACCAAGCTTGGTGTGTGACAGATGAAATTTGGTTGGACATGATTAGCTAGTTGCATAAGACAAATGCGTCACCCACTCATTATTCCGTACTTAAAGAAAATGGAAGGGGAAAAGACCTGCATAAACTCGTTAGCACACTCAAACGCCCAAGTTAGAATTTATTCAAAAAGAAAATGCAATCACAGGCAGTCACTCAATGCATGATTGGTCTAAAATTCCCAATTCAGTTCTAATAAAAAAGAAATTTTCCTTAGGCAAAGGTTTAGTAAAAAATATCTGCAAGTTGTCTAGATGTTTCCACAAACTCAATCACACAATCTCCTTTTTGAACATGATCTCTAATAAAATGGTGCCTAATTTCTATGTGTTTGGTCCGGGAGTGATAAACTGGATTTTTCGTGAGGTTTATGGCACTAGTATTGTCGCACTTAATTGGAACAGTTTTCAGATTGATTCCATAATCATTCAACTGTTGTTTCATCCAAATGATCTGTGCACGACAACTACCCGCCAGAACGTATTCCGCTTCAAAGAAGGGACAAAGCCACACCGCTTGTTTCTTACTATGCCATGAAACCAAGGCATTCCCAAGTAAGTGACATGTCCCACTAGTGCTTTTTCGGTCCAATTTACAACCCGCAAAATCAGAATCCGAGTACCCAATAAGTGTGCAGTCAGCACCTTTGGGGTACCATAAACCCATAGTTTGTGTGCGGTGAGATATCTCATAATGCGTGTTACCGCTAAGAGATGTGATTCCTTAGGACTAGCTTGAAAACGTGCACACATACAAACACTAGACATAATATCCGGACGACTAGCAGTGAGATAGAGAAGAGATCCTATCATACCTCTATACTTACTTACTTCGACCGACTTACCACCTTCATCTTTGTCAAGATAGCATGATGTGCTCATGGGAGTTGAGATTTATTTGGCGTTGCTCATTCCAAATCTTTTAAGCAACTCCTTGCAATATTTGGATTGATTTATAAAAATTCCTTCTTTTGTTTGTTTGATTTGAAGACCAAGGAAGTAGTTGAGCTCTCCCATCATGGACATTTCAAACTCACTTTGCATGATTTTGGAAAAATCTTCACACAAAGACTCATTAGTAGCACCAAAGATGATATCGTCAACATAAATTTGAACAAGTAAAATGTCATGATTTTTGTGTTTAATGAAAAGAGTGGTATCAACTTTTCCTCTTTCAAAACCTTTTTCAAGTAAATATTTGATCAATCTCTCGTACCAAGCTCTAGGAGCTTGTTTTAAACCATACAGAGCCTTTTTCAATTTAAAAACATGATTTGGAAATTCAAAATTTTCAAAACCAGGAGGTTGATCAACAAATACTTCTTCTTGAATATAACCATTTAGAAAAGCACTCTTTACATCCATTTGAAAAAGTTTAAAATCCATGATGCATGCAAATGCGAGAAGCATGCGAATAGCTTCTAATCTAGCCACGGGTGCATAGGTTTCATCGAAATCTATGCCCTCTTGTTGATTATAGCCTTTTGCAACAAGTCTAGCTTTATTTCTAACAATGATATCGTTTTCATCAAGCTTGTTGCGAAAGACCCATTTGGTCCCAATGACTAGGTGATCTTTAGGCCTAGGGACAAGTTCCCAAACATCATTTCTCTCAAATTGATTTAATTCCTCTTGCATAGCAAAGGTCCAATGCTCATCAAAGATGGCTTCATTGACGTCATTTGGTTCAATTTGAGAGACAAAGGCCATATGATGACATGCATGATTAAGAGAGTTTCGAGTCGTTACCCCTTTTGAGATATCACCTATTATGTTGTCAAGAGGATGGTTCTTTGAGACTCTCCATTCCTTTGGAAGATTTGAGTGAGAGAGTTCTTGAGAGGGTTGAGGCAAGGACTCTTGATCCTCCTTTTGAACTTTTGATCTCTCTTGTTCCTCTAAATAGGTATCTCCAAATACTGCAAGATCATCAACACTTTCTTCTCTTGAAGATTTGGGGTTAGATTCATCAAAAGAAACATGCAGATTCTTCAACACCCAAGTTCTTTTATTAAAAATTCAAAGGCTTTACTAGAAGTGGAATATCCAAGAAATAAACCTTCATCGCCTTTAGCATCAAATTTACCAAGGTTATTCTTACCATTGTTTAGGACAAAACACTTGCATCCAAAACGTGAAGGTGGGAAATGTTGGGCTTCCTTCCTTTGTAGAGTTCATACGGTGTTTGCTTAAGGATCGGCCTTATAAGAACTCGATTCATCACATAGCAAGCGGTGCTCACGCCTGCCCAAAAGTACTTAGGAAGGTTGGTTTCATTGAGCATCGCCCTCGCTAGCTCTTCAAGAGACCGATTTTTCCTTTCAACCACTCCATTTTGTTGCGGTGTCCTTGGAGCGTAAAAGTTGTGATCAATGCCATTTTCTGTGCAAAATGCTTCAAATGCTTCATTCTCAAATTCCCCACCATGATCACTTGAATGGAAGCAATGTTAAGTCCCTTCTCATTTTGTATAACCTTTGCAAGTTTTCAAAAGCATTAAAAGCATCATTTTTGTGAGAAATAAATAAAGTCCATGTATAGCGAGAATAGTCAGTCCACAATAACAAGAGCATAGTAATTGCCACCAAAGCTTTTAGTTCTAGAAGGGCCAAATAAATCCATATGTAAAAGTTGTAAAGGCGGTTTGTAGAAACAATATTTTTAGATTTGAAAGATGCCTTTACTTGTTTTCCTTTTGACATGCATCACAAAGTTTATCTTTTTCAAAACGAAGCTTTGGTAAGCCAATTACTAAGTCCTTTCGAACTAACTTATTAAGATGATCCATGTGAATATGAGCCATTCTCCTATGCCATAGCCAAGATTCATCCTCTTTACTAATAAGACAACATGCATCATTTGAAGGTATTTTATCTAAATCAAGCATATAGATATTTCCAATTCTAGGTCCAATTACAATAACATTTTCATTTATAGAATCCATGACCATGCATTTTGAAGAATCGAAAACCACTTTGTTTCCTTTATCACAAAGTTGACTAATGCTTAGCAAATTATGCTTCAAACCATCCACATACAAAACATTTTCAATAGTGGGATTAGGACTCTTACCAATAGAACCAATCCCAAGAATTTTACCTTTGTTGTTGTCACCATACCGGACATAATCACTATTCTTAGGTACTAATGAGGAGAACTTGCTTTTGTCTCCTGTCATGTGCTTTGAACAGCCGCTATCAAGATACCAATTTAAGTCCTTGGCTTTCAAGCACACCTACAACAACAAATCATATTTTAACCTTTGGTACCCAAACCATCTTGGGTCCATATGAGTTAGTCTTGGGCAAGGTGCCCTTTGGAATCCACATCTTTTTGCCAACTACATTTTTATTCTTTCTAATATTGCAAATAGAGGCAGTGTGACCATTTCTACCACAGTGAAAGCATTTAATGAAAGGACTACTTGAGGGTTTGTTGTGATTGAAGAGTTTAAAAGATTTTTCATGAATTTTTGGATGATAACCTAAACCAGCTTTTCGAAAAGTACCTTTTTGGTTTCCTAAAATAATGTTTAGATTATCTCTTCCCATCGTAAATTTTGCAAGAGTGTTATTTAAATCCTCAACCTTATTTTTCAAAACACTACACTCATTGCATTTTAAAACTTCATCTTTTTATTTTCACAAGATATGGGAGGAGAAGTTTCAATCACAGCAACTTGTTTTTCTTTAAGAATCACTATCTCTTTGTTTAAAATTTCAATTTTTGATTCAAGAGAAGAGATGGTTTTCTTAGAAGAAAGAACAATTTTTCCAAGTTTAATCGTTTCATTATTTAATTCTTCACAAACAATAAGCAGCTCATCATAAGTTAAAGGAGATTCGAGTTCAAGAGCATTTACCTCATCCTCCTCGTGTTTTGCCATGAGACATAAGTTGGCCTCGGTAGTACCTTCATGGGTCAATAGAAGGGTGTCCCACATTTCTTTAGCAGTCTTGCAATTTGAGACCCTATAGAACTCATCGTAGCTTAAAGAAGTGATGATGTTCTTAGCTTTCAAATTGTATTGGACCTTTTTCTTATCATCTTCGGTCCAAAGTGATCTTGGTTTGTCTACCACTGCATCATTAATTGATTGAGTGGGGACAAATGGACCATTTTCCACAGCATCCCAAATATCAAGATCAACACCCTCAAGAAAGATTTGCATTCTATCCTTCCAATAACCATACCCCTCACCATTGAAAAATGGGGGTCTGTTCATGGAAGTTCCCTCGTAATTGTTTGAAGTCATTCTCTTGAGACGGTTAAGTCCTTTATACAAGATTCTAGCTCTGATGCCACTTGTTGACAAGTGACTCCAAACACAAGAGGGGGGTGAATTGTGTGTGAACGGTGCTTTCGAAAAACTTTTGGAGAAATAAGTGCTAATTATGAGTTGCGGAAATATTAATGTGAAATAGATAAATCACTTGAAGAATAAATTGCAAACGAGTTAAAAATAAAGTAAATAGTAAGATATAAATAACAATAAAATAAAGTACGTAAATTTAATTGGTGAAAAGTAGAGATAAGGAGTAAAAAGCACACAACAAATTATCCAGGTTCGCCACCTAACACCCCCTGTGGCCTACGTCCCGTCTCCCAAAGCAAATCACTATGGGATTTTCACTAAGACACTAGCTTTTAAATCAGTTCACTAGAAACCTTTACAACTCTAAACCAGAGCAATACGTTCAAGAGATATCACCTCTCTATGAACACCTTGGGATTCCTACCCAAAAATAAATGATTTTCTCAAATAAAATGAGACGAAAAAGATACACTCAATAGTGCAGATATAACAAATTGAAGCTCAAATAATACAACTCAAATTATGTAGAATAAAAAGACTCTCAGAAAATTGTGCTCAAATAAGTGTGAGTGATGAAAAATATTTGACAGAATTTTTGGCACAAAAATTAAGCACTGCGTTGTTGTTGTTGTTGTTATAAGAAAGAGCACAACGTTGTTTATTTATAGACCGACCGAGGAGCGCTGTCTGCTATGCTTTGATTTGTCCGTTGGAAGATTTGACCGTTGCAGGATGATTATTAAAAGGATTTGTCGTTGCAGCATTTAAAAAAAGATTTGTCCGTTGCGTCGATTTGTCCGTTGGAATTTGTCCGTTGCGTTGAACATGAAAGAATTGAAAACACGGAGACGGCTCGGCATACGACCTCTGAAGACAGCTCGGCAGACGACCTCGACAAAGCTCGGCATACGACCTCTGAAGACAGCTCGGCAGACGACCTCGCCACACAGCTCGACAGACGACCTCGACACAGCTCGGCAAAAGACCTCGGCACACGACCTCGGCACACAGCTCTGCATACGACCTCCTCATCAGCTCGGTCCTCATAGCTCGGTCCGCGACCTCATCAGCTCGACACGAGACCTCGGTACGCGACCTCATCAGCTCGACACGGATCATCAGCTCATCACGCGACCTCGGTACATCCGACTTCCTCAGAGCTCAACATCCGACTTCCTCCTCAGCTCGACATCCGATTTCCTCAGAGCTCGACATCCGACTTCCTCAGCTCGACATCCGACACGAGATATGCATGTCAAAATATTTTGTGCGTGTGTGATTTAATTTTAATTGAGAGCTTTTTATTACTACTTACAAATTGTCTTAATAAAGATAAATAAATACCCAAAACCCAAAGACTTGAGAAACTATCATTCTTGATACGCGTCTTGGTATTCTTTTCCACTTTTTGCACGGTTGACTATTTGCAAAGCTCCCTTTTGTCAATCATCAAAATCATCCTGTCAAGGCATGTATTCACAAAATATACTTTAAATAAGTAGGTTTATTTGATCCTCTAAAGATGTTGATTTACTATTAAATGAGTTGATTAGAATCTTTCCACTGTAGTTTGCGCAATCTGGTGGCTTCAGTCTCAGATCACTCGCCCATTCTCTTAGCAATGGAGGCAAGCTTTTATGTGTTCAGGCGCCGTTAGTTTAGATTCGAGAATTCGTGGTTGATTGAGCCGGATTTGGAAGCGGTGGTTCACGGAGGTTGGTCTAAGGTGGGTGATGACCCGCTTCTGGCAAAACTGGTGGCTTGTACTGAGGAGTTAGATCATTGGGGCGGTCTCTTCATCACAAATACAGAGACCATATTGAGCAGTGCAAAAAGCGAATTGAAGCGGTGTGGGAGATTGGTACAGAAGAAGGAAGCACTGAGCTAAATAGTTTGAGGGCTCAGTTAGCTCATTTACGTTTTCAAGAGGAATTATTTTGGAAACAGCGAGCGAAGTCATTCTAGATGTGAGATGGAGACATGAACTCCAAATTCTTCCATGTTGCTGCCACCGCGAGGAAGAAAAGGAACCGGATTGTGTCTCTACGCAGGGATGATGGGTCAGTGGCGAATTCGCAAGCTGAGTTGTGTGAGTTGGGCCGAGAGTACTTCAGTGTGTTATTCAGGGCCTCAAACGCGAATTATGGGCCGATCTTGAATGTGGTGGGCCAAAAATTGACAGAGGAGGATAATTTATTACTTCTAGCACTATTTGTAGAGGAGGAGTTTCGAGAGGCTGTTTTTATGATGCATTCCGACAAGGCCCTAGGCCCGGATGGCTTAAATCCCGCTTTTTATAAACGGTTTTGGTCTCTTTGTGGCCCAGAAATCTTTCAGGCTTGTACTCGTTGGCTTCAGGATGGTAATTTTCCTAGCTATATGGGAGAGACAAACATTGTTCTCATTCCTAAATGTGATTCCCCTCTTACTATGAGAGATCTGAGGCCCATTTCTCTTTGCAATGTGATTTATAAAATCCTGTCTAAGGTCCTCGCTAATAGACTCCAGAAGGTCCTTGCCAAGTGTGTATCTGAGGAGCAATCAAGTTTTGTGGCAGGGCGCTCCATTGTGGATAATGTGCTAGTTGCATCTGAGGTGATCCATTATCTTAAGTGTAAGACTAGTGGTAAATGAGGGGAGGCCGCTTTGAAGATCGACATTAGTAAGCATATGACAGAGTGGACTGGGGTTATCTTCTAGCCATATTGAAGTGTTTGGGCTTCGCAGATCAATGGATAGGTTGGATTTGGATGTGCATCACTACTGTTAGTTACTCTATTTGCATGAATGATGATAGAGTGGGCCCTGTTTTTCCGGAGAGAGGTATGAGATAGGGGGACCCTTTATCCCCTTACCTTTTTATCATTTGTGCGAAGGGCTTGTCCTGTCTTCTGAAGGATGCAGAGAGGAGAGGGATCATCCATGGGGTCCAAGTGTGTAAGGGGGCCCCTATTATCAGTCATCTTTTATTTGCGGATGATAGTTTTCTCTTTTTCAGGGCTGAGGAGGCGGAGGCAACCTCGTTAAAAAAACTCCTCACCACTTATGTTACAGCCTCTGGACAACATATTAATATGAATAAATCCGAGATATACTTCAACAGAAACTTAGGAGAGACTAAGAGGACTGCTATTGCTTCAATTTTGGAGGCTCAGGAGAGCACTGGTACATGTAAATATCTTGGGTTGCCCTCTATGGTTGGTAGGAGCAAAAAAGCTATTTGCCACTACCTAAAGGACAGAATCTGGCAGAGAATTTCTAGTTGGAGTAGTAGGAACTTGTCTCAGGCTGGTAGGGAAGTGGTTATCAAATCGGTAGCACAAGTTATCCCAACCTATTGCATGAGTGTGTTTCTACTCCCTACTTCCTCAGCGGAGGAGATCGAGCGTATGCTTAATTCCTTTTGGTGGGGCACACATAAAGAGGGCAAAAGAGGCATAAATTGGCTTAGTTGGGAAAAGCTTTCCATGTGGAAAGAGTGGGGAGGAATGGGTTTTCGTGATGTTTATGCCTTTAATTTAGCTATGTTGGGGAAACAAGGTTGGAAGTTCATGACAACACCAGATGCTATAGTGACGCGGGTTTCAAAGCTAAATACTTCCTAAGAGGGGACTTCTTAGGGGCCGCCATTGGGCATAACCCTAGCTTTATTTGGCGTAGCATCAAGTTTTCCCGGTCATTGCTAGATGAGGGTCATAGATGGAGGATTGGTAGTGGATCTTCTATCCCTATGTGGTTTTCTCCCTGGCTCAGGAATGATGACAACCCACGTTTAGAAACGGTCCCACAACTAGACACTGGTCATTACTTGGTTAGTCACTTGATTGACTCTACAAACTGTGTGTGGGATAAAAACAGAGTGAGAGCGTTGCTAGGTCAAAGAGATGCAGTGGAAGTTCTGAAGATCCCGCTTCTGTGTCTCGATACACCTGATATCTTGGTGTGGCGTTTTGATTGTCGAGGTCAATACATAGTAAAGAGTGCCTACCGAGTGTGTATGGAGCGATTGGTTGATAGCACGCATTTGAGGGTGGAATGACCTTGGTCCTTCATCTGGGATTTACACATACCCCCTAAGGTGCGCACCTTCATGTGGTGATTAGGGAGAGATTGCCTGCCGAATCAAAGTTATTTTCAGCGGAGAGGTGTGATTTATCCCCTTCACTGTATTTGTTGTGGTGAAGGTATAGAGAACAACTGGCATATTTTCCTTCTGTGCCCAATTAGTGTTGAATCTTGGAAACTAGCGAACCTGTGGCACCTATTGGAACCTATCATGATGGCTTCGAAAGGTTTTTTGAGTTTTTGTTGCAGGTTTGTTAGACTTTAGCTCGTGAACAGATCGAGAATTTTGCTTTGGTCGTGGAACATCTTGCAACGGCGGAACACCTTGCTCTGGGAAGGCCGTGTGGAGCAATCCAGTACAGTCGTGGTGCGAGCAGAAACTCTATGGCGATCTTGGACACTTGCACGGCAAAAATCAACGGCTGATTCGCGTCGGTCAACAAGTGACCCCTGTTCCTAGAACCCACCGCAGCCAGGTTTTGTCAAATGTAATCTGGATGCGGCCATTTTCAAAGAACAATTGAAGGTGGGCATTGGCTTATGCTTGAGGGATGCTTAAGGGATGAGAGGGGGCATTTCATCATTGGCGGGACCGATTGGTGCCAGACGTTTATGGCGGTGGCAGAGGCAGAGGTTTGGAGTCTCAATCAAGCTCTCAAATGGGTCATTGCTGCAGGCCTACACCAAGTGATTTTTGAGATGGACTGTCAACAAGTAGTTGAGGATATTTGCAATGCCAAATCAGACACCTCAGAATATGGTTCATTAATAGAAGATAATAGAACCATTTTAGCTTCTTATAACAACTTCAAAGTTGTTTTTACTAGGCGACAAGCAAATGGTAGTGCTCACGCTCTGGCAAGAGCATCTATCACTTACGCTCCTCGCAGTGACTTCCATTATATCTCTGGTTGTATTGTTTACCCTATTATGAATGAAATGAGTTGATTTGGTTTGTGTCCAAAAAAGAATCTTTTCAATTATGACTAATTTTCAAAATAAATTAATTTGAGTATCTCTAATTAAAGTGGATTTGCAAACATGATAAAACTAATTGTTTTATTAAAATAATATTTCAAAAGAATATAATTTTGATTGAGATTTTCTCAAATAGGATATGTATGAGATCATTTCCCTAATTAAAAACACTGTAAATCTTCTATTTTCAATTTATAAAACTTAACTACACGACACATGCCAAAAGTTTATTCATTCGTTTTCTCGCCAAAAACTATTTTTTCACAAAAAACTTAACTACATTAGATTCTATTTTTCTTCGTCACTTGTGCTCAGCACGAGTTCTCTCAAGCAGACGTAACTATTGTTAGTGCAAGAATGCACACACTCACAAAGAATATAAAGCATAGGAAAAATAAACAAAGGAAATTGAACACAAAGAGGAAAACGAAATTGTAAAACTGTATTTACTAAAATGAATGACTTATAGACTATTCACATTACACCACATGTATTTATATCACTTACAATATAGCCTATGATAGACTCACAAGGCCCACAACAATTTGGCCCAATACACCTAATACACTAACTAACACAACTGAATTAACTAATACTAATCTGAATTAATTCCAACACACCCCCTTAATTCAGATTTCACAAACACTTAATTTTGGAACAATAAAAATTATTCCAGGATCCCATGGTTTGAAAATTAAGGACCAAATCATTTTCCCAGCTTTTGCTGCCACCAACTTGGTTAAACTGTTATTGCACAGCACAAAGCCCACATCAATATAGCCCACATCAAACAAGAGTAACTTGGGCCCTCTCACCATGATTTGGGTTTGACCAACTTGGCCCAATGCCCAAAACAAAGAGCCTGGCCTAGT
Organism: Calophaca sinica; assembly: GCA_037113605.1. Lineage (NCBI taxonomy): Eukaryota > Viridiplantae > Streptophyta > Magnoliopsida > Fabales > Fabaceae > Calophaca > Calophaca sinica. The sequence continues at coordinate 71,084,242 of CM073737.1, read as the reverse complement.
TTCCAGCTTTCTTCTCGCGTAGCTTCTTCCCCTCTCTCTCTCTCTCTCTCTCTCAGTAGCTCTTCCACACGAAGCAGCCATGGCTCTGAAATGATACTAAAATTGACAAGTGCAAGTGAGTAAGAATTGTACTGTTTTATTGAATTTTCCTGTGAATTATCAACTTTCAGTTATCACTCTGAAAGGAATAGTACAATTTGCGATGGAACTGAATACTGAGCAACATAATAGAAAGAGAAGGAGAAGAAAGAATCCAGAGTACTGGCTAGAGAGAGAGAATCAGGTCATTACATATTCCATACCCTTACCCGTACATTCACTCACTCTTATAGGAGATCTCATTCTAGATCCTTCATTCGGCAATTGGGTCTACGCTCCCTGCTCCCACGTCTCAGTTCCTGTATTCTCGTATCAATTGTAACAGAATTGGCCAGCTCAATTTTCCTTCTCTCACTTTGGTGTGTTGGCAGCCCTTCTTCGCGTGTCTTCCTAGCTGGCGGGTTCATTACATTGCCTTCCCCTTTTAAAACAACCTTGTCCTCAAGGTTGAAGTTAGGATACCCAGCTTATATGTCTTCCACATCTTCCAGGAAGCCTCTGATGTCTTGCAATTATGCCATTGAATCAAGGCCTGTTGGATGTGTTTGGCACCTCTGAGAATTGTTCTAGTCTTTAATACTGCAGTAGGATGCAGCAGTGGACCCAATTCAGATGTTATTAGAGGCAATGGCAGATATGGTTCCTCCACGAGCCCTTTGAAAGGTTTAAGCTGCGAAATGTGGAACACCAGGTGTATCTTAGCACATTCTGGTAACTTCAGCTTGTAGGCAACTGAACCTACTCTTGCCTTAACTTTAAATGGGCCAAAGTATCGCATAAACAACTTCTTATTCTTCCCCAGTGTTGCAAAATGTTGTCTGTAAGGTTGCAATTTGACTAGGACCTCATCACCCACTTGGAACTCCAAGTCAATCCGTTTCTTGTCTGCTTGATGTTTCATGGTTTGTTGTGCTTTGGCTAATCAATTGAGACAGAAGAAGATCTCTTTGTGTCGGCTGTTCTTGTACTGTCAGTGGGTCAACAGGGCTGTGGGAGTATTTGACAAGTGTTGGAGGGTCTCGTCCATATAATGCTTTGAAGGGAGTCATGCCTAGACTCATATGATGAGATGTGTTATACCAAAACTCAGCCTATGGTAGCATCTTGTACCATGCTTTAGGATTGCTGAAGGTGAAGCATCTCAAATACATCTCAAGACACTTGTTAAGGGCCTTGGATTGTCCATCGGATTGGGGATGGTATGCTGAGCTCATTGCCAATGTTGTGCCTTGAAGTTTGAACAAATTCTGCAAGAAACCACTAGTAAATATCTTGTCCCGATTTGATACTATCGATTTGGGCACACCATGGAGCTTGACAATGTTAACCATGAAGGCCTCTGCCACACTTTTGCTAGTACAGTCAGATTTCATTGCAATGAAATGATTGTACTTTGATAATCGATCAATGACAACCATGATAATAGTGAACCCGAATGAGTTAGGCAACCCTGTGATAAAATCCATGGCCACGTCCTCCCAAACTTGCTCTAGAATTGGGAGAGGCTGTAGCAGTCCTGCAGGTAAAGTGTTTGCTGATTTTGCTTGTTGGCAAATGCTACAAGTTTGTACAAAGGCTTTCACATCTTCTTTCATCCTTGGCCAATAAAACTGGGCTACTATCCTGGCCATAGTCCGTGCAATGCCCGTGTGCCCACCAATAGGAGAGCTGTGGTACTCAACCAATACTTTCTGCACTAGAGCACCTTGGGTAGGGAGCACCAGTCTAACCTTCCAAAATAAGAGCTCATCTTTGACAGTGTAGTGTAGATCACTCTGTTTATTTTCACTGCATGCCTTGACAATCTGTTGGAGCTGTGAATCGGCCTGCAACTCATGCTTCAGTTGCTGCAGGAATTGAGATTGAGGTTCAGACCAGACCATTGCAAACATCCGGGACAAAGCATTAGCTGCAATGTTGTCCTTCCCAGGCTTGTACTCGATTTTGAAATCATAGCCAATAAACTTGTGCAACCAAGCCTGTTGTTCTGGGGTATGTAGGGATTGATCCATGGGACTCTTTAAGCTTTTCTGATCAGTTCTAATCACGAACTTGTGGCCCAGCAAGTAGTGTCTAAATTTAGCCAGTGCTTCAGTGATAGCTAGTAGCTCTATAACATAAGATGACTGTTTCTGTCTTCTGGGGGATAGTTTCTTTGAAAAATAGGCTATGGGATGCCCATTCTGGCTAAGCACGGCTCCCACACCTATGCCTGAAGCATCAGTTTCCAGTGTAAATGGCTGCTCAAAGTTAGGCAAGGCCAATACTGGTGCTGCTGTAATTGCTTGTTTGAGTTTGTTAAAAGCCTCAGCTGCTGCCTCATTCCACTGAAAGTTGTCTTTTCTCAATAAGTTCTGTCAAAGGGGCTACAATATTGGCATAAGATCGTACAAATCTTCTGTAGTAACCTGTTAACCCCAAGAAACCTCTTACTTGTTTCACGTTCTGTGGTACTGGCCAGTGCAACACAGCCTGTACTTTGCCTGTGTCCATTGCCACTCCAGAACCAGAAACATTGTGGCCCAAATAATCCACCTCAGTCAAACCAAAAGAACATTTAGACAATTTAGCAAATAGAACATGATGCTGTAGGGTTTGTAACACAAACTCCAAATGCTTTAAATGACTTACCCAAGATGGACTATACACTAGTATATCATCAAAGAAGACAAGAACAAATTTCCTTAAAGCATTTTGAAAAAAATTGTTCATCAAACATTGAAAGGTTGCCGGGGCATTAGTGAGGCCGAATGGCATGACTAACCATTCATAATGACAGTGGTGTGTTCTAAATGCCATCTTGTGCCGATCCTCCTCTTGGACTAGTATTTGATGGTAACCTGAACGAAGGTCCAGCTTAGAAAAATACTTGGCACCAAAGAGTTCATCCAGTAGCTCATCTACTGTTGGCATAGGAAAATTGTCCTTGATAGTGGTAGCATTGAGGGCCCTGTAGTCTATGCAAAACCGCCAGCTCCCATCTTTTTTCTTGACAAGCAGAATAGGAGAAGAGAAAGGACTGTTACTGGGCTGAATGATTCCTTGCTCCAGCATTTCCAACACCATTTTTTCAATTTTTTCCTTTTGGCTATGGGGGTATCTGTATAGTCTAACCTTGAGAGGTTTGGACCTTTCTTGCAACAGAATTGCATGATTCTGTTATCTTGGGGGAGGCAAACCCGATGGTGTTTGGAAAACTTCCTTGTAAGTGTGGAGCAAGGTTGCTAACTCTGGTTCCATATCAGTGGACAAGTCCAAGAAGACATCCTCTGGTACTTCAGGTTGCATTAATTGAATTGTAAAACATTCAGAAATTGCATCTGTGTTCTGCATTCTTCTGAACTGATGGAGTTATGATATTATGGTTTCCGTAGTTTTATCACCCTGCAATGTGACAAATTGACCATCCAAAAAGAATTTGATAGTCAGAGAGGCATAATCGACCACATGAGGCCCGAGTGTGGCTAACCAAGGCGAGCCCAAGATTAAGTCAGCTCTTGATATTGGCAACAGAAACACGGGTATGAGTAGTTAATGGCCTTGAATATTGACTGGGAGTTGAGCAACTCGACCTTCAACAGTGATGACTTGTCCATTACCTACCAAAACACGAAAATTAGGCACCAGTTCAATCAGTAGCTTCAGGAAATGTGCAATTCTGGGTTGCCAATTTGACCCTAAAATCGGATTGTTCCCTTGCCACTGGATCCTCTCATAGCATTAAGTGATATGTGGTGCTCACCCTGCGCCAAATCACTCTGGGTAAGAACACTATCGGGTGGTTTAGGGTCCGGTGTCATATCCAAGTCCTCCTCCAGTTGGGGCATTTATGAGTGGGAGAAAATTTGTCATCACAGAAGTAACAAAGGCCCTTGTCTCTTCTGAGTTGTATTTCGGCTGGGGACACTCTCTTGATGTTAGGGTTTGTTGGCTGGGGTAGGTAACAGGGGAGGAAGTTGTGATTTGGGTGTGGTCTCTGGTTTGGTGTAATTGTATGTGGGTTTAGGTTGGGTTGTGGTGTATGGGCTTTGGGTTTTGGGTTGGGTTGGTGCTGTTTTTGGTTTGGTTGGGCTAGTGTATTTTTCTTCAAATAATTTAGCCAACGCAACGACCTTGTTTATGTCTATGGGTGAGTGTGCTTTGACCTCGCGCAAGATTTCTTCGTGTAGCCCACTTAGAAAACAATCCAGGAAGGCCTCAGGACTGAGTCCTTCAACCCAATTTGCCAGGGCTGTGAACTCCATGTAGTATTCGTTCACGGAACCAGTCTGCATATGCTTAAACAGGGTAGATCTAGGGCAATCATAAGCAGAGGGACCGAAATCGAGCTCTAATGCTCTTGTAAAAACTTGCCATGAATTGAAAAGGTTAGATTTTTGCATCATCTGGAACCAAGGCACAACCTCTTGGTCCAAGTGCACAGAAGCAATGGTTAAGCGTTCATTATCTGGTGTAGCATAATAATCAAAAAATTGCTCGGCCTTAAAGATCCAATCCATCACGTGTTTACCATCAAAACGAGGAAAATCGGTTTAACCGTTCTCACCTGAAATGGTTGTCTTGCAGAGTCTCGCTGTGAGTTCAGGGCACCATGGGGAGACCCATTTGAGGAATTGATGCGCTGCAGCAAGGTTGTTAGGGCTTTACGGATCTCTGAGAATTGAAACTCGTTGGATGCTTGGAATGTCTCCATTTTCTCTAAACAAGCATGATTAGACGAGTCCAAGCTCTTGATCTGAGCATGCAAATCGGCATAATATTTCTCCAGTGTCTCAGCATTACGCTTGACATCCGATTACAGCTCTTTCAGTCTTGTGTTGTCTGCCATGGTGAGATGAAAGCACCAAATGAAATGATACTAAAATTGACAAGTGCAAGTGAGTAAGAATTGTATTGTTTTATTGAATTTTCCTATGAATCATCAACTTTCAGTTATCACTCTAAAAGGAATAGTACAATTTGCGATGGAATTGAATACTGAGCAACAGAATAGAAAGAGAAGGAGAAGAAAGAATACAGAGTACTGGCCAGAGAGAGAGAGAATCAGGTCATTGCATATTCCATACCCTTACCCTTACATTCCCTCACTCTTATAGGAGATCTCATTCTTGATCCTTCATTCGACAATTGGGTCTACGCTCCCTGCTCCCACGTCTCAGTTCCTGTATTCCCGGATTAATTGTAACAGAATTGGCCAACACAATTTGCCTTCTCTCACTTTGGTGTGTTGGCAGCCCTTCTCCACGTGTCTGCCCAGCTGGCGGGTTCATTACAGGCTCTCACACCCACTTGGCCCATTAATTTCTCCACTCGGCCCAATATCCTGTTCGACAAAGGAGCTGAGTCCATTAGGTCACACGCTTTGACCAATAATTTTTGGATCACAGAACCCTTCTTCTCACGCAGCTCACGCAGCTTCTTGCCCCAAACCCTAATTTCTAAAAACTCTTCTCTCTCTGGCATTCCAATCTTCTACGTCTCGGATCTCGGCGGCTATTGAGCAATCAACTTCCTGATAGCCTCACACTCCTTTTTATGCCGCCTGTCAACCTTACTCTCTTCTAATTGCTTCTTGGGATCCTCAATGTTCGCCAACACCTTCCACGCCTCCGAACGAAATCGAAGTAGATTTCGGTTATTCAGGCTCGTCTCCATGGCCCTCACCCTCAAACTTGTGGCCTTCATCCCTGCGACCCCAATTCACAGAAGCCTAATTCCAGAAGATTCATCTCCTTCCTTCTACAATGCTGCGGATTTCTGATCTGGATCGGGATTATCAACAGTATTGAGGTCATCATCATCACCACACATCTCATTCTCTGCAGCGACACTGTTTTGAACATCTGAAGCACCAACCACAACACTTTCCATTTCGTGATCGTGGACTGTAACTCCTTCCTTCTTTGGCGGCGCAACGCCCTCTTCTTTTTCCTTCGCCGCCGCATTACTCTTTTGTAGCGTGACACAAATAGAAGCACCCATCTCAACGAAACTCTCCTTCGTTCTTGACGTCTCTGCCTCCGCGATCTCTTCAAGATCCTCTCTTGCGAAACTCTATTTTCTGAAAACCCTAATTTCAAAAATTTCCCCCAAATTCGAATACTGTGGTTTTTGATGTTGTGGGTGATGCGTTCGAAATAGCATATAGTTTAATGTTATTTTTGCATCACATTTTAGTCATTTTAGTCATTTTTATCCATGTTATTTATGCATTTGGCTTGATTTGAATAACGCACTTGGTTTTGGTTCAATTGTGCTTAAAGGAAGGTATTTGTCCTAGGAAAAAGGAGAAAAATCACTTGGAATAAGTTGGGGTAATTTGTGCTACAAGTTGATAATGTAATGTTATCTCAGCCTGATACTTGTTCAGTGTTTTAATCATATCTGGAGTTTTAGGTGTCTAAATGAGATGAAACCGGTGCCATTGGAAAGCTAAGATCCATAGCTTCAACTTTCATGAAGACTCCTTGAGCTAATTCGGACGTTAAAGAGGTGAAAAATACAAAACAACATGAAACACGGCCTGGCCGTGTCAGGAAGCACGGCCGTGTTGCGACAAAGACCTAAAGCTGTCCGAAAGCGAGAATGAAACCGCGGCCTGGCCGTGCCTCACACCACGGTCGTGCTACGATAGCACCCTGGATGCAGAATTTTACGTTTTTACATGTTTTGGACCTGTTTTTTACTCCTTTTCACCCTAGACTATAAATAGACACTTTAGAGACTTGTCTAGGGTTCGAACTTCGTTATTTGGAGGCACGGTGGAGGATTGGGAACGATCTCTTCATCAATTCTCATGAATTTCTGGTTTGGCTTTTCCTTTTCTATGAGTAGCTAAATTCCTTAGGCTAGGGAAGATGAACCTTGTGAACACTCTTATGTAGTTGTTTTACTTATATCAATGCAAGTTTATTTCAATTATGATTGAGCCTTCAATTCTATTATTAATGCTTTTTGGTAACTGATCACTATCGAATCGATTTTGGGTTATACTCACGATTGGGAAATTGGGGTTATGAACTTGAACTGAATTGTTGGTCATGTTTAGGAGGATTATAGGAATATAACCTTATGAGCATGTGTTCTTATGAATCATTAGTCTTATTGCTTAATCTAGCTTTAATTCACCTAAGGGATTTGGGGATTTTAGTTAAAGTAAAGGGTTTATGAGGCAAGGAATTCTCCTTAAACTAATTTTGTTGATTCGAACTTCAATTATATGGAATAACTTGTGTTGGTTGTAAATTGATTGCATAAGAGTGGAAGCAAGAGGATTCGATCCCTAGTCGCTTTTAATTCTCCTTAAAATCCAAATTTTTGTTTAGTTGTTTACTGTTTTTGTCTTTTGATATAAGTCATAAATATTTCAAACACATCACTTAGTTCAATAGTTCAAATTATTACAAGTTTGTTAAGTTAAATAATTAGTTACAATCCCTGTGGATTCGATCTTTTTATTACTTGACGACGAATCGTACACTTGTGATTTTGCTCAACAAGTTTTTGGCGCCGTTGCCGAGGATTGTTGAATTGATATTTAACAAGACAAACTAGTGTTATTTTGAACATTTATTTTCTGTTTATATAAAAAAAAACCAAAAATTTAATCTTTTTTTCTCTCTTCTCTTCTTATAAAGTTGTTGTGTTGCTCATAATTCTCTTAGCTTCTGTAGCATGCAGCCTCTGAGATGTGATTTTTGTGGAGGAAAGCATAGAAATGGCTATTGTGAGGATTTCTTAGTCATGGTGGAAGAAGAAGAGGACTATTGCATGGAAAGTATCTTGGAAGAAGAAGAGTCACATCCAAAAAAGCAAGAGAATATAAGTGCCTTAGAAGATGCTCTTATTCAGTTCATGAAGATGACTCAATCCAATTTCCAGAATCATGAGGCTCATTTCAAAAACCAAGATGCCTCTATCAAAAATCTGGAGAATCAAATTGGGCAACTCTCAAAGCAACTTGCGGAGCAAACCAAAGAGTCACATCCTCAAACTCAATTCGAAGAATCCCATGACAGAGACTCTTACCTTAACAATGTTTGGGTGAAATTCATGAGAGCCAACCAAGCTTCATTTGATAGCTTTGAGGTTCGTTGTGAGAGGTTATCAGAGCAATTATCCCAATTTGAGCAGAAGAAAGTGGAGATAGAGAGTGAAAATAACTTCATGGTGGCATTGGAAGAAGAGTTGAAAAACAAAAATAGTGACATAAAAGAGGACCTAAGGGTGAGGCATGGAGAGATTCATGTAACAGCTCAACTCTTGGGCATTAAAGAGAATCATCCTCCGCAAGATGAATTTGATGTGCTTCAAGATAAAGAGTGGGGGAAACAATATCCCAATTGTCTAGTTGTTGGGGCATGGGAACACTTACTTCCCTATGCAAAGTACATGGGAATTCTCTCCAAAAGAAGAAAGCGGAATGATGAAATCTTCTTCCTATCATATTATCCACCCTAACTTGGTTGTTTAAGTGTCTAGCTAATGACGTTAAAAAAAGCGCTTCTTGGGAGGCAACCCAAGTTTGTATCCTTTTTCTTTAATTTAGATTTAAAAAAAAAGCCCAGTGAGACACGGCCAGGCCGTGTGGGATGACACGCCCGTGTTTGAGCTAAATTTTTTTGTGGGAGAGACAGTGAATAACACGGGCTAGCCGTGCCCTATGGCACGCCCGTGTTCGAGCGTCCTTCAGCCAAGATTAGGCATTCCTCAAGTGTGCCTGACCTTACCCAATCCTTCACTCAGCTGACGGGTCTTGGCAACACTGTCCACAACATTCAGGACATGGTCTCTCAGCCTTTGTATAATCGACACCTCCAGCAATATCCTGGCGGTTCCTCCTCCTCCCCCCACAGTGAGTCCTCTCTTGCATCATCCCTATCTCGCTTAAATTGTTTACATTGGGGACAATGTAAATTCTTAAGCTTAGGGTATGCGTTTAAATTTTGCATTTAGTTTTGCAAAGTTAGGTTTGCATTTTTAGTTTAATGTTTGCATATTTGTTTTAATTGTTGTTTTGTTTGCATCATTTTATCCCCCAATTGTACGCTATCCTCTTGTGTTTTGGCATGTGTGCTACAATCTTTTTGAAATTTGAGATTGCATGATTTGGAACCCAATTATTTTGTTCTTGTGATGGGCTTGAAGGCAGTATTCTTAATGTACATAGGGATAATCTTTGGATAAGTTGAGAATTAGCATGTGGCACTCTGATTTGATGTTTCTCACCGTTTTAACTTCTAAATGTGAGACTTGAGCTTAATATTGGGGCTTTCACTTCATCATGTTTATATGCCCCTTCTCCTTATATGAGTGTGTCCATCCCGATTGTGCTCTCTAGAACTTGACTTGAAACCGCTTTCAAAACTTGAAAATTTTTGTCAACACACTTGAATATGATTTAGGCAATTTAGGCATGTTTCAAGCCTCTGCTTGTTGAATGAAAACTTCCTCTAGTTGCCCCTTTTGAGCCTGAAATGAATTTAATTTTCTTGGTACCTGTGTGATTGCTAAATGTTACAAAGACCTTTTAAAGTAGGTGTAAGGGAGCAATTAGTTGTGAATCTTGTGTAAATTATGCGGGCTTGAAATTTGGGACCTCTCATTATTCAATTCCTCCCAAGAATTGCAAAAATCTTAAATGGGGAGGAAACAAAAAAAGAGAAAAATATATAAAATAAAATAATGTAAGAGGAGCAAAATAAAAAGGTGTTGAAAACCAAAAAGGAGAATGAATTGTTCCACTGATCTTTGCTTTAAAAGGGTTGTTTTCTTTGTCTATTATTTTAGCCCTTGTGTTTCCCCTTTCTGGTTTTTATCCACCGCATAAGAAAAATCCCACTACCACGTTACAACCTTGCAAAGACCTTTTGATTCTTGTGTGTTTTCATGAATTGTATCTTTGAGATTTGGTTAATAGTCAAGCTTATGGTAGAACACTTTCATGGATGGATTTGAGCGATTTGTCATAACCTTTAAACACTTGGAGAGTTGGGAGGAGAGTGCCCTATCGGTGAGAGACTAATTCAGGCGCTGATTCTCTAATTGGACTTGATTTTGGTTGTCACTATTATGCATTTCTAGCCTTTAGCCTATTGCTTGAATGTGCTATTATCTCGGGTTCCTTATTTGTTGCGTCTCTTGTTTCTTTGCTTATCTTTGGTTACTGCAATTGCTTGAGGACAAGCAAGATTCTAAGCTTGGGGTAATTTGATGCGTTCGAAATAGCATATAGTTTAATGTTAGTTTTGCATCACATTTTAGTCATTTTAGTCATTTTTATCCATGTTATTTATGCATTTGGCTTGATTTGAATAACGCACTTGGTTTTGGTTCAATTGTGCTTAAAGGAAGGTATTTGTCCTAGGAAAAAGGAGAAAAATCACTTGGAATAAGTTGGGGTAATTTGTGCTACAAGTTGATAATGTAATGTTATCTCAGCCTGATACTTGTTTAGTGTTTTAATCATATCTGGAGTTTTAGGTGTCTAAATGAGATGAAACCGGTGCCATTGGAAAGCTAAGATCCATAGCTTCAACTTTCATGAAGACTCCTTGAGCTAATTCGGACGTTAAAGAGGTGAAAAATACAAAACAACATGAAACACGGCCTGGCCGTGTCAAGCACTACGGCCAGTTGACAAAGACCTAAACTGCGGCGAGAAATGTAATGAAGCACACCTGGCCGTGCCTCACACCACGGCCGTGCTACGATAGCACCCTGGGCCTTGAATTTTACGCTTACATGTTTTAGACCTGTTTTTTACTCCTTTTCACCCTAGACTATAAATAGACACTTTAGAGACGTGTCTAGGGTTCGAACTTCGTTATTTGGAGGCACGGTGGAGGATTGGGAACGATCTCTTCATCAATTCTCATGAATTTCTGGTTTGGCTTTTCCTTTTCTATGAGTAGCTAAATTCCTTAGGCTAGGGAAGATGAACCTTGTGAACACTCTTATGTAGTTGTTTTACTTATATCAATGCAAGTTTATTTCAATTATGATTGAGCCTTCAATTCTATTATTAATGCTTTTTGGTAACTGATCACTATCGAATCGATTTTGGGTTATACTCACGATTGGGAAATTGGGGTTATGAACTTGAATTGAATTGTTGGTCATGTTTAGGAGGATTATAGGAATATAACCTTATGAGCATGTGTTCTTATGAATCATTAGTCTTATTGCTTAATCTAGCTTTAATTCACCTAAGGGATTTGGGGATTTTAGTTAAAGTAAAGGGTTTATGAGGCAAGGAATTGTCCTTAAACTAATTTTGTTGATTCGAACTTCAATTATATGGAATAACTTGTGTTGGTTGTAAATTGATTGCATAAGAGTGGAAGCAAGATGATTCGATCCCTAGTCGCTTTTAATTCTCCTTAAAATCCAAATTTTTGTTTAGTTGTTTACTGTTTTTGTCTTTTGATATAAGTCATAAATATTTCAAACACATCACTTAGTTCAATAGTTCAAATTATTACAAGTTTGTTAAGTTAAATAATTAGTTACAATCCCTGTGTTTTCGATCTTTTTATTACTTGACGACGAATCATACACTTGCGATTTTGCTCAACAGTGGGGCTTTGGTTGGATTCTGTTGGAGCAGTGTTTGGTTCATCATCACTTGCAAGACTCTGTTTTTTCAAAACCCTAATTTCTGAAAAATTCCCAATGTCTTCTCTTGGCTTGTCAGGGTTCACTTTCACCGTGATTCCTTCTTTCTCTTCATTCTTTTTCCCCTCTGTCTCTCCTCTGTTCTGCGTCTTTGCCTCTCTGCATCATTCTTTTTCAGCTCCACCGTGAGCTTGTTTCAGAATTTTTCACGTTTCTTTTGCACTTTTGGCAGAAGCAATCCTCTCAAAATTTGCCTCATCTACACACTGATGAAGCAGGAAAAGAGCTGTAACGATCCATAAAAAAATTGATTGGAAGCCGCCACCAATTTTATTAAATTTAAGAAAAAATTGGAAAACCTCAAAAATAGTGATCTTCGAAAACCACGTTGAGTTCGGGAGTCATTTGCGCGAAGGGAAGGGTTGAGATTGAACTCACGGCACCCCTTACACGCCCATCCTAAGACGGTTACCCTGATTAATTGTGCAAATTAATAGTTTCTAAAATATTTGTTTCAAAATTAATAAAAGTAATATTATGTGCAAAAATGAATGAGAAAGAAAAATAAATAAATAAATAAATTAATAAAATAAAAATAAAAATAAAAATAAAAATAAAAATAAAAATAAAAATAAAGGAAACTAAATTAGAAAAATTTAAGTTTGACTTGACAGGATTGATCCGCTCCTACGTATCCCCCGATGCAATGAGGAACTCAAAAGTCACGTAGTTCTTCTAAAAAATATTTGCGTGTTTGATTGATTTTAATTAACTATATTTTTTTTGAAGAGAAAAGAGTTCTTTTTTTTTTTTTTACTTAGAAAATTAACGGTGATCAAACGGGAAGCAATCTCGAGTGATCATTATTAGTAAAAAAAATAGCTTGATTTTATTTTTATATAAAAGATAGATTTTCATAAGGGACCAAACGAGAAGCAATCAAGAGTGGTCCTTACTGACCCATTTTTTTTTTAGAAAATTTAGTGTTCGCAACGGTCAAACGAGAAGCAATCCCGAGTGATCATCACTAGTAATTAATCTTCGTAATTTTAATGTATGATTTTTTTTCAAGAGAATATGATCTCAAAATTTGTATGATAAATTGAAATTTAGTAGAGTAGAATTGTCCTAATTTAACGAGTAAAAATGTGGTGTCTACATTTATTAATCAAAAAAAAAAAAGAGTGAATGGGCTAAAGCCCAATATTTATAAACCAACCCAAGATGAATAAATAAATCAAAAACAGAATTGGTAAGATAAAAAAAAAACAGGTAGAATGAAAAAAGGGAAGGGGAGTTTGGTCATGTGTCTCATATTTGGGAACCTGAAATCAAAACGCGACAAAAAGAAGAACGAATCTTTTTTTTTATTACATGTTCTTTCGTAGGATATAGAGAAAAAGATAGAATAAATAAAACAAATACTAAAAATGCATCAAGCTTTTAAACACCATGATCAAAATGACTCTCGCACATAGTGGCGTATTGCACTTCAGGACAATGTATCCCTCGTCATTAAAAAAAATGCATTAAGCCACTCTCCCACGTTTCGACAACAAAACCTTATACTTGTTTTTTTTTTTTTTATAAACAAAAGGGGAAGGAACGTGTATATATATATACATCCCACTTGCAAGTTAGAAAGATTTGTGCACCATTTTTAGATAGCCATGTGAGTTTATCAGAACATGTCCCCTTTGACCAGTCCAAAGCCATTATCATTTATTAATACAAAAAAATGAGCTGAACATAAGCTAAAAAAAAAACGAAAGAAGAAAGAATTCGCAAAATAAAAAAAAACATACTCCTGTTTATCTAAAAAATGTAACCGAATAATAATAATAATAATAATAATAATAATAATAATAATAATAATAATAAATGAATGCTAAATATACTGACACATCTCCAGGGAGTGGGTGGTTAAAAGAAACAACTTGTATTTTATTAAATAAAAAAAAGGACAAAGGTAATAAAGAAGAGAAAAAAAAATTGCAAGAGGGGTGGGGGAGATGTCACTGATTCCCGCTACACACACACCCTAAAAACACACACACAAAACACACTCACGCTAAACACACACACACACTACTAATTCATCATTTTTCATCAAATAAAAAAAAACCAAAAGAAAGGATAGAAGACCAACAGGGGTGGGGAAGTGGTATTAATGGGCTTGGATACTTAACAATTCTAACATTAAAAGATCCAAAAACAATGACATGGTGCATTCTATGTAATATTTAACAGTAAATGCCATTAAGCCTATGACTATCAATTCCTTGCCACAGCCCATCACAGGTATTGGAGCAAGATTTAATATTTCAAATGAACGGTTCAAAAACAACAAATCTTAGGCAATGATTTTCCTCACATAATAAACACAAATGAAGAACTTGGTCATGCATAAAAAATAAATAAATAAAAATTACCAGATCAAGGCCAATGGTAATGAAGTGTCTTCCCTCACAAATACACAAATGTGGAAGAAAAAAAAAATTTATCAGAAAAAAGAAAGAAAAGTTCACTCTCTCTATCAATTCCAGATCTTCTTCCTTCTGGGCTTGAACTCGTTGCAAATCTACCTCTCTCAGAAAAAGATCGAACCCCCCTCGTTCTGGGCGTGCTTTTTCGTATTTATAGGAGAACTCCAGAACCGTTGCGTGTTCATGCGAGCATTGGGAGAGCGTTCCTGCGTTTATATGATGAAAAAGCTCGAGACTTGTGCGGAGACGACAGGAGAAACGAAGTGGTTGGTTGCGAATCTGGGTGTCACCTGTACCGTTGATTGCGTGCACTGTAGGGGAGGCTAGTGTTTCAGAGGATGATGATGATGGTTGGGGTTAGGGTTTCAGAGAGTAGGAGAGATAAGTGGAGAGAGGAAGAGAGTGAGTGGGCGATTTTTTTTTTGGAGAGAGGGGGGGTGGTTGCGACTGCTTCTATCTGATGGGGAAGGAGGAAAGTGAGTTAAAAAATTAGGGTTTCATGATTTAGGGTTATTGTGTTGGGTTTGGGCCATTTGGGCTTAAGTTCGCTGGAAATGTGCAGGGTGCGCGCAGGGTGTAAGAAACAAATGCAGGGGTGTGCGCAGTAACAGGGGTGAGAGCTGCGCAGGGGCTGTGGGAAAAAAGAAAAGGGGGTGCGCTAGTAAACAGAGGGAAGGAGGGGCACTGGGTTGCGCTGGGTAAGGCCTTTTGGTCCAGGTTGCTAGTTGCACCCCCAGTTTTCAATTCACACACCCCGTCTTAATTTTTTTTTTTTGTTTTTACTCTATTCTTTTTTTTTGTTTTTGCTGTAATTAGACCTGAAAAAAAAAGAATTTTTTTTTAAATTTGAAAAGTCCGGTCAAAATTGGGTTTTCACAAGAGCCTTGTAATCTCTTTTCTTGGATTTCTTGTAGGAGGCACCGTCCTCCTCTTCTTGGATGCCACTTTGTACCATTTCCAGCACTCCTTGGAAACCAAAGATCACTTGCATCCTCACCACCCACTTCTCCCAATTCTTGCCATTAAGGATTGGCAATGACATTGGAAATAACTCTTTTGCGGAAGCCATTGTTGACACTCACAGGTCCCTAATCAATGGCTTTGATATTATTGTTAGTGCAAGAATGCACACACTCACAAAGAATAGAAAGCACAGGAAAAATAAACAAAGAAAATTGAACACAGAGAGGAAAACAAAATTGTAAAATTGTATTTACTAAAATGAATGACTTGTATACTATTCACATTACACCACATGTATTTATATCACTTACAATATAGCGCATTATAGACTCACAAGGCCTACATCAATTTGGCCCAATACACTAACTAACACAACTGAATTAACTAATACTAATCTGAATTAATTCCAACAACTATAAATAGAGGGTATGGAGTATGAGAAAGGAGGAGGGAAACCTACCGAGAGAATATTCAGTGTTGGAGAAGACCAGCAGAATGAACTCAATGAAGAACGTTGGTAACAGAATAAAATTACTTAACTATCCCCCTGTACCTATTTCGAAACCATGAGCAGTTTCAGAGCTTCAACATAACGGTCTCAAGCTCCCAAAGACAAGTGGGAAGCGTTTTGGGCTTTTAGGGCCTTTTGCAAAAACAAAGGGAAAGGGGAGAGGGCCAACAAACTGGGTTAAGTCTTTAAGCCCATCAAAGCTAACGAACAATAGAAAACCGTAAGGTAAACCAAAATAACAATGAATCATGAATAAATTTAAGATGTTTTCTTGTAATTGGTAAAATGAAATCCTTTAGCATTGATATTATTAATTATCTTTCAGAATATCATTAATCCTATTATTGTTTATTACTATTCATCCTAAAGTACAATTTTCTCATAATAAAAATACAAATAAAATTTATTAAAAAAAACATATTAAAAACAACCAATCAACAATCTTTTTTCTACAAGAACTACATTTACTTTGAATTCCGTATTGCACCAAGGGATACATACGAGCAAATTCTCCCCCATGTCAAGATAAATAAAAAAAAACCAATAATTTTCCCCTTTATTTTATAAATAATTCTTTATATTCTTTATACTATTCTTTTAGGGGTAAAGTAATTTTGAAGTTAATATAAAATTTTGCACATCTAATTATAGGTAACTATTTTTTTAACAGGTGTTGTATGGTGCTAATACATTCCATACACATAATCGATTTTTGAACTCAAACCCAGTTTCAAAAACCAATTTTTTTTGTTTGTCACTCTCGTCGCGACGTGGTTGCAACACGAACCGATCCCTATGGTTTTTGAAAGCTTCTCTCTTTCACCCAGATAAAAAAAATCTTCCTTCACAAGCTCAATGGAATGATGTCCAATTTTCCATCCTTATGCAAAGAAGCACTCATTAATGAGAATCTCATCGATAGCCAAAAAGGGCTAGAACGACGATCACATAGTCCTGTCATCAGGGACGGACGTAAGTACACTAAATTGGGGGCATCTGATTCCACTAACTTATTTATTTTTCTTACTAATTATTGAATAATTTTGTTTCTGATCCCACTAAAAATTAAGTGTTGACCCCACTAAATAGCAAAAAAATAGAAATTGAGCTATTATCTTTTAAAGCCCGATTTGGTAAGGTAAAGAAGCTAGCTTATAGCTTATTAGATTAGCTTAGAAGCTTGTTTAACCAAATGAAAGGTGTTTAGTAAGCAAGCTTATCACACAAGCTTATCGCTTTTTTTGGCTTATTCTTCAATTTTTATCCTCGTTATTTTATTCTTTATCTTTTTTTAAAATTTAAAATAAAGATAAAATCTTATCATTTTTCGTCATTTTATAATTTTTGGCTTGTGGTGGTATTTTTAGATATAATAGTGCTGCTACTCTCAGATGCTTTTCTTTTCATATTGGTATTGCTACTGTTTTCTTTGCTGAGTTGATGGGTATTGTGACACCCTCTACCCCAACAAGTCATTATAACAACGTAATAATGTAAAATAAAAACACGGAGAAACAAAATCCTTTTTATTTAAGCCAAATCATAATTTCAGTTATTGTGGAATAGAGTCATCACGCTCATTTGCGGAAAATAACAATCGAAGAAATTAAAAACCCAGGTTCCCGATGTCACAATAATTCAGAGCCCTTTTCCCTAATTATTACATCGGAAGAATACAAAAACTTTAATAAGTAAACACATGCAAATCTTCTATCCATCCCGACGAACTACCGAGATTACTCATTGGCATTCGCATCCTCAACACCTGCAGTCTCAACATCTACACATACCCGGTGGGATATGCATAGCCACAAAAGGGTTAGTCGTCATAACCTCAAATAGTGCAACCAGTGTAGGAAATCAGTGAACAACGCGCATATACAGTAATTCCAATAAAACGCCTACACACCAAAGACCAAGGCATAACATATCACCACAACTGTCAAATACCACATGTCACAACATCAAACACAACGCTAAAAGACATTACCACAACATTCAAATATCACATGCCGCCGCATCAATCACAACATTATGATATACCACTAACAACCGAACAACCAAGCATGTTATCAAGACAAGTGGTGTGATTCTAAGAACATAATTATATGCATGTGGATCCACTTCTAACGAAGCCGGGAGACCTTGCCCGTTCGGAATACCATGTCAGTAGTACACCAATAACAACAGGACCGGGAACCTCACCCGTCACGGGATACCTTGCCCGATTCGCCCCATTAACCGTAGGACCGGGAAACCTTGCCCGTCACGGGATACCTTGCCCGATTCGCCCTACTAACCAAAGGACTGAAACCTTGCCCGTCACTAATACCTTGCCCGATTCGCCTCTTTGTTTTTTCTTTTTAACCGTAGGAACGGAAACCTTGCCCGCCACGGGATACCTTGCCCGATTCGCCTACTAACCAAAGGACCGAAACCTCGCCCACACGGGATACCTTGCCCGATTCGCCTTTGTTTTTTTTTCTTTTAACCGTAGGACTGAAACCTTGCCCACACGGGATACCTTGCCCGATACGCCCTACTAACAATAACAACAACAACAACAACAATGACGACACCAAGATGCATGAACATGACCAAACGCGGTGTCTAACCATAACATCCTCTATCGCAATATTTTTGACAGAGTAACAACAACAACAACAACAGTAGAACACAAATTCATAAGTTAGCTAGTGCTTTTTACCAATAACATGAACATTTAATATTCTTAGCAACTTTGTTTAAGCACATACATCCAAGTGGAACTTTGGCATTAGAAGGACTAGTTCTCTCAGATTATCATACTAAGAAATCAATAGGCATCATAAATGAACCTTAGACATTCTACTTAAGCTTTACAATATCAACATAATTGCGGGGACTCGAGTTCTTTGATTCATACTTAGTGGCTACACTTTCATAGGGTCTAAAGCCTACTATTTAGTTATTTAATTTCCTTACATTGTCGTTTGATAACAACCAATTTCTGTACATCAAGCATATAAACAACCAAAGCTCAATCATCACGCCAATTTCAACAACCAATAAAATTATCACAAGTCGAGAATAATAATTTAGAGGAATTGAAGGTCTCTATCACGGTGGTGATAGTGCGGCTTTTTCGTTATCACATGAGGCATAGGGGTCTTGGGACACCCCTATTGTTCACACAGTTCCATACACTCACTAGAAGAGAACAACTATCCCTTACCTCAAGTGAAATACGTGCTCCTAGGAGAGGGATAAGGTAACACCAAGCTTTTCCTTTCCTAGTGAAGCTTTCTTCAAAGAAAAACACAAGAGAAAGGGTTTAGGAATGGAAAAATCATAATTTAGAACCCTAACATTGCTTTTAAGGACAAAACTATCATTAGAAGGCTTACCTCTTCCTATTCCTCCCAATGAAGCCGGAAGAAATACAAGAACTATGCTTCCGGTCGCGTTCGTAGCGTAGTCTTGAGTCGTAACCCTCGACAAAGACAAAATTGGGGAAAAAGGGGAAGAAGGGTTTTTCTCTATCTTGGTTGATCTTATGAGCAACTTCTAATCATGTTTATGGTTTTAGACTGATGTTTAGGGGCTAGGTTAAGTCTAGGGGTCGTGGTCACTCTTACAGGTCGAGAATGGGTCATACTGGGTCACCGAACCGGCCCAAAACGAGTTAAAACGCGAAACAGCGCACAGCCACTTCGCAGCAGTGGGCGCCTGGCGCCAGCATCTCTTGGGCGC
The DNA here is from genome assembly GCA_037113605.1 of Calophaca sinica. Taxonomy (NCBI): domain Eukaryota; kingdom Viridiplantae; phylum Streptophyta; class Magnoliopsida; order Fabales; family Fabaceae; genus Calophaca; species Calophaca sinica. The sequence goes on along the minus strand of CM073737.1, from coordinate 71,064,835 downwards.
CCTGCGCCTGCTCTCGGTGAGGCCTGGGCGCCCTGCGCCCCCTGGAACTGCATCCGTTGCTAGTTTTTGTGTCCCGACTCGCCTATACGCGCACCGTGCCAATTTAATTGATCTTCTAACCAGTCATTAGCATATTTAACACATTCACATACATGAAAGGCTTAGTCAAACACACAAGGAATTAAAAAGTTCTAGCACGAAGGTGGGGGTGTTATAGGTATTATCATAGCTATTGAGATGGCTTACAGGAATGGTTGACACGAGCTTAGGTTGGAATGTGATTCCAAATTGACCACTCTGGCCTTCACCATTCATGACATTATTCATTGGAAGTTGTGTAATCGTTGGTTGAATTGTTTGGAGATTATGAAAAGCATGACCTTTGTTTACTCTCATATCTATAGGGAAGGCAATTGCTGTGCGAATAAATTGGCAAATTTTGGTACTATTGCTTCTGGTTTATGTTGGTGGAATACTATCCCGAGTTTCATTAAGGAAGACTTTGTGTCTAACGGACTAGGTCTTCCCAGTTATAGATTCACTTAATTTTCAATGGGTTTAGTTTATGCCCCTCCATGTTGCTGTATTTCTTCTTTTTCTTGTTTTTTAATAAAATATAGGGGGGTATTCTTTTTCCTTCTAGTTATTTTTTTCATAAGGAGTGTTTTGCATCAAAAGGTTTTAACGAGGCTCCTTCCATTTTATTTGCTAAAAAAAGTTAATTAAACAATTAATTTTACCAAATATTTCAATTTTAATTAGTCAGCTTTTCAGCTATAAGCTAGCTTATAGCTTATTTTTACCAAACCCAGCCTAAGTGTTGTCTCATGTCTACTCTCTTTTTAAGAGAAAGTAAAAATCTTTTTTTTACTCTTTTTACCTTTGTCTCTTTATTTTTGCTTCTCAAAATACTCTATGGTTTCTACTCAGTTTTATTATTAAAATCCATCAATTCAAATACTCCGCACGAGCTTTAACTCAACTCTTTTTACTCCCTTCTCTCATTGTTTCTCGATTTTTGCCTTCTCTCTCCTTATTCAACATTCCTTATCCACACTCAACTTTATATTGTCACTGATATCTTTCCTTTCATATGTTCTTCATTTCATTTTTAATCTTTTATTTTTTGGGTTCTATTTACAACTCATTCGTTGCTTAAGTAAGTTTCTTTTACACCATGTTTCATATATGTGCACCATGTGTTTGGTCATAATTTGCCTAAGTGGGTTAATAGAAGGTTACTCGCTGAAGTTAACTTTTATTCTGTCTGTGGCAACTGCAACTGTTGAAAGGAATTTATCTACAATGACTTTTGTGAAGAAACAAATGTGCAGCCTTATGAGAAATGAATTGTTGAATAATTGTTTGGTCACACACTTAGAGAAGGACATTTTTGATAGTGTTGAAATGAAAAAATCATAGAACAATTTCAAAATATTAAGGCACGTAAAAAGCAGTTGCAATTGGTAGAGTTTGAGGTATCTTCAATTTTTTTGGTATATAATGTTATAGTTTTTGCAATCTCTAATTTTTTACTTAATGACAATGATGTTATTATTTTATCGCTTATGCATTGATATATTTTTCATATAAACATTTATAGTATATGATTTTACCCCCCACTTATCGAATTTTCTGAATCTGTCCCTACCCGTCATCTGCTTTAAAAATGTTGGATCAAATTTTTGAGAGAAATGTGGTTTCTTGGAAGACTATGGCTATGGTTGGAGATTAATGCTTTAGATAAATTATTGAATGTTTCAAATATCTAAGGATTTTCAAAATAATAATAAAACTAGAATGTGACCCGAGTGTTCACGATTGGAGTTTTTTTTGTTGAAAGATTTGAAGGTGAAATTTATAATTAAATGTATCAATTTTTGTAAATTTATAAGTTTACAAGGAGAGTAAATGTGATGGAAAGAGTTAATAAAATTTAAATTAAAGAGGATTATTTCTTAATTTATAACTTTTTTTTTAAATTTAGTCATAATAGAATACATTCCTAACACGTGGGAAATTTAAAAGAGTTTAGTATGTATGTCCAAACATTGTTCTTCAAGCTATCATAATCTTTTGGCACTTTGATGAACCCAATTTTGTGCACTTAATAGGGATAATTTTGGGTATCAATTATAACACTTTTGATCCTTGATGTCGATATCTTACACATTTTACCATATTTTATGAAGAAAAAGAAGAAAATTGTGAAAAAAGTGAAAAATATAGCATTTTGGAGCAAAGGGCGATTTTTGGAGCACCAGATGAAGAAGCACGACCATGCAGTCACTCTGCACGATCGTGCACAATGCCTAAGACTCGCATCCGCTTTCTGCATCGGAGCATGGGCATGTACTACTAATACATGGTCGTGCAAGGTATTCAAAGTCACGCTTCGTACCAGACCGTGCTAAGATGCACACCCATGTAAGGGTATGTACGACCATGCAAACTGGAGCATGATCGTGCAAGGATTTCACTTTAGTGTCTCGTATTGGCCTGTGCAAGGCATGCAAAAGCGCACATGTAGATGCAACCCATGCACGTTGCTTCTGCGGGCCAGAATTTAGGTTTTCTTATAAATAGCAAGTTCTTTCTCCTTTGTGAAGTCTTTTGATTGCAAGTTGCTATGGATAGACCCTGTGACTATTTTTTAGAGCTTTGGAGTCGAGGCTAGGCTTTAAGGACAAAAATCAATTATTCCTCCTTGATTTGTCTTCTTCTTGTACTTTATGCTTTCTATTGTGATTATGACGTTCATTATTATTGTGAGTAGCTAAACTCTCTTTTACGGGCTTAGGTGGATCTTGTGCACTAATACTCTTTTATGTTTTACTTTTATTTGAATTCTGTTATTGTTATTCCAATTGAATTGTCATATTGTCTTAATTACATGTTAAGATTGATCACCATTTGCATGCTTTTAATTGATTAATTGACCAACGATCATACTACAAATAATTGGTAGACCAATAGGATAATTGAGATTACGGATATTGCATGGCCCCAACTCTAGTTTTGATCTTCCAATTGGATTTATTAATCAACCTCATGGTGTTTAATGCTTTCTCTTAATTTGATTCTCTTTCATGACCAACATGCGAATGATTTAGGGAAAAGAATATTACAATACATGATCATTGTTTGTTAATAGAATTCGTAGAAGCACTGATAATTGGGTAATAATAAAGGAATCAAATAGGATTAGGGGGAATCACAGGGACAAGTGAAAGTGTGACCCTAGGCTTCACTCTACTGCTTTCATAACACGTGCTTTTGCTCTTTTGATAATTACTGCGATCAGAACTTGCCCTTAAGTGTGTTTTAGGCGCAACGATAAAATGAAAGGGTATTGTTGGTTTTTTATGTTTGTAGCCATGGGAGATGAACAAAGCAAACTTTTCTATTGATCTGAATAAACAACACGCATGACAACATGTTTGAACCATTTTCAATTCATTCACAGCGTCGAAGGCCAGCGACTCGCAAGGCCGTTACGCGTACAGTTCGACATATTCCAGTGACAACCACAATTTTTCTTACTTGTCATGTCCTGATTGGAAAATAGTACAACTAGGCAATGTACCTAAGTCTTGTTCCTTTTACTTATGTGTGTGTGTTTTTGGTTTTTTTTTTGGGGTGGGGGTGTGTTTTTAAAAAGTACGATTATCATTTGACAAAATGATAAAATATAGTTAGTCTTTCACGTTTTTATCACATGTATAGTTATTAAACCAGTGTCTAATTATTAATCTCAAAGAAGATAAAAAATATAGTAATATCAAATGAGTATCTTTTTCTCCTTTAAGAGAAAATAGGAAAAATAATGAAATTGATCCGAAGTGGATCTCAGAAGTGGCCGGAGGAGAAGCGCGAGCGGCGGATTACGATGGTAGGGGGTGTACCTGCACAAACTCTGATGCCTAAGTCAGTATCAGAGTAAGATGAGGTAAGGAAATATGAACAGTGCGTACCTTTATTGATTAGGTCATGGACCTTTTATAGGTGAGGTCAGGCTGCTGACGTGTGGATAGTATCGAGTAACCCTAGATTAATTCTAATGTCATTACTAGGGTTGTGTGTGGATAAGGTTGCTTTTAGGGCTAGAGCCGCAATGCCTTATGCTCTAGGGTTTCGCGCCGTGATCGCGTCCCTCCTAGGGTTTGTTGCTAGAGAAAGGAACTCCTGGGTCGGGTTGGACAACCGAAGTGGGCATTGGGCCTATTCGGGTCGGTATCATACTAGGGCGAATTCCTCCTGTTGGGTCGGATCGACCCAATTTGGAGTGGGCCTTTTGCCACTCCGGATCAGTTGCCCCCTAGCCGATGTCATCAATTGTTGATGACTTTGGGTAAGTGTTTACTTCGGCCATGCCAATGTCGGGACGGCTTAGTACGTCAGTTGTATTCGTGATGCCTTGTTTGATTAAGATTTGGGCCGAGGTGGCCTGTTTTCAAATTCGAGGCGTTTGAAAAGACGCGCTCGTTTCCCAAAGTGGTAGTGGTAGGGATTTGGCGACGTTTTGCCTCGTTTTTCGTGTTGTCATAATTACCCCTTTTTGGCATTGATTATTGCCCTCCTCAGAATCTATAAATTCTAAAGGGGAGTGTCCTTTTCCATTTCTTCTGGCTTTTGTTCTTCTTCTTCATTTCATTGGTCTTCTATTTCCTTGTGTTTTCTGCAAGTGGTTGCATTTGTGTAGCAGTTTTTTCTGTGGGCATCAAGCTTTCTTAGGATTTCTTCTCCCTGCTCGTGCTTCCTTCGCGTTCACAAAGGTACTCTCTCTTTTTCCCTGTCCTTTTCTTCCTTCGTTTATCAGAAATCAAAAGGGGGAAAATTCAGTTTTTCTTTGCGAAAATTAATGACTCCCCAGATTTCTCCTTTGGCTTCCGGTAATGGGGGGTTTCGATCGGAAATCCCCCCTCCCGTGTGTACCTCTGCAGCGGTACCCATGGTGGTGCCGCCTCCCTCCTGTGAGGGAGGGGCGGAGAAGCGTTTGGTTTTGGAAGACAAGTTCCAACGTCCCTGTGACCCCTGCGAAGTGGCTTAGTGGTATAAAGAGGTGTACAATATCGTTTCTTACCCCGAAGTCCCCATGGACAGGTCTGTCATGGGAAAGAGGTGGAGTATTAACTTGAATGACCCTTCTGCCCTTCCTGCCGATGCGGAGGACTACCAGTGGGTTTCGACCGAAGTTCTCAGTCTCTGATCAGAGTTCACGACCGATGAGGATATGCCGATTTAGAGAACTAGATCAGAGTAACGGAGACAGTTGAATCCGAAGGGGAGTGGGTCTTCTTAGCTCCTGGGCGTGGTTTTTACTGAGATGCAGGTTTCTTTCCCCTTCTCGCCCTTTGAAGAGTAACGTTCATACCGATGTACGAAGTGCTTTTTACTGAGATGCAGGTTTCTTTCCCCTTCTCGCCCTTCGAACTCTCTGTCCTTAGGCACTTGGGCGTGGCCCCTTCTCAGCTCCATCCCAATAGTTGGGCTTTTATCAGAGCATTTGATCTGGCCTGCGGGTATCTCGAGGTACCGGCCTCCTATAGGGTCTTTTTCCATTTATTTTCTCCGATGAAGACTTCGGAAATGGCCAGTAATCGACAAGGTTAGATTTCCTTTAAGCCGACTGGCAAAACATTTGATCTGTACAGTGAATCTCTAAAAAGATTCAAGGCAAAGTACTTTTTTCTTCTTCCGATGGATGATGTCGCCCGGGAGTGCGTCTTCGACCTCGCCGAGGATGGTTCGGGAATACCGAAGTTCCCCTTTTATTGGTCTGGATCGTTTTTTGACCGCCCTGTTGGTTCTTACACCTTTATGATCTCCGACCTCACTGAGCTTGAGCAGGGTTGGGTGAAGAGGTTCCGTGACTGGGTTGGCGGCTTTGAGCCTGAAGTTTACATCGATCCCAAAACTCAAAACCAAGTATCGGTCAAGCGGTTTGTTCACACCCGAACTCTGCTGCGGTGTCCGACTTCGGGGGATGCCCGATATATCTTAGGTAGGGGTTTCATTTGCTTGTGTTAACTTAGCTTATGTAAGTTTTTGTCTGACGCGTTTGTTTCTTTGTGCAGAATCCATGTCTCAGATTGCCAAGTTTGCTGTAGCAAGGGCCGCCCTGGCTAAGAAGCTGGATGGAGGTCCAGCTAATGGAGAGGAAGTTCGGTCCTCATCTGATGCCGCCGAAGTGGCCGGGACCCCTAGTTCTGTCGTGTCGAAGGATGGTGGACCTGGACCAGTTCCTTCGGTTCAAGAAGTGACTTCGGGACCTTCTGCAGTGCCTGAAGTGGTGAGTGCCTCTACGGATATTATTGACGTGGAGAAGCATAAGAGGCCTCCTTCTTCCGATCTCTGCCATTCAAAGCCAAAGAAGGCAAAGGGTTTGGAGCAACAAGTGCTGCCCTTCAAACCTCAGGATCCTGCCTAGTCTTTCGAAGTGGCTCGTCGGCCCATCTGGCAACAGATTGGTGACAAGGTGAAGGAAATGGAGGAGGAGATCGCTCGCTTGCGCAAGATGAAGAGCCAAGCGGTGACCGCCTTGAAGAGAGATCGGGATCAAAAAGATCGGATCCGTAATCTGGTAAATAAGAACGAGGATCTTCTTTCTAAGGTGCAGAGTGTCGTGGGTCTTCAAACCCAACTTTCTAAAGAGATAGATCGGGCCGAAGAGGCCGAGAGGAATTGCCGTGAGCTGTCATCGGCAAACGAAGAACTCCAGAAGGAGAATGATGACCTCAAGTCCAAGGTAGACAAGATCACCGCAGATAGGGATGCTTGTCGCAAAGAGAGGGATGCCTACCGCTCCGAGGTCGCCAAGCTGGGGAAGGCGCTACACGAAAAGGGTCGGAAGTTAAAGACCGCTCTGGAGGAGAGGGATGCTTGTAAGAGGACCGTGTTGGAGATCGGGACTGCTAAATTCCAGAATGGTGTTGAACAAGTGGTGTTCCTGAACCTCGGAGTCTTTATTCGGACTGAGGGTGCTACTGACTTGGGGATAGTCTTATGAAGACCACATCATTAATGCCGATACCCAGGCCGTCCTGGTCGTTCGACCTTCAACCAATACTTAGTTTTCTTTAGTTTGAAACTTGTGTTTTGTTTTTTGTATTAGCTCCTTTGTTGAGGGCATCTTGTACCTTCTTGTTTCAAATCAATGAAATTTCTATTTTTCGACCTTTATTGGTGGATTCGTGTTTATTTATTATTTCGCAACATGATTTCTTATTGCAATGTCGTCACTTCGGGAAGGAAGCCCGACCAAGGGAACCTTCCCTTTACCCCGGAAGATTGACTTGTCATCAAGCCTCAGGTGTGCGATGGATCGAAAATGTCCATAGACTGACGTGATGGCTAGTCACGTCGGTTGAGACTCCTGAAGGAGGTGTAACGACGCGGAACTCCGTATGGTCGGGGTTGGCTCGTCTACCCAAATGAACAATGGTATTAAAACCTCAATAATCGCGATAACAAAACATTCGATTATCGAAATGTCGTTTCATTATGCTTGGATTTTTACAAGTGGTAGGTTCCCTTTCATGAGGGAGTTACATAAGCATTCAGCTAAAATATTTTCTAAGTTTGGAAGCATTCCATGTTCGAGGAATTGCTTGGCTTTGCAAGGTTTCTAAGGTGTAGGCGCCATGGTCAGTCTTCGAGGAAATCCGATATGGGCTTTCCCAGTTCGGTGCTAGTTTCCCTTGGCTTGCATATTTGAGGCCGATATCGGCTCTCCTTAGGACCAGATCGTCCTTTTTGAACTCACGAGGTACAACTCGTTGATTGTGCCTTACTGCAATTCTCTATTTCACAACAACTTCGTTTATGGAGGCTAGCTCTCGATTTTCTTTGAGGAGGTCTAGCTCCTCTCTTAACTGTTGGTGGTTGAACGAGGTTCGAAGGAGGTGGAGTATTCTCCAGCTCAACTCTCCGACCTCGACAGGGATCACGACCTCAGATCCATAAGTAAGCCGAAATGGCGTTTCTCCCGTGGAGGAGGGGGCGTAGTTCGGTATGCCCATAGTACTTGTGGGAGCTCTTCTGCCCAATTTCCTTTGACTTCGTTGAGCCTCTTTTTCAAGCCCCTTAAGATGACTTTGTTTGCTGCTTTGGCTTGCCCGTTCGTTTGCTGGTGTTCGACTGAAGTAAATCTCTGCTTTATCCTGAAGTCTGCTAAGGTTTTCTGGAACCCCTTATCCGCGAATTGTGTTCCGTTATCGGTGATAATGACTTCGGGAATGCCGAATCTTGTGAGGATTTGCTTTTTGAAGAATTTGGTCATGTTTTTTGCGGTGATCTTCGCCAATGGTTCGACTTCAATCCATTTTGTGAAGTAGTCTACCGCCACGACCAAGTATTTGACTTGTCTTGGGGCCATAGGAAACGGTCCGAGGAGATCGATTCCCCACCAGGCGAATGGCCAGGGGAAAGACAGGGCAGTCATCTCGCAAGGAGGAGTGTTATGGATGTCGGCGTGCTTTTGGTATTTATCGCATTTTTTCACATAGATGATGGCATTCGCATCCATTGTCGGCCAGTAGTAACCTGCTCGAAGTGCTTTCTTGGCCAAAGATCGACCGCCGAGGTGCTGACTGCAGACACCCTTGTGGATCTCGGCAAGTACATTTTGGGCTTGGTTGCATCGAGGCATTTCAGAAGAGGTGCTGAGAAGCCTTTTCAGTACAGGCGGTTTTCGATGACAAAGTAGGAGCACGCTCTGCGGTGAATTTTTGATGTTGCCTTGTCTTCGAGGGGAAGTTCGCCTTCGCAGATATATTTGAGGATCGGCGTCATCCATGAGTTGCCAAAATCAGTAATTGTGTATACTGAAGGTGTAATGAGGACACACTAAAAGTTTTGGTCGACCCCTTTCGGAGAGTTTGGGATCTCTACTGCAGTCATGATGCTTAGATGGGAAAGGGTTTCTTGAATGACCGATCTGTTGCACCCAACTATCTTCGTGCTTGCCAGTTTAGATGGAATGTCGGCTCTCGAGATCTGCTCTCGAGGCACGTGTACGATTTCTATTTTCTGGAAGCTTTTCATCAGCAGCTGGACTACGGTTAGGTACTTCTGTAGCAACGGGTCCTTTGCTTGATATTCCTCGTTAACTTGTGATGCTACAAGTTGAGAGTCGGTGCGGAGACTGACTTCGATGGCTTCCAGATCGCGGGCAAAGGTCAGCCCGGTGATGCACGCCTCATATTCGGCTTGATTGTTTGATGTGGGGAATGAGATGCGTAGGGATAATTCGATGGTCAAGCCTTCAGTATTTTCCATGATCAGGCCGGCTCCACTTCCCTTCAAATTTGAGGACCCATCGACGTGGATGGTCCATTTGGTGCTTGAGTCCTCGGTCGTCGAAGCCATCTCCGCTATGAAGTCAGCCAAGCTCTGAGCTTTGAGTGCCTGTCGGGGCTCAAAAGAAATGCTGAACTCGAAGAGTTCTATGGACCATTTAATCATCCACCCTGCCAGGTCGGTTCGGTAGAGGACTTGCTTAATTAGTTGGTCGGTTCAGACTATAATATGGTGGGATATGAAGTATTGTCGTAGTCGTCTTACTGTAATGACTAGTGCTAGAGCGACCTTTTCGATTTTCTGATACCGAAGTTCGAGGCCTTATAGCATTTTACTTATGAAGTAAACTGGCCTTTGTCCTTCTGTTGTCTCTCTGATTAAGACGGCACTGAGTGCCTCTTCAGAAAGTGCCAGGTAAAGGTACACGGTCTCTCCGGCACAGGGCCTTGTCAGGACTGGCGGAGTAGATAGTGTTTCTTTCAGCCGTGTGAAGGCTTCTTCGCATTCCGAAGTCCATTCGAACTGTATTCCTTTCTTCAGTAATTTGAAGAAGGGAAGTGCTCTTTGGGAAGACTTGAAAATTAATCTGGTGAGGGCGGCTATCATTCCTGTCAGTTTTTGTACATCTTTCTTAGATTTCAGCTGCCGTATTTCAGTGATTGCATGGTATTTATCGGGATTGGCTTCGATGCCGCGCTCTGTTAAGTAAAAGCCCAGGAATTTGCCCGTTTTGACACCAAACGTGCATTTCTCAGGGTTGAGCCTCATACTGTGTCGACGCGCCTGTTCGAAGACGTTCGATAGGTCGGCCACATGTTTGGCTCTTCGGCTGATTTGATGATCATGTCGTCCACGTAAACTTCGAGCACGTTGCCGATCTGGTCTTTGAAGACCTTGTTCATCATTCGTGGGTAAGTCGCTCTAGCATTTTTGAGACCTAACTACATTAATTTGTAGCAGTAATTGCAGTTGTCAGTCATAAATGTGGTCTTTTCCCGGTCGGCAGGATTCATCGGTATCTGGTTGTATCCACGAGTTTATCGATGTTGGGAAGGGGATAGACGTCTTTCAGACAAGCCTTATTGAGATCGGTATAATCAACACACATTCTCCACTTTCCATTAGCTTTCTTAACGAGGACTACATTCGAGAGCCAAGTTGTGTACTTGACCTCCCTTACAAAGTTTGCCTTAACAGCTTTCTTGGCAGATTTGGCCTCCTTAGGGGATTGCTTCCTCCTCCTTTGCGCGACCCACTTCGCGGAGGGATCCAGGACGAGGCGATGGCATGCGACGTCGGGGGAGATTCCCGGCATGTCGACTGCGGTCCACGCAAAAAGGTCGTCGTTGGCTCTTAGACATTTGATCAGCTCATTTTTCACTTTGGTGGGAAGGTCAATGCCGATCTGGACAGTTTTTGTTGGATCGTCTCCCAGTTGGACTTTCAAAAATTCCCCATCGGGGACAGGTCGGCGTATCTTCTTTTGGAGTTCTTTGGCGACAGGGTCTGCCTCTTCCTCAACTTCGTCCTCGGGCTCGATTCTTGCGTCGATCGGGTGACCCGATGCTCATTTTTGGTGGAGCCGGCTTGCTTTCTTGCCCCTTGATTGACAGTTGGTAGCAGCGCCTGGCTGGTTCAAGGTTGCCATGAATGGTGATGATCTTTCCTTCGGATGAGTGGAACCTCATCTTGAGGTGGATGGTGGAAGTAACCGCTCCTAATTCTGCCAGGGTAGGTCGTCCCAGGATATAGTTGTATGGGGACAGACATGGGAGGACGATAAATTGTACTTTGACAGTTCTGGTGTCGGTTTTTTAGCCGAACGTGACCATTAGCTCGATGTAGCCAAGGGGTTTGGTCGTGGAACCATTGAATCCCTGGAGATCGGAGCCGTGATAGGGAATCATGTCTTTTTTGGCCAGCTTCAGGGTTTTGAAGAGGCCGACAAACATGATGCCGGCCGAACTCCCTTGATCAACTTTGATCTTTCTAACATCAAAATTTGCCATGTAGGCGTAAATTAGCAAGGGGGTTTGGTCGTTTGGGCCACCATCCAGCAGGTCTTCATTATAAAAAGCCAAAGGTGGCCGGCTTGAGCTGGGTCGGTTGACAGGAGGGTAGACTGTAGCTATGAACATCGCCTCCCGCATCTTCCGCTTGACGGACTTGGTGGAGGGCTCACCTTGTCGCGCCATGCCTCCAGAAATTACCATTGCTATGGGTGGGGCCTGGCCCCCTCTTTGTCAGCCTGCTGAGGGCGATTCTCTGTCTGGGTCAAGGCGGAGCTATTATCGCGCCTAGGTCGGGGGGATTGGGATGGGGACCGTCCTCCTCCGTTCCTCGGTTTAACATATTTCTGTAGTTTCCCCTTATAGATTTGGGTTTCAATGGCGTCCTTCAGCTGGATGCATTCGTCGGTATTATGACCTGCATATTAATGGAATCGACAATACCTCGTCCTATTTGTTCCTGGGCGCTCCTTGAGAGGTTTGGGAAACTAAACTCCTGCATCCTTGAACTCTGTGCTGGCACATTCCTGTAGGATGCGGGATCGAGAGGCGGTCAGCGGGGTGTACTCTTCGTACCTTCTTCGGGGACCTTTGAGGTCCTTGTCTCGGCCCGACCGATCTTCCTCGCGTGCGAAACCTTTCCCTTGGGAGGTCCGCTTTTTAGACCGTAAGGCCATTTGCTTCTCTTCGAAGTTAATGTATTTCTCCGTACGTCGAAGGAAGTCGTTAAGAGTTTCGGGTCTGTCCACCCCAACGTTGATGCTGAACAGGCTGTCCTCAATCAAGCTTTGTTCTAACAAATACAGTTTCATTTCGTTAGAGGCTTTCTTGACGAAAACAACTTCTCTATTGAAGCGTTCGATGTAATCCCGAAGTGGTTCGTCCTTTCGCTGGTAAATAGCGTTGAGTGTGGCTATGGACTTCGGCTGAACGCAAGATGCTGTGAAATGAGAGCAGAACTGAGTGGTGAGCTCAGACCAAGAGTCTATGGACTTTGTTTTTAGTTTCTAGAACCAAGCTAGGGATGCCTTCTTGAGGGTGAGCGAGAATATTTTGCATTTCACCGGCCCTTTGGCTCTGTAGGACCCCATTATGGTGTCGAAGCATCCGATGTGCTCATCGGGATCTGCTGTGCCATCATAGGTTTCCAGCGGGGGAGGTTTTCGATGGTCCTTTGGAATTGGGAATTGGGCGACCCTCGCAGTGAAGGGGCCCGAGGAGAAGTGGTCATCGGTCTCCTCAGAAGTTTGCGTTCCCGAATATGTAGTTGGTGAAGCCGACGGTCGGCGACGTCTTGGTGGAGTCACACTCGCCCGCGAACGTCGGACGTCGCTATTTTTCAGTTGAGAGGACACACGCGTCGAATGGCGGCCTCGGTGGTGATGAGCACGTTCTCCCGATCCCTAGGGGGATACGGAACGATGAGAGACAGGGCGTTCGCCGTAGCCCGGGGACCGCCGACGGTGTTGGGGCCATGATAAGGTGGAACGTCGAGGGGACGAGCGTTTTGGGGTGCGATGGCCATGGCGGTGCACACCATCTGGAGAACGACGCCGCTGAAGGGAACGGTCATCGGAGCAGTGGCGCGTCCGAGACCTCGTCGGTGAACGGCACCTCGAAGGGGACCGTTCTGAAATCTCTCTATGAGAGGAGCGAGTAGCAGATCTGTGGCTGGAAGTTTGGTGATCGCCTGTTCTGTCTCTAGTGATGGTTCGGTCATGGGAGGATTCCCGTTGGTCAGAGGGACTCCGATTCAGCGAGCGACAGTAAGCGTCGACCCTTTTGTACAAATCGTTCTGCCGGTCTTCAATGTTAATGAGACGAAGGTTCTGGGCTGCCATGGTCTCCGTTTGTTGTCAAACGAGGGCGAGCATCTCATTGACAGCGGCAGCAGTAGCGAGGGCAGGCTGCGATTTTGGCGCTGGTATGGCCCCCGGTTCGGCGGTTGGAATCAAGTCTCTCAGCGGGACTGAGTGGGACTCAGTTTCAACGGTGACAGGGATCTCTTCGTTCTGTTTGTTAACATCAGGGGATGTAGGTATACGGATCGTATTTCGCGTGGTGTGTCGCTTAGGTCCGGCCATCGTAATCGAATAATTTGGTAAAGAAACAAAGAAAATGTCTCCCACTATGGTCACCACTGATCCGAAGTGGATCTCAGAAGTGGCCGGAGAAGAAGCGCGAGCGGCGGAGTATGACGGTAGGGGGTGTACCTGCACGAACTTCGATGCCTAAGTCAGTATCAGAGTAAGATGAGGTAAGGAAATATGAACAGTCCGTACCTTTATTGATTAGGTCATGGGCCTTTTATAGGTGAGGTCAGGCTGCTGACGTGTGGATAGTATCGAGTAATCCTAGATTGATTATCAGCCGTCGCATGTATTCGACGGCCGATGTCCTAGGGTTGTGTGTGGATAAGGTTGCTTTTAGGGCTAGCGCCGCAATGCCTTATGCTCTAGGGTTTCGCGCCGTGGCCGCATCCCTCTTAGGGTTTGTTGCCAGAGGAAGGAACTCTTGGGGCGGGTTGGACAACCGAAGTGGGCATTGGGCCTATTCGGGTCGGTATCGTACTAGGGTGAATTCGTCCTCCTGTTGGGTCGGATCGGCCCAGTTCGGAGTGGGCCTTTGGCCACTCCAGATCAGAAATCATATAGAATATAATTAAAAAAATATTTAATATAAACATTTTTTCTCTCATTTTTTATTTAACATGAATATATGTTTTTCTCTTGTCCTTCTTTTCAATCAAATAAGAATAAAGTTCTTTATATATTTTTTCTCTTTATTTAAATACTATATAAAATTATTGGCAAAATTACTCCCGCAGTCCTTTAACTTAATTTAAAGTTTCGGATTTGTCCCCGAATTGGTCATTTAAGTTTTAAAACGTTTACGCCGTAAACCTTTTTTCACTTTCTGTTACACTTCGTTAAAAAAAAGACCCATGTGGCCGTTACAATGATGATGTGGATGTTTAGGGTGCTTATGTGTCTGTTTTGCTGATGTGGCTGTGTACACATTCAAAAGTATTTCATCAAGGGAGTTTGAACCCCAGTCCTTTAGATTGTAAAACAATATCTTTACCACTGTACCACTTCACATTGTTGAAAGATTATTGCAAGAATAATATATATAACATTAAATGTCAAAACCAAATAAATTTATGTTAAAATATGGCCAATCTCTAAGATATAATGTTTTGCTTTTTTTTAGACTCTTCTAAATTTTTTCACTTTTGATCTTTGTATTTAATAAAATTAGTATGTTTAAAATAATATTTTCATAATAAAATTCTCGGTCATTACGTTAGGTTAAAAGGATTTATTTTTTAGGGCAAAAGATATTTTTAAACAATTAGGAAATTAAATTATTATAACTATCCTAAACAGTCATTGCATGAATTTGTTACGAAGAAAATCTCTTGTCACAAAAAAAAAGTCATTGCATGAAATGATTTTATTTATTTATTTATTTATTTTTATTTTAGTAATCATATTTAATAAAATTAGTGTAATTTTAGTATTTAACGATCAAATAAAAAAATATTTTTAAAAAGTAAAATATACTAATTTTACTAAATTCAAGGATCAAAAGTGGAAAAATTTATAAGAGACTAATATAAAACAAAACATTATATCTTAGAGATTGACCATATTTTAACATAAATTCATTTCGATTTTCCATTTAATGTTATATATATTATTCTTGCAATAATGTTAGAACAATGTGAAGTGATACACTCGTAAATGTATTGTTTTACAAATTAAAGGATCAGGGTTCGAACCCTTTGATGGAATATTTTTGCATTTTATAGAATTTTAGTGTATCTACTACCATATCATCACTCTCCATGTGTACACAGCCACGTCAGTAAAATAGAACACAAAGCGGACACATTAGCACCCTAGACGTCCACATCATCACCGTAACGGCCACGCGGGCCTTTTTTTAACTGAGTGTAACGGAAAGTGAAAAAATGTTTACGGACAATTCGAAAAAAAAAAGATAAAGGACGAATTCGAAACTTTAAATTAAGTTAAAAGATCGCGGGAGTAATTTTGCCAAAATTATTTAATTTCATTTATTTTACTTATTATTCATATTCTTGTTTTATTTTCACATCCAAACAAAACATAACTGAACAGTAATGCACGCTTTAGATGAAATTCATTTCTTCAGTGTAAACAGTGACATTAGGATCCAGATCCACTACAATTGCAAATTCACGCAGTTGACACAATTGGGCATCTCGAATCGAAAGATCCTCAAGCTTAAACTTAATCAAATCAAATGCTGAATTCAAATTCAGAATGTGAGCTGTCTAATTTCAATCCAACGGTCCCAAATACCTGACTGCGTCAACTGCGTGAAATTTCAACAGCAACCAATCCAAATTCGTGACCCTAAAAGATAGTTGTATACCAAGAGTTGGGTTCACTTGTGAAGTGAATTTGAACCATAGGAAAAATGGTTTCCAAAAGCCATTTATATTTTGGTTTACATCATTTTAACCATCCTAGAAATTTGTTAGGTTTTAGATAACTTGTTGAATATGTAAAATATTTTTGGATACAATTTTCGAACATAGAAATTCTTAAAACATTCAGATAATATGTTTGAATATATAATTTTTTTTAGATATAACTCATTTGATAATTAGCGAATGATTCGACAGTTTTTTGTTTTCGATACAAGATTTGGCAGTTCTTTTTTTTTTTTGGGTACATAAAAAGGGAGATTTGGCAGTTCTTTAGTCTACTCTTTCTAATAATTTTTCATCATATTAATTAAAGGGGTCCTTAAAGTGTTTTGTTATTGATCACACGTTTCAAGGGACGTCTACGGCTCTGCAATTCATGTGCAAAGCCAAAACTCGGCTGAAATATGGACATTGAAATAGACCAACATGTCTCCTCCAAAACGTATACATATTAAAATTATACTACATACAAAAAAAAAAACATATATATAAAATTAAGGTTACTCTCCACTTGGGCCACGAGGCGATCTCATGAATATATTTTGGCCCACGAGGAGGTCATGAATATTGGATATATTTTCTATGAACGTCAGAAATAATTTTTGGTTTCCTGTGTTTATATATTATCTATTTAAAAAATTTAACTATATTAATTCATATGAAAAAATTTCTTTCATCAATTTTTCTGTTAAAAACTATTTTCTCACAAAAACCTTAACTATGTTTCATTTTTCTGGCCACCCTTGCTGAACATGGGTTCTCACATGTCTCAATTAATACTTGGCTGATATATAACCAGTGGCTATAGTACTAGTCGGGAGCCTCATACTCCCTCCGTTTTCATATATAAGCAAAAAATAATTGATGCACGTCTTTAAAAAAATGTTCATTCTCATTTAATAGTCTTGAAATCTAAAAAAAAAAGAATTGTAATTCCTAAATTGTCTTTTAATTAAAAGCGTGGGAACTAAAGAGTTGCAAGGGAATAAATGTAGACTAAAATTAATTAAGGTAACTGTTGCTTATATTTTGTAACTACAACTATAAAAAATTTGTTGCTTATATACAATATTTTGAAAACCGGACCGGTCACCGAGCAGGTGAACGTACTGCTTTACGATTTAATAGTTTGATCGTGGTTGAACTATGGTCAAGCTGGGAATAAATAAATAAATATTTTTAATATTAAAAAAATTATTAAGTAATATATCAATATAAATATTAAGAAAATATGATAAAACAAACTATTAAATGAACATAAATTAATCATATTATATATTTTAAAAGATAAAAAAGGAAAATACTAAATAATAAAAGTTCATGAATATGAATATTTATTGCTTGTTATTGAATATTTATTTGGCTAAAAAGTGCATATTTTTTAGTTCAAAAATAAAAAATACAAAAAATCGGAAAAAAGAAAACAACCGGTTCAAACCGGTTTTTATCTCCGGTTTGACCTGTTACTAGCCGGTTCTCACCGGTTTTGTACCGGTTTGATCGTTTCTTAACCAGTTCAGCCGGTTGAATTGGCCGGTTAGATTTGGTTTTCAGAACATTGCTTTTATATGAAAATGGAGGGAGTATATTTTTTTTTTTGGACGTGTGGGGGGAGTATATTACAATAATAAACAGAATTGTATTGTCAAGCGAGGCATAAAGCCATTAACAGGCGTACCAAATTTCAAAACACATACTTACAACTAAGTTCTTCTTAAAATAAAGAGGAGCGTAGCCGGTGACACATCCATAAAATCTAAGTTGTGAGGGCAATATTGACAAACACACATATATTTCTAATATTAAAAATATAATATATTAGTTTTTGACCAAATATAATTTATTATTTTGAAAAATATAAATATACATCATAGTATCATAATGTATTAAAGTATAAATATAACATATTCTAATAACATTAATGATCATTTGTATTAAAGAAATATATATTTTAATTGTGGTACATACTACTGTTGTTGTCTAGTATTTTGGCAAACATTGTTTTTTAAAATATCAAACCATGGTTCAGTCCTCAAGAAAATATATTTCAGTAAAGATTTGCATTTTGTAAATGAGTACAGTGGGTGTGTGACGGAAAGAGATGTGGGCTGAACTGAAAGGCCTAGACCTAGAGACAGTAGTCGAGAGACAGAGAAAGAAGTGAGTAAAATGGTTTTTACTTTCTATGTTGAAAAAATGGTATACTTTTCGGCTCATTTTATATATTTTTTTCTTTAGTAGGGTCAACACTTATTTTTTAGTGAAGACAAAAATAAAATTATTCAATTATTAGTAAAAGAAAAAAATACATTAGTAGGGTCATCTGTCCCCAATTTAATACGGTGGATCCGTCCATGAGCATAGCTTGGATCATTGATAAGATGCATTCTGATTCTGATGTACATGATTTTCATTTCTGAGGCAAGGCTAACACCTACAACCGTTAGCATTGACTACTTTTTTATTTTATTTTAAAACATTGCATTACTTTGATAAAGTCTCCCTTCAAAGCAACATTAATTATACTTATATTTGTCGCATTCCGAAAAAGAAGAAGCCTAAGATGCCAGGTGATTTTCGACCTATTTCTCTTTGCAATGTCGTTTTTGAAATAATTACAAAAACAATTGCAAATAGGTTGAAATTGATTCTTCCTGATATCATTGAAAAATTTCAAAGTGTTTTTGTGCCGGGACGATTAATCACTGATAATGCCTTACTAGCTTTTGAATCTTTTCATTATATGAGGAAAAAAAATAAAGGCAAGAAGGGGTGTGTGGGATTAAAGTTGGATATGTCAAAGGCATATGATCGCATCGAGTGGAATTTTTTGATTGAGGTGCTTCAGTCTATGGGTTTTTCTCAAAAATGGCATAGCTTGATTTTTAATTGTATTTCCACGGTGTTTTTCTCTGTTTTACTTAATGGAAGTCCTTGTCAGAAATTTTATCCTCAGCGTGGTCTCCGTCAAGGGGACCCTTTGTTTCCTTATCTGTTTATATTATGTGCTGAGGTGTTTTCTGGGCTTCTTAATAAGGCACAGGAGGAGAAGGTTCTTCATGGAATTCAAATTGCTAGAGGGGCTCCAAAAATTAATCATTTATTTTTTTGCAGATGATAGCCTCATTTTTTGTAGGGATTCTCTTCAAGATGCTCAGACCATTCAAGGGGTGCTTAATACTTATCAATCTGCTTCTGGTCAACTTATCAATTTGGACAAATCAGAAATCTCTTTCAGCCGAAATGTACTTTATGATCGTAAAATCTTGTTCCAAGGTTGGATGCAAATTAAGGCTGTTGAGTGTCATTCGATGTATCTGGGGCTACCTGCTTTTGTTGGTAGGTCTAAGCAACAGGTATTCAATTTTGTCCAAGATAGGGTGTGGAAGAATCTGAAGGGTTGGAAAGAAATTTTTTTATCAACTGCAGGGAGAGAAGTTTTGATCAAAGCAGTGGTTCAAGCAATTCCTATGTATGTGATGAGTTGTTTTCTACTTCCGATGGGTTTATGTGAGCATATTGAAAGCATGATTAGTAAGTTCTGGTGGGGTAGCAAACAAGGTAAGCGTAGAATTCATTGGATTAAATGGGAGACATTATGTAAGGAAAAAAAGAAAGGTGGGATGGGCTTTAGAACATTCCATGAATTTAACCTTGCAATGTTGTCTAAACAAGGGTGGCGTGTCATGTATAATGACGATTTATTGATCTCACAATGTTTGAAAGCAAGGTATTTTCCTAGGAGCAATTTCTTGAGAGCTTAGATTGGTTATTGCGCAAGTTATACTTGGAGAAGTATTTTGCAAGCTCGTTTGGATGTTATTGAGAAAACCGGTATTTGGAGAGTAGGGGATGGTTATCTAATTCGTGTATGGGAGGATAATTGGCTTCCTTATCAAAATGGTCACAAGATTTGGTCACCAAAACCTCCTAATTGTGATATTATGTCTGTCTCAGATCTCATACATCACGATATTCGGTGTTGGAATGCTCCTTTAATTAATGAAATTTTTCTCCCTTTTGAAGCTCAGCAAATTTTTCAATTGCTACTTTCGTTCTTTCGGTTGCAGGATGAGTTTGTTTGGGGTGCTTCACGGTATGCTATTTTTTCTGTGAAGAGTTCGTATCGTTTCTTAAAGGCAAGGCGTGAAACAGCTGCTTCCCATAATTCAGCGCAGGATACTGATCAACAAGTGTAGAAAAATTTGTGGAAAATAAAGACTATTCGAAGACACACCCATTTTGTTTGGAGGATTCTACATGCAAAAATACCAGTAAAAAATGAACTTTTTTAAAAAGAAATCAGATGTGACCCATTGTGTGTTTTTTGTGGGCAACATAATGAGACAATCTCTCATCTCTTTATGGAGTGTCATTGGTCAAAGCAGGTCTGGTTTGCTTCCCCTTTAGGTGTGGTATTTAATTCGCATGATTTCAGGTACGTACCATTTCGGGAGTGGTTCGAAGGAAATATTATTGATGCATCTGAGAATGTTATAGTCCATGTGCTGGCTTTGTGTTATGAAATATGGTGTGCTAGAAATAAAAAATGTTTTGAAGGGACTGATGTTGATGTGGCTACCATTATTCAAAAGGCACAAAGATTTATTGCTAATTTTAAGATTGGTAGTGCGGTGCTGTTGGAGACGCTAAGTGGAGGTCCAAATTTGCCTATATCTGATGTTTGCTGGACACCCCCTTAGTGGTTGCTATAAGCTTAATGTTGATGCAGCAGGTCCGATAGAGGGGGGGTAAGTGGGGTATTGGAGCTGTGGTTAGGGATGCTAATGGTGTCGTGGTTGCTGCTAGTTGCTGGCAGGTCCTTTCATTACCAGATTCAGAGGTAGCAGAAGCTTTAGCTATGCGAAATGGATTGGAATTTGCAAAATATATGTTTTTCTTGGATCTTATAGCGAAATTAGATGCTTCAAATGTGGTCTTGGCGCTGAACGCTCATCAACAATCTCCCACGTATGTTGGTTCTATTATTGGGGATTGTATTAATTTTAATGATTGCTTTCATAGTTTAAATTTTTTACATGTTAGGCGTGAGGCCAACCAAGCTGCCCATTATTTAGCTAAATATGCTCTTTATAATCCGGATTGCATGTGGATTGAAGAGACTCCTCCTTGTATTTCTGCAGTCTTGGCTTTTGATTTATTGCTAGACTTTCGTTAATGAAATTATCTTTGACGTCAAAAAAAAAAGTCTCCCTTCAAAGCAATTCAAAATCCGGAAGTCGCAAATTCATATTGTAGGACTTCAATCCATAGTTGACAATATTTTTAGTAATTCCTCAAGTCGAAATCTTCAAATAATTTTTCTATAATTCCACCATATTTTTCAAACTGTAATGCTATTTGTCACAAGGAAAACCTATCACTAATATCACGAATTTGAGATAAGCCAATATAAACGTTTTTAAACTATATAAGTAACACTTTTAAGAATACAAAGAAGTTGAAGATTTTCTCTCTCCTTCGTGAGAGTCTTTTGATACTGCTTCATTCCAAAACCCTAGCGGCTACTGTTCCATTACGTGCATGGCTTCCTCTTCAACAACGATACACGATCTAGAGATGGAGAATCTCCACCTGAGCGATGATGAACCGGAGCTAGAGATTCTTGATGAAGGAGGAGTAAGAGAGGGTGATAAGCAACCTTGTGCCTCGTGGGACGCTTCTTAACCAACAAACCGCTGAGAACACAGATGACGATCGATCGCATGAGAAACATTTGGCAACCAGGCAGGGGCGTATCCATCAAATAAGTTGACAATGGCTTGTTTCTCTTTAAGTTTTTCCACAAGCTCGACATTGAGAAATTCAAGAAGCTTGGGTCATGGCACTTCGATAACCACCTCCTCATTCTGAGTGTTTTACATGAGGGCGAGAATCCTCGGCAGATCCCTCTATTCACTGTGCTGTTTTAGGTCCAGGTCCACAATGTTCCCTCTCGATAACCGCCGCCGCTGTTCACCTGCAGGCGGTTCAGGTTGAAACCGCCGCTAACCAACCGCCGCCGCTGGCCTTGTTCCTTGTAGTGTCTAGGGTGGTTGGGGAGCATATAGCAAACTACATGGGAGAATTTTTGGAGTACGGCGCCAACAGCAATTCAAGTTCGCATCAAAGTTTTAATTGATGTCCGGAAGCCTTTGAAAAGAGCCATGAAGGTCAAGAAGCCAGGGACTGAGGCTAGCGTTGTGACATTCAAGTATGAGCACCTCACTACGTTTTATTATCTATGCGGACTCCTGGGTCACCTTGATAACCAGTGTGATCGCTTGTTTGACATGGCAGAGGACGACGACAGCGTGGCTGGGGACCGGCGATCAGGGTTGAGCCGAGGAAGAAGTTGGGCAGTGGCGGGTCAAGGTGGATCCACGATGAGAATCAGCTTGATTGGCGGGCGCCAAATCGGGTGCTTAATTTCAATCAAGGGGATGGTATTAATGGCGCATTCAAGGCTAGCAAATCAGATATAGAAGGTGGAGCGGGTTCAAAAATTCAAATTCCAAAATAATCGTTGGCCAATTATTATAAAAACCCGCATTTATTCTCCCTAAATAAGGAAGGTCAACATAGTAGTAATTCCCATATCAAGCCAAATCTTGATGATATGATTATTGAGGATACTTTCGAGGAGGAATTAAATGTGGAAGGTGATAAAAAAAGAATGAGGAGAGGATGTCAGAAGGTGATTGTGGAGCACGATGTGCACGAGATTGTCCAACCAAAAAACATCGCTACAGTGGAGGGGAAGGCAAAGTCCAGCAATGACAATTTTTTAATGGCGGGCCCTGGCAAAGGAGCCTACCAGGGATCATGAGTCTGCTAAGTTGGAACTGTCGGGGCCTGGGCAACCCGAGTGCAGTTCCATCCCTCCGTGACCTCGTTCGGTCGTACCATCCGAACGTTATGTTTCTATGTGAGACTTTGGTACAGGCTAAGAAGATTGAAGATATTATAGTTCGTTTGGGTTTTGATTTTGCTTTTGTAGTTGACAGAGTAGGGAGAAGTGGTGGGTTAGCTCTTTTCTGGCGTCATCCTTTTGATTGTCTATTATTAGATATGCTTAGAATTTCATCAATGTTGAAGTGAGTCAGCATGGTTGTCCTCACTGGCGGTTCACAGGTTTCTATGGCTACCCTGAATCTGAGAAGCGGCGGGAGTCCTGGGACCTCCTTGGAACACTTGCTCAAGATAATTTGCTTCTGTGGTGCATTATGGGGGACTACAACGACCTTCTTTCTAATGAAGATAAAAGAGGGTCGGATCATCCGCCTTGGTTGATTAGGGGCTTTAGGGAGGCCGTCCAAGATTGCAATATTATTGACCTTCCAATGGAGGGTTATCAGTTTACGTGGATTAAGAGTAGGAATTCGTTAAATCCTATGGAGGAGCGATTAGACCGATCCTTGGCAACTCAGACTTGGCTAGATGCATTCCCAAATTTTAGGTTCTAGAATGCTATAGCTAATCATTCAGACCACTCCTCAATTCTTTTGTGCCTCTTTGAGCATGAGCGCCGCTCGGGTATCTGAGTTTTTAGGTTTGAGAATTCTTGGCTTGAGGAGCCCGAGTTGGAGGATGTTCCGAAGAAATGGTGGGGAAAAGACTCGACTAATGCCTTGCTTGCTAAATTGCATTGTTGCTCTGAAGAGTTGGATGATTGGGGTAAGAGAGTGAGAACACGGTTCAAGGGAGCCATAGATAAATGCAAGAAGGAGATGGAGACTTATAGGGATGGAAGGGATAGCCACATGATTGCCAAGTACAATGAGTTGAGGAGACAGTTGAGTGTTCTATTGAAATAGGAGGACATGTTCTGGAGGCAGCGCGCTAACGTTCATTGGTTAAAGGATAGGGACACCAATTCGAAGTTCTTCCATGCAGTTGCTTTAGCAAGGAAGAAGGTGAACCATGTGTCCAGTTTACTAAGGGAGGATGGCACTCTCGTTTCGGATCAGCCGGGCCTTTGCTTGGTTGCCAAAGAATACTTTGAGATTTTATTCACGAATGGCATGGCCGAATATAAGGGGGTGTTGCACTATATTGATCACCTGTCTCGGAAGATGATAATATGAACCTTACAACGCCTTTCAACATTGAAGAATTCAGGCAAGCACTGTTTAGTATGCACTCTGATAAGGCTTCGGGTTCCGATGGCCTTAACCCCACTTTTTATAAGCTGTTTTGGAATATGTGTGGCCCAAAAATTTATCAAGCTTGTTTATCATGGCTGGATCAAGGGTGCCTACCATCTAATCTAAATGACACTAATATTGTCCTCATCCCAAAGAAGGATAACCCCTCCTTATCCCAAAGAAGGACAACCCCACCTCCATGAAGGACCTTAGGCCGATCTCGCTTTGCAATGTCGTATACAAGATCATGGCCAAAGTGCTGGCTAATAGATTGAAACCACTTCTTCCCAGGTGCATCTCTCAAGAGCAATCTGCTTTTTTCCAAGATAGATCTATTCTAGATAATGTCTTGACCACCATTGAAACTATTCACCACATGAAGTGCAAGGTGAATGGTAAGGTAGGGGAGGTGGCGCTACAAATTGACATCAGTAAAGCCTATGATAGAGTTGATTGGGGTTTCCTCAAAGGCGTTCTGGAGAAAATGGGTTTCTGTAGCAAGTGGGTGAGATGGATGCTTATGTGTCTAGAATCTGTTCAATACTCTGTCCTTATGAATGGGGAGAGAGCTGGATATGTGACCCCGGGAAGAGGACTCAGACAGGGTGATTCTTTGTCACCCAATCTTTTTATCATGTGTTTTGAGGGCCTCACGGTACTTATTAGGAGAGCGGAGGCTAGAGGAGACATCCATGGCATACGTGTGTGTAGAGGGGCCTCCACCCTCTCACACCTTTTATTCGTTGATGACTGTTTTCTTTTTTTCAGGGCCAATGAAAGAGAAGCAACAAGGATGAGAGAGCTCCTCACTACCTATGAAAGAGCTTCCGATCAAGTAATAAATCTGACAAAGTTTGAAATCTACTACAGTAAGAAAACACCTCAAGACATGAAGGAATGCGTTACTAATATTCTTGGTGTGTCAGAATGTCTCAGGACTAGCAAGTATTTGGGCATGCCTTCTATGGTTGGTAGAAAGAAAAAACCCCTTTTTTGTTGCCTCAAAGACAGGCTATGGAAGAGGATCCAGAGTTGGTCGGGCAAACACCTTTTCTAAAGCTGGTAGAGAGGTCCTTGTAAAATCTGTGCTCAAGCTATTCCTACATACTATATGAGCACGTTCCTTCTTCCCACTTCCTTAAGTGAAGAGTTGGAGCGCATGATTAATTCGTTCTGGTGGGGTACTGTTGACATACCATTTTGTCTATTATTTTGGGGTATTTTGAGTATAAAATATTGTGATTATGTCCTTTATTAGATAAAATTAGATAAAATATGCTCACTATTTTCTTATTTATGCAGAAAAGTAATAAAGGCAACATGGAAAGCAAAAGATTGAATTTTGGGAAGATTCTAGCAAGTTTTAGAGATTTTTAGCGTTTCTGGACAAGCAGTACGGCCTGACATATATTCAGTACGGCCGTACAGGCATACCCCCTTAGTCAGTACGGCCTGGCGTCGAATAAAAAGTCCAATTGGCCGTACCAAAGGAAGTATGGCTGTACACAATTGCAGTCAGTCCGCATCTAGTGCAGAAATACGGGCCAACGTCGTAACTCAAGCCCGGTACGGCCGTGTATAAACGCAGTACGACAGTATCCAAGCCCAGAATGCACAGATTTGAAGCCAGTTGACCTAAATCCACACCAAAGCCAATAAATAGGCCATCTTAGCTCTTTGAAAGAGAGCTGGAGGCTGGGGGTCTTTTGATCACTTTAGCTCTTGCCTCTTGTCTCTTCTTTTCTTTTCTTTTCTTTTAGGATTTCTTGTTTGAATGTTTGTTATGAGTAGCTAACTCCATCACTAGGGGTGATGGGGGACCTTTTACGATGTTCTTGACATTTATTTAATTGCTATTTTGAATTCTTTATTATCCTTATAAATGTGTTCTTCCTAGCATGCTTAATTCCATAGGATCTGGCCAATCCTTAATAAAATTAGTTAATTGTGGTAACAAGGTCATTATTAATTAGTGGAACTCTAGGATCAACAGAACTCGGTTTATATGCCAAATAGGTTATTGCTTGTTTCCAATCAGTTATTAGATTAACAAACTTGCCTGTTCTTAATGCTCTTTTCTTTAATTACCTTCTAGGACCAAGCAGAGTAATTAGTTAGGAGGAAGGCTATTGCAAGCTAAGTAGCCCTTAGTGATTTAGAGTGAGTGGTTGGCATTCAATAAGGTAATACAATTCATAATAGCAAGGAAATAGATTCAGGATCTAGTATTACTGAATCCGGTTCCCCTAGGCTTAATTGATATCTCTTTAGTTCTTGCATTATTACTTTGATCTCGTTATTTACAATTATGTTGTTTGACTCTCAAAACCATCACTTTTGTTTGTCTAAAATAATAAAGGATCTTTATTAATTTAGTACTCGCGCATTCTCTGTGGGTTCGACATTCGGAATCTTAAAAATACTCCACTATTATTACGAGTTACGATCAGATGCACTTTTTTTTTTAGGCAAAATGGCATGCAAAAGCATCACAATAGTAACTAATATCCCAACTAGGTTGGCACATTAGCCACTACCTATCATCTGCAGCACACCAAAATTTATTAAAAACAATGAAAAAAAACTGACAAAATCATGGGGGGGCATGAACCTAACCCATGTACAATTATTTGAACCTATAATTTGGAAGAGCATACCTATTGCGGAAGAAATCCTCCCTTATGAAAGTAGGCATTAAATCCCACCAAATAAATCCCTGAAGACTAATACCGTGAGAAGCTAATTTATCAGCACAGTGATTACCCTCACGATAAATATGGGAAAATCTAAAATTCATCCTACTAGTAAGTCAGAAACAATTCAACCACTGCTTGAAGTTTCCAAGGAACAATTCGAGGGGAGACAAAAGCAGAAATAACTAAGGCAGAGTCACACTCAAGCCAGAGACTGTGCCAACCCTTATCAAAAGCAATTTCAATGGCAACCATAGCACCTAGGAGTTCAGCCTGGAGCGCAGAAGAGTTACCAATGGCCATAGCGAAGCACCCGAGGGCAGCAGCACCGCTATCACGAAAAATCCCACCACAAGCCGCAGGGCCCGGAGCACCTCTAGCAGCACCATCTGTGTTGCATTTGATCCAACCACACTTCGGAGGATGCCAAAGGACCGGGAGGATGACTGCAGCTTTACTAGGATGGATATCAATATTGAAAGCCTTGATAATTTTGAACTCGTTAATATTAGATGAGGCTGCACCCTTATTCAAGGATCCAGCTAAATGGACATTGGCCGAGATCTTGGAGATGGCAGCAGGGACAGGAACAACAACATTGTCAAAGCGAGCCTTATTCCTACAAAACCAGATCAAGGTGAATGACATTAATAATGGCACTGTGATGACATCGGAGGCTTGCTTGCTCCACACCGAGCAAAAATTGAGAGCATCTAAAATTGAAGAAGCGGCCGAGGTCAGATCAAGAATAGAGGCAAGCCAACTCCAGTTTCCTTCGCGAAGGAGCATTCAAAAAAGATGATGTGCAGTTTCTGTTTGACAGCAGCAGAGGCTACACATAGAGACAACAAAGCAACCTCTTTTCCACAAAGCATCATCGGTGGGCATTCTATTATGGATCAGTCTCCAAACTAGAAAAGAAAAGGAGGGAGGAATAACCTGATTCCAAATTATTTTAGACCAAAGGACCTGCTGACCGGGTTGGAGTTGATGCAAATAAGCCTCCTTGGATGAGAGATAACCTGAATCAGTGGTGTTCCAAATAAGGTGATCCTCCACTTCAGCTATAGGGATGGAAATTGACTTCAGATCTTCTACAAGAGTAGCAGATCGCTGAAGGATAGAATGAGGAACTTCCCAGGAGGCATTTCTGATAAAATCACTAACCTTAGCAATCAAGGAAGGATGCAAATGAGAGGGAATGTCAAGCATGTCAACAAGCGGCTGTGATAACCATTTGTCAGTCCAGAAGTTTACTTTTCTTCCGTCTCCAATTTGCCAAGTCACATTGGTCAAAACAGAAGAGAAAACCGTTTTAATCCCTGACCAAATGGATGAGCTGATAAAAGAGTGTGTAGGGACATTGTTCTTGAGGCAACGGGCTCTCAAAGGGCAGGCCCATTGGTCATTGGAAGAAGCCACTCACCAATTTCACCATTGAAGAATTATTGATGGCTTTCAAGGAACGCAGCCCAAGGCCGCCCTCATTAAGCGGACTGCACATTATGTGCCAAGAGACTGTAACCAGCTTCCTAGAATTAATATCACCTGACCAAATGAAGTTCCGGATCCATTTATCAACATCATTAAGAAGGCCTACAGGCCAAATATAAACATGGAAACAGCATGCTTTGTATGACTGATTGAACCAACTGAACTCTGCCCATAATCGATAATAAAGAAGCTTTCCAGGCAGACAATTTAGCCTTGATCCTATCCGCAATATACTAAAGGTGAATCCGTCTAGGCTTTCCTTTGAACAAGGGAACTCCTAAATAAACAAAAGGGAGAACCCCAGCTGAGAAACCAAGAATGGAAGAGAGAGTACCTGTCCTTTGATCAGATAAAGACCCTGCATAGAATTTAGACTTATTAGGATTAATGACTTGACCAGATGCATCACCGTAGTCTTTGAGCAGAGCCATGAGATTATGCATATTTTTTTGAGACCCCCTGCAGAAAATCATAACATCATCGGCATATAGAACATGAGAAGGAGTTGAAAATCCTCTAGGGCCTGTCATCAATTGGAGTTGACCGGTTTGAACAAGATTGGAAATGCCTCTGCTCAACACCTCCTCAGCAAGACAAAACAGGAGAGGGGACAGAGGGTCTCCTTGCCGGACCCCCCTTTTACAAGCAAAGAAACCCACCGAGTTACCATTCACCGAGATGGAGAGCTTAGCCGAGTGAAGGATAGTGTCCACCCACTTACAAAACTTAGCATCAAAACCAAAGCAGTGAAGCACTCTCAAAAGGAAAGACCAATCAAGAGTGTCAAACGCCTTCTTAATATCAATTTTGATAGCAACATTACCTCCAAAAATTCTCCTATCCAGCATGTTAATTGCTTCTGAGGCAACACAGATGCAGTCTGTGATTTGACGACCATTGATAAAGCCTCTTTGATTAGCAGAGACTATTTTGGGAGCAACCTTAGCTAATCTGTCGGCCAAAACCTTAGTTATAATCTTGAAGTGAAAGTTAGCTAAGGCAATGGGACGAAATTGCTCTATTTTATCAGCCCCTGGGTCTTTAGGAATGAGAACAACAACATTAGAGTTCAACAAGTTTGAGCCGCAACAAGTTTTTGGCACCGTTGCCGGGGAATATTTAAGCAATATTAGACTAACGAAATTCTTGTTAATTTAGACATTTATTATTATTATTATTATTATTAGTAGTAGTAGTAGTAGTCGTTAGTACTATTATTAATATTATTATTAGTTTAAAAAATAGTAGATAGAATTATTTGTTTTATTTTAAATTTTTGTTTGGTTGTTTAGATTTAAGATCTAGATTTACTTTCAAAAATCCAAAAAGATTTTTCTTTTTTCTCTTTATCTAGATTTTAAATTTCTGTTTGGTTATTTTATCTCTTTATCCATTTGTTTAGATCTTATCTTATTTTGTTTTATCTTATTCTATTTTATTTTGTTTAAATTAGATATCAAAAATCCAAAAAGATTTTTCTCTTTCTTTTATATATATATATATATATACTTATCATGATCTTTCTTTTTCTTATCTTATTTTGAATCTGAGATTAGATATAGATAGATTTTGAATTTGAATTTAAGAAAAGATTTGATAAGGATTGGATTAGGATAATATTATCTTATCTTATTTAGTTTTGATTTTGTTTAACTTATTTCTATTTTAGTCCAACTTTCCTTATTTTGTTTGATTCTTTCTATCTTATCTTGTTTTGTTTAGATTCTATTTGACTTTACTTACGGTATGTTTGTTTGGGGGTGGAAGGGTGAGAGAGACTGAGGGACGAGAGAGTTTGGTGAGAAGTGGAGTACTTCTCCTATTTGGCTGCAGGAGAAATTGGAGAGAGAGAGAGCAAATTAGTGGGTCCCACCCACTTTTTTGTTTCTCTTCAATATTGAGAAGAAAGGCAACGCAACATTTATTTTTTTTGCTTTTTCCAATTCTACCCCTATTCTCTTATTATATCTCAAATTATTTAAATTTTTAGTCAAGGATAATTACGTCTTTTCAAAAATAATCAACACTTCTCTCTTCTCTTTTTCTCTTCTCTTTCTCATAAACCAAACAATACCACAAATCTACTCTATTTCTCACCTATTTCTCTTTTCCTACACTCTCTCTCACTTATTTCTCTCTTCACAACTTCTCTTCGGAACCAAACACACCATTAGTGTTTTTGTTTTTATTTTATTATTATTTTATAAAAAGAAAAAAAATCTCATGGGTTCTCTTATTCTTTGTGAGTATTGTGGTTTTATAGGACATGAACGGGAAGACTGTTGCAAGTTCTGGGTTGAATTCAAAGCAGATTATATGAGCAACTCTTGTAGAAGACAAAATTAAAAAGAATTAACCATGGAAGAATACGAAGTCATTGCACATAAAAGTGATGAAGAATCAATTGAAGAATTAACCATGGAGGAGATTTTGGCCAATCTATGGAAAAAACCTGGTGACCAATTCATGTTTTTCGAAAATCCTGCTAAATCTTTGGAAAGTTAGAATCAAAGAGAATTAACCATGGAGGAATACGCAGTCATCATCCATGAGAGTGATGAAGAGCTAAATAAAGAACTAACTATGGAGGAGATTTTGGCTAAATTTGGGGAAAAAACTAGGTGACAAATTTGATGTTTTTGAAATTCCTATTGAATCTGTGGAAAATCAAGATTCTGCTCCAGCAACATTGATGACTCAAAGAGAACAAGGTATTTTTCCTAGTCAAGTCGAGCCTAATATAAATGAGGAAGATGAAGTCATCATTATTGAAAATTTCGAGGAGCTGATTGAAGAGTCTAAATCTGAGCCTAAGCATAAAGAACAGTCATTCCCAGAAAAGATTGAAGCTCCTACTGAAGGGAGCACTCATGAAAAAAAGAGGAAGACACAGTGGTTCTTGATTCTAAGAAAGAAGAGAAAGTCCCAGATTGGGGAAAAATTACCTTAGCCATTGATGATGGTGCCATTGAGGTTCAAAAGGGAAAGGTAATATTGAAGTGTGGTAAGGAAGATGATGTTTTAAAAGTTTTAAACTCTAATCCCTCTCCTTTAGTTTTTTGTTGTTTTACTTACTAAAAATCCATCTTCTTTTACTTTTTCCTATTCTACTAATGATATATTTGCTTTTAATGACCTTGATGATTTAAGAGTGCAGGATCCTTTAGAAGAAATTACTAACTTGCAGGATCTTAGCATAGTGGTGGGTGATGAAGAGATAAAAATTCCAAAATATTTTGAAGTTAATCCACCACTTGGCAAAAGAAAGAACAACTTAAACCACATGGTTAAGAAGTGGAGAATGGGCAATGCAATGAATGCAAAATTCACTCTTAGAGAGCCGCCTGGTTGACCACTTTTAAGCAAATCGTCAGGCTCACGACGTTAAACAAGCGCTTTGCAGGAGGCAACTTGTGTTATTTAATTTTATGTTATTTAATTTCTTTCTATTTATTTTTATATTTTTAATAGTTTATTATGATTTACAGTTTCTGTAGAGGCATTGGCAAGGCAGCAATATTAATTGAATCACTCCCGCAATTTGCTAGTGAAATTTTTCAGAGGGGAGTACCTTTCCACCTTAAATTATTTTTAGCACTTATTTTAACTAGATAATTTTTATTACTTATTTTATAACTGTTAGCAGTGAGGATACTGCTAAAAATAAGTGTGGGGAGGGAACTATAATTACAATTACTTGGCTATGCTTATAACTATTAAATTATATGGAAAAATTTGATATTTTTCTAATTTATGGGCTATTTTTAAAAAAATTTCTGACAACTTATGATTGAAATGAGATAGTTGCTAGTTTTAGAATTTGCTGATAATTAGCATTGAAGTTTTATGAGTTTCAACTTGTTTGTGTAAACCACTAAATGTGAGATTTGAGCCTAAATAAGAGGTCACTTCATAATTTTTACCTCTTTTCTTTGATTGAGTGATATTTTTTCATATTGTGCATTCTATAACTTGTGCTGAGACCATTACAAAGCGAATATAAATTTACTTTCATGTGAATCTGGTAGGGGCAAATTTAGGAATTTTTTAGGCCCACTTCAATTTTATTACAAATATTTTTCCACTAGTTGCCCATTTTTGTGCTTATTATTATATTTCTTTAGTACCCTTTCATTGTTATTGATTATTATTTTTTTAATTGAGGTAACCTTGGAAAATATTTTTTTTAGAGCAATTAGTGACAAAAATCAAAAGGATAATATTAGAAATCCCTCAAGAAAGTTTATAAAAAGGAAGGCTTAGCAAATACTTTCCCCTCCTAGAATTATTAAGTTGTTAAATTGCGGCATGAAAAAGCATAAAAGGGGGAAAGAAAAAAAGAAAAAAAAGAGAAAAAGAAAAAAAAAGATTAATGTTTGAGGGATTCTTGCCTGCTCTTTACGGTTACAAAGAAAAATGTTACTTTTTTGGTTGATTTGTTTCTGACCCTGTGCATGACCTTTTCTTTCTTTTATCCCACCTAACGTTATTATCTTGGCCCCATTACAACCAATAAAAGACCCTTTTTCCTCTTTTGCATGATTAGTGGAATGTAATAGTAGAGTTTTGGTCAATGTACAAGCCTATGGTAATGTCGCTTCTTTGGAAAAATTTCAGCATTAATGACTACACCTTTAAACACTTTGAGAGTGGCGAGAAGAGTGACTTATAAATCACAGACTTGGTGAACTTGTTGAACTTACATATCTAATTGGGCATTCTATTACTTACCACTTCTTATGATATTACATTGTTGTCTCGTATCTCGTCTATGCCCCTAGTCAGTAAATTCAATTTTTCTTATAATTATCTAAGTAGTTTGCTTGAGGACAAGCAAATCTTAAGTGTGGGGATGTGTTAACACACCATTTTGTCTATTATTTTGGGGTATTTTGAGTATAAAATATTGTGATTCTATCATTTATTAGATAAAATATGCTCACTATTTCCTTATTTATGCAAAAAAGTAATAAAGGCAACATAAAAAGCAAAAGATTGAATTTTGGGGAGATTCTGGCAAGTTTTGGAGATTTTTAGCGTTTCTGGACAAGCGGTATGGCCTGACATATATCCAGTACGGCCGTACCTATTCAAGAGAAGCAGTAGGGGCGTACCCCCTTGGTCAGTACGGCCTGGCGTCGAAGAAAAAGTCCAGTACGGCCGTACTAAAGGAAGTACGGTCGTACATAATTGTAGTCTGGCCGCATCCAGTGCGGAAGTACGGGCCAGCATCAGAACTCAAGCCTGGTACGGCCATGTATAAACGCAGTACGGTCGTACCCAAGCCCAGAACGCACAGATTTGAAGCCAGTTGACCTAAATCCACACCAAAGCCTATAAATAGGCCATCTTAGCTCTCTGAAAGAGAGCTGGAGACTGGGGGTCTTTTGATCACTTTAGCTCTTGCCTCTTGTCTCTTATTTTCTTTTCTTTTAGGATTTCTTGTTTGGATGTTTGCTATGAGTAGCTAACTCCATCACTAGGGGTGATGGGGGATCTTTTATGATGTTCTTGACATTTATTTAATTGCTATTTTGAATTCTTCATTATCCTTATAAATGTGTTCTTCCTAGCATGCTTAATTCCATAGGATCTAGCCAATCCTTAATAAAATTAGTTAATTGTGGTAACAAGATCATAATTAATTAGTGAAACTCTAGGATCAACAGAACTCAGTTTACACGCCAGATAGGTTATTGCTTGTTTCCAATCAGTTATTAGATTAACAAACTTGTCTATTCTTAATGATTTTTCCTTTAATTACCTTCTAGGACCAAACAGAGTAATTAGTTAGGAGGAAGGCTATTGCAAGCTAGGTAGCCCTTAGTAATTCAGAGTGAGTGGTTGGCATTCAATAAGGTAATACAATTCATAATAGTAAGAAAATAGATTCAGGATCTAGTATTAGTGAACCTGGTTCCCCTAGGCTTTTCCTAATTGATATCTCTTTAGTTCTTGCATTATTGCTTTGATCTCGTTATTTACAATTCTGTTGTTTGACTCTCAAAACCATCACTTTTGTTCGTCTAAAATAATAAAAGATCTCTATTAATTTAGTACTCGCACATTTTCTGTAGGTTCGACATTCAGAGTCTTAAAAATACTCCACTATTATTACGAGTTACGATCAGGTACACTTGCCTGAGCCGCAATAGGTACTAATAGAGGCACATGCAGAGGAATCAACTGGTTGAGGTGGGAAAAACTCATGATGAGGAAGGAGTTTGGTGATATGGGATTCCGGGACTTCTATGGCTTCAACTTCGCCATGTTAGGGAAGCTGGGTTGGCGGTTAATGACCAACCAAGATGCTATTATTTCCAGAGTTTTCAAAGCTAAATAGTACCCGAAGACAGCGTTCCTTGAGGCGCGCTTGGGCCATAATCCAAGCTTTGTGTGGCGTAGCATCCACTCTTCCCAAGTAGTGGTTAAAAGAGGCAGTAGATGGCGTTTAGGTGACGGGAGAAGTGTTAATGTATGGCAACATCCTTGGTTACATAACAACGAGAGTGCTTTTGTCTCCACACGCCCACCTCTGGGCTCAGAAGGTTTGATGGTCGCGGACCTGATAGATGAGAAAACAAAGTTGTGAAAAATTGATTTTTTCAACAGCTTTTTGAACCGAGGGATGTGCATGAGATCCTTAAAATTCCTCTGTCTCACGCTCCAGGGGCGGATAGATTGTTGTGGCGCTTAACCAGAAATGGTGTATTCTCAGTGAAGTCTGCCTATCACAATTTGATGGAGCATGCTATAGAATTACACCACCTGCAAGTTCCTGGTCCCTGGGAGGAGATATGGAGTTTAAAAATCCCGAATAGAGTGCGTGTGTTTCTTTGGCGAGCAGCAAGGGGCGTGTTGCCTACAAAGCAAGGCTGTGGACAAAAGGTGTTCTCTGTGACCCTATGTGTGTGCACTGCGAGACCACAGATGAAAACGATTGGCATGTTTTTTTTCGAGTGCATCACTGCTCGTGAGGTCTGGGACAAAGTTGGTCTTTGGAAAGTGCTCGCACCACTTGTTGACAATGCTGAAGGTTTCCTTGATGTCTTATGCTCCATTCTTATGAGGCTTTCATCTCAGCTGCGAGCCCTCGTTGCCATGTCATTATGGAGTTTATGGGGACAACGTAACGCTAAGGTGTGGGACAACGCCACTGTCAGTGCCTTCGAAGTGGCAAGGAAAGCCGTAGAGGCCCTTGATGATTGGCAACAGGTCCGGTCCAAGCAAGGTAATGCGAGTGCAGCGCAGCATGCTAGTCAGCAGACTCACTGGATGAAGCTGAGGGCAGGCTTTATGACTTGCAACGTGGATACCGCTATGTTTGAGGAGCAGAATTGCACCGGCGTTGGCATGTGTATGAGGAACGAATTTGGCGAATTTGTCACAGCTAGAACTCTTTGCCTGCATGGCTCACTGTCGGTGTTGGAAGCAGAAGCAGTTGGCTTATTGGAGCCTCTCACTTGGCTAAGGGATATGAGTATTGCTAATATATCCATTGAGCTGGATAGTCTGTCAGCAGTGGAGGGTATAAAGGGCAATAAGATTAACCTTACCGAGTTTGATAGCATTATTTCTAGATGCAAGATGTTATGGTCTATGTCAGACAACTTTGGGATAAGTTATGTTAGGAGACAAGCTAATCGAGTCGCCCACGCTTTAGCTAGAGCGTCTCGTTTGTATGCTAGTTCCCATGATTTTGATTATATGTCTCCTTGTATTGTGAACTTTATTTTGGATGAAATGAGATGAGTTTGCTTCCCTTAAAAAAAATGTTTATAAGCGTTTTTCTGGTTTCAATAATTCCAAAAAATAATTCCATATATAATATTCCAAATAATCAAATCAAAAAATTTAGACAAAATTACTTCGAAGGTTCTTTATCTTAATTTTTTGTTTCAAGTTAGTTATTTATCCTTTTTTTTGTTTCAATTTAGTCTCGTATGTTTTAAAACGTTAATATCGAGACTACCTGTTGGCTGATCTACAACAAAAAATATATGTGTGCCACAAACACAATTTGCTGTATCAATTTAATGTGACACAAATTAGAACAAAAAAAATTTGTTGCAAAAATCCAAAAACAGACTAATTTGGCCTACATTATCAACATTTTAAAACACATGTGACTAAATTGAAACTAAAATTAACTTTAAAGGACTAATTTAACACAAAAAATATAAAATCTGAAGTAAAATTCTAAATTAAGATAAAAGACTTTTGCAGTAATTTTGCCTAAAAATTATATTATCTTGTCCCTCACTTAAGATAATTAAATAGTTCAAAGCAAACTTTCATTTCATAAAAATAAAGAGGAATTAACTATATACGTATAAAAGGAACTTTAAAGAAATAATTTAAGACTTTTTATAGTCTCTATTATTTACTGACATATAACTTGAGCGCTTGAAATATGTGTTGAGAACCAATATTGGCAAAATAGAATTGTAGGATCTAGTGTATGAAGGGATCTTAAAATAGGTGCTGAGAGCTTTGTCGTCTTATATAAGTCCACTCCATTCAATTTGAATTAGTCCGAGTCCAAGTGATTTTGGAATATCGAAGTACCGAAAAAGAAAATCTTAACGTATATAGATAATATTTAAAAGTGATTTTGCATATTTTATTATACATATTTCATGATTTATTTCTTTACTAATTTAAAATTAAGAAAAAGTAATAAATAAAGGTTAGCTCAATTTATTTTGTAAAACATCATTATACACAAATGTCAATATTATATTATATTAACTAGTGTATTTACTCATGCTCGCATGGATTATACGTATGAGTTGTAAACGTATCCAACATGTAAGAATAAATTTAAAGACATATTTTTCAACAAAAGTATTAACAGATTTGAATTTATCAAAAAATGTTATAGATATTTTATTATGAATAGAGAATATATGTATTTATACGTATATGCCAATTTTAAAATATAACAAATAAACAGAAAATATCGGTTCTATTTTCTTATATTAAGATATGGCTTCTTAACTATGATTTTCAAAAAAAAAAAAAATAAAGTACAAAATTGAATGATTTATCTAAATTACAGTAAGATACACAACAACAAAAAAGGGAATAAATAACGCTTTTTTTGGCCTTAAATAGCGCTTAAAGGCGTTATATATCGGGCCGCTACTGATTGTATCTTCAATAAATAGCGTTTTTTGAACGCTATTTAAAATTGGGAATAAATAGCGCTTAGTTAGGAAGCGCTACTTATTCCTTGAGAATAAGTAGCGCTTTCTTTAGGAAGTGCTACTTATTCCTGAGAATAAGTAGCGCTTCCTTTATAAAGCGCTATTTATTCTCAAGGAATAAGTAGCACTTTTTAAAAAAACGCTATTTAATGTTTTTTTTGGGTCATATTCACATACCTATGCATATAATGGTTACTGCACACCAAAATAATCATCAACACTCAAATTTGTGCCAATATCAAAACTCACAAAATCCAAATTTAACATTACATGATATAATTCTCAGCCAAATATTAACAAAACTATCATAAATAAAACATTAAAATACATTAACTAAAACATAACACATATTATGCTAGTACCTAAACATTACACACTAATCTTCTTCTTCTTCTTCTTGTACGTGCCGATACATAATAAAATTCGTAACAAAATATCGACACCACTCTTCCTTGAGTACGGTATGATCTGGGTATGTGTCGAATTGACAATCAGGAAAGTACTGCGAAATGAAAATTAAATCAAGTTAGAATTGAACACATGCTTCCAAATGGTATGTGTAAAAGTAAAAAATTGTATAAACTTCGAAATTAATTATTACATATACATACCTCTGTTGGAATTTGTGTTTGGTTATGAATGACAATATCCTTGAGAAACTTCAATACATACCGGCCACAATCATCAGAGTTCAGTTGGCGAGGACACTATAAAACAAAAAATATGAAATTAATTGCTTTTATTTTGGTAATTTAAATAATTGCATAAAAAATTTGGTATAATACCTTTATCGGTATCCATTTAGGTGTCGTTGATTTAGAAAACCGAGACTTGACATTTAGTGTTCGATGAACAAGGATAGCCCTAAGTGCAAAATCAGAAAAAATCATTCAATATATATCCAATACATTCATAACGACTGCTCTTAACATCAACACACAAACTATATCAAATTTCTAACAAAATTTTGGCAGAGTCTCCCCTAAAATATGGACATTCCAAAACTTATACAACACCTGTAACAACATAAAATACCATACCAGCCAGCACAAGGACTCACATAGGCCAAACATAAACAAATAAAAACTTCAACATTACAATATCAGTAAACATTTAAGTTCATAGCATAATCATTTATAAGAAAAGCAATAAACCGTTATGTCACAAAGCAAAACACGGAACATGCAACTATCACATAATGGATTATGACAACCTTTATGAGATACATAAACGTAGTGTTACTTAAGCCATTAAAAACAAATCAATCACATTCCTTAAACATAAAAAATTCAGCATTCCAATATCCAATTTCAGATTCATAACGATAATCAATCCAATACATGCATAAAAGTGCATATTCATATATATATATATATATATATATATATATTAAGAAAATACATATATACACACACACACACACACTTACTGATTGTATGTCTCTTTCAATTTTTTGCGCAGGCTGAAGTGTACATGCAATGGATCCAAATAGTACACAATGTTTTGATTTAGATTAATCGCTATCAATAACCAATGATCCCTACAAAAATGTTGGAGGAAAAAATCATAAGCAGGTAATCACATTTCAATATATATATATATATATATGTGTGTGTGTGTGTGTGTGTGTGTGTGTGTGTGTATAAATTAAATGACTCACACTATGTTGCAAGGTGACAAAAACAAAGTCTCAGACTCAGGATTTGCCAATGTCAAACGCTGAACTATATATTCAGATACAGTAGCATTCCAATCTCCCATATTGGTTTGTTGTAGGCACAAAAACACAAACCTCTGAGTCTGTTCTTGTGGGACCAATATCTCTTACCTTAAATTAAAACATGCATACAAATTAATACATTAACAATAACATAAATATTTAGCTGAAACAATAGACAATGCAATGCGGGTTAAATCCATCAGTAGACAATGCAAGTCGTAAGTTTCTTGGTTCATTCCCAAAATCAGGATAATCAATATCAAATTTTTTCCATTGAGGAGAATCTGCCGGGTGCCGTAACTTGCCATCTTGAATCCTTTCATCCTCATGCCATGCCAAGTTTTTTGCATCTTCTGAACTACGATATATACGCCTAAATCTGAGAATTATGGGAAAATACCATAAAACCTTCTCTGGAGCTGAATCATCCTTCTTATTCCGTGAGGCTTCACATTTAGAACACGACTTTAATGACGCATATTCATTACGAAATAAAATGCAATCATTATGACAATCATGTATCTTCTCATAGCTCATCCCTATAGATCGTAACATTTGTTTAGCCTCATATGTTCGACTAGGAAGCACATTATCATTTGGCAACATATCTTTCAATAGTGTGAGTAAGTCCATAAAGCTCTTATCAGTCCATCCATTGACCGACTTCAAGTTAAACAACTTTAACATTGCCGATAATCTTGTGAATTTAGTACAACCGTCATATAACGGCTTCTCCGCATCACTTATCAACTTCTCAAACATTTGAGGACAATCACGAAGATCTTCTTCAACCGCATTTGCCATCTCTTCAAAACGGTCACCATCATATGTATTTGTACCGGTGTCCTCTGACGCATATCTCCCACTATTCCCCATATTCGAAGATTCACCTCTTGTCTCACCGTGCTTTGTCCAACAGGTATAAGTTTGATCAATCCCATTGCTCACTAAATGCCATTCCAATTCCTTAACATTAACTTTGTTTGTATAACAACAACTTAAACATGGACATACGATTCTACTAAGATCTGTTGTATGCCCAACTGCAAACCTAATAAAATCTTCTACTCCATCCTTATATTCCTTCGACAAACGATTGTCAGACATCCACTTTCGATCCATATTTGCCTATGAATTGAGAAATAAAACAACACCAAGGCATTCAGAGCAATAACATAGGCTATGTCGTTAATGCAAGACAAAATTGAGATTAACTAAAGCCCAATTAGATAAACCAAGACTAAAACTACCACTTCTCTTAACAACAACACACAGACTATATCAAATTTCTAACAAAATTTTGACAGAACCTCCCCTAAAATATGGACATTCCAAAATTTATACAACACCTGTAACAAAATAAAATATCATACCAACCAGCACAAGGGTCCACATAGGCCAAACATAAACAAATAAAAACTTCAAATTCAACCATTTCTCTAAAATGATCTGCTGTAACATCTCTAAAAGCTCAACTTCTTCATTTAACATAATGAGAAAAAACACTAACATTAATAATAATTATACTAAAAAACCTATCAGCTAAAAACACATTAACATTGATCCCTCCAAGTTCCTCATCAACCATTTCTCAATCAAATCTAAACACAACTACAAAAACCTAAAACAAGAGTTCCTTGGAAAATAAAATGAAAGCGTTTTAGGGAAAAAAAAAGGAAAGCAAGAAGAATGGGAACATATGAAACCTGTTGGAGCGATGCGACTGTGCGACGGTGGGAACAGAAGAAGGTGGTGGCGACGCGACAAACAACGAGGACGTAAGCAGAGGTGCGACGGTGCGATGGCTGTGAACGATGGTTCGACGTGACAAACGGCAAGGAAGCGAGCAGAGGTGGTGGCGACGCCAACAACAATGAGCTTCGAAGGTGAGAAACGCAAGCAGAGATGGTGGCGACATTGAGAGAAAGGAGTAACAATGGCGACGTTGAGAGAAACTCGAGAGAGAGAGATATGCGACAGTGGGACTGACTGGTACTGAGAAACGCGGGCTGAATTAAAATTAGTAGTTGACAATAAATAGCGTTTTATCTATGAAGCGCTACTTTAGGTCAGACAATAAGTAGCGCTTTCTATATTGGGGCTACTTTAGGTTAATACAATAAATAGCGCTTTCTGCATTAAGCGCTACTTTTTCTTGTGTCCTTCTTTAAATAGCGCTTCTCACTTTAAGCGCTATTTATTCCTCCACTATAAGTAGCGTTGATTTTATAAACGCTATTTATTTCTTTACCCTTCAGTAGCGTTTCTTAGTTAAACGCTACTTAAAGTACTCTACCTAATTTTAAGTAGCACTTCCATATTTAAACGCTATTTAAAGTGGCGCCATCTTTTAAAGAATCTGTTGTAGTGATAACTTCAAAATAAGTAACATAAAAAACAGATAATCAATTATCTAAGTTAGACAACAAATTAATCCTAGAATAAATTATGGTTTCTATCGTGTATAATATCCAAACTTTAAGAAAGAAAAACTAAAAATACATATTGATCTAACCGTTATTATAATTAAACATAAACAATCATGTGAACGCCGAGAATATTTATACTCAAATGGAATGTTGGAAATTTAAAATTTTAATAACATGTAAGGGATAAAATATACAATGAAAAAATTATAAAAATTAAAAATTTAACATTATATAGTTATGATTTTTCTACTAAATTTTGTGATGTGCATAGTAAAATAAATCAATTATGAAAAGTTATAAAATTAAAAGTAATGAAATTTGTATGGTAAAATAATGATGAATAGTGATTGATAATTGATATAATTAATAAATAAAAATATGTAAGTCATTTAAGAGAATACATTAATGATTTACACTTTTTTTATAAATAAAGGAAATAATAGAATAACTACGACACAAGCCTAGGGGTAGCACACCTCATTACACGAGAATGTAAAGCAATGCCGAGAGAGGGGAAGAGACATCTACAATAGTCCACGTAAAATCACCTTGATGATCCATAATGGCTAAAATATCTGGCAAGAATTCGCTTCTCTATTATTAATGATCTACACTACAAAATTATTGTTTGACATGAGGTAATAATGGTTGATATAATTAAAACAATAACTAAAAAATTTAAATTGTTTTGGACAAAAAGATTACTGATTCCTTTTTTTTTGAAAAGGCAAAAAGTGTTTTTTTTGAAGAGCAAACGATACTTTATATATTAGCAATGACACATGAGAGAGTACAATGGGTACTCTAACCCATACAAAAACGCCAACCATAACCAAATATGGCCACACCTACAAGAGACATGATACAAGGAGGAATAATTAATATACCCAAAACATTTACTTCCTACCAATACATCCCAATGGATCAACCACCCACTTATACAATAGGCAGGAACCTGACTTACCCCTAGCTAGAAACTAGAAACCATCTCCAAGACAAAAGCTGTATCATATCCACCAACTCGCTAGGAGTTGTTACCTTGTTGGAGAAAATATAGTTATTACGCGCCTCCCAAATTGCCCACACCACTGAATACCAAATCAGAGCTAGACCTTGTTTCCGTTGCGAACCACTACCAAAAGAGCAGAACAAAAGGTATACCTGGAAGAGGTTCCTAGGCAACACTAGCTCCCACCCCTGCCATCTGACAATAGAGTACCACATTGTAGCTGAAAACTGACACGAAACAAACAAATTTAGGCCGGACTCCACTTGGTCCCCACAGAAGGCACAGGAAGACCCAGGGTCATCCATAATGATCCTCCTCCTAAACAAGTTCTCTCAGGTAGAGATCCTATCCAAGAGCAATTGCCAAGAGAACACAATTACCTTGGGTGGGGCATAACTCTTCCAAATCTTCCCTAACACCTCGATCTCCATGTCCGAATACCCTGTAATTCGGGATGATCAGCCGACAGATAATCATACGCTGAATGTACGGAGAATAAGCCACTAGGGTCCCTCGACCAAATCCATATGTCTTCCTCTTGACTCAGAGAAATCGTGGCCAGGAGGCCCAACAATTCCACCAAAATTGCCCCTCCCAAACAAACAAAGCCTCCTCCAGGTGAGGTCCTAAACTCAAGTAGTCCTCTCCCATCTCCCCACCTCCATAATTCGACCGAATTTTTGTGTGGATACTGAGAAAAGCCTCGAGAACAACTGACATAGAGGAGTGTGTCCAAGCCAAGTATCCTGCCAAAACATGGTCGCGCCCCCATCACCAACTCGCCTCACCACACTATCTGAGAACCAATCACCATCCTCCCATCCACTGACCC
Source organism: Calophaca sinica (assembly GCA_037113605.1). Taxonomy (NCBI): domain Eukaryota; kingdom Viridiplantae; phylum Streptophyta; class Magnoliopsida; order Fabales; family Fabaceae; genus Calophaca; species Calophaca sinica. The sequence goes on along the minus strand of CM073737.1, from coordinate 71,021,513 downwards.
CCACTAAGTAGATATCAGCCCATAAGGTCGAAACAACCCGCGGGATCCTCACCGAAACCAAAGATGGAGCACCCACCACAACCTCACCATACCGTGCAATAAGGACTTCCTTCTAGAAGGCACCCATGCCATCCAATAGCCTCCACCTCCACTTCCCCAACAAACTCACATTGAATAGTCTAAGATCTCTTACCCATAATCCACCCCCACTCTTAGGCTTGCACACCTCAGACCATTTCACCCAAGCAATCTTATTATCCCCTTACTTCCCCCCACAAGAACCCCCTCTGTAATTTGACAATGAGTCGCCATACCTTCATATGCATCTTAAGGAAGGAGAGAAAGAAGAAAGAAATACTATTAAGCACTGAATTTAACAGCACAACCCTACCACCGAGGCTAACAAACCTGTTACTCCACACTCCAAGCCTAGCACGGAGGATATTGAGCATAGGCTCTCATGTACTTAGCTTCCTAGAATTAGCCCCCCACCGGTAGCCCAAAAAGGGAAAGAGTATGTGTGTGTGTGTATATATATTAGGGGGGTACCCCAATACACAGTACTGAAAACACAAAGATACACTCCAAAGGACCTACAAGGCCAAATCAACCAACTCGAAGGAACCTAGGGGCTATGTCCTACCATTCGTATAATAAGCATGTTCCAGACTTTTCCCTTACTAGCATCCATCGCCTGGAGAGGGAAATAATCCGATCAACTACCTAAGATAATATTTTGATTTAGATAATGATATCATGGGAAACGGGTTTTTAACCGTTGAAATATATAGCAAGGGCCATGGTTACATAAACAATGTAGGAAACAAATGTTTAAATTAATAATCATAGCCTATACTACCTACTCCATTAAAAGTATTGTTGTAATTACAATAACAAACAACATTTAAATAACCGTGACCTATGCTATTTGCCAACAAAAATTTGTTTCTTACATTATTGTTTATGTAACCATGTCCCATGCTATATATTTCAACGGTTAAAAACCCGTTTCCCATGATATTATGCAACATTCAAATAACCATGCCTTAAACTTATGAATCATTACCTATGATGTTTGCCAACAGTCAAATTAAAAAGCGTTGTCATAATAATAGACAACACTTGACCAAAAAACTGTCGTCTAAAGAGTAAATATATAAAATCATCGCATCCCAAACTTAATTTAGACTACAATTTTTTTACACCTTGTTTTAAAGTAAAAAAAAAAAAAACCGTTGCCTTTAGAAATAGACAATTAATGACTACCTAAAAGATCACTATAGCAACAGTTTTTAATTATAAGTAAATATTACTCAAAGTAAAAAAAATATTAGAATGACCTTATCCACTGTCTAAGAAAAAGCAAGCTGCAACTTTGCCAGATAAAATCTTTCAACAATTAAGTTATTACATTACATATAATATGTCTTGTTGATGAAACTGAAAGGCTACCAATAATAGAGATAAAACTTGGTTCATTTTAGTCAACAATGTTGAATGTACACACCATATTAAAAAGCATATCAGCACGTTTCTTCATATAACACAGAACCCGAAACTGAAAAACAAGAAGATAACTTATTTATTTGTGAATAAAAGACAATCGAAGTAACAAAACAAGAATATTTTTAGGAGATACTGTCAGTGGCCTGGAAAATATTGGAAAAAAAAAAAATACCTTAAAGGACAACATTGTGTCCTATTTAATTGGCAGCAAATAGCAACCATCCCAGCTCTAACTTATCTAAATATCTTGTACATGCACCCGTGTCTCCCTTTTGATTAAGATATATCCACTTCACTTTCGACTTAGTTAACAACCTTTCCACCGTTTGCATGGAGTTTACACCGTCGTTGTAAACCAGTTTTACATTGATATTTAATGAGTGCCTACTATTTTGTAGTTAATTTTATGATGCAGTTACACAAGCTTTGAAACATGGACATTGCTTGTTTTAGGTGTGTCTCGTGTCTGACACGATTCGAGACATCGATTATTGTACAACACGTGTCAGACACGTCATTTAAGTGTCAAATTAATAAAAATATTTTTTTTATAGCTACACCGCTCAGACGCTGACGAGACACCGTTCTGGTGGGATGCATGCATGGGGCACTTGCATAAACAAGTCTTCTAGCATACGCAAGTCATAACACATATATGTTCATCTTCTTCGTTCTTCCCCGATCTCTTCCTTTCTCGGTTTCCCTTTTCTGGTTGACGTCTTCCTCCCTCTCAGTCTTCTCTGTTCGCAGCAGACGTCTCTGTCCCCATCGATGCTCTATTAACGCAGTGATGTCTTTGCTCCCTTTTGATGCTCTGCTCGCCGTCAACGTCTCCACTCCATTCATGATCAATGTCTGCTTTCAAACGACATCTCAATGCTTTTGGTTCAGTCTTAGTGCTTCTCTTTAGTCTTAATTCTCAATTTAGATATTTTATAAATGGTGTTCACATTTTATTTTATATATATATATATATTCATAGATTAGAAAAGTGAACAGAGATGACAAAGCAGTAGATTCTCTTTAGATCTCAGTGTAAAACTTGTTTACACTAATACATTACCACCCCTTTAAACTCTTTTTGCATGAAATAAAAACTAGCACATTTGAAAAATCATGAATTAACTGTGTTGCGGCTCCATACCATATTTTACTACTTGGAACCAATAACAATGAGTTCACATGTTATGTATTATATTTATTATATTTTTTATAGGCAAATGTTTGTTATTAGTGAGTTATGTTAGTAGCGAGGATTTAAACTCTTGACCTCTTTCTCCAACTCCTTCAAATGTCACAGCTTAACCACTTGAGCTATACCTTGGGGACCATGGTTATATACTCCATCCGTCTCTTAATATAAGACTCTTTTGTAAAATTTTCTTGTTCCTTAATATAAGATTTTTTTCAAAGACCAAAGTGCATTAACTTTTAAAATTACTCCCTATACCAAGGTGCGTTAATTCTCTCTCTCTAAATAGTCTTGGAAGATGAGAAATGTAACTTAGGAAAAATAACACATTTTATACAAATCTAATGCTAATAACTAACAAAACCGACTTTCTTAAGGGGCGTGAAATTGTCAAATACTCCCTCCGGTCTCAATTATAAGCAACAAAAACTTCATATTCTTTGGTCTCAAATATAAGCAAATTTAACTAATTTTACACTAACATTCATAAAATACTCTTATTAAAATCACTTTTTGGCCTCGAAAATCGTAAAAAGTATATCTTTTACATATACAAACAAAAAAAAAGTTTACTTTTTACATTGTAATTTGTGTTCCTTAATAAGCGTGTTTATTTTTTTGCTTAAATACAAAACTGGAGGGAGTAGGTCCTATATTAAAGAACAGAGGGAGTATTACTTATTAACATAGTTTATTATTTTATGCCATGTGCTCTATATACATTTTGTATAACATTCGCACTACATTACACTCTTTTATTTACAACAATAGTATTTATATATCAAAATATAGATAAACATGAATGATTTCTTAATTATATATGCAAATTAACCCCCAGTACGTGTACTCTCAAAACAACTCTATAAATAGAGGTAAGCCATTAAAACAAATTACAGATAGCAACATCCTTAACAAACCATGAAGCCTACTTTGCTTACCCTCTCTTTTCTCATCTTTGCTTTCACCACCCAACTTCCAGTAGCCTTTACTGAACAAGTGAAGGACACAAATGGAAACCCAATTTTTCCTGGTGGCAGTTTCTATATTATGCCAGCAATCTTTGGAGCTGCAGGTGGTGGAGTAAGGCTTGGTAAAACAGGAAAATCAACATGTCCAGTTACTGTACTTCAAGACTATTCTGAGGTTGTCAATGGCTTGCCAGTGAAATTCAAGATACCAGGAATAAGCCCTGGTATCATCTTCACAGGAACTGAACTTAATATTGTGTTTGCAGAGAAGCCTGATTGTGCTGAATCTTCCAAGTGGGTGGTGGTGATGACCCTTTTCCTGGTGGTGGATTTGTGGGAATTGGTGGTGATGAAAACCATCAAGGGAAGCATATAATAGATGGTGGTAGGTTTAACATTCAGAAACTTGGTTTTGGTTACAAGCTTGTGTTCTGTCCTACTTTCACTGCCCCACCAGGTGTTTGTTTTAATATTGGGAGGTATAATGATGAGAATGGAAGGCGATTGATCCTCACTAAGGATGATCCCTATGAAGTTGTGTTTGTTGATGCTGATCAATATGCCGCTCGAAGCTATGTACTTTGAGTAAAATCTCCAAGCTAGGGTTGAATAATATATAAGTAGCACTCTAATAATATATGCTTTTTCTTTCTATTTTCTTTTGAGCACGGGTTAAGGTGAGAGACCTTGTGATGTCTCTCACAGTGTGACATGCCTCACTTCTATGCAATAAAAATTTTATTTTTCGGTCTCTTATTTTTTTAATTAATAACTAAAAAAAGTACATTCCATCATTTGCTCTTTTTGTCTCATAGTTACGAATACGGATCGCAACGGGCGGGACAGGTGCACGTAGTACTTTCCCCGTACTCATACCTGTTAATACCCACAGATATTTACGCGGGTAACGGGTATTCATGGATATCTATGATTATTTACTAATTTAACATAAAAAAATTATGCAACATAATATAACTACATATTATATTAACATTGTATAATATATTATATGCATTTATAAAATTGTACTATGGGTCCAGCCACTAAAAAATATCAAATAATGTAGGAAATAAAAATTATTTCATCCCAAAGTGATAAAAAATGTCATAATATATAATATATATTTAATAAAAAAATAATTGTAACTTATATGCGGTTATCCGCAAGGCGGGTATCATGATCGCCACCCCATTTAATAACTACTCTCTTCGTTACTTTTTATAAGCCCTTTTTAGGAAAAAAAATTGTAACTAATTATAAGCCCATTTTTAAATTACAAGATACATTAATTATTTTTTTTCCAAAAGTACCCCCAATTAATACAAAATCCAAGACATGTATTAATTAATTAAAAGTATGATTTATAATAAATGAAGGATAAATTTGGAAAAGTATACACATTATAGACAAATTTAATTATGCTAACTTTTTTTCTTAATAAGTGTTTTTTTGTCTAAAGGGGCTTATAAAAAGTAACATAGGGAGTATATCCGTTTACTACCCACTGTGGGTAATCCGTGCGGGTATCCACTGGTGCGGGTTTTTTTTGCCATCCCTATTTACAAATACGTGGTATGGGTTTGGGTACGCAGTATGCTACTTGTGAAGAATTAGGTACGTGAGGGATATACGTAGTCGGTACTTTTAGATTTGTAGTACAGTCTAATATATGTGTTAAATGTTATAAATAAAACTTTTTGATCAAATAAAAAATTATTAATTGCGAAATCTTTATAAAATATTTTTATTTATATAATTATTAATACTATTATTTTAATTTCGATCGATGGCCCTTAATTAATATTGGTCAGAATTAGTTAAGCCTTATCTGGCATTCTATATTGTGGGTTGTTTGGGAAGCCCGCAATTCTGTGGTTTTCTCAAATAACCGAGCACAAAGGGAGGAGATCTTTGAGAAGATTCAAGTCTTGTATTGGCGTTGGTTCCTAGCTAGAGGAAAATCGGGCACGTGCCTCTTCTATGAGTGGGTTACTGATCCTTTTATTAGCTGTCTGTTAAGGTAGCTCTCTCATGACATTTAGCGGTGTTTTTCTAGACCTTGTGGGTGGGCTTTCGGGGAGGCTTTTCTTTTTGGGTGTTTTTTGTACCTACACAGAGATGTAATGGGTTGGGGGTACCCCATTTACTCTTTAGTAAATATAAATATATACTTTTGCTATTCAAAAAAAAAAAAATATGTGAGGTTGGCTTTAAGTAATAAATTTTGACCCAGTTTCATTAAAAAGTAATGAATTTTGACCCCAAAAAATGAGGTTTGCCATGCCCCAAAAAACGTAGAACTCAAAAGTCTCGTGTGACCTAAATACTTTGACCTAACAAATAAGGGAGGCACAAAAATGACTTTTCTGTTTGCGAATTATGATGCCCTAGCTTCTTATGGGTTTCAGTTGTAGACTTGTAGTAGCAGGGACAGAGGGGAGAATTGAAAGCGACTCAAACCTTTGGAATGAGATGGATGTTAGCCCGTAGGAGGTATTCAACGTGGTTTGTTTTCATTCTTCCATCTTCCCTATGAAATGAAACCCTGTTTTGGTTGTCTCCCTTCCATCTTCACCCACATATCTCTGCAGGTTCATGGTTTTCTGCGAATTGAAGGAGAATTTGTGTGAATTAAACTACTAAAAATTCGTCATTTAGCAACTGATTTAGAGATCAAATTTTTTTGAATCAGTCGCTAAATCGGTCGCTAACATTAGCAACTAGTGGTTTAGCAACTTTTTCAAATCGGTCGCTATAGTGATCGAAATTGTTTGGTCTCTAAATCGATATCTAAATAGCGAATTTTTATTAGTTTTAAAAGTAATGCAAACCGGTACAAGAGTATCAATTCGTGGTTCGTAGGCATGAGTAGCAAATTATATATGTTTCTATGCTTTGTCTCCTCATCCTCGCACATCCTTCCTACATTGCCGACACCACCTCATTTCCTTCCCTCTACTTCCTCCTAAATGGCTTTCTCTCACACACCCCCACATCACCCCCTTCCCAACAGTCCCACATCGCGCGACCCTGACTCTAGCGAGTTTCCTATCAAAATCTCAGATTTATATTAGATGCAGTCAAAATATCCGGCAGGCATTGTAGTCAGCACATTTTGGTCATTTAATTAAGCTCAGTTGGTTGGTATTTCCAGTTTGTCATTGAAATTATATTTGGTATAATCGGAATACAAATTGTCAGGCCTTGATCCAATGACCAACATATGTTCAATGCAATGACGGCTGAGTATTTTAGACTACTGAAAATCCAAATCCCCCAAATCTCACCAACGAATGCAAGATCTAATTGGCTCCTCCTCATATATATAAATAAAGGTTTGTATTTTTTTTTGTTCTATTACAAATGGTTAGTGGGGAGGGGGAAATTTAGAGGGGATGGGGAAGTGGAGCAGTACGAATTCGAATCATGTTCCCAACGTCCACACAGCTCTTACGTATGTTTTACCACCAGATTATGCTCTCTAAACAAAAAGAGGTTTGTATATATTGACTTTGGACGTAGCACCATTGTTCTCCGTTTTCAAATTTATAGGTAATATATCACTTTGATGTAAATGAGTTTTATGACGTTTCATAGCACGCGTCTATGTGAACAAGAAAAGAAAAATATTTATACTTATTTTGGTTTTATAAGGTCTTCATAATTTTCACATATATAAATTGTTTTTTTTTTACATAACACGCACATAAATTGTTAAATAATACTTTAGTTTCATTAATTATTTTCATATAAATGGTTAATATAAATTCACTTTGGAGTTTAAGAAGAGTTTTTCTCGAGACATATGTCATTTATCAAATTTTTAAAATTGTACTGTCATTAAGTCGGTGAATGCACGAGTTTAAGGTCTAATGATCTGCCGGTGATAATAAAGTAATTTTTTTTCAAATTTTATATCTTATATTAAATGATATAAAAATGTTCATCCCTTTACATCAATAAAAATTACACGTATAAATTTTTGAATTACTATCACAATAATATTTAAATTCAGATGACGAAGTGCAGCTCAGTTGGTAAGACGCCTCACCTACACCCAAAGGGACGTGGGTTCGAGTCATATAGAGAGAAACTGGGGAACCACTATTGATCCCCTTTGAAAAAAAATATTTAAATTCAACAATAATAAATAACATTCATTATCAATTAACAATATCAATCAATAAATATACAAATAACAAAACAAGACAACATCTAAGGAAACTTTTAACAGATGTCTTCTCCACAAACTTCCCTGGCGAGGTTAAATATTCTGAGTTACGGCAATCCTTTGGTCAACATGGAAGAGTATGTTTTCATCCCCCAAAGGTTGACAAACAAGGGCATAAGTTCGCGTTCGTGCGATTTAAGGATGTAGGGTCTGCAAAGTTCTTCGAGAATTGCTAAGCAATATCTAGGTTGGTTGGCAGAAACTCCGAGTAAACTTAGCTAATTTTGGAAACGGGTTAAGTATGTTGGTCCTCGGGTTAAGGAGACTAGTAGGGTTGACTCGGGGTGATAATGTGGAGCCTAGTAAGTCTTATGCATCTGCGCGTGGTGCTCCCGGCGTCAACCTTCAGCATGCCCAGGGTCTTTCATCTCGTCTTGCTTGGACGCGCCGAAATAATGAGAGGATGCCCTGAAATAGTTGGGTGAAGCGTATAGGCTCTGTAACAACCCGACTCCAATCAAGACATTACCTGATTAATAAACTAGGATTAAGGATAATCATGGAAAAATTTTCGCTTTGACTTACAAGGCTTTGGCCAAATAAAACTTCTGAGTGCAAAACAATAATACAATTAAACTTACTAAGAGACTTTCATTAAATATTACAACCCTTTTTCAATAAATAATAAAAGATCAACGCTAACGACTCGACTCGTGATCCGGTACTCAAGGTCTCGCATGGCAGCAAGACCGAGCATTCTAACATGCTCTATGCTTCTCTAACTGCTATGTACCTGAAACAACGCCCCAACTTAGTGAGTTTATAAAACTCAGTAACATAGGACTAACATAAAACATTTTACCGTTGTCTCAGCCATACTTGGTGTGCGAAGTATGGAAAACTCCTATGCACATAGATACAACTAGCAACTACGCTAAAACATTCAGCCAAACACTTGTCACAATCACAATAACATTCAAACGCAAACATTAAGTAACATGACTATCTCATACAACAGGATTGCTTGTCACAGCCGGGATGTATCGTTTGGTAAACTGTCTGCCCCCAAATGGCGGGTCTTACATCTCACAGCGGTACACCGCACTACACTGTCTGCCCCCAAGTGGCGGGTCTTACAACTCACAGTGGTACGCCGCTCTGTACGATTAGCTTATTAGAACCATTATAAATTCAACAGTTCTATTACCGTATAGCTAAGCTTCCAACCAAAATAAAGTTGAAATGACTTATCCAGGGAAATCCTATGGTATTCTTTTGATCCATTAGGGTTTAGAATACTAGAAACAAGTATTCATGGCCTTAGAAGCACTTGAAATATGAAAATACACATTTCTACTCAAACAAGCACGTCGTGCGCGCCCTAGCACGGGTCACGCGCGTCTTACCCTGTTGCCGCGTGCGCTGAGTATTTCTGCGTTATGGTTCTGTTTCCTCGCGCGCCGCGCGTGTACAAGCACGCGTCACGTGCATTTCACCAATTTCCTCTCTGTTTGTCCGCGCGTCGCGTGCACCTGTGAGGTGCGTCACGCGCAGACCTGCAGAATTTTGCAGAAATGCCGTTTCTGCTTCATTCAAGTTTCCAAACTTAAATACTACTCCGACCAACCCAAATCCAAGACAATGTTATTGGATCGAGCGCTTACCACTAAGCCAAAAGCTATAGCTGTTAGTCAGGGCGCAACCCTTTCTACTTAATCGTAACAGCCCAAGCGCCACGTGTCGACTGTGACTTGACCCCACCTGGGCCTCCGCCACGGGACAATTGATGTCATAACCTGACAACAATCTCCCCCTCAGTAATTGCTCCCGCTGGGAATCGAACACGTGACCTTGGCTCTGATACCAACTGAACGTGAACACAAGAAGGGGGGTTGAATCGTGTCCAAAAACTTTTCGCAAACTATACGTTAAAAGCACTAAGAATACAAATTTTTCAAAGCTGTTAGTAATCGGACGCTGAGAGACTAACCGGATGCAGGAAATAAACCGTTTATGAAAACTTGTTTTACTGAGCAAGATAAAGATAAATGTAAAGCAGTAAAGCAAGAGGCACAGAGATTTATACTAGTTCACCACCAACTGGTAGCTACGTCTAGTCCCTTCGATCCTGAAGGATTTTCCACTATAATCAACTGATTACAATTTACCTCAAGAGTATTCTACTGTCACAAACTTGACAATACTCTCAACTTCTCAAAACAACTCAGTACGATCGAGCTTTTGAGGAACAAAGCCTTAACTAGGCCAAAAACAGTTTACAAAAGAGAATATCCTTTTGAATACTATCAAAATAACTCTCACAGAGAGGATGAAAAGATTAAGCTCAAAACAGAGTAGCTTTCTAAAAGAAAGTATAAGACACTGAGTTCAGTTCTTTGTAGACCAGAAACTTGGCACGAAACTTGATTGCTCACTTGAGTAATATTACTTTCAGAATGAAGTTTCTTCACAGTTTTTCCAACTTCTCTTCAATGAATACCTAGGGGTATTTATAGGAGTCTTCAGGAATATTACCGTTTGCAGTAAAAACATAGCTCATTTTCATTGAGTGAGGTAATTTGAAATGTAGTCCTTTTCTTTCTTTCCATAGAATATCAGAATAGTACATATTACCGTTTTCGTACTATCTGCTTTTCACAATTGCCTTGTACGATTTTTGTCTTTTGCTAAAGGTGTCACCTTTGCTTCCTCGTACATCAAAATGAGCGCATAAAATCAAATTCGAATTCCGTTCCAGAACATTCTGAGGTTAAGAGCAAAAACGTGATCATCACGTGCTTCATTAAAGAGATCAGACACTCGCTCGTAAGCAGGACGACGCCGCAAAGAATAGAGTATTCCATGTGTCAAAGAGTAACACTACTGGACGCTTGCTGTTAGCAAGACGCTGGAGTGAGTTCGGACGCTGACATTGGTGGAGTGTATTCAATTCTCTTGTAAATTTCTTCTTCTTTCTTGAGTGTTTTGTACATATAAACGAAGCTTTGATTCCTGTACACTCAAAGATATGTTAGAAGATAAATTGTTTTCTTGAAAATACTTTGTTATCATCAAAATTAATGAGGGTCTAAACTTCTCAATAACTTAGGTTCCAACAATCTCCCCCTTTTTGATGATGACAAATATCCAAGGTTGATGAACAATTTAATTTCAAAATAATATCAAGGGTCTCCCCCTGAATTCAACCATTTAGATATATATGAACAATTCAGGTATTAAGGCGATTGTTGATAAACAAATTCATTTAAGTGATCGCAAAAATACGTAGATGTCTCAGAGCATATATTCATTTAATAAAGTGAGATCGGATGCTGGTTTCATTTTATCAAAAAGATTTTCATTGTACCAAATTTATTGATCATTATTAGAGTACTGGATCAATGAATATCAACGCATTATAGGTTTTAAAGCAATAAATAACCACACAAATGCTATGTATGAAATGCTATGCATGATACTTCAGTTTCAGCGTATCCATCGGAGTTTGAACATCTGGCGGTGAATTAGTCAATCAAACTTTCACGTGTTCATCAAACCTTTCTTTTACTCCCCCTTTTGTCATCAGACAAAAAGAGTGTAAAGCACATCATAGTCAAAATAAGACTTAGAAAAATTTGAATATAAGTCAGAGCAAAATTATATATCACAGATAATCAGAGCAAAATTATGTATATATATAAGAGTACTAAAAAACAAATTTATATCACAAAAAAAAAAATTCAAGGGTTTGGTGGAGGTGGTGGAGGAATGTTGAGACGTTCATATAGTAATTTCAGGGCATTCTCCAGCTGGGTAACTTTCAGGTTTGTGGCCTTCATTTTTTCAAACTCTGCTTTGGGAATAGTGACCATCTCAACTGTAGGAGTAGAAGTAGAAGGTCCAGCTTCTAATACTGGTGCAGGTTTCATCTTCTGATGCTCTGCTAGCACCCAGTTGGACAGCTTCAGTCTCAATTCCTTCTTCTGTTGAGCTCTTTGAAAGAATGCATCATTTGGTATAAACCATTTGATGAGATTTCCAAGTTTTCTCTGCTCAGATTCTTCCTGAATTTCCCTTCTATTCTCCACTTCTTCTGGATACAGCAAATCCATAAAGATGATTTCTCTGTGCAGAATCACATCAGCAGTGAAGGCATCAAACCTGTTTCCAGCATCTTCTCCCCATACTCTTCTGATAATGACACTCAATGCTTCAACAGCGAAAGAGAGTCCTTCATTTTCTGCCAGGTATATTCTTCGCAGATTTTCCTTGACATCTTCTTCAAGCACTAGGGGGATGAGGCATGGTAACATGGCTTTGTCTTTCCAAGACTCAGACCATTGATTCCAAGTAAATTCAATGTCAAAGAGCTTGGTCACAGCAGTCCATTTGACATATATCTTCATGCAGTCAAGAGGCCTGATTACTGAACACCTGAACATATCATCAAAGTATGCAGTTCCCAGATTGGTGTCAGTAGCCTTTCTGATAGTGCCAACTGTGGGGATTATGGCTTTCTAAGCATTGCAGCAATTTGAGGAGCCGGTTCTCCATTCATCTTCCTTCAAAGAACTAAGGTAAAACCTTCTGGCATGGTCCTCAGTGATCTTGGCAATCGGAAGCTCTGAGAATCCTTTAAGATTAAACTTCTTAGGAGCCTTCTCATACTCTTTGAGTCCGATTTTGCTGTATGGCAACTTGCCAGGAGCAGGTTTTTTCCTCTTCCCGGGGCTAGACTAAGGTAGCCACCTTTGTCTATCTGGAATAATCTTTACGGATACAGAAGAAAGATCTCTGAACTGTCTGATAACTTCAAGTTTCTTCATTTCAAGACAGTGTGCCATGAAGGCAGCTTCTTCATCCGTGATCCATCTTCCACACTCCTCCAGTGTGAGAGGTTCAGTTTGAGGCAGGAACTTCGGAAGGTCAACAGAGAAAGGAATTGCCCTGCTACCAGGTTCCGGTCTCAATCTCCCTTTGAATGACATCTCGAACCGGTCTTCTCCATCCTTGAAGGTAGCATTCATTGGAGAGGCAATCTCCAGTCTGGCAACTCCAGAGGTGAAGGTTTTCAAGTGCCAAGTAGAAGGGTGATTGTAGATGCTGTGATATGACTCATACTTAACAAACCGAGGTTTGTTAATGCGCGAGACATTCTTCCTTCCACTGAAGTCTGTAGGTTTGTAGGTAAGGGTGAGTGAAGTGGGAGTGGTTTTGGTGATTGTATAGATTTTAGGTGTGTAGGGTTTTAATGGATTGATGGGAGGTACTTTGAACAATAGGTTGAAGGGATGAGAGTGAAGTTTGGAAATGTATGTAGTAAGTGAGGTATTTGAGGAGATTTGTGGTAGGTCAAGGTTGAGTGTATTGGATGGTGTTTGGGTAGGTTTTGAGGGAATGTGGGTAGAGGTTTGTCATAGGCTCATTCTGGTTTTCTTGGTTTGTGTTTGGGTTTGTGGTTGTGAAACAGACAATGGAGGTGCAGGAATAACATCATGAGAATCAAAAGTAGATACTAACTCATCAACAGTAAAGTCAAGTACCTTTGAGTTAAGTTCAGAAGACTTAACCAACCTTCTCTTTGTTCCTCTAGAGGCAACAACGGTCGGAGGAAGAGGAGGGACTTGCTTCCCTTGACCAGACGCTGAAGCATCTTTTTCAGTTGTTGGCTTATTCTTCTTCTCCAAGATCTTTCTGATGGGAATTCTGTCCTCATCTTCTGGTTCCTCAACAGTAGGTGCAGGAGCCACCTTCTGTTTCATTCTTCTTGTGTCCCTTATAGGAGATTTAGCAGGTCTCTTCACACCAGCTATTGAGCTTCTGGTGGTTTTCTTTTCAGCTTCTCCAATATTCGCAGTAGTTTCTCCTTCTTGCTGCTCTAGTTTCACCTTCTTAATCATAGAGCCAGTTATCAACTGCATTCTGACCAGACTGTTGACTCCAAAAACTTTAGGACGAACAACAACACCAACATCAAAGTATTTATCTTTTTCTTCTTTGTTGGTAGAATCAACAAGCTTTCTCATAATACCATCTTTTATCATCATAATGGAAAGAAGAACTCCATATGGGATAACCTTGAAAATATTCTTTTTATCAACACTTTTCCTTGAGAAGACAAGAGCATTGATAAGATTATTGATAATCAACCATGGCAGGTTGATTTTCTTTCCATCCATATAGTTCCTCATAATGAACTTTTGCTCATAGTTTACTATGTCGCTTGAACCAGCCTTCAGAATCACGCTCTTAGCGATGATTTTGTGCAATACTCTGTAGTGGCTTTTCAAGTCTTTGGCAGTGGGAGTTATGTTCTTCTTCTTCAACTCACGATAGTTTTCGAACAGAGCTTCATTGACGTTTTCCAAACCTCTGTAAGCGTCAACCCAGTTAGCATGGTAGCTGATTCCTTCACAAGGGCACTTGATGGTCTGAGCGATAGAGTTTATGGTAAAACGTAACTTGAAACCTTTGATATGTCCTTCAATGATTTCACCCAGAAGTAGATAGGCGTTCCCCCAGAATTCCTTTATAGCATAGCTCAACACATCAACTGGTTCCCAGATAAAGTAATTTTTCCATCCCAGTTTCTCCAAACCTTCTTCGAAATCAAAACCATAGAGCTTGAAGTTCTCAAAATCAATTCTGTTTTCATTCATGAGTTTTGCTTCTGAGAAGACATCGTAGGCAGCAGTATATTGTCCAACCTTTCTATTGGCCATGGTAGCAGTTGCAGAGAGGGTAATGGAGGTTTTAGGGTTTGAAGTCACAGAGAGAGAGAGAGAGAGAGAACAGTTTTGCAAGTAGAAGCAGAGTGAAGTGATGGAGCGAAAAATGTGGAGTAGTGGAAAAGTTGATAGAAAATTGTATAGTCCTTTTTCAAAAATCGCTTCGCATTTCCAAAATAAATTAAATCAAAAAGAAAAGAAAATGAAGATTCCCCTTTTCATTAAATGAAGACGCCAAAAGAAAAGTAAAATCAAGTAAAAAGATTTTATCGAAAAACATAAATAATCATGACTCAGTGAGATGTGATGAGACGTTTAAGTCCTTTACACGTGTGACACGTGTGTGTGCGCTCGGATGCACGCAACCGATTCACCAGACGCACATGACGAATAAAATGCTTACACGTATACATGCTTATGTCATTCCAGATGCTGAGATGATGCATATCATCTGACGCTGAGATTAATCATTCTTCTATAAGATGAAAATTTAAATTTCTTCTTATAAAATTGAATCTATCTTCAGCAAGGGTTTTGTAAATATGTCAGCCCACTGATGATCAGTGTCTACAAATTTTATTTCGAGAATACCCTTCTAAACATAGTCTCTTATAAAATGATGCTTAATCTCAATGTGCTTGGCTCGTGAATGCAATATAAGATTTTTAGTAAGACAGATTGCAGAAGTATTATCACAAAAGATAGGAATGTTACTCTCTTTTATCAGATAATCTTCAAGTTGATATTTCATCCACAGAAGTTGAGAGCTGCAACTTGCTGCTGAATATTCAGCTTCTGCTGTTGAGAGTGCAATCGTGCTTTGCCTTTTGCTTGACCAAGACACAAGATTTGCTCCAAGGAATTGGCAGCCTCCACTTGTGCTTTTTCTTTCAATTCGGTCTCCAGCAAAGTCAGCATCACAAAAACCTACTAACTTGTAATCTTTTGATTTCTTATAAAGCAAACCAAGATTAGTAGATCCTTGCAAATATCTAAAGATTCTTTTAACAGCACTCAAGTGTGATTCTCTAGGATCTGATTGAAATCTAGCACACAGACATTAATCGAACATAATATCAGGTCTTGAAGCTGTAAGATAAAGTAGAGATCCAATCATACCTCTGTACATCTTCTGATCTACCTTTTTATCAGTTTCATCTTTACCAAGAATGCACATGGGATGCATAGGAGTGCACATAGGTTTGTAATCCACCATTTTGAATTTCTTTAGCAATTCCTTGATATATTTGCTTTGATGTATATAGATACCATCATTGCATTGTTTGATTTGAATTCCAAGGAAGAACTTCAGTTCACCCATCATGCTCATCTCGAATTCAGCCTGCATTAGCTTAGAAAATTCTTTGCAAAGGCTTTCATTAGTAGCTCCAAAAATAATGTCATCAACATATATTTGAACAATTATAAAGTGCTTGTTTGATTTTTTTCTAAAAAGAGTAGTGTCTACTAGACCTCTGGTAAAACCATTTTTCATAAAAAATGTACTCAGCCTTTCATACCAAGCTCTGGGAGCTTGCTTAAGACCGTACATGTCCTTCTTAAGCTTGAAGACATGTTCTGGAAATTCAATGTCTTCGAATCCAGGAGGTTGTTTTACAAAGACTTCCTCAGTTATAAAACCATTCAAGAAAGCACTTTTCACATCCATTTGATAAAGAATTATATCATGGTGTGCAGCAAATAATAGTAAAATGCATATAGCTTTTAACCTTGCAACAGGTGCAAATGTTTCAGTAAAATCAATACCTTCTTCCTGTGAGTAACCTTGAGCAACCAATCTTGCCTTGTTTCTCACAACCTTTCCATCTTCATCAAGCTTGTTTCTAAATACCCATTTAGTACCAATAGATTGCTTATCCTCTGGTAGATTAACTAGCTTCCATACATCATTTCTTTGGAACTGATTTAACTCTTCTTGCATGGCCAGAATCCACCCTTCATCTTTCAATGCTTGATCAATCGTTTAGGTTCCATTTCTGAGAGTAGTGTCATATCTGCATGCTCTTTAAAAGAGGATCTGGTTCTTACTCTATCTCCAGGTTTTCCTATGATTTGATCTTTAGGATGATTAGTTTTGTACTTCCACTCTTTTCGGCCCGACACGAAGATTCTTGTGTCTGGTCACCACCGAATGATGAAGATGTAGGTTCACTATTTGTAGTATCACCTATATTTAATTCTGAAAATAATTCATCTAGCTTTAACATGGCTGTGTCAGGCTTCTTGTCATCAAATTTGACATGAATGGATTTTTCCACTGTCTTAGTTTCTTTATTGTATATTCTAAAAGCTTTGGATCTTTCAAAATATCCCAAAAAGATTCTTTTGTCAGCTTTTGAACCAAACTTACCAAGTTGATCCTTAGTAATCAAAATATAACAAGTACAACCAAATGAATGAAAATATGATATGATTGGTTTTCTTCCTTTCCACAGTTCATATGAAGTCTTCTTCAAAATAGGTCTAATAAAAATTCTATTTTGAATGTAACAAGCTGTGTTTACTGCTTTGCCCAAAAATGTTTTGCAATGTTAGCTTCATTGATCATGGTCCTGGCCATTTCTTGGAGGGACCTATTTTTCCTTTCTACAACACTATTTTGTTGAGGTGTTCTAGGAGAGGAGAAATTGTGGGAGATGCCATTATCATCACAAAATTTTTGAAAGTTTTCATTTTCAAATTCTCCCCCATGATCACTTCTAATGGATGAAATACAAATTCCTTTTTCATTTTGAACTGTTTTGCAGAATACAGTAAATACCTTGTATGGCTCATCTTTGTGAGCAAGGAATCTAACCCATGTCCATATAGTAAAATCATCAACAATGACTAACCCATATTTCTTTCCAGTTAAAGAGGTTGTGCTTGTTGGACCAAAAAGATCAAGATGCAAAAGTTCAAGTGGTCTAGAGGTTGAAACAACATTTTTTGAATAAAAATAAGTTTTAACTTGTTTTCCTCTTTGACATGCCTCACAAAGAGCATCAGATTGGTACTTAAGATTTGGTAAGCCTCTAACAAGACTGTGCTTGTTTAATTTTGAGATTAATCTCAAATTGGCATGACCCAATCTCTTGTGCCAAATCCATTGTTCTTCGTCAACAGACATGAGACACTTAACATCTTGTTTTGCAAGTTCAGAGAGATCAATTTTGTAAATATTTTGTTTCCTCTTAGCAGTAAAGAAAATAGAGCAGCCATCCTTTTTGCTTTTTACTAGACATCCAGTTTCTGTAAAGATGATTTCATAACCATTGTCACATAATTGACTTATGCTCAATAAGTTATGTTTAAGTCCTTCAACATAAAGTACATTATCAATAGAGGGAAGAGAGCCTTTACCAATGCGACCAATTCTAACTATTTTACCTTTCTGGTTTCCTTCGAAACCAACGAATCCAGCTTCTTTAGGCCTTAGTTCTTAGAACATATGCTTTTCTCCCGTCATGTGACGCGAGCATCCATTGTCTAAGTACCAAGATAGGTGTGTTGACTTTGTTGCTAAGCATGTCTGCAACATAAACTATTTTATCTTTAGGTACCCATATCTTTTTGGGTCCTTTCTTGTTAGTTCTTGAAGGAAGCTTATCCTTCACAGTTTTAAAAACAGTACATGCACTTTTCAAATGATCAGTTTTATTGCAGTAAGTACAATGCAAGCATTTACTATGATTATTGGATTTATCGAATCTTTGAATCATTTTCTAAAGGAGGTTCATCTAATATATAACCAAGACCATGAGTTGTCGTTTTACTGACACCCCAAATCATTGACGCTTGCTTGCTTCGAGTTACACTCTCTGCAAGAAACTTTTGAAATGCATATTCATAATCATTTGATTTGCATTTAAGGTTGCTCAGTAACTTTAGAGCTTTCGGCTTGAGAGCTCTCAAACCTGTTGCTTATTAGCGGCCAGGCAGTTATCCATCGATGCTAATTTTCGCCATTTACGGTTCTCTTTATTGAGTACATATTTTTCTTTGTTTAAAGCTTGAAAGTCTTGTGATAATTTTGAAAATTTCTTTTTCAAATTCTTATACTCAACAGAGAGAGTGGCTGAGTCCTTAAGAAGATCATCGAATGCAAGTTAATGTTCAGAGTAGGAATCATATACTATTGCCTCTTCAACTTCTTCTTCTGAGTCAAGATCAGTGTTTGCCATGAGAGCGAGATTTGCTTCTTCTTCATTATCTTCCTCAGATGAGGATAAGTCTAGATCTTCCCATGTAGCCATGGGGCTTTTCTTCTTTTTCTTGAAAGAACTTCTTGTGGGCTTCTCCTTAAGATTAGGACATTCAGACTTGAAATGTCCAGGCTTTTTACATTCATAGCAAATGACTTGAGCTTTGTCTTTGTCTTTGCTTTCCTTCTTGTCCTTAGTATCTTTCTTCTGAAACTTCCTCCTGAAGTTTCTCTTCTTCTACATTCTTTGTATCTTCCTGGATATAAACGCGAGCTCATCTTCTGATGTATCAACATCTCCTTCTGAAGCTTCATCTTCTGATTCTTCTTCTTCAGCATGAAGGGCTTTGGAAGAACTAGCTTTATGTTGAGTGACTTTCAAAGCAATAGACTTGCCCTTTCTGACAGGTTCTTCTTCGTTTAGCTCAAGTTCGTGAGCTTTCAACGAACTCATAAGATCTTCAAGTCGTAGGACATTTAGATATTTTGCTTCTTGAATAGCAGTGACCTTGGGTCTCCACTGCTTAGTCAAGCTTCTTAAGATCTTTCTAACATGGTCAGGTGTAGTGTAACTTTTTCCAAGGGCCTGTAACCCATGAACAAGTGTTTGGAATCTTCCAAACATAGTTTCAATGTTTTCACCATCTTCCATTTTGAATAACTCGTATTGGCGAACCAACATGCTAGCTTTGGTTTCTCTTACTTGGGCAGAGCATTCGTAAGATAAAACAAGTGAGTCCCAGATTTCTTTGGCAGTATCAAATTTGCCACATTTATCATATTCTTTTTCTGTCATAGCACAGATAAGAATGAATCTAGTTTTTTGATTGGTTTGATATCTCTTTTTCTGCTCATCATTCCAATCTTCTCTGGCTATAGCAACACCACGAGGATTAGTGGGAGGAATGTAACCACTTTGAACTATATCCCACAACTCAAGTTGTTGTGTCTCAAAGAAAGCTTTTATCTTATCTTTCCAGTAATCAAATTTTTCTCCATCGAATAGAGGAGGACGGTTCATATGACTACCTTCAGTAGACATGTTCACAGTATAGGATCTTTTCTCTTAACACTGTTAAGTGCTCAACTAAGAGGCCGAGCTCTAGTGCCAATTATTGGATCGAGCGCTTACCACTAGGCCAAAAGCTATAGTTGTTAGTCAGGGCGCAACCCTTTTTACTTAATCGTAATAGCCCAAGCGCCACGTGTCGACTGTGACTTGACCCCACCTGGGCCTCTGCCACAGGACAATTGATGTCACAACCTGGCAACAAATGTAGGACTCAAAAACAGGGATTTAACATGCATAATGGGAGGATCAAGCATATAGCATCAAAATCACAATCAATCACCTGTTTCTCATATAATCAACATATCAAATATTTTGAACATAACAAATATACACAAAACCCATTTGCATGCCTCTCCAACAATAATACTCCTCACAATCATGCTTGAATTCATAAACAAGATCAAGAGCAACTTAGGATATGTCAGAACACAATCAATCATGCTTCAATGCATCATAATACCATCAATGTGATTATTTACCTATTTAACCCACATTCCTTCTCATGCATTTTCCTAACCCAACTTTGAACCAAGAAAACACACAACATGGAAGGATTAACCTATTTGACAACCAAACCATGAACAAGCATATGATTATACATACCATAAAACTTATTCCAAATTCATAAAACATATGAACAAATCAACTATGCCCAAACCCATTTCATGCATTTTCCCCAAACCACACCTTAGAGGTTTAGAGAATACAAACAATAAAAGAGAATGGAAAACATAAGGGTGGGTCTTATGGGTGCCCAACACACTTAAGTGAGAATAACTCACAATAAACACTTTTAATCATCACGCATTCTTATGTTTCACAACATCTCCCAATTGGAGCTCTATGGAACTCACAATGGACAAACATCAAACATATGGTTGTGGGGGGTTGGGGGCAGCCATCCAATCTCTTTCAGTCAAACCCACTAAATTATTACTATTTCTACTCAATAGACATTCAAATAAATAATTTAAATGAGAACCTAAGCACACCCTAATCAGAGGTTTTTAAGAGGAATCCTATGTTACCTTAGGGCTCCCAAATACTTTGGGGTGAAAACCCCCCAAATTCTAGGGCTTGAGCTCTGTAACGACCCGTTTCCGGACCGCTACCGAGCTCAATATACCGAGCTCGAGTTACCGAGCTCAACACACCAAGCTCAACAAAACCTATATGAGATGTGTTTTAAAAACAAAACTCTTATGCCTTTTAAAAATGCGATATATATTTTTTTCATATAAAACCAACTCGTGCACATCAGAGTAATTACAGCTTTTCGAAACATGGTGCAACTAAGACACAAGACTTAAATTCAAATAAAACATACATGCATAACATACACATATATATATCACCCGAATAATAATGTATACAAATACAGAGTAGCAAATGTGCAAAGAAAATACACCTAAGGTACGACAACTTCAAAAGAGCCATCATACCCTGGGGTACTTCCCAGACTCCCACGCAGGGTGCTCCAAAAGTAAGACCACCATCTACCCTCAGAGCAACAAAAACAACACACCGCCTAAACCGGTCACGACCTCGAACATAAAAGAAATACAAGAACAGTCCTCGGAAAAACAAACATCCAACAAATAAGCAATCACGACGGATAGAGGTCGTCACTCGGGTCTTAAATCGAGATCCTCCTCGGCATCGTCTCTTTGCCGAGTTACCTGCGCCCTCGACATCGCCTGGGTAACCGTCATGGATTGAAGGCACCACGGGAAAGGTCAACTTCTCAACAAGTTAAGATAAGCTCGACATAAAAATATAAGCAAACAAGAAAGTATAACATTCACCGACGTGACTCGACCATCTCACTCTAAACTCGACACAACTCACAATTCCATTTTCTCTCGACTGACAATTTTCCGGAATGCACGCCGCAGTATGTCGGAAAGTCCAGCCGAAGCCTTGGGATCCTCGCTCTCCCTAGGGCCGGTCGGCTTCAGGTCCCAGTGGCGTGGCGGCGTCTAGTCAATCTCCCAGTAAACAAAGGGGACCTAGCACCCTCGATTATCCGGTCACGGCTCAAAAACGTCATACGACTCACCTAGCTCGCTCACTCCATGAACAATTCGCCATCACGATATTCAAGGAGTTAAACACAATATATTCAACCGCATGTCAAATAAAAGAGCAAGCTCGACATGAAGAAACGCAATTCAACATGCAATACACACTTCACGACATATATTCAATCACATATTAAATACATGCAAAACTCAATCATATCACAACATTTCATCTCGACACAAATCAGTAATTCCATACACAATAACATAACCACATAGAATATGAAATGCCCTTACATACTATAACAAATATAAATGTGAAGCGCCCTTACATACTATAACAAATATAAATGTGAAGCGCCCTTACATACTATAACAAATATAAATGTGAAGCGCCCTTACATACTATAACAAATATAAATGTGAAGCGCCCTTACCGAACTCCAAGTTAAATGCTGCTCGACAACGACCTCGACACAGCTGTCTTCAAAGAACTCGACAACGACTTCTCTTACTCGATCTCGACACGGCTGTCTTCAACGAACTCGACAACGACTTCGATACGTACGCTTCTCAGTCGACCTCGACACGTCATATCCTCGTTACGGATTCTGCTTAGCGTCCTTGGATTCGCTTTCCGTACACCTCGATTGAATTCACTCGATCTCGAATCGACTTCCTAAAACAAACACAACTCGGATCGATCTATGGTTCTAATACATCTAGCTCTCTCTTCCCAAACTCAACCACAACCCGTAAAATATAAAACTCAAGAACTGAAAGATATTTTTCCTCCAACACAAAGTTAGGGATTTCGATCAGAATTCATGAAAAGTTATCGATGCTTCAACAGATAGATCGACAACAACAATAATCGAAGCAACGAATGAAAATCAAGAAAATCGAAATGAACCAAAAATGGGGTTTCTGGGCATTGCCGATGCAGAAAAAAACAGAGAAAGAAATTTGTTTTACAAGCCCAATTAATCGGTTAAAAAGATAGGTAATATTGTGAAGAAGAAAACCCATCAATTTGATATGATTTGGAAGCATAAAGCGATTAAAAATGGAAGAAGATTTAGCGCTAAGCGAGCCAGATGAAAGAAAATCTGTTCTTCATACCTCAACGGTGATAGTCGATCAGGCGAGATATGGAGTCGAAGTTGATGATGAACAAAATTAATGAAGAAATCTTGTGCGAAATCATTTGGAACTCACGGTTTTAAATCGATGAAGATTTTTAAAGGAAACAACGAAACACGCAGGCGGAAGGAAGGAAGAAGAAAGAAGAAAAGAAAAATAGGTAAGCGGTGCGTGGTATCTATTTGGCGAGAAAGGGGTAAAGCGTAACTCCAGCTATAAGATGCCAATCCCAATAATCATCTACCCGGTTAACTTTCGTTCCTCTCATGATTACCTACCTCGTCGGTCAGCGACAAAGCCGTGATGTAATAATTACAAACAATATAATAATAACGAGTAACGTTGAAATAATACGAGGTGTCATCTCGACACGATGTCAAACAAGAGTGCTCGTGTAAATGTACAAAGTTCTAACACGAGTTCGTGAGCAGCGGTCTCCTCATTCGACTTGCGTCCTCATCGGCTCGATGCAGCGACTTCATCGACTTCGACGCCCGAGCCTCCTCATTTCGGCTAGTGCGTGGTCTCATCGACCGACAGATCTCGGCAAGACGATCTGATCACGGGATCTCGACACAGGTCTTGGTAGGGGTCTCGATCGTCGTCCTAATCGATGTCGATCTCGTCCTCGGGTGTTACAATCTCTCCCTCTAAAAAATTTACGTCCTCGAAATTGCAAATAAACTTCTTACCTCGAGAAAAGTTGAGTCTTGGAATCTTCATCTTCTCCTCCGACTCCCAGTCGCATCTCCCGTCTTGATCCCCGCTGACCTTGACAAGTTGGATCTCTTTGTTCATAAATCGTTTGGCTTTCAGATCAGCGATTCTTGCTTGGTGGCTTCAAAGATAAGTCGTCCTTCCGGTTGAATCACATCCCGGTTCGATGACATGAGAAGGGTCGGAACATACTTCATGATTGTGAGGCGTGAAGAGCGTCGTGGATGTTCGACAAGAATGGTGGCAAATGCAATCCCGATATGCCCCTTTGGACCAATCTGACGAAGAATGCGGTAAGGTCAATGAATTTAGGGGTAAGTTTCTTGGATTTGATCCAGCTCGACCAACTCGGATGAGTGGGGGTGACTCTAAGAAATATGTCCTCATACCCTCGAACTCAGTGGTCGACGTCGTTGATCTGCATAACTCTTACATGCGACTTTGAGATGTTACGCATCCGATCTGCGATCAAGCGGATCTTCTCGATGGTCTGCTGGATCATATACGGTCTCTGACGGTCAGCTCGCGTCTGGTACCAACAAAGAGGCGTCGACATTTCAGATCATCTGACGCTTCAAAGGTGCCATCCCGATACTCGCATGGAAAATTGTTGTTGTATGTGAACTCCACCAATGGTAAAGGCGTCGTCCCAACTTCCTCGGTGATCTAACGGTACAAGCTGGCTCGTAACAAATCTTCAGCGATTGGATGGATTATCTCCGGTCTGTCCGGTCGATCTGTGGATGATATCTTGAGCTAAGCTCGAGCTCGGTTCAGCCGCTCGCCTTGCAATTCCTCCAAAAATGAGGCGTGAACCGGATCTCGGTCGAGCACGATCGAAGAGGTATTCCATGAAGTCGTACTATCTCGCGATGTAGATCTCGGTCGACTTTTCCACGTTGTATGTCGACCTCAGGCGCAAGAAATGGCGGTTGGTCGATCGATGCGACGATCACCCAAATCGAATCATTAACTTCTTCTGCGTCTTCGGCAAACCTACAGCGAAATCCATGGAAATCTTGTCCCATTTCCATGCTTGCGTCAGCGATTGTAGCATTCTGCGGTCGTTGGTGCTCCACCTTCGCTTACGACCGCGTCAAACGCGGAAGCTCGTGCTCGGCACTTGCCTTCATTCCGGACCACCAAAAATGCTTCTTCAAGTCTTGATACATCTTAGTAACTCGGGATGAATACTAAAGTTGCTCTTATGCGCTTCGTCGAGAGAATCAACTTCCCTCGGCTCGGATCACGTTAGAGCCGCGCGCTTTCGGCCATTGCACCTCAAGATGTCGTCGCTCAGGCCTGAAGTGCAATAAGCCTTCCACTTGCGCTATCAGCTGAATCTTCTCTTGCGGCTGGATCACGAACTCTTTGGTCTCGGATCTCGTCCAACAATCTGTTAGAAATGGTAAGCATGCAAATCTCGGCTTCCCAGGTGAAACCTCGACACTCGACTTCAAATCTCGAACTTCTCGAGCATCTCCAGCTCATGATCATCATTCTAGGGGTTAAAAGCGCTCTTCTGCTCAAGCGCTTGCTGCTACTCTCGTTAGCCTTACCAGGATGGTATTCCAGCGTAAAGTCGTAGTCCGAAATTACGTCCATCGTTGGCGCATGTTGAGCTCATACGGTCGAGCAGGTATGCTTCAAGCTCTTGTGATCGTGAAAGCAGTAAAGTGCTCCGTAAAGTAGTGCCTCCGTATCTTGGTGCCAAAAACTACTGTGCACGCTGGCTCCAAGTCGTGAGTGGGATAGTTCCTCTCGTGAATCTTAAATTTGTCTTGAAGCATCTGCGACCACGCTTCCGATGTTGCATCAGACATCCCAATCCTGTGTGACGCATCACAATACACCTCGAAAGGCTCTTCGGGTTGAGGCAAAATCAGCGCGCGGTATTTGTCGTCAAAAGCTCGCCTTGATCGTTGGCGGCTTCACACTCCTCGGTCCAAGCAAGGTTGATCCTTCCTGCGTCAATCGTGTAAGAGCGCGACAATCTTGAAGAAACTTTCAATGAATCTTGGTAATATCACGCTAAGCCGAGCAAAACTCACGATCTCGTGGTAAGTCTTTCTTGTTCACGCTATCAGCCTCGATCTTAGTTGGATCCCATTTATCCCTTCTCAGAATTCACGTGACCTAGAAAATTCACCTCTTCAAGCCAAAATTCACGCCGATTGGCATAGAGTTGCTTATCTCGTAATATCTGCGATTACTCGGCATAGGTGTTGCGTGCTCTTCTCGGTTCCTCGAGTAAATCAATATGTCGCCGATGAACACTACAACGAACTGATCCAAAACGAATGAAAAATCCCGCTCATGTAGTCCATAAACACACCTGGCGATTCGCTACTCCAAACGGCATCACCAAGTACTCGTAGGACCGTGATCTAGTCCTCGAAAGTCGCTTTTTGGCTTACATCTTCCTCCTTCACGCCGAACTGATGGTAGCCCGACTTCAAGTCTATCTTGAAAAGATCGCGCTCCACGAAGTTGGTCCATCAAATCGCCAATACGCAGTAACCCGGATAATCTGCTCTTCACAGAATCTTGCTGAAGCTCGCGATAGTCCACGCACACTTTGATCGCCCATCCTTCTTCTTAACTAACAACACGAGCTCCTACTCTGCGGACACGCCTGGTCAGATGAATTGCTTCGACTCCAAGTGTTCGATCCGGGACTTCACTCTTTCATCTCGCAGAGACATCCTGCACGGCGCTTGAAATCTGGCCCCTGCTCTCGAATCAGTCGATGGAGAACTCGACTCGCATCGGTGGTAATCCTGGCACGCCTTCGAAAACGCCCTCAAAATCACACACCATCGAACATTCTTCACGCCGATCCGGCTGGAAAACTCCGAACTAGCTAGATACATGTATTCCCTAGTTCCTTCTTTCAAAGAAACTCCAACACGCTCTCGTAAAGATAATCGAGACTCAAGGTCCGAAAAATTACAGCTTACTGGCACAAATTCAAAAGGACATGGTGGTGTGACAACCAATCCATCCCGAGGATAACATCTAAACCCTTAAGAGGCAAACAAACCAAATTGACCACAAACTTTCTATTCTCAATAATCAATCACTACACAATTAAGACATGCAAAGTGTTTGTGACTAAGGTTTTAGCAAATTGTCAGAACTACTAATTTAAATCTAAAGCAATACAAAGCTCAAAAGGTTCACACAATCAAGAAATGAAGGAATGGGTTGCACCGAATCAAAAAAGAACGGATAAGGATTTACCTCGATCTCACATTCACCTTGGATAAGATCATCAGCTCGACCGCTTCCTCGCCACTCATGCAGAAAACTCGCCTTTAGCCACTTGACGCTTTCCTTTGGCCTCACGCAAGCATAGTCGGTTCAGCCTTTAGGTGTAGGACAATCCTCTAGCAAAATGCCCTGGCTTCTGCAGCTTGAAACACACCTCCCTCTGAGTACAATTACTGTAATGTCCCGCTTTCCACATCGCAGTAGCAAATCACCTCGACACCGGATCGACCTCCTCCACTCCTACTTGGGTCATCTGACGATACTGCCCCCGTTGTCGCTCCTCCGAGGCCTCGGTCGTAAGGTCTCTTCTCATGTGTAGTTTCCCTTCTCAGGCAAATCTCGCCCGCACTCGGGGTCTCACCGGCCCGCCCACAACTTCTTCTTGTGGCTCCTCACTCCTTCTACCTCGACACATCGGGTCAATCAGCTCTTGGAGATTTCGGATCCTCAACGACACCATCGACTTCAATGTCGAATCTCAATCCCCGTTGGAATCTCTCACTTAACCATCTCTCGTCAACTTTGGCCACGAAATGGACTGAAATACTCGCCAACGATTCAAACTTGGCCGATACTCGGACACCGCCGAGTTGCCTTGTCGCAGCTTGAAGAAATTCTCGCTTCCTTCTCGGCCGCAAGATCCTGAAGTACTTGTCCAAGAACCTTTCACGAAAAAGCTCCCAGTGTCATCTCGCGATGTTCTGCTATAAACGCTTGCTTCACCTCTCTCCACCAATACTCAAGGTCTCCTAGCAATAAGTAGGTGGCATAGTCGACCACGCTTGTCCGCAATGAAGTGCCTCAAAGATCTTCGATCTCTTGCATCCAAAGATCAGCTTTATCCGGATTTGGCTCACCGAGAACTTCTGGCGGATCATGCTTCCTAAAGTCGGCCAACTTCGCTTCAAAGATTACGCTCGCCGCTGTCCGCTGGTCCGCAAGTCCTCGAGTTAACGCCGCCGCCCGAAAGCCATCGCGTTAGCCCTGGTTGAGTTAGAGTACCGATTGTTGAGCCATGGCTGCCGCCATCTCTGGCCATAGCTTGAATAGCTCTGCTCCATGTCGACGTTCTCGCTGGGTATGTCGATTCCTACGAGGTGGCATTAGATTCCACAAAGTTCAAAACCCTCGACAATCTCACACAAGGATGTGTTAAAACACATCGCCTTCAATCAAGAAACAGCTCAAACAATTTCAAGCAATACGTGCTTCACTTAATCAAACAAAGAATCAACATAATACAACTAGGTACCCAACACATAACCCGGCACACGCTGACTACCCAAATCTCTATACACTTGGCCAATCAACCGCTTCCGATAATAAAGTCAGAACGACCGCTCGACCGCTACCGAAGCTCAATATACCGAGCCTGAGCTATCAGCTCAACACACCAAGCTCAACAAAACCTATATGAGATGTGTTTTAAAAACAAAACTCTTATGCCTTTTAAAAATGCGATATATATTTTTTCATATAAAACCAACTCGTGCACATCGAGTAATTACTGTTTTCAAACATGGTGCAACTAAGACACAAGACTTAAATTCAAATAAAACATACATGCATAACATACACATATATATATCACCCCAATAATAATGTATACAAATACAGAGTAGCAAATGTGCAAAGAAAATACACCTAAGCTACGACAACTTCAAAAAAGCCATCATACCCTGGGGTACTTCCTGAACTCCCACGCAGGGGTCGCTCCAAAAGTAAGACCACCAGTCTACCCTCAGAGCAACAAAAACAACATCGCCAAACCGGTCACGACCTCGAACATAAAAGAAATACAAGAACAAATCCTCGTAAAAACAAACATCCAACAAATAAGCAATCACGACAGATAGAGGTCGCCACTCGGTCTTCGCCGAGATCCTCCTCGGCATCGCTTCATCGCCGAGTTACTGCCTCGACATCGCCTGGGTAACCGCATGGATCAAGGCACCACGAAAGTGGTCAACTTCTCAACAAGTTAAGATAAGCTCGACATAAAAATATAAGCAAACAAAGAAAGTATAACATTCACCGACGTGACTCGACCATCTCACTCTAAACTCGACACAACTCACAATTCCATTTTCTCTCGACTCGACAATTTTCCTAATGCACACGCTGCATCAGATGTCGGAAAGTCCAGCCAAGCCTTGGGATCCTCGCTCTCCCTAGGATACCAACTCAGTCCCGTAGCGTGGCGACGCCTAGTCAATCTCCCGTAAACAAAAGGGGACCTAGCACCCTCGCTTATCCGGTCACGTCAAAAACGCCATACGACTCACCTAGCTCGCTCACTGATGAACAATTAGCATACGATATTCAAGGAGTTAAACACAATATATTCAACCGCATGTCAAATAAAAGAGCAAGCTCGACATGAAGAAACGCAATTCAACATGCAATACACACTTCACGACATATATTCAATCACATATTAAATACATGCAAAACTCAATCATATCACAACATTTCATCTCGACACAAATCGGTAATTCCATACACAATAACATAACCACATAGAATATGAAATGCCCTTACATACTATAACAAATATAAATGTGAAGCGCCTTACATACTATAACAAATATAAATGTGAAGCGCCTTACATACTATAACAAATATAAATGTGAAGCGCCTTACCGAACTCCAAGTTAAATGTCGCCGACAACGACCTCGACATTGTCTTCAAAGAACTCGACAACGACTTCTCTTACTCGATCTCGACATCTGCCTTCAACGAACTCGACAACGACTTCGATACGTGACGCTTCTCGATCGACCTCGACACGCATCCTCGTTCGATTCACGCTCCGCGTCCTTGGATTCGCTTTCCGTACACCTCGATTGAATTCACTCGATCTCTGAATCGACTTCCTAAAACAAACACAACTCGGATCGATCTATGGTTCTAATACATCTAGCTCTCTCTTCCCAAACTCAACCACAACCCGGAAAATATAAAACTCAAGAACTGAAAGATATTTTTCCTCCAACACAAAGTTAGGGATTTCGATCGTAATTCATGAAAAGTTATCGATGCTTCAACAGATAGATCGACAACAACAATAATCGAAGCAACGAATGAAAATCAAGAAAATCGAAATGAACCAAAAATGGGGTTTTCGGGCATTGCCGATTGCGAAAAACAGAGAAAGAAATTTGTTTTACAAGCCCAATTAATCGGTTAAAAAGATAGGTAATATTGTGAAGAAGAAAACCCATCAATTTGATATGATTTGGAAGCATAAACCGATTAAAAATGGAAGAAGATTTAGCGCTAAACAAAGAAGACAGATGAAAGAAAATCTGTTCTTCATACCTCAACTATGATGGTCGATCGACGAGATATGGGTCAAGAAGTTGATGATGAACAAAATTGATGAAGAAATCTTGTGCAGAATCTCTGGAACTCACGGTTTCGTCGATGAAGATTTTTAAGGAAACAACGAAACACAGAGCGTAAGGAAGGAAGAAGAAAGAAGAAAAGAGAAATGAGTGAAACGGCCGTGGTATACAATGGCGAGAAAGGGGTAAAAACGTAACTCCAGCTATAAGATGCCAATCCCAATAATCATCTACCCGTTAACTCGTTCCTCTCATGATTACCTCTACTCGCTTGGCCAACGACAAGCCGACAGCGTAATAATTACAAACAATATAATAATAACGCTGAGTAACGCTCAAATAATACGAGGTGTCATCTCGACACGATGTCGACAAGAGTGCTCGTGTAAATGTACAAAGTTCTAACACGAGTTCGTGAACGCGGTCTCTCACCGACTTGCGCCCTCATCGCCTCGACGCGACTTCATCAACTCGACACCCGACCTCCTCACCAAAGAATAGTGCACGTGGTCTCATCAGCTCGACAAAAGATCTCGGCAAACGATCTAGTCACGGGATCTCGACACAAGGTCTTGGTCGAGGTCTCGATACGTCGTCCTAATACGATGTCGATCTCGTCCTCAGGTGTTACAAGCTCCATCCCCCATTTGATTTTAATCTTCTCTTTGAGCCTTGATTTTCAAATCAACCAGAAATTGGAAGCTTGATTCCACCTCCTTCTTCCAT
This sequence comes from Calophaca sinica, assembly GCA_037113605.1. Taxonomy (NCBI): domain Eukaryota; kingdom Viridiplantae; phylum Streptophyta; class Magnoliopsida; order Fabales; family Fabaceae; genus Calophaca; species Calophaca sinica. Next base: position 70,990,444 of record CM073737.1, on the reverse strand, counting down.
TTCCCTTATTCTTCCTCGTTCTCTCATTCTCGATATGTCTCTGTCTCTGCTTCTCTCTCTTGGCCGTGTTCTCTCTCTTTCCTCCATGGCGCGCGGTGGTGTGCCACCACACTTCACTATCGTGCTCGTCGGAGCCATTGTGGCTCCTTCCCTCTCCTCTTCCTCCCTCTCTTCTCTTTTCTTTCCCTTTTCTTTTTATGTTTCACTTTTCTTTTTCTCTGCTGAAACGCGATGGGAGGGAGTAAGTGAAGGGAATGGGAGGGTGCTAGGGTGGAGTGGGGTCAAACGTGGAGCACGGTGGGACATAAGACTTGATTTAATTAAAATCTGATCAACAGTCCTCATTTAATATCATAATTTATCCTTTGGTCCCTAGAGGGACCTTAGATAAATTAATCAATTAGATACTACTCATTAAATAAGTAGTCACACACTTTCTTAATTATTGAGAATAATTACTAATTTACCCCTATGTTCTAAATTCACGCTAAAACACCAGATAAAAAGTTATTAACCCCTTTAATCCTTAGGGATTTAATCCCCATTTCCACTTAACATTTTTAATTACTAAGCTTTAGAAAATTGGGTGTTACGGGCTCAGTGGTGGGTTTTAGTGAAGTGGTGGTGCCAGAGAAGTACAACAACTTGGCCATGTGATTGGTGGGTAGGCTTTACAACTGTGAGGCAGCCTTAGACATCCAAGATCAACTCTATATGAAAGGCTATCACTCAGTCAGAGCTATCCCCATGGGGGTGATTTAGTCTTGCTATGTCCTTCTGAAAAGATGGTGATCCATGAGGCAGTGTACAACAACAACAATTGATGGGCAAAGCGGTTCGAAACGTTCGTGAACTCATCTCGAAGCATTCTTCCCAAGGAGAGGTTCGTTTAATATATTGCAGAGTGTCAGTGTTCTAATTCACATTTGGGTGATGACTTCTTTCGGGACCTAGCAATTAGTTTTGGCAGGCTTGTCTCCATTGATGAGGCTACAACAAAAATGCAAAGGTTGGCAAGAGTGCAAGTAGCTGTGTCCTCGATTACAACTATTGATGTAACTGTGACCAATGAAGCACGGACTCCGACACGGACACGACACGGACACGGACACACAGACACCACTTATGTAAAAAACATAGGACACCGACACTGCTATATATATTATATAATAAATTATATATTTATCTAAATTGAGCACTTTATTCTTAAAAAAAAATCCAAAACAAAATGATAAATTGTTGAAATGTGTCTTTCTCTTTCACCGTCATTCATTCATCCACTACTAAAAAGATAAAAAAATATAATTAAATTAAAATATTTCACTCTACAAATATATAGAAATATATAAACTACCAGCTAAAAACTACTACGCCCATAAATAAACTAAGCAAAAAATAGATAAATGTTTATATTTTATTATATTAAAATAGATGAATGTGGACAAAAACGTGTTCAGCTATATTAACACGTATTATATTCAAACATGTTCAGAGCTATGTTGACTAGTAGTGCACTAGTATTATATTATATTTGTCCTCAAACTATGCACAGCTGTTAGCAACTAAATAAAAAGCTTCTGCAATGTGTTAAGCAAAAGCAAACAGTTAGTACACACAGTGATTGAAAAATTAAGAAACACCCACACTAACACAGAAACGGGGAAAGATTTCTCTGAGAGACAAAAGCACACACCAGAGAGAAGAGGAGCAGTGACACTAACGACAGAAAACACAGAGAGGGACGGCGCGCTATGTTGATGTGCTACGGCAAACACAGAGAGAAGAGGAATAGATGAACACTGCGACGGCGAACCTTCAAATGGGCTTTTGCTTATGCGACGGCAAACGCAGAGAGAAGAGGAACTGTGCGACGGAGAACCTTCAAATGGGTTTTTGCTTGTGCGACGGCAAACGCGGAGAGAAGAGGAACTGCGTACGTCGACCTATTTTTTTGTTTTTAAATTTTCTTTTTGGACTTTTTTTTAAGATGGGACGTGTCCCTTTTCGCTCATGGCGGTGTCCCTTGCGTGTCCGTCCCTGCATCGGTTTTTTTTAATTAAAAAAAAAGGTGAACACCTGTAGCGCGTGTCTGACACGCTTCCTACGCGCGTCGGTGTCGGATGCGAGTCAGACACGGGGACACAGTATTTGCCGGAAGTGTCCGTGCTTCACAGACTGTGACAGCCTGGGAGTGAGGTGCTAACTTTCCCGTGAAAGTTTTGGAAGATAAGTTAAAAAAAAGTCCCAAAACGACCACATACCGAATGCCAAACCAAGGCTAGGCCTTGTTTTCCTCGATGCCTAAAATCAAAAGAACAGAAAAGCAAATAATAAATCAAGAGGCATCAATTAGAAAGAGTAGACTAAAGTTAACGGGCCAAATCATTTACTTCAACAAGTAATATCTAAAAATGTATATATAATATATTCGAACATATCCACTATATTATATAAAATAAAATTTTGTCATGTAGATTCATGTCACGTGGCAGCTCCACATTCATTCTTTTCTCGCCAAAATATAAATTATTTTGTTTTTTATTTTTTAATTCATGATATTTTATTAATTAAGGCATATCATTCAATTAATGATCATATCTAGACTTTTACCTTTCAATAAAATTTGAAAAATCAAATTCAAATCCAAAATGTAATAAATTAAAGCATATCAATCAATTAATTATTATATCTACACGTTTGTCATTCTCAAAATATTATCTAAGTCATGTGACAACATAAGAATCATTAAATTTTTTGCCTAAACCAATTTTAATTTCTTTTAATTTTATTTATTGTTTTAATTATATCAACAAATATTACCTCATATCAAACAATAATTTCACAGTGTAAATCATTAATATATTCCCGTAAATGACTTTTCTATTTTTATTTATTAATTATATCAATTATCACTAACTATCATCATTATTTTACCATACAAATTTAGTTACTTTTAATTTTACAACTTTTCATGAATGATTAATTTTACTATCCACATTATAAAATTTAATTTAAAAATCATAACTATATAATGTTAAATTTAATTTTTTTCATAATTAGTATATTTTGTCTCTTACATATTATTAAAATTTAAAAATTTCCAGCATTCCATTGAAATATAAATATTTTCAGCATTTAAGTATTCACATGATTATTTATGTTTAATTATAATTATAATAAATGCTATATCAATATGCATTGAATTTTTCCTTCTTTATGCTTCGATATTATACACTACTAGAAAAATTAAAATTAGGGAAGGACAAAATCCTTCGCTAAACATACAAAAATTTGTCACAAACCACATTAGCGACGGATTTTGTAACGGACACGAATTCTTAACTGAATTTGGCATCGCAAAAATTTTAGCGAGGGAAATCAGGATCTGTCCCAATTTATGACGGAAAATCTCCGTCACAATTTCATAATAGCCCGTCACTAAAGAATAGACGCAAATCAAAGAAAAAATCGTATTTTTCATCACTAATAGTGACAGATTTGTTCCTTCACTAACAGTGAAGAATCCAATCCCTCTCTATTAGTGACGGATTTGTTTCCCTCGCTAGTTCCCTCATTATTTGCAACGGATTTGGTTCCTCACTAACAGTGAAGAATCCAATCCCTCCCTCTCTATTAGTGACGGATTTGTTTCCCTCGCTATTTGCACTTTATTACCAAAAAATAATTGAATATTATGGCAGTTTTCACTTTTTTCACAAAAAAAAAATGATCATTTAATGGTTTTTTTTTTGAAAAGGCAAAAGGAATTACAGAATAGCAGCAACAAAGAAATAAGAGAGTAAAATTCAAAGAAAAAGGATAGAATGAAAAAAAAATATAACAGTTCTGAATGTTACATAACCATACCAAAAAAAGAAGATGATGTTTGAAACTACACGGGAAGTAGAAGAGAGAAATAAAGACCTAGGTATTTGCTTTTGGCCAAGAATATTACACAGAAGAGAAACAAAAAAAAAGAAAAAAAACTAATTAAGAGCATGTTTGATTATACTTTTTAAAAAACTTTTCGGTTTTTAAAAACTTAACAAGAACAAAATTTGTTCTTTGCCTATTTTTAAAAACTAAAAAACTGTTTTTAAAAAGTGTATCAAACATGCCCTAAGTGTTTTTATTTTTATTTTTAATGGTGCTCTCACTCATTCTCGCTGCGGCTTCACTCTCACTTCTACTTATATTCAGATCCAAAAATCAACTCCCCCCATGGCTTTACATGTTCTTTAGCTTTTATAGCCCCTTTTGTCTTCAAAATCTGCGAGGAAAAGAGGGGGAAAAAACTACTTTAGCAAATAAAAATTGAAACTTTAATGTAACAGATTGTAGCTTTGAAAATAGACTTCCCTTATCTGTGGTGAACCTGAATCTTATCGGGGTCCTCTTCCTCTTATCGCGTCCGTTGCGGAAAATCGAGCGGATCATCAAGATCCCTTCGGATTTGATGGAGATTTTGGAGACTTTGAGTGATTTGGATGAAGACTAGAAAAAATGGAGATGATTAGGGTAGGGACACTCACAGGTTCTTGCTAGGGTTAGAGGTGTAGAGTAGGAGAAAAGGAGGAAAGGGCTGCAGATAGAACTTGGAAGAGATTAGGGTTAAGAGGGAAGCAAGGCGAGAAAGAAGGGGGAGAGAAGATAAAGTGAGTGGCTATGTGAATTGAGGGGGAGTGGTTTCGGTTCTCTCTTAAAAATTAGGGTTACATTTGGGCTATTAGGCCGTGTCTAGGTGATGAGCTGAGGGGGGCACATAGTAAAGCGTAGCAGGTGCGAGAAGCAAAGCGCTGGAGGTGTGGAGGTAGAGACCAACATGGACTACACTGCTTAACTCGTTGGCATACCTCAATTGCCAATAGGTTTTTAAAAAATAAAAATTAATTAATTCATAGAATAATTACTTGACTTTGGGTTCTAATAGTACCAGTGAAAAATTAAAAAGATATGACTTTGAAGTTTAGAACGTGGAGTATTTAATGTTAACATTTTATTACTATTAATGTTTATTAGCTTTTAATTTAAATATCTCTATTAATTTTTTACTTTTTCTAGTTTAGAATATTTTTATTTTCAATTTTAATATTTTTAAATTAATTCCAATATTTGATACATAAATTATTTTTTTAAAGTTTTTTATTTTTATTTGTTAATCAATGTCATTTCTGTTTTAAAAATATTTAATCAACTAAATTGAATTTATATATTATTAGTAGTAGTTAACCAAAATACGCACAAATATATCTCAAATAGATAAGAAATAATTAATTGACATAATATATAATTTTATATAATTTTAAAATGTAGATTTTTTTTAAATAATTAGATATAAGTTATTGAAAAAAATATATCATTTAAAAAAAACATTAGTGACGAAAAATATCCCTCGCTAATCATTGAGTTTAAAATCCCTTGCAAAATTCGTCGCTATTAGTGAGAAAAAATATCCCTCACTAATCATTGAGTTTAAAAATAATTGTGATGAATTTAGTGACGGAGGTATATTTCTTTCTCAAAAATCCTTCACTAAATGTATTTTAATCAATTTGTGACAGATAAATTAGCGATGAATGTTTTCCGTCACTAACTGTATCTTACAAATTTTGTTACGAATTTAGTGACGGGGGAGTTAGAGAGGGTATCTTTCCGTGTCAAAAATCTCTCACTAAATGTATTTTAGTCAATTTGTTATGGATTTTGTGACGGATAAATTAGCAACGGATTTTTTTGTCACTAATTCCGTCACAAACTAGATCAACTTAAGTCCACCAGATATCTTGTTTTTCGTCACTAAATACGTCGCTATTAGTGAGGGATATGCATCCCTCTCAAATTTTCCTCTCTAAAATCAAATTTTCTAGCAGTGATACGAGAAAAACTAAATTTTTTTTTTGGTGAGGGAGAAAAACTAAAATTTATTCTAGGACTAATTTGTTGTCCAGCATAGATAATTGATTATATTTTTTCCATGTTATTTATTTTGAATTTATCTTACTGTAATTTAGATAAATTATTTAATTGTGTGTTTTATATTTTTTTTGTTGAAACTCAAAGTAGAGAATCCATCTCTAAATATAAAGACAATAGAACCGATATTTTCTATTTTATTTGTTATATTTTGAAATTGGAGTATATATATGATGAATTATCTATAATGTTTTTTGAAAAATTTAAATCTACTAACACTTTTTTTTTTGAAAAAAAAACTTCAAATTTAATCTTGCATGTTGGATACATTTACAACTCGTACAGATAAACCGTTCGAACACGGGTAAATATGCCAGTAATAATTCAAATACACTTCAAAAGTAAACCATGTAAATGACTATCTTTTCGAGTCACAAATTACGCTGGAGAATTCATTGAAACGTACTTCATATGGTTATATTTAATTTGGGTTGGACGTAAAAACAGAAAAAAAATATATATATATATATGAATAGTAAATAAAAAAATAAAATACAATAATTTTATATATTACTAGCTTAATTATCCGTTCCTAAAGCAAGGGTATCGAGTAAACAATTTTCAAACTTATATATATTTTTAAATTTTTAAATTGTGTTTTTCAATTTTTAAATTTTTTCAAAATTATAGGCTAGTAGATATGTATTTTTATATGTGAATACTTATATATATAATGTATATATGTTATATGTCTTTTATATAAGTGTGTGTGTATATATAAATGGAATAAGTATTTTATAACATATATGAAATTTAAAAATCACACAGAAAGTCTAGCGAAATAGAGTTTGCCACTAATAATATGTCTATACTCGGATACAAGAAAAATTGTTGAACAATATATCTATGAGGTGTTTATTAAATGCACTTTTGTATCACTCCCATGGATGTAGGAATGTATCAACTTTTACATTTGTTCAAAACATCCAATTTACATAGTCATGCATATTATGTTGCACCAGTGTATCAGGTATTTCTCTAACTTCAGAGATGCGTGGCTTTTACTTTGTTGGAGTTGGCTCTAGATTTTGTTCTCATGGCATGAAAATAAGTTTTCCCCATTTGTAAGTATACGATTCATCAAGTCCTTCTCTTGTTAGTCGCTTTACTAACAATTAGTTTGGTCATCAAGCACACCTATGTCAGAAATTTAGTTATAGAAGCCTACAATGGATTAACAACTATTCATATACCATGGTGTAAATAATGTCATAGAAAGGAACCTTCATAGGTGATATCAGGAGGAATTGGCAACAAAAACAAAGTATTTTATAATTTCCAAGTCTAATACAGAAAGTACACACACATTAGTCAACAATATTTATTTCATTTATTTAAAAAATATGTATTTTATACAACAATAAACTTCCACTTTATGAGATTCATCATTCATGATATTAAAAATATTATAAAATAATATTTGTGTAAAAATATTATCAAATGCCGAAGTGGTAATATTTAAATAAAATATAATAATATTTCATATCACTAATTCAATAAATATTTCGAATTATAAAATAATATAATCATACTTTTAAAAATATTATTTAAATTATATCTAAGATAATTTAATAACATGCCAAAAATAGGAAACGTGAATAGTAACCCATAATTGAATTTAATTATATTTTGATAAAAATAATTTTAAAAATGAAAATAAAATAAGAAAAGATTAATGAAAAGGGTTTTGATACATGCATAACAAAACATTCTTTTATATATAATATATATATAATGAATTTAATTAATATTTCAAATTAGAAAAATAATATAATCAAAATTTCAAAAGTATTATTTAGATTATAATTATATAAAATAATTTTAAAACATGCAAAAAACAGAAACGTTAATAATAATCCATAATTGAATTTAAATATATTTTGATAACTAAACAAGAAAGGATTAATGAAAAGGGTATTGACACATGGCATAACAAAATCTTTTTTTATGCAAAATAATAATAATAATAGATTTAAAATAATCAATAATAAATAATATAATCATAATTATAAAAATATTATTTAAATTATCATTATCTTTGGAACATGAATAATAATCTATCATTGAATTTAATTATATTTTTAAAAATAGAATATTAAATATTGAAATTAAATAAGACAGGATCAATGAAAATGGTAGTTACACATGGCATGAAAAAACCTTTTATAATAATAATAATAATAATAACAACAACAACAACAACAACAACGAAAATAATAATAATAATAATAATAATAATAATAATAATAATAATAATAATAAGATAAATATAATATATTTATAATATGTATATGTGATAGAATATAATATATGATAGAAAATTGTTAGATATTCTTTGACAATATATAATTTAAATTTATTATATTTTGAAAATTATAATTTCAAAAACTGAATTTGAATAAGAGAGGTTAAATAAATAAGGTATTGACATGTGTCATAACGTAACCCTTTTTATTATATAATAATAAATAATAGAATAATCAAAATAGATAATAAGTAAATACATAGATAGATAGATAATTTGATTTGAGTCTTAAAAAAAGTTGAAATTTATTGAAATAAAAAATTTGTTAAGAATGAATGTTGCAGTGACACGTGACATTAAAATATATATGTAAATATACCTATGGGTATATATATATATAATAGATAAAATAGATATGATATGAGATTTTAAAATTTAAATCGTAGGAATGGTTTTGCCAGGAAAACAAAATCTTCTTTTATACATATGTAATATTTGTAAAATTAGAACGAAAAAACAAAAATGGAAAAAAACCCAATGAAGATTCATTAACCGAATGAAGGGAAGTATGAAAATAAAAACTTGGTCTAATTGATTTGTTTTTTAAAAACTGTTTTCTATTTTATAAAACTTAACAAAGAACAAATTTTGTTTTTATTAAATTTTTTAAAACAAAAAACTGTTATTAAAAAGTGTAATCAAGTGTGTCCTTCCGTTTCTGTTTTTTTCCTTTTTTTGTTTTTATAATTTTTCACTACACTTACAATTCATTGAATGAAAAATTAGATATTTGAAAAAAATAAAGGAAATAGAGATATAAACACCTTTAATAGAATGCTTAGCGATTAACCAATACCTATTATCTAAAAATTTCTAATTCAAAAAGGAAATGAATCTATAAGCAAAATTCATAATTAATAAGGTCATCTCACTGTAAAACAAAAAAACGAAAAAAAATACCCGACGAAGATTCATTAACCGAAAGAAGGGAAGAATCATAACAAAGAAGACAAATATTATAGAAAAATAGTATAAAAGAAGTCGTCAACATGATCAAGGAAAAAAATGAAGATAGAAAGACGAACGAATAGTACCATCCCTTTTATTATATAACTCAAGTCTATCATTCACTGTGCATGCTTTGCGTTTGCACTCTACTACTCTTTCCCCATTCCATCTCCTCATTCCCATTAAGTATGTTTGCCTTGTCAAGACTAACTCGCTTTGCATATCTGAAATAAAAATAAAATAACGATGAGAAAAATAAAAGGTTGAAGAATCCAGGGGAACAAAAGGATAAAAAGAGTCGGTGAGTGAAAGAAAAAGAATGAGTGGGGATACAAATCAAAAAACGCGAGAAATAAATTAATGGGTGAGAGATAAAACGTTAGCGAAACTATTTTAAAAAGAGTTTGGTAGAGATAATAATAGAATATTATTTGAAATTGAATTTAAATTTTATATATATATATATATTGAAATCTTAATATAACAACTCTGAGCTATTATAATTGAAATTCAAATTAAAAAAATCATAGTTTTCCGGCGCCAAATTGGAATCAACTTATTAAATTTATTCTTTTTATTTATTTATTTCTATTTTAAATCACAAAAACAAATAAATTAGCAAGAATAAATAGAATTTATTTTTCGAAATAATAATTTATATTACTACATTTGTTACAAATATAGATTAAGTATATTATATTACGTTTTATATTTTTTTATATACATTATATATATAATATAATATTATTTTAATATACATATACATAATAACATTTTTAAAATAAAAAATTTAAATAAATGTGCTAATAACAATGATCTCAATCAAATTTGATTTTATACATTTTAAAAATACTAAATTAATAATCATTTATATTATTATTCTTTGATATTATTTAAATTGAATGGTAGTTTGCTATAATATAGAAGAAAATTTGACTTTTATCAAATACTGAAAATCTCGAACTTAATATAGTGTTTGCCATAAAATTATAACTAAAAAACCTAAAATTTAAAAATATAATTGCTTTAAACTAAAAAATAGTGAAAATTAAAATTTGATATAAATTATACTGAACAAAATTTTTAAATTAAATTTTCTAGATTTAAAATTTTACATAAATTATATAGAACATATTGTATAAAATTTTGAATTTATATTTTAAACTTATATTAAATGATAATTATATGTTTTTTAGCAATCCATAATTTATATTTATCTTAATTAAATTTCAAAAACTAAAATTTTAAAAATTTATAAAATATAGATGTTTATGTAATTATTTTTTTAAAATTTCAAATTTTGAAGTAAATTATCATTAATTAAAATTCTAATATCAGTTTTCTAGATTTGAAATAAATTATATTGAACAAAAATTTGAAATTAATTTTTAGGTGGTGAATGATTGTGAATGATTCAGGTGGTGATACGTGGCACAAAAAATATTATTATTTAATAATTAAAATAGATAATTTTTGAGATTTTAAAATTTAAAAGTATGAATTGTTTAGGTGGAAATTGAAAACATTCTTTTATAATATATAATAGATTTAGATAAAGAAAAAATTTATTTTCCTTATTTCATTGAAAAGAAAAATATGGGAAAAATAATATATTTATGATGAACGGCAGGAAAATATATTTATTATAAATAATTTTATATTTCTCCATAAACTTTCTTTTTTTTCCCCTCATTTTCTGTGAATTATATATTTTTTTGGAGAAAATGGTTTTCGTATTATCTTATTATTGATTACATATTGAGGGTAGTTTTACACAAATATTTAATTATGAATTTTTTTATCTTACCGTGTCATAATCGTGGGGAGACCCACTAGTCTAAATGTGGTCATCCAATTTCTTGATAGAGATTTATCACAAAACAGACGAATACTTCGCATCTATGATATGGTAACAAAAAATATATATTAGTTTTTAAATATTTTATACCGTAACAGTGTTATAATACGATTGAATGTCAATTCTGGGTATAGAGTTACTAAACTCAATTTATTTTCAGAATATATCAAACAAGAATAAAATAAAATCTTATTATATAGTTTTTTCTCCTTTAACCTTACATTCAAGCTGCAATTACATTCATTATTATATAAGCTAGTTATTATTATTATTATAAGTTACATTCAAGCTATAAACTGGTTGAAAGACTACTTCATAGGCCTCATGATGATGATCAGTCAGAATGAGACGATCATGCCCATCTTCATTATCATACCTCCCAATATCCATGCAAGTAGGAGGAGAGCCCGAGAGACAGAACACAAGCTTGTAAGTTTTTAAATGGTAGTTCTGAATCTGAAATGTGCCATTCAGTATTTGCTTACCTGGATAGTTTTCAGGACCACCAATACCAACACAAGCTTTTTTTATATCATTATCAACAAATACCAACCATTTTGAAGATTCAGCACACTCAACATGCTTTTCTGCGAACTCAATTTTAAGTGGGACATTTGTGAGGATGACATTATCAGAACTTCTCCCAAGCATGCTAAATTTAACCGACATACCATTGTCAACTTCTGAGTATTGAACTTGTAGGACAGTGACTGGGCACTTTAAGTCACCAGTTCGGCCTATAATTACTCCTCCACCAGCGGGACCAAAGATTGCTGGCAAAATATAGTATTTGCCAAACTGAAGAACTGGCTTACCAAATTGACCTATTACTTGATCTACATTTGAGAATGCTAATGGAAATTTGGTGATGAAAGAAAAGAGGAGGAAGGAGAGGGTGAGTGATAATGTTGGCTTCATGGTTTACTTTGTTTGTGTGTGTGTGTGTGTGTGTTTTGGTGGGCTACCCTATGGCTCTATATATTGTGATATAATTAGGAGAGGAAAACTTATTTTGATCCAACAAACATCAGTTGTCTAAAAAACCGGTGTCTCTCTGTTTCCCACCAGTCAAAAACATGTGGATATGTATATGTGTTAATAAGTTATAATTTTATATTATTATATGTCAAATTATTGGTAGGAGACAGAGAATGTGACAGGAAAGTGAGACAGAAAATTTTTATCTAATTTGACCAGCTTCCACTAGTTAATTGCTTGCTTTTGGATATAGAATGTTATACGTGCTTGGAAATATAATCACTTTATTACCATTCATCAAAGATATCACTTTATTTCTCTATTTAGGTGTTATTATGAAATATTATTATATTGATAAATTTATATTAGGTATAAGAATTCTTAAGACATTCTATTAAATATTAAGATTGCATAACGATAATGTTAACTATTATTTATAACTTGAGAAAAATACTTAAAAAATAATTAAATTACACTATAAATTATTAAATGTTTTTTATGGATATAAATTATTAAATGTTATTATCAAATATAAATATATTGCTATTTCAAGTATTATATATTTATTTATTTATTTATCTTACTTCAGAAAATCTTTTAAATATAGATAATAGTGCTACATATTATTAAATATTAACTATTAAAAAAATATATCATATTATAAAATTGTAATGAAATATATATTAAAATCTATTTATATAAAATTGTAGCAAAAAATTGTAATGATACGTTTAAATATCATATAAAACTAGAGATTACCCCCGTGTGTTGCACGAGTTTATTTATGTCTTATACAAATATTTTTGTCTGGAAAATATGCAAAAATTATGTAATTTTAATATGTAAAAATATTTTATACCTATCTCTTATCAGGTACACCTGATGTATAGTCATCTTTTAGCAAGTTTCTCAACTTTTGTTGAAGGGATTGTTGGGTTATCCTCCCTAGTACCAAAAAATATTTAGAATATGTAATATTGAATTACTCATCTATTTAGAAATTATTTTTCGTGTAATATATTTTTTATTATGTTTAATAATAATAATTTTGAATTTTATAGTAAAGTTATCATTAAAACTTTAATATATGAAAAGATACATCTATCAATGAAGTTTATTAAACACATTACAGTACTGCAATTTTTTAGTATGCAGATTTCTTATATTAGTTATCAAGAAATGATGTCAATCCTTGTGGTTACATTATTATTGACAATGACATATGTAATTGTTGATGGTAATATATAGATTTTGTTTAAGCAAAATAACTATTGATTTTATCAAATGTAATTCCGCATAATTCAATAATTGTTATTGTATTTTGGTCATCATCATTGCATAGAATGTATTTATCGGAGATTATTTTGTTCTCTAAATAAAATGTCATTTGTAGTCATTTATTATCAAAACATTTATAAAATAAGTACTTTTACATCGGTGCTATATCTTGTAATAATTTATATTTGAGTTCTTTAACCTATGAAAATAGAAAGTTTTATTCCGTTACACATTCCTAATGTAATATTAATATTTATAAGTATGATAAATGATATTTTTTTTATAAATATAGCAAAATTTAAATGTTTATCAATCATACGATTTTGTCATTTTAAACTAAATTTGTATGCTACTTTTTGTTCTTCAATTATGCTAGTCAACTATACAATTAATTTTCATATTAAATTATGCTAGTCAACTATACAATTAATTTGATAATATACATTGTTATTTAATCATTTTTTAAGTATTTACTCAAGTTGTAATTAATAGTTCGCATAATCATTAAGCAATTTTAATATTATATAGAATCTCCAAGAAGTTTTATATTTATGTTTAATTATTTGATAACATATTTATTTATTTATTGATATTTGATAATTTACATATTAAATAATAAATAGCACTATGTTTTATATTTGATAATAATGCTTAATAATGTATAGTGTTATTTAAACATTTTTAAGTATTTTTCACAAATTGTAATTACTAGTTAGCATAATCATCAAGCAATTTTGATATTATATAGAATGCGTAAGAAGTTTTATATTTATTTAATAGTTAATACAACCTATAGTCAAATAAAATGATCAATAAAATAATATTCAATAATACTATTTAAATTTAGTAATAAAATGATCAAATTGATGAAATGTTAATGTTAAATTAAAATAAATTTATATTTAATGCTAAAGCTTATATTTGATAATAATATTTAATAATTAAAGTCTAATTTAATTATATTTGAAGCATTTTTATCAAATTATAATTAATAATAATAATTATTATTCAATTTTAATATTTTAATACAATGTCTAAGAAGTTTTATGTTTAATAGTTCATACAACCAATAATAAATTAAATTGATAAATATAAAAATACTTAATAATAATAATATATAAATAGAGTAATAAAATGATGAAATTGATTAATAAGAGTAATTGAAAGTTTTTAAGTCATAAATTAAAATAGTTGCGTATTCAATGCTAAAGCTCAACTCACCTCGAATTAAATAGATAAATAAAGCAATATTTAATTATAATATTTAGATAAAGTAATGAAAAGGTGAAATTAATTTATAAGAGCAAATGAAAGACTGTAACTCATGATTTAAAATAAAATTTTACTCAGTTCTATAGCTTAAGTTTCCTTTACATAGTAGGGGTATTACCCGTGCATTGCACGGGTTTATTTATATTATATAACTATAATACTTTTATTAATATTTTTTTTTTGAAAATATATAAAAGCAATGTAAAGACTACTATGTTAAGAATGTTTAAGTTGAATGATTGGACTTGACTTTTATTTATTTTCATTGCATAACATACCGTTTCTTGAAATTTTTTTAAGATAAAACGACCATTTAGACTCAAAAGTTCATAATATATATAAGTCTTTTGCATCTATATATGCCATTTCCTATAAACTTTGTTCCTCTATATATCATCCAATCTCCTAGATTCTTGATAAGAATTATTTTTCATCGCACATTCCTAATACTGGATTGACATTTCTTAATAACATAGTTGACAATACTTCTTTGATGTATAAACAATTGCTTAGATTTAATCCATTAAAACTTAATAAGTTTAAACATTCTACCAAATATATAAGCTCTATTAAGTAATATTATTCAGTATTGCTTTGCTTGGTCAATCAATCATCTCAATATAATATAACTTGAACCTAAAAAAAAAAAAAGCATAACCAGAAAATTTCAGATCTGGAGAGGGGCGAGATCTTGAGACGCGAGGGGAGCGAGGGAATGACAGTGAAGTGAGGTGAGAGAGAGAGAGAGAGAGAGATCGAGGCGTGATGTGAGACAGAGAGATGAGAGGGAGACAAGGGAGGGAGCTGAGGAGATGAGAAGGAGGGAGACGAGGGAGATCAGGGAGGAAGCTGAGACAGAGAGATGAGAGGGAGGGAGCTGAGACAGATCAGAGATGAGAGGGAGGGAGACGATCGAGGGGCGTCCTTCTATCTCCCTTATTTTTTATTTTTTATTTTATTAAAAGTAACTGTTGTGATATCCGAGGGCTCCTCCCTCGGTTTTTGGCATGGATGGGTTTTTTCCTACAAGTCAGGCTCTAGGAATGGTGAATTTTTTTTAAAACAAAAAAAAATTAAAATAGCTAACCGCATTTTTATGACAAAAATCGAGGGTTTTTTTTTGTTAAAAGCCCTAGGAAATCATTGTATGGGTGTTTTCCTACAACTTTAGCCCTGGGAAATTTCCTAGGGCCATTGACCCTAGGAAATTTTTGTAGGTAATAACGAAATTTTTTGTAGTGTATAAAATTTCATGTGGTTTTCTGGTCAATCAATGATTTAACAGAAAAAGAAGAAAAAGATCATGGCATCAAATTACAATTTTAAATAGAATAAAATAAAAACACAAACAAAAATGTTCATTAGATATTTACACAAATATTAACACTAAATCCAACAATAATCATTTATAAGACGTGTTGGCATAAATAGTTCAAATTGTTTACGTGTTAACAAAAATAAAATAAAATATTGTTCTAAATTTAATCATTAGACATGTATATACCTTGACGGTTCTTTTTTCGACAATCCTAATTTCCAACAGAAACATGTATTCAGTGAAATGGCTCTTGCAAACTCTAATGGAACCCCATTTTGAAGTGGGATCACCTCTTGCAAACTGAATTCCAGCTGTAATCAAGATTTAGTCTTTTTGTAGATTATTAAGTTAGCTTTCTTTGGAAAAAAAAAGTAATAAATAATAATGAAAGAAAGAAAAAAAAAGTGAGATCGTGTAAAATTCAATCCGAAGATCCCTTTCAATATTTCCTAGATCGAAGAAGTCTATGCTCAGATTATGCAAAAAAAATTACAACCTTGGACAAAGTTACTTGCCTTGGCTATAAAAAAATCAATCGACATAACCTAAAGATGTTTGCCTAGAAAAAAAAATGAGAGAAAATGAATTACTAGATTAAAATTAAAGAACAAAATTTTTGGTTAATATCAATGAAAATAAACAAAAAGTTGAATTTGAAGGTATAAGTGAATGAAATTAATATGCCATTAGAACCACACCCAGAGATATTTTCCAACTCTGGTAGAACACAATATTGGAGGGTCACAACTACCACACAGCTTGTCCCATGCTCTGTGTGGTAGTTGTGACCCTTCAAGATGTCGTCTACAAATTGGGGGCAGGGCGTTGTATGGACACAGCTTGGCGTTCATCTGGCATACCGTACTATGGGTCATCTAGGACTTACGGAGCGGGTGTATCTTCTCGGGGAGAGTGCCAGATCTAGGTTAAGCGATCGATCGCATCAGATCCTTGTCTTGGAGATGGTTTCTATACCGGGGGAAGTCCCCAACGTGTCTCTACTATGAGTGGTATGTAGACCCACTGGGATGTATAGCTAGAAAATAGGATGGTTTTGGCTTAGGGAGTTGGTACTGTAGGAGGGATGCCTGTGTATGTGCCTCTATGGGCAAGGGTAGTCTCTGTTGGGTTGAATGCTCATTGTACACGTCTGTTCATGTATATTATATATAATATAAGTTTGCTATTAAAAAAAATGGTAATAATAAATAAATAAAATATGAAATTGATGAATTAAAAATGGTTGACAATAAATTAAAGAATGAAACTAATAATTTAAAATTTGTTTTAAAACTATGGGTCAACTGTACTGTACATATAGATGTTTTGTAACTGAAGTAAGAATTATTTAATATTACCATCAATGCAAAACTCAAGCTTAGATTACATAGATATATAGATAGATAGATGCATGTAAAGGAAGCTTGAGTTTTAGCATTAAATACAAAATTATTTTTATTGATGAGATACAACCTTTCATCAATTTTATCACTTTAGTTCTCTATTTAGATGCTCTCTATTTAGATATTATTATATTGATAAATTTATTTTATTATTGGTTGTATTAACTATTAGATATTATAAGAATTCTTAGACATTCTATTAAATATTAAATTTGCTTAATGATAATGTTAAATATTATTTACAACTTGAGAAAAATACTTAAAAAATAATTAAATTACACTATAAATTATCAAATTTTATTATCAAATATAAATAAAGTGTTATTTAAAATTAGATAATGACAACACTAAGTGCTATTTACAATCTTGAAAAAATATCTTAAAAATAATTAAATGATAATATTATATATATATATATATATATATATATATATATTACTTGAGAAAATCTTCTAAATATAGATAATAGTGCTACAAAACTATTAAATAAATCTATCATATTATAAAATTGTAATGAAATACATATTAAAATCTATTTATATAAAATTGTAGCAAAAAAAAAATTGTAATGATACATCAAAATATCATATTAAATTAAATGCATGTAAAAGAAGCTTGAGTTTTAACATTAAATACAAAATTATTTTTATTCATGAGTTACAACCTTTCATTTACCTTTTATTAATTTTATCATTTTATTACTCTATTTAGAAATTATTATTAAATTTTAATATATTGATAATTTTATTTTATTATTGGTTGTATTGAATATTAGATATAAGAATTCTTAGGCATTCTATTAAATATCAAAATTGTTTAATGATAATGTTAACTATTATTTACAACTTGAGAAAAAAAACTTAAAAAATAATTAAATTACACTATAAATTATCAAATATAAATATAGTGCTATTTTCCTAAGATTAGATAATGACAACACTAATTGCTATTTACAATTTTGAAATATTATCTTAAAAATATATATATATATATAAAACCTGAGAAATGTTTTAAAATATTGATAATAATACTACATATTATTAAATGTTAACTATTGAAACAAACATATTATAAAATTGTAATGAAATACATGTTAAAATCTATTTATATAGAACTGTAGCAAAAAAATGTATTGATACATTAAAATATATCATATTAAACGTTTTTTGGGTTATTTTTGACATTTTGACATTGAATATTTCTTTTGTCATACTATTCGTTTGTGGGGTAGGTTAGTGGTTGGGTCATTTATGATTTCATAACCAGAATTGTGTTTGTGACATGCACCTATTGAACTTCTTCCAAGTTTCAAAGAGCCAATTTGTGGAAACAGTAGATGACTCTTCATTTCTCTCACTTTCTATCTATCTATCTATCTAATTTTATTTATTCTATATAATTTCTAAAGCGTAAAATACTGCGCTGTCATTTCAGCATCATATCTATTCTAATATTTTGCCATGTCCGTTTTTATGCCGACGTGTCATTCTTTGCTTTCCATTCCTTTTCTTTTATTGGCGATTAACTTCCTTAATTCCTTGCCCCTCACTTACATCCATGTTATGCCTCTTCCAATTCTCAACTTTATTAGCCTACGTAACTCCTGTTTAACATTAAAACCTTTGTAACTCCCCTCACTATAACACCACCAGCCTCCTTTTTTCTCTTTATTCTTTGCACAATACTAAAGAAATAGACGAGAGACGGCACATTATACTTTTACATTGGAATTGTTGGATTGTACCTCTATGGGTTTGTATTTACATTGCCAAGTGGATGAGGCTCTGATCTTCTCTTCTGCTGGACATCTGGAGTTTTGCTAAACAATAAGGTCTCACTCACACCTAAAAATGCCTATCTATTAGAACCTTGGGGATTTGGAAAAACATACAAGTGGTGGAGAGCGTCGGGAAACAACTAAGAAAAATTTACTTCCATGTTAAAGGAAACTACATCTCTTAGTGTGATGTATAAATAGTGTTTTTGTGAAGGACCATGGGATGTTGTCTTAATGTATCTTCAACCAAATTAAGGCATACTTTACTGAATCACAATCTCTTTCTTTTTCTAAGTTTTCTGGGTGAACTATGACTGTACACCTATAAGTTATTGCATGTGAGTTCTCATATATTTTTTTTTCATCTAATAATATTTTATACCCTTTTTTATATGAATATTTTATACTCTTTTTATTTTGCAAAATACAAACATTTTAAATTTTACGATACTACTGTATTATAATTGTTTGCGGGAACAAATCAGCCGAGTGATCAACTAATATTTAGCTGACAAATTGATTCCTGTCAAACGATTACATCGAGAACGGAACTCTAATTCTCAGTTATGAGTTTTCCAACTACTCCAGAAAGCGCTGGGATTGGTGAATCTATGCTAGATTAAGACTAAGAGACATAAAATCGGCTAAATGAAAGCTGTAAATTTGCGAGAGAAAAATAGATGTTTGATTGATTGGTCGTGTCCTTTACAATTTCTCAGCAAGGTATATATATACACACACACACACAAAAAAGGGAAAAACAAAATCTTAACCGCCCCCTATTGGCCATTAAATGCTCCCACTACGCTAATAGCTGAAAACAAGCGATCATGCGTCCTTCAACTGCAACGTTCATGCGCTTCGTGGGGTAACAGCCTTATCATCGGCTGAAAAGAGCAGCTGCCACGATTCCAATTATGCTGAGGGCCCTTAAGAGCTGATTTCAAACTGTGGAGTTTAGAGTGCCTTAAAATCAGTTTGGAGGATCATGGAATTGCTTGAAAGTGTTTCTTGAACACTGGGAATCGATTCCCTAGCTATGTGAATCGATTCAAGCATGTTTGGGACTCTGTGAATCGAAGTACGCCTCTGTGAATCGCATGGGAAGCTTGCATGAATCGATTCATTTCATTAATTCGTGCAGGGGAGGCTTTTTTAACTAGGTGAATCGATTCACCTATGCCTGTGAATCGATTCACAGTCGGGTTTTATAAACCTGACGCTGCAGAAACGTGCAGGAAGAGGTGCAGTCTTTCTAGGGTTGTGTGCAGCCGTTCTTGAGCGTCTTTGTGAGGTTTTAGGGTCTGGAAAACACTGTTAAACACCTTGGGGTCTTAGGAAATCATAGAGGGAGGATTGAAGGCTTTCTCTATTGTTGTTCTTGAGATGTTTTTCAGAGAGGAAAAGAGAGAGGGATTGGGAACTCTTGGGCTTGTTCTTCTTGGACATTTGGAAGGGGTTCAAAGCAATTGTAATCTCTTGTAAAGACTCTTTGATAGTGAAACGGAGGGCTGCTCTCTCCCGCAGACGTAGGTCATTTTTTTGGGGCCGAACTACGTAACCAAATAGCGGTGTGATTCTTCCTACTCTCTACTCCTTATTTGAGTGACTTTATTGCATTGTTTTGGTTGCTATTAAATTTAGTATTGGTTGCCTTTGATATTTGTTCACTTATTCTTGTTAGTAACTCAACAAGTGGCGCCGTCTGCGGGAAGGAACACATAATTCAATTGTGCACCATGGGTACTAAATGGGACATCGAGAAGTTTTTCGGTAATAACGACTTCGGTCTATGGAAGGTGAAGATGGAAGCAATCCTTATTCAACAGAAGTGCTTTGAAGCCTTGAAGGGTGAGGCAAGAATGCCGGCCACCCTGTCTCAAACGGAGAAGAAGGAGATGATAGATAAGGCAAGAAGTGCCATTATCTTATGCCTTGACGATAAGGCATTGAGGGAAGTTGCAAGAGAGAAGACCGCGGCAGAGATGTCGGCAAAGTTAGAATCGTTGTACATGACCAAGTCATTGGCCCACAGGTTATGTCTGAAACAACATCTCTACTCATTCAAGATGGTAGAGACCAAACCTATTGTAGAGCAACTAACGGAATTCAACAAGATTATTGATGACCTGCTGAATATTGATGTGAAACTCGATGACGAGGATAAGGTTTTACTCTTATTGAATTCATTGTCTAGGTCCTTTGAACACTTTAAGGATGCACTCCTCTATGGCAAGGAGTCCACTATTACCTTGGAGGAGGTCCAACAATCAATTAGGACCAAGGAGCTAACCAAGCTTCAAGACTTGAAGGTGGAAGATAGTGGGGAAGGCTTGAGTGTATCAAGGGGAAAGAATGAGAGTAGAGGAAACGGTAAAGGAAAGCCTAAGGCAAAATCCAAGTCGGAAGGGGACAATAAAGCTAAGTACAAATGCTTTAATTGTCATAAGGTTAGTCACTTTAAGAGGGATTGTCCCGAGAGAGGGGGCAATGAAGATTCCGTGGAGGTTGCGATTGCTATGGAAGATGGTTATGAGGATGCAGGGACTCTAGTGGTTACGAGTTGGGAACCAGATAGGAGTTGGGTTATGGACTCCGAGTGCTCTTTTCACATGTGTCCAAGGAAGGAATATTTTGAAACTTTGGAGCTCAAGCAAGGTGGAGTAGTTCGCCTTGGTGACAACGAAGCGTGCAAAGTTCAAGGTATGGGTTCAATTCGTCTTAAGATGTATGACAACCGTGAATTCCTTTTACAAGATGTGAGGTATGTTCCTAGACTCAAGCGAAATTTAATTTCTATAAGCAT
Source organism: Calophaca sinica (assembly GCA_037113605.1). Lineage (NCBI taxonomy): Eukaryota > Viridiplantae > Streptophyta > Magnoliopsida > Fabales > Fabaceae > Calophaca > Calophaca sinica. Next base: position 70,968,528 of record CM073737.1, on the reverse strand, counting down.
GTTTGATGGATTAGGCTATTGCACTAGTATTGAGCATGGTATGATGAAAATTTCGCATGATGCATTGATAATAGCTAAGGGGACTAAAATGTGTGGTTTGTACATATTAGAGGGTTCAACTATTATTGGGCATGCATCATTAGCTAGCCAAACCTTGCATGATAAAACCATGTTATGGCATAATAGGTTAGGGCATGTTAGTGAGAGGGGTTTAGTTGAACTAGCTAAACAAGGTTTGCTAGGTGGTGATAAATTGGATAAGCTAGAATTTTGTGATAAGTGCATACTAGACAAACATCATAAGGTTGAGTTTGGGGGTGGCATGCATTATTCTAGTAAACCCTTTGAGTACATTCACTCGGATCTTTGGGGTCCGGCTAGAGTGAGTACTCATGGGGGTGGTTCCTATTTCCTCACCATGGTTGATGATTTCTCTAGGAGAGTATGGGTCTATATTTTGAAAAGCAAAAGTGACACCTTTGAAAAGTTCAAGGAATGACATACTCTCATAGGAAATCAAATAGGAACTAAATTGAAAATTTTAAGGACTAACAATGGCCTGGAGTTTCTTTCAGAGCATTTTGATAAGTTTTGCAGGAAACAAGGTATTCAGAGGCATAGGACCGTGGAAGGCTCACCGCATCAAAATGGCCTAGCAACATGCATGAATAGGACCATCTTGGAGCGGGTGAGGAGTATGCTTTTGGCAGCTGGGTTTCCTAAAAGCTTCTGGGGCGAAGCTGTGAGTACAGCAGCATATTTGATCAACAGATGTCCATCAACGGCGTTAGACTTCAAGACACCTATGTAGGTTTGGAGTGGGAGACCGGCAGACTACTCCAAGTTGAAGGTTTTCGGAGCTTTGGCTTTTGCGCATATCAAGCAGGACAAGCTTGATGTTAGAGCTGTGAAATGTGTCTTCATCGGATATCCGGAGGGTGTGAAGGGATACAAGTTGTGGAATTTGGAATCTGGAGGGTCAAAGGTTATCATAAGCGAGGATGTCACTTTCGATGAGACCGCATGGGGATGAAGTGCAAAGACACGGAGGATAGTAGCTCGAAGTGGAGGTGGAGAAAACTTCGGTTTGAGGTGGAGTCTACCACTAGTGAGGCAGGGAATAATGAAGAGGAGGATAGTCCTCCACCATCAGGTTCTAGAGGAAGACAACAAAGCAGTGGATCCTGGCTGCTCGATTGGCAAGAGATAGGGAAAGGAGGGAGATTGTGGCAATCAAGAGATACTGGGTATCTTGATCTTGTTTGTTATGCTTTGTTTGTGACTGAAGAGGTTCAAGACTCGGGACCAAGGGACTTCAGTGAAGCAATGGTAAGCATGGAGAGTCAGAAACGGTTGAAGGCAATGAATGAAGGTGTGAATTCATTGGAGAAGAACCGAACTTGGGAACTTGTGAATCTACCGGAAAAGTCAAGGGTAGTTGGATGCAAGTGGAACTTCATAAAGACGGAAGGTATTCCGGAGTTTGAAGAACCAAGGTACAAGGAGAGGCTTGTGTGTAATGTCAATCTTGAGTTGGAAAATGTGAATGATATTCAAAAGGCAAGTTCTAGCAAGGAGGAGATTGGTATGCTCAAGGGGAAGTTAGCTTCTGGATTTTAGATGAAGGATCTCGGCATTGTGGAAAGGACACTTGGAACGAATATTGGGAAGAACCGGAAAAAGAGGTATGGCTCTTTGAAAGGCGGTTTGAAGCATGTGAAGACAACTCAAGGTGGAGTGGCAAAGAAGGATATGATTGGTGACTTGGGGATAACACATGGTTGTGAGAAGTTCACCAAGTATTTTCCTAGATCAAGGTAAAAGGATCAATTGGACTTGATCAATTGCGTTGAGACGTAATTTCATGTTATGGAGAGAGCAGCTAGTGGTTGATGGATAAAGTTGAGCATCACCACTGATTTGAAGTCAAGGTGGAGAATTGTGGAGTTTAGAGTGCCTTAAAATCAGTTTGGAGGATCATGGAATTGCTTGAAAGTGTTTCTTGAACACTGGGAATCGATTCCCTAGCTATGTGAATCGATTCAAGCATGTTTGAGACTCTGTGAATCGAAGTACACCTCTGTGAATCACATGGGAAGCTTGCATGAATCGATTCATTTCATTAATTCGTGCAGAGGAGGCTTTTTTAACTAGGTGAATCGATTCACCTATGCCTGTGAATCGATTCACAGTCGGGTTTTATAAACCTGACGCTGCAGAAACGTGCAGGAAGAGGTGCAGTCTTTCTAGGGTTGTGTGCAGCCGTTCTTGAGCGTCTTTGTGAGGTTTTAGGGGCTGGGAAACACTGTTAAACACCTTGGGGTCTTAGGAAATCATAGAGGGAGGATTGAAGGCTTTCTCTATTGTTGTTCTTGAGAGGTTTTTCAGAGAGGAAAAGAGAGAGGGATTGGGAACTCTTGGGCTTGTTCTTCTTGGACATTTGGAAGGGGTTCAAAGCAATTGTAATCTCTTGTAAAGACTCTTTGATAGTGAAACGGAGGGCTGCTCTCTCCCGCAGACGTAGGTCATTTTTTTGGGGCCGAACTGCGTAACCAAATAGCGGTGTGATTCTTCCTACTCTCTACTCCTTGTTTGAGTGACTTTATTGCATTGTTTTGGTTGCTATTAAATTTAGTATTGGTTGCCTTTGATATTTGTTCACTTATTCTTGTTCGTAACTCAACATAAAACCTTTTTAGCGCCAAAGTCCCCTGATACTTATCTCAAACTCTTGGTTAAATCCTACCGTTTCCTTGTTCAGTAGCGTTCACTTAGCCGATAGCCTTATAACATTCAAACACCTGTTTAAGCCCCATCGGCTACACTTTTTAGCAATCGGATGGCCTCATGGTGCTCCTTGAGTCTTAAACAATTCCAAGTTTTAGCTTCAGCTCAATAGGAGCACATTCGGCTATAATTATTATCGGCTACTACCTTAATCGCCTTTCCTTTTACTATTTTTTGGTGATAACAATTGCCCCCTTCATCATTTCAGCTGTAAACGCTGGATTGATGTATCGGATAAGATTTGGATCTCTAAACCATCAATCTTTAATCACGTCAAAGCATTTAATGCTAGCTATAATGACTCTGAATGACTAGTTTATCTTCACCCGATGACTGCGCTGCCACTCGATAATGATTCAACAAACTTTATCATCAGCCACGCGTGCATTCTTCTTTAAATAACCCCCCTAGCCATTCAAATAATCACTTTGCTTCCAAACTTGTTCAAACTTTAAACCCTAAATTTTGTTTATGCACTTCCCTTTTCTGCAATAATGTCTTCTGCATCCGACTCCCAAAACCGCGAGCACAGCTATGGTGGAGATGACTCTCTGGAGGCATCTTCCCCCTCGGCCGATTCATATTCCCCTCCTCAAGAAACGACCTGATCAGCTGATGGGATCATGCCACCCCTCTAACCGATTCAAGACTCGCTTACCTTGAGGCCTTCTATTGACCTTCGAGGTGGAGAGCTCTTCCTCCAAGAATACTTGTCCCTGGACCTATATGGTTTACTAATCATTTGTGATTGGTTCACCAATAAGAAGTGTCCAGCAGAAATCAGGACTTGGCCTCGCACCACCACTGATTACTTCGGTTGGCATACGAGGGTGGTCGCGGCGAAGAGCGAGGAATGGAAAAGGATGGGTCTTTTTGACGCCATTTATGCTTTCGGCTAAAGATCTTACCCTTAACATTGGTTTGATCTTCGGCTTCCTTGGCTACGGGTCTGTTACTTCCAATACCTTCATCTTTCCATGGGGGATGTGCACACCAACTTTGCTTGATGTCGCAGCTATCACTGGCCTACCTCTGGTTGGCCAAGAGGCCCCATCTCTATACGATACCCCCAGCTCCAACCTGAACATTATTCATGATCGGAACAACTCCAGCTACTCAGCCTTTATCTCAGCTAACCAAAATGGAAGAAAAACTCCTGTTTTTGATGCTGAGCATTGCGCTTTTCTCTTCTACTGGTTCAGCAAATACTTCGTTTGCACCAGTTTCGTTGCTGTGGTCCAAGAGCTTCAGCCATTTGTGGCCCAAGCCATATCAGGATGGCAAGTTTCTTGTGGATCACTCTTCCTCTCCTACCTTTATCGGGCTCTGTTCAACATGTTGGATCGACTGCAGCAGGGTGCCAATTTGAAGAACACCTCAGGATCTCTCTGGTTCCTGCAACTTTGGATAACTCTTTCCTTTCCTGACTTCATTGACCCCACCTTTAACATCAACACACTCCCTGCTGGTGCAACCACACTAGCTGAGCATCTTCGACTAACCCCCTCTAGCAGATGGCTGCCTTTGATGGAGTGGAGAAACTACACATCATAACCCGAATCTCCGAAGATTGGCAGCCGATTGTTGGTGTGAAATAAGGTACAGTTGTGCAAGTATGCACAATCGCAACAAGTAGTAAAAAGTAAATCAAGATCGTTCCCACGAGGATTGATTAGTTGCTTTCATAAGTTTTTGGCTATGTAAGAAAGCTAGTGAGTAAATAAAAATAAAAACTAAAAATTATCATCATTTGTGGAATCATACAGGAAATTATAAAATTGATTGTAAACAAGTGATTGGAGAATGAAACAGTCACTGGTTGTATGAAAATATTTGAGTAAAACAACTAGGAATCATATCCGTTGTAACTCCACCAAGTTGGCTAGGTGCTGTGAATAAGTGCCATGGCACCTGAATGCAGAGTGCTAATGTATGCATTACCAATACAGCCCATAATATCTCATGAATTCAACATACTTAACCCTATCAGTATTAAATATACAAGTGCTAAACCTAAGGTGATCAAGCTCGAATTTAGCATATAACAGTAAATCACATGAGATAAAAGTGCATAACAACATTCACATAATTTCACCAACAAGGGTTTGTTACAATTTCAAGTCATCCTAGCATAAAGTAATTAGCTCATGCTGAGCAAAATTACAAAACAGAAGTAACAGGTGCTAACAGACACATCCATGACACTTAAACTTAACAGTAAAATGGTTACAAACAGAGGTAATGAGAGTACATAGGCAGGCTTCCAAAATCTCTGTCAAGAAAAGAAGACCTTCACTACAGCAATATCTTGCTGCTATACTCCTTTGCAGTGCTTGAGATAGTCCAAACAGCTCCAGTGACAGCTTGCTTCACTCAGTGGAATATGGATGATGGACGAAAGTGAAAATGGAGTATGGAAATGGAGAAGTACTTTTGTGGCTGCTTCAGAAATGGAGACAGTAAAATGACCTAGGGATCAGTGTACCAACTCCTTCCTTTTAGGGTTTATTCCCTTAAATACACACTCCAAATAGGCCTAAAAATTAAGGTACAAGGAAATGTGTTGTCCTTGGCCCATCCAATTAGGGACAGTTTGTCCTGTAGTGTAGACAACATGGGACCACATGTTGGAGTGTGACCCGATAGTACTTGGGGCACACGCACACTGCACTTTTTCACAGCAACTCTGCTCAAGCTTTGTTTCTTTCAAATTCTACCAGCTCCCTTGGTGCTATGGCACCCAAATTCAGCATCTGCTCATTCCAAAATAATTCTGCACAACTAAACTAAAAGGCATTAAAACTTCACAAAGGCACTCAAGGTGCCACGAAATTATTTTGAACATTAAGCACCGAATATTTACACTTTCTAAACATGAAAGACTCTAATTACTATTGGACCTGCATGATCCAATGCCAAAAGAGTTTAGATAACTCTTATTTCTAGAGTTATCACCGATCTTTGAGAGAAGGGTCGGCCCGAGTTGGATTTTCAACACGGCTGACCAAAATCTTCCCGCAGCAGCATATGGAGACATGGTGCTCAACTGGATAAGGGTGTTGAATGCCAGGGATCTGCTTAGGGATCTGAAGCCTAATTCTAGAAACAACAAGACTACAGCCGAATTCTACGCTCCAAATTACGTTGCTCGCCAAATTTGGGCTATTACAACACGTGTTATGGCCCTATCTCATTAGGGTTCCTTCACTGGGAAGGAACACTATATCAGCTGAAGAAGTGAAGACTCTGGCAGCCTACAACCTGAAAAAGCTGAACAACTTCTAGTGGGCCTCATTTGCTCCCTCGGCTGAGGAGACTTCTGCTTTTGCCAACTGGTGGCTTTTTGCTAAGGCCAAAATGTTCCAAGATTCGTTGGCAAAGTATTCTCTTAGGCTTTTTGAGCTGTATGATAGCACTGCTGAAGGCTTTCCTTCTAAGGAAGAGGCCTAACCCATCACCGTTCCTCCTTTGAAGGTCGTGAGGTTGGAACCGGTGCGCAAGACCAGATCATTGGCTACCATGAAGAGTGAGTATCCCCTTTTTGATTGTCTTCGTACTTCCTCTTTCACTTTTGCATTAATATCGGCTAACCACTTGTATTTTGACAGCCAAACCTTCATCCGGGGTCATCAACTTGGATGAATCTCCCCCTCAAAGCAAGAAGAGGTCAAGGACTAGGGGAATTCGCATTGAAGAACCTTCTCCTGTGACTCCAGCTCCCAAGAAATCCAAACAAGCACCCACTGACAAGGGGAAACAGGTTTAAGTACCTTTACCTCGGCTGTTTCTTTTCAATATTTCCTGGATCATGTAAAATTCAATCTGAAGATCCCTTTCAATATTTCCTGGATCGAAGAAGTCTATGCTCAGATTATGCCAAATTTTACAACCTGGACAAAGTTACTTACCTTGGCTGTAAAAAAATCAATCGATATAACCTAAAAATGTATGCCTAAAAATGAGAGAAAATGAATTATTAGATTAAAATTAAAGAACAAAAATTATGGTTAACATCAATGAAAATAAACAAAATGGTGAATTTCAAGGTATGAGCGAATGAAATTAATATGCCATTAGAACCACACCCAGAGATATTTTCCAGTTCTGGCAAAACACAATATTGGGGGACATCAAGTGAACACTAACAGCTTTGATGGAGAAAATTTTCTCCGCAGTTGAAAAGAACCTCAAACATTGGAGAAAGGATGCAAGCGTGAACACATTGCTATCATCTTTTTTTGTTTGTTTATATAGCTATATTTTAACTGAATGATTGATGTTACGTACGAACGTGTCATTTCTTAATTATTTGATTTTGTCTCTTCATCTGACGGTTGTTCATTGTGGTTTTCAGGTTCTATAATTTGATGGAATGAAAGGATGTTGGCCAATAATAAGCTTTAACTGTGCTTGTTTGTATTGTGCATATGTTGGGGCAATTCATTGAGATTCATAGTGTGGTTACTTTTTTACAAATTTTGTTTAAGTTTTTTTTAATAAATTGATAACTCTAATTAAATATAACAAATATTGCTCACAACCTTTCCTTGCAATAAAATGAAAAGTTGTTTTGAAAAAATTCAATATTATTTCAATGAAAAATAGTCTTCATAATCTCATGTTTTTAATGAATTTTCGTAATCTCATTTAAATAACGTAATATTTGAAAAAATTAATGTGATTTTTTAATCGTTTTTGTTTGTATTGTGTAAATAATATCGTATGAATAAAAAATTGTCCTTGAGTTAAAAAATAAATAAATAAATAAATAAATAAATAAAAGATTGTCTTCGCAATATATTTTTAATAAGTAATATTTGAATAAACTTAAATAATGTATTCAGTTTTTCTTAATATTTATTTGTGTTTTTCTATATTATGTAAATTTTCTACTAATTCACTGAGATTTATATCGTTTTTTTTTGTAGACAATAGTTTTTTTATAGATACACTGAGATTTATATTGTGCTTACTTATCTTTTTAATTTTTTTCTGAAACCTTTTTTTTGAAGTCAAAATATCACTTCAAATATAACAAATATAGGTTATGACATCTAGTTGTAATAAAGTGGAAAGTTATTTTAAAAATCTGAATAACGTAACGTGTGAATGAGTGATGGTCTTAATAATGTCATTTAAAAATAACTTAATATTTAAATAAAATAATGTGTCAAATTTTCCCAAATAACCTTCAGTGGTTCCTTTATTCTAAAACCGCAGAACAATTGTTAGGGTCACATGCATGATATTCACAAAATAACAAAATAAAAAAACACTAAAAGAAAATAATAAATAAAATATGAAACTGATGAATTAAAAATGGTTGAGAATAAAGTAAAGAATGAAACTGATAATTTAAAATTTAATTTTGTTTTAAAACTATGGTTCAAGTCTACTTTACATATAGACTAGATATAACCCTTGTGTGTTACACGGGTTTGTTCATATTTTATACATATTTTTTTTAAAAAAAGTGTGGAAGTTAAATAATTTAAATATGTAAAAATATTTTATACAAATGTCTCGATAGATTGGTGTTCGCCTGATGTATAGTCATCATTTAGCATGTTTTCAATTTTTGTTGAAGGACTTATTAGGATTATTCTCATCTCATAGTATTAGGTTGCATTTTTTCTTTGGGCCTTAGGCCCTCTTTAATTGGGTTACTCAACTTTGAATCAAAATATAATAATTTCTATTTTTATGGTTACATTATTGTTATTTTACCGTTGGTTACATTATTTTTGAAAATAATATATGTAATTATCCATGAGAAAATTAAATGTAATCCTACATAATTTAACAATTGTTATTGGCTTTTTGGTATATTTTTTCATAGGATCTGTTTATTGGAGATTATTATATTCTCCATATAAAATTCTATTTGGAGTCAATGATCATTAAAACAATTAACAAAATAAATACTTTAATATATATGTACCCAAAAAAATACTTTAATATTAGTATTACCTTTTGTAATAATATTGGTTTGAATTATTTAATATCTCACAATAAGGACTTTTATTCCGTTACACATTCATAATGTAATATTAACATTTTAAGCAGCATAATTGGTATTTTTTCTCTATATATATAGTAAAATTTATGTTTTCAACAATCATATGAATTGTTCTGTCATTCTTATCTAAATTTCGATGCTATATTTTTTGTTCTTCGATTATCTCATTAAATTATACACTTATTTTTCAAACTATATTTTATATGTTTGATTTTCCTGTAAATTTTGTCATAGAAAAATATAGTTTTTAGTCTTTATGATAATTAAATAATAAATAACTATTTATTTAAACTAATTAATCATTAAATTAATAATAAAAAATTTAAATAAAAGTAAAAGGTACATTAAACAAATACATGATAATAATTTTATCATAATTTATGGCGAACACTAATTTTTTTATAATTCAATAATTAAAAGTAACAATATATATAAGTGGGTAATAAACATTCTCATAATAGAAATATAAAATTTGCATAATTGTTTTAAATATGTTAAAAAAATATAATTTATCATGATTTAATATTAGTTTAGTAAAGTTACTCTTTTCTTTTATTACAAAAGTAAAACTTGTTGCAAATTTCGATATTATGGCCACAAATAGCTAAATATAGTAATAGGAGCACATGTTATAACTAATTAAAGAAATTTCAAGAAAAACAATAAGGTAAATGTTAGCGTAGAAATAATCATTCTCTAATATTCATTTGGGTGACATAGTTTCACATGTTAGGAATATCTATATAAATAAACTTAATCAACAATGAGATGTTTTTAATATAAAATACGCTTAACTTTTATAGACAATATAATAGTATAAATAACCTCCAATTGTTATAAGCTATGGTAATTATAAAGATTCTTTTGAATATCTTTAAAATTTATTTGGAAAATAAACTGATGGAATTGATTAATAAGAGCAATAAATTATTGTATGCTGTCAAGTAATAAGAGTAATGAAGTGATAAAAAAAATTAAGTTACTTTATAATTGTATGCTGTCAATTAATAAAAATATAAATCTTTGTTTTACTTTTAATTTCTTTACCTGTAAGTATTCGGCAATATTTATTGATGGCCTTAATGACTTTAATTTTTTTTGTAAGTTTGGAGATTTATATTTATATTTTATTATTTTTTAATTTTATGAGGGGATATGAGAAGACACTATAATAATTGATGCATCAATTCTTTAATTATTTTAAATTTTTTAATGTTAGTAGGCCATCAACCTCTTAAAAATGATAACAAATATACTTGTAAAGAAAGAATAACATATTGACCTCATGAAGATAATACTTACAATAGCATATTGACCTCATGAAGATAATACTTCAAATGAAATCATTGTAACTTATTAAAATGAGTGTAAGAAAAAGATTAGAAAAAAAGGTAAAGATTCAATTATAACCTTGTGGTAGTATTTCCATTTCTTATAAGCATATTTTTGTCAAATCGAAAGTGGATTTGATACTTACACTTTTGCTTCTGAATGTTAACACAACTAAACCCTTGAAGTTGTGCGATAAAAGTAAAAAAAATGGAGCCAAACATAACAACTGCCCTGAAAAGAATTGAGAAAAAAATTAGAATATACATAATAATTAGAAAGATAAAAAAAAGATCGAGGAACAATGAAATTTTTTTCTAAATATACACAAACTATTGAAGAACAATTTCTGTCCTTCTGCGACCTCAAATGTGTTGCACCAAATTTGAGCTAAACATCTCAAAACCGTAACGTATAGAAACCAAATTCTTGTAATAATAATGATTATATTTATATATAAAAGCAACAGGTTGTATCAAATAGGAACCCAGTAAGTCAGAAAAATAATAGCTTGAGTTAAAAGACATAAATTGTCATAAAAGTCTTTCAGACATTGAATTTTTTTTTTAAGTCATTGTATTTTTCTTAAAAATATTTTCTGTACAAAAGCACATAATATTTAAAGGGCTTTAAAATATTTATTTAGTTATATATAGGTGCTAACGTTTTTTAGTTATAATATTTTAACCTTTGGTTAAATTATACTTGTAGTCTGTTATGTTTATTTTTATTTTTATTTTTGTCCCTTATGTATTAAAAGTTTCAAAATAGTCCCTTATATATAAGAGTTATATCAATATGATCCCTCTTGCTTTTAAGATATTACTCCACTAATTTTTTTATACATTATTTTTTTGTTTAAAAAATATTATAATACTGGGGTAAAGATAATGATTGTTCAAATTTATGGCCACGTTGAATCGATGGGGATGTAAATCGTTGGAAGCTTTATTATTGTCCTCATTAAATAATATAATATCAATATCTTTTGACGAAAGTGTTCCCCGAGCACACATATCCTCGTCTCATCAATCATTTTCCCGCTTAAACCTTTCAATTTTCTTATTTTTTTATTCTTCTACTGGATGCCCAATGCCCACATCCACATGTGAAAATTTTTCCCCTTCCATGTTTTCTCCCCTTTCTCACTCTCGATCCCATAATCTCTCATCAAAAACATCCCCCTCTTTCTTCAAAATTCTGATCTACCTGTTTCTCTTTCTAACAAGGTTGTGTCTTCATGGTTTCTAACCAAGCAGAGTTTTGAGACCACAAGTTGGTGATGTCTCGTGTTTTCATGTTTCATGTTTTCCCGAATTCCTTGTTTGTCTTACTGTTTTTTACTTTGATTTTCATCATCTTCTTCTTCTTCTTAATTTTCGCACAGCACAAGGATCATGTTGTGCACCCTCTTTGTCTCCTTTGTCTTTAGCTCTTCATTTTTTCCTATTCCCCTCTCCATCTTCCACTAGGGAACCCATGAACGTCCACGAGTTCATCATTGGGCGTCTCTCTCAACTGTTTGCTTTATTTTATTTTATTATCAGGTACATTTTTTTATCTTCATTCTCTCCTTCTTTCTCTACCTTTTTTTTTTCCATTTTTCTCATTCTTTATTTTATAAATGTTCATTTTTCATATATTTTCTGCGTTTTGGCTCTTAATCAGTGGTTCCAGGTGAGATTGACTAGCATCATGCATGTCTTCTCAGTTGTTTTCCTTTTAAATGAAAATTATATAGAGGATATTTTTGTACTTTCTCTTTATGATTTCATCTTATTTTAGGTGGATATTCAATGCATGTCTAAATATATTTGGAGTAACTAGCTTCTTTTGCAAGTGTAACTTTTTTTTTTTTTTGGGTTGTTAGCAAAGAGTGTAACTAAAATCCCTGTTCAAGAAATGCGAGGTCATGATTTGAGAAATAAAATTTTGAACTTTGAAAAGTGAATCCCAGGTATTGCATGTGTTATGCTTAATGTTATTGGTTGTTTATTGTTGATACCGTATACTGTTGGCATTCATCTTTGCATTTTTCATGTTTGAAGAAGCTTTAAGACACTAAGTTTGTAAAAATTAGATTTATTACTAATTCTACTTCACAATTTAGCCTTTCACCAGAAGAAGCTAAAAAAGAAACCATACATTGCATCCACGGGTGACGGGAGTGTACGTCTTCGAGATGGATACACTGCTTAATCTATTTACTTATATTTATGGATAAATCTGTGAGAGCAGTTTTTGATTTGGGAATAGGTCCAGTTCATCTCATTGTTTTGATCCACTTATTGTTTTTTGGTCTACCGTAGTAGCTTTGGTGGGTCCCATTACAAGTATTAGACTTATCTTCAGGGGTTGAGACCCTAAAACACAACTACGAGATCATCACATTTATGGCACTGCAATGAACTGTGTCCATCTGTGCATCCATACTAATTAATGTGTTCAGTTATTTCTAAAAATAAGTTGGCTTCATATTTTATACATGAGGGTGCTGATACTAAAACTCCTGGAGTGAGAATCGGCAAAGTTTCAAGTAAAGAGGCAAAGTCTAAAAATCCAAAATCATCTCTTGGGAAAAGTAACTCTGATATGATGTCAAGAAGCAAAACACCCCTCTGAAAGCAAAACTGCGGGTCGAGAAGCAGGGTGGTTTCATTTCTGCCTCCTTTAGAAAATGCTAGGCTGTTGTAAGGATGGGAGAAGGCTTATACAAGCAATATGTTTTAGGCTACAATGTGCTAAATAAATGTTTGAGATCGTAACTAAGTTTTGAAAGGGCTCTTTTTTATTAGTTAGATGCAAGCTATTTTTTTTTTTTTTGTATACAGATGCAAGCTATTTGTTTGCTTTATTAGTTAGATACATGTATCTTAATTACAAAGAGTGTTATATGTTTAATAAACCTCAAGTTATTAGTATTGATAGTTTTGAATTCCTTAGAGGTTAATAGTAAGCTCCACTTGAGCTTTAAGTTCATGTTAATTGAATTTGAGGCCTTTATGCTAAAGAAAATGAAAATGCAACAGAAAGAAGATATTTCATATTGTAATTTTCTTAGAACGATAGAAAGAAATTCTTTTAATTTTAATTATGTTGTTTCTTTCAAATTTCAAATTTAATGTTTTTAAAGTAAAAAAAAAAAATACTCTCCACTCAATTTATTTGATCAATGGGTACACACACTTAGTTTTCAAAAAATTGAGGACATTGTTGCTAAAATCAGAGATATTGGGGACATGCGGAAAAGCCAAAACAACCCGTGCGATAGCACAGATATCTGGCTAGTTTAAATGTTAAACCACATTCACTCACCATTACAGGGATAGGTAGATGCTGAGTAGCTTGACTGTAGAATTCCCCAAGTTTATTTGGACAGTTATTAGTCACTTAATTACATAAACCAGTAATTGGTACTCCAGCAACAGCAATACTACCATATACATGCGATAGTGGTACACTACTTCTAAAAACCAAAAGCCAACAATAATTAAAAACTTTAACTCATGAATAATAAGTAATAAAAGAGAAAAATTGATCTTTCAATATTTAATTCTACATTAAAAGATAATACTCAAGTCTTTTTTATATAAATAATAAATAAATATAAATATAGATAAGAAAGAGTAATGAGTATTATAGGAGTGACACATCAGCAAAACTCAAGTTTGGTTCACACACACATATATATATTTAATAATATATGTTGCAATCTAATTTTTTAAAACATTTTTAATACATGAAATTAATTCAATAATCATCACTGAAAAATTAAAACATTTAATACTTTTATGTTATAAATATGTTATTTAATCTATATATATATATATATATATATATGCTTTCAAACATAAGTTAAATAAGTCAAAAGTTGAAATGATGCATCAAGACCTTAACATAATATTTTATTTATTTCCCAAAAATAATAAATAAAGACTTTTCAGAAGCAACAAAACGTTCCAGTCTTGCAAAGGCACGCAATCATACTTGAATTAGATCCATACTTCCTAACAAGAGACTAAAATTTAATAATAATAATAACCTGATATATTGAACATAAATAGCTACAGTGGTGAACTCTTTCATGGTTAATCATAGATAGTTAATTAGAAGAGTAACGAAGTATTCTAATGTCAGAATAACATCTTCATATATATATATATATATATATATATATATATATATATATATATATATATATATATATATATGTAAAGGAAGCTTGAGTTTTAACATTAAATACAAAATTATTTTTATTCATCAGTTACAACCTTAATACAGTGGTCCTTATATCTTAATACAGTGGTCCTTATACCAATTTTAATAGTATCTTTCTGAAACATCTCTATGCATTAATAGCCATAAAGCAAAATCAAAGCTAAATTAAATATATTTAGAAATAATAAATACATTTATAAATTTGATATGTGTTTAATGACGATAAAATTACACCAGAACATGTAATATTTTTTCATAGGGACTAAAAAGCAAAATAATCACTTATAATATACACTACAACAAATTCTAAAAAAGATGGCGCTCCTTTAAGCAGCGCTTAAAATAAAAAACGCTACTTTATGTCATACGTAAACAATAAACAGCGCTTACTAATTAAGCGCTACTGTTTAGTTCATATAATAAGCAGTAGCTTAGTCCTTTAAGCTACTGCTTTATCTTTAAATAATAAAAAGCAGTGGCACATTAAGCAGTAGCTTCCAAACATGAAGCGTACTGCTTTTTATCATAGGAACAATAAACAGCTTCATAGTAGGAAGCGGCTGTTTTAGTGTTAAAATAAACAACGCTTTTAGACTTAAGCGTTGTTTTTCGAAATAATAAGCGCGCTTTCTTATTAAGCTATTTGTTTTGGTCGAGTTTATTAAATATATGTATTTCCTCCTCTCTCATTTCGCATGCGTAAGCATTGTTTCTCTCTCTGTCATTAACTCTCTCTTCGCAAACTCCACCGCTGCCGCTTCCATCTCTACCGCCGCCGTCCCCTCAACGAGATCGTGTGCTTCAAAAGCCGGAGATCGTGAGCTCGCCCAAAAGCTCAAACCGAGCTCGTCCAAAAGCCGGAAACCGAGCTCGTCTGTCGTCCTCCAAAAGCTGAAATCCGAGGTCGTCCAAAAGCCGGAAACCGAGCTTGTCCGTCGTCCTCCATCCGAGCTCGTCCGTCGTCCTCAAAACCTGAAATCCGAGCTCGTCCAAAACTCGTCCGTCGTCCTCCATCCGAGCAAAAGCTGCTGGCGGCGCTCGGCCTCCGTCCTCCCCCCGCCTCCATCTCCAAACTCCTGTTTGCGTCCATTTCCAGGTATGGGCACTGTCTCCATTTTGTATCTCGATTCCACATTTGTTTCTGTTGTTGGTGGTTCGTTAGTTTTTTGTCTCTGTTCGATTTTGTTTGATTTTGTTCACTTTGTTGACCGCTTTGGAATCGAAGGGTTTGATTTTGTTTGATTTTGTTCATCGTTGTCCGGAGATAAATTAGAAGTGTTAAAGATGCTTGGAACCAGTTTGTTAAAATGTACAGTTAGTAAATATATATATGCATATCAGATGGGAACCACTGGAAAAATGACCAATGAATTTTGTTGTGGAACCTGATTTTGGTTTTTTTGGTTTGAACAATGAATTTTGGAATGTTACGGTGCATTGTATATATTTTGGAATGTCCATATTTTAGGGAGACTCTGCCAAAATTTTGTTAGAATTTTGATCTAGTACGTGTGTTGATTTTAAGAGCATTGATAGTTTTAGTCTTGGTTTATTTAAATGGTGTTTTTCGTTGTTTTACCTCTCAATCCATAGGTAAAATATGGATCGAAAGTGGATGTCCGCCAATCGTTTGTCGAAGGAATATAAGGATGGAGTGAAAGATTTTATTGGGTTTGTAGTTGGGCATACAATGTACCATAGTAGAATCATATGTCCTTGTTTAAGTTGTTGTTATACAAACAAAATTAGTGTTCGAATTGGAATGACATTTAGTGAGCAATGGGATTGATCAAACTTATACATTGGACAAAGCACGGTGAGACAAGAGGTGAATCTTCTAATATGGGGAATAGTGGGAGATATGCGTCGAGAGTACACCGCTACAAATACATATGATGGTGACCGTTTTGAAGATATGGCAAATGCGGTTGAAGAAGATCTTCGTGATTGTCCTCAAATGTTTGAGAAGTTGATGAGTGATGCGGAGAAGCCGTTATATGAGGGTTGTACTAAATTCACAAGATTGTCGGCAATGTTAAAGTTGTTTAACTTGAAGTCGGGCAATGGATGGGCTGATAAGAGTTTTACGGACTTACTCACACTGTTGAAAGATATGTTGCCTAATGATAATGTGCTTCCTAGTAGGACATATGAGGCTAAACAAATGTTACGCTCTATTGGCATGAGCTATGAGAAGATACATGCTTGTCGTAACGACTGCATTTTATTTCGTAATGAATATGCATCGTTAAAGTCGTGTCCAAAATGTGAAGCCTCACGGTATAAGAAGGAAAATTCGGCTCCAGAGAAGGTATTGTGGGATTTTCCCATAATTCCCAGATCAAAGCGTATGTACCGTAGTTCAGAAGATGCAAAAAACCTGACATGGCATGAGGATGAAAGGATTCAAGATGGCAAGCTACGGCACCCGGCAGATTCTCCTCAATGGAAAAAAATTGATATTGATTATCCTGATTTTGGGAATGAACCAAGAAACTTACACCTATAGAGGATGATGTGTATATTAGAAATGATCATAATGAAGGGCTTTGGATCAATCCATTATTTCATAAGGGATGCGCAAATCTGAATAAAACGAGAAAAAGGAAAAGAGTTGCTTAAATGTACATGTATGTAGTGAATGCTATTTAATTTTTATTAATTTATTGATCAATTAAATGTGTATACATTGATTTCTTTATTAATTTTTATTAATAACTTATGTGTATAATTTTTTTCAGGTAAATGGCATCTGAAGGTGATGATAGTACTCCCGAGGCCCCCCAAAAGGGGACGGCGTCCCGTGGACCGACTTTTAAGAAGAAACTCATCCGTGAGAGGAGTAAAGGAGTTGCAAAACGTGTGGTAAGATACTTGTCGATTAAATTTGTACACTAATACTATTTTTTTTAGTTGAGTATCTAAATTTGTACACTAATACTATTTTTTTTATAGGTTATATGGAATGCTAAGGGTCAACCAATTGGTGAAAATGTTAATGACTTTATTCAATTCATTGGGGCCACAGTCACGGAAGACGGTCCCAATTAGCGCGATAATTGGAAGTATAAGGATCCATATTTGAAGGAGCTAAAAGATGAGATATGGACTGAGATACAGGTATATAAAAATGGGATTAATTAACATTGGTTAGTTGTATTGTTTTTTAATTTATCTAAACATACTAATAGTCTACCATTTTGTTTATAATGTTCTTTGAAGCATTTTGATGTTGATGAGACCGAAAGGATATTACACTTAGGTTAGCTGGAAGATCACACCGAATTTCGAATCTGCGTTAGCGAACAAGTGGTTGAGAGACCAACAGGAACATCGGACATCGGCCTCGACAAAATATGCATCGTTCATAGAACAGGATGATTGGAGCGCTTTGTAAGAAGACGCATACGTAAGATGAAGAATATATAGTATGTACAATAATATTTATAACTTTTATATATGACATTAAACCATGCATTAATATATTCTTATGTTTTTATGTAGAGAATAAGCAATGAAAATCGGCAAAGAGCGTCAAATCCTCCATACCCATACAGAAGAGGGGTTAAAGGGTATCCCCGCATTGAGGAAGAAATGGTATGTACAATATCTTTAATTATAACTTGTTTTAACGCATCTCTTGGTATGTACAATTTCTTTCTTACTTTCTCTCAATTTGTTTGTTCACATGTACAAATTGTTGGAGTCAGGAGAAGATGCAACTTCTCAATCCATTGATCGATCTTGTTTGTGGATAGAAGCGTGAAACAAGAAGGGTGACATTGAACATCTACCCACTAGAGAAGTGGTGATAAAATTGTAAGTATGATAACATTAATTAACGTTTAAACTAATGATATTATTTAATAATATTTAATAATATTTGTGTCTCGCAGAATGAACTGTCAATGTCTATGTCGATTTGTGCAGTCAAGACATCCTTTCCCAAGCCATACCCATCAAGGAGTATCCTGGTCGGGTAAGAGGCGTGGGATTTGGCGCCTCCTGCGCGCTATCTTTGGATCACGTAAGCGCGTAAGACGCCCGTGCGATGCTAGTGAAGCGAGAAGAATTGAGGAGAATGGTAACTCGGCTATACAAAAAAGTTCAGGAATTGGAAGATAGCAAGAAGGATAAAGATGAAGTGGAGAGGAACGAGCATCAGTCACCTATCCCTAACCCAAAGAGTGTTAGAGATAGTTGCACTATTGTGAGTCCCGAGGTAATAATCGTTACATTTCTTTTCATACTTTCTCACCTAAGTATTCAAAGATTTAACATATTAATATTTCGTTTATCATTGGTTTAGGGCATTTATGAGTGCAGTCTATATTTGACAAGTCCAACGCAACGAATGGTTGGTAAGGGAATGTTGTATAATGAACCAGGTGTGTCACTACACAACCTTCCCTTACCTCCTAATCATGTAAAGGTTAGAGTTGACGTTGCACTTGAGGGAGATGCACTATTGCATGTACCATTGGAGGCGACAGATGTGATGACAGTGGAACAGGCAATAGGAACCTATGTGGCATGGCCAAACCACCTCGTAGTTACAAGTGATATGGTACGTATATGTTAAAGTATATGCTTCACTATCATATACTGCATATATTTATTAAATTAGGTGATCACTCACTAACTAGTCAATATGTTGGAATGCAAAATATGTAGGTATCTCCAACATCCAAAGCCAAGGACAAAGGCAAGGGCAAGCTGCCTATAGCTAGCAAGAGTGTTGGCAAGCAGCCAACAAATGGGTCATTCACATCTCCGGGAAGAAGGTCATGGTATCTCGGCCTCCTCTTTGCTCACCTTTCTGATTTTACAATTTATCTTAGAGTCCAAATGGCAACAAAGATGGAGGCAGCAGATACCATTAAAGTACCAATGGATGAATCAATTTTGGGTTATGAGCACGACCTAAGAGCTAGTGTTGATGGTGCACTTCAAGAAATTCTTAATGACAACCTATGGTTAAGTGAAACTGTTATTAGTGTATATCTCAGGTACTGCATTAAATTTTAAAGTATCCAATGATTTTTATTTTTTACACTAAATATTTATGTTATTGTTAATGCATTAATTTGTATGCATGTTTTAATTTAAGGTACTTGTATCAAGAGATATTGATCCCACAAGAACAAACTCAAAGGTTTGTATTTTTGTGCCCACAACGGACACATATGGGATCATGGAATGCCGACATGTCCGAGTATGTCATTCACCGCTTGACATTAGCAAATCGACTTTGAGACTTTGTTTTTGTCACCTTGCAGCGTAGTGTAAGTCATTTAATTTAATCAATATTACTAAATTTATTGAAATGTGTTTACTTTCTTATATTTTTTGTCCAACATTTTGTAGGGATCATTGGTTATTGTCAGCGATTAACTTGAATCAAAACGTTGTGTACTATCTTGATCCATTGCGTGTACATATCAACATGCGCAAAACAATGAAAGAGAAGTACAATCAGTAAGTGTGTATAAATCATAGATATATGTGTATATATATATATATATATATATATGTATGCAATTTCTTAAACGTTTAAGTTACTTGTAATATTGAAGTGTTTATTTGTTTATGTTTGGCCTACGTGACATCTTGTCTTTGTTTGTTTGGTATTTGTTTAAGTTACAGGTGTTTTATAAATTTTGGAATGTCCATATTTTAGGGGAGACTCTGCCAAAATTTTGTTAGAAATTTGATATATATAGTCTATGTGTCCATATTGAATGATTTTGTTTGATTTTGCACTTAGGGCAATCCTACTCTATCGAAGAAACAAGTCTCAATTTTCTAAATTTACTCCACCTAAATGGATACCGATAAAGGTATTTATATCAAATTTTTTATGCAATTATTCAAATTACCAAAAATAAAAACAATTAATTTCATATTTTTGGTTTTATAGTGTCCTCGCCAACCGAACTCTGATGATTGTGGCCGATATGTTTTAAAGTTTCTCAAGGATATTGTCGTTCATAATCAAACAGAAATTCCAACAGAGGTATGTTTGTAACAATTTCAAAGTTTATATAATTTTTTTTCTTTTACGCATACCATTTGAATGCTTATGTTCAATTCTAACTTCATTTAATTTTTATTTCGCAGTACTATCCTGATTGTCAATTCGACAGATACATCGATCATACCGAACTCAAAGAAGAGTGGTGTCGATATTTTACTACAAATTTTATCATTTATAAGCGAGATAGAAGAAGATTAATATTAATGTTTACGTGAGTTTTTGTTAAATTTGGTTTTTAGTTTAGCATACTTGAATTGGAAAGGTTCACATGAAATTAGGAATAAAATTCCTTTTATGTTGGCTAATATTTTATATATTTTATGTTGGTGGCTGGTATGATATGTTATGTTTTACGTATTTTTTATATTTTGGAATGTCCATATTTTAAGGAAAACTACTGCCAAAATTTTGTTAGAATTTTGACTTTGTATGCATGTTTAGTTGCAAAGTGAGAAGAAAAAGATATTACTATTTAGGTAGGATTTGTAGCATGACATGTGCAATATTTTAGTGATCTATTCTCAGTATAATTGTAAATTTGACTATGAAATATATTGTACTTTATTTATGTTAATGTAAGGATATGTAGGAATCTATGAAAAAATTACATTATAATGTTAAATTTTGATGTTGTGGAATGGTGATGACAATTTTGATTGGATTTTGTGTTATCACTATTATGCAATGATATAATGTAAATGTGAGAGAACTAAATTTAATAAAAAAAGGAGAATAAACAACGCTTGATAATGAAGCGCTGCTTGTGTATAAAAAGACAATGACTTAAAAGGAAGCGCTGCTAATTATACAAAATAAATTGTCCATTTTCAGTAGCTCATAAACGCTGTTTTTGAAATACAATCAAGAATGGCTTAATTTTTCGCTTTTAAGCTGTTTGTTTAAACTAAAAATAAGCGCTGTTTATTGCCAAAACTTCTTGTAGTGATAATTATACCGACAACATGTAATTTTTTCCCGTAAGGACAAAAAAACAAAATAATTATTTATAATAAAATTATACCGACAACATATAATGTTTCCCTGTAAAGACTAAAAAGTAAAATAATTATTTATAAATGATAAAGACATTTGCAAATTTAATATGTGTTCAAACACGATAAAATTATACTCACGGCATGTAATGTTTCACCGTGAGGACTAAAAAATAAAATAATCATTTACAAATGATAAAAATATTTATTAATTTGATATATGTTAAAAGACTATAAAATTGTACCCACAACATGTAATATTTCCTCATATGGACTAAAAATCAAAATATTTATTTATAAATTATAAAAACGTTTATATATCTATATACATATGTAAAGGAAGCTTGAGTTTTAACATTAAATACAAAATTATTTTTATTCATCAGTTATAACCTTTCATTTACCTTTCATCAATTTTATCACTTCATTACTCTATTCAGATATTATTATTAAATTTTATTGTATTGCTAAATTTATTTTATTATTAATTGTATTAACTGTTAGATAACAAAATTCTTAAACATATATAATATTAAATATTAAAATTGCTTAATGATAATTTTAACTATTAATATTGAAACATTACCAATGTAATATTCTCTATTATATAATAAGTGATGATATTACAATCAATATTTAATAATATTTTTTTTGAATGGATATTTAATAATATTATATAGTGATGTATGAAATACTATATAGAATATCACATACATAATTGATAATATTTTAACAAATCACTCTATAACTATGCCAATAGAGAATATTACATTATATGAAATATTCTTATGTAATTATATTATTTTTATATTAAATTAATCAATTGGTGTTATATTTCTACTATAAAATTAGTTTATTATTTATAGCTTATGACTTTTGAAGTTGTCTCATATTAACTAAATAAATATAAAAGTAAAAATCGATAATTTATTTGATTCTGTTAATTCACAAAATAACATTTAAAAAGTAAAATATAAATACATATGAGTGACATTATAGGAATACATAAATAAATAAATAAATAAAAACGTTTACTAAATTAATCTCAATTATCTTGAAGAAACTTAATAAATAATATCAATAAAGGTTAAGTCTAAAATAAAAATAAACATGCCGATTCATTCATAATTTAATTTACATCTCATTATATATATTCTTTTTAAAATTATAAATATGATGATATCTAGAGATTTATAAACATGATTCTTATATTCTGTCAAAAAAATTATTCTTATGAATAGTCTTACTATAAAATGTAAACCAATTTATATAATTCACTAAAATAAATTCACATGAATACTATATTGATTGCATATAGGGATTATAATATATTATATATTGAACTATCATATTTAATGGATAGTTTAATTGATACACAAAATTCATCTTTTAATCTTCTACCTAATAATATAAAACTTTGTTAAAGTTATTTTAAATAACTAATTTAAATTATTTATTATACATTATATTAAAAGAACCATAATAGTAACTTTTTTTTATTATATTTTATTTTTTCATTTTTTAGAATGTAAATATTGTACTTTGATACAAAGATCTTCTACATTAGCTTTAAAAAATTAGTCTACAAATATATGCACACACATATACATACCCGGATATAATTTTAAAAAATAAAATTCCGAAAAAAACTACGAAGTCAATTTAATTTATTTGTAATTTCAAACATCTAACTGAGGGATGAATTAGTGACAGTATAGTAACTCCATTAATAACAGTTTAGCGGTATTTGATTGCTTCCTTAAGTTGCCTGAGTTTTAATTGCTTTGACACACCAAAAAAGTGGTATGATTGAGCCGTTACAAAATGAAAGAATAGGCATGTCCTTTTGGTGGCCTTCTTCTGTGCTATATATATATATATATATATATATGGTTCACTTTATTTTTTTTATGGTTCTGGTACGTCCTTGGAGTATTCTTTTCGAGACAAAACATATTCATTGAAAATGCCTATGATTCTGTTAGCTACGAGTTCCGTGATTATATGTTGAGAAGGTATGGGTTTGAGACCAAGTCGAGGGCTTGTATTAGAGCTTGTGAATTTTATGGTAACCTATCGGTACTTGTGAATGATAACCCAATAAATGATATCAATATCCAGCGAGGACTAAAGCAAGACGATCCTCTTGCCTCATTTATATTTCTTTTAGTGGTGGAAGGTCTTAGTGGCCTTGTCAGGATGGCGGGCTCCACTGGGTTGTTTAGAGGATTTACTATGGGGAACCCTAGGGTGGTGGTTTTGCAACTCTAATATGCAGATGACACTCTCTTTGTGGGTGAGGCATGTGTGGAAGACCATTGGGCGATAAAGGCTATGTTTAGATGTTTTGAGTTGGTTTCAAGTCTAAAGGTGAATTTCCACAAAATAGTCTTAATGGGGTGAATGTGGATGGTTTTTTTTGTTGGAAGATATACCATTTAGGTACCTCAGACTACCAGTGTGTGGTAATCCTAGGAAGAGGAGTATGTGGGAGCCTATGCTTAAGGTTCTTCGTGCTAGGCTGGGTGCGTAGAACAACAGGCTCGTCTGTCTTGTTGGTAGGGTTGTCTTATTAAATTCGGTGCTTAATGGTATACTGTCTTTTTTCTCTCATTCCTTAAGATGCCTACGAAGTTTTGACGAATGATTACTCAATTGCAGACGAGGTTCTTGTGGAGTGGTAGTAAGGGGGTAACAAAACAGCCTGGTGAAATGGTCTGAGGTATGTAAGCCTAAAGAAGGGAGTGGTTTGGGTGTCAGGGACCTTAAATTATTTAATTTGACTTTGCTTGGGAAGCGGAGGTGGAGACTCTTGGATGGGAAATGTACTTTTTGGAAGGATGTCCTTGTTGCTAAGTATGGTGAGTGTGTGGCGGGTGCTCCCTCTTTGGTTTCAGTCAGGCATCCCTATTTTGCCTCGGGCTGGTGGAAGAATATTTGTCTAGTGGGGGTGAGTGAAAAGGGGCTGTTGATTGGTTTTTGGGTGATATGGTGAGGAAGGTAGGAGATGGGGCTCTTTTCGGTGCCACACAGCAGCATGATCGAATTGCGGGGGTGAAGTGGAAGGGGATGTTTGGGTTTGGGATCTTTCGTGGAGGAGGAGGTTGTTGTAGTGGAGTTGATGAGTCTCTTCGCTACTATTATGTTGGTACATAAGGAGGATAGGTGCTTATGGTTGAGGGAGGCCAGTGGCTTGTACTCAATTTGCTCGACATATGACCTCCTAGCAGTAGGTTCTTCTCAGATTATTGTCCACTCTAACTGTGAGATTGATTTCTTAATTAGGAAAGTTATGGGGGAGTTATGCACCCTCTAAGGTTATTGTCTTCTCTTGGCAGCTCCTCCTAGATAGGATCCCTACTAGGGACAATCTATTTAGGAGTGGCGCTAGGGACTTTTTGTGCCTTCTGTGGGGATCATGAAAAGTCGAACTTATATTTATTTGTCTCTTGTGTCTTCTCCTCTTTTGTGTGGTACTCCATTGTGAGGTGGTTGGGGTCCGAACTTGTGATGTCTCGAAATCTCTTTCAGGTATATCTTTTGTTCTACCCCTTTGGCCTTGGGGCGCATCGGAAATAGGGTTTTGCTTTGATTTGGCATTTGGTGGTCTGGAGTATATGGGAGGCGCTAATAACTATATCTTCTCAGGTATAGCTATGGATCCTGAGGAGTTGGTTGGAGGGATACAACTTCTGTCATGGAGATGGTTTCTAGCTACGGACAACTCTGGTACTTGTCTATTTTATGAGCGCCTGGTGGACCCATTGGGGTGTATTGGTAGGTTGTTGGGGTTCTTGTTGATTGTTTCATATTGTTGTAGGGGTGCGTCCTATTCTTAATTTATTACTCGCTATGATGGTGTCACCATTTTTGGTGTGATGTAAGGGTTAGAGGGGGTTAAAGTACCCATTTTACTCTTTCTCGAGTTGCTTATTAATATATAACTTTTGCTCTTAAAAAAAAGCGAGAAGAGAAACAGTGGTACTCAATGGAATAAGCTGCTTAATAGCAAGCATAATGCAGGTAGGGATGTATTGGAGTCCAGTTTAGAAGTTATACAAGGTAATTATCTTCCTTGTAAATGATGTTCTTTCATTATCCTTTCGTGCAAAATTTTGGGACAAACAATTTTTTTCCGAAACAGGAAATAATTAATTAAAAAGCTAAAACAACATTGTTTTAGAAGCATA
This sequence comes from Calophaca sinica, assembly GCA_037113605.1. Taxonomy (NCBI): domain Eukaryota; kingdom Viridiplantae; phylum Streptophyta; class Magnoliopsida; order Fabales; family Fabaceae; genus Calophaca; species Calophaca sinica. The sequence goes on along the minus strand of CM073737.1, from coordinate 70,942,956 downwards.
CATGAAAATTAAGGAAGGTAAAGAACTTCTCGGTTAAACAAAACTCTTGAAGTACCAAATTATGACTATCACGCTCGATTATTGTTGAGTCAAAGTTAAAAAACCTCCGCAACCCCATCCATTAAGACTATATGTTTGGTAAGTCAAATCCGCTAGTGTATAATAGATAGCTTATCGCATATAAGCTTGTAGGTGTTTGGTAACCACTAGCTTATAGCGTTTTTTCATTAGTGTATAACGTTTTTCCATACGCTACTTGAAGTAGCGTTTAAGCTAATAGCTTATAGCGTAACATTTTTTCTCTCGTTTTTACCCTTATTATTTTAATTAAATTCTTCATTTATCCTTTATTAAATGAATAAAAAATTATTAACTATTTTTTTCTCTCTCTCTCTCTCATTTGTTAAAAATATCATTTTATGTCATTTTATATTTATTAGTTAGTTTAACAAAAACTTTAAATTAAATCTGCTAGTTTATCCTCTATCAATCATCCGCTATAAGTTTATCCGTTATCAGCTAACTTATTCACTATCTGTTACTTTTTACTAAACTGAGCCTAAATGTCAATGAATGTGATGAAGGACCTACAAAAGGTATTTATAGACAAAGAAAGTGCAAGCTTACTCAAAGGCAAAATAGTTGGGGCCTTTGGACCCGAAGGAATATTACAGTGTTGATTGAATGAGCATTAACACCCAGCGGTTTGCATAGAGGGAATATGAAGAGGGAAATAAAACGGGTCTTAGATGACACAATTTTTTTTTTTAATTAAAACCCACTTTTCCACTTACTAGTATTGGTTAATTACATGTTGTAATTTCTCTAATAAATACTCTCTCCGGAATGATTTATAAAGAAAAAAGTCATTTCTAGATTCGTAATATATGTATCTGGTCCATTTTTGGACCAGATACATACATTTTTTAACGAATCTGGAAATGACTTTTTTCCTTATAAATCATTCCGGAGGGAGTAATAGGAAATAAAAAGCCTACAAATAGACAGTTATAGATTGACACATTTGCCCCTCAATTGGATTGACAAAATACCAAAACACCCCTAACAACATTCCTTTATATGATTGTGTTGATGATTGTGTATATAAATTTTGATACAATTTAGATATGCGCAAGTATACGATTTGATAGTAGACAATTACTTATATTTTAAATAGCATATTATACGTGAAAACAAAGTCATAGGATAAAGTATCAAATGGTTTCCGAATTATATGAAATTATATAGGTTTAATCTATTTAATAAAAGCTTTCAATCCAAAGCAACATTATTTTGTCATCATGAGAATAAGTCAACAACTAAACATGCGCACCAACTTGGTGGGTTCAAATGACAAAGAGCTTAGCTCCCTTCATTAATTGTCTTGGGTTTGAGTTCTATAAATAAATAAAATAAAAAGAAGACATTGGAAGAACTTTACTCCCTTGTATGGGTCCACCGGCTCCACACAAACAATACTGAGTATTCAAACCAAAAAAAAATAACTAAACAAGCACGAGTTCCACGAGAGCACCATATCATTTTTAATAGTAAATTAATTTAAACATATAAAAAGTGAATGATCAATGCTCCACATTGTGTAATATTTTATTCCTCCACGAGGAGCACAACCTTATTTGTTTATATTCCAACAAAAAAAAAAAAAACCTTGTTAATTTGTATATATGCCATATGTGTTATTGGTAAGGCGTAGTATATCATGCACCACTTCTAATTGGTGTACCTGCACGTCAATTTTTTTTTTTTGGTACAATAGAGGGCAAAGGCCCGAGCTGCACGTCAATATTTTTTTTTTCTTGCAATTATACATTGGTTCCTTCCTCCATACTCCTTTTATATCTTCCCTTCAGCTTATCAAAAAAAAAATCCTCCCCTTCCCCCATCTGTAGTGTAATATTTGCTCAGAGCAAACATTGAGTACGGAAAAATAAATTAATAGGGCGCGCGCATACGCAAACACACACACATATCATTTTTAATAGTAAATTAATTTAAACATATAAAAAGTGAATGATCAATGCTCCACATTGTGTAATATTTTATTCCTCCACGAGGAGCACAACCTTATTGTAGTTCAATTGGTATGTACTATCGGTGTATATGGACATTTGTAGTTATGTAACTTAATATCATATACTCATATTTTAAATATCATTGCATATGTCAAAATTAAGTGATATATATATATATATAAATATATATGGGGCATATCTAGTGAGAGGGCTTTTTTAATATGAGAGTGAGAGGAGCGAATCTTGACCATATAACCAAACATAGATGGTCAAGATTAAAAATTAGTTAGAATTTAAAAAAGTCACATAACTTTTTTGTTTTAATATTGATCATTCATGATTGGATCTAATGACTATGATTTGCTCATCTAACTCTCACATAAATAAGGCCCTGTCGCTAGATATGCCCTATATATATATATATAAGACATGATCCGTTGATACCAAGTGTAAGACTTAGCGTAATTACACCTTCAAGAAATCTTTGAAGAATGTGAATTTAACCAATCTAACTGTTGAATTATATTATATTATGTTGATAATTGTGTATACAAATTTTGATACAATTTAGATATGCACAAGCATATGATTTGATAGTAGACATTTACTAATATTTTGAATAGCATATTATACGTTAAAACAAAGTTATATGATGAAGTATCAAATGGTTTCTGAATTGTATGAAATTTTATAGGCTTGATCTACTTAATAATAACTTTCAATTCAACAGTTGGATCGGTTAAATTCACATTCTACAAAGATTTCTTGTAGGTGTAATTACGCCAAGTCTTACACCTAGATATATATACATATACATACATATACATACATACATACATACATCCAAGTATATATTAATTAATGTATAACCCTGCATTTGAGAAATCAAGACCGAGATTGGAGAGATGAAAAATAAAACACACTCACAAATATTAGTCATGAGAGACAAACATTATTTGTAGTGTTCTTTTGGGTGTATTCTAGACTGAGCCGGAGTTTAAAGGTGTGAATCCAAGTCTATCTCCAGAGCGTACTCTATAAGCTAAGTGGAGAAAACACAACTTACCTCATTTTTTCACAAGAGGATATCACACAAGTCACAGCGCCCAGATCGAGATCTTCATCGTCCACTAGCTAAGACGCTCCCCTCAATCGTGGTCATACACCAGCCGATGTCACACAGATTACGACTTCTCGCAAATTTTGATCTTAACCCTTCACACAAACACATCAACAATAGGGCGTGATTTAGATCACAATGCATACAAGATCAGTTTTACGCTAACAGAGCTTCCGACAAAACTGTGTGGCTTATCTTCTGTACTCACTGAGTGGCCAAAGTATTATCTCTCTCCTTGCTTGACTATATCCTTTGATCACGTACTGACTTAGGTAATAGAGTCCATGAACCCCTTCCATCAGGCTGCCACCTTCCATCAGGCTGCCACACCAAACTTCCACCCAGACCACCACATTTGTGACTTCCAATCACCACCCAAGGTATAAACTAATTCATCGGCTCCGTCTATGGGAATTCCCCCTCAATCTTTCAATCTCTTTTATCTTTCTTTCGTGAACAACCACTTTTGTAATCCTCAACCCCATCGCAATGGTTAGAATTCGTAGAAGCGCTTGAAGTGGCATAGAGTCACAAGAAAAGGGGTTGAATTGTGACCCTTTCAAAATTTAAAATCTGAAAACTTATAGAACATCCTCTCAAGATGATATTTGGAGATAAAATTGTTAGCTTAAAGACAGTTATAATAGCCATCCTCTCAGATGTGTGTGTTCTAAGATGATCATCCTCTCAGATGAGTGTGTTCCAGAGAACCTTATCTTGTGTAGAGTATGTTCCATGTAACCATCCTTTGGAGTAGACTATGTCCATGCAAAAAGGTTTTGAGTAATAGTATGCATGAAAATGTTTTAGAACACTTGAGACATTATGCTTTTAGTCAAAACATGGTTTATAAAACTTTACATACTACAAACTAAATTATCAAAACATGTTTACATGTTAAGAATGTTTGATCATCAGTTAATGATAAAACCATGAGTTTGTACATAAGTAGAGGATAAACATAATGGGCATTGAAGCTTGAGAGGATGGTGCAAATGCTTAATAACAGAATATAAGTTATGCAGGAAAGTATGATTCTGTTTTAAGCTTAATTAATTAGTTTGAGAGGATGTTGCGCTTTGGGAGGATGATGTTGCGAGTAAGATCCTGACTATGATGTAGTATGAGGAAAATGTAAAGTATGCAGAGATAAGGGAGGAGAATACTACACAGTGCATTTTTATAGTGGTTCACCCAACAACCAAGGACTACATCTACTCCTCACCGTTAATGAGATTTTTCACTATTTAACCAATAGTACAAGTGAGTGTTCTTTCACACAGCCTCTCCAAACTGCCTCCAAGTATTATTTCACACAGCCTCTCCAAGCTACCTCATAGTATTCTTTTTCCTAGCCTCTACAGGTTTTCTCTTAGTATTATTTTGCCTAGCCTCTACAGGCTTTCTTCTACATCTTCTACCCACTATTTTCCTCACCAACGCTCACCCACTCTAGGTAGTTTGGTATGTTAGTGTAAGCCCTAGAGGCCAATATAGTTCCTTTTGAACTTATAATTTGTATCATGTTATTTATTTATTATATGAGGCATTTCGGTTATTATGCTTGTTTCAACGTAATAAAGTTCTTGAGTAAAACTTCAATTTTAATAGAACATCGAGTAGATGACTCGGTTGTGAGATGCTATATAACTTACTCTTAAATATCCGTAGTCGAGTATTATTATTAATAAGGGCAATAATAAAACATTAAGACTATTATGTGGGTGGACATATAACCTTATCTCACAGGTTATAGATATGAGATATCAAGTCGCCGCATAGGTACACATTAGGGTAATTGTATACTGGATTGACCCACCATGAGAATACTACATAGTGCATTATGTAAGTGTCATAAGTTGTTCTTATAGTGATAGTGGTGTATTCCACCCTTTGACCTGAAACCACTATGGTCCCTACATGAGGAGTTGAGTGTTTTGTTGCCGTCAAACATTATCTGTAACAAGACAATTATAAAGTCGGTTAACTGGGCACTCCACAAGTCATGCAGAGGGACATGAGTGACCTAGATGGGATTTGCCCCTCCTACATAGCAGGAGTAATATCTGTGGGCCCCTTGATAGAGTATGACTGTAAAATAGACGGCCATACTGAAATAAGTCAATATGAGATATTGATCTTATTTGTTGTTACTTAGTCTACTTGGGTATCAAGGATATAATGTTGAACTATACAAGGGTGACACACACTATGCCTTATGTTCAATATAGATATAAGGGCAAAAAGGTAATTATACACATGATCATTATCACGGAAAGGTTACGTCATAACACTGATATTCTCATTACTTGGGTAGCAGTGATGTGTTGCTAGACACCATTCTCTGTTTATAATATTAAATAGTGATTTAATATTATTGTCAACGTTACGGAAACCTACAGGGTCACACACATAAGAACAGATTAATGAGAGATTAAATATAAATGAGTAAGACCCATTTTATTCAGTGGTGCGCTCTTATGACGCACCATCGTAAGTCAAGAGCAACACAGCACATGGTAAGCTAAGGTGCGCCGCTAGGTCAGTCTTAAGTGGTTCTATAAATAGAACACTTATGCTGAAAGTTCAGACAAGGAATTAACCCTAGCCGTACTGAGAGACCTTGTGTACACTCGTGACTGCCGGCTCCATTCGTCAGCTAGCACAGTAGGTGGTGGCCGCTGCCATTCGAAGTCTGTTCGTGTGGACTATGTAGAGGCGTTGTCATCAGTACGGTGCTCGTGCTAGACTCCAGTTCTCATCTGCAATGGTCTGCGCTACAAGAGGTAACCAATGTAATCCCTGAATCATGATCATTCGCAAGGATCCATGGAAGGGAATTTTTTTTCGCTGCGTTTTATCTTTGATTATTGTGTGATTTCCCTACAGTGGTATCAGAGCCACTTGCGAAACCATGATTCGGTTTTTGTGATTACCTGTATGTATGTGTGACATGTGTTCTTGTATGCGATAGTTAGATTATGAATCTATTCGTTTTAAAAATTATACCTTGTATGATTATTACGAAAACCCGGTTAGGTATATATGTGATATATATGTTGCTTCGGATAATCTGTATATATGAGATATATATGGTGATTCTGTATGCTTATTTGAATAAATGATTCGGTTTTGTGTCAAGTGTCGATACAGCGTGTTCCACTGCGGGTCTGAAGGTTGGCATCATTGGGTCCAAACATTGGTATCCAGAACCGTGTTGATAATAACGTGAAACGGCGACGCTGTTCTTGTGGCGTGAAGCGTTCATGGTCACAATGAGGCGACATTTTGAATCTGCGAAGCGAGTTATTTTGAAATTATTTAATTTTAATTAATTGGCTTTAATCACATTTAATGATAAGATTAATAGTAATAAGTGTGTATTATTATTATTAATTGTCATTAATGTTTTGTGATGCATGGTGAATGGTTATGGCCTTAGTCCCTTTTATTTTTTTTTTTAAATTTTAAAATACGGCCTGCGTGTCGTGCATTTTGTTTTTTTTTTTTTTTTAAATATGGCCTGCGTGCCGTGCCTTTCTTTTATTCTCATTAATGTAATATAAAAGAGGAGACAAGAAGGAAATTTCATAAGAGGGCTACATTGGAGGTCACACTTGGAGAAGCTTGATCGTTCCTAGGTTTAGCTTGGATTCTCTCATTGGCTTGTGAGAATCAATGTGTTAGGGGCCATAACCACGTCACATTTATTTTCTATATATGTATGAGATGCATGTATGAATATAGTAGGTTAAATAGTTTAACAAATATGTATGAGATGCATGTATGAATATAGTAAGTTAAATAGTTTAACAAATGGCGAGATCATTTTTTAATAACATCCCTCAAAAGGAAATATTAAGTTAAATTTAAATGCCTTCCAATAGTTAGCACTCATCAAGACTAATATCGGAAATGCGGGTTCGCCAAAGCTGAGTACATTTTCAATACTAATAAGATGCAATGGGATAAATGTAATATCCAACTACTATCTTTGGGTCTAACTTAACTAAACCGAGTATAATAGGATTGAAAGGTTTAGAGGCAAGTGAGTTGAGAACTATCCATGTGATGGATCAGGATAATAGTTATTCACCCAACTAACCGAGAATTGTATGAGATACAATTGGAAAGAGTTCCTACCTAAATAACTGAGTTTTAAGTGATCAGCCAAAGCTGACTTAAAATAAAGTGAAATATGGTTCTCGGCCCACTAGAAAATCTTCCAACGGGATTTTCCGAATCAATGTTGAGGGTCATTGGTTTGAGTAAAATAGTGGGAGGCGTATTTAATTAAAGACCTAATTAAATATGTTTATTGCATGATACTTATATTCTGCATATTTTCTTAATGTAGATTACCATGGCATCAAACACTCACAATAACCTACTGTGATCAATCCTTGAGAAGGATAAGTTGTCTGGAACAAACTTTCTGGACTGGCACCGAAACTTGAGGATTGTCCTCAAACAAGAGAAAAAGCTATATGTTCTTGAAGGGGCCCTTCCCCAAGAGCCACCGGCTGCTACTGCCCCTAGGGCTGAAAATGATGCTTATAAGAAGCATCAAGATGATACCCTGGAAATTGGCTGCCTCATGCTGGCAACCATGAACTCTGAGCTTCAGAAGCAACATAAGAACATGGAAGCATTCGATATGATCGAACACCTCAAGATGCTCTATCAAGAGCAAGCTAGGCATGAGCGGTATGAAGTTTCCAAAGCCCTTTTCCAAAGCAAACTGGCAGAAGGATGCCCTGTAGGTCCCTATGTACTCAAAATGATTGGGTATGTTGAGAACCTTGATCGATTGGGATTTTCCTTCAGGCGAGAGCTTGTGATTGATTTGATCCTGTAATGGTTGCCGGAGAGTTTCAATCAGTTTGTCATGAATTTCACTATGAATGACATGGACAAAACTCTGCCAGAACTGTTAAGCATGTTAAGAACTGCAGAACATAACATCAACAAAGGGAAAGGGAAGGCCATTTTGATGGTCAATGGTGGAAAGGGAAAGAAGCAGTTCAGGAAGCCCATGAACAAGTATAAGGGCAAGCGCAAGGGAATTAACAAGCCCAAACCTGCGACTTATGCCTTGAAGCCTAAGGGCGGTGTGGCTAAATAGGGAAATTACTTCCACTGCGGTGTGACTGGACATTGGAAGAGGAACTGCCCAAAGTACCTGGAAGAAAAGAAGAAGGGAAGTGAGACTTCCACCTTAGGTATTTTTGTTATAGAAGTCAATTTATCTACTTCTGCATTATGGGTATTAGATACTGGATGTGGGTCTCACATTTGTATTAATGTGCAGGAGCTCAAAAGGAGTAGACCAGTGGCAAATGGCGAAGTTGATCTACGAGTTGGCAATGGAACAAAAGTTGCTGATTTAGCTGTGGGAACTTATGTATTGACTTTGCCCATTGGGTTTATTATTCAGTTAGAGAACTGTTATTTTGTGCCTGCAATTAGCAGGAATATTATTTCTGTTTCTTGTTTGGACAAGTTTGGTTTTTCATTTATAATAAAGGACAAATGTTGCTCTATTTATTTAAAAGATATTTTCTATGCTAGTGCACAAATGAGTAATGGACTTTATGTCCTTGATCTCGAAACGCCCATTTATAACATCAATATAAAAAGGATGAAACCAAATGAGTTGAATCCGACTTATCTTTGGCATTGTCGTTTAGGCTATATAAATGAGAAGCGTATTTCCAAACTTCATAAAGATTGATTCTTGGACTCTTTTGATTATGAATCATTTGAGACATGTGAATCTTGTTTATTAGGAAAGATGACAAAAACCCCATTCATAGGAAAAGGTGAAAGGGCTACTGATCTTTTGGGCCTCATACATACTGATGTATGTGGACCAATAAACACATCAGCTAGAGCAGGTTTTCAGTACTTCATCACATTTACTGATGATTATAGCAGATATGGATTCGTGTATCTCATGAAACACAAATTGGAATCTTTTGAAAAGTTCAATGAATTCAAGAATGAAGTATAAAACCAACTAGGTAAGAATATTAAGACCCTTTGATCAGATCGAGGTGGTGAATATTTGAGTCTAGAATTTGATGATCATCTGAAAGAGTGTGGGATCCTATCCCAACTCACCCCTCCTGGAACACCGCAATGGAATGGTGTTTCTAAAAGGAGAAACTGAACCATGTTGGACATGGTCCGGTCTATGATGAGTCATGCGGATCTTCCAAATTCCTTCGGGGGATATGCTCTATTAACTGCAGCTTTCACACTTAACCGTGTTCCATCTAAAACTGTGGAAAAGACACCATATGAGATATGGACTGGCAAGAAACCTAATATGTCTTTCATGAAGATTTGGGGCTATGAAGTATATGTGAAACGACAGATTTCCACTAAGCTTGAGCCCAAATCTGATAAATGCTTCTTTGTGGGGTATCCTAAAGAAACCAACGGATACTACTTTTAAAATCCTTCTGAGGGCAAAGTGTTTGTCGCTCGAACTGGTGTATTCCTAGAAAGGGAATTTGTTTCCAAAGCAATCAGTGGGAGGAAAGTAGAATTTGAAGAAATTCGAGTATCACAGAGTAGCGACACACCTATAGAGGAACAGGAGCAGCCTGCACAAGATGTTATGATAGAACAGCCTGCTCAAGTAACACAAGGCCAGCGTAGGTCAAGGAGGATACGTCACTAACTCGAGAGATATGGATTTCTCATGACTCAACTGGGTGATGTATTCCTCATAGATCAAGATGAGCCTGTGAGTTACCAGGAGGCCATTACTGGCCCTGAATCTGAGAAGTGGCTTGAGGCCATGAAATCTAAGGTGGACTCCATGTACACTAACCAGGTATGGATCTTGATAGAGCCACCTGAAGGAGCTACTCCCATAGGGTGCAAGTGGGTCTTCAAAAAGAAGATTGACATGGATGGTAAGGTTCATACCTATAAGGCACGACTGGTTGCTAAGGGTTTCAAGCAAATTCATGGTGTAGACTATGATGAAACTTTTTCACCAGTTGTGATGCTTAAATTTGTTTGGATTTTACTTGCCATCATTGCATACCATGACTATGAAATATAGCAAATGGATGTCAAGACTGTTTTTCTTAATGGAAATCTCCTTGAGGACGTGTACATGACACAACTTGAAGGTTTTGACACTTCAGATGATGCCAAGAAAGTATGCAAGTTGCAGCGATCAATCTATGGATTGAAGCAAGCTTCCAGAAGTTGGAATCTTCGTTTTGATGAAACTGTGAGACAGTTTTGATTCATAAAAAATGAAGATGAACCTTGTGTTTACAAGAAGGTTAGTGGGAGCATGGTTGTATTCCTAGTGTTATATGTGGATGACATATTACTCATCGGAAACGACGTCCCTACTTTGCAACAAGTTAAGACGTGGTTAGAAAATTGCTTTTCTATGAAAGATTTGGGTGAAGCTACCTACATATTAGGAATCAGGATCTATAGAGATAGATCGCAAAGATTGCTTGGCCTGAGTCAGAGTACATACATAGACAAAGTCCTGAGACGCTTTAATATGCATGATTCCAAGAAAGGATTCCTGCCTATGGCACATGGCGTATGCCTATCAAAAGCACAATCCCCTTCTACTCAGGAAGAGAAGGATCACATGAATAAGATTCCATATGCATCTACAGTTGGATCTATCATGTATACCATGTTATGTACCCGACCGAATGTCTAGTATGCCTTGAGCACAACGAGCAAGTACCAGTCTAATCCCGGTGATGGTCATTGGGTTGCTGTCAAGAACATCCTTAAGTACTTGAGAAGAGCTAAGGATTCATTCTTGGTATATGGAGGTCAGGAAGAGCTCGCTGTAATAGGTTACACCGATGCTAGCTTCCAGACAGATAAAGATGATTCTAAATCGTAATCTGGTTATGTGTTTTGCCTAAATGGTGGCGCTGTGAGCTGGAAGAGTTCAAAGCAAGAAACAATCGATGATTCTACTATAGAGGCCGAGTATATTGCTGCTTCCAATGCAGCAAAGGAGGCTGTTTGGATCAAGAAGTTCGTTACTGAACTTGGTACAGTTTCTAGCATTGTGGACCCCATTGATCAATATTGTGATAACAATGGTGCCATTGCACAAGCTAAGGAACCAAGATCTCACCAGCGATCCAAACACATACTTAGGCGCTTCCATCTTATTCGAGAGATTATCGATAGAGGAGATGTAAAGATATGCAGAGTACCAACACTTGACAATGTTGCCGACCCACTTACAAAGCCTCTTACCCAGCAGAAGCATGATGGTCATACTAGATCTATAGGTATTAGGTACATGCCTAATTGGCTCTAGTGCTAGTGGGAGATTGTTAGTGTAAGCCCTAGAGGCCAATGTAGTTCCTTTTGAACTTATAATTTGTATAATGTTATTTATTTATTATATAAGGCATTTCAGCTATTATGTTTGTTTCAACGTAATAAAGTCCTTGAGTAAAAGTTTAATTTTAATAGAACATCGAGTAGATGACTCGGTTGTGAGATACTATAGAACTTACTCTTAAACATTCGTAGTCGAGTATTATTATCAATAAGGGCAATAATAATACATTAAGACTATTATGTGGGTGGACTGATAACCTTATCTCACAGGTTATAGATATGAGATATCAAGTCACCGCATAGGTACACATTAGGGTAATTGTGTACTGGATTAACCCGCCATGAGAATACTACATAGTGCGTTATGTAAGTGTCATAAGTTGTTCTCATAGTGATAGTGGTGTATTCCACCCGTTGACCTAAAACCACTATGGTCCCTACATGAGGAATTGAGTGTTTTGTTGCCGTCAAACATTGTCTGTAATAAGACAATTATAAAGTCGGTTAACTGGGCACTCCACGAGTCATGCAAAGGGACATGAGTGACCTAGATGAGATTTGCCCCTCCTACATAGCATGAGTAATATCTATGGGCCCCTTGATAGAGTATGATTGTAAAATGCATGACCATGTTGAAATAAGTCAATATGAGATATTGATCTTATTTGTTGTTACTTAGTCTACTTGGGTATCAAGGAATATAATGTTGAACTATACAAGGGTGACACACACTATGCCTTGCGTTCAATATAGATATAAGGGAAAAAGGGTAATTATACACATGATCATTATTACGGAAATGTTACGTTATAACACTGACATTCTCGTTACTTGGGTAGCAGTGATGTATTGCTAGACAACACTCTCTGTTTATAATATTAAATAGTGATTTAATATTATTGCCAACGTTACGGGAACTTACAGGGTCACACACATAAGAACAGATTAATGGGAGATTAAATATAAATGAGTAAGACTCGTTTTATTCAGTGGTGCGCTCTTATGATGCACCATCGTAAGTCAAGAGCAACGCAGCACATGGTAAGCTACGGTGCGCTGCTAGGTCAGTCTTAAGTGGTTCTATAAATAGAACACTTAAGCTGAAAGTTCAGACAAGGAATTAACCCTAGCCGTACTGAGAGACCTTGTGTCTTCGTATTCGCCGGCTCAGATCGTCGGCTAACCTGATGAGCGGCTGCTCCCATTCGAAGTCTGTTTGTGTGGACTGCGTAGAGGCGTTGTCATCAGTACGATGCTCATGCTCGACTTCAGTTCTCATCTGCAACGGTCTGCGGTAAAAGAGGTAACCAACGTAATCCCTGAATCATGACCATTCGCAAGGATCCGTGGAAGGGAATTTTTTTTTCGCTGCGTTTTATCTTTGATTATTGCGCGATTTCCCTACATGGTAGAAATACATGGTAAAGAGATGATACAAAGGGGTTTGGGATCTATTATAACTTGGTTACACTTTGGTAAGTGGATGTAAAACAATTAAGCAAGCTAAGACACACTCTCTTGGATACTGCAAAATGTTTAACCAGATATGCACAAGATTGAGTAGAAGGAGAATAAGAGAGAGCAAGGGTAAAGCTTGTATTTGGCTCTCTTGTTTCCTTCTTCTTCAAGTGTTTCAATTAGTTCCAGACACTCAAGGAGTGGATGAACTTAGAAGATATAGGCTGAAAACACTCAGTAGCAAACTTCCTTTGGATCTGCAGGGTGAGAGGAATATTTGGAGCTGGAGGAATGAGGGGATAAAATATGGATTCAGCTGCAAAATGGTGTGTGTGTGTGTGTATATATATATAGAGAGAGAGAGAGAGAGAGAAAGGGAGAGAGAGAGGTCTTGGAAGACAATAGTCATTGTGTCGTGTCCTTTCTCCTTATATTCAGTTCAACTCTTTCATCAGAGGGAAAAAGTTGTGTCGTGTCCATCTCCTATCTTGACATGCTGTGGTTTTGTCCATTTGGAGTATTCATAATAAAATTGTGTTTCAGGGTGTTTTTTGACTTTAATTGTGTAGCTAATTTGGTAAAGGTTTGCTCATAGTCTTGGTTTAAAGCTAATAAAGGTAGTGTTTATTCCTCATTTTTTGATTGATGTATTGATCTGGTTATTGTCTTTGTATATATGGGTTAGAATAACCCTTTTACTCATTTTCTTAACAAATTTTTGCTTAATTATTTAAAAAAAAAATTCTTGTTAATCTTTTCCTCCTTTGAACCATATGCATTGCCGTTCCAATTTTTCTCCTCTAAAGGTCTACACCTGAATTTGAAAAAAGAGAGAAAAAATATAGGAAACAGAAATATACTTGAACACCAACATAGGTGACATAACCGTTATTCTATTTATTTATTTATTTATTTATTTAATGCTTGCATTGCACTCTATGCAATACATTATAGAATAAGATCCACCGGTTACGTACATTATTTATTAAGCTAGCTACTTAGGTTACATTCAAGCTACAGACTTAATAATTCCATCATTATTAATATTGTAAGAAGATGCTGGTATGAACACAACATCGAATGCCTCATGCTCAGTCAGAATGAGACGTCTTCCACCTTCATGATTATCGTACCTCCCAATATCCAAAGCAGTGGGAGAGTCAATGGCACGGAATTCAAGCTTGTAACCAAGGCTGTATTTCTGAATGCTAAAGTAGCCACTCACTATCTTCTTACCTGGATAGTTTTCAGGGCCACCAATACCCACACAAGCTTTTTCGATATCATTATCAACAAACACCAACCATCTGGAAGATTCAGCACAGTCAGGCTTCTCTGACTCTGGGAAGTTAATATAAAGTGGAATACCTATAAAAATGGTACCAATGCTTATCTCAGGTATTCTATTGAATATCACTGGTATACCTCGGAATAATTCACGATAATCTTGTAGGACAGTAACTGAGCACTCTAAGTCCCCAGTTATGCCTAATTTTAATCCTCCACCAGGTGGGCCCCAAATAGAAGGCATAATATAGTATTCCTCGCCTGAAACAAGGGGGTTACCCTTTATGTCCAGTACCGGCTCAACATCACTTGAGAAAGCTAGTGGAAGTTTGGTGATGAAAGAAAAGAGGAGGAAGGAGAGGGTGAGTGATAAGGCAAGCTTCATGGTAAGGTAATTTACTCAATAACTTTAGCTAGGATATTGTTTGTTTTGTACGTGGTTTGGTGGGTTACCTTTGGACTCTATATATACTAGTTCATATAGAAAAACACTTTCAGCCACGTACGTAACCTAGTTAAGTAATTAATTTCTTGCATTTGGATTTATAGCATGTAAATAACATGTTTGAAAACAGAGACACACGTGAACAATGGAATAATTGAGTATGGATAACCTTTCATATAGTATTATATTACTAGAACGTGACCTGTGTGATACATGGGTGTTATGTGTTTTTTTTTTAAATATCTTTTTTATAGTTGTAGTCGATATTACTGACTTAATTTAAAGAGTTTTAATATTATATTTTGACAATTATTGGTTAATTTAGTTTTTACAAAAGTGATGTTTTCTATATAGGAGATTGGATTTTAAATATGTGCAGGGGCGAAGCCTTGTGTTGCAATGGGGAAGCCATTGCTACCCAAAAAAAATTTACTAAAGACGAGTGTAGTAACTTGGAATTTTGCTACCCTAAAAAATACTCAGGTCGCTACCCCAGTGTAGTAATAGAACACGTTTATCAGATAAAGTATTTACACTAAAAAATACTCAGATTACTTATTTTTAGACACTTTTTTTTGCTTATATTTCATACCGGAGTAGTAGTTTATTACTAAAAAAAAATTAGTAGTTTATTTTGTCTGTAAAAAAAATTATTCGTTATATTTGGCCCCTCGTAGAAAAGGGGCTAGCTCCGCCACTGGATGTAATTTGGCAAAACTTGTGCATAAAAATTATTATACTTGAGGATAAATATGGCGATGGTACGTAGATGATTTGTAAGATTAATGTGTAGAAGTGAATACCTTTGTAAAAGAGAAATTTGAAAGTAATTGATTGAAATAGAGTTTACTATAATGCAAACGACATAGAAATAGATTGAAACAACATTTTTTTATTGATCAATTGGAATCTTTATTTGAGTTCTACCACAATGGTTACAGAAAATTGGTAGAGTTGTTAACATTTTTGAAAGCAGAGACACACGTGAACAATGGAATAATTGAGCATGGATAAGAATTCATATAGTATTATATTATGCGTCCGTACAGTCTTGCTGATAAAAATAGTATATATGATCAACTAAAATTTCAAGGTTCATGTACCAAAAAAATATTAATTCAAAGCTCATATAAAGATAATTACTCTGTCTGTCTCTTTGTAAGTGTCAGTCCTAGGTTTTTTAACATAGATCAAGAAAACCTATTAAATAGATAAAAGAGTATAATAATTTTACCAAATTATTCTTATTAACTATTCAGTACTAATCATTATCATAAATGTATACTAGAGTATAGTGAATTTGGATTGATGAACTCAATATTAATTTGATGGGTAAAATTTGAATAAAATAATTAATATTACATTGAAAAAATTGAAAAGATAGATAAAACTTATTTTGGGACAATTTTTTCTGTCTTACACAATACTTATTTTCAGTCACGTACGTATACCCTAGTTAATTAATTAATTTCTTGCATTTGGATCTATAGCATATTAATTAACGTGTTTGAAAACAGAGACATACGTCAACAATGGAATAATTGAGTATGGATAAGCATTCATATAGTATTATATTACTAGAACGTGACCTGTGCGATACATTGGTGATATGTGTTTTTTTTTTTTAAATATCTTTTTTATAGTTGTAGTCGATATTACTGACTTAATTTAAAGAGTTTTAATATTATATTTTGACAATTATTGGTTAATTTAGTTTTTACGAAAGTGATGCTTTCTATATAGGAGATTGGATTTTAAATATGTGCACGGGCGAAGCCTTGTGTTGCAATGGGGAAGCCATTGTTGTTGGAACCTAAACGATTGAGATGTTTAGACCCTCATTAATTTTGATGATAACAAAATATTCACAAGAGAACAATTTATGTTCTAACATTTTTTGAAGTGTGCAGATACTAATAATATCTATTTTCTAAGCCACTCAAGCAAGAAGAAAGTAATTCTCAAGAGAAGGATTCATTCTATTTGTCAGCATCCGGCTCATCCTAGTGAGCGTCTGGAAATTTCTCTTTATACACTATGCTTATCAAATTGCTACAACCGTCCGAACTTCCAACCTTGAGCAGCGTCCGAACTTCCAACTCGAGCGGCGTCTGAACCTCACTTAAAATCACGTGTTAGTCACGTTCTTTGCTCTACCTCTCGGAAGTCTTTGGAGCGGATCTCAAAATTGATCTTGGCGCTAAAATCGATTGTCACGAGATATCAAAGTTGAAATCTTTAACTACAAGACAAAAATCGTGCAGAACAAGAAAAAGCGGTAACATGGATCTTTGGGACATTCTCTGCGCAAAGCAAGATAGAGACAGCATTTTTTGAATTATCTCTAGTCAACGGTTAGGAGCCATTTGTTACTCTAACGGTCATATCCTTGGATCTCCTATATATACCTCATGGTATCCATTGAAGAAAAAGAGAGAAAAGAACATTCTGTGAAAAAGCTTGCTAAAATTCTGCTGAGAGCATACACTGCTTCTGTGAGCAATCAAGTCTCTGGACTACTGAATCAATTCGACGTCAGGCCACCCTTTCTTTAAGAAAGTTTTTCTTTAGTTGAGCTTAATCTTTTATCCTCTCTGTGAGAGTTATTTTCAACTGTATTTCAACTCACTTTTATAAGTTTGTTTTGGCCTAGTTTAGGCTGTATCCTCAAAGGCTCGATTGTCTTGAGTCGTTTTGAGAAGTTGAGAGTATTGTCAAGTTGTGTGATGAGAATACTCTTGAGGAAATTATGTCAGTCGATTATAGTGGAAAATCCTTCAGAGCGAAGGGACTAGGCGTAGCTACCAGTTTGGTAGTGAACTAGTATAAATTCTGTGTCTCTGCTTTCTTGCTTTCTATTCATTTCTATCTTGTTGAGTTAAAAACAAGTTTTCACAAACTGATTTTCAGCTTCCGGTTTATTTTCATCGTCCGATTAACAAACAGTTTTTGAGAAACTTTTATTCTAAGTGTTTTTAACATTAAGTTTGCGAAAAGTTTTGAACACAATTCAACCCCCCCTTCTTGTGTTCACGTTCAATTGTTACCCAAAATTTTTTTTACTAAAGACGATTGAAGTAATATGGAATTTTGCTACCCTAAAAAATACTCAGGTCGCTACCCCAGTGTAGTAATAGAATAATATCAGATAAAATATTTACACTAAAAAATACTCAGGTTTCTTATATTTTAGACACTTTTTTGGCTTATATTTTAAACTGGAGTAGTAGTTTATTACTAAAGAAAATTAGTAGTTTATTTTGTCTATAAAAAAATTACTCGTTATATTTGGCCCCCTCGTAGAAAAGGGGCTAGCTCCGCCACTGGATGTAATTTGGCAAAACTTGTGCATAAAAATTATTATACTTGAGGATAAATATGGTGATAGTACATAGATGATTTGTAAGATTAATGTCTAGAAGTGAATACCTTTGTAAATGAGAAATTTGAAAGTAGTTAATTGAAATAGAGTTTATTATATTGCAAACGACATAGAAGTAGATTGAAACAACATTTTTTTGTTGATCAACTGGAATCATTATTTGAGTTCTACCACAAAGTTTACATAAAATTGGTAGAGAGTTGTTAACATTTTTGGAAGCAGAGACACACATGAACAATGGAATAATTGAGCATGGATAAGAATTCATATAGTATTATATTATGCGTCCGTACAGTCTTGCCGATAAAAATAGTATATATGATCAACTAAAATTTCAAGGTTCATGTACCCAAAAAATAATAATTCAAAGCTCATATAAAGATAATTACTCTATCTGTCTCTTTGTAAGTGTCAGTCCTAGGTTTTTTAACATAGATCAAGAAAATCTATTAAATAGATGAAAGAGTATAATAATTTTACCAAATTATATTTATTAACTATTCAGTACTAATCATTGTCATAAATGCATACTGGAGTATAGCGAATTTGGATTGATGGACTCAATATTTATTTGGTGGGTAAAATTTGAAAAAAGTAATTAATATTACATTGAAAAGATAGATAAGACTTATTTTGGGACAATTTTTTCTCTCTTACACAATACTTATTTTGGCATGGAGGGAGTAAAATTTAAAAAACTAACACACAATACTTATTCATGGTAAGGTAGTTTACTCAATAACTTTAGCTAGGATATTGCATGTTTTGTACGTGGTTTGGTGGGTTACGTTTGGACTCTATATATACTTGTTCATATCGAAAAGCACTTTAAGCCACGTACGTATACCCAAGTTAATTAATTAATTTCTTGCATTTGGATCTATAGCATGTAATTAACATGTTTGAAAACAGAGACATACGTGAACAATGGAATAATTGAGTATGGATAAGCATTCATACAATATTATATTACTAAAACGTGACTTGTGTGATACATTGGTGATATGTGTTATTTTTTTTAAATAGCTTTTTTATAGTTGTAGTCGATATTACTGACTTAAATTAAAGAGTTTTAATATTATATTTTGACAATTATGGGTTAATTTAGTTTTTACAAAAGTGATGTTTTCTATATAGGAGATTAGATTTTAAATATGTGCAGGGGCGAAGCCTTGTGTTGCAATGGGGAAGCCATTGCTACCCAAAATTTTTTTTTACTAAAGACGAGTGTAGTAACATGGAATTTTGCTACCCTAAAAAATACGCAGGTCGCTACCCCAGTGTAGTAATAGAACACGTTTATCAAATAAAATATTTACACTAAAAAATACTCAGATTACTTATATTTTAGACACTTTTTTTGCTTATATTTCATACCGGAGTAGTAGTTTATTACTAAAAAAATTAGTGGTTCATTTTGTCTATAAAAAAAATTACTTGTTATATTTGGTCCCTTTGTAGAAAAGGGGCTAGCTCTGCCACTGGATGTAATTTGGCAAAACTTGTGCATAAAAATTATTATACTTGAGGATAAATATGGTGATGGTACGTAGATGATTTGTAAGATTAATGTCTAGAAGTGAATACCTTTGTAAAAGAGAAATTTGAAAGTAGTTAATTGAAATAGAGTTTATTATAATGCAAACGACATAGAAGTAGATTGAAACAACATTTTTTTTTTGTTGATATACAGGAATCTTTATTTGAGTTCTACCACAAAGGTTACATAAAATTGGTAGAGAGTTGTTAACATTTTTGGAAGCAGAGACACACATGAACAATGGAATAATTGAGCATGGATAAGAATTCATATAGTATTATATTATGCGTCCGTACAGTCTTGCTGATAAAAATAGTATATATGATCAACTAAAATTTGAAGGTTCATGTACCAAAAAAATAATAATTCAAAGCTCATATAAAGATAATTACTCTGTCCGTCTCTTTGTAAGTGTCAGTCCTAGGTTTTTTAACATAGATCAAGAAAATCCATTAAATAGATGAAAGAGTATAATAATTTTTCCAAATTATTCTTATTAACTATTCAGTACTAATCATTGTCATAAATGCATACTGGAGTATAGTGACTTGGGAGTGATGAACACAATATTAATTTGGTGGGTATAATTGGAATAAAATAATTAGTATTATATATTGAAAAGATAAATGACACTTATTTTGGGACAATTTTTTTTCTCTTACACAATACTTATTTAAATTTAAAAAACTAACAGACAAATTGATTTTTAGCTTAAAGCTAATAAGTTAAATGGTTGAATTAAAAATATTTAATAAGAAATTAACCAACAAATATAAAATGATATAAAATTACACATTAGTATTATTTTTCAGGTAAATTAATTTTTTTATATTATCTATTTTGTGTTAAACTTTCAAAACTTTACTTATCGGTGCTTGTTTGACTAAAAACAAGAGAAATTGAGTTTTGGTCGAAATGATTCAATTTATATCTGTTCCACTTGTTTTTAGTAGAACGAGCACCAATCAAGTCGCCGTCTTAGTCGTAATGACGAGTAGAACTACGAGCTTCTGCTTTCAAGCAACGACGCCGGTCGTCGTTAAAGTTTTAGACCTTTTTTCCACGGCGGACCACTTGTCAAGGTGGCCCATATTAAACATAGCCCTAAAGAGAATAACTTTTTCCCGCTTTCTAACTCAACTCTGAGTAGCAGCTCTTACCAAATTCTTTTTCCCCAAAGCCACAAATCAATAGGGTTTCGTTTTAGTCTTTGATTTAGAGCTAGGATGGCTACTTGTACTTCTATTTCCCGTTGTCCTTACGAATTTTAGATTTCCCCTGGATTAAATTAGTCTTTGATTTTTTTCTCACAAATTTTACATTTCTCCCGGTCTGCCTTCTGTCTTGTTATTTACTTATGCTGATATTCATGTTGTCTTGTTTCCTGCTGAAATTTTTAGAAGCTGGATTGTAAAGATTTTTTCCCATGTGCTTTGGGTTTATTTCTTTTTCTTTATATTGGGAGATTAAGACTTCAATTAATCATGTAAAATTCCATATCCTGTGAGTCAACTAGTGTCTTCTACAGTTCTACACAGTGACAGTAACATATTGCTTTTTATCCATAGAGATTAGTTTTGGAACTTCTATAATTTTATTCTGCTAGATAGTGGCTTGTTATTTGTTCTTCTTTCTTAATTTTTTTGTAGTGATATTTACTTTGTGAATTATACATAATTTTCGTACATGCATCTAGCAACCAATGAATAATAGATTTTGGCTTCACTAAAATAAAATGTCCCATAAGACATGATTCTGATACTTATCCTTGTATAATAGTAAAGTTACTTACCTCCATCTTTGTTGCTAAATTTTTTAATTGCAAGAAGTGATTCTAGAGCAACATATATCTACCCTGTTCTGAAAAGAACTTACAAATCTTGTCATTCACAGTGGTGGAAGATGGAAAGATAAGGCAGTCACGTCGGTGCTCCAAACTCCGGTGAGGGCATCGGTGGTGACCACCTGAAAACACTTCAAAGCTCAAGTTAGTTTATGAAAGAGGTGGGTCTGAAAGCATTAAATTATGCATACCTTAATAGGTTAAGGGAGTTAGCATATATAGCTAGGTCATGGGTGTTGGCTTCTGTGAGAAGCTATGTAAATTCGGCCCAAGTTAAGTCGGAGCCCATTAAATTGTGTTTGGGCCTCATACAGGTCCCGAACAGAAGCTCCCAAAGTCAGTTGCTCATGTAATGTGGAGCCGACTTGTGAGTCATGGTAATTTTTGTTGAGCTGCTAACCTGCATAGGTTAGTCAAAATATACAAGATGCACGACATAAGTGCGTGTACAAAGTTGCCGTTTCGAAGTCAAAAAAATTGACCATTATTTTGATTTGCCTAAGTGCGAGGCAAGTTACCGAGATTTGTTCCTAGTCGAGCTAAAAAGCTTCCAGGGATTTGATCTTCAGCGTGAGGCCAAGTGCACGAGATTCGCCTTCGCTCGAGTTGAAATGCTCGGCGAGGAATCTAACACCAGGCGTGAGGCCGATGTCAAAGGGAGAGGATTCCCCCAACATTTTGGCATGAGGCTGATGTGCTGGAATTTGATACCTGGCGCGAGGCCGGTGTCAAAAGGAGAGGATTCTCGTCAAAGGGAGAGGATTCGGCGCGAGGACGGTATCAAAGGAGAAGGATTTGCCCGACAGTCTGGCATAAGGCCGATGTGCTGGAATCCGACACCTGGCGCGAGGCCGGTGTCAAAAGAGAAGGATTCGTTCGACAGTCTGGCGTGAGGCCGACGTGCTAGAATCCGACACCTAGCGTGAGGCCGAAGTCAAAAGAGAAGGATTCACTCGACAGTCTGGCACGAGGCCAACGTGCTGGAATCTGACATCTGGGGCGGGGCTGATGTCAAAAGAGGCTGATGCCGAGGCATTGGATTTTCTCGCGACCAAGCATACGAGCTCAGAGGAGGAATTCCGATTTTGTTGATATATGAGTATCGGATTCTCTCGCGACCAAGCATAGGAGCTTCGGAGTTAGATCCGACTTGACTGCTCGGAGTTAGATCCGACTTGACTGGTCGGAGTTAGATCCGATTTGGTTGCTCGGAGGGTCCTACCCGGCGCGCTATTTCGGCGTGACCTGCCCTTAAAAGACTGGCTAGGTTGATCAGGTGGTCTACTATGTGGTCCTCGGATGCCACTTCGAGGTTTGTGGGAGTTCTCTTTGACTTCCCAATCTCTTTCAAAGTGTGTGCTGGGAATTGCAGATTTCGGTGTCAAGTACCGAACTGATACTTCGTGGATCTCTGGGAGTATGATTTCCAGAAAATCTCTCGAAGTGTGCTGGTAGTTCTTTGTCAGAGATTTCAGCAATGGTCGGCGTACAAACCAGACCTCGCTTTCGTTCCCTGATACAAAAGGCATATTAGAAACGTAACTTACAACCAAATTCTGATCTCGCAAATGCTGGAGTGCCGGATTCTCTCTCGACCAAGCGTAGGAGCTCGGAGGAGGAATTCCGATCTCGCTGAACTTGAGTAGTCATGTGAAGTTATTTCACTTTGTCGATTTGGACGTTATCTAGTTCCTGTGTAGAGGAACATGCACAAATTCTAATTGAAAAATCATTAGTAATTATAATAATTATAAAAATTGTCTATCATAAGTAATAGACTTTCGATCTATCCGAAGTATTGTGTTGGAATCAAGTGGATTCAGAAACAATGACCCAACTGGATGGTATTGTATTCCCTTCTCCTTCCCAGTCTTATTGCTTAAGTCGAACTACGCCCTTTTCTTTAGAGGAGATTGAGGGAGTGGTGGCATCCTGTGATGGGAACGAAAGTCCTGTGCCAGATGGATTTAATTTTACATTTATTAAATCTTTATGGGTGCCACTTAAGGGAGAGGTGGAGGTCTTATTTCAGGAATTCCATACAAATGCATGTCTTCGAGATGTTTCTCCTCCTACTTTTTGACCTTAGTTCCTAAGGTTGATTGTCCCCTCTCGTTGGGGGAATTTTGGTCAATCTCACTCCTTGGGTGCTTGTACAAACCCGTGGCTAAGGTTCGAGCTTCAAGATTGGGTAAGGTCGTGGTCTCACTTTCAATTAGCTTTTATTAAAGGAAGGCAGTTGGTTTACGGGGTGGTGGTGGAAAATGAGGTAGTTGACTTTGCCAAAAAGACTCGGAAAGAGTGCTTAATTTATAAAGTAGAATTTGAAAAGGCCTATGATTCTGTCAGCTACGAGTTCCGTGATTATATGTTGAGAAGGTATGGGTTTGAGGCCAAGTCGAGGGCTTGGAATAGAGCTTTTGAATTTTATGGTAACCTATCGGTCCTTGTGAATGATAACCCAATGAAGGAGATCAATATTCAGCGAGGACTAAAGCAAGATGATCCTCTTGCCTCATTTATATTTCTTTTAGTGGTGGAAAGTCTTAGTGGCCTTGTCAGGATGGCGGGCTCCATTGGGTTGTTTAGAGGATTTACTGTGGGGAACCCTGGTGTGGCGATTTCGCAACTCTAGTATGCAGATGACATTCTCTTTGTGGGTAAGGCATGTGTGGAAGACCATTGGGCGATAAAGGCTATCTTTAGATGTTTTGAGTTGGTTTTAGGTTTGAAGGTGAATTTCCACAAAATAGTCTTATTAGGGTGAATGTGGATGGTCTTTTTTGTTGGAAGATATACCATTTAGGTACCTCAGACTACCAGTGGGTGGTAATCCTAGGAAGATGAGTATGTGGGAGCCTATGCTCAAGGTTCTTCATGCTAGGCTGGGTGCGTAGAACAACAGGTTCATCAGTCTTGTTGGTAGGGTTATCTTATTAAATTCGGTGCTGAATGGTATACTGTCTTTTTTCTCTCATTCCTTAAGATGCCTACGAATGTTTGACGAATGATTACTCAATTGCAGACGAGGTTCTTGTGGAGTGGTAGTAAGGGGGTAACAAAACAGCCGGGTGAAATGGTCTGAGGTATGTAAGCCTAAAGAAGGGGGTGGTTTGGGTGTCAGGGACCTTAAATTATTTAATTTGACTTTCCTTGGGAAGCGGAGGTGGAGACTCTTGGATGGGAAATGTTCTTTTTGGAAGGATGTCCTTGTTGCTAAGTATGGTGAGTGTGTGGCGGGTGCTCCCTCTTTGGTTTCAGTCAGGCGTCCCTATTTTGCCTTGGGCTGGTGGAAGAATATTTGTCTAGTGGGGGTGAGTGAAGGGGGTTGTTGATGGGTTTTTGGGTGATATGGTGAGGAAGGTAGGAGATGGAGCTCTTTTCAGTTACACACAGCAGCATGGTCGAATTGCGGGGGTGAAGTGGAAGGGGATGTTTAGGTTTGGGATCTTTCATGGAGGAGGAGGTTTTTGTTTAGGAGGAGGTTGTTGTAGTGGAGTTGATGAGTCTCTTCGCTACTATTATGTTGGTATATAAGGAGGATAGGTGCTTATGGTTGAGGGAGGCCAGTGGCTTGTACTCAATTTGCTCGACATATGACCTCCTAGCAGTAGGTTCTTCTTGGATTATTGTCCACTCTGACTGTGAGATTGATTTCTTAATTAGGAAAGTTATGGGGGAGTTATGCACCTTCCAAGGTTATTGTCTTCTCTTGGCAGCTCCTCCTGGATAGGATCCCTACTAGGGACAATCTATTTAGGAGTGGCTCCAGGGACTTTTTGTGCCTTCTGTGGGGATCATCAAGAGTCGAGCTTACATTTGTTTGTCTCTTGTGTCTTCTCCTCTTTTGTGTGGTACTCCATTGTGAGATGGTTGGGGTCCGAACTTGTGATGCCTCGAAATCTCTTTCAGGTATATCTTTTATTCTACCCCTTTGGCCTTGGGGCGCATCGGAAATAGGGTCTTGCTTTGATTTGGCAATTGGTGGTCTGGAGTATATGGGAGGCGCGAATAGCTATATCTTCTCAGGTATAGCTATGGATCTTGAGGAGTTGGTTGGAAGGATACAACTTCTATCATGGAGATGGTTTCTAGCTAGGGGCAACTCTGGTACTTGTCTATTTTATGAGTGCCTGGTGGACCCATTAGGGTGTATTGGTAGGTCGTTGGGGTTCTTGTTGATTGTTTCATATTGTTGTAGGGGTGCGTCCTATTCTTAATTTATTACTCGCTATGATGGTGTCACCATTTTTGGTGTGATGTAACGGTTAGAGAGGGTTAAAGTAACCTTTATACTCTTTCTCGGGTTGCTTATTAATTTATTAATATATAACTTTTGCTCTTAAAAAAAAGTGAGAAGAGAAACAGAGGTACTCAATAGAATAAACTGCTCAATAGCAGGCATAATGCTGATAGGGATGTAATGGAGTCCAGTCTAGAAGTTATACAAGGTAATTATCTTCCTTGTGAATGATGTTCTTTCATTATCCTTTCGTGCAAAATTTTGGGACAAACAATTTTTTTTTTCCGAAACAGGAAATAACTAATTAAAAAGCTAAAACAACATTGTTTTAGAAGCATACATGAAAATTAAGGAAGGTAAAGAACTTCTCGGTTAAACAACACTCTTGAAGTACCAAATTATGACTATCACGCTCAATTATTGTTGAGTCAAAGTTAAAGAACCTCTGCAACCCCATCCATTAAGGCTATGTTTGGTAAGGCCAATCCGCTAGCTGATAGGCCCGCAAGTGCATGGTTTTATCGCGTAGTAAAATATCGTTCCCACAAGGACTTAGAATTGAGTACCAATTTCTCTCACTAAGATGATTAGCTAAAGGAATAAATTAGAATGGTATTGTTGTTGCTGGAAAATAAAATGAGTTTAATTTAGAAAATAAAAGGCTCTTGGGATTGATGTTCTTCCAATGAAAATTTCTTTTAAGCTAATTCCTTGTCACTTTCCTTTGAGTATGAGCAATGGATTCTTAAAGGCAAAATAATCAAATGTTTGTCTTCTTTCAAAGTACAATAAAATGTTTTAGACCATAGAATCTACCTATTTTCATGGTAGAAGGAATGATAAAACTCATTAAGAACAATTATTTCTAAGCCTCAAGAAAACCAATTCTATTTTCATGAATTGATCCCCTTATTTAATCTTGTTATTCCAATATCGAATTTTCACCTTTCAGTGCTTAATAAGATGTTTAGGATTCATACAATCATATTAGTTATGATTGCAGAGAAAGTAAAATTCAAGATTAAATTAAGAATGGAAAAATGCTAATAACATCTAAGGAAAGAAAATTAGACTTAACAATAATTCATCATTGGAATATAATCAATCCCAAGATAAAAGAAACTACTCACACATGATTGGAATGTAAATAAGACAATGTAAATTAAACATTCAGAACTTGAATAAGTGAAATATGAAGATTAGAAGGTAATAGAAACTGAAATTCATTCAAAACTTAAAGCCAAAGAAAAGTTGCTTGAACATACATGAAGAAAAACACAAAAGAACACAAGTTTAGCTAAGAAAAATGGAGAGGAAGATCATACCATTTCGTGCTCTGAAAGCCTCAATTTATAGCCCAATTCTACCCCAATCAAGTGTCATTATATCCCCTTTAAGACCCCTCTAAAACAGCTCAACAGTTTCAGCACTTAAATTGAGCTGTTACAAAATTCTGCCATAAACATGGCCGTAACGCGCAACACTGGGGGCCATAATCTTCATATTGTGACTTTTCAGCTCATCCACCACGAATTACGGCCATAATGGAAAACACTGGGGGTCGTAATCTTCTCTGTTTTTTCATTTGACCTTCCAACTCTTTCCCACGAATTATGGCCATGTTCTTCAACACTAGGGGGCCGTAATCCTCTCTTTTCGCATCAAATTCATCAACTCTTCAACTCATTTTCCTACAAATCAAAATATAAACCAAAAGGTAATAAAAATAAAACATAAATAAAGATAAACCACTAATAAAACCTATTAAAGCAAGGTAAAAAACTAGATAAATTCTAACTTATCAAACTCCCCCATGCTTAGATCTTTGCTTGTCCTCAAGTAAATCCCAACAAATGGCCAGACTTGGAAATGCCTTGTTTCAACCACGCCATATCAAAGTTCTTTGATGATATCCAATGACACAATTTGCACAATTTCAACACACCACTTATTGGAACCTAGTGCATAGCATTATCAGATGGTTCAAGGCATCAGAACATTGAGTGAGACCTAAATTATTATTCTGATCTTTTCATTTTTAAGTTTAGATTCCCAGCACTTTTGCTTGGGTCTTCCACTCATATGCAAACAAAGCAATTGCCACACTTGGTCTCAAAGGAGTGCCTTGTTTCTCAGTAGCCAATCAGTCTTAAAAGGGTACAAAGAGTATTTCCCTAGTAACCTATGACCTCAAAGGGGTGTTGAGCTAATTTTTCTATTCTTTTTTCAATAGTCATTTTTTTTTCTTTTTAACTAAACCCATTTTTTTTCTATTTTCTATCTTTTAATAGTTATATAATTTCTTTTAGCTCAACACAGACATTTCTCCAGTAACCAATATGCAGTGAGTGTCACCAAGGGAAACAAAAATTAGATTACATTAGACATTTTCAAAGTTCTTCCCAATTATCCTAATGCAAAAACCCATCTATATTGTATGCGTATGGCCCCAACAAGCAGTAAAGCTTTCAACATTCACAACTGTGCTCAGTGAATACCAATCAATTAACCAAGTAGTGCCATAAAAGCAAGGATTTCCAAAGAGGCCAATTCAAGAAAATTTTCACAACAAAGTTTTCACATGGGAAGAATGATAAAAGCTCGAAAACTAACACTAACAAAAGCAAAAAGAAAAAAAAACACAGGACTAAAAGAAACAAAACAAAGTAAAACAATACTCCCCTAATTTTTGAGGCCACCATCAGTAGCGTCCTCATTTTTTTTTCATCTTGCTCTGGGATATGGAGAAGCATAAAAATTGATAAATTTTTACCAGGGTCCCATTTCTTGAAGGATAAAGGCCAAGTGACACATGAAGAATGAAAGCTTATTCCCGGATCCCATTGCTTAAAGAATGACAATCGCGGAAACAATATAAGTCTACCCTCAAATCCTCCTGGATCAAACGGTATTTCTACAAAGAAAAGTGAGAAATGAGATGAATAGGCTAACTTTGCAGCATCCACAGATGCATGTAAACCAATATACTTATCAATTTCAAAGTTTTCACAATTCTTAGTTAGCATGGTGAGGTAAGTGTTTTCCACATGAGTTGTCCTGTCACTTGTTCTTTCCCAAGGATTTGTAGAAAACAGTGCTTCTTTTCTCTCCATTTCTTGTTCTTTTTCTTGTGACCCACCTTCCACTACCATTTCATCATCATTTTGATCTATCCCTGCAATAATATTTTTCTCAAATTGTGTTTCGTGAGGCTCTTTAGATATCACTTGTAAGCACGGTGGTGGTGGTGGCAAAGATGACAAAAATGATTCCCATTCTTCCTTAGAGAATATAAATACATGCTTATTCATCATATGGTGCAAATAACAAGAAAAATAATAACAGGAAAAAAAATTAGTCTAACAGGAATAGTGAAAGGAAATCAATATCAATAGCATAAGTCCCGGCGCCAAAAACTTGATAGGCCCGCAAGTGCACGGTTTTATCGCATAGTAAAAATATCGTTCCCACAAGGACTTAGAATTGAGTACCAATTTCTCTCACTAAGATGATTAGCTAAAGGAATAAATTAGAATGGTATTGTTGTTGCTGAAAAATAAAATGAGTTTAATTTAGAAAATAAAAGGCTCTTGGGATTGATGTTCTTCCAATAAAAATTTCTTTTAAGCTAATTCCTTGTCACTTTCCTTTGAGTATGAGCAATAGATTCTTAAAGGTCAAATAATCAAATGTGATTATTGTCTTCTTTCAAAGTACAATAAAGTGTTTTAGACCATAGAATCTACCTATTTTCATGGTAGAAGGAATGATAAAACTCATTAAGAACAATTATTTTTAAGCCTCAAGAAAACCAATTCTATTTTCATGAATTGATCCCCTTATTTAATCTTGTAATTCCAATATCGAATTTTCACATTTCAGTGCTTAATAAGATATTTAGGATTCATACAATCATATTAGTTATGATTGCAGAGAAAGTAAAATTCAAGATTAAATTAAGAATGAAACAATGCTCATAACATCTAAGGAAAGAAAATTAGACTTAACAATAATTCATCATTGAAATATAATCAATCCCAAGATAAAAGAAACTACTCACACATGATTGGAATGTAAATAAGACAATGTAAATTAAACATTCAGAACTTGAATAAGTAAAAGATGAAGATTAGATGGTAATAGAAACTGAAATTCATTCAAAACTTAAAGCCATAGAAAAGTTGCTTGAACATACATGAAGAAAAACACAAAAGAACACAAGTTTAGCTAAGAAAAATGGAGAGGAAGATCATACCATTTCGTGCTCTGAAAGCCTCAATTTATAGCCCAATTCTACCCCAATCAAGTGTCATTATATCCCCTTTAAGACCCCTCTAAAACAGCTCAACAGTTTCAACACTTAAATTGAGCTGTTACAAAATTTTACCATAAACATGGCTGTAATGCGTAACACTGGGGGCCATAATCTTCAAACTGTGACTTTTCGGCTCATCCACCACGAATTACGGCCATAATGGAAAACACTGGGGGCTGTAATCCTCTCTGTTTCTTCATTTGACCTTCTAACTGCTTCCCACGAATTATGGCCATGTTCTTCAACACTAGGGGGCTGTAATCCTCTCTTTTCGCATCAAATTCATCAACTCTTCAACTCCTTTTTCTACAAATCAAAATATAAACCAAAAGGTAATAAAAATAAAACATAAATAAAGATAAACCACTAATAAAACCTATTAAAGCAAGGTAAAAAACTAGATAAATTCTAACTTATCACTAGCGTATAGTAGATAGCTTATAGCTCCTAGGTGTTTGGTAACTACTACCTTTTAGCGTTTTTTACTAGTGTATAACGTTTTTCCATACGCTACTAGCGTTTAAGCTAACAGCTTATAGTGTAACATTTTTTCTCTCGTTTTTACCCTTATTATTTTAATCAAATTCTTCACTTATCCTTTATTAAATGAATGAACAATTATTAACTATTGTTTTCTCTCTCTTATTTGTTAAAAATATCCTTTTATGTCATTTTATATTTATTAGTTAGTTTAACTGCTAATTTTACCAAACACTTTAAATTAAATTTGCTAGTTTATCCGCTATCAGTCATCCGCTATAAGTTTATCCGTTATCAGCTAACTTATCCACTATCTATTATTTTTTACCAAACTGAGCCTAAATGTCAATGAGGGTGATGAAGGACCTACAAAAGGTATTTATAGGCAAAGAAAGTGCAAGCTTACACAAAGGCAAAATAGTTGGGGCCTTTGGATTCCAAGGAATATTAGTGTTGATTGAATGAGCATTAAGACCCAACGGTTTGCATAGAGGGAATATGAAGAGGGAAGAAAAACGGGTCTTAGATGACACAATTTTTTTTTAATTAAAACCCACTTTTCCACTTACTAGTATTGGTTAATTACATGTAGTAATTTCTCTAATAAATAATAGGAAATAAAAAGCCTACAAATAGGCAGCTATAGATTGACACATTTGCCCCTCAATTGGATTGACAAAATACCAAAATACCCCTAACAACATTCCTTTATATGATTGTGTTGATGATTGTGTATATAAATTTTGATACAATTTAGATATGCGCAAGTATACGATTTGATAGTAGACAATTACTTATATTTTAAATAGCATATTATACGTGAAAACAAAGTCATAGGATAAAGTATCAAATTGTTTCCGAATTGTATGAAATTATATAGGCTTAATCTACTTAATAAGAACTTTTAATTCAATGCAATATTATTTTGTCAACATGAGAATAAGTCAACAACTAAACATGTGCACCAACTTGGTGGGTTCAAATGACAAAGGGCTTAGTTCCCTTCATTAATTGTCTTGGGTTTGAGTTCTATAAATAAAAAATAAAAATAAAAAGACATTGGAAGAACTTTACTCCCTACAAATAATACTGAGTATTCAAACCCAAAAAAAAAATAACTAAACAAGCACGAGTTCCACGAGAGCACCATATCATTTTTAATAGTAAATTAATTTAAACATATAAAAAGTGAATGATCAATGCTCCACAATGTGTAATATTTTATTCCTCCACGAGGAGCACAACCTTAATTTGTATATATTCCATGTGTGTTATTGGTAAGGCATAGTATATCATGCACCACTTCTAATTGGTGTACCTGCACGTCAATTTTTTTTTTTGTGGGTACAATAGAGGGCCAAGGCCCGACCTGCACGTCAATTTTTTTTTTGGGTACAATAGAGGGCCAAGGCCCGACCTACACGTCAATATTTTTTTGTTGCAATTTTACCTTGGCTTCTTCCTCCTTACTCCTTTTATATCCTTCCCTTCAGCTTATCAGAAAAAAAAAAAAAAAATCCTCCCCTTCCTCCATCTGTAGTGTACACACACACACACACACACACACACACACACACACACACACACACACACACACACACACACACACACACACACACACACACACACACACACACACACACACACATATATATATATATATATATATATATATATATAGTTTTATTGTAGTTCAATTGGTATGTACTATCAGTGTATATGGACATTTGTAGTTATGTAACATAATATCATATACTTTAAATATCATTGCATATGTCAAAATAAAGTGATATATATATTAGTGATAGGGCTTTTTTAATATGAGAGTGAGAGGAGCGAATCTTGGCCATATAACCGTACATAGTTGGTCGAGATTAAAAATTAGTTAGAATTTAAAAAAGTCACGTGACTTTTTTGTTTTAATATTGACCATTCATGATTGGATCTAATGACTATGATTTGTTCATCTAACTCTCACATAAATAAGGCCCTCTCGCTAGATATGCCCTATATATATATATATATATATGAGACATGATCCGTTGATATCAGGAGTAAGACTTAGTGTAATTACACCTTCAAGAAATCTTTGAAGAATGTGAATTTAACCAATCTAACTATTGAATTATATTATATTATGTTGATAATTATGTATACAAATTTTGATACAATTTAGATATGCACAAGCATATGATTTGATAGTAGACATTTACTAATATTTTGAATAGCATATTATACGTTAAAACAAAGTCATAGGATGAAGTATCAAATGGTTTCTGATTTGTATGAAATTTTATAGGCTTGATCTACTTTAATAATAACTTTCAATTCAACAGTTAGATTGGTTAAATTCACATCTACAAAGATTTTTTGTAGGTGTAATTACGCCAAGTCTTACACCTACACATACATACATGCATGCATGCATACATCCATCCAAGTATATATTAATTAATGTATAACCCTGCATTTGAGAAATCAAAACCGAGATTGGAGAGATGAAAAATAAAACACACTCACAAATGTTAGTCATGAGAGACAAACATTATTTGTAGTGTTCTTTTGGGTGTATTCTAGACCGAGCCGGAGTTTAAAGGCGTGAATCCAAGTCTATCTCCAGAGCGTACTCTATAAGCTAAGTGGAGAAACACAACTTACCTCAATTTCTCACAAGAGGATATCACACAAGTCACAGCGCCCAGATCAAGATCTTCATCATCCACTAGCTAAGACGCTCCCCTCAATCGTGGTCGTACACCAGCCAATGTCACCCAGATTACGACTTCTCACGAATTTCGATCCTAACTCTTCACACAGACACATCAATAGTAGGGCGTGATTTACATCGCAATGCATACAAGATCAGTTTTATGCTAACAAAGCTTCCGACAAAACTGTGTGGCTTATCTT
Source organism: Calophaca sinica (assembly GCA_037113605.1). NCBI lineage: Eukaryota > Viridiplantae > Streptophyta > Magnoliopsida > Fabales > Fabaceae > Calophaca > Calophaca sinica. The sequence continues at coordinate 70,909,545 of CM073737.1, read as the reverse complement.
CTGTACTCAATGAGTGGCCAAGGTATTATCTCTCTCCCTGCTTGACTCTATCCTTTGACATGTACTGACTTAGGTAATAGAGTCCATGACCCCCTTCCATCAGGCTGCCACACCAAACTTCCACCCAGGCCACCACATTTGTGACTTCCAATCACCACCCAAGGTATAAACCAATTCATCGGCTCCGTCTGTGGGAATTCCACCTCAATCTTTCAATCTCTTTTATCTTTCTTTCGTAGAAGCGCTTGAAGTGGCATAGAGTCATAAGAAAGGGGATTGAATTATGACCCTTTCAAAATTTCAAACCTGAAAACTTATAGAACATCCTCTTAAGATAATATTTGGAGATAAAATTGTTAGCTTAAAGACAGTTATAATAGCCATCCTCTCAGATGTGGGTGTTCTAAGACGATCATCCTCTCAGATGAGTGTGTTCCAAAGAACCTTCTCTTGAGTAGAGTATGTTCCATGTAACCATCCTTTGGAGTAGACTATGTTCATGCAAAAAGATTTTGAGTAATGGTATGCATGAAAATGTTTTAGAACACCTGAGACATTATGTTTTTAGTCAAAACATGGTTTATAAAACTTTATCTACTACAAACTAAATTATCAAAACATGTTTACATGTTAAGAATGTTTGATAATTAGTTAATGATAAAACCATGAGTTTGTACATAAGTAGAGGATAAACATAATGTGCATTGAAGCTTGAGAGGATGGAGCAAATGCTTAACAACAGAATATAAGTTATGCAGGAAATTATGATTCTGTTTTAAGCTTAAATTAGTTTGAGAGGATGTTGCACTTTGGGAGGATGATGCTGCGAGTAAGATCCTGAGGATGATGTAGTATGAGGAAAATGTAAAGTATGCAGAGATAAGGGAGGAGAATACTACACAGTGCATTTTTATCATGGTTCACCCAACAACCAAGGGCTACATCCACTCCTCACCGTTAGTGAGATTTTTTACTATTCAACCAATAGTACAAGTGACTGTTCTTTCACACAACCTCTCCAAGCTGCCTCCAAGTATTATTTCACACAGCCTCTTCAAGCTACCTCTTAGTATTCTTTTTCCTAGCCTCTACAGGCTTTCTCTTAGTATTATTTTGCCTAGCCTCTATAGGCTTTCTTCTACATCTTCTACCCACTATTTTCCTCACCAACACTCACCCACTCTAGGTAGTTTGGTAAAAATACATGGTAAAGAGATGATACAAAGGGGTTTGGGATCTATTATAGCTTGGTTACACTTTGGTAAGTGGATGTAAAATAATTAAACAAGCTAAGACACACTCTCTTGGACACTCCAAAATGTTTAACCAAATATGCACAAGATTGTGTAGAAGGAGAATTAGAGAGAGCAAGGATAAGGCTTGTATTTGACTCTCTTGTTTCCTTCTTCTTCAAGTGTTTCAATTACTTCTAGACACTCAAGGAGTGGATGAACTTAGAAGATATAGGCTGAAAACACTCAGTAGCATACTTCCTCTGGATCTACAGGGCGAGAGGAATATTTGGAGCTGGAGGAATGAGGGTATAAAATATGGATTCAGCAGCAAAATGGGGTGTGTGTGTGTGTCTATATATATATAAAGAGAGAAAGAGAGAGAAAGAGAGAGAAAGAGAGACATAGAGAGGTCTTGGAAGACAATAATTATTGTGTCGTGTCCTTTCTCCTTATATTCAGTTCAACTCTTTGAAAAATTTGTGTCGTGTCCGTCTCCAATCTTGACAAGATGTGGTTTGGTCTATTTGGAGTATTCATAATAAAATTGTGTTTCAGGGTGTTTTTTTGACTTTAATTGTGTAGCTGATTTGGTAAAGGTTTGCTCATAGTCTTGGTTTAAAGCTAATAAAGATAGTGTTCATTGCCCATTTTTTGATTGATGTATAGATCTGGTTACTTGTCTTTTTATATATGGGCCTTGTACTCACTTTCTTAACAAATTTTTGCTTAATTATAAAATTAAAAAAAAAATCTTGTTATTCTTTTCCTCCTTTGAACCTATGCATTGCCGTTCCAATTTTTCTCCTCTAAAGGTCTACACCTGAATTTGAAAAAAGAGAGAAGAAATATAGGAAACAGGAATATACTTGAACACCAACGTAGGTGACATAACCGTTATTTTATTTATTTAGTTAATGCTTGCATTGCACTATATGCAATGCATTATAGAATAAGAACCACCGGTTACGTACATTATTTATTAAGCTAGCTACTCAGGTTACATTCAAGCTACAGACTTAATAATTCCATCATTATTAATATTGTAAGAAGATGCTGGTATGAACACAACATCGAATGCCTCATGCTCAGTCAGAATGAGACGTCTTCCACCTTCATGATTATCGTACCTCCCAATATCCAAAGAAGTGGGAGAGTCAATGGCACGGAATGCAAGCTTGTAACCAAGGCTGTATTTCTGAATACTAAAGTTAATTAATTAATTTCTTGCATTTGGATTTATAGCATGTAATTAACATGTTTGAAAACAGAGACACACGTGAACAATGGAATAATTGAGTATGGATAAGCGTTCATATAGTATTATATTACTAGAACGTTGTTTTTTAAAACATCCTTTTTATAGTTGTAGTTGATATCACTGACTTAATTTAAAGAGTTTTAAAATTATATTTTGACAATTATTGGTTAATTTAGTTTTTTTACAAAAGTGATGTTTTCTTTATAGGAGATTGAATTTTAGACGTGTGCCATAATTAATTTGGCAAAACTGGTGCATAAAAATTATTATACTTGAAGATAAACATGGTGATGGTACGTAGTGGTTTGTAAGATTATTGTCTAAAAGTGAATACCTTTGTAAAAGAGAAATTTGAAAGTAATTGATTGGAATAGAGTTTATTATAATGCAAACGACATAGAAGCAGATTGGAACAATATTTTTATGATGATCAACCGGAATCTTTATTTGAGTTCTACCGCAATGGTTACAAAAGATTGGTAGAGAGTTGTTAAAAAATGCTCCTCAAAGTTTCAGAAAGATTATAATAAATTAATAAGTATTACACATGTGGCGAAATGAAGTAAATAAAAAGATTTTTTTAGGGTTACCTATATAATTTTTTTTAGACACCTTTTGATAAACCATATTTGAAAATGTGTCGTAGATGTCACTATCATTGTCACCAATAAGGATTTTCAAATCGCTACAAGAAGTTATTCGCAATATTGCAACACATTACAACACACTTTCATAACAATATCTCACCACCAATTTTTGGTATCTATTTTGAGAATTGTTTTACTTGTTCAATATCTAAACTTGAAGAGCCAGATAAAAGCCACATGTTTTTAGCTAGAGTGATAAAGGACAAAATTTCTAAAGACATGACACATTAATGTTTACATGTACAATGATTTCCTTTGTCCCATTTTGTAATATAAGTACTAAAATAACATAAAGAATATTTTTAAAAGTCAATAATATATAAAATATGTATTCTAAGATTACAAATTAGGCTTTCAATATATTAGTAATCAATCATCAATGTCAAGGTCAATATCAATATATTATATGAACAATTCAATAATAAATGTTTTGATATTATTCACTTATTTATAAATTTGTCTACAATTAGTGAGGAAATTTATATTTTTCCACTTCTTTTATTAGAAATGTATCTTATCATATTTATTTCTATTTTCAATTTTATTCATCTTTGCGATTTTTCATATTTAAAGGATTATTCATTATAAATATTTTTTTTTCAATATTTTTTTACAACTCATTTGTTGTTTCAAAATATGACATAAATCAGAAAATATAATAAATACTTTTATGTAAATTAATTTTTGAAATATTTTTATATGCTATAATATATTATATTTCTATAATTACTTTTTAATTAATTAACAAAATGTATTCTTAAAATAATAATAAACATTCTCTTGACGTCTGTGAAAATAATAAATAATTCTAAAATGTCAATTGTAAATGAACAAAAAGAATAAATATTTTACAATTCATTCCAAAGTGGTTATCACTTATAAACTATTTTTTATAATTTTAAAAGTATTTATATTTTAATTAGATAATTATTTACTAAATTTATTTATTGTTATGTAAAAGTTTATTTATTTATGTAATTCAAATAGAATAAATATGTGTTTTAATTATTTTGATATACTATTTTAAATAAAATATTTGTATTTTTAAGTAAACATAAGTGATCAAATAATAGGTTTTATTTTAGCAATTGTTTTTTCATTTATGTGTACAAAATTCAAAAAACATTAATAACGCGGAATGATTAAAAATTCTTTTTTATTTGAAATAAAATCTACTAAATATATTGTAAAGTTTAAAAATTAGAATAATATTTTATATTTTTAACCATATGTAAAGCATTAAAATTTGCTTTAATGATTTTATTATTTCAATTGGTAATCAGAATACATGTATAACCTTATCCGAAGCCCATCAATGTCAAACTTGTGTTGTTGAGTCATTATAAACCAACAATGGTAGATCACATTAACAAAAAAAAGAAACAAAAACACAATGTATTAAGCTATGACACAAAAGCACAAGATTATAATTTATACGCAAAACCTTAACTTCATCAATAATGAACATGTATACTTTTGATGAAAGGTGAAAAATAATAAAAATATAAGGGACAACAGAAGCATTTGCTCTTTATTAAAAATAATGAAATAAAAACCAAAAAGCGAAAATGAAACAAAAATTGGATATCAATATAAACTTTATTTTTTTCTCTTTTTATATGACATGATAAAAAAATTAGACGAAATATGATGTTCACAACGGAAGAAAGTTTGTACAAATTAAATAATTTAAAAATAACAAATAAAAAAATTTAAAATTAGAACATGGGGGAAAATTATAAACTAAGTATAATATTTTAAACATTTAAATAATTAAAACAAATAAAAAATAAAGCCATAAACTAAATACGTGGAGAGAATTATTTGAAATTTAAATAATTATAAAAAAATAAATAAACAACTAATAATTAAAATGTGGTAAAAATTAAAAACTAAGTAAATAATCTTTTGAAATATTTCACCTCAAGCAGCTTTTATAAAATCAATTTTTCTTTTACAGAAATTAATCAATATAACTTAAAACTTGTAAAATAACACAGGAATTGTCAAAACAATTAAAAAAATAATATAAAATATGACTTTCATTCTATTTTTATTTTGAAAATATCTAATGATTTAGTGGACATATTGAATGTTTATTTTTTATATTTTATGTTTCACATTTTTATACAATTTGTTCTAACTCTTGGATTAACTAATTAAACGTATTAGTAAACCATTAACCAATTTACTACTCAAATGGATATTAAAAATAAGTCTATTTTTTTTTTCTAAAACTATTAATTAAATTGTAATATTACCAATGAACCCATAAATAGACAAAGAAAATTTCCAATATTACCCTTAAACAACCTTCTTTTATATATATATATATATAGATGCGTCCGTACAGTCTTGCTGATAACAATAGTATATATGATCAACTAAAATATCAAGGTTCATGTACCCAAAAAAAAATTCAAAGCTCATATAAAGATAATTACTCTCTCCGTCTCCTTATAAGTGTCAGTCTTAGGTTTTTTAACATAGATCAAGAAAAGTCCCCAAGGTATAGCTCAAGTGATTGAGCTGGGACATTTGAAAGAGTTCGAAGAAGGAGGTCCAGGGTTCAAATCCTGGCTACTAAAATAACTTACTAACAACTAAAATTTGTCTATAAAAAAAACACAGATCAAGAAAATCTATTAAATAGATGAAAGAGTATAATAATTTTACGAAATTATCTTTATTAACAATTCAGTACTAATCATTGTCATAAATGCATACTAGAGTAAAGTGAATTTGGAGTGATAAACTCAATATTAACTTGGTGGGTAAAATTTGAATAAAATAATTAATACTATATTAAAAAGATAGATAAGACTTATTTTGGGACAATTTTTTCTCTCTTACCCAATATTTATTTTGGGACGGAGGGAGTCAAATTTAAAAAATTAACACACAATACTTATTCATGGTAAGGTAGTTTACTCAATAACTTTAGCTAGGATATTGTTTGTTTTGTCCGTGGTTTGGTGGGTTACGTTTGTCCGTGGTTTGGTGGGTTACGTTTGGACTCTATATGTACTAGTTCATATAGAAAAGCACTTTCAGTCACGTACGTATACCCTATTTAATTAATTAATTTCTTGCATTTGGATCTATAGCATGTAATTAACGTGTTTGAAAACAGAGACATACGTGAACAATGGAATAATTGAGTATGGATAAGCATTCATATAGTATTATATTACTAGAACGTGACCTGTGCGATACACGGGTGTTATGTGTTTTTTTTTTAAATATCTTTTTTATAGTTGTAGTTGATATTATTGACTTAATTTAAAGAGTTTTAATATTATATTTTGACAATTATTGGTTAATTTAGTTTTTACAAAAGTGATGTTCTTTATATAGGAGATTGGATTTAAAATGTGTGTAGGGGCGAAGCCTTGTGTTGCAATGGGGTAGCCATTGCTACCAAAAAAAAAAATTACTAAAGACAAGTGTAGTATTATGGAATTTTGCTACCCTAAAAAATACTCAGGTCGCTACCCCAGTGTAGTAATAGAACACGTTTATCAGATAAAATACTTACACTAAAAAATACTCAGATTACTTATATTTTAGACATTTTTTTGCTTATATTTCAAACTGGAATAGTAGTTTATTACTAAAAAAAATTAGTAGTTCATTTTGTCTATAAAAAAAAATTACTCGTTATATTTGGCCCCCTCGTAGAAAAGGGGCGAGCTCCGCCACTGGATGTGTGCCATAATTAATTTGGCAAAACTTGTGCATAAAAATTATTATACTTGAGGATAAATATGGTGATGGTACGTAGATGATTTGTAAGATTATTGTCTAGAAGTGAATACCTTTGTAAAAGAGAAATTTGAAAATTGTTGATTGGAATAAAGTTTATTATAATGCAAACGACATAGAAGTAGATTGAAACAACATTTTTTTGTTGATCAACTGGAATCTTTATTTGAGTTCTACCACAAAGGTTACAGAAAATTGGTAGATAGTTGTTAACATTTTTGAAAGCAGACACACGTGAACAATGGAATAATTGAGCATGGATAAGAATTCATATAGTATTATATTATGCGTCTGTACAGTCTTGCTGATAAAAATAGTATATATGATCAACTAAAATTTCAAGGTTCATGTACCAAAAAAATAATAATTGAAAGCTCATATAAAGATAATTACTCAGTCCGTCTCCTTATAAATGTCAGTCCTAGGTTTTTTAACACAGATCAAGAAAATCTATTAAATAGATGAAAAAGTATAATAATTTTGCCAAATTATTCTTATTTTGTACTAATCATTGTCATAAATGCATACTGGAGTATAGTGACTTGGGAGTGATGAACACAATATTAATTTGGTGGGTTTAATTGGAATAAAATAATTAATATTATATTGAAAAGATAAATAACACTTATTTTGGGACAATTTTTTTTCTCTTACACAATACTTATTTTGGGACGAAGGGAGTAAAATTTAAAAAACTAACAGACAAATTGAATTTTAGCTTAAAGCTAATAAGTTAAATGATTGAATTAAAAATATTTAATAAGAAATTAACCGATAAATATAAAATGATATAAAATTACACAGTGGTATTATTTTTCAGGTAAATTAATTTTTTTATATTATCTATTTTGTGTTAAACTTTCAAAACTTTACTTGATTGGTGCTTGTTCGACTAAAAACAAGAGAAATGGAGTTTTGGTCGAAATGATTCAACTTATATCTTCCACTTGTTTTTTGTCGAACGAGCACCAATCAAGTCGTCGTCTCAGTCGTAACGACGAGTAGGACTACGAGCTTCTGCTTTCAAGCAGCGACGCCGGTCGTCGTTAAAGTTTTGGACCTTTTTTCCACGGTGGACCACTTGTCAAAGTGGTCCATATTAGACATAGCCCTAAAGAGAATATCTTTTTCCCGCTTTCTAACTCAACTCTGAGTAGCAGCTCTTACCAAATTCTTTTTCCCAAAGCCACAAATCAATAGGGTTTCGTTTTAGTCTTTGATTTAGAGCTAGGATGGCTACTTGTACTTCTATTTCTCGTTGTCCTTACGAATTTTAGATTTCCCCTGGATTAAATTAGTCTTTGATTTTTCTTCTCACAGATTTTACATTTCTCCTGGTCTGCCTTCTGTCTTGTTATTTACTTATGCTGATATGCATGTTGTCTTGTTTCCTGCTGAAATTTTTAGAAGCTGAATTATAAAGATTTTTTCTCATGTGCTTTGGGTTTATTTCTTTTTCTTTATATTGGGAGATTAAGACTTTAATTAATCATGTAAAATTCCATATCCGATGAGTCAACTAGTGTCTTCTACAGTTCTACACAGTGACAGTAACATATTGCTTTTTATCTATAGAGATTAGTTTTGGAACTTCTATAATTTTATTCTGCTAGATAGTGGCTTGTTATTTGTTCTTCTTTCTTAATTTTTTTTGTAGTGATATTTACTTTGTGAATTATACATAATTTTCGTACATGCATCTAGCAACCAATGAATAATAGATTTTGGTTTCACTAAAATAAAATGTTCCATAAGACATGATTCTGATACTTATCCTTGTATAATAGTAAAGTTACTTACCTCCATCATTATGTGATTGCTAAATTTTTAGATTGCAAGAAGAGATTTTAGAGCAACATATATCTACCCGGTTCTGAAAAGAACTTACAAATCTTGTCATTCACGGTGGTGGAAGATGGAAAGATATGGCAGTCATGTCGGTGTTCTGAACTCCGGTGAGGGCGTCGGTGGTGGCCACCTGAAAACACTCCAACGCTCAAGTTAGTTTATGAGAGAGGTGGGTCTGAAAGCATTAAATTATGCATACCTTAATAGGTTAAGGGAGTTAGCATATATAGGTAGGTCATGAGTGTTGGCTTCTGTGAGAAGCTATGTAAATTGGGCCCAAGTTAAGCCGGAGCCCATTAAATTGTGTTTGGGCCTCGTACAGGTCCGGAACAGAAGCTCCCCAAGTCGGTTGCTCATGTAATATGGAGCCGACTTGTGAGTCATGGTAATTTTTGTTGAGCTGCTAACCTGCATAGGTTAATCAAAATATACAAGATGCACGACATAAGTGCGTGTACAAAGTTGTCGTTTTGAAGTCAAAAAACTTGACCATTATTTTGATTTGCCTAAGTGCAGGGCAAGTTATCGAGATTTGTTCCTAGTCGAGCTAAAAATCTTCCAGGAATTTGATCTTCAGCGCGAGGCCAACTGCACGAGATTCGCCTTTGCTCGGGTTGAAATGCTCGACGGGGAATCTGACACCAGGCGCGAGGCCGATGTCAAAGGGAGAGGATTCGCCCAACATTCTGGCATGAGGCCGATATGCTGGAATCTGACACCTGGCACGAGGCCGGTGTCAAAGGGAAAGGATTCGGCGCAAGGCCGGTATCAAAGGAGAAGGATTCGCTCGACAGTCTGGCATAAGGCCGATGTGCTGGAATCTGACACCTGGCGCGAGGCCGATGTCAAAAGAGAAGGATTCGTTCGACAGTCTAGCATGAGGCCGATGTGCTGGAATCCGACACCTGGCATGAGGCCTATGTCAAAAGAGAAAGATTCGCTCAACATTCTAGCGCGAGGCCAACGTGCTGGAATCCGACATCTGGCGCGAGGCTGATGTCAAAAGAGGCTGATGTCGGGGCATTGGATTTTCTCGCAACCAAGTGTACGAGCTCGGAGGAGAAATTCCGATTTTGTTGATATATGAGTACCGGATTCTCTCGTGACCAAGCATAGGAGCTTCGGAGTTAGATCCGACTTGACTGCTCGGAGTTAGATTCAATTTGGTTGCTCGGAGGGTCCTACCCGGCCAAGGGTGGTCCTTCTCTACCCCAATCTATGGGAGATATTCCCTTAGACGGGTGAACACTATTTCGGCGTGACCTGCCCTTGAAAGACTGGCTAGGTCGATCAGGTGGTCTACTGCGTGGTCCTTGGACGCCACTTTGAGGTTTGTGGGAGTACTCTTCGACTTCCCAAGCTCTTTCGTAGTGTGTGCTGGGAATTGCAGATTTCGGTGTCAAGTACCGAACTGATACTTCGTGGATCTTTAGGAGTACGATTTCCCGAAATCTCTCGAAGTGTGCAGGTAGTTTTTTGTCGGAGATTTCGGCAATGGTCGACATATAAACCAGACCTCACATTCGTTCCCTGGTACAAAAAGCATATTAGAAACATAACTTATAACCAAATTCTGATCTCGCTAATGCTGGAGTGTCAGATTCTCTCTCGACCAAGCATAGGAGCTCGGAAGAGGAATTCCGATCTCGCTGATGATGGAGCACCGGATTCTCTCGCAGCTAAGCGTAGGAGCTCCGAGGAGGAATTTCGATCTCGCTGAACCTGAGTAGTCATGTGAAGTTGTTTCACTTTGCCGATTTGGATGTTATCTAGTTCCTGCGAAGAGGAACATGCACAAATTCCAATTGAAAAATCATTAGTAATTATAACGATTATAAAAATTGTCTATCATAAGTAATAGACTTTCGATCTATCCGAAGTACTGTGTTGGAATCAAGTGGATTCAGAAACAATGACCCTTAATTATTTTGATGATAACAAATGATTAAGAGAACAATTTATTCTCTTATGTGTTTGTTAGTGTGCAGAAATCACTATTCATCTGAAGAAGATGTCTCAGAAGACTTAGTGAAATCTTGAATTTCACACATCTAAGTCTGGCATTGATCCTCTGTTTTGATGCTGACATCATGCGAAAACCTTGCTCTGAAGTTGGTCAACTTTGTTGGTGGTCAACGCTCTATCAACTCTGTTGGTGGTCAACGCTCTGGTGAGACCATACATGACTTAGTCAACTCTGTTTGACCAGTCAACTCAGTTGGTAACCAAGCTCTGACAAGACTAGCTCTTGACTTGGTCAACTCTTTTTGGTCAGTTAACGCTCTGGTAGACAACACTCTATTGAGATCACATTCTGTTTGGTCAATGCTCTGGTCTTCAGTCTACGCATACAACAGACTATGGCTAGACCACTTTGTGGAAGCCTTAATGCAATTCTACATGACTCTCTGTTATATGAAAGGCAAATGAATTCTACGCTGAAGAAGTTGCCTCTGTTTCAAGCTCACTCTGGTAAACAGTGTAACTCTGATAGGAAACAGACTGAAGCTTATTTAAGGCTACTTCACGTATTTAAGAGACTTCATTGATGAAGCATTTTAATGTATGAGGTATCAAAGGCCAAATGGAATGTCAACGAATATAATCATCAGAAAACTTGCTCTTGAAGGGACTAATATTCAAAAAGCTCACAAGAGACAAACACTCTGATTTTGTCTGCTGTGTCAATATGCTTTGAGCAGAGCGGCAAGCGACGTGACTTGCTAAAGCCACAAAAGGGGATCTGAAGTCTTTTGACCTAGGTGAAAAGAGCTGTTAGGTCACAACGACACTATTCACAACCCTAGCTATATATACCTTACTTCATCCACTGAAGTAGGTTAACGCTCTGATACAAAGTGAGCAACCAAGAATCATTCCAAGTATCTGAGATCACATTGAACAAAGCACGTAATCATTTTTATTCTTTCAGTTTGAAAGTTATTCATTGTGCTTAAGTTTTTCATTGTATATCCTCTCTGAGAGTTATTTGATATTGCTTCAAAACATTTTTGAACATTGTATTTAGCCCAGTAGTGGCTTTATTCCTTAGGGGTTTGACTGTACTAAGTCGTTCTAAGAAGTTGTGAGTATAGCCAGTTTGGCAGTATTATACTCTCAAGTGTAATCAGGTTGATTATAGTGGAGAAATCCTTCAAGTGTGTGAAGGGACTAGACATAGCTATCAGGTGATAGTGAACTAGTATAAATCACTGTGTCACTCTCTTCTCTCTTCTCTTTACTTATGTACTGCCTTATTTTATTAACGAGTTGTTTTGAAAAGGTTTTCATAAACACACAAGCTTTGCGAAAAGATTTCTAAAACCCAATTCAAACCCCCCTTTCTTGTGTTTTTGCCACGTTCAATTGGTATCAGAGCTCGGTCTCTTAGTTTAGCACTTAACAGTATAAGAGAAAAATATTTTTTTCTTTATTCATGGCAAGCAACGAAGCCGGTGGTCATGTTAACCGTCCTTCTTTGTTCACTGGATTAAACTTCAACTACTGGAAAGATAAAGTTAAATCCTTCTTTGAGTCTCAACAACTCGAACTCTGGGATATGGTTCAAAAACAATATACCGAACCAGTTGATTCCAAAGAAAATCCCATTCCTAGGGATAAATGGACAGAAGAGCATAAGAAAGCTTATCAACTACATCAGAAAGCAAGATATTTCCTTATCTGTGCTATCTTTGAGAAGGAATACGAAAAATGCGGAAAGAATGATACTGCCAAGGAGATTTGGGACTCATTGGCCTTGGCTTATGAGGGTACTTCCCAAGTGCAAGAAACCAAATCTAATATCTTAGTTAGACAATATGAACTCTTCAAAATGGAAGAGGGTGAAAGCATTGAAACTATGTTTGGAAGATTCCGAACACTAGTTCATGGTCTAAAGGTTCTTAAGAAAAGCTATACCACTGTTGATCACGTTAAGAAAATCTTAAGAAGCCTTCCAAAAAAGTGGAGACCTAAGGTCACTGCTATTCAGGAAGTAAAGGACCTGAATGTCTTGCGACTTGAAGATCTTCTGAGTTCCTTGAGAGCTCATGAGCTTGAGCTAGATGAAAAAGAACCTCCCAAGAAATTAAAGTCTATTGCTTTGAAATGTACAAACAAAGCATCTTCCTCCAAAGCTCTACAAGCTGAACTTGAAATAGACGAAGCATCGTCTGATGAGAGCGATGGAGACACAGATGAAGAAATCTCCTTAATATGAAGGAAAATTCAACGTATGTGAAAAAACAAAGAAAGGTTAAGAAAGCAATTCCACAAGAAGGACTGAAGGGAAATGCAAGACTTAAGGGATAAGAAGGACTACAAGGACAAAAGCCAAGTTACTTGCTACGAGTGCAAAAAGCCAGGACATTTCAAGTCTGAATGTCCACAACTTGAGAAACCAAGGAAATGTGGATTTAAAATCAAAAAGAAGAAAGGTCTCATGGCAACATGGGATGATTCTGATTCATCTTCATCTGATGATGATGAGGAACAAGAAAACATGGCTCTAATGGCTACCATAGGGTCAGATAGTGAAAAAGAAGATGAAGAGGTAGATTCTAATTCATCTTCTGATATTGAAATAGCTTTTGATGAACTATTAGATGAGTCTTCTAAACTCAACACTGAGAATAAAGCTTTGAAAAAGAAATTCTCAAAACTTTCAAAAGAATTTCAAATACTCAATGAGGAGAATGAGAAGCTCAAAGCTGAAAATCACCGTTTGGTGAATGACAACTCTAAGACTGAGGAAAAGGTTGAATGTAACTCTTCAAAATATGAAGAGGGTTTTCAAAGATTCCTTGCTGAATGTGTTACACGAAGCAAACAAGCATCTATGATTTGGGGCGTAAGCCAAAATGGTAAAAAGGGTCTTGGTTACAAACCAGAGGAACTCACCTTTCAAAACACAAATTTGAAAACCAAAGATACTAACAATCATAGTGACTGTCTGGTTTGTACCTTTTTCAATAAGAAAGGAACACATTAGAAGTACTTGTTATGAATTGAAAAATAAGAAGGACAAGTTTCCTTCTAGAACTAACAAAAGAGGACCTAAAAAGATTTGGGTACCTAAGGACAAAATTGTATTTGTTGCAGATCTGCTTAGCAACAGAGTTACAACACCAGTCTTGGTACTTACGTCACATCACGGGAGAAAGGCGTATGTTCCAAGAACTCCAACTTAAAGAAAGTGGAACAGTAGGTTTCGGAGGAAACCAAAAAGGTAAAATCATTGGAAGTGGAAAAGTTGGTGAGAAATTCCTACCTTCTATTAATAATGTCTCATTGGTTGATGGCCTGAAGCATAACCTACTAAGTTTAAGTCAATTATGCGATAGTGGTTATGATGTTGGCTTTAGTAATAATGCTTGTATAGTCAAAAGCAAAAAGGATGGATCCATTTTCTTTAAAGCAAAGAGAAAGAACAATATTTATAAAATAAAACTTTTTGAGTTGGCAAATCAAAATGTAAAATGCTTTTTGTCAGTTGATGAAGAGCAATGGACTTGGAACAAAAGATTAGGTCATGCCAGCTTGATGTTAATCTCGAAGCTTAACAAGAAAGAACTTGTTAGAGGCCTACCAAATCTTAGGTATCAATCTAATGCTTTTTGTGAAGCATGCCAAAAAGGGAAACAAACAAAATATTCTTTTGAATCCAAAAATATTGTTTCCACCTCAAGGCCACTTGAGCTTTTGCATTTAGGTTTATTTGGTCCAACTAGAACCGCATCTTTGTCTTGAAAGAAATATGAGCTTGTTATTGTTGATGACTATACTAGATGGACATGGGTAAAATTCCTAGCTCACAAGGATGAGTCATTTGCAATATTTTCTGTGTTCTGCAAACAAGTGCAAAATGAAAAAGGTTTTTGTATTACAACCATTAGAAGTGATCATGGTGGAGAATTTGAAAATGAATCATTTCAAAACTTTTGTGAAGAGCCTGGCATCTCTCACAATTTTTCATCCCCTAGAATTCCACAGCAAAATGGTGTTGTAGAAAGGAAAAATAGATCTTTACAAGAAATGGCTAGAACCATGATTCACGAAACTAATATTGCAAAGCACTTTTGGGCAGAAGCAGTAAACACTGCATGTTATATTCAAAATAGGATTTATATCAGACATATCTTGAATAAGACTCCTTATGAATTGTGGAAAGGAAGAAAACCCAACATTTCATACTTTCACCAATTTGGATGTGACTGCTTTGTTCTTAATACAAAGGACAGTCTTGAAAAATTTGATTCAAAATTGCACAAAGCTATCTTTTTGGGATATTCTGAATGCTCTAAAGCTTACAGAGTATACAACAAAGAAACATTAATTGTTGATGAATCTATGCATATGAGATTTGATGACAAGAAGCCTGACAATGAAATGTCAGAGCTTGATGAAGTCTTTACAGATTTATAGATAAGCAAAGAAATAGATGAAGGTGTCACAGGTGTTGACTCTGATTCTGTGTCAGGTTCTGCGTCTAGTGATAAGATCCAAGAAGAACCAATAACAGAATGAAAGTTCAAACCTCATCACCCAAAGGACCAAATTATTGGTGAACCAAGTGATAGAGTTAGAACAAGACCATCTCTCAGGGAACACTCTGACTTTGCATTGTTGTCAGAAATAGAACCCAAAACAATTGATGAAGCACTAACAGACGATTGATGGATACTTGCTATGCAAGAAGAGCTCAATCAATTTCAGAGGAATGATGTTTGGAAGCTTGTGCCTCCTCCAGAGGATAAGCAAGCCATTGGAACCAAGTGGGTTTTCAGAAACAAACTTGATGAAGATGGCAAAGTGGTAAGAAACAAGGCAAGACTTGTTACTCAAGGGTACTCACAAGAGGAAGGTATTGATTATACTGAAACCTTCGCTCCTGTAGCTAGACTTGAAGCAATTAGAATCTTATTATCATTTGCTACACATCATGGCATTACTTTATATCAAATGGATGTTAAGAGTGCATTTTTAAATAGTTTTATAAGTGAGGAAGTGTTTGTAAAACAACCACCTGGATTTGAAGACATTGCTTATCCAGAACATGTTTTCAAACTTAAAAATGCTCTTTATGGTCTTAAACAAGCTCCAAGAGCTTGGTATGACAGATTAAGTTCTTTTTTAATGTCAAACGGTTTTGAAAGAGTACAGGTGGACACTACACTCTTTAGAAAATCATCTAAAAAGCATTTTATTATAGTTCAAATATATGTTGATGATATTATCTTTGGTGCTACTAATGAATCTCTTTGTGAGGAATTCTCTAAGCTTATGCAGAATGAGTTTGAAATGAGTATGATGGGAGAATTAAAATTCTTCCTTGGTATTCAAATCAAGCAATGTCAAGATGGAACCTATATCCATCAGACTAAATATATGAGAGAACTCCTAAAGAAGTTCAAGCTTGAGGAAACCAAACCTATGAGCACACCAATGCATCCAACATGTGCTCTCGACAAAGATGAATCTAGTAAAAAGATAGACCAAAAGGTATATAGAGGTATGATCGGTTCACTCCCTTATCTAACTGCCTCAAGGCGTGATATTATGTTTAGTGTTTGCTTATGTGCAAGATTCCATTTTGATCCTAGAGAATCTCACTTAACTGCTATTAAGAGAATCTTTAGGTATCTCATAGGAACTACTAACCTAGGTTTGCTTTATAAGAACTCAGAAAATTACAAGTTAGTAGGTTTCCGTGATGCTAACTTTGCTGGAGATAGAATTGAAAGAAAGAAAGAACACAAGTGGTGGCTGCCAATTTCTTAGAGCAAACCTTATGTCTTGGTCCAGCAAAAAGCAAAGTACAATTGCACTATCAACTGCAGAAACTGAGTATATATCTGCTGTAAGCAGTAGCTCACAACTACTATGGATGAAGTATCAGCTTGAGAACTATCAGATTAAAGAGAGTAACATTCCTATATACTGTGATAACACCTCTGCAATATGTTTGACTAAAAATCCTATTTTGCATTCACGTGCTAAACATATTGAAATTAAACATCACTTCATTAGAGACTATGTTCAGAAAGGGATACTTGAAATTAAATTTATTGATACTGACCATCAATGGGCAAATATCTTTACAAAACCTCTTGCTAAAGATAGTTTCAACTTTATAAGAAAGGATTTGAATTTTCATCTTATAAAGGATTAAGTGTTTAATTTGAATATGGTTGCCTCTGTTTTGTGTGCCTCTGAAATGTCAGCGTCTGATTGCTTATTTGCCTCTGTTTTGTTGCTGCCTCTGCTGTTGTACACGTGCCTCTGTTGGTCACACGTGCCTCTGTTTGCATATGTGAGTCTGTCTGATATGTGCCTCTGTTTATATGTTAGCTCTGATTATTGCTTAATTATTAATCATTTGTTTATAATTTATTATCGTACTATTATTTAATTTTTGTATCATCTGTTTTGATGACTGTTCATATGAGTCTGTTGCATTTATCACAAATGTGCCTCTGGGAATCTTTGTGTACACGTGTCTCTATGAGACTGGTTGATGCGTTAGTGGCTGAGAGTTACTCTCACTCAGTCATTATTATCTTTTACTACCCGACGACAATTTTACTGCGCCTCGTTTACTCAGTGTGTGGCACATTTCAGTTTTGAAATGACACATTATTTATTTCATTTATTTTGAAAATTGAAAAAGGTGGTTTGCCTTCTTCAACACGTTTTATTACCCACTCACTGACTCACTACACCCACTACTCACACTATCTCTCTGAGAAGCCTCACTATTTGTAACCCTAAACCCCTTTCGTCTTCTATCTTCTCTCTACAATTCTCTGTACCTGTAATGGTCGCACTACAACTGTTTGCTTATGGTCCTGAAGATGATGGTGGAACACCAAGTTAACTTCCAAGACTTAGCTTATAAAGGGTACCCCTTCTGAACTGATTTCATTGGTATGGGTATAATGGATTTCTGTTGTATGGAAAATTACCCAGTATATGAGGAACTGGTAAAGGAATTTTGGATGTATGCTCGGTGCAAGGACAACACCATTCACAGCTACATCCAGAAGAAGAATATTCGGATCACTCGGGACATCATTGCTGATATTATCAAATGCCCTAATTTTGGAGCTATTATCAAAGAAGGCTGGGAAAAGGATTTTGGTGGCTGGGAAACAATCAACGACTCCATCTATGAGAAACCTGGTAATTCTAAGGCTGTGGGTATGAAGAACAGGTTCAGAGTGCTCTTCAAGATCATAATGCACTACATTGTTCCGAAGTTTGGATCCATGGACACTGTGAGTAGTGACCACAAGTTCATTATGTGGAACTATGAGACCAAGGCCAAACTCAACATGCCAAACCTCATTTTTGATCATCTGCGCAGAAACATTATGTTCTCCAGAAAAGGAAAAAACTTGAACATCCCTTATGGAAGGATGCTCTCTGCTATAATGGAAACTCAAGGCTTGATTCGGCATCTTCAAGAGCTTCACATTGAAGAAGCTGGAGTTGCACTCAAAACCATGAGTGTACCAACCATCTCCAGTGAGAACTTGAGGAGAATGAAGCTTCTATCCGAAGAGGTTATTGCTGAGATGCAAAAAGAAGAAGAAGGCGGGAGAAAACCTGTAAGGAAGGCAAAGAGGAAGATAAGTGAAGTTACTACTCCAACCAGGAGGTAACTAGGAGCACTGGCATCCACATTGCTGAGCCTAATCACTTAGTTCAACCAGTGAGACCTGCATTCATGTCCTTAGTGATGCTAGAAGAAATTGAGGAGAAGAAAGTTGAGGTTGATGAGATGATAGCCAAATGCAAGGAAGACAGCTATCAATATTACCTACACCTCAAAGAAGAAAGGCTAAAGGGACAAGCCTCTGTTACAGCTACTGCTCCTTCCTCCACTGCTCCTGTTGTTGCCTCCGGCACTACTGCTACTGCAACAACCACTTCTGCTCCTGCAACCATCAACACTGTTGTTCCTGCTACTACTGCTGCACCTGCTACTTCAAAGTTGAAGCGGATAACCAAGTTGGGTGATCTCCCAGCAGCAAAGAAAACCAAGGTACTAGATGATGCAGTACGTTTGTATGATTCTGTTTATGGTTCTGCATCTGTTGGGTCTGAACATTCTACACAACATGTTGTGTCTAAACCAATCCCTCTTCCACAACCCTCTAAACCTATTCCCCCATCAAAACCTTCCCAACCCAAACCTTCTAAGAAACCCTGTCCTCCTAAAAAGCCTTTGCCTCCTTTACCCTCTGACTCATCTTCATCTAATGAAGAGGAAGCTAATTATGTCCCTCTGAGACAGAGACAGAGACCTCAATCCCAAGTTTAATTTCCTTATACTGAACCCATCTCTGCTATTCACCCTTCAACCTCTACTTCTGCGTCACCTTCACCACAAAACCACTCACATTCCATCATCTCGACCACAAACAACCAAAACACCTTCACCATAACCTAAACCTACTACTCCTCCACTTAGCCCCAAATCACCACCTAGTCCTCCCTCACCTCCTTTAATTCAACCTGAACTCAACATACCTTCACAATCCGAACCTGTTACTGAAACAGAACCTGGGCCCTTTGTCCAGGAAACCTTAATCCCCTTACCTGATACTGTTTGTGAAGCACTACCCCTCACCATACTTCAACCCGTGCCTGACCCGACATTTAGACTCCCTATTCTTGTCCCTTTCCTACCTCAATCCATTTTTCCACCCCATTCACCCATATTGGCAGAACCTGCGTCTATTGCAGAACCTATGGAGGAAGATGAAATACCCATTACAGCTGCAATTGCCTTTGAGATAGTTCAGGATCTTGTTTTGGAATCTGATGATGATGATGTTACCATCATTGATCCTCCAACTCTGGCTCTTCCTACAACCCCTGGTCCAGATGCTCAAAGTGAGTGTGAAACCTCACCAAAAGTTGTGCCTGAATGCTATCCCCATTTGATTGCCAGTTTTGAGTCTCTTAAGGCTACGAGATACCAAAAGTATCGCTTCTGGAAATTCCTTGGAGAAGAAAGAGTTGATGAAGTTCTTTCTGAACTAGCTCAAGAGGACTGCTATGAAAATTGGGTAATTGTGTGTAATTAGTTTGATAAGCACAAATAAGATCAACCTAAAAGAAATAGGAGATGGCACGCTGCTCTTAAATGGAAAGTTCCTCCAAAGGACATAACTCCTGTTGTTTGGGAACCTAAACCTGCTCCAATTCTTCTACCTCCTCTTCCTCCTCGTGTACCGCCACCTCAACAAGAACCTGTTACACCTCCTCCTGCCTTTACTGCAATGTTTGCTCAACCATCCTCTTTAGGGACAGCTTCTACCTCTGCTTCTGAAAGCCATTCTGTGGTGGTTCCTCAGGATGTTTTCGATAAACTTGTTGAAGAAAACAAAAAGTTCACCAAGTTCATGGAAGCAACTGAGAAGCATTTTGAAGAATCTGACAGAAGGCAGGACAAGATGACTGAGTTACTGCAGGCTATTCTAGCCCGATTGGACAAGCCATAGAAAACCTTAGGCCTTTCCCATTTGTTTTTTGTTTTAGCCTCTTTTTTGTTGTTGTTTTGTTACATCTTTTGTACTTTGACTTTATATATAATGAAATCAATTGTTGGCACTTACAATTTTCACTTTATCTTTCTTAAACTGTTATGACTGTGATGTTCTTTATTTTCGTCTTAACCTTTTTGTCTGATGACAAAAGGGGGAGAAAAAAATATAGATAGAGTAATTAATGAACCTAATGTATCAACTAAGTGTCATCATGCATTGCATTTCTTGCACTATTAACTCATATACATCAATTTGGAATGAAGTTATGTGCTCTGAAAGTTGTATATATTTGTTTGGCAAGTTCTGATACTGCATCAAATGCTCTAATATTGTATTGAATGTGATCTGATATTTACACTTAGAAAATATTTATATATGCTTAATTCAGGGGGAGCCTCTAAAATTATTTGAAATAAATATTTTTCTAAAGATAAATTGTTCATCAATATATGTATTTGTCATCATCAAAAAGGGGGAGATTGTTGGAATCAAGTGGATTTAGAAACAATGACACTTAATTGTTTTGATGATAACAAATGATTAAAAGAACAATTTATTCTCTGATGTGTTTGTTAGTGTACAAAAATCACTATTCATCAGAAGAAGATATCTCAGAAGACTTAGTAAAATCTTGATTTTCACACATCTAAGTCTGGCATTGATCCTCTGTTTTGATGCTGACATCATGTGAAAGCCTTGCTCTGAAGTTGGTCAACTTTGGTGGTGGTCAATGCTCTGTCAACTCTGTTGGTGGTCAACGCTCTGGTGAGACCATATATGACTTAGTCAACTCTATTTGACCAGTCAACTCTGTTGGTAAACCAAGCTCTGGCAAGACTAACTCTTGACTTGGTCAGCTCTGTTTGGTCAGTCAACGCTCTGGTAGACAACACTCTATTGAGATCATATTCTGTGTGGTCAACGCTCTGGTCTTCAGTCAACGCATACAATAGACTATGGTTAAACCACTCTATAGAAGCCTTCATGCAATTCTACAAGACTCTCTATTATATGAAAGGCAAATGAATTCTACGCTGAAGAAGTTGCCTCTGTTTCAAGCTCACTCTGGTGAACAGTGTAGCTCTGATAGGAAACATACTGAAGCTTATTTAAGGCTACTTCACGTATTTAAGAGACCTCATTGAAGAAGCATTTTAATGTACGATGTATCAAAGGCCAAAGGGAATGTCAACGAATATAATCATCAGGAAACTTGCTCTCGAAGGGACTAATATTCAAAAAGCTCATAAGAGACAAACACTCTGATTTTATCTGTTGTGTCAGTATGCATTGAGCAGAGCGGAAAACGACGTGACTTGCTAAAGCCACAAAAAGGGGATCTGAAGTCTTTTGACCTAGGTGAAAAGAGCTGTTAGGTCACAACGACACTATTCATAACCCTAGCTATATATACCTTACTTCATCCACTGAAGTAGGTTAACGCTCTGATACAAAGTGAGCAACCAAGAATCATTCCAAGTATCTGAGATCACATTGAACAAAGCACGTAATCGTTTTTATTCTTTCAGTTTGAAAGTTATTCATTTTGCTTTAGTTTTTCATTGTATATCCTCTCTGTGAGAGTTATTTGATATTGCTTCAAAACATTTTTGAACATTGTATTTAGCCCAGTAGTGGCTATATTCCTTAGAGGCTTGACTGTACTAAGTCGTTCTAAGAAGTTGTGAGTATAGCCCGTTTGACAGTATTATACTCTCAAGTGTAATCAGGTTGATTATAGTGGAGAAATCCTTCAAGTGTGTGAAGGGACTAGACGTAGCTATCAGGTGATAGTGAACTAGTATAAATCACTGTGTCACTCTCTTCTCTCTTCTCTTTACTTACGTGCTGCCTTATTTTATTAACGAGTTGTTTTGAAAAGGTTTTCATAAACACACAAGCTTTGCGAAAAGATTTCTAAAACCCAATTCAAACCCCCCTTTCTTGTGTTTTTGCCACGTTCATATTGGACTTCAGTTTCTTGGTAGTTGCTGGAAGGCCGCAACTTAGTTTCGCAACATAGTTTCGCTGCATATAGAGAATGGGTGAAGGCCGCAATTGTAGAACACCCATTAATAGAAATGGTACTCTTACCACTACAACTGAAGTGGAAGAAAAGTTTATTTCTTGGGGTTCTAGCTGGCTCCATCGTATCTTTCCGTGTATAATGAAAATACAGAAAAACTCCAAGCAGATATATGATTATAAAAGTGACAAGTATTAAGTTTGTTGGAATGAAACCCATCTCAATCAGGATGTGATTATGCTCTTTATTTGAGCTAATCTCTTGAAGTAAAGTGAACACGCTAGTGGATGTCACCATTGGCCACTGGCCTTTGATTGTCATATACTGGCATATTTCCAGCAATGTTTAACATCATTTAAACTTTCATGGCTAGTCAGAATTTTCAATAAGCAAGCGTGCAGAAGTCAGAAGTGTGTTGAAGTCAGAATTTATGCTCATACAGACACAAATTTAAACCCTCTCCTGAGCATGGCTTTCCCATGTCAGATATGAACGATGTCTAATTCTAAAGTGTGCTCACATAAGCTATATAAATGCTCATATTTAGGCTTGCTTGTATAAGCTATGTAAATGCACATATTCAGATCCACACTTGCATGACTATAAGTTGGAGAAACTCCAATTTTCATTTTCTCTACAGCTAGTGGATAATGCTTCAAAATCAATGTGAAAGAGCACCAATAATGCCTTAAAATCAAAGAGACTATGTAAACAAGGATTTCGAGAACATCATCCAATAAGAGGACTCTCAATTGAGGACTCTCAGTTAAATTGGTGGAGTCATATGGTTCTAGAGACCAAACAGTGTTGGAGGGTTCAAGCTTTGCTGGTTCTAGCATGCTGAAATCTTTACACAAATAGATGGGTCAGTGAAAGAAATAAAAGATATGTTTAAACCTGTTATAAATAAAAGAGGTTTAAACGTTAGGTTGATCAAACCAGTTTCTTGCCACATGACCTGTTAAGGTCAAAAATCTGTGGAAAACAAACGCTAGTATGTCTCGGAGGAGTGCCACAATAGGAGAAGGCGACGGTCGAGGTCGAAGTGACAAGAACTGATGTCTTTCCCTGTGTACTTCCTCTTTGCAGCTGGTTTGAGTCATTATTTCCTGTGACATCGATGTCAGAATCCGAATTCACTCAAAGATCGGAATCCTACATGCGAACAAGCCAAAAGATAAGTCATCAAATGTGTCAGTAATTATAGACAATTTATGATGGTGTTCCCTCTATGGGAAATTTCGGTTCGTATGTTGGCCCTTGCGAAGAGCTCTCTCAAAATTCATGGTTGCAAAGAGTAAAGCATTGGAAAGGAGAAGAACCAAAAATAATTCAGTGCCTTATCATGATTAAGGATGACATATAACCCCTGTATTAGACTCTTGCGTGTCTATTTACGCTAGATAGCCCCTACAAATGTTTTTAGTATAAGGAAACACAGAATATGTTTTTCGCAGTAAAGCAACTTTACTTTTCGAAGAAAGTTATAAGTTGAAATTGCAAACATCACAAAGCCCAGGAAGCTTCAGCGAAGTTTGTTCAAACCCCAGAAGATATTCCCTGCATGAGCTGTTAGGATTGACTGAAAGGAGAATGTCAGAATTGCAAAATTCAGGGGTATTAGGAAAGAGAATCAGTGGTAATGCTAATTAAAAGCATCCCTATCAAGATGGATTGCCAACAAAAGCATCCCTATCAAGAGGGATTGCCAACAAAATTAAGCAATAAGTAGCTCTCTGAAAATTCCAAACATTATGTTGGGCTTGTAAATGTGTTTCACACAGAGAGGCAGTTTCTATCACGCACATATCTTGATTAGAAGAAATTGTCGTGGAGCTTTATTTGTATCTATATCAGCATATGTACTTCTATCTTCATCTTTAAAAAAGGAAGATTAGATTATATATGCAAGCTTGAAGAACAGATTGTGGAATCAAAACTATTCAGTCTAGATAACTCTCTAGGATTCCCAAATTATTGTTCAAACTGAAAATCGATGAGGAAAATTCCGAATATAGCAAAATTGCTTTGTTATGCTGACTTATAACGGTGCCTGGTGGGCGCAAGATGAAGACCCTTTCACCTGTAAAGTCTTTCAATGCAAAGCAGTATGTATCATATTCAATATTAGAAAAGAATGAATACTAATCCATATCAAGAAGAGGTGCGGGCTGGATTTGCGGAGATCTAATGGCCGCTCCGATCATGATAAGATAGCATGCCACTGTTGATAGCTAGGATGGTTAGCTAGCTCATCAAATTATAAGATATCACTATGGCTTGCAGAAGATAGTTCCTGCAGTCACCCTCAATTTGGCATATAAGTATCAAATATAAGAGTACAGTCATATAGAAATAGATTATATTCCTCAATTGATGTTTTGGTTTCACTGAAAGATTCATTGAAAGAGAGCCTTTATCAATTTGGCAAAGATGAGACATTAATATTTCCAAATGAAGAAACAATATCACAATCCGAACACATAAATCAGATGAGGGATATAAGCATGATATGCTCAAATGCAACATGACATGTATTGTCTCTGCCTCAAAATGTATAGTTAATGTATAGTTGTATACATTTTATAAGGGCATATATCAAATTTCACCCGAAAGCTACTTGAATCAGAATCGTTCTCATTGTAAGATTAAACACATGATGACAACCGACTAAAAAGATAGGAAATCAAGTGTTCCACAATTCAAACATGAGAAAAGCAATCCCAAAGGATAAACATAAATTCATTCGTTTAGGTTGTAAATTCTTTCAATGCAAGGCAGTATATTGAATTACCATGTTCGATATTAGGTACCGAAACATATGAAGAACCTATATCGATAACGAAAACCTGACCCGATGTCGCTGCTCCGGATACAGATACTTGGGGACATCGACAGAATCATCGGCAAAAATAATGTCGATCTCAGACACTGACTTGGTTTAGATTCATATTGATCGGCTACCTTCATCTTTTTCGACATCGGTGCTCGAATCCATCATGAACAAACAGATTAGTTTAGAAATATCAAAGAAGGGTCTATTTGATTTGTCATCGAAATTGGCTTACTGCAGAAGTTAGAGGTATAGTTCATACCCAATAACAATGTACAGCTTCCAAAATATAAAAGTATAATCAGACATAAGCAAGTTTGCGCATTAAGGAATGCTCTTTAGCATAAATTTTAGGGAATGCTCTTTAGCATAAGTTTGAGCTCTTCCCTTTGCATTTGCTTTATCAGAATCGAACTTGCATAATTGATAATTCTAGATAGATATTGACAGCACTTAAGCTATGAAAGGTGGTGTCAGAATACCTTCTATGAATATTTTCAAGGGTCCTAGAATACCCAATAATTATTATTGCATCAATCAATAATATATAAAAGGATGGTTCCTCATATGCTAAGAATCACCTGATAATTATCGGAGGAAGATAAATAATAGGTGAATAGCGAAGACCTGGATTTGATTACCAGAACCAAAGGATAATCGAGATCGAGACCTCAGAGCCTGAATCTGATTGTTGATTTGGTATTCCCGATTGAATCCTTGTTGGTGGATAGCGATGTGGCTACTGTCAAAGAGCTCGTTAACGATGAGAATGATAACGACCATTGCATTATGCGAAGCGGCGTGTGATTGAGATCGGTGTGCGACTGAGATCATCAAAGAGTTGGTTTGATGGCAGCGAGTGTACCAAGACTTTGTCGACTACCTTTATCTTCTCCGACATCGGCGCTTGAATCCACCACAAGTGAACAAATCAGTGGAAATAAAATCAAAGAAAGGATTGAACCTTACCACAGATCTGACGGCAACGTCGATCTCCTAATTTTCTTTCCCAATCCGTACGTGGTTCTGGATCTGGTACCCAGTGGCGAGGTCGTCCATGACAGCATGGGCTTTGCTAGCGTAAGAGGTCACAGATCCTAACAGGTGCAAGATCGAGAAGCACCTCGAGGCCATGACGTCGGCAACGCTGCAGATGTTGAGCGCGAACGCCGGAGGAGTGGTCAAATGATCGGCCAGATCTTGCTTGCTCAGTGGCTTAGGTGAGTTGCCAAGAGATCGGATCATGAACCTTTCAGAGGAAATGGACCAAATCGTGAAATTGCCAAGTCGATGCTGCGTCGACCATAGATTTGCGTCGGAATCTGCGAGACATGGTTGAGAGGTTGAAAATATGAATCGGATTCGTGATTTCAAGCCCCCTGTGATTCTTCGTTTGAGTGGTTTCAAACAGAGTGGTTATGGGTGACGAGGATCATGCGGGAGGTGAAGACACGCCCAAGAGCAGACAGGGAGTTAGATGGTGGCCGCTGCCTCCACCGAGATCCAGGTCGTGTCTGGCGCTGGGAGAAGATCTCCGCATTTTGCTAGTTTCGGTTCGGGTAGAGCCATTGAACAGATCCGAACCAAATTCGATTTGTGCGCAGTCCCTTTCTGAGATGCCCGCGTGGATGCTTTCTTAGAAAAATATTTTCTCCGATCCATTGTGAGTGTGAAGTGAGAAGTGAGAACCAGAAAATGGCTCCCACTGTGGTTGCCAATGTTCTGAAAAGAACTTACAAATCTTGTCATTCACGATGGTGGAAGATGGAAAGATATGACAGTCACGTCGGTGCTCCGAACTCCGGTGAGGATGTTGGTGGTGGCCACCTGAAAACACTCAAACGCTCAAGTTAGTTAATGAGGGAGGCGGGTCTGAAAACATTAAATTATGCATACCTTAATAGGTCAAGGGAGTTAGCTTATATAGCTAGGTCATGAGTGTTGGTTTCTATGAGAAGCTATATAAATTGGGCCAAAGTTAAGTCAGAACCAATTAAATTGTATTTGGGCCTCGTACAGGACCGGAACATTACCCAATCATTTCCAATAGGAAAGGAATGGAAAGACATATGCTGCCATATATATATATATATATATATATATATATAAGACTCCGAGTCAAACAAAGATCCATGTTCTGTTTTGGTGTCTGTGTTATTAACAGAACCTTTCCCATTTAATTGCTTGAGTTATCATTTTTTATTCTCATAAATTAACTATGCCCATGTTAATATAGGAAACATTAAGCTCTATAAGGATCATAAAGAAAGTTCCATACTTTGCAGAGTTAAGAAACATTGTATCCTGCACTTGTGGATTACGAAAATCAGATACTACCACTTTGGTGTGCTGCTTGTTGGAATAGTATATGACAAATCTGAAAAACATAGATTATGTTGTGTAGAAGTATGCTTTTCTAGTTTTAAAACCCTGCTTGCACCTCCAATAATAATCCTAATCTGTTCTTACTTCTTTGCAAACTTTATCTGAGTAATATATCTCTTAAACCTTAACTCCTGACTTCAAAGAATAAAAATTCTAAGCAACATCCTCACACTAATGCTTCTTATTAGGACTGAGACAACATGTATGTCTGGCATGGCTAGTGCTTTGGTTATTTTGCTATCTATCTTTTTTTGAGAGAGTTTTGTTCTCTATCTTTGTCACTTTAATTGTTGTGCTACCCCTTCTGCGGAATATTTCAGATATTGAGTACACTTTTGTTTTTTGCAGCAAAAATTGGACCAAGAATAATTTGATAAGTATTTTTGGTTTTGCTAGTTAGACCAAGAATTAGTTCCTTGACTTTGTTGGATGAGCCTTTATCATTGAAGAAGATTATGTGATCAAATGTGTGCTTGTGAAATTGAATTTATCAAATTTATATATCACTACTTTAACAATATATTTGATTGATTAATCTGCCAGATCTACTGCATAGACATACAAGTTGCCCTTCAATATTGCATAGATTTAAGCAACTACATGCCTTAGACTAGAGACTCCCATCTATGTCATATAACCTTTTTATATAACCTTTTTTTCAACCTATTCTCTTATCTAACTAACCTGTGATATCATTTATTCATTCCTTTTATATAGCTTTTGGCGGAAAGTGGGGAAGGAAATGATCGTGTTGCCATAAGATCAAAGCTTGAACTTCCCATACATAGGTTGTTAGAAAACTTAGAGAACTTTTCACATTCCAAATTAATTTTATTTGTTT
Organism: Calophaca sinica; assembly: GCA_037113605.1. Classification (NCBI taxonomy): domain Eukaryota; kingdom Viridiplantae; phylum Streptophyta; class Magnoliopsida; order Fabales; family Fabaceae; genus Calophaca; species Calophaca sinica. The sequence continues at coordinate 70,881,152 of CM073737.1, read as the reverse complement.
GTTTTGAAGTTTGTTATTTAGAGTAAACTTAAGAGAACTTAACAGAAGTTTCTCATGCAGGCAAGTTATAGGGTGGGAAAGCATGGTGGGTAACACCACCATGCACAACTTCTCTCAACCCTTAGATTATGAGTACCTTACAGTAATACCATGTACCCTCTCCACCAAATCATTTTTCTTTAGAAAATGATTTTTTTTTTTGGAAAATAAAATTTGAACATCACTTTTCGCGACACCCATTTCGACACCGTATGTACGTACGTGTATGGACAATATTTTTTTTTTCAATTTTTTTTTCAATTTCTTCAAAAAAATAATTTTTTTCCAAAAAAAAATATTTATAAAAGTGGTTAACACGGTACAAATAAGTGCCCCTCTATTTTTATGTGTGCCTCTGTTAACCACTTTTATAATTATTTTTTTTTGGAAAAAAGTTATCTTTCTAAAGAAATTTTTTTTTTATTTTTTGAAAAAAAAAATATTGTCCGTAAGTGTCCCTCTGTTAACCACTTTTATAATTATATTTTTTAGAAAAAAATATTTTTCTGAAGAATTTTTTTTTTAAATTTGAAAAAAAAAATATTGTCCGTACACGTACGGATATACGGTGTCACAATGGGTGTGGCGAAAAGTGATGTTCAAATATCATTTTCCAAAAAAAAAAATATGGGACGCTCCAAAAAAAAATAATTATAAAAGTGGTTAACAGAGGCACACATAAAAATAGAGGGGCACTTATTTGTACCGTGTTAACCACTTTTATAAATATTTTTTTTTGGAAAAAAATTATTTTTCTGAAGAAATTTAAAAAAAAAATTGAAAAAAAAAATATTGTCCATACACGTACGTACATACTGTGTCGAAATGGGTGTCGCGAAAAATGATGTTCAAATTTTATTTTCCAAAAAAAAAAAATCATTTTCTAAAGAGAAATGATTTGGTGGAGAGGGTGCATGGTATTACTGTGGGGTACTCATAATCCAAGGGTTGAGAGAAGTTGTGCATGGTGGTGTTACCCACCATGCTTTCCCACCCTAGAACTTGCCTTCTCATACATAGTTATTTAGAGTAAAACCATGTTTGTTTCTTTGTACTTGCCCAAGGGCCATGATGTGTGTGTTTCTCTTTGTTGTATTTGGATTTGAATTAGTGTTTGATACTTACTATTATTTGTATAAGTTTTTAATTTTCCTTGCTTGGGCCAATTTGATCCTTGCTTGAGACACAAATTTGCACCAGACTACCTTTCCATCTTGTCTTAGTCCTGGTAAGTGCAGTTTTATTTTTTTGACATCCATAGTATTTGTTATCTGATTAATTTTTGTGTGCTTGTAGAAACATGTAAATGCCAAAATCATTTGCAATACCGGCTAAGTAAAAGTAAGATTTAGAATGTGGGATATCCAAGTCTCATGTTTCTACTTTTCGTTTTGAGTTTGACATTACTGATAAATCTTGCAACATAGTAAATCATCCTCACGAAGATCATCCTGAAGATGAATGAAGCTAATGAAATTCATGGAAGATTTAGATGTTTTTAGACTTATGATAACAAGATGTAATTGCATACGTACTAGTGTTTTATGTATGCATAGTAGTGTTATAATATTTTGATATACATAGACAAAGTTGTTAACCTTTGCTATTGTATATTAAGACTTGGTTATATTAAACTCTTGTTTATTATTAAATGGCTATAAAAATTTTAATTAATGATTTAGTTGTTTTAAATGATGATAATTAATTTTACTTAAAAAAATGATAATAATTAATTATCTATATTGTTTAATCACATTTATAATTTATCACATTTATACAGTTACGCATTGAAATCATTTTATTGAAAATGAGTTGTCTATAAATGACATTTTGACCACATTTAAAAGAAATGTTGCTTAAAACATTAGACAATGAGTATATATTTGTGGCCTAAATGTTGCTTAAAACATTTGACATGTCAAAAAGTGTTGGCTAAAACAATTGATAATATTTGCATACGTGTGGCCTAAAGGTATAGGCAACAGTTAGAAACAAATTGTCATAAATTATAAAAGTATTGCCTATAGTGGTTAGCCACACTTAAAATTGTATTGTCTAAAAGACGGGACAACGGTAGTATAACCGCGGCTTAATGTATAGGCAACACTTGTGCCACGTGGCCTAAAACAAGACCAGAAAACTGTGGCTTGAAACAGGTCCAGAAAACTGTGGCATGTTCTTGTGTTATAAGCAACGTTTATCTGTATACCGTCGGCGAAAACAAAAAACCGTGGCTTAAAGGAATAGGCAACAACCGCATACTCCATGCCTACAAACCCGTGGCCAAACCGTTCCATAAGGTTTACACCACGGTTTTTCCATTTCTGGCCACGGTTTTATGTTGTCGCCTAAACTAGTTTTTGTTGTAGTGTGTGTTAGTTTTTTAAATTTTACTCCCTCCATCCCAAAATAAGTATTGTGTAAGAGAAAAAATTGTCCCAAAAGAAGTGTTATTTATCTTTTCAATATAATATTAATTATTTTATTCCAATTTTACCCACCAAATTAATATTGTGTTCATCACTCCAAAGTCAGTATACTCCAGTATGCATTTATGATAATGATTAGTATTGAATAGTTAATAAGGATAATTTCATAAAATTATTATACTCTTTCATCTATTTAATAGTTTTTCTTGATCTGTGTTAAAAAAACCTAGGACTGACACTTAAAAGGAGACAGAGAGAGTAATTATCTTTATATGAGCTTTGAATTTTTATTTTTTTTTGTACATGAACCTTGAAACTTTAGTTGGTCATATATACTATTTTTATCAGCAAGACTGTACGGACGCATCAATATATATATATATAAAAGAAGGTTGTTTAAGGGCAACATTGGAAATTTTCTTTGTCCATTTATGGGTTAATAAGTAATCTTACAATTTAATTAATAGTTTTAGAATAAAATAAATAGACTTATTTTTAATATCCATTTGAGGAGTAAATTGGTTACTGGTTTATTAATACATTTAATTAGTTAATCCAAGAGTTAAAACAAATTGTATAAAAATGTGAAACATAAAATATAAAAAATAAACATTCAATATGCCCACTAAATCATTAGATATTTTAAAAATAAAAATAGAATGAAAGTCATATTTTACTTTATTTTTTTAATTGTTTTGAAAATTCCTCTGTTATTTTACAAGTTTTAAATTATATTAATTAATTTCTGTAAAAAAAAATTGATTTTATAAAAGATGCTTGAGGTGAAATATTTCAAAGGATTATTTACTTAGTTTTTAATTTTTGTCACATTTTAATTATTAGTTGTTTATTTATTTTTAAATAATTATTTAAATTTCAAATAATTCTCTCCACGTATTTAGTTTATGGCTTTATTTTTTAGTTGTTTTAATTATTTAAATGTTTAAAATATTATATTTAGTTTATAATTTTCCCCCATGTTTTAATTTTAAATATTTTTATTTGTTTTTTTTTAAATTATTTAATTTGTACAAACTTTCTTCCATTGTGAACATCATATTTCGTCTAATTTTTTTATCATGTCATATAAAAAGAGAAAAAATAAAGTTTATATTGATATCCAATTTTTGTTTCATTTTCGCTTTTTGGTTTTTATTTCATTATTTTTAATAAAGAGCAAATGCTTCTGGTGTACCTTATATTTTTATTATTTTTCACCTTTCATCAAAAGTATACATGTTCATTATTGATGAAGTTAAGGTTTTGTGTATAAATTATAATCTTGTGCTTTTGTATCGCAGCTTAATATATTGTGTTTTTGTTTCTCTTTTTATCAATGTGATCTACTATTGTTGGTTTATAATGATTCAACAACACAAGTTTGGGATTGATGGGCTTCGGATAAGGTTAAACCTGTATTCTGATTACCAATTGAAATAATAAAATAATCGAAGCAAATTTTGATGCTTTACATATGGTTAAAAATATAAAATATTATTCTAATTTTTAAACTTAAAAATATTTTCAGTAGATTTTATTTTAAATAAAAAAGAATTTTCAATCATTCCGTGTAATTAACTATTTCTGAATTTTATTTTTAATCATTTCGGTTGATAAGTCGGAGTTGAGCGCCACGTCATGCCGATAAGCTCTAAAAAAGGCTCACAAGAGCCCCAAGAGAATCATCTCTAATTTTTCATTCAAATTCAACTCCTTATTTCAGTATAGAGAATTACAACATATAGAGTCATTTTCCCATTTGACTCAATAGACACTAATAAATTCAAATAAAACCTAATATTAATTTTCCGATTTGAAATAATAAATATTAAATCAAATCTAAAAAATAGTTCCTACTAAATTGCAATTCAAATCATAATTTCAAAGTAAACAAATAAATGACAATTATGTCTTACAATTATTTTCCCTAAAATAAAACACTAAAATAGGAAAAAAAAATTTGCGCAAGAAATCTTCAAGGATTTTTCTATCATGTGCAAAGTTGCACAGGTTAAGAAATCTAAAATAGTAAATTTACATTGAAACTTGTGTATTTTGTATTAAATACTAAATTTTTTAATAAATAATTGTTGTTTTCAATAAATAGTTACTATTTATAGATTCCTTAACATGTGCAATATTGCACATAATAGAAAAATCCAATCTTCAATTTGTAGGCAAAGAGCTCTTGTCATTGGTTTGAGGTGCTGCCCCAAGTGAGAGAGCACGTGATTAATTCTATTGAGTGCAAGGATCAAGATTTAGTAATAACTGTGTTGAAATCTTCAGCCAATCAAATGCAATCCTTATTTGGAATGAATAATTGCATGTGTAAGTCCATTTCCTTCTTTAATCCAACGTTAAATAATAGCTCATAAACGTCTCTTAATTTCTCCATGCTCACAGTGTCTTTGTATGCACTTTTGAGTATATCCTTCTAAGTTTCCTTCCATATACTCAAGTCACCCATTTTTGCAACATTCTCGCTTTCTTCAAAAGGATTTGTCCTCAAATCCTGATAATAATCATCAAGCGAAAACACGGATTTTGGTTACATCATTTTGTGTAAATGAAACCACACCCAATTGTCGGGGTCAAAGACGAGTCTCGCTTCCTCAAATTCATTGTTCTTCACCTCATCATAAGATTTAACATCAGAATTATTGGACAACTTAGCAACCTGGGGATCACAAAAATATTTCAAGTGGGATCTCGAGACTACCCCAATGGAAGCTCGAACAGAATCTGAATATGTTTTTTTTCCACTTGCTTAAGTCACTCATTTTTCAGTCATTCCCTCCTATTGAAAGGGATTTACCCTCAAATCCAAACCAGCATCATAAGTCGGTGGGTTATCTAAAAAAATTTCTCCTTTTTGCTCTTCACCTTCTTTTTCAAGTTTGGATCCTTCCTCCTCCTCTCTCTCAAAGCTATCAACTTTATCACCAAAAACCTCGTTTTTCTCATTTTCTTCTTTTCTCTCAAGGTTTTCTATCTCCTCTATTTCTTTCTCATAACTTTCTTCTCTCTCTAGTTCTTTGTCACTCATTTTCTTTTTCTCACTCTTCATATACATTACCTTTTGTAGATCTAATGGTACAAGAGTTTTTTCATGATTTTTAAATAAAAATGAGTACTTGATGATGTAACCATCATGCTTTGCATGTCGTTCATGCTTCCAAGGACGCCTTAGTAACAAGTCTCGTGTTTCTGTAAGTACCACATCACATAACACCACATCTTCACATTCCTCAAGCTTGAGTGACACTCGTACTTCTTTGGCCACCATCACTTCACCCATATCTTTAAATTCTGGATCATTGAGACTATAAAGTATATATGGTTGCGGATGCTCAAGAACTGGAAGTTCCAACTTCCCCACCGTGGTTGTACTGGCCATATTGATCCAATATTTTTTAACAATGACGAAGCTACATATTTTATCCTTCAGAAGGCACCTATTAAAGAAAATACTCTTCCTTTGCTTGGCTTCCATGAAGAACAAACTAAGAAAAATTTAAGCTTTGCATTCAACAACCAAGACAGAAAAAAAATGTAACTTTTTGATTTTTCACTCTATTTTTATTTTCCTATTTTTTCCCCTCTTTTTGTCACTCTTGTTTTTTTATTTTAAAAAAGCTCTCTCTCCAATATATGAAATTTTATTTTTTCTTGCAATATATATATTTTTTTAATTTGAGATACGTGAAGAACAAAAAATTAAATGGATAGATAACACCTGACAAGAATGTATGCTCTGATTACCAAATGATACGATATTCTGAGCCGTCGGAACTGAATCAGGAGTCGTGATGGTGGGGGTGGTGAAGATGCCACAATCGAGAATGGAATATCTGATTGATAAGTAAGGAGGACGCCACAACCGGCTATGTTCCGATCGACAATTCAGAGTTAAGCGCCACGACACGCCGATAAGCTCTAAAAAAACGGCTCACAAGAGCCCCAAGAGAATCATCTCTAATTTTCTCATTCAAATTCAACTCCTTATTTCAGTATAGAGAATTACAATATATAGAGTCATTTTCCCATTTGACTCAATAGACCCTAATAAATTCAAATAACACCTAATATTAATTTTCCAATTTGAAATAATAAATATTAAATCAAATCTGAAAAATAGTTCCTAATAAATTGCAATTCAAATCATAATTTCAAAGTAAACAAATAAATGACAATTATGTCTTACAATTATTTTCCCTAAAAGAAAACACTAAAATAGGAAAAAAAAAATGCGCAAGAAATCTTCAATTTGTAGGCAAAGAGCTCTTGTCATTGGTTTGAGGTGCTGCCCCAAGTGAGAGAGCACGTCATTAAGTCTTTTGAGTGCAAGGATCCAGATTCAGTAATAACTGTGTTGGAATGAATAATTGCAGGTGTAAGTCCATTTCCTTCTTTAATCCAACGTAAAATAATAGCTCATAAACGTCTCTTAATTTCTCCATGCTCACAATGTCTTTGCATGCACTTTTGAGTATATCCTTGTAAGTTTCCATCCACATACTCAAGTCATCCATTTTTGCATCATTCTCCCTTTCTTCTAAAGGATTTGTCCTCAAATTTTCATAATAATCTTCGAGCGAAAACATGGATTTTGGATACCTCTTTTGCGTAAATGAAACCACACCCAATTGTCGGAGTCAAAGACGAGTCTCGTTTCCTCAAATTCATTGTTCTTCACCTCATCATAAGATTTAACATCAGAATTAATGGACAACTTAGCAACCTGGGGATCACAAAAATATTTCAAGTGGGGTCTCGGGACTACACCAATGGAAGCTCGAACAGAATCTGAATATGTTTTTTTCCACGTGCTTAAGTAACTCATTTTTCAGTCATTCCCTCCTCTTGAAAGGGATTTGCCCTCAAATCCAAACCTGCGTCAGAAGTCGGTGGGTTATCCAAAAAAATTACTCCTTTTTGCTCTTCATCTTCTTTTTCAAGTTTGGATCATTCATCTTCCTTTCTCTCAAAGCTATCAACTTTATCAACAAAAACCTCGTTTTTCTCATTTTCTTCTTTTCTCTCAAGGTTATCTTTCTCCTCTACTACTTTCTCATAACTTTCATCTCTCTCTATTTCTTTGTCACTCATTTTCTTTTTCTCACTCTTCATATACATTACCTTTTCTAGATCTAACGGTACGAGAGTGATTTCGTGATTTTTTAAAAAAAAATGAGTACTTGTTGGTGTAACCATCATACTTTGCATGCATTCATGCTTCCATTCACACCCAAGTAACAAGTCTCTTGTTTCTGCAAGTACCACCTCACATAACACCACATCTTCATATTCTTCAAGCATGAGAGACACTCGTACTTCCTTGGCCACCATCACCTCACCTGTATCTTTAAATTATGGATCATCGAGACTATAAAGTTTATATGGTTGTGGATGCTCAAGAACAAGAAGTTCCTACTTCTCCAACATGGTTGTACTGGCCATATTATCCAATATTTTTTATCAATGACAAAGCCACATATCTTATCCTTCACAAGGCACCTAGTAAAGAGAATACTCTTCCTTTGCTTGGCTTCCTTGAAGAACAAACTAAGAAAAATTTAAGCTTTGCATTCAACAACTAAGACGGACAAAAAAAAAATGTAACTTTTTAATTTTTCTCTCTTTTTTTATTTTTGTATTTTTTCACCTCTTTTTTCCACTCTTTGTTTGTTATTTTAAAAATACTCTCTCTCCTTTTTTTGAATTTTTTTTTCTTTGCAATATTTTTTTTTCGAATTTGAGATATGTAAAGAACAAAAAATTAAAGGGATAGATAACACCTAACTAGAAGGTACGCTCTGATTACCAAATGATACGATCCTCGGAGCTGTCGGAACTGAATCAGGAGTCGTGATGGTGGAGGTGGTGAAGACGCCACACTCGAGAATGGGATATCTGATTGATAAGTAAGGAGGACGCGACAACCGGCTATAGATGTTCCGATTGAAAAATCGGAGTTGAGCACCACGGTACGCCGATAAGCTCAAAAAAACGGCTCCCAAGAACCACAAGAGATTCATCTCTAATTTTCTCATTCAAATTCAACTCCTTATTTATGAATAGAGAATTACAATATATAGAGTCCTTTTCCCATTTGACTCAATAGACCCTAATAAATTCAAATAGCTCCTAATATTAATTTTCCGATTTGAAATAATAAATATTAAATCAAATCTGAAAAATAGTTCCTAATAAATTGCAATTCAAATCATAATTTCAAAGTAAACAAATAAATGACAATTATGCCTTACAATTATTTTCCCTAAAATAAAACACTGAAATAGGAAAAAAAATTGCGCAAAGAAATCATCAATTTGTCGGCAAAGAGGTCTTGTCATTGGTTTGAAGTGCTGCCCCAAGTGAGAGAACACGTCATTAATTCTTTTGAGTGCAAGGATAAAGAATCAGTAATAATTGTGTTGAAATCTTCAACCAATCAAATGCAATCCTTATTTGGAATGAATAATTGCATGTGTAAGCCCTTTTCCTTCTTTAATCCAACGTAAAATAATAGCTCATAAAGGTCTCTTAATTTCTCTATGCTCACCACGTTTTTGTCATTTTTTTCTTTTCCCTCAAGGTTTTCTTTCTCCTCTATTTCTTTCTCATAACTTTCTTCTCTCTCTATTTCTTTGTCACTCATTTTCTTTTTCTCACTCTTCATATACATTACGTTTTCTAGATCTAATGGTACAAGAGTGATTTCATGATTTTTAAATAAAAATGTGTACTTGTTTGTGTAACCATCATGTTTTGCATGTCGTTCATGCCTCCATGGACGCCCTAGTGACAAGTCTCTTGTTTCTGTAAGTACCACATCACATAACACCACAACTTCATATTCCTCAAGCTTGAGTGACACTCGTACTTCTTTGGCCACCATCACATCACCCATATCTTTAAATTCTGTATCATTGAGACTATAAAGTATATATGGTCGTGGATGCTCAAGAACAAGAAGTTCCAACTTTTCCACCATAGTTGTACTGGGCATATTGATCCAATAATTTTTATCAATGACATAGCTACGTATTTTATCCATCACAAAGCACCTAGTGAAGAAAATACTCTTCCTTTGCTTGGCTTCCATGAAGAACAAACTAAGAAAAATTTAAGCTTTGCATTCAACGACCAAGACAGATAAAAAAATGTAACTTTTTGGTTTTTCTCTCTTTTTTTATTTTCATATTTTTTTCTCTTCTTTTTGCCACTCTTTGTTTTTTATTTTAAAAATGCTCTCTCTCCTTTTTTTGAATTTTTTTTTCTTACAATTTTTTTTTGAATTTGAGATATGTAAAGAACAAAAAATTAAAAGGATAGATAACACCTGACTAGAAGGTATGCTCGGATACCAAATGATATGATCCTCCGGGCCGTCGGAACTGAATCGGGAGTCGTGATTGTGGAGGTGGTGAAGACGCCACAATCGAGAATGAAATATCCGATTAATAAGTAAGGAGGATGCCACAACCGGCTATATTTCGGTCGACAAATCAGAGTTGAGCGCTACGGCATGTCGATAAGCTCTAAAAAATGGCTCACAAGAGCCCCAAGAGAATCATCTCTAATTTTTCTCATTCAAATTTAACTCCTTATTTCAGTATAGAGAATTACGATATATAGAGTCATTTTCCAATTTGACTCAATAGACCCTAATAAATTCAATAAACACCAAATATTAATTTTCCGATTTGAAATAATAAATATTAAATCAAATCTGAAAAATAGTTCCAAATAAATTGCAATTCAAATCATAATTTCAATGTAAACAAATGAATGACAATTATGTCTTACAATTATTTTCCCTATAAGAAAAAACTAAAATAGGAAAAAAAAATTGCGCAAGAAATCTTCAATCTGTAGGCAAAGAGCTTTTGTAATTGGTTTGAGGCGCCGCCCCAAGTGAGAGAGCACGTCATTAATTCTTTTGAGTGCAAGGATCAAGATTCAGTAATAATTGTGTTGAAATCTTCAGCCAATCAAATCCATTCCTTATTTGGAATGAATAATTGCATGTGTAAGTCCATTTCCTTCTTTAATCCAACGTAAAATAATAGCTCATAAAGGTCTCTTAATTTCTCCATGCTCACAATGTCTTTGCATGCACTTTTGAGTATATCCTTGTAAGTTTACTTCAACATACTCAAGTCACCCATTTTTGCATCATTCTCCCTTTTTTCTAAAGGATTTGACCTCAAATTTTCGTAATAATCTTCAAGCGAAAACATGGATTTTGGATACCTCTTTTTGCGTAAATGAAACCACGCTCAATTGTCGGGGTCAAAGGCGAGTCTCGCTTCCTCAAATTCATTGTTCTTCATCTCATCATAAGATTTAACATCAGAATTAATGGACAACATAGCAACCTGGGGATCACAAAAATATTTCAAGTGGGGTCTCGGGACTACACCAATGGAAGCTCGAACAGAATCTGATTATGTTTTTTTCCACGTGCTTAAGTCTCTCATTTTTCTGTCATTCCCTCCTGTTGAAAGGGATTTGCCATCAAATCCAAACCTGCAACATAAGTCGGTGGGTTATCTAAAAAAATTACTCATTTTTGCTCTTCACCTTCTTTTTCATGTTTGGATCTTTCCTTCTCCTCTCTCGCAAAGCTATCAACTTTATCAACAAAAGCCACCTTTTTCTCATTTTCTTCTTTTCTCTCAAGGTTATCTTTCTCCTCTACTTCTTTCTCATAAGTTTCTTCTCTCTCTATTTCTTTGTCACCCGTTTTCTTTTTCTCACTCTTCATATACATTACCTTTTCTAGATCTAATGGTGCAAGAGTGATTTCATGATTTTTAAATAAAAATGAGTACTTGTTGGTGTAACCATCATGCTTTGCTTGGCGTTCATGCTTCCTGTAACACCTGAGGACGAGATCGACATCGTATTAGGACGACGTATCGAGACCTCGACCAAGACCTTGTGTCGAGATCCCGTGACTAGATCGTTTGCCGAGATCATTTGCCTTGGCGATGAGACCACGATGCACTAGGCTGCGGAGTTGAGGAGGTCGCGTGTCGGATTGATGAAGTCGCGTCTGAGGCTGATGAGGGCGTATGTCGGTGAGGAGACGCGTTCACGAACTCGTGTTAGAACCTTGTGCGCTTGCACGAGCACGCTTTGTCGACATCGTGTCGAGATGACACCTCGTATTCTTTTGAGCGTTATTAGGCGTTATTATTATATTGTTTGTAATAATTATATTGTCGACGGCCGTTCTGCGTCGTGTCTAGGCGGATTGTGAAGCCAGTACAAGGTAATTATAGAGAGGAGCGATTAAGCGGGTAGATGATTGATGGGATTGGCATCTTATAGCTAGATTCACGATTATGCCGCTTGGTGTATTCACGATCGATTTTCCCTCGAACACTCATTTCTCTTTTCTTCTTTCTTTCTTCTTCGCTTCATGCTACTGTGTATTCGTTTGTTTTCTTCAAAAACTTCCATCGGCGAAACCGTGAGTTCCATCGAGATTGCCACGCTTTCTTCATCGACTTGTTCATCATCATCTTCTCGACCTATATCTCGTGCATTCGACCATCACCATTGAGGTATGAAAGCAGTTTTCTTTCTTCTTACTCTTTTGTTAGCGCTATTTCTTCTTCCATTTTTAACCAGTTTATGCTTCCAAATCATGTCAAATTGATGGGTTTTCTTCTTCACGATATTACTATCTTTTAGCCGATTAATTGGGCTTGTAAAACAAATTTCTTTCTCGATTTACGAAATCGGCGTGCCCGAAAACCTCCATTTTGGTTCGTTTGATTTCTTGTTTTTCATTCGTTATCGGTTATTGTTGTTGTCGATCTATCTGATTGAAGCATCGGATAACCTTTTTCATGAACTTTGATGAAATCCCTAACTTTGAGTTAGAGGAAAAATATATTCGATTCTTGAGTATTATATTTTTACGGGTTGTAGTTAAGTTTGGGATGAGAGCTAGATGTATTAGAACCCATGGATCGTCTGAGTTGTGCTTGTTTAGGAAAGTCGATTCAGAGATCGTGTGATTCCAGGTCGAGGTGTCTGGAGAAGCGAATCAGGGGCGTGGGAAGCGGCGGAATCCGGATCGAAGCGCATGCGTGTCGAGGTGAAAGCGTGCGTGTCGAGGTCGATTGAAGGCGATGCGTGTCGAAGTCGTTGTCGACTCGTTGAAGGCAGTGTCGAGATCGAGTAAGTGGAGTGGTTGTCGAGCTCTTTGAGAAAGCGGTGTCGAGTCGTTGTCGGCGGCATTAACTTGGAGTTGATGGCGCTTCACATTAATATTTTCGTAGTATGCTAGCGTAGAGGCATTTCATATGCTACGTGGTTATGTTATTGTGTATGGATTTCCTGATTTGTGTCGAGCTTGAAATGTTGTGATATGATTGAGTTTTTGCATGTATTTAATATGTGATTGAATATATGTCGTGGTGTGTATTGCATGTTGAATTGCGTTTCTTCATGTCGAGCTTGTTCTTTTATTTGACATGCGGTTGAATATCTTGTGTTTAACTCTTTGAATATCGTATCTGGCCAATTGTTCATCGAGTGGCGAGCTAGGTGAGTCGTATGGCGTTTTTGAGCCGTGACCGGATAGCCCAGTGCTAGGTCCCCTTTGTTCTGGGAGATTGACTAAACGTCGCCCGCGCTATGGGACTGAGTTGGTGTCCTAGGGAGAAGCGAGGATCCCGGCTTATGGACTTTCAGACATCTGATGCAGCGTGTGCATTCAGGAAAATTATCGAGTCGAGAAAATGGATTTGCGAGTTGTGTCGAGTTAGAGTGAGATGGTCGAGTCACGTCGGTGAATGTTATACTTTCTTTGTTTGCTTATATTTTTATGTCGAGCTTATCTTGAATTGTTGAGAAGTTGACCGCTTTCCGTGGTTCCTTCAATCCATAGCGGTTACCCGAAGGCGATCTCGAAGCGCGAGTAACTCGGCGGTGAAGCGATGCGGAGGAGCTCGGCGAGGACGAGTGGCGACCTCTATCTGTGTGATTGTTTATTTGTTGGATGTTTGTTTTTAAAGTATGCCTTGTTTTCTTTTGGAGTAGTATGTAAGTGACCCAGTTTGGCGGTGTTGTTTTTGTTGCTCTGAGGTAGATTGGTGGTCTTACTTTTGGGCTGACCCCTAACACGTGGGAGTCTGGGAAGTACCCCCAGGAGTATGATTGCTCTTTTGAAGTTGTCATTGCCTTAGGTGTATTTTCTTTGCACATTTGCTACTCTGTATTTTGTATACATTATTATTAAGTGATATATATATATATATGTATGTTATGCATGTATGTTTTATTAGAATTTAAGTCTTGTGTCTTAGTTGCACCATGTTTCGAAAAGCTGTAATTACTCTGATGTGCACGAGTTGGTTTTATAAAAAAAAAATATATATCGTATTTTTAAAGGCACAAGAGTTTTGTTTTTAAAACACATCTCATATAGGTTTATGTTGAGCTTGGTGTGTTGAGCTCGGTAACTCGAGCTCGGTATATTGAGCTCGGTAGCGGTCCGGAAACGGGTCGTTACACTTCCATGGACGCCCAAGTAACAAGTCTCATGTTTCTGTATGTACCAAATCACATAACACCACACCTTCATATTCCTCAAGCTTGAGTGACACTCGTACTTGTTTGGCCACCATCACGTCACGCATTTCTTAAAATTCTGGATCATTGAGACTATAAAGTATATATGGTTGTGGATGCTCTAGAATAAGAAGTTCCAACTTCTCCACCATGGTTGTACTGGCCATATTGATCCAACATTTTTTATCAATGACAAAGCTACATATTTTATCCTTCACAAGGCACCTAGTAAAGAGAATACTCTTCCTTTGCTTGGCTTTCATGAGGAACAAACTAAGAAAATTTTAAGCTTTGTATTCAACGACCAGGACAGATAAAAAAAAATGTAAGTTTTTTATTTTTCTCTTTTTTTTATTTTTGTATTTTTTTCTTGTCTTTTTGCCACTCTTCGTTTTTTATTTTAAAAATGCTCTCTCTCCTTTTTTTGAATTTTTTTTTCTTGTACTTTTTTTTTGAATTTGAGATATGTAAAGAACAAAAAATGAAAGGGATAGATAACACCTGACTAGAAGGTATGCTCAGATTACCAAATGATACGATCGTCGGAGTCGTCGGAGATGAATCGAGAATCGTGATGGTAAAGATGGTGAAGACGCCACAATCGAGAAGGGGATATCTAATTGATAAGTAAGGAGGACGCGACAACCGGCTATGAATGTTCCGGTTGATAAGTTGGAGTTGAGCACCACGGTACGCCGATAAGCTAAAAAAAAACAGCTCACAAGAACCACAAGGGAATCATCTCTAATTTTCCCATTCAAATTCAACTCCTTATTTCTGAATAGAGAATTACAATATAAAGAGTCCTTTTCCCATTTGACTCAATAGACCCTAATAAATTCAAATAACACCTAATATTAATTTCCTGATTTGAAATAATAAATACTAAATCAAATCTGAAAAATAGTTCCTGATTAATTGCAATTCAAATCATAATTTCAAAGTAAACAAATAAATGACAATTATGCCTTACAATTATTTCCCTAAAATAAAACACTAAAATAGGAAGTAAATTTGTGCAAAGAAATCTTCAATTTGTTGGCAAAGAGCTCTTGTCATTGGTTTGAGGTGCTGCCCCAAGTGAGAGAGCACGTCATTAATTCTTTTGAGTGCAAGGATCATGATTCAGTAATAATTGTGTTGAAATCTTCAGCCAATCAAATGCAATCCTCATTTGGAATGAATAATTGCATGTGTAAGTCCTTTTCCTTCTTTAATCCAACGTAAAATAATAGCTCATAAACGTCTCTTAATTTTTCCATGCTAACAATGTCTTTGCATGCACTGTTGAGTATATCCTTGTAAGTTTCCTTCCACATACTTAAGTCACCCATTTTTAGATCACTCTCCCTTTCTTTACAAGGATTTGTCCTCAAAGTTTCATAATAATCTTCAAGCGAAAACATGGATTTTGGATACCACTTTTTTGCGTAAATGAAACCACACCCAATTGTTGATGTCAAAGACGAGTCTCGCTTCCACAAATTCATTGTTCTTCACCTCATCATAAGATTTAACGTCAGAATTAATGGACAACTTAGCAACCTGGGGATCACAAAAATATTTCAAGTGGGGTCCAGCGACTACACCAATGGATTATGAATATGTTTTTTTTCCATGTGCTTAAGTCACTCATTTGTCTATCATTCCCCCTCTCTTAAAAGGGAGTTGCCCTCAAATCCAAACCTACATCATAAGTCGGTGGGTTATCCAAAAAAATTTCTCCTTTTTGCCCTTCACCTTCTTTATCATGTTTGGATCTTTCCTCCTCCTCCTCTCTCTCTCTCTCTAAGCTATCAAATTTATCAACAATAACCTCGTTTTTCTCATTTTCTTCTTTACTTTCAAGGTTATCTTTCTCTGCTACTTCTTTCTCATAACTTTCTTCTCTTTCTATTTCTTTGTCACTCATTTTCTTTTTCTCACTCTTCATATACATTACCTTTTCTAGATCTATTGGTGCAAGAGTGATTTCATGATTTTTAAATAAAACTGAGTACTTGTTGGTGTAACGATCATGCTTTGCATGTCGTTCATGCTTCCATGGACGCGCAAGTAACAAGTCTCGTGTTTCTGTAAGTACCACATCACATAACACCACATCTTCAAATTCCTCAAGGTTGAGTGACACTCGTACTTGTTTGGCCACCATCACGTCACCCATATCTTTAAATTCTGGATCATGGAGACTATATAGTATATATGGTTGTGGATGCTCAAGAACAAGAAGTTCTAACTTCTCCACCATGGTTGTACTGGCCATATTGATCCAATATTTTTTATCAATGACAAAGCTACATATTTTATCCTTCACAAGGCACCTAGTAATGAAAATACTCTTCCTTTGCTTGGCTTCCATGAAGAATAAACTAAGAAAAATTTAAGCTTTGCATTCAACGACCAAGACAGATAAAAAAAAAACGTAACTTTTTGATTTTACTCTTTTTTTTTATTTTCGTATTTTTTCTCTTCTTTTTGCCACTCTTTGTTTTTTATTTTAAAAATGCTTTCTCTCCTTTTTTTGAATTTTTTTTCTTGCAATATTTTTTTTTTAATTTGAGATATGTAAAGTACAAAAAATTAAAGGGATAGATAACACCTGACTAGAAGGTATGCTCTGATTACCAAATGATACGATCCTCGGAGCCGTCAGAACTGAATCGGAAGTCGTGATGGAGAAGACGCCACAATCGAGAATGGGATATCCAAATGATAAGTAAGGAAGACGTGATAACCGACTATGGATGTTCCGGTTGATAAGTCGGACTTGAGCGCCACGGTACGCCGATAAGCTCAAAAAAAACAGCTCACAAGAACCACAAGAGAATCATCTCTAATTTTCTCATTCAAATTCAACTCCTTATTTCTGAATAGAGAATTACAATATAAAGAGTCCTTTTCCCATTTGACTCAATAGACCCTAATAAATTCAAATAACACCTAATATTAATTTCCTGATTTGAAATAATAAATACTAAATCAAATATGAAAAATAGTTCCAGATTAATTGCAATTCAAATCATAATTTCAAAGTAAACAAATAAATGACAATTATGCCTTACAATTATTTTCCCTAAAATAAAACACTAAAATAGGAAATAAATTTGTGCAAAGAAATCTTCAATTTGTTGGCAAAGAGCTCTTGTCATTGGTTTGAGGTGCTGCCCCAAGTGAGAGAGCACGTCATTAATTCTTTTGAGTGCAAGGATCATGATTCAGTAATAATTGTGTTGAAATCTTCAGCCAATCAAATGCAATCCTCATTTGGAATGAATAGTTGCATGTGTAAGTCCTTTTCCTTCATTAATCCAACGTAAAATAATAGCTCATAAACGTCTCTTAATTTTTCCATGCTAACAATGTCCTTGCATGCACTGTTGAGTATATCCTTGTAAGTTTCTTTCCACATACTGAAGTCACCCATTTTTGGATCACTCTTCCTTTCTTTACAAGGATTTGTCCTCAAATCTTCAAAATAATCTTCAAACGAAAACATGGATTTTGGATACCTCTTTTTGCGTAAATGAAACCACACCCAATTGTCGGAGTCAAAGACGAGTCTCGCTTCCTCAAATTCATTGTTCTTCACCTCATCATAAGATTTAACATCAGAATTAATGGACAACTTAGCAACCTGAGGATCACAAAAATATTTCAAGTGGGGTCCCGGGACAAAACCAATCGAATCTGAATATGTTTTTTTTCCATGTGCTTAAGTCACTCATTTTTCTATCATTCCCTTTCTCATAAAAGGGATTTGCACTCAAATCCAAACCCACATCATAAGTCGGTGGGTTATCCAAAAAAATTTCTCCTTTTTGCCCTTCACTTTCTTTATCATGTTTGGATCTTTCCTCCTCCTCCTCTCTCTCTCTCTAAGCTATCAAATTTATCAACAATAACCTCGTTTTTCTCATTTTCTTCTTTTCTTTCAAGGTTATCTTTCTCTGCTACTTCTTTCTCATAACTTTCTTCTCTTTCTATTTCTTTGTCACTCATTTTCTTTTTCTCACTCTTCATATACATTACCTTTTCTAGATCTATTGGTGCAAGAGTGATTTCATGATTTTTAAATAAAACTGAGTACTTGTTGGTGTAACGATCATGCTTTGCATGTCGTTCATGCTTCCATGGACGCGCAAGTAACAAGTCTCGTGTTTCTGTAAGTACCACATCACATGACACCACATCTTCAAATTCCTCAAGGTTGAGTGACACTCGTACATGTTTGGCCACCATCACGTCACCCATATCTTTAAATTCTGGATCATGGAGACTATATAGTATATATGGTTGTGGATTCTCAAGAACAAGAAGTTCTAACTTCTCCACCATGGTTGTACTGGCCATATTGATCCAATATTTTTTATCAATGACAAAGCTACATATTTTATCCTTCACAAGGCACCTAGTAATGAAAATACTCTTCCTTTGCTTGGCTTCCATGAAGAATAAACTAAGAAAAATTTAAGCTTTGCATTCAACGACCAAGACAGATAAAAAAAAAATGTAACTTTTTGATTTTACTCTTTTTTTTTATTTTCGTATTTTTTCTCTTCTTTTTGCCACTCTTTGTTTTTTATTTTAAAAATGCTTTCTCTCCTTTTTTTGAATTTTTTTTCTTGCAATAATTTTTTTTTAATTTGAGATATGTAAAGTACAAAAAATTAAAGGGATAGATAACACCTGACTAGAAGGTATGCTCTGATTACCAAATGATACGATCCTCGGAGCCGTCAGAACTGAATCGGAAGTCGTGATGGAGAAAACGCCACAATCGAGAATGGGATATCCGAATGATAAGTAAGGAAGACGCGATAACCGACTATGGATGTTCCGGTTGATAAGTCGGACTTGAGCGCCACGTACGCCGTTAAGCTCAAAAAAACAGCTCACAAGAACCACAAGAGAATCATCTCTAATTTTCTCATTCAAATTCAACTCCTTATTTCTGAATAGAGAATTACAATATAAAGAGTCCTTTTCCCATTTGACTCAATAGACCCTAATAAATTCAAATAACACCTAATATTAATTTCCTGATTTGAAATAATAAATACTAAATCAAATCTGAAAAATAGTTCCTGATTAATTGCAATTCAAATCATAATTTCAAAGTAAACAATTAAATGACAATTATGCCTTACAATTATTTCCCTAAAATAAAACACTAAAATAGGAAGTAAATTTGTGCAAAGAAATCTTCAATTTGTTGGCAAAGAGCTCTTGTCATTGGTTTGAGGTGCTGCCCCAAGTGAGAGAGCGCGTCATTAATTCTTTTGAGTGCAAGGATCATGATTCAGTAATAATTGTGTTGAAATCTTCAGCCAATCAAATGCAATCTGTAACACCTGATGACGAGATTGACCTCGTGTCGAGACCTCGTACCAAGACCTCGTGTCGAGATCCCGTGCCAAGATCGCGTGCCGAGGTCATATGTCGAGCTGATGAGGTCGCTGCATCGAAATACGAGGTCGCATGTCGAATCGAGGAGGAGGCCGCGTGCCCGAACTGGTGTTAGAGCCTTGTGCGCTTGCACAAGCCCCCTGGTCGACATCGTGTCGAGATGATAACACTCGTATTTTTACGAATATTACTTAGCGTTAGTATATTTTGTTGTGATTATGAGAGAGGACAGATTAGATGGGTTAGACTTGTTGTTTGGATTAATATCTTACTTTAAAATCTAGGTGTCGCTTATTTGTGGTTTTATGAAAGATAAATTCATTTAAAATGGTTTTCTTGTAATTAATTAATTATTGTTTAAGAGATATTTAAGGGAGATAAGACCAAACTGTTTCCACCAGCTGTACATAAATATCACGCTTAGCCGCCTTAAACACTCACTTTCCAGTTTCTTCTTTCTTCTTCTCTAAGTTTCCTATTCTCCAAATCTCCATTGAAGAACCTTGAGTTTCATTGAGCTTCTGCATAAACTTTCTTCATCAACCTTGTTTCTTATCATCTTCTCGACATATATCACCATCTCGACCATCTGTTGAGGTATGAAAAATAGAATTTTAGTTCTCTTTATGTTACTGTTAGCGCCACTTCTTCTCTCCATTTTAGCTAGTTTTATATTTCCAAATCATGTCATATTGATGGGTTTTCTTTTTCATGACATGACCTACCTTTCTAACCAATTATTTGAGCTTGTAAAACAAATTGCTTTATCTGTTTTCTGCAATAGGCAGTACCCAAAACCCTCCCTATTTGGTTTGTTTTGATTTCTTGTTTTAGTTTGTTGTACGTTGCTTCTTGTTGATGTTTGTTGTTGATTTATTTGTTATAGAATCATATAATCTTTTTCATGAACTTTTGATCGAAAACCCTAACTTTGTGTTAGAGGAAAAATATGTTTAATCTTGCTTGAATCATGCATAAAAGAAGTTTTTAATAAAATTTTAGAGAAAAGGAGTTATTTTGTAATGTTTGAATTCTGGTTGTATTTGTTTAAGTTCTTAAGTTTTAATGTTTACTTGGGTTGTGGTTAAGATTGGGATAATGAGAGCTAAGTGTTATTAGAACCCATAGATAGAACTAAGTTGTGCTCGTATTAGGCAGTGTGATTTCCGAGATCGTGCTGCAAGGAGATCAGGGTGTACGAGAACACGAAACTGAGGTTGACTGAGAGCCGTACGTGTTGAGATCGAGTGAGAAAAGTCGTTGTCAAGCTCGTTTGAAGACAGCCGTGTTGAGGTCGTTGTCGAGCAGCGTTAGCTTGGAGTTCGGTAAGGGCACTTCTAGACATTCTAGGATTTTTATTGTTATATTCCTTGATTTGTGTCGAGCTTGAAATGTTGTGATATGATTGGGTTTTTGCATATATTTAATATGTGATTGAATATATGTTGTGAATTGTGTATTGCCTGTTGAATTGCGTTTCTTCATGTTGAGCCTGCTCTTTTTATTTGACATGCGGTTGAATATCTTGCGTATAACTCTTTGAATATCGTATGCGGCGAATTGTTCATTGAGTGAGAGAGCTTAGCGAGTCGTTGGCATTTGAAGTTGCGACCCGGATAGCGGAGAGGGTGCTAGGTCCCCTTTTCCGTTTATGGGGACTTCTAAGCGTTGCCACGCTATGGGACCTGAGTTGACTGTCCTAGGGAGAGCAAAGATCCCAAGGCTTCGGCTGGACTTTCCAGCATACGGTACGGCGTGTGCATTCCGGAATAATTGTCGAGTCGAGAGAAAATGGATAGCGAGTTGAGTCGAGTTTAGAGTGAGATGGTTGAGTCACGTTTGGTGAATGTTATACCTTGTTGTTTACTTATTTCTTTATGCCGTATTTATCTTGATTTGTTGAGAAGTTGACCCTTTCCCGTGGTGCCTTCAATCCATGACGGTTACCCAGGCGATGTCGAGGGTGCAGGGAACTCGAAAGCAGATGATGGCGAGGAGGAGCTCGACGAGGATCAGGGCGACGACCTATATTTGTCGTGATTGATTATGTTTGTTGGATGTTTTTTTGGATGATCAGATTTTTGTTTGTTTTTTTTTTTGTGTTCAGAGGTTGTGACCAGTTTGGGCTAGATGTCATTTTGAACACAGGGTAGACTGGTGGTTTTACTTTTGGAGCAGCCCCCTGCGTGGGTGTCTGCCGAAAGTACCCCCAGGGTATGATTGCTCTCTTGAAGTCGTCATACCTTAGGTGTATTTTCTTTGTACATTATTACTGTCTTTTTGTATGCACTTTTTATATCTTGTATATATATAAGTATGTACTTGTTATACCTGCGTGTTGTTATTTAGGACTTAAGTCTTGTGTCTTAGTTGCACCATGTTTTGAAAAGCTGTAATTACTCTGATGTGCACGAGCTGGTCTTATAAAAAAAAAATATATATATAGACCGTACTTTTCTAAAGGGCACAAGAGTATCGTTTTAAAACACATCGCATACAGGGTAACTTGAGCTCGGTGTGTTGAGCTCGGTAGCGGTCCGGAAACGGGTCGTTACAATGTTGGTATCAGAGCAGTTCGGTTCTGACCGGGCTGTGTATAGGAATTTTGGACTGGTCACTGTGTCGGGATATGTGTGTCGGGTACATGGTTGTACTATACTGATTGCTGTTTGATTAAGTGAAGCACTTATTGCTTGAAAAATTGTTTGAACTGTTTCTTGATTGAAGCAGTGTGTTTTAACACATCCTTGTTGTGAGATTCTGACAGGGTTTTGAACTTTGTGGAATCTAATGCCACCTCGTAGGGATACGACTACCGCACGAGAACGTCGACATGGAATGAGCAATTCAAGCTATGGCCAGAGATGGCGGCGGCCATGGCTCAAATCACCGCTGCAACTCAACAGTCTAACGCGATGGCTCAACAGACGGCAGCGTTGACCCAGCAGAATTTGCAGCAACAGCAACGAGCAGAGCGAAATGCTGAAGCGAGAGGATTGGCCGACTTTAGGAAGCATGATCCACCGAAGTTCTACGGTGAGCCAAATCCAGATAAAGCTGATCTTTGGATGCAAGAGATCGAGAAGATCTTCGAGGCACTCCATTGCCCGAATAACGTAAAGGTAGACTACGCCACCTATCTGCTACTGGGAGATGCAGAATATTGGTGGAAAGGAGTGAAGCAAACATTTATAGCAGAACGTCGTGAGATGACATGGGAGCTTTTCCGTGAAAGGTTCTTGGACAAGTATTTCCCAGATACTGCACGAGCTGAGAAAGAGCAAGAGTTTCTTCAATTGGAATGAATAATTGCATGTGTAAGTCCTTTTCCTTCTTTAATCCAACGTAAAATAATAGCTCATAAACGTCTCTTAATTTTTCCATGCTAACAATGTCTTTGCATGCACTGTTGAGTATATCCTTGTAAGTTTCCTTCCACATACTTAAGTCACCCATTTTTGGATCACTCTCCCTTTCTTTACAAGGATTTGTCCTCAAAGTTTCATAATAATCTTCAAGCGAAAACATGGATTTTGGATATCACTTTTTTGCGTAAATGAAACCACACCCAATTGTCGATGTCAAAGACGAGTCTCGCTTCCACAAATTCATTGTTCTTCACCTCATCATAAGATTTAACGTCAGAATTAATGGACAACTTAGCAACCTGGGGATCACAAAAATATTTCAAGTGGGGTCCCGCGACTACACCAATGGATTATGAATATGTTTTTTTTCCATGTGCTTAAGTCACTCATTTGTCTATCATTCCCCCTCTCTTAAAAGGGAGTTGCCCTCAAATCCAAACCTACATCATAAGTCGGTGGGTTATCCAAAAAAATTTCTCCTTTTTGCTCTTCACATTTTTTTTCATGTTTGGATCTTTCCTCCTCCTCCTCTCTCTCTCTAAGCTATCTAATTTATCAGCAATAACCTCGTTTTTCTCATTTTCTTCTTTTCTCTCAAGGTTATCTTTCTCCTCTACTTCTTTCTCATAACTTTCTTCTCTCTCTATCTCTTTGTCATTCGTTTTCTTTTTCTCACTCTTCATATGCATTACCTTTTCTAGATATAATGGTACGAGAGGGATTTCATGATTTTTAAATAAAAATGAGTACTTGTTGGTGTAACCATCATGCTTTGCATGTCATTTATGCTTCCATTGACGCCCAAGTAACAAGTCTCTTGTATCTGCAAGTAGCTGATCACATGACACCACATCTTCATATTTCTGAAGCTTGAGTGACACTCGTACTTCTTTGGCCACCATCACGTCACCTAAATCTTTAAATTCTGGATCATCGAGACTATAAAGTTTATATGGTTGTGGATGCTCAAGAACAAGAAGTTCCAACTTCTCCACCATGGTTGTACTGGCCATATTGATCCAATATTTTTTATCAACGACAAAGCTACATATTTTATCTTTCACAAGGCAACTAGTAAAGAAAATACTCTTCCTTTGCTTGGCTTCCATGAAGAACAAACTAAGAAAAATTTTAGCTTTGCATTGAACCACCAAGACACGTAAAAAAGCTGTAACTTTTTTATTTTTCTCTCTTTTTCTTATTTTCGTATTTTTTCTCCTCTTTTTGCCACTCTTTGTTTTTTATTTTAAAAATGCTCTCTCTCCTTTTTTTGAAAAATTATTTTTGTTGCAATATTTTTTTTTGAATTTGAGACATGTAAAGAAGAAAAAATTAAAAAGATAGATAACACCTGACTAGAAGGTATGCTTTGGTTACCAAATGATACGATCCACGGAGCCGTCGGAACTGAATCGGGTGTCGTGATGGTGGGGATGGTGAAGACGCTACAATCAAGAATGGAATATTCGATTGATAAGTAAGGAGGACACCACAACCAACTATGGATGTTCCAGTTTATAAGTCGTAGTAGAGCGCTACGGTACGCCGATAAGCACTAAAAACAGGCTCACAAGAACCACAAGAAAATCATCTCTAATTTTCTCATTCAAATTCAACTCCTTATTTCTGAATAATGAATTACAATATAAAGAGTCCTTTTCCCATTTGACTCAATAGACCCTAATAAATTCAAATAACACCTAATATTAATTTTCCGATTTGAAATAATAAATACTAAATCAAATCTGAAAAATAGTTCCTGATTAATTGAAATTCAAATCATAATTTCAAAGTAAACAAATAAATGACAATTATGCCTTACAATTATTTTCCCTAAAATAAAACACTAAAATAGGAAATAAATTTGTGCAAAGAAATCTTCAATTTGTTGGCAAAGAGCTCTTGTCATTGGTTTGAGGTGCTGCCCCAAGTGAGAGAGCACGTCATTAATTCTTTTGAGTGCAAGGATCATGATTCAGTAATAATTGTGTTGAAATCTTCAGCCAATCAAATGCAATCCTCATTTGGAATGAATAATTGCATGTGTAAGTCCTTTTCCTTCTTTAATCCAACGTAAAATAATAGCTCATAAACGTCTCTTAATTTTTCCATGCTAACAATGTCTTTGCATGCACTGTTGAGTATATCCTTGTAAGTTTCCTTCCACATACTTAAGTCACCCATTTTTGGATCACTCTCCCTTTCTTTACAAGGATTTGTCCTCAAAGTTTCATAATAATCTTCAAGCGAAAACATGGATTTTGGATACCACTTTTTTGCGTAAATGAAACCACACCCAATTGTCGATGTCAAAGACGAGTCTCGCTTCCACAAATTCATTGTTCTTCACCTCATCATAAGATTTAACATCAGAATTAATGGACAACTTAGCAACCTGGGGATCACAAAAATATTTCAAGTGGGGTCCCGCGACTACACCAATGGATTATGAATATGTTTTTTTTCCATGTGCTTAAGTCACTCATTTGTCTATCATTCCCCCTCTCTTAAAAGGGAGTTGCCCTCAAATCCAAACCTACATCATAAGTCGGTGGATTATCCAAAAAAAATTCTCCTTTTTGCTCTTCACCTTCTTTTTCATGTTTGGATATTTCCTCCTCCTCCTCTCTCTCTAAGCTATCTAATTTATCAACAATAACCTCGTTTTTCTCATTTTCTTCTTTTCTCTCAAGGTTATCTTTCTCCTCTACTTCTTTCTCATAACTTTCTTCTCTCTCTATCTCTTTGTCATTCGTTTTCTTTTTCTCACTCTTCATATGCATTACCTTTTCTAGATATAATGGTACGAGAGGGATTTCATGATTTTTAAATAAAAATGAGTACTTGTTGGTGTAACCATCATGCTTTGCATGTCATTTATGCACTACAAGGAACAAGGCCAGCGGCGGCGGTTGGTTAGCGGCGGTTTCAACCTGAACCGGCTGCAGGTGAACAGCGGCGGCGGTGTACGCGGCGGTTCGTAAAACTGCCCTTGAATACTTGACGTTTGCGGCGGTTTAAGGACACCGGCGACGGTTGGTTTAAACCCTTGCGTTTAGCGGCGGTTGAACGGCGATTAGCGGCGGGCGAAGAAAAAAAATTATACTTGCCCTGATTTGTAACCCCCAATTCGCGTTTCTCCCTCTTCACTGCCTCTTCCCAGCTCGCCGCTCGCCACTCCCAGTTCGCCACTCTCACTGCCTCTTCATGCTTCAACTGACATTTTTTATTTCCTCTTTTGTTTCTGCTCGTAATCCCAGTTCGATTGTCACTGACATTTTTGTTTCGTGTTCATTTAGGTTCGTAAACGGAAACAAGGATTTCAAAGGCTGCTCGTAATCATCACTCGGTCTTTCTCTGTGAGCCACGTCTTTGAACCGGGTTTCACTCATTCTTCCAAGTTCATCACCCCATCTTCCATTTAAGGTTCGGCTAGCGAGCTTCATAATCATCTGCTTGGTACATAATGTCTTTGTTATTTGTTTTTCTTTTTTGGCATTCTGTGTTTGGAATTCTGTGTTTTTGTGGTTGGAATTCTGTGTTTGTGTGGTTGGAATTCTGTGTTTTTTTTTTGGGATCTAAAATGCAAAAAAAAGTTATTTGATTTCACTCTGTAGGGAAAGCCATGGTAACAATATTACTACATGATTGTACTTTGTACACAATTATAATTGTCTTTGGACAAGAAGTTCCCACCTCTTGCACTTATTAAACTGGAGTTGTATTGTGCAAGAAAATCATAGCTTACTAAGCAATATTGTCCCAGTGAAGGAATCCACCATGTCCCCTAGCATTCGTGAACTTATAAGTGGCACCTGAAACTATTCAAAGAAATACCTTAGTGTCATCGGATTGCAAAGACATCAACCAAACCAATCTTTTCATGAAAACCTAAACTTTAGCCGCAACATATGGGTATTAGAGTATACCTTCATAGCCTTCTAGGACAGGATCATGTGACAGCAGAAGTGGTGTGTCTAGGTCAATGAACCTATGAAGAAGTTTGCAATATTTAAATGCACTAATAAAATAGAAAGTGAAAACAACATGAAGTAACAAAAGCTGAGGACAAAGAGGCTCAAGTATTTTAAATATAATGATAATGCTTACTTAAAACAACCAAGGCCAGCAGAAGAAGGTGGCCAAGAAACCTATAGCAAGTCTTGTCTCAACCATACCACCAATCATCAGATCTAACCCTGCTGCTTTTGCCTTTTCAATAATATCCAAAGCACCCAAAACTCCTACTTTTGCAAGCTTAATGTTAATGACATCTAAAAGATTCCCTTCTGCTATTTTGTAAACATCAACTAAACTTTTGCAGCTCTCATCAGCTGCAACAGATACTCCATATCTTTCTCTTGCCATGTTACTCACATATCCAACTATGTAGCTTTTAACCATGTATGGAGGATGAAGGGGGGAAAAAAAAACTTCAACTATGTAGCTTTTAACCATGTAATTTCTCAAGAACTTCCACTGCTTCCTCAGAGTTATATCCCTCATTAGCATCAAGAATAAACTGACTCTCAGGGTGGGCAACACGTATAGCTTGAAGCACTTCTATATCTGCATTCAGATTCTTGCCAACTTTTAATTTTAAAGTCTTAAATCCTTCTTTATAGTACTTAGAAGCCAATTTAGCTGCTTCAGCTAGAGAAACAATTGGGATCTGCATATATAATAAGTTGGCTTAGATTTATTTTCTAACAGATAATGTTTTCACTTAGTATTTTGTAAAATTATGTTCATCACTGAGATTGAATAAGAACTTAATTGTTATATCAGTGGTTATGGTACTTGAAGTCCCATAAAATTAAAAAAAAATTAAAAAAAAAATATTCCAACTTCTTTACCAAAGTTGATTCTTTTAAACCCTTTTGGATCTAGTTGGTTTTGTCCTCTACCACTGCCTTCTTCTCTTCCCATTCACACAGTCTACCTTTCTCTTCTTGTTTTGTTTTTGTCATTTTTTTTGTTTCTATTGTCCAAGTAGGCCCAAATTTTTGTGGGTTGTGTCCATCATAACCTTTGTGGAAAAGGAGGATGATGAGTATATGTGTGTGTAGACTAGTGAGGTGAAGCCATGCTGTCACTTGTATTTTGTGAGGAAATTACCTGGCTTGCAAAGCTGGAGAGATGCGTAAAAGATTCCAGTGCCAGGTACATAGCATTAGTTTATAATTATTAGAGAGACAGAATTAGGGCCACTAGTTTTGTCATTTCTTACATTTCATTTTTTTGGGTAAGAGTGAAGATCGAGGTAAGTAGCCACTTTCTTTTGCTCTTTTTGCATTATTGCATCCTATGAGGTTTGTTTCTTTCTGAGGGGAAAAACGCTGAGTCACTTTGTATACTACTACATGTATGTATTCATTTGTAATTAATATAAAAAAGTGAGTGTTTGTTTATACTGCTTGGAATTACCAACTTTGCTTTTGTTGTTATTTTTTCTAAAGCTTAGTGTGACTTAGATAGATGTTCAGAAACAATTAAAAATAGAATAAGAAGCAAACGCAGCTTTCACAATTGATGAGAATATTTATTTTTCTAAGCTTTTAAGAATGCTGTTGGTTCATTAGCCTGCTGAGAAGATGTAGAAAGTTATGTTTTAGTACTTGTATTGTAATTTGAAATAAGAAATAAATTGTTTTAAAATTTCAATAATTTATTTTGTAATTTGAAAGTTATGTTTTTAGTACTAGTCATGTGAATCACTCCAATTAGCTTATTTAGTTACTTGCTTATTTAGTTGTTGGTTTTGATTTAAAGCTTGGATTGAGAAGTTTTTCATGAAACCTTGAATTTTTGAAAGAGGCTTGAGTTAGTGTGGTCTTGATCAGGCTTGGATTTGTGAAATTATCATTGTTTGGATGAAAGAAATAATTGATTGAATGATGTTGATTGAATTATCATTGTGAAATGTTAGATCTTTTATTCCATTTGCTTGCTTACTCAAACTCAGTTCCTTAAATCCAATTGATAGTGATATTGTGCTTGAAGAAAATCAATGGATAAGTCATGGATTACGATGCCACAAAATTCATCCGAGTATGACCAGGGGATTAAAGATTTTATTGAGTTTGCTTTTCGACGTCCTTCTACAGTGAAAATATTATGCCCTTGTCCATTGTGTGGTTTTAAATATCGGCTAACTAGTAATTTGAGGTGTATGACCACCTTTGTTGGAACAAATTTCCGAAGGATACACCCTTTGGTTCTTTCACTGAGTCAAGCATAGGGGAAACTACCGAAGTGGATGAGTTCAATGTTTCAAATGCAACACAAGACACTGTGATTGATGAAGATCCAATTCGTAACATGATTAATGAAGCTTTTGGAGTTGATAGGCACTGTGTAGATGAAGACAGTGGCGAAGACGTAAGAGGGACACCAGATATAACTCAAGAAGGGGATGATGCTAAA
Source organism: Calophaca sinica (assembly GCA_037113605.1). Classification (NCBI taxonomy): domain Eukaryota; kingdom Viridiplantae; phylum Streptophyta; class Magnoliopsida; order Fabales; family Fabaceae; genus Calophaca; species Calophaca sinica. The sequence continues at coordinate 70,851,886 of CM073737.1, read as the reverse complement.
GAGTTTTATGAATTGGCAAGAGATGGAGAAGAACCGTTGTATGAAAGGTGCACAAAATATTCCAAACTTGCTTTTATAGTAAAGTTGTATCATATCAAATGCTTATGTGGGATGACTGATAAGGCTATGACAATGATCTTAGAACTACTACAAGATGCATTTGAATATGCAAAGATTCCAAGTTCATTTTATGAGGCAAAGAAAACTATAACCAAGCTTGGTTTGGACTGTGAAAAGATACATGCATGTCCAAAGCATTGTATGTTGTATTGGGGTGAAGATGAAAATAGGGAAACATGCAAAGTATGTAACACTTCCAGATGGAAATCAAGGACAAAAGTTGGTGAGGTTGAGGCATCCAATGATGGGCGTAGCAAGAAAAAGGTGCCTGCAAAGTTCTTCGTTACTTTCCATTAAAACCGCATTTGCAGAGATTGTTTTGTCTTCAAAGACTGGCGAGGATATGAGATGGCATTCTGTGGATAGTAATAGCGATGGCATGATGAGGCATCCTAGAGATTCTGAAGCTTGGAAGGCGTTTGACTCAACAAACATCTCATTTGCATCAGATCCGCGAAATGTTCGCCTTGCATTAGCTACTGATGGTTTTAATCCATTTGGTAATTTAAGCACAAGTTACAGTATTTGGCCAATTATTCTCATTCCTTACAACACCCCTCCATGGGTGTGTATGAAGCCGACATCTTTTATCCTTTCAACACTAATTCCAGGCAAAAAAAATGCCGGGAAATAATATAGATGTTTATATGCAGCCGTTGATCAAAGAGCTGAAGGATTTATGGCATGACGGTGTAGATGCTTATGATGCGTCAACTCGAGAGATGTTTAAATTGCATGCAGCATTGATGTGGACGATTAGTGACTTTCCTGGGTTGGGATCTCTCTCTGGATGGAACACGTATACAGGATCAAGCTTGTCAGGCTTGTAACTTTGATCATATTCCTTGTCGTCTGCCCCATAGTAAGAAATGGTGTTTTATGGGTCACCGTCGATTTCTTGATCAAAGACACAGATTTAGATTGAACAGGGTTCGGTTTAATGGAGAACAAGATCGGCGCAGTCCACCCAAAATGTTATCTGGTTCTGAAATCCTTGAACAAGTTAAGAATATTGATGTCACCTTTGGTCAAAGAGCTGAAATAGGTGGAAGGGGGAAACGATCACGTGGTGGTGGGCGTACCTCGCAAGATGGAACCCAACAATGGAAAAAGAAAAGCATATTTTTTGAGCTTCCGTATTGGGAGCATAATTTATTGTGCCATAATCTTGACGTTATGCATATTGAGAAGAATGTGTGCGACAATGTCATCTATACCTTATTAAATGACGCAAAATCAAAGGACCATATCTTTGCTCGGAGAGACCTTGAATCAATGGGTTGTAGGCATGACCTTTGGCCTGATGAAAGTGGAAAGTTTCCTTTAGCCATTTATACAATGACTAAACAAGGAAAGAAGTCATTTTTAACAACTTTGAAGAATATCATTGTGCCAGATGGTTATTCAAGCGACTTTTCTAGGTGCATCGATGTGGACAGTCTTCGAATAAATGGGATGCTAAAGAGTCATGATTGTCATGTACTGATGGAACAATTTCTGCCATTGGCCATGCGAGTAGGATTGCCTAAGGAGGTATCGGCAATTTTAATTGAGTTATGTTCATTCTTTAGGAAGTTATGTGGTAAAGTGCTATGTGTTCCAGATTTAGACAAAATACAACATGATATTGTGCTCACTCTATGCCACATGGAAATGTTATTTCCTCCCTCATTCTTTACGGTCATGGTTCACTTAATTGTTCACCTTGTTGAAGAAGCTAAGCTTGGAGGTCCCGTGCATTATCGATGGATGTATCCTATAAAGAGGTAAATTATGTGTGGTGATACTTCTTTTTGACCGAATAATGTCTAGAATAATTATTACTAAAAATGTTTGTTATCATTTGATAGGTATCTAGGGTCATTGAAATCCTATGTACGCAATAAGGCACGACCAGAAGGATCTATAGCGGAAGGTTACCTAATGCAAGAGATCCTAACATTTTGTTCAAGATATCTGGATAATATTGAGACAAGATGGAATCGACCTAGTCGTGTAGACGACGAACCCAATGATGTGCAACCTAAAACACTAATGGATGAATTGTTCCCGCAAGTAGGAAAACCAATTGGCAGCTCTTCATACTTCACTCTTACATCCAAAGAAAAGCTACAAGCTCATCGTCATGTACTAACCAACTGCCCTGCGGTTGATCGCTATCTGCAGTAAGTACTTCTCAAAACGGTGTACTCCCAGTTTATGCTTTTGTATATTTCCTAACTCAAATCTATATAGGGAATTTAGAGAAGTTGTGCGGAGACAACTAAGGAATCGTTCAAGGAATCCTGCCGAGATAGATAAGAAGGTTCATAGAGAATTTGTTAATTGGTTCTCTAGTCGCGTAAGTGTATTCCACAAGAAGTGAGACGTGTATATTTGTAACATGCATGTCACTAACACTGCACATTTTTGTTTTTAGATTGACAAAGATTTGAACAATCTTAGTGAATCAGATAAAGAAGTCCTTCTTTGTCTTGCTAGAGGTCCTATTGACAAGGCTAGGAGATTCACTGCATATAACGTCAGCGGATATAAATTTCGAACGTTGGCACGAGACGAAGGACTAAAAACTCAAAATAGTGGGGTTTTTTGTACATTTGGAACTAGAAGTTACTCAAGTAATAAAGATACCCAAATGAGATTTGGAGGTGTATCTTACTATGGGAAACTGATAGACATCATTGAGCTTAACTACAATGGTGCATTCTTAGTTCCTTTATTTAAATGTAAGTGGGCCAATACCACTAACACCAGAGGCATGAAAAAAGATAATTTGGGTTTTACCTCAATTAATTTCACAAGACTAAGACATACAGGTGATCATGAAGATGATGAACCATTTATTAAAGCTTCTGAAGCGCACATGGTTTTTTATGTGGATGATGAGAAAGAAAAGGGTTGGATCATACCTATCCATTTAAAGCCAAGAGACTTATATGACATGGGTGAAGAAGATGAAGGGATCATGGTTTCCAATGAGGTCTATCCGTCACAAAACTTGGAACAAACTTTTTCTGATGATACTGTATATATACAGTTAGCAAGAGCCACTGTAGATGATGATATTCCAGCTGAAACAATTAATGAAAATAATATTGATGATTACAATCATAATATGATTGAGTGATAGGTATGGGTAAAATTTTTAGTCTTTGTTTTCACTATTTTATTCCTTTGCTGTTATATTATATTTGGTACATGTTATATTTTATAAAGATTATTAACATTGTGGTTTTGTAGGATGCCTAAAAAGAAAAGGTACGCTCCCATGACACGGTCCATGCCACTCAGTTCAGCTAATACTTGACTACAAGTCAAAATGCATCACATAGTGTGCCTCCATCTCATACTAGCTCATCCATTAACAATGAAATCCCAAATCCGCAACCTACTCAGTCGGATGATCCTCAACCTACTCAACCTGAAGACCAACATCATCAACGCATTTATGGGAGAAAGTCCAATAAATATTGGACAGTTGATGTGATCGGTATGTAAGTTGCATCTTAGTAACTTTGGTCATTTAATTAGTAGTTTTAATGAATTATATGTTTAGTGATACTAATATTTTCTTTTAATATTGATTTAGATGAGGCTGGGGTACGTACAGAAAAACGCTTAAAAGTCCATGATTGGTTTGTGCTTCCAAGAGGGAAGAAAGTGGTCCTTGAATGGAATGAAAATGGTCAACCAATTGGAGAAGCCGGTGGCCTTTTGGGTGGAGTTTTAGGAGCAATTGCAGCTAATTTTGAAGATTTCCCTATCAGCTATAGGAGGTGGCCAAAGGTTCCTGGAGATTACAAGAACAAGGTTTGGGAATACCCTATAAAGGTATGAGATATAATTGAACACATTTCATTTTCTATTTATCTTTTTTACTAAGGGTTCTTTTGTTTTATGCAGGCAAAATTTGATGTAAATGATGAGCAACATAAAAAGTACATCTTTGAAAATATTGGAAAAAAGTGGAGGGACAATAGGGCGCTATTTGTTTGCGAGAATATTATGATGAGACTCGAAGTCCTGAAGAAAACCTTGAGTCCGGACTGATGGCATGTCTAGGGAGCAATGGGGCGGTTTTTGAACTATCGACTAAGTGAAGACATTATGGTAAGAAGTGATGTGCTAAAAATATTCTAATATCATTTACTAACTTTGTTTTTTCCTTAATATTATAGGAGATGGCTGAAAAAATGCGTAAAATCGACAAAAGCAAACTATTCCCCATACCCTTGGGTCGAAAAACAATTGCAAGGAAAAAACATGAACTGGTATCACTTATATATGCTTTTAGTATTTTTCTATTGTAAAATGTAAATTGATTATTTTATGATGTTATTAATTTGATTCACAATGTCAGGAAGTGCAAACTGGGAGAAGTTATACTAGAGGAGAAATGTATTCTATTGCGCACACAAAACACGATGGAAGTTTTGTTAACGATGAAGCGAGACAAAAGAGTGTGAGTTCTTTATTTATAGTTAAAATGCATTCTGCTGGCATATTTGGGTTTCAGTCACACATGACATGATACAACACAAGGATATGATCCTGGATTGAATTCTTGATTGTATTTTGGTTGGTATTGTTGTGTTGTGATTATACAGGTGTATATGTCATTTTGGGTTGTCGATATTTCAGGGGAGGTTCTGCCGAAATTTCGGTAGAAATACATTAAAATATAGGCTTAGAATCCTTTGTTGTTTTTTATTAACTTTGTTACACCTGTTAGTTTATTGGTCCTCATTCTAGTAAAAAAAGAACTTCAAGGCAATGCTAGGGTTGTCCTCATAACTATTGAACAAGTCCTTTTCTTTTTTCGTAATTATTTCCTATTAATGCTGGTTTTTTGAATTAATAATTGCTCTAAAGTTGGTGCTTTCCATAAGCCTGTCTTTATTTGTTCAAGCCATTCCTTTGCAAGGAATGAAGATATGGCAAATGCTACAGAAATTGTAGGTGCTATAAGGTGTATTTGTCCAGATGGATATGTTGGTGATGGGTTTGCTAAAGAAACATGATGCTTACAATGCGAGTAGTTTTCATCATCGTCATGTGAATGCAAAAGTAGTATTTGACTTGTTTTGACATTATGTATTAACATTCATCTTGTTCTTTGCATCCATATTCTATCTGAACTTTGTATCATCTTTATTTTGTATAATTCTCACAAACAAATGCTCTGACATCCTAACATGTGACCTTACCTTCTGATTTTGTTTGTCCTATCTATTCTTTGACTTCATTAGACATGTAGAGAAAACCATTGCTTTCTCAAATAGTGTTAACAAGTTGTGAAATTACAAATTGTGAGCGAAAGGTGAAACCTTGAGTCTTCATACCATAACTGTGATGTACCAATACATTCTAATACGTCATAATGTTTGTCAATTTATATATAGGCGGAACTAGATGAGAAAATGGATGACCCATCTGTAGAAAAGGATGCCTATGTTGAGGTGTTTGGAAAAGAGCACCCGGGACGTGTGCGGGGCATGGGGTTTGGCATCACCCCCACTCAAGTCTGTGGACCCACTTATCGATATGGGAGCTCGAGTTCCTCATCATCTGTAGCTCCTTCGTCATCTGAATTTGAAAAGATGAAATTAGAACTGCAAGCAAGCAGGGAAAGCGTTGCAGCCTTAAAGCAACAGGTAGCAATAGTTCCCACTTTAGAAGCACAAGTGGCTTATCTTATGCAACACTTTGGCAGCCAATTTCCACCTACACTTAACCAGGTAAGAGTATTAAAATACCACAAAGTGTTTAATATTATTAATCACCTCCTGAGGTGAAGTACACGTGGCTTTTCTTGTCATTCTATTATAACACGCATAACTACTTGTCATTTAAAATACTGTTTAATATTTATTTTATTTTTCAGCTTGATTCAAGCTCACCTGCTGACGTGAGACTTTCTTCAAATGCAAGCCACAATTTAGGCTCACCTACTGATGGACATCGACCTTCTCCTTAGTTTTTAAGGATTTATTAATCAACTGATACTTTTAAGGAATGTATTAATCGTTTAACTGCACTTAACTATCGATACTTTTAAGGAACTTGTGTTACTGTATTTTACATTTGACTACCGTTTTATATAATAGTTTTTTTGATAAATATGATGAGTGGTTAGATATTCAATTAATAGAGGAAATTATAATTAAATAGTTTATTAATAAAAGTAATTCATTTTATTGAGCAATTTTTATAAAAAAAATTTTGTAATAATTAAAAATTTTAAATCAAACGTACTGGGAAACAAAAAAATTGGTAATCAAGCACTTGGCGGCGGTTTCAACCGCCGCAGTTCACAAAATAAAAAAAAGTCACTTGGCGGCGGTTTCAACCGCCGCAGTTCACAAAATAAAAAAACAAAACAGGAACTTGGCGGCGGTTCTAACCGCCGCAATTCCCAAAATAAAAAACAAAACAGACACTTGGCGGCGGTTACAAACCGCCTCTGTTTGACTCGAGTACTTCCCGGTTCAACCTTCTAACTCTGTTACCGTCGGTTCCAAACAGCCGCGTCAACCGCCGCGAAAAAACCGCCGCCAGAACCGCCGCAGGTAACTCTACCGGCGGTTATACCAGCGGTTGATCAGAACCGCCGGAAATAGACGTCCCGACACTGATAACTGCGACGGTTATTGAACCGTCGGCAGCTGCATTTAGTGGCGGTTAAAACCGCCGCAGATGGCCATTTGAACCGCCGCAGATAGCCCGTATTCTTGTAGTGATGCTTCCATTGACGCCCAAGTAACAAGTCTCTTGTATCTGCAAGTAGCAGATCACATGACACCACATCTTCATATTTCTGAAGCTTGAGTGACACTCGTACTTCTTTGGCCACCATCACATCACCCAAATCTTTAAATTCTGGATCATCGAGACTATAAAGTTTATATGGTTGTGGATGCTCAAGAACAAGAAGTTCCAACTTCTCCACCATGGTTGTACTGGCCATATTGATCCAATATTTTTTATCAACGACAATGCTACATATTTTATCTTTCACAAGGCAACTAGTAAAGAAAATACTCTTCCTTTGCTTGGCTTCCGTGAAGAACAAACTAAGAAAAATTTTAGCTTTGCATTGAACCACCAAGACACGTAAAAAAGCTGTAACTTTGATTTTTCTCTCTTTTTCTTATTTTCGTATTTTTTCTCCTCTTTTTGCCACTCTTTGTTTTTTATTTTAAAAATGCTCCCTCTCCTTTTTTTGAAAAATTATTTTGCTTGCAATATTTTTTTTTGAATTTGAGATATGTAAAGAAGAAAAAATTAAAAAGATAGATAACACCTGACTAGAAGGTATGCTCTGGTTACCAAATGATACGATCCACGGAGCCGTCGGAACTGAATCGGGAGTCGTGATGGTGGGGATGGTGAAGACGCTACAATCAAGAATGGAATATTCGATTGATAAGTAAGGAGGACACCACAACTAGCTATGGATGTTCCAGTTTATAAGTCGCAGTAAAGCGCTACGGTACGCCGATAAGTTCTAAAAACAGGCTCACAAGAACCACAAGAGAATCATCTCTAATTTTCTCATTCAAATTCAACTCCTTATTTCTGAATAATGAATTACAATAAAAAGAGTCTTTCTCCCATTCGACTCAATAGAACCTAATAAATTCAAATAACACCTAATATTAATTTTCCGATTTGAAATAATAAATATTAAATCAAATCTGAAAAATAGTTCCTAATAAATTGCAATTCAAATCATAATTTCAAAGTAAACAAATAAATGACAATTATGCCTTACAATTATTTTCCCTAAAATAAAACACTAAAATAAGAAACAAATTTGCACAAAGAAATCTTCAATTTGTTGGCAAAGAGGTCTTTTCATTAGTTTGAGGTGCTGCCCCAAGTGAGAGAACACGTCCTTAATTGTTTTGAGTGCAAGGATCAAGAATCAATAATAATTGTGTTGAAATCTTCAACAAATCAAATGCAATCCTTATTTGGAATGAATAATTGCATGTGTAAGCCCTTTTCCTTCTTTAATCCAACGTAAAAATAATAGCTCATAAACATCTCTTAATTTCTCCATGCTCACAATGTCTTTGCATGCACTTTTGAGTATATTGTTAGAATACATGTAAATATATTCTGTATCTAGTTATAATGTTAGTGATCTTGTGTATAATTAGTATAATGTTAGTGATCGTGTGTATAATTTGTTTCCTTGTTTCCTTAATTATAGCCTAGGATTTGTTTTCTTGTTTCCTAAATTATAGCCTAGGATCTCTCTTTTAATGGTTGTATATAACCACAATTATGCTAATGAAATCTGCACGGAATTATATTCTTTCATTGTATCACTAGTCTAGGGCACGATCCTCTCTTTGCTTCCGCCGCGCCCTAGCTTTCTTCTTCCCCTTCTATCCGCCATCTCCCTCTTCACGTCAGCCACCATGACTGACTCCAAAAAATTCCACCCGGCTCTTGCTGTCTCCAACATCAAGAACCATATCTCCATCACCCTAGATATGGAAAACTTCCAATATGCGACGTGGGCCAAACTGTTCAAGATTCACGCACATTCTCACAAGGTCCTCCACCACATCGCCCCACCGGAGAAAGGCAAGGAGAAGGAGCCTAAAATTGATGAAGAAAAGGAACTGTGGTCGACACTTGATGCTGCGATCCTTCAATGGATTTATGCAACAATCTCACATGGCCTGTTGCATACTATTCTTGAACCCGACGCAACGGCAATGGAGGCATGGAATAGGTTGCGTGATATATTCCAAGACAATAAGAATTCTCGGGCTGTGACTCTTGAACAACAATTCTCCCATGCAAACATAGAGGATTTCACGAATGCATCTGCGTATTGTCAACGGCTTAAGGAATTGTCGGATCAACTCAAGAACGTAGGCGCACCAGTCTCAAACATCCGTCTGGTTCTTCAAATGGTGCCACGCTCATTCGCCAAAGCGATCATCTTCCACCATTCTATCAAGTCCGCTTTATGCTCACTTTAGAGGAAGCCGGTCTTGCGAAGAAGGTCGCAACTGGAGTGGGTGCCACCATGATGGCTCGCGAAACTGATGACTCTCCCTCCCTCTCAAAGAATTACCATCAAAATCGCAATAATCATGGTGGTAAAAAGGGTCAAAACCGCAACAATGGTGGCAAAAACCACGGTGGCAATCGCGGTGGCAGCAACAGCGGCGGTGGTGGTGGCCGCATCGGCCGTAATAACGATGGTTGGCGATGCGATCGGCCGGCATCAACCGAGCCCCCAACAAGTGGCTCACTTTGGGCGATGGCGATGGCCATAGATGCCTTGGGCTCTCCACCTTTCCCATACCCCTCATCACCTTGGGCCAGGCCCAGTTTTCAGCAAGCCCAGCAGTGCCAGCCAGGTATTCTGGGGCCAAAACTGCCACAGGCCTACACGGCAGCAGCAGCTCCACCCACTCAGACATACATCGAGGTAGCGATGCACACTCTTAGGCTTAATCCTTTGGATGCAAATTGTACCGTAAATATATTCTGTATCTAGTCATAATGTTAGTAATCTTGTGTATAATTAGCATAATGTTAGTGATCGTGTGTATAATTGTCAATAATGGTCATTCAATTCCAATTCGAGGTTATGGTCACACAAATTTGTCTCCCCGAATCCTCCCTTAGCCTTGAAAAATGTCCTTCTTGCCCCTCATCTTATTAAAAACTTATTGTCGGTTCGAAAGTTTACAACTGATAACTCAGTTTCTGTTGAATTTGACCCTTTTGGTTTTTCTGTCAAGGATTTCCAGACGGGGATGCGTCTAATGAGATGTGATAGTTGGGGCGACCTTTATCCCATCACCACCACCATTACCACCAAACAAGCCACTTCACCATCTACCTTTGCAGCTTTAGCACCATTGTTATGGCATGCTCGTTTGGGTCATCCGGGAGCACTTGTTTTTTACTCCCTTATGTTAAATAAATTTATTGAGTGTAATCAAACTCGTAGTTCCACTACAAGAAATCGCGGGATTACCGACGGCTAAAAGCCGTCGGTAATCCACAAATGCCGTCGGTAATAAAAAAATTCCGACGGATTACCGACGGGCTAATGTCCGTCGGTAAAATGCGCGTCGCAAATACGTATCGACGGCTTTGGCCCGTCGGTATAATCGTTAGGTCACTTCCGACGGCTTTAACCCGTCGGTAAATTTCCGACGGCTTTCTCCGACGGTTTTAACCCGTCGATAATTCCGATGACATTTCCGACGGCCATGACCGTCGGTAAAGCCGAACTTTAAATTTTTTTTTGAATTGAAAATTGTTTAATTTTTTATTAAAAAATTATTTAATTTTTTAAATTATTTTTAATTTCTGTAATCAATTTAATTTATTTATCCATTTAATTAACGATTACTAGTTATCACATTTAATTATTAATTTATTCCTGTATTTAAAAATGCAATGCGATAACATAACTATAAAACAAATTAAAAAAAAGAAACGTAACAAATAAATAAAAAAATTTGACGAACAAAACAGTAATAAAAAATATCCGAAAATATAAAAAAATATCGATACAAACATACTTAATTATTAATTTATTCCTGTATTTAAAAATGCAATGCTATAACATAACTATAAAACAAATTAAAAAGAAACGTAATAAATAAATAAAAAATTCGATTTAACAAAACAAGAATAAAAAATATCTGAAAATATAAAAATATCGATACAAACATAACTAATAGTCACGATAATCATGATCATGATCACCATCTGCATCATCGACATGATCACCCGATTTATGAGGCGAGGCGAGGCGGAGGCGGTGGAGGAGGCGGGCGAGCTAGCAAATGGTACAGATCCTCACAGCCATTTGCGGCTTTGAGCCAACATGGCGATCGTCCGGCGGGACCTCCTCCTGTCTTTGGGCGATCGCTTCTTTGCTCGGCGCTATTTGCTCGGCCATGGCCCGCTTCAACTCTGCTATCTCCGGCTCATCCGTGGCGGCCGGCTGCTGGACAACTCTCGATGAAGCGGCGGGCCCCTTTCTTGTAGTTCTTTGGCAAGGTCGCCAAAGACCGTATAAGCGACCCTTCTTCTTGCCGCCAACAACATTCGCCAAACCATCGGCCGATGCCGCTGGATCCTTCCGGCTCGAGACGGAACATGAGGATGTCTGAGATCTAACCTGAGACATCGTCGCCTCAAACTCCTCCTGCCAAACATAAACAAATTAGTCAATTTTTATTGTAATAAAACAATATAAACATTGTTAAAAAACTATTCATTATGTTTTATAATTACCTGGTCCGCCTCGACCGCTCATCGACAAAATCACAGTACCTTTCCTAATAAGAGTTGAGCGATGGAGCTCGTGCAATCGAACCTCCTTTTCAACCGCCGAGACTGTAATTATTTAATAAAAAAGCTTAACTAAATAATAATAATAATAATAATAATAATAATAATAATAATAATAATACAAATAATAATATAAAACGGACAAGTCGAGCCGCTGCGGTCGCTACCGACCGATCAACCTCCAAAGATGCAAGCTCCCACCCTTTTCAGAGGCTCTATTCTTTTTCGCCTTCTCGCTTACCGCCTTGAACTCAGGGGAGCTCCAGTGCGCTTGTAGCTGCTGCCAGATCTCATCTCCTATCCAAGTGGGCTGCCCATTGAGGCGAGCATCTCTAACCATATCAGATAGGCGGTGGGAAGCCTTCATATGGAAGTTCTTCTTGATCTGCTCCTCCTGCTCTTCCTTCCAAGAAACCCTCTCTTGTATGAATATAATACGTTATTAAAAATAATTGAGATTCATGAAATAAAAAAATAATACGCAACAAAAAAAAATAAACAACTTACTCTGAAAGAATTGAACATGTGCCTCCGCTCATCCACCGTCAGCGTCCCCCAGGTGGGCCAATAGGTGTGGTAATTTTGCTCAATTACTTCCGTGATAGCCTTCGCAGCTGGCTTTGACGGAAGGAACCTAAACAATAACAACATACCAAACAAGTTAAAAAAATATAGGTTAAACTGTAATTTTCGTCCCTTATCCTTTTTTTTTAGTTTTCATTTAAGTCCATTAAGTTACAAAAATTACTTCAATTTCGTCCTTTCTTTTTAATTATTCTTTTTTTGTCTTAGACGAAATACCATCTTACACGTGGCAGTTTGTTTTATTTTATTTTTCTGCCACGTGTCAGATGGTGATTCGTCTAAGAAAATATGAATAAATAAACAGAAAAGACGAAATTGATGTGATTTTTGAAGTTTAAGGGACTTAAATGAAAACTAAAAAAAGATAAGGGACTAAATTGAAAACTAAAAAAGATAAGGGGCAAAAATGTGTATTCAACCTACATACTCACCTCTACCGGTGGCCCGATAGCAACTCGGCCATCATGCAAAGATCTGAATATCATCAATGACCTCCTGCTCATCCTGCTGCCGCTCAACCTCCTCGTCTGCCAACCCCGGCCTGATCAGTGCCTGGCCCACACTATACTCTGATCGGACACATGAGTGTCGGGCACCGCCTCGGACACAAAATGAGAGGAAGAAGCGGCAAGTGTCTCTTTGGAACCCTGGGGTGGGCATCATGTAAATGGGTGTCGGCGAGAAGGTCCCGCATCTTTGTGTAGGTGCCGAATGTGACGTAGGCTGCGTGGCGTAGATGTATGCGACGCTGTGTGGATGACAACATCGCATAGCCAGCATCATCAATCCTAATAATGTTCGGCCTCCGACGACGAGGGGGGTCGACAGCGATGCCCTTCCCCTTCCGTTGACCACTACTGGGTGGTCGGGGGGGTCGGAGCCTGAACCTCCTGATGCCATATATGTCTATAGAGCAATTTAATAATACTTGATCATGAAATATTATATTTAAACATAACAATATTAAAAATGAATTCCAAAAAATAAACAAGTTATATGAAAATAACTGACAAAATAAAATATGTTGTTAGACATTAAATTCTCTAATTGTAAAAAGTTAAACAAATTTATTCTGCCCATTCTGCCCACTCTGCTTCGGCATCGTCTTCAGATCTTGATGGTTCTGCCACTTCTTCATTTAATTCCTCATCTCCATTTACATCTTCATATGTGATTGGATCATCACGTAGTCGAGAAATGGGTTCAACTTCGTTTACTACGTTGACATGAGACATCTCATCCACCTGATAAGCCACTTCTTCCTGTGGATCATCTGCTTCAATGCGACCCCTTGGTTTTGTCTTCATTGCAACACACCAACCTTGTTTGTCCCTTCGAGTTGACGGATAAGGGACATAATACACCTGTCTTACATGTTGTGCCATGATAAACGGATCAAACATTTGGTATATTCTGCTCATGCATTTGTAAACAGGATTATATTTGCAATCCATTCTTATGCCTCTACTTGACTGGATCAAACCAATTACAATAAAATAGCACTATTCTTTTAGTATAGTCTAAAGTATTGTACGCCTCATATATATGTTGAATCACGCCGTAGAAGTCGCCTTCTCCTCCCTCTGTGGCACCTTTTACATAAACTCACGTTAATCGCTTTTTTTTCCCTCTGTTTTTGACTGAGTTTGAAATTTGTAAATCAAGCACGAAATACGTGTGCCATTCTTTTACACGTGATTTAGGACCATGAGATAAGTTTCTCAAGTGTTCGATTATGGGCGATTCTGACTCGCTATACACCTGCGTATACACATGCACAAGTGATTTAGGGTTCATTTTTGCAAACAATCTTTTGTATTTTCAAACAACAAATAGTTGAAATAGGACTAAAAATACATACCTGGCTCATAAACCACGTTCGGAAATATTCATGAATATAGGCGTAAGAGTCTTGTTAAACTTGTGGGCTTAGTTAACAAGAATGCCCTGAACAAGTCATTATCAAACAAATGATCATGAATAGTTGTGGACTAAAGAAAATGAAAGTGGTCAAAAGTATACATACGTAAGATATGGTGATACTTCTGACGAGTTGATCAACACGTGAACGCAGGCCGACTTCCAATCTTCTCCGTTAACCAGGACTTCACTCCTTTCCAAAGATGACGACTGAAGGCAAAACATTGATAAGGCCAGCGGGTGTCTTTCACTTTCAATTTCTATTTCATTCCTATTATTTGTTGGTGTCAGCATGAAGTTCGTAAAATAATGGGAACAGAAATGAATTGTCTCACGGTGTAAGTAAGTTGCATAAATAGATCCTTCAACCCTGGCCTTATTTTTCACCGACCGTTTTGAGTCACACATAAATCTACAGAATAACAAGGTTGGTGATCAACATTTCAACATTTAACCCGGGGCAGTGAATAATTATGAATATTTGATTATATTACCTTTCGAATGGATACATCCATCTGTATTGAACCGGTCCACCAAGCCTAGCTTTATGTGCAAGATGCACTGGGAGATGTTCCATAGAGTCAAAGAAACCAGGAGGAAATATTCTCTCCAACTTACAAAGAATGACTGGTATGTTCTGCTCCATCTTGATAAGATCATCATCTCTCAATGTTGCAGAACACAAATCTTTAAAAAATTGGCTGAGTTCTGTAAGTGGATTTAAAATATTTGACGGTAGGGAACTAAATGCAATAGGAAGTAAACACTCCATGAATACATGACAATCATGGCTTTTCATCCCAATCATTGTTCCTTTGTTCACATCAAAGACATCTTGCCAAATTAGAAGAATAACCGCCTGACATTCAAGTTCTTTTATCCACCGGCATCGACCTAGCTTCCTTAACAATTAAAGAGTAACAAAGCTTTGGGTTTCGTGGTTTTCCCATTCGACTTAGTCGCCAAATGCAAGTCCTTTCGCTACAAGAAAGTGGTAAGTCCAGTCTGGCCTTATCATTGTCTTTCATTCTTCCTCTAACGTTCATCACTGTGAGAAAAACATTGTCAAAAAAGTTCTTCTCAATGTGCATAACATCAAGGTTGTGTCTCAATAAATTATCTTTCCAATACGGCAAATCCCAAAAAATACTTCTTTTAGTCCAATTGTGCCATTGTCCATATCCTTCAAATCGATCCAATTCACCAAAATCTTTGATTTTTGGCAGATCCATAACTGTGGTAAAAATCTGTTCGGATGTCAACCTCGAGGGCGGGCCATCTAATTCAACTTCCCCCTTCTTAAAGGCGTTCTTATTCCATCTAAATGGATGATCTGCTGGTAAAAACCTGCGATGTGAGTCAAACCAAGAACTTTTCCCCCCAAATTTCAAGGTAAAGGCCTTTGTATGCTCCATGCAATGGGGACATGCCATTTTACCATGAGTACTCCAACCAGACAACATGCCATATGCAGGGAAGTCATTAATGGTCCACATAAGAGCTGCCCTCATTGTAAAGTTCTTCTTTCGTGCAATATCATAAGTCACAACGCCATTCCACAACCTTTTGAGATCGTCAATGAGAGGCTGTAAGTAGATGTCAATACCATCTGTAGGATTATCTGGACCCGGTATAATACAAGTCAAGAACATATAGGGCTTAGACATGTACATATCAGGAGGAAGATTGTATGGGGTAACAATAACTGGCCAGCAAGAATAAGGTTTCGCCGTTGATTGAACATATGGGGTAAAACCATCAGAGCATAAGCCAAGTCGTACATTACGTGGATCTGCTGCAAATTCCGGATTCACACGATCAAAGGGCTTCCAAGCTTCACCATCACATGGATGGCGCAACATACCAAGTGCTTTTATTCTCATAGTGCCAAGTCATTTTGTCTGCGATGCGTGTTGACGCAAACATTCTCTGCAGCCTTTGAATAATTGGCAAATAAAACATTGCCTTCCGTGGAACTGGTTTTTGTCTACCCTTCCCATTATCAGTATGTGACATATACCTTGGCTCACCACAAAATTTGCATTCAACCAGCGCGCTATCGTTTTTACCAAATTTATTGTCGTAATATAACATACACCCTCTCACACAACAATCAATCCTTTTAGATTCCAACCCCAATTTGGACACTAAGCTTTTAGCCTCGTAATAACTTTTTGGCAAACCATCTCTGATAGGTGACGAGTCCAACATCATCTTCGTTACGAGATCCAAGCACACATCCGTAGCACCACAGTTGGACTTGAGAGCTAAAAGTCTCACACACATTGATAACTTAGAGTCGGCAGACCCTTCAAACAACGGCTTATTTGTTTCTAGCAAGAGATTATAAAATCTTTGTGCAGTCTCATTTGGAAGTTTATCTGTGTCATCATACTGTGGCTCCTTGAATGATACGTTGACCCCCAAGGCATCACAAACCATATCTTGCATCAATTCAATCTGCTCACCATATCCCGTATCTACGCAATTGCTTGAAGCACCTGTGCAATTATCGCCAACCCCTAATTCAACCCGAGGTAACTCTTCACTATGTCTAGTCCAAATCCAGTAATTAGGCATAAATCCAAATCTCTGCAGTGCGGATGACCTCACCTGGGCTCTTGATCTTTCGCAATCGCATTTAAGGCACGGACATCTAATCCCTCCATTAATTTGAAATCTTCGTGTGCCATTGCGACTTGAACAAAGTGATCAATCCCATCGCAAAAAGATTGTTTCAAACCCCTCTTCCTGATACAACCTATCGTGACATCCAACTACGATTCAAGGAAAAAATTCCATCTTCTCGCATGTAAAAAAAAATTGACAATTTCAGCAGCACAACATTCTTACAACCGCTCTCTTTCTTTAAATGGTATGACCCTATCCCATCCTAGTCAGGCATAAAGTCTCCCAAAAGCTAAGTGTTTGCAAACGTAATCTTGAATGAATTTGATTTTGTAAAATTAAAAGTGAGTTTGAACGGAAATGATTTATATTTAGATTTCAATTACTTGAATACAAAACTATACTGAAATTGCTTTTTTGGTTGAATTGATCTTAAATGGTCCTTTAAATTTCATTGAATTCTTGAATTGTCTAGTTTCTAAACTTTGGCATAATTCTAGCAATGTTCATGATAGTAGGACATGTGTTCTGGGAAGTGGATTATATAGGTGCTTGGGAATGTTAATTTATGAGTATATAGGATAATAAGGGGTGTGCTTGGTAAAAGATTATATAGGTGAAAAGTTAGAGTAAGCAAACTTGTGGTACTTGAATTATTTGAAATATGAAATTCTGTTTCCTGCATAATTTTGTGGATGGACGCATCCCCTATGCGAAATTGAAGATGGTTTTAAAGATGTCAAACACGTGAAGACTTTGGTTCTGCTAGTATTCTTTAGGTTTTATTTTACTCTAGTTAGAATCAATTGTTAAGAGTCTCAATAAACTTGTGGATTAAGATTTAGAATATGCTATTTGATAAAATAAAATTGAATCATGCATTGCATAATTTGAGTCTAATTGAGTGTAGAGAGAATTTTTTAGAGTGAAAAAGGCTTTACAACAACTTATTTATAATATATACAAGTTAGGAACCCAAATAAGATGGATAAACGCTTCGTGCTCAAGATAAACAATTGGTTTATTTTACATTCATGAGATCAATCCTCTCTACATGATACCTTCACCCTAATATAAAACATAGATCAAATAAAATTCCCTCTGTGGAGAGAACTATACATCACTCCAACATAAAACATCATTTCTTAGCCAAAATATACATCACTTCAAAATTCCCTCTGTGGAGAGAACTATGAAGGAAATCAAATAAATATGTCGGCGTGGGCGCCTACCGCCAACCCTTTTCCACCCAATGAGTCAACAGACATTTCGTTAGAGTGCATACCTAATTAGAAGAACAAGAGAATGTCCACGTCCTTCGATGCTAGTGGCGGTCTCGGAGCAATGTGACAGCCTTGGACAAAAAATACTAAAAACATAGAAAATTTTAAAATTAGTTCATCATATATAACTTTAAGCATTTGAATAATAGACTATGCTTTCAAAAAGGCCAGATCAAGTCTAAAAAAATCCTATAACAACCAGAAGCATAAAGAGAAAAGAAAACCAACCATTAACAAAAATGAGGTAGGAAAAAAAAGACTTCAAATTTCATAGTTATGTGTATACAGCTCAAACAAATTTCCAATTGAACTCAAAACTTTCATTACAATACCTAAGTAACCTAAGGCACAACAAAAAGGAAGAAAAAGAACAAAACTTATCTAAGTAACAAATGCTTTGATACAATTCAGTGTCCTATCAAACACTAGAAATGTGATAGTTAAAGTCCCGGCAACATGAGTAAAAGGCAGTAGCTGGGTAAAAAATAATTCTTGCCATGGAGACGCAACGAAAAGAGTAGTTTCTATAAGTATAGTGAGACGTGGCAGTAACCCATACACTCTCTTATTATGAGACATGGCAGCAACATAATTTAAGTATAGTGAGACGTGGCAGTAATGCATGAAATAAAATTATGCAGCAATTTGAAGTTTAAAAATATGCATACTCTCATAAATTGTTAAATTTCAATTTTAACTTTCACACCATGGCACCAAGTGATTATGTAAATACTTATACATGGTTATTGTCCCTGTCTTATGCATAATGACTCAACACCATTCATATACTCCATACTTAACCTTCAAAGTTTTGTCCACTCTTTGTCCATCCTTATAATTCTAATACAAAAAAATATCATATACATTGAGATTATCTATTAATGAACTTGTAAGACATGAATCTAACTATTATTATTATTATGTAAAGCTCACTATCATGAATTATTAATAGCAAATTAAGCTACAACAGTAGATTATTGAAATGAATTCAGCAGAAAAAATCAAATGCTATAATGCTAAAGATTCAATTTTCATGCATTTACTTGATAAACAAAATTACTGTCTCAACCTTATTGTGAAGGATCCCTATGAGAAGAGCACATTTCTTTCCCTCATTTCTATTTTGGAGTATAGAGATAGACAATATAATAACTTTCAATTAGTTGCAATTAAGATCAAGTTTTCTTAGTTAATAAATAAAAGGAATGAAAAGAAAATGAATTTCTTCAACATGAGGAGTGTTTTCATATGGCTGAGAAAAAATTAGAAGAGAAATTGTTTGATGTAAGTGATGATTTACACTATTGTTACTGAATGATGCAGGCTTCAGCAAGCACCACTGAGCAGAATACTGTTCTATTTTCTTAGGAACCACAGGGCTAATATATATTGTGGTAACAGCATAACTATATGTGGCAACAAAAAATATATAACAACATAACTATACTCGTGGCAACACAAGAAAACTATACTCATGTGCCCATAACAGCAACGAACTCATGTGGCAACAAAAGATCACAACTACACCTATACCAGCCATTAAAACAAGATAAAGTTTCAAATCTAGGAGTTGAGCTTCTGCATAATTCTTGCTGACCAATTTGACTTCGTAATTAACTGTTGGGAATTTCAAACAAAAATCCCTAAGCCCCATTTTAGTGTGTGGGCAGATTCACTTAAGAAGAAGACAACACAAATTCAAAAAATGGATGAACATAGGATCAGATTCACTTATCAAATTGAGTTTATGTGTTGCTTGCTAAATGAATAATCTACATGCTACCTTACTCTAACATAAAATATACATCAGACAAAATTCCCTCTGTGGAGAGAACTATACATCACTTCAACATAAAACATCCTTTGTTAGCCAAAACACACATCACCTCAAAATTCTCTCTCTTGAGAGAACTATGAAGCAAATCAAATAAATATGTCGGTGTGGGGGTCAAAAGCCAACCCTATTCCACCCAATGAGTCAACCGACATTTCGTTAGAGTGCATACCTAATTCTCGTAACAAGAGAGTGTCCACGTCCTTCGATGTGAGTGGCAGTCTCGGAGCAATGTGGTGGCCTCGAACTAAAAATACTGAAAAAACATAGAAAATTTTAACTAACAAGCTACCAAATAGCAATCAACAAAAATGAGCAGGATGCCAACCAAACAACAATCATGTTATAAAATAATTCCAAATAAACCCCAAGTAAGCTTTTTTCCTTTCACTATTTTTATCAAATTAAGGGTATAGTTGAAAAAAAGACATTAAATAGACGTTGAATTTGTAAAATATGATAAAAAAAAGTTAAAACATCATTAAATATAGAATGGCTGGATTATTTGACTAGGTCATATGTTCAAAATTACTTTTGTTTTGCTAACTCAAATTGTTAAAAGTATAGTAAACCATGACAACATGTCACCTGATTAAAGAGGTTACGTTATGCTCATTAATTACATCAAGGAGAAAAAGATGAAAAAAATTACACGTAATAAAGTTATGATTCAAGACTATGAAAGCTAAAGAAGATACAAAAAGATTAACAATTTTGTAACTAAAATTCTCAAATTTTTTTAATAATGAAAGGAAGGGAAAACAAAACTAAGGAATAAGACGAAGGGTTCTACACCCCATTACATCGAGCGAAGAATAAAGCTAATGATCCTTAATGATCTTCCTCCCTGAGCTTAGCTAAAATTCTCAAGTGTTATTATATAATCATAAAACTCATTATACAAATTATTGACTTTAATTTTCATAACGGATACAATACAAGGTATTAGAAGCTTTAATGTTGAATAGCTACTAAAACCAAGATAATTTACTGTGTATGTGCATGCGTCGTTTTCTTGGTGCGAAAGTGTATTTTTCTAAAATAAAAGAGTTGCTATTTTCAGTTGAGATTTCTCATTCACGTAAACAGGATAAGATGAAATCGATTAATTCACATGAACATATGCATGTCATCTTCTCTTACCATTTTGCATTTCACTGGCTTTTTTTATTTGTTCAATTCTTTTAGGTTTGAAAACGGATTAATTGTTTTATTCAAAGATTTAATTATGCTTTCTAATCACACACACACTTCACAAAAGTTTGTTAAGAAGTTTTTCAACTACACACAAAACTACATTATCCCTCCAAAACAGACAGCACAAATAGGTGTATTTTAGGCCTTGGGCTTTTCTTGAGCCTATAGTCCTTTTTCATGAATAAAATTCTTTTTGCTTCTTCTTCTTCAAAAAAAAAAAAAAGACAACACAAATAAATTCAATAGTGCTCCTACAATTAAGGTGAAGCTCCAAGTTGAAATTCCAGCTGGAATATGTGGTTATTGTGTGTAACCTCGTACTGTTGTGATCACACACTGTACACATTATTTAATGGAACATCACCATTCCCCAGCTGCTGGTAGATAGAGTTACATTAATTTTCTTTTTTATTTTGGAACATGACCTTATCACTCTGTCAAAGTTAACTCACTTTGTTCGATGTCCTACTTAAACCAAGATATAATATTTATTAATTGATCATAAGATATTGAAGGAGGAATCAAACCATCGTTATGCGGTGTGCAGGTAATTATATACTAGAATAGTTTCTCTCTTATCACTACAGATATAAACATACTTAACTACAGTCAACTATGCCATTTAATGTCATGAAATATTCAAGGCTTTCCCTAAATCAATTGTACTTAATTAAAAGAGAAGATCATGTAAAATTGTTTACTTTCCTTGTGTACTGAACTGGTTAATTAGCTGCTTATGCACCCCAAAATAATAATAATAATAATAAAAATAAGTAGGACCAGATGAAACTAGATCTTAATTATCCACCACTCTTTCAGTGTTTTTGATAAATATATGATGTAAAAGTACACACAACACAATCACACACAAGTCTGCAAGAAATTTAATTACTAGCTCACAAATTAAATTAAAGGAACCCTTATGCTAAAATTTGCAATCACACAATTCTAGAACAAAGAAATTATGAGAAGAAAGGGAAAATGAGTGAGGGACGAGCCACACCCGGAGCTCGCTAACTCATAAAGCTTCCCAAGTGGAGAGAAGACAATAAGAGCTACCTCGGCATCACACAATTCTTCACAGTGCAGTGTTTTCTTGGAAGATTCAGGAACCCTCTTATTGCTCCCTTCAGAGACCACCCAAAAAAGCTCCCGCCCGATGCGGCCCTGGCAGAGGGGTGGGCGTCTGACCCTGGCGGAGGCAGACGTGGTGGCTGCGCGGCACTGGGAGAGGGAGGACGGAAGAGAGGTGGTGGCGGCGGCGGCGCTGGGAAGAGAACGAAAGAGAGAGAGGAGAAGAGAAGAGAAGCAACAGGAGAACGAAAGAAACGTGCGGCCTGGCGGAGGCAGACGTGGTGGTCGCGCGGCACCGGGAGAGGGAGGACTAAGAGAGGTGGTGGTGGCGGCGGCTGGGAAGAGAACGAAAGAGAGAGGAGAAGAGAAGAGAAGCACCAGGAGAACGAAAGAAAAGGGAAGAAAGCGGTTTTTGTCCTGGTCAGATCTGGACTTTATCGACAACCACATTAACCTTACCGACGGGCTAAACCCGTCGAAAAATTTCTCGGGTTTACTGACGACTATTTTCAAATACCTACGGTCTTAATGCCGTCGGTATGTGAAAAATAGCGGGAAACTGAAAACTAATCACGGGTATACCGACGGCCTATACCGACGGTCAGAAGCCGTCGCAAAAAACACGGATTTTTCGACGGCTTTGCCTGTCGGTAAGTCCAATGTGTCATACTCTCAATGTTACCGACGGCAAGGCCGTCGGAAAATCCGTGTTTTTTGCGACGGCTTCTGACCGTCGGTAATAGGCCGTCGGTATACCCGTGATTTCTTGTAGTGTTCTCATGTTTGTCAATCTTGTTCTCTTGGAAAACATGTTAAGTTGCCACTTGTTCCTTTTAAGTCTTGCACTGTTATGCCTTTTGATATTATCCATAGTGATATTTGGACATCTCCCGTTTTGAGCTCTTCGGGCCACCGATATTATGTTTTGTTGTTGGATGATTACTCTAATTTTTTGTGGACATTTCCATTGTCTAAGAAGTCTCAAGTTTGTCCCACATTTTTATCTTTTAGAGCTTTCATCTGCACTCAATTTGAACGGGAAGTAAAGAACATTCAATGTGATAATGGCAGGGAATTTGATAATGGGCCTTTTTGGGAATTTTGTAAAATAAATGGGTTAACTTTCCGCCTCTCTTGTCCACATACATCATCACAAAATGGGAAAGCCGAGAGAAAAATCCGTACCATTAACAACATTATTCGTACTCTACTAGCCTATGCATCTTTACCACTTTCATTTTGGCATCATGCTTTGCAAATGGCAACATATCTTCTCAACATTCTTCCAAGTAAACACTTAGCCTATCAATTGCCTCTCAAGGTTCTTTATCAAAGGGTCCCTTCCTACTCTCATCTTCGGGTTTGTGGGTGTTTATGCTATCCATTATTTCCCTCTACTACCATAAACAAACTTCAAGCTCGTTCGACCCCATGTGTCTTTTTGGGCTACCCATCTAATCATCGTGGTTACAAATGCTATGATTTGTCCTCTCGTAAAATCATACTAAGTCGCCATGTCATTTTTGATGAAACCCAATTCCCATTTGCTAAGTTGCATAATCCACAACCTCACACTTATGGTTTTATGGATGATGGACCCTCCCCTTATGTGATCCACCATTTGACCCCTCTACCAAGCCCAAACCAATAGGCCCAACCAGTCTTGCCCAGCCCACAACCTGCCATCCCGCCTACACCTCCAACAAACCCACCCGCACCTGCCCACCATCCCCACAGCCGACACCCTCGGCCAGCCCAGCTCCTCCACTGTCACCTCCATATCAGCCCACTCCTCTTTCGACTCCCAGACCTGTGACGCGTAGTCAGCATGGGATTTTCAAACCCAAACAACAATTAAATCTTAACACTAATGTCAGTAAATCCCCTCTGCCGCATAACCCCGTGTCTGCCCTTCGTGACCCGAATTGGAATAAGGCTATAGATGATGAATTTAATGCTCTCATTAAAAATAAGACGTGGGAGTTAGTGCCCCATCCACCTGATGTTAATGTGATTCGGTCTATGTGGATTTTTACTCATAAAGAAAATCTGATGGTGTTTTTGAGAGGCATAAGTCCCGTCTTGTAGGTGATGGCAAAACTCAACAAGTTGGCGTGGATTGTGGTGAGACTTTTAGCCCAGTAGTCAAACCAGCAACTATTGGCACTGTGCTCAGTTTAGCTCTCTCTAAAGCATGGCCCATTCACCAGCTTGATGTGAAGAATGCTTTCTTGCATGGGGAACTCAAAGAGACTGTGTACATGCATCAGCCCACAGGTTTTAGGGACCCGGATCGTCTTAATCATGTATGCTTGTTGAAGAAATCTCTTTATGGGCTCAAACAGGCCCCTTGGGCTTGGTACAAGAGATTTGCTGATTATGTTTCTACTCTTGGGTTTTCTCACAGTACTTCTGATCATTCTCTCTTCATTTACCAGCAAGGTACAGCTACGACTTACATTCTTTTGTATGTGGATGATATTATATTGACAGCTTCCTCTAATGCTATTTGCTAGTCCATCATATCCCTTCTTAGCTCAGAATTTGCTATGAAGGACCAGGGGCCGTTGAGTTATTTCTTGGGTATAGCTGCAACTCGTCATGCAGGTGGTCTATTCTTATCTCAGCGGAAGTATGCAGCAGAGATCATTGAACGGGTCGGCATGTCATCTTGTAAGCCATCTCCTACTCCAGTTGACACTAAACCGAAGCTCAGTGCTAATTCCAGCACACCATATACAGATCCATCTCATTATCGAAGCCTTGCAATGGCTCTTCAGTATCTCACTTTCACAAGACCCGATATTGCTTATGCTGTGCAACAATTGTATTTATTCATGCATGACCCAAGGGAAGAACACATGCACGCTCTCAAGAGCAATGTGCGCTACATTTAGGGTACTCTTGATCATGGCTTGCATCTCTATCCATCTTCCACATCCACTCTCCTTTCTTACACAGATGCTGATTGGGGTGGGTGTCCGGATACCAGACGCTCTACATCTGGTTATTGTGTGTTTCTTGGTGATAGTTTAATTTCTTGGTCCACCAAAGGCAAGCTACATTGTCACGATCTAGTGCGAAGGCAGAATACTGAGGCGTTGTCAATGTGGTTTCTGAGTCTTGTTGGTTACGAAACCTTCTTCTGGAGCTTCATTGTCCTATTCGGAAAGCTACCTTGGTGTATTGTGATAAGGTTAGTGCGATATATTTTTCTGGAAATCCTGTTCAACATCAGCGCACTAAACATATCGAGATGGATATTCACTTTGTTCGCGAAAAGATTGCTCGTGGGGAAGTTCGAGTCTTACATGTCCCATCACGTTATCAGATTGCAGATATTTTTACAAAGGCCCTTCCCTTGGTTCTATTTGAGGATTTTTGGGACAGTCTCAGCGTACGACAACCTCCCGCTTCGACTGCGGGGGTGTGATAGAATATACGTAAATGTATTCTGTATCTAGTCATAATGTTAGTGATCTTGAGTATAAATAGCATAATCTTAGTGATCGTGTGTCTAATTTGTTTCCTTAACTATAGGCTAGGATTTGTTTCCTTGTTTCCTGAATTATAGCCTAGGATCTCTCCTGTAATGGTTGTATATAACCACCATTATGCTAATGAAATCAGTACGGAATTGTAATCTTTCATATATCCTTGTAAGTTTCCTTCCACATACTCAAGTCACCCATTTTTGCATCATTCTCCCTTTCTTCAAAAGGATTTGTCCTCAAATCTTCATAGTAATCTTCAAGCGAAAACATGGATTTTGGATACCTCTTTTTGCGTAAATGAAACCACACCCAATTGTCGGGGTCAAAGACGAGTCTCGCTTCCTCAAATTCATTGTTCTTCACCTCATCATAAGATTTAACATCAGAATTAATGGACAACTTAGCAACCTGGGGACAACAAAAATATTTCAAGTGGGGTCTCGGGACTACACCAATGGAAGCTCGAACAGAATCTGAGTATGTTTTTTTCCACGTGCTTAAGTCACTCATTTTTCTGTCATTCCCCTCCTCTTGAAAGGGATTTGCCCTCAAATTCAAACCTGCATCATAAGTCGGTGGGTTATCCAAAAAAATTTCTCCTTTTCGCTCTTCACCTTTTTTTCAAGTTTGGATATTTCTTCCTCCTCTCTCTCTAAGCTATCAACTCTGTCAACAAAAACCTCGTTTTTCTCATTTTCTTCTTTTCCCTCAAGGTTATCTTTCTCCTCTACTTCTTTCTCATAACTTTCTTCTCTCTCTATTTGTTTGTCACTCATTTTCTTTTTCTCACTCTTCATATACATTACCTTTTCTAGATCTAATGGTACGAGACTGATTTCATGAATTTTAAATAAAAATGAGTACTTGTTGGTGTAACCATCATGCTTTACATGTCATTCATGCTTCCATTGACGCCTAAGTAACAAGTCTTTTATTTCAGTAAGTACCACATCACATAACACCACATCTTCATATTCCACAAGCTTAAGTGACACTCGTACTTCTTTGGCCACCATCACGTCACCCATTTCTTTAAATTCTGGATCATCAAGACTAAAAAGTTTATATGGTTGTGGATGCTCAAGAACAAGAAGTTCCAATTTCTCCCTCATGGTTGGACTGGCCATATTGATCCAATATTTTTTATCAACGACAAAACTACATATTTTATCCTTCACAAGGCACCTAGTAAAGAAAATACACTTCCTTTGCTTGGCTTCCATGATGAACAAACTAAGAAAAATTTTAGCTTTGCATTCAACCACCAAGACAGATAAAAAAGCTGTAACTTTTTTGTTTTTCTCTGTTTTTTTATTTTCATATTTTTTGCTCCTCTTTTTGCCACTCTTTGTTTTTTATTTTTAAAATGTCACTCTCCTTTTTTTGAAATTTTTTTTCTTGCAATATTTTTTTTATTGAATTTGAGATATGTAAAGAACAAAAAATTAGAAGGATAGATGACAGCTGACTAGAAGGTATGCTTTGATTACCAAATGATACGATCCTCAGAGCCGTCGGAACTGAATCTGGAGTCGTGATGGTGGGGGTGGTGAAGACGCCACAATCGAGAATAGAATATCTGATTGATAAATAAGGAGGACGCCACAACCGGCTATGGATGTTTCGGTTGATAAGTCGGAGTTGAGGCCACGGCATGCCGACAAGCTCTAAAAAACGGCTGACAAGAACTACAAGAGAATCATCTCTAACTTTCTCATTCAAATACAACTCCTTATTTCTAAATAGAGAATTAGAATAGAAAGAGTCATTATCCCATTTGACTCATTAGACCCTAATAAATTCAAATAACACCTAATATTAATTTTTCGATTTGAAATAATAAATATTAAATCAAATCTGAAAAATAGTTCCCAATAAATTGCAATTCAAATCATAATTTCAAAGTAAACAAATAAATGACCATTATGTCGTTTGATTATCTTCCCTAAAATAAAACACTAAAATAGGGAACAAATTTGCGCGAGAAATCTTCAATTTGTAGGCAAAGAGCTCTTGTCATTGGTTTGAGGTTCTGCCCCAAGTGAGATAGCACGTCATTAATTCTTTTGAGTTCAAGGATCATGATTCAGTAATAATTGTGTTGAAATCTTCAGCCAATCGAATGTAATCCTTATTTGTAATGAATAATTGCATGTGTAAGTCATTTTCCTTCTTTAATCCTACGTAAAATAATAGCTCATAAACGTCTCTTAATTTTTCCATGCTAACAATGTCTTTGCATGCACTTTTGAGTATATCCTTGTAAGTTTCCTTCCACATACTCAAGTCACCCATTTTTGGATCACTCTCCCTTTCTTTAAAAGGATTTGTGCTCAAATCTTTATAATAATCTTGAAGCGAAAACATGGATTTTGGATACCTCTTTTTGCGTAAATGAAACGACACCCAATTGTCGGGGTCAAAGACAAGTGTCGGTTCCTCAAATTCATTGTTCTTCACCTCATCGTAAGATTTAACATCAGAATTAATGGGCAACTTAGCAACCTGGGGATCATAAAAATATTTCAAGTGGGGTCTTGGGACTACACCAATGGAAGCTCGAGCAGAATCTGAATATATTTTTTTCCACGTGCTTAAGTCACTAATTTTTCTGTCATTCTCCTCCTCTTGAAGGGGATTTACCCTCAAATCCAAACCAGCATCATAAGTCGGTGGGTTATCTAAAAAAATTTCACCTTTTTGCTCTTCACCTTCTTTTTCAAGTTTGAATATTTCCTCCTCCTCTCTCTCTAAGCTATCAACTTTATCAACAAAAACTTCCTTTTTCTCATTTTCTTCTTTTCTCTCAAGGTTTTCTTTCTCCTCTACTTCTTTCTCATAACTTTCTTCTCTCTCTATTTCTTGAACGTGAACACAAGAAGGGGGGTTGAATTGTGTTTACAACTTTTCGCAAACTTTAAGTTAAAAACACTTAGAACAAAAGTTTTTCAAAATTGTTTATATATCGGATGCTGGAAATAATCGAACGCTGGAAAAGCAGTTTGTGAAAACTTATTTTTAACACACCAAGATAAAGAGAAATAGAAAGCTATAAAGCAAAAGACACAGAGATTTATACTAGTTCACTACCAAACTGGTAGCTACGTCTAGTCCCTTCGTTCGTGAAGGATTTTCCACTATAATCAACCTGATTACAATTTCCTCAAGAGTATTCTTCTGTCACAACTTGACAATACTCTCAACTTCTCAAAAGCGACTCAAGATAATCGAGCCTTTGAGGATACAGCCTTAACTAGGCCAAAACAACTTTTACAAGTGAGTTGAAATACAGTCAAAAAATAACTCTCACAGAGAGGATAAAAGATTAAGCTCAACTATAGAAAAACTTTCTGAAAGAAAGGGTCGGACGCTGAGTTCAGTTCTTGTAGTCCAGAGACTTAGCACGAGACTTGATTGCTCACAGAAGCAGTGCTTCAGAGGTTGACTCTTTGTAATGTATGGCAACAGTGCTTGTTCTCAGTAAATGAGGTAATATACTCTTGTACAGTTTTGGCAGTTTTTCAGCAGTGTTTCGGCAGTATGTCCGCTACTCTTCAATGGATATCATGAGGTATATATAGGAGTTCCAAAGGATATTACCGTTACAGTAAAAATGGCTCCTTTCCATTGAGTGAGGTAAATTCAAAAAGCTGTCTCTTTCTTCCTTTCTAGAGAATATCCCAGTAGTACATATTACCGTTTTTGTACTACCTTGCTTTTCACAATTGCTTGTACGATTTTTTTCTTTTAGCTAAAGGTGTCACCTTTGATACCTCGTACAACAATTTTAGCGCTCAGAATCAATTTCGAAATTCGTTCCAGAAACTTCTGAGAGGAAGAGCAGCAACGTGACTAACACGTGATTTGAAATGAAGTTCAGACGCCGCTCGAGGTGGAAGTTCGGACGCTTGTAGCAATTGGATAAGCCTAGTGTCATAAAGAGAAAATTCCAGACGCTCACAAGGATGAGCCGGATGCTGACACATGGAATGTATCATTCTCTTGAGAATTACTTTCTTCTTGCTTGAGTGGCTTAGAATATATGTATTATTAGTATCTGCACACTTCAAGAAATATTAGAACATAAATTGTTCTCTTGTGAATACTTTGTTATCATCAAAATTAATGAGGGTCTAAACTTCTCAATCGTTTAGGTTCCAACAATCTCCCCCTTTTTGATGATGACAAACATCTAAGGTAGATGAACAATTTAGTTTAAAAAAGACATCAAGGGTCTCCCCCTGAATTTAACAGTTTAGATATATATATGAACAATTCAGGTATTGAGGCAATTTTTGGTAAACAAATTCATTTAAGTGATTGCGAAAAATCCGTAGATGTATCAGAGCATATATTTAATAAAGTGAGATCGGATGCTGATTATATACCAAATAGATTGATTTAATCAAATTTATTTCATTGTACCAAAATTTATTAAACATTATAAGAGTACTAGATCAATGAATATTAGCGCACACAAATGCTATGTATGAAATGCTATGCATGATACTTTAGTTCCAGTGTATCCATCGGACAGTGAACATCGGATGGTGGATTATCAGATTTTCACGTGTTCAATATACCTTTCTTTCGTGTTCATCATACCTTTCTTTTACTCCCCCTTTTGTCATCAGACAAAAAGAGTGTAAAAACACATCATAGTCAAAATAAGACTTAGAAAAATTTGAGTATAAGGCAGATAATTTGAGCAAAAATATTTATATATATAAGTGTATCAACCAAAAATAAGAAATGACATTTAGTACCAAAAAAAATATAAAGCAAAACAAGGTTTAAGGGTTTGGAAGAGGTGGTGGAGGGATGTTGAGACGTTCATAGAGTAACTTTAGTGCAGTCTCCAGCTGAGTGACCTTCAAGTTTGTAGCCCTCATTTCTTCAAATTCTGCTTTGGGAATGGTGACCATCTCAACTGCAGAAGTAGAAGTAGAAGGTCCAAATTTTCCGCAGTGTAGACTTCATCTTCTGATGCTCTGCTAGCACCCAGTTGGATATCTTCAGTCTCAAATCCTTCTTCCTGTGAGCTCTTAAAAAGAATGCATCATTTTGTATAAACCATTTGATGAAATTTCCAAGTCTTCGAGCTCGATTATGCAGATCTCCCATTGATGCTTCACATCTTACGGATACAAAGAAATTCATGAAGATGGTTTCTCTGTGTAGAACAACATCAGCAGTGTAAGAGTCAAACCTATTCCCAGCGTCTTCTCCCCATAAGCTTCTGATAAAGACACTCAACGCTTCACACGGGAAGGAGGGTGCTTCATTTTCTCCCAAGGAAAATCTTCTCAGATTTTCCCTGTCATCTTCTTCTAGCACTAGGGGTCGATGCATGGTAATATGGCTTTGTCTTTCCAAGACTCGCACCATTGACTCCAAGTAAATCCAATGTCGAAGTGCTTGGTCACAAAGACCCATTGGTCATATATCTTCATGTAGTCAAGAGGTCGATTCATCGAGCATCCGAACATATCATCGAAGTACACTGTTCTAAGATTGATGTCGATAACTCTGGCTGATTGTCCCAACAGCTTGGAATAGTAGCCTTCGGCATTGCGGCGGTTTGAGGAGCCGCTTCTCCATTCATCTTTCTTCGCAGAAGTCGTAATACCTTCATCTTTCTTCGAGAAGTCGTAATACCTTCCGCATGATCCTCGAGATCTTGGCAATCGGAAGCTGGGAGAATTCCTTAAGATTGTACTTTGTAGGTGCCTTCTCATATTCCTTTAGCCCGATCTTCTTTGAATGGTCGCTTTGCGAGCAGGTTCCTTCCGTTTCCCAGGGATAGACCAAGGTAGCCACCTTTGTCTATCTGGTACTATCTTAACAGAAACAGATGATGGGTCTCGATATTGTCCTATGACTTCAAGCCTTTTCTGCTCAAGACAGTGTGCCATGAAGGCAGCTTCTTCATCTGTGATCCACCTTCCACATTCTTCCAACGTGAGCGGTTCAGACTGTGGTAGGGATCTAGGAAGATCAACAGAGAAGGGAATTGCTCTGCTTCCGGATGCTGGTCTCAACCTTCCTTTAAATGACATTTGGAAGTGGTCTTCTCCATCCTTGAAGGTTGCACTTATTGGAGCGGCAATTTCCAATCTGGCAGCTCCAGAGGTGAAGGTTTTTAAATGCCATGTGGATGGACGATCGTAGATGCTATGATATATCTCATACTTAACAAACTGTGGTTTGTATGAGATATTCTTCTTTCTACCAGCGTCTGTAGGTCTAAGGGTAAGGGTAAGTAAGGTGGGAGTGGCTTTGGTGATTTTGTAGGCTTTTGGTGAGTAGGGTTTGAAGGGATTAATGGGAGGTATTTTGAAAAGGAGGTTAAAAGGATGAGAATGAAGCTTGGAAATGTATGTAGTGAGGGAGTTATATGTGGAGGTTTGAGGTGATAAGATGGTGAGTGTATTGGTCTGTGTTTGGGTAAGGCGTTTGGGAGTTATGGAGGTTTTTTTACGTACCACGGGTTTGAGTGTTTGGTGGTTGTGCAATGTATATTGGTGGAGCAGAATGGTATCATCAAATGCAAAAGCAGTCTGAGAATCATCGGAAGAATTCAAGACCTTTGGTTCAGTTCGATTGCCTGACCAATCTTTTGAGCTTCATGCTGGGAAGTTCTTTGGAGGCGACGCTGAATTTTCTTCAGAACCGGATCTTTGAGACTTGTTTCTCGCCTTCGCTTGCTCCTTTTCTCGTAACCTGGTGATGGGAATTCGGTCCTCATCTTCCTGGTTCTTCAACAAAGCAGTACAGGAGCCAACTTCGCCTTGTTCTTCCTCTCTCTTTGAAGGAGACTCAAGAAAGTCTTTTCACACCAGGCATTGAGCTTCGGTGGTTTTCTTTCGACTTCCCCTTCCTGTTGCTCGATTTTCACCTTCTTGATCATGGACCCGGTGATCAATTTTATTCTAACCAGTGTTGACTCCAAAGGTGTCGGGAATCACAATACTATCAAAGACCAAAATACTTCACCTTTTCTTGATCCGTAAAGCGATCGACTTGTTTATAACCAGACCCTTGACCATCATTCTAGTGAGCAGAACACCATAAGGAATGCACTTGTAGGTGTTTTTCTTGTCAGCAACACCTTTCCTCGAATTTACTAGTGCATTAATTAGGTTGTTGTAGATCAACCTTGGCAGGTTTACCTTGTTACCAGCCATGTAGTGTCTCATGATGAACTTCTGTTCATAGTTGACTATGTCACTAGAGCCAGACTTCAACAAGACGCTCTTGGTGATTATCTTGTGAAGTACTGTAATGACTCTTCGATTCTTTGCGAGGAGTTTCACCAGAGTCTTTCAACTGCTTATAGTTCTCAAACAGATCATCATTGACCTTCTCAATGCCATGAAATGCGTCAGCCCAATCTGTATAGAAGACGATACCCTCACAGGGACAACCAGTGACTTCAGAGATGTTGTTGATGGTAAAAACAAACTTGTAGCCTCTCACGGGTCCTTCAAAAATACCACCTTTGTGTAAACGAGCATTGCCCCAAAATTCTTTGATAGCCGTCACTAGAACCTCAACCTGGTTCCAGAAGAAATAGTGTTCCCAGCCCATTACCTTGAAACTACTGTAGAAGTCGAAGCCGTAGAGTTTGAAGTTCTCTAAATCAACACGATTTTCCAACAAAACTTTTCCTTCAGCCATAGTGTCGTAGATAGCCGTATACTCAGAGGTTGTTACACCAGCCATGATTGCAGTTGAGATGAAGGTGATGGAGGTTTTAGGGTTTAAACACACACACAGAGAGATAGAGAGAAAGAGAGAACGAGTACGGTTTTGCAGAAAATGCAGAGTGGAGCGAAAAATGTGGAGTAGTGGGAAAGTTAATAGAGAATGGAACAGTTCTTTTTCAAAATATCGCTTCGTATTTTCTCATAAAAATAAATCAAAAAGAAAAGAAAATAAAGATTCGCCTTTTCATTAAATGCAGACGCCAAAATAAAAGTAAAAGATTTTATTGAAAACGTAAATAATCATGACTCAGTAGATATGATGAGACGCTTGAATCCTTAACACGTGTGACACGTGTGGGTGTGCTCGGACGCACGCAACCGACTTACCGGATGATGAGTTATGATGCATATGACAAATAAGATGCTTATGCACATACATGCTTATGTCATGTCGATCTTTGAGATTTAGTTTATTATCAGACGCTGAGATTAATCATTCTTCTATAAGATGAAAGTTTAAATTTCTTCTTATAAAATTGAATCTATCTTCAGCAAGGGTTTTGTAAATATGTCAGCCCACTGATGATTAGTGTCTACAAATTTTATTTCTAAAATACCCTTATGAACATAGTCTCTTATAAAATGATGCTTAATCTCAATGTGCTTTGCTCTAGAATGCAATATAGGATTTTTAGTAAGACATATGGCCGATGTATTATCACGTAAGATAGGAATGTTACTCTCTTTTATCAAGTAGTCTTCAAGTTGATACTTCATCCACGTAGTTGAGAACTGCAACTTGTCATTGAGATGTATTCAACCTGGCTGTTGAGAGTGCAATTGTGCTTTGCCTTTGCTTGACCAAGACACAAGATTAGCTCCAAGGAACCGGCGGCCTCCACTTGTGCTTTTTCTTTCAATTCGATCGCCAAGAAAGTCAAGCATCACGTAAACCTACTAATTTGTAATCTTTTGATTTCTTATAAAGCAAACCAAGATTAGTAGTTCCTTGCAAATATCTAAATATTCTTTTAACAGCACTTAGGTGTGATTCTCTAGGATCTGATTGAAACCTAGCACACAGGCAGACGCTGAACATAATATCAGGTCTTGAAGCCGTAAGATAAAGTAGAGATCCAATCATACCTCTGTACAGTTTATGATCTACCTTCTTACCAATTTCATCTTTATTAAGAGTGCAGGTAGGATGCATAGGTGTACACATAGGCTTGCAATCCAGCATCTTAAATTTCTTCAATAATTCTTTGATATATTTGCTTTGATGAATATAAATACCATCACTGCATTGCTTGATTTGTATTCCAAGGAAGAACTTTAATTCTCCCATCATGCTCATCTCAAATTCAGCCTGCATAAGCTTAGAAAATTCTTTGCAAAGGCTTTCATTAGTGGCTCCAAAAATGATATCATCAACATAGATTTGAACAAGTATGAAATGCTTGTTTGAGGTTTTTCTGAAAAGAGTAGTGTCAACTAAACCTCTTGTAAATCCATTTTCCATTAAAAAGAAACTTAGTCTATCATACCATGCTCTGGGAGCTTGTTTAAGACCATATAGAGCCTTTTTAAGTTTAAAAACATGTTCTGGAAATTCAATATCTTCAAAACCAGTAGGTTGTTTAACATAAACTCCCTCAGTTATAAAACCATTTAGAAAAGCACTTTTCACATCCATTTGATATAGTGTTATCTCATGATGTGCTGCAAATGAAAGTAAAATGCGAATAGCTTCTAGTCTTGCAACTGGTGCAAAAGTTTCAGTGAAATCAATACCTTCTTCTTGTGAGTAGCCTTGGGCAACTAACCTTGCTTTATTTCTCACAACTTTACCATCTTCATTAAGCTTATTTCTAAATACCCATTTAGTACCAATAGCTTGCTTATCTTCTGGTAGAGTGACTAGCTTCCATACATCATTCCTTTGGAACTGATTTAGCTCATCTTACATTGCTAGAATCCACCCTTCATCTTCCAAAGCTTGATCAATCGTCTTAGGTTCCATCTCAGAGAGAAGTGCAAAATCAGCATGCTCCTTGAAAGAGGATCTGGTTCGTACTTTGTCACCAGGTTCTCCTATGATTTGATCTTTTGGATGATTGGTTTTGTACTTCCAGCTTTTTCTTGCTTCAGCTTCCACTTGAGTAGAATTCTTCGTCTTGTCACCGCCAGATGATGAAGATGTATGTTCATCGTCTGACTTGTCACCGAGGTTTAATTCTGAAAATAACTCATCTAGCTCTGACATAGCAGTGTCATGCTTCTTATCATCAAACTTGACATGAATGGACTCTTCTGAACGTGAACACAAGAAGGGGGGGTTGAATTGTGTTGAAAACTTTTCTCAAACTTAATGTTAAAAACACTTAGAATAAAAGTTTCTCAAAAATTGTTTGTTAACCGGACGGTGAAAATCAGTTTGTGAAAACTTGTTTTTAACTCAACAAGATAGAAATGAATAGAAAGCAGTAAAGCAGGAGACACAGAAATTTATACTAGTTCACTACCAACCTGGTAGCTACGTCTAGTCCCTTCGTTCCTGAAGGATTTTCCACTATAATCGATCGACATAATTTCCTCAAGAGTATTCTCATCACAACTTGACAATACTCTCAACTTCTCAAAACGACTCAAGACAATCGAGCCTTTGAGGATACAAATTCTAAACTAGGCCAAAACAAACTTATACAAGTGAGTTGAAATATAGTGGAAAATAACTCTCACAGAGAGGATAAAAGATTAAGCTCAACTAAAGAAAAACTTTCTTAAAGAAAGTGGCCTGACGCTAAATTCATTCAAGAGTCCGAGAGACTTGATTGCTCACGAGAAGCGATGTATGTTCTCGTGAGAATTTTAGCAAGCTTTTTCACAGAATGTTCTTTCTCTCTTTTTCTTCAATGGATACCATGAGGTATATATAGGAGATCCAAGGATATGACCGTTAGAGTAAAAAAAATGGCTCTTAACCGTTGACTAGAGATAATTCAAAAAATGTTGTCTCTATCTTGCTTTGCAGAGAATGCCCCAGCAGTCCATGTTACCGTTTTTCTTGTCTGTACGATTTTTGTCTTGTAGTTAAAGATTTCAACTTTGATATCTCGTACACCGATTTTAGCGCTCAAGATCAATTTTGAGATCCGTTCCAAAGACTTCCGAGAGGTAGAGCAGCAACGTGACTAACACGTGATTTTAAGTGAGGTTCAGACGCTCGCTCAGAGTTGGAAGTTCGGACGCTCGTTCAAGGTTGGAAGTTCGGACGCTTGTAGCAATTTGATAAGCATAGTGTATAAAGAGAAATCTCCAGACGCTCACTAGGATGAGCCGGATGCTGACAAATAGAATGAATCCTTCTCTTGAGAATTACTTTCTTCTTGCTTGAGTGGCTTAGAAAATAGATATTATTAGTATCTACACACTTCAAAAAATGTTAGAACATAAATTGTTCTCTTGTGAATATTTTGTTATCATCAAAATTAATGAGGGTCTAAACATCTCAATCGTTTAGGTTCCAACAATCTCCCCCTTTTTGATGATGACAAATATCTAAGGTTGATGAACAATTTATTTTCACAAAGACATTAAGGGTCTCCCCAATTTAATAGTTTAGATATATAAGAACAATTCAGGTTTTAAGGTTATTGTCGATAAACAAATTCATTTAAGTGATTACGAAAGATTCGTAAATGTATCGAGCGTATATTTAATACAAGAGATCGGATACCAAATAGATTGATTTAATCAAGGTATATTTCATTGTACCAAATAAAATTTATTAAACAATATAAGAGCACTAGATCAAATAATATTAGCGCATACAGATGCTATGTATGAAGTGCTATGCATGATACTTTAGTTCTAGTGTATCCATCGGATGGTGGATAATCGGATGGTGGATAATCAGATTCTCACGTGTTCATTATACCTTTCTTTCGTGTTCATCATACCTTTTCTTTTACTCCCCTTTGTCATCGGACAAAAAGAGTGTAAAACACATCATAGTCAAAATACTACTTAGAAAAATTTGAATAAGAGATGATAATAAGATCAAAAGCAGTTATATATATATATCAACCAAATAAAATTTATTTTATATCACACAAAAAATATTTCAAGGGTTTTGAAGAGGTGGAGGTAGGATATTGAGACGCGTTAGTGAGAAGCTTGATGCGCTCACCGAGTAACCTTTAAGTTTGTAGCCTTCATTTCTTCAAATTCCGCTCTTGGAATGGTGACCATCTCAATCAGCAGTGGAAGTAGAAGGTCCAAATGCCAGACGCAGACTTCACTTCCGATGCTCGCTAGCACCAGGTTGGACAACTCCAGTCTCAAATCCTTCTTCCTTTGAGCTCTTAAAAAGAATCCATCATTTGGTATAACCCATTTGTTGAAGTTTCCGAGTCTTCTTAGCTCTGGTTCTGTCTGAATCTCCCACCGACGCTTCACATCTTCAGGGTATAGCAAATTCATGAAGATGGTTTCCTGTGAAGAAAAACATCGCCAGCAGTAGGAGTCAAACTTATTTCCAGCCGTCTTTCCCCAAATATTTCGATGAAGACACTCAACGCTTCACCGGTGAAGGAAAGAGCTTCATTTTCACCGGTAGATCCTTCTTAGATTTTCCCCGCCATAATCTTCTAGCACAAAGGGGTCGAGTCAGGTAATAAGGCTTTGGCTTTCCAAGATTCGCACCATTGACTCCACGTGAAACCCAATATCGAAGAGTTTGGTCACAAAGCTGACCATTGGTTATTGATCTTCATGCACCCAAGTGGTCCGATTACCGAGCATCCGAACATATCATCAAAGTATACGCCTCCTAGGTTGATGTCGAGAACCTTGCCGATCTTCCCAACAAGAGGAATGGTTGCCTTTCAAAGATCACAACGCTAGAGGAGCCGCTTCTGCTCATCTTTCTTCAGAGAAGACGAGTAGTACCTTCCTGGCGTGATCCTCGGATATCTTTGCAATCGGAAGTCGAGGAAATTCCTTAAGATTGTACCTTGTAGGTGCCGCCATACTCCTTCACCGATCCCGCCAAAGGTCGCTTCCAGAGCGAAGTTCTTTCCTTTTCCCAGAATAGACCAAGGTAGCCACCTTTGTCTATCCAGACTATCTTGATAGAGACAGATGATGGGTCTCGATATTGCCTTATAACTTCAAGTCTTTTCTCGCCAAGGCAATGTACCATGAAGGCACTTCATCATCTCAATCTACCTTCCACATTCTTCCAATGTGAGAGGTTCAGATCGAGGAAGCGGATAGAGGAAGATCGACAGAGAAGGGAATTGCCCCCGCTTCCTGGCTGGTCTCAATCTTCCTTTGAAGGACATTTGGACGAGGTCATCTCCATCCTTGAGGGTTGCACTTACAGGATCGCAATCTCCAACTGGCACTCCGTATGAAGGTTTTTAGATGCCAGGTTGAGGGATCGGTTATAGATGCTGTTGTATACCTCATACTTTACAAACCGTGGTTTGTATGAGATATTTTTCTTTTTAGCGACTTCGCTGGTTTAATGGTGAGGGAAAGTAAGATAGGAGTAGCTTTGGTGACTTTGTAGGCTTTGAATGGATTAATGGGAGGTGTTTTGAAAAGGAGGTTGATTGGGTGAGATTGAGGTTTGGAAATGTATGTGGGGAGTGAAGTGTTTGGGAAAATTTGTGGTAGGTTAAGATAGAGTGAAGTGGATGATGGTTGGGTAGGCTGTTTAGGGACAATGGAGATTTTCTGTGTATGGCTTTGAGGGTGTGGTGGAGGTGCAAGAGATATTGGCGCATCAGGAATAGAATCAGCAGAGGCAACAACAGATACGCACTCATCAGAGAATTCAAGACTTAGGTTCAGGTTCAGATTGCCTGACCGATCTTTTGAGCTTCTGTCTGGGGGCAGATGCTGGAGGCAGATGCTGAATGTCCTTCTTCTGTAGTCCGGATGCTGAGACTGGCTTCTCAGCTTCTGGTTTGCTCCTCTTCCTCAGAACCTGACTGATGGGAACTCGGTCCTCATCTTCGTTCTCAACAAAGAGTGCAGGAGCCTCCTTCTGTTTTGTTCTTCTGGTCTCTCTCGAAGGAGACTCAGCGTGTCTTTTCTCACCAGGCTTTGAGCTTCTGGTGGTTGTCTTTTCCGTTTCCTCTTCCTGTTGCTCAACTTTCACTTTCTTCATCATGGACCCAGTAAGCAATTTCATTCTTACTAGGCTGTTGACTCCAAAAGTGTCGTGAATCACAATGTTATCGACCAAATTACTTTGCCTTTACTTGATCCGTAAAGTCACGACTTGTTTATGCCCCGATTCTTCTCCGTCATTTTGGTGAGCAAGACCCCATACGGAATGAACTTGTAGGTGTTCTTCTTGTCAGCAACACCTTTTCTTGAGTTGACAAGAGAATTGATCAGGTTAATGT
Source organism: Calophaca sinica (assembly GCA_037113605.1). Taxonomy (NCBI): domain Eukaryota; kingdom Viridiplantae; phylum Streptophyta; class Magnoliopsida; order Fabales; family Fabaceae; genus Calophaca; species Calophaca sinica. Next base: position 70,812,277 of record CM073737.1, on the reverse strand, counting down.
AGATTAACCTTGGCGAGTTCACCTTGTTGCCCGCCATGAAGTGTCTCAGATGAATTTCGCCAGAAGTTGACAATATCACTAGAGCCACCTTTAACAGACGCCTTGGTGATAATCTTATGAAGAACTCAAATGACTTTTCAGATTCTTGGCGATAGGTGTTACACCGCATTCTTTCACCGTAGTTTTCAAACAGATCGTTGTTGACCTTCTCAATCCCATGGAATGCGCCACCATTCTCAATAGAAGACGATGCCTTCACACGGACACCCGAGAACTTCGTAAATGTTTTTGATGGTAAGGACAAACTTGAATCCTTTCACTGTTCCTTCAATGATACCACCTCCGTAGCCGAACATTTCCCTGCACTTTTTAATCGCCGTCACCGTAACCTCAACCGGTTCCGTAAGAAATCGCTCCCACCCCATTGCCTTGAATCCTTTGAAGAAGTCGGCCGTAAAGTTTGAAGCTTTCCAAATCGACTCGATTTTCCATCAAGACTTTTCCTTCGCACATGGTGTTATAGATAGCTATATATTCGTAAGTTGATACTCCACCATGAGTGCGGTTGAGAAATGGAGGCGATGAAGGTTTTAGGGTTTAAGCACACAGAGAGAGAGAGAGGGAAAGAGAACGAGTACGTCTTTAGCAGAAAACAGAGAGTGGAGCGAAAGAAGTGGAGGAGTGGGAATGATATAGACAAAGAGTACAAAGACATTTTCAAAAACCGCTACGTATTTCCACATGAAATTTAAATCAAAAGGAAAAGAAAATAAAAATTTGCTTTTCATTAAATGCGGACTCCAAAATAAAAGTAGAAAATTTTATCGAAGAACGTAAATAATCATGACTCAAGAGGTATGATGAGACGCTGAGTCCGTAACACGTGTGACACGTGGGTGTGCTTTGACGCACGCAACCGACTTACCGTATGATGAGTTATGATGCGTATGACAAATAAGATGCAGATGCACATACATGCTTACGCCATATCGATGGGAATATAGCTTATTGTCGACGCCGAGATTAATCATTCTTTATAAGATGAAAGTTTAAATCCCTTCTTATAAAATTGAATCTATCTTCAAGAAGGGGTTTTGTAAATATGTCACCCCACCGATGATCGGTGTCTACAAATTTTATTTCTAAAATACCCTTCAACATAGTCTCTTATAAAATGATGCTTAATCTCAATGTGCTTTGCTCTAGAATGCAATATTGGATTTTTAGTCGACATATGGCGGATGTATTATCACGTAAGATAGGAATGTTACTCTCGTTTATCAAGTAGTCTTCAAGTTGATACTTCATCCACGTAGTTGAGAATCGCAACTTATCACGAGATGTATTCACCTTCGCCGTTGAGAGTGCTATTGTACTTTGCCTTTTGCTTGACCAAGACACAAGTTTAGCTCCAAGGAATTGGCAGCCTCCACTTGTGCTTTTTCTTTCAATTCGATCTCCAAAGAAAGTCAAGATCACGTAAACCTACTAATTGGTAATCTTTTGATTTCTTATAAAGCAAACCAAGATTAGTAGTTCCTTGTAAATATCTAAATATTCTTTAACAAAGACTTATGTGTGATTCTCTAGGATCCGATTGAAACCTAGCACACAGTGCAGACGAACATAATATCAGGTCTTGAAGCCGTAAGATAAAGTAAAGATCCAATCATACCTCTCAGATAGCTTCGATCTACCTTCTTACCAATTTCATCTTTACTGAGAGAACAGTAGGATGCATAGGCGTGTTCTCTCGGCTTGCAATCCAAAGCATCTTGAATTTCTTCAATAATTCTTTGATGTATTTGCTTTGATGAATATAAATACCATCATTGCATTGCTTGATTTGTATTCCAAGGAAGAACTTCAATTCTCCCATCATGCTCATCTCAAATTCAGCCTGCATAAGCTTAGAAAATTCTTTGCAAAGGCTTTCATTAGTAGCTCCAAAAATAATGTCATCAACATATATTTGGACAAGTATGAAATGCTTGTTTGAGGTTTTTCAAAAGAGTTGTGTCAACTAAACCTCTAGTAAATCCATTTTCCATTAAAAGGAACTTAGTCTATCATACCATGCTTTGGGAGCTTGCTTAAGACCATATAGTGCCTTTTAAGTTTAAAAACATGTTCAAGAAATTCAATATCTTCAAAACCAGGAGGTTGTTTGACATAAACTTCTTCAATATAAAACCATTTAAAAGCACTTTTCACATCCATTTGATATAAAGTTATCTCATGATGTGTCAGAAAAGAAAGTAAAATGCTTAATTGCTTCTAATCTTGCAACAAAGTGCAAAAGTTTCAAAGAAATCAATACCTTCTTCTTGTGAGTAGCCTTGAGCAACTAACCTTGCTTTATTTCTCACAACCTTACCGCCTTCATCAAGCTTATTTCTAAATACCCATTTAGTGCCAATAGCTTGCTTATCTTCTGGTAGAGTAACTAGCTTCCAGGCATCATTCCTTTGGAACTGATTTAACTCATCTTGCATGGCTAGAATCCACCCTTCATCTTCCAAGGCTTGATCAATCGCCTTAGGTTCCATCTCGTAGAGAAGTGCTAAGTCAAGATGCTCCTTGAAAGAGGATCTGGTTCGTACTTTATCACCAGGTTCTCCTAAGATTTGATCTTTTGGATGATTGGTCTTGTACTTCCAGCCTTTTTCTTGCTTCACTCCGCTTGGGTAGAATTCTTCGTCTTTTCACCACCGGATGATGAAGATGTATTTTCACCGTCTGGCTTTTCACCTAGGTTTAAATCAAAATAACTCATCTAGCTCGACATTGCGATTGTCGACTTCTTATCATCAAACTTGACATGAATGGACTCTTCAATCACAAAGTTTTTTTGTTGTATATTCTAAAAGCTTTAGATCTTTCGAATATCCCAAAAGATTCCTTTGTCACCTTGGAATCAAACTTACCAAGTCGATCTTTAGTATTCAAGATATAACAAATACAACCAAAAGGATGAAAGTAAGAAATGTTTGGTTTTCTACCTTTCCACAATTCATAAGGAGTCTTATTCAAAATAGGTCTTATATAAATTCTATTTTGAATATAACAAGTCAGTGTTTATCGCTTCTGCCCAAAAATGTTTCGCAATATCAGCTTCATTGATCATGGTCCTGGCCATTTCCTGGAGGGACCTATTTTTCCTTTCTACAACACCATTTTGTTGAGGTGTTCTAGGAGAGGAGAAATTGTGGGAGATGCCATTTTCTTCACAATTTTTTTGAAAGTTCTCATTTTCAAATTCTCCCCCATGATCACTTCTAATAGAAGAAATACAGATGTCTTTTTTATTTTGAACTGATTTGCAGAAAACAGTAAATACCTTAAATGACTCATCCTTGTGGGCAAGGAATTTAACCCATGTCCATCTAGTAAAATCATCAACAATGACTAAACCATATTTCTTTCCAGCTAAAGAGGCTATCCTTGTGGGACCAAAAAGATCAAGATGTAAAAGTTCAAGTGGTCTCGAGGTTGAAACAACATTTTTAAATGAAAGGAAGTTTTAACTTGTTTTCCTCTTTGACAAGCATCACACAGTGGCATCGATTGGAACTTAAGATTTGGTAAGCCTCTAACAAGATTGTGCTTGTTTAATTTTGAGATTAACCTCAAGTTGGCATGACCTAATCTTTTGTGCCAAATCCATTGCTCATCTTCAATGCATATAAGACACTTGACATCTTGTTTTTCAAGTTCGTAAAGATCAACTTTATAAACATTTTGTTTCCTCTTTCTTTGTAAAGAATATTGATCCATCATTTTTGCTCTTTACTAAACATCCAGTTTACGTAAATATGACTTCATAACCATTGTCACATAATTGGCTTATGCTCAATAGATTATGTTTCACCCTTCAACATATAAAACATTATCAATAGAAGGAAGAGAGCCTTTACCTATCCGACCAATTCCAACTATTTTACCTTTCTGGTTTCCTCCTAAACCAACGAATCCAAATTTTCTCTAGGTCTTAGTTCTTGGAACATATGCTTTTCTCCCGTCATGTGACGCGAGCATCCACTGTCTAAGTACCAGGATCGTGTGTTGACTTTGTTGCTAAGCATGTCTGCAACATAGATTATTTTATCTTTAGGTACCCATATCTTTTGGGTCCTTTCTTGTTAGTTCTAGAAGGAGGCTTATCCTTCTTAGTTTTAAAAACATTACATGCTCTTTTCAAATGACCAGATTTATTACAAGAAGTACAATGTAAGCATTTATTATGGTCGTGGGATTTATCGATGCTCAATTATTTTCCAAAAGGGTTTCATCCGTATATAGCCAAGACCATGAGTTGTCGCTTTATCGACACCCTGCATCATTGAAGCTTGCTTGCTTCGAAGTTACACTCTCTGCAAGAAACTTTTGAAATGCTTGTTCATAGTCATTTGATTTGCAAATAGGATTGCTTGTAACTACGTAACTCTTAGCTTGAGAGCTCTCGCCTTCCGTTGCTTGCTAGCTTCCAGACATCGTTATCCACCGACGCCGATTTTCGCCACTGGTTCTCTTTAATGAGTACAGAGTTTATATTGCGTAAAGAATGAAAATCTTGTGATAGTTTTAAAAATTTCTTTTTCAAATTCTTGTACTCAGTAGAGAGAGTGGCAGAGTCCTTAAGAAGATCATCAAAAGCAAGTTGAAGTTCAGAGTAGGAGTCATATACTATTACCTCTTCAACATCTTCTTCTGACTCAATGTCCGTGTCTGCCATGAGAGCAATGTGAGCATCTTCTTTATCTTCCTCAGAGGAGGATAAGTCAAGATCTTCCCATGTTGCCATGAGACCTTTCTTCTTTTTCTTGAAGGAGCTTCTTGTGGACTTCTCTTTAAGATTAGGACACTCGGATTTAAAATGTCCAGGTTTACATTCATAGCAAATGACTTGGGCTTTGTCTTTGCTCTCCTTCTTGTCCTTTGAATCTTTTCTTCCAAACTTCCTTGTCAAGTTTCTTTTCTTCCACATTTTCTGGATCTTCTTAGATATGAACGCTAGCTCATCATCTGATTCATCAGAATCTCCTTCTGACGCTTCATCGTCTGATTCTTCTTCTTCAGCCTGCAAGGCTTTTGAAGTACTAGTTTTATGATGATTGACTTTTAGAGCAATAGACTTACTCTTCTTGGTAGGTTCTTCTTCATTTAGCTCAAGTTCATGAGCTTTCAACGAACTCATAAGATCTTCAAGTCGAAGAACATTTAGATCTTTTGCTTCTTGAATAGCAGTGACTTTGGGTCTCCACTGCTTAGTCAAGCTTCTTAAGATCTTTCTAACATGATCGTGTGTAGTATAGCTTTTTCCAAGGGCTCAGCAACCCATGAACTAGTGTTTGGAACCTTCCAAACATAGTTTCAATGTTCTCTCCATCTTCCATTTTAAATAGTTCATCTCAAGTAACCATCATGCTAGCTTTTGTTTCTCTTACTTGGGCAGAGCCCTCATAAGACAAAACAAGAGAATCCTGCATTTCTTTGGCGAGATCAAACTTGCCACATTTGTCATATTCTCTTCTCACATAGCACAGATGAGAATAAATCTAGCCTTCTGGTTTGTTTGATATCTCTTCTCTCGATCATCGCACCAATTTTCCCTAGGTATTGCAACACCAAGGGCATTAGCGGGAGAAATGTATCCGCCTTCAATTATATCCCATAAATCAAGATTTTGTGCCTCAATGAATGCTTTCATCTTATCTTTCCAAGAATCAAATTTTTCTCCATTGAATAGAGGAGGGCGGTTCATATGACCACCTTCGAGACATGTTCACAATATAGAATCTTTTCTCTTGACCTTTGTTAAGTGCTCAACCAAGAGGCCGAGCTCGATACCAACCGAACGTGAACACAAGAAGGGGTTGAATTGTGTTGAAAACTTTTCGCAAACTTAATGTTAAAAACACTTAGAATAAAAGTTTCTCAAAACTGTTTGTTAATCGGACGGTGAAAATCAGTTGTGAAAACTTGTTTTTAACTCAACAAGATAGAAATGAATAGAAAGCAGAAAGCAGAGACACAGAAATTTATACTAGTTCACTACCAACCTGGTAGCTACGCCTAGTCCCTTCTGCTCCTCAAGGATTTTCCACTATAATCAGTCTGATTACAATTTCCTCAAGAGTATTCTACTGTCACAACTTGACAATACTCTCAACTTCTCAAAACGACTCAGTACAGTCGAGCCTTTGAGGATACAGCTTAAACTAGGCCAAAACAAACTTATACAAGTGAGTTGAAATACAGTTGAAAATAACTCTCACAGAGAGGATAAAAGATTAAGCTCAACTAAAGAAAAACTTTCTTAAAGAAAGTGGCCTGACGCTGAATTCGCCTCAAGAGTCCGTAGACTTGATTGCTCACGTAAGCATGTATGTTCTCGGCAGAATTTTAGCAAGCTTTTTCACGAGAATGTTCTTTCTCTTTTTCTTCAATGGATACCATGAGGTATATATAGGAGATCCAAGGATATGACCGTTAGAGTAAAAAAATGGCTCCTAACCGCTGACTAGAGATAATTCAAAAAATGCCGTCTCTATCTTGCTTTGCGCAGAATGCCCCAAAGATCCATGTTACCGCTTTTTCTTGTCTCTGCATTTATTTTTGTCTTGTAGTTAAAGATTTCAACTTTGATATCTCGTGACACCGATTTTAGCGCCAAGATCAATTTTGAGATCCGCTCCAAAGACTTCCGAGAGGTAGAGCAAAGAACGTGACTAACACGTGATTTTAAGTGAGGTTCAGACGCCGCCGTAGTTGGAAGTTTGGACGCTCGTTCAAGGTTGGAAGTTCGGACGCTTGTAGCAATTTGATAAGCATAGTGTATAAAGAGAAATTTCCAGACGCTCACTAGGATGAGCCGGATGCTGACAAATAGAATGAATCCTTCTCTTGAGAATTACTTTCTTCTTGCTTGAGTGGCTTAGAAAATAGATATTATTAGTATCTGCACACTTCAAAAAATGTTAGAACATAAATTGTTCTCTTGTGAATATTTTGTTATCATCAAAATTAATGAGGGTCTAAACATCTCAATCGTTTAGGTTCCAACATCTTCAACTGTCAAAGTTTCTTTGTTGTATATTCTAAAAGCTTTAGATCTTTCAGAATATCCCAAAAAGATTCCTTTGTCAGCCTTGGAATCAAACTTACCAAGCTGATCTTTAGTATTCAAGATATAACAAATACAACCAAAAGGATGAAAGTAAGAAATGTTTGGTTTTCTACCTTTCCACAATTCATAAGGAGTCTTATTCAAAATAGGTCTTATATAAATTCTATTTTGAATATAACAAGTCGTGGTTTATCGCTTCGCCAAAAATGTTTCGCAATATCGCCTTCATTGATCATGGTCCCGCCATTTCCTGGGGGGACCTGTTTTTCCTTTCTACAACACCATTTTGTTGAGGTGTTCTAGGAGAGGAGAAATTGTGGGAGATGCCATTTTCTTCACAAATTTTTTGAAAGTTCTCATTTTCAAATTCTCCCCCATGATCACTTCTAATAGAAGAAATACAGATGTCTTTTTTATTTTGAACTGATTTGCAGAAAACAGTAAATACCTTAAATGACTCATCCTTGTGGGCAAGGAATTTAACCCATGTCCATCTAGTAAAATCATCAACAATGACTAAACCATATTTCTTTCCAGCTAAAGAGGCTATCCTTGTGGGACCAAAAAGATCAAGATGTAAAAGTTCAAGTGGTCTCGAGGTTGAAACAACATTTTTTAAATGAAAGGAAGTTTTAACTTGTTTTCCTCTTTGACAAGCATCACACAGGGCATCAGATTGGAACTTAAGATTTGGTAAGCCTCTAACAAGATTGTGCTTGTTTAATTTTGAGATTAACCTCAAGTTGGCATGACCTAATCTTTTGTGCCAAATCCATTGCTCATCTTCAATGCATTATAAGACACTTGACATCTTGTTTTTCAAGTTCAGAAGATCAACTTTATAAACATTTTGTTTCCTCTTTCAGAAAGAATATAGATCCATCGCTTTTGCTTTTTACTAAACATCCAGTTTACGAAGATGACTTCATAACCATTGTCACATAATTGACTTATGCTCAATAGATTATGTTTCAGTCCTTTAACATATAAAACATTATCAATAGAAGGAAGAGAGCCTATACCTATGCGACCAATTCCAACTATTTTACCTTTTCTCGTTTCCTCCGAAACCAACGAATCCAAATTTCTCTAGGTCTTAGTTCTTGGAACATATGCTTTTCTCCCGTCATGTGACGCAAGCATCCACTGTCTAAGTACCAAGATTGGTGTGTTGACTTTGTTGCTAAGCATGTCTGCAACATAGACTATTTTATCTTTAGGTACCCATATCTTTTGGGTCCTTTCTTGTTAGTTCTTGAAGGAGGCTTATCCTTCGCAGTTTTAAAAACATTACATGTACTTTTCAAATGACCAGATTTATTGCAGTAAGTACAATGTAAGCATTTACTATGACTATGGGATTTATCAGATGCTAAATCATTTTCCAAAAGGGGTTCATCTGATATATAACCAAGACCATGAGTTGTCGTTTTACTAACACCCCAGATCATTGAAGCTTGCTTGCTACGAGTTACACTCTCTGCAAGAAACTTTTGAAATGCTTGTTCATAGTCATTTGATTTGCGCTAGGATTGCTCAGTAACTACGTAACTCTTAGCTTGAGAGCTCTCACGGTTGCTTGTTAGCTTCCAGACGCTGGTTATCCACCAGACGCTGATTTTCGCTTTCACACAGTTCTCTTTATTAGTCTGAGTTTTCATTACGTAAAGAATGAAAATCTTGTGATAGTTTTAAAATTTCTTTTTCAAATTCTTATACTCAATAGAGAGAGTGGCAGAGTCCTTAAGAAGATCATCAAAAGAAAGTTGAAGTTCAGAGTAGGAATCATATACTATTACCTTTTCAACTTCTTCTTCTGAGTCAATGTTAGTGTCTGCCATGAGGGCAATGTGAGCTTCTTCTTCTTTATCTTCCTCAGAGGAGGATAAGTCAAGATCTTCCCATGTTGCCATGAGACCTTTCTTCTTTTTCTTGAAGGAGCTTCTTGTGGGCTTTTCTTTAAGATTAGGACACTCAGATTTGAAATGTTCAGGCTTCTTACATTCATAGAAAATGACTTGGGCTTTGTCCTTGTCTTTGCTCTCCTTCTTGTCCTTTGAATCTTTCTTCTGAAACTTCCTTCTGAAGTTTCTTTTCTTCCACATTCTCTGGATCTTCTTAGATATGAATACTAGCTCATCGTCTGATCCATCAGAATCTCCTTCTGAAGCTTCATCATCTGATTCTTCTTCTTCAGCCTGAAAAGCTTTAGAAGTACTAGGTTTATGTTGATTAACTTTTAAAGCAATAGACTTACTCTTCTTGGTAGGTTCTTCTTCATTTAGCTCAAGTTCATGAGCTTTCAAAGAACTCATAAGATCTTCAAGCCGAAGAACATTTAGATCTTCTGCTTCTTGAATAGCAGTGACTTTGGGTCTCCACTGCTTAGTCAAGCTTCTCAAGATCTTTCTCACATGATCAGGTGTAGTATAACTTTTTCCAAGGGCCTGCAACCCATGAACAAGTGTTTGGAACCTTCCAAACATAGTTTCAATGTTCTCTCCATCTTCCATTCTCGAATAGCTCATACCGGGCGTAGCATCATGCTAGCCTTTGTTTCTCTTACTGGGCGTAACCTCATAAGACAACACAAGAGAATCCCAGATTTCTTTGGCGTTATCAAACTTACCACATTTATCATATTCCCTTCGTCATAGCACAGATGAGAATAAATCTAGCCTTCGATTGGTTTGATATCTCTTTTCTCGATCATCGGACGATTTTCCTAGGTATTGCAACGCCAAGGGCATTAGCGGGAGAAATGTATCCGCTTTCAACTATATCCCACAAATCAAGATTTTGTGCCTCAAGGAATGCTTTCATCTTATCTTTCCAGTAATCAAATTTTTATCCATTGAATAGAGGAGGACGGTTCATATGACCACCTTCAGTAGACATGTTCACAAAATAGGATCTTTTCTCTTGACACTGTTAAGTGCTCAACCAAGACAACTGAACGTGAACACAAGAAGGGGGGTTAAATTGTGTTTAAAACTTTTCGCAAACTTTAAGTTAAAAACACTTAGAACAAAAGTTTTTCAAAACTGTTTATATATCGGATGCGGGAAATAATCGGACGCTGGAAAAGCAGTTTGTGAAAACTTATTTTTAACACACCAAGATAAAGAGAAATAGAAAGCTATAAAGCAAAAGACACAGAGATTTATACTAGTTCACTACCAAACTGGTAGCTACGTCTAGTCCCTTCGTTCCTGAAGGATTTTCCACTATAATCAACCCGATTACAATTTCCTCAAGAGTATTCTTCTGTCACAACTTGACAATACTCTCAACTTCTCAAAACGACTCAGTACAATCGAGCCTTTGAGGATACAGCCTTAACTAGGCCAAAACAACTTTTACAAGTGAGTTGAAATACAGTCAAAAAATAACTCTCACAGAGAGGATAAAAGATTAAGCTCAACTATAGAAAAACTTTCTGAAAGAAAGGGTCGGACGCTGAGTTCAGTTCTTGTAGTCCAGAGACTTAGCACGAGACTTGATTGCTCACAGAAGTAGTGCTTCAGAGGTTGACTCTTTGTAATGTATGGCAACAGTGCTTATTCTCAGTAAATGAGGTAATATACTCTTGTACAGTTTTGGCAGTTTTTCAGCAGTGTTTCGGCAGTATGTCTGCTACTCTTCAATGGATATCATGAGGTATATATAGGAGTTCCAAAGGATATTACCGTTACAGTAAAAATGGCTCCTTTCCATTGAGTGAGGTAAATTCAAAAAGCTGTCTCTTTCTTCCTTTCCAGAGAATATCCCAGTAGTACATATTACCGTTTTTGTACTACCTTGCTTTTCACAATTGCTTGTACGATTTTTGTCTTTTAGCTAAAGGTGTCACCTTTGATACCTCGTACAACAATTTTAGCGCTCAGAATCAATTTCGAAATTCGTTCCAACTTCTGAGAGGAAGAGAAGCAACGTGACTAACACGTGATTTGAAATGAAGTTCAGACGCTCGCTCAGAAATGGAAGTTCGGACGCTTGTAGCAATTGGATAAGCCTAGTGTCATAAAGAGAAAATTCCAGACGCTCACAAGGATGAGCCGGATGCTGACACATGGAATGTATCCTTCTCTTGAGAATTACTTTCTTCTTGCTTGAGTGGCTTAGAATATATGTATTATTAGTATCTGCACACTTCAAGAAATGTTAGAACATAAATTGTTCTCTTGTGAATACTTTGTTATCATCAAAATTAATGAGGGTCTAAACTTCTCAATCGTTTAGGTTCCAACAATCTCCCCCTTTTTGATGATGACAAACATCTAAGGTAGATGAACAATTTAGTTTAAAAAAGACATCAAGGGTCTCCCCCTGAATTTAACAGTTTAGATATATATATGAACAATTCAGGTATTGAGGCAATTTTTGGTAAACAAATTCATTTAAGTGATTGCGAAAAATCCGTAGATGTATCAGAGCATATATTTAATAAAGTGAGATCGGATGCTGATTATATACCAAATAGATTGATTTAATCAAATTTATTTCATTGTACCAAAATTTATTAAACATTATAAGAGTACTAGATCAATGAATATTAGCGCACACAAATGCTATGTATGAAATGCTATGCATGATACTTTAGTTCCAGTGTATCCATCGGACAGTGAACATCGGATGGTGGATTATCAGATTTTCACGTGTTCAATATACCTTTCTTTCGTGTTCATCATACCTTTCTTTTACTCCCCCTTTTGTCATCAGACAAAAAGAGTGTAAAAACACATCATAGTCAAAATAAGACTTAGAAAAATTTGAGTATAAGGCAGATAATTTGAGCAAAAATATTTATATATATAAGTGTATCAACCAAAAATAAGAAATGACATTTAGTACCAAAAAAATATAAAGAAAAACAAGGTTTAAGGGTTTGGAAGAGGTGGTGGAGGGATGTTGAGACGTTCATAGAGTAACTTTAGTGCAGTCTCCAGCTGAGTGACCTTCAAGTTTGTAGCCCTCATTTCTTCAAATTCTGCTTTGGGAATGGTGACCATCTCAACTGCAGAAGTAGAAGTAGAAGGTCCAGCTTCTGGTACAGGTGTAGACTTCATCTTCTGATGCTCTGCTAGCACCCAGTTGGATATCTTCAGTCTCAAATCCTTCTTCCTTTGAGCTCTTAAAAAGAATGCATCATTTTGTATAAACCATTTGATGAAATTTCCAAGTCTTCTGAGCTCTGATTCTGTCTGAATCTCCCATTGATGCTTCACATCTTCTGGATACAGCAAATTCATGAAGATGGTTTCTCTATGTAGAACAACATCAGCAGTGTAAGAGTCAAACCTATTCCCAGCGTCTTCTCCCCATAAACTTCTGATAAAGACACTCAACGCTTCACAGGTGAAGGAGAGTGCTTCATTTTCTGCCAGGTAAATTCTTCTCAGATTTTCCCTGTCATCTTCTTCTAGCACTAGGGGGTCGATGCATGGTAATATGGCTTTGTCTTTCCAAGACTCAGACCATTGACTCCAAGTAAATCCAATGTCGAAGTGCTTGGTCACAGCAGCCCATTGGTCATATATCTTCATGTAGTCAAGAGGTCTGATTACTGAGCATCTGAACATATCATCGAAGTACACTGTTCTAAGATTGATGTCAGTAACTCTGCTGATTGTCCCAACAGTTGGAATAGTAGCCTTCTCAGCATTGCAGCAGTTTGAGGAGCCAGTTCTCCATTCATCTTTCTTCAGAGAAGTCAGGTAATACCTTCATCTTTCTTCAGAGAAGTCAGGTAATACCTTCTGGCATGATCCTCAGAGATCTTGGCAATCGGAAGCTGGGAGAATTCCTTAAGATTGTACTTTGTAGGTGCCTTCTCATATTCCTTTAGCCCGATCTTGCTGAATGGCTGCTTGCCCGGAGCAGGTTCCTTCCGTTTCCCAGGGATAGACCAAGGTAGCCACCTTTGTCTATCTGGTACTATCTTAACAGAAACAGATGATGGGTCTCGATATTGTCCTATGACTTCAAGCCTTTTCTGCTCAAGACAGTGTGCCATGAAGGCAGCTTCTTCATCTGTGATCCACCTTCCACATTCTTCCAACGTGAGCGGTTTAGACTGTGGTAGGGATCTAGGAAGATCAACAGAGAAGGGAATTGCTCGCTCCGGATCTTTGGTCTCAACCTTCCTTTAAATGACATTTGGAAGTGGTCTTCTCCATCCTTGAAGGTTGCACTTATTGGAGCGGTAATTTCCAATCTGGCAGCTCCAGAGGTGAAGGTTTTTAAATGCCATGTGGATGGACGATCGTAGATGCTATGATATATCTCATACTTAACAAACTGTGGTTTGTATGAGATATTCTTCTTTCCACCAGCGTCTGTAGGTCTAAGGGTAAGGGTAAGTAAGGTGGGAGTGGCTTTGGTGATTTTGTAGGCTTTTGGTGAGTAGGGTTTGAAGGGATTAATGGGAGGTATTTTGAAAAGGAGGTTAAAAGGATGAGAATGAAGCTTGGAAATGTATGTAGTGAGGGAGTTATATGTGGAGGTTTGAGGTGATAAGATGGTGAGTGTATTGGTCTGTGTTTGGGTAAGGTGTTTGGGAGTTATGGAGGTTTTCTGTACACGGGTTTGAGTGTTTGGTGGTTGTGCAACAGATATTGGTGGAAGCGAGAATGGTATCATCAAATGAAAAAGCAGTCTGAGACTCATCGAAGAATTCAAGACCTTTGGTTCAGGTTCGATTGCTGACCAATCTTTTGAGCTTCTGCAGGGGCGATTCTTTGGAGGCGGACGCTGAATTTTCTTCAGAACCGGATCTTGAGACTTGTTACTCGACCTTCGGCTTGCTCCTTTTCTCGTAACCTGGTGATGGGAATTCGGTCCTCATCTTCCTGGTTCTTCAACAAGCAGTCAGGAGCCAACTTCTGTCTTGTTCTTCTGGTCTCTTTTGATGGAGACTCAGCAGGTCTTTTCACACCAGGCATTGAGCTTCTGGTGGTTTTCTTTTCAGCTTCCCCTTCTTGTTGCTCGATTTTCACCTTCTTGATCATGGACCCAGTGATCAATTTCATTCTAACCAGACTGTTGACTCCAAAGGTGTCAGGAATCACAATACTATCAGCACCAAAATACTTCACCTTTTCTTGATCTGGTAAAGCAGTCAGCTTGTTTATAACCAGACCCTTGACCATCATTCTAGTGAGCAGAACACCATAAGGAATGCACTTGTAGGTGTTTTTCTTGTCAGCAACACCTTTCCTCGAATTTACTAGTGCATTAATCAAGTTGTTGTAGATCAACCTTGGCAGGTTTACCTTGTTACCAGCCATGTAGTGTCTCATGATGAACTTCTGTTCATAGTTGACTATGAGCCATTCTCCTATGCCATAGCCAAGATTCATCCTCTTTACTAATAAGACAACATGCATCATTTGAAGGTATTTTATCTAAATCAAGCATATAGATATTTCCAATTCTAGGTCCAATAACAATAACATTTTCATTTATAGAATCCATGACCATGCATTTTGAAGAATCGAAAACCACTTTGTTTCCTTTATCACAAAGTTGACTAATGCTTAGCAAATTATGCTTCAAACCATCCACATGCAAAACATTTTCAATAGTGGGATTAGGACTCTTACCAATAGAACCAATCCCAAGAATTTTACCTTTGTTGTTGTCACCATACCGGACATAACCACTATTCTTAGGTACCAATGAGGAGAACTTGCTTTTGTCTCCTGTCATGTGCTTTTAACAGCCGCTATCAAGATACCAATTTAAGTCCTTGGCTTTCAAGCACACCTACAACAACAGATTAATTTTTAACCTTTGGTACCCAAACTAAGTTGGGTCCAGATGAGTTAGTTTTTGGCAAAGTACCCTTTGGAATCCATATCTTTTGCCAACCACATTCTTGTTCTTTCTAATATTGCAAATGGAGGCGGTGTGACCATTTCTACCACAAAGTGAAAGCATTTAATGAAAGGGCTGCTTGAAGTGTTGTTGTGATTGACAAATTTAAAGGATTTTTCATGCGTTTGTGGATTATAACCCAAACCGCTTTTCCAAAAGTACCCTTTTGTTTTCCCAATAGAATGTTTAAGTTATCCCTTCCCATGGTAAATTTGGCAAGGGTGTTTTCCAAATCTTCAATCTTGTTTTTCAAAACATTGCATTCATCACACTTGAAAGTATCAATCTTTTGCTTTTCACAAAAGGTGCAAGTAGAAACTTGATCCACAACAACTTGTTTTTCCTTAAAAACTTCCATCTCTTGGTTTAAGAAAATAATTTTAGATTCAAGAGAAGAGATGGTTTTCTTAGAAGAAGAAATAATTTTTCGAAGTCTAGTCGTTTCATTATTTAATTCTTCACAAGCAATAAGCAGCTCATCATAAGTTAAGGAGATTCGAGTTCAAGAGCATTTACCTCATCCTCCTCGTGTTTTGCCATGAGACATAAGTTGGCCTCCTCATTTTCTGATTCATCAGACGAGTCCATATCATTGTCATCCCAGGCAATGTAGGCTCTTCTTCCTTTTGATTCCTTTTGTGGTCTTCTATCAAATTTTTCGTTTTTCTTCACCATGAGGCGTCGGGTTTTATATGTCCCTTTGACCACGCTTGTAGCAAGTTGGATTAAAAGAAGTTCCTTCCTCATTTTTCTTTTGAGGATTTTGTACCTTGCCCGTTCTCCCCTTTTGCCTCATGAATCTTTTGAACCTTCGAACCATCAGACTTATGTCTTCCTCATTCTCATCTAGACTATCATTGTTGTCAGATTCCTCTTTTTCATTTACGATTGCTTTGAGAGCAATTCCTTTCTTTTGCTTATCACTTTCTTCACTCTCAGTGAGTCGATTTAGTTCAAGTTCATGTTCCTGCAATTTTCCAAACAAGGTTGCCAATGATATAGTAGATAAATCTTTAGATTCAGATATAGCAGTAACCTTGGGTTGCCAGTTTCTATTTAAACATCTAAGAACTTTATTAATTAAATCTTCATTACTGAAGACTTTCCCAAGAGCTCTGAGATTGTTTATTATATGGATGAACCTTTTTTGCATATCTTGTATGTTTTCACTTGGTTTCATCCTAAATAACTCATACTCATGGGTTAATGTGTTCATTCGAGCCCTCTTGACTTCGGTAGTACCTTCATGGGTCAATAGAAGGGTGTCCCATATTTCTTTAGCAGTCTTGCAATTTGAGACCCTATAGAACTCATCGTAGCTTAAAGCAGAAGTGATGATGTTCTTAGCTTTCAAATTGTATTGGACCTTTTTCTTATCATCTTTGGTCCAAAGTGATCTTGGTTTGTCTACCACTGCATCATTAATTGATTGAGTGGGGACAAATGGACCATTTTCCACAGCATCCCAAATATCAAGATCAACACCCTCAAGAAAGATTTGCATTCTATCCTTCCAATAACCATACCCCTCACCATTGAAAAATGGGGGTCTGTTCATGGAGGTTCCCTCGTTATTGTTTGAAGTCATTCTCTTGAGACGGTTAAGCCCTTTATACAAGAGTCTAGCTCTGATACCACTTGTTACCAAGTGACTTCAAACACAAGAGGGGGGTGAATTGTGATAGCGGTGCTTATATAAAAAATTATAGATAAATTACTGAATTAAAAAAAAACTTGAAAGAAATAAATTGCGAAACGATAAATAACTTGAAGAATAAATTGCAGGAATTAAATTGCAATCAATAAATGACAGAAAATAAATGACCGAAAAATAAATAAAGAACAAAAATAAATAAAGTGCTTGAATGATAAAGAGACACAGAGCAAAGAAGAGCACGCAGCAAATTATACAGGTTCGGCCACCAAACACCCTGTGGCCTACGTCCTGTCCCCAAAGCAAAGCACTATGGGATTTTCACTAAATCACTAGCTTTTAAATCAGGTTCAGCTAGAAACCTTTACAACTCTATACCAGAGCAATACGTTCAAGAGATATCACCTCTCTATGAACACCTTGGGATTCCTACCCAAAAAGAAATGATTTTCGCAAATAAAATGAGATGAGAAAGATACACTCAATAGTGCAGATATAACAAATTGAAGCTCAAATAATACAACTCAAATTATGTAGAATAAAAAAAACTCTCAAAAAAATTGTGCTCAAATAAGTGTGAGTGATGGAGAATATTTGATAAGAGTTTTGGCACAAAGAGTAAGTGAGTGTATTGTTTAAAAACATCTGGTGCTGTTGCTTTTATAGGCAATGGAGGAGCGTGTAGCATTAAAAAGGGAAATCTGCCCGTTGCGTTTTGATTATTAAAAGGATAATTTGTCCGTTGCAGCATTAAAAGGGAAATCTGCCCGTTGCGTTTTGATTATGAAGAATTGAAAACACGGGGACGGAAAAGATTCTCGGACACCACTTGGTGTTCGACATCGTATTTCCATACGACCTCTCCCCAGCTCGGCATACAATCTCCCCAGCTCGGCATACGATCTCTCCACAGCTCGGCATACGACCTCTCCACAGCTCGGCATACGACCTCTCCACACAGCTCGACATACGATCTCCTCACAGCTCGGCACGCGACCTCCTCACAGCTCGGCACGCGACCTCAGCTCGGCACGCGACCTCCTCACAGCTCGGCACGCGACCTCATCTCGGCACGCGACTTCCTCACAGCTCGACACGGAGAATATTTTCCAAAGAAAACTTGAAATATTTTCCAAACAATATTTTGAATACAACTTAAGAATTTTTCAAAATACTTTGTGCCTAAAAATAATTTAGGAAAAATTATCATAAAATCAATTTTAGAATAAAAATCATTTTGTGAGTGTGTGATTTTATTTTAATTGAGAGCTTTTTATTACTACTTACAAATAGTCTTAATAAATACCCAAAACCCAAAGACTTGAGAAACTATCATTCTTGATACGCGTCTTGGTATTCTTTTCCACTTTTTGTACGGTTGACTATTTGCAAAACTCCATTTTGTCAATCATCAAAACCATCCTGTCAAGGCATGTATTCACACCTTGCTTTTCACAATTGCTTGTACGATTTTTGTCTTTTAGCTAAAGGTGTCACCTTTGATACCTCGTACAACAATTTTAGCGCTCAGAATCAATTTCGAAATTCGTTCCAGAAACTTCTGAGAGGAAGAGCAGCAACGTGACTAACTCGTGATTTGAAATGAAGTTGAGGCTCGCTCGAGGTGGAAGTTCGGACGCTTGTAGCAATTGGATAAGCCTAGTGTCATAAAGAGAAAATTCCAGACGCTCACAAGGATGAGCCGGATGCTGACACATGGAATGTATCCTTCTCTTGAGAATTACTTTCTTCTTGCTTGAGTGGCTTAGAATATATGTTTTATTAGTATCTGCACATTTCAAGAAATGTTAGAACATAAATTGTTCTCTTGTGAATACTTTGTTACCATCAAAATTAATGAGGGTCTAAACTTCTCAATCGTTTAGGTTCCAACATTTCTTTGTCACTCATTTTCTTTTTCTCACTCTTCATATACATTACCTTTTCCAGATCTAATGGTACGAGAGTGATTTCATGATTTTTAAATAAAAATGAGTACTTGTTGGTGTAACCATCATGCTTTGCATGTCATTCATGCTTCCATTGATGCCCAAGTAATGAGTCTCTTGTTTCTGCAAGTACCACATCAAATAACACCACATCTTCATATTCCTCCAGCTTGAGTGACACTCGTACTTCTTTGGCCACCATCACGTCACCCATATCTTTAAATTCTGGATCTTCGAGACTATAAAATTTATATGGTTGTGGACGCTCAAGAACAAGAAGTTCTAACTTCTCCACCATGGTTGTACTGGCCATATTGATCCAATATTTTTTATCAATGACAAAGCTACATATTTTATCCTTCACAAGGCACCTAGTAAAGAAAATACTCTTCCTTTACTTGGCTTTCATGAAGAACAAACTAAGAAAAATTTAAGCTTTGCATTCAACCACTAGACAGATGAAAAAATGTAACTTTTTAATTTTTCTCTCCTTTTTATTTTCGTATTTTTTTCTCCGCTTTTTGCCACTCTTTTTTTTATTTTAAAAATGATCTCTCTCCTTTTTTTGAATTTTTTTTTCTTGGAATTTTTTTTTTTTGAATTTGAGATATGGAAAGAACAAAAAATTAATGGGAAAGATAACACCTGACTAGAACGTATGCTCTGATTACACTATAATAGAAAACGAAATAAACAGCGCTTATTTTTTTGCCTTTGCTAGCGTTTAAAACCGCTGCCTAATCACCCGCTGGTGATTGTGATTCGAAAAGACAACGTTTGGCAAGCGCTGTGGATTTTGGAAATAGACAGCGCTTCTTTGAAAAATCGCTGTCTATTATCAAAGATAGACAACGCTTTTTTAAAGAAACGCTGACTATTTGGCTTTTTTTTTTTAGATTCAGTATCCTGTTGCTGCATTATGTGATCCAATTCATGCTTCGAACATTCACAACAAAGGAAACAATCACACATATAGAAAATACCATCACACACACATACAGAAAATACCACAAAAAATACCATCATGCACATATACAGAAAATATCAACCAATTAATCATTGACTTGTATATTTTTATACTTCAATTTGAATTTCTAAAAAAATTTTGGCAGAGCCTCCCCTTAATTATGGACATTCCAAAATTTATCTAATACCTGTAACAATAAAAAATACATATACCAGCCAGCACAAGTCACTATAAAGTCTACCTAGTATGCAACATAGCCACTAGATAAGTATACTTAGTTACCAATTCACAAATACTAATTAATTTACCAAATTCTGTCTTTGAAGTAATTTGATTTATTACCTTGTCGAGCTTGCGATGTTAAAATATGAGCATCATCTTTATATCCCAACTTATCTTGGATTGTGTTGAATCTCCGATCCTATCCTAATGCTTGCACTTGGATATTTGGTTTCTCGCATTTTTATTTGGTAAACCGGCTTATAATTGCTATGGTGGCAGCCTTAAAAGAGAGAAATGAATACAATCCAAGTGGGTGAAGTTACATACCCCCCACTCGGATTGTATTCATTTCTCTCTTTTAAGGCTGTCACCACGGCATTATAAGCCGGTTTACCAAACCTTCTTATCAGCCCATTCAGCTTTTTATCATCATCTTTGATAACTTGCTGAAATAAAAAATGCAGGAAACCAGATATCTAAATGCAAGCATTAGGATAGGATCAAAGTTTCAACACAATCCGAGAGGAAGTTCAGAAGAGACAACCAGAGTAGCAGGCTTAAACCTACACAAACAAGAAACACATAAATTAACAGAACCAAATAAAGAGACCTAACCATTTTTATTTTATTTTTTGAAAGGAAAAGAGACCTAACCTTTATCAAGCTAATAATGAGAGAAAGCTAATAAAGAGTTTGAAGCCCTAACTCTGGTGCAAGAAACCATTTAATGATGAACCTAGGATGTTTCTGCAAAGAAAAATCACAATCTATAGTATAAGGAATGTGCTAACTTAGATATTCATGTCAAATAGTAACTTTGAAGTAATTTGATTTATTACCTTTGTCACTTAAGAATGCAACTATCTCTGGCGCTATCTCTAGCTCGAAAGATATTCTTCTTCACAATCGGTCCAAAAGAAGCCATCTAGCTATCTGCAAAAAAAAATTAGGCACACAAGTAATTAGACACACAAGTAAAATTCATAGTCATTTAACAAGTAACTAAAAAACACAATCTACATACATGCAACTTCTTTTCCTTTTTCTTTTCCTCCGATTGATCCAAAGCCCCTCTTTATGATCATGTCTAATATATGTATCATCCTCTCTTATGTACTTTCCTCAGCAAACATGGATTGTATCACAAAGAAAGGGTCATCCTCAATATCAGCAACTTTATTTGCTTGATCATCAATCCCATAACTAATTTTTTTTGTTAGTCAACAAAACAATAGACAAATTCATATCGGTAGGATCGGTGACATAAAACACTTGTCGAGCTTGCGGTGTTAAAATAAAAGGCTCATCTGTATATCCTAACTTACTGAAATTCACCTTCATAAACCCCTAATCATCCATTTCTACACCGTAATTATTGACAACCCACTTACATTGGAACACAGGCAGACGAAACAAAGCATAATCCAACTCCCATATGTATTCAACGACCCCGAAGTATGACATATTCACATATATGGGATTTCTGTCTTTGGCACTTGAGATATGCATAGCTTGAGTAACAAGAGAGACCCACTATTTTGCATTTTACTCTGATCATCATGTTTTATTGTATTGAATGTGTACTCGTTCATCAAATAACCGGTGTAAGAGATAACTACTTGGATCCCTCCCTAACCATCCGAGTCTTTCTGAAATCGAGGTAGGATTTAAAGAAAACTCTGCAGAAATGTGATCTCTTAGCCATGTTATAAAACACCGATTGTGTTCTCTTGTTAACCAATTTTGATTCTTATTTGGGTACATACTCTTGAGCATTTCGTTGTGTTTTACAATATATGACTCAACCTCATCGGCGTTGTGTAAAACATATACGTGTGCTTGCTCCATCTGCTGCCTTGATATAGTCAATATTTTACATCCAGTAATCCATTTCCCTTCGCTTCCTCTTATGTAACGAGACTTTGGCAACCCTATGGAATATCCACCATTAGATAGGTAGTCGAAATAGAATTCAATAGCTTCTTCGACTGTGTACTGCCCAACATTACAACCTTCTAGCTGTGATCAGTTTTTCACATACCCTATTAATATCTTCATGTAACGCTTAAACGGGTACATTCATCTCATGTAAGCTGGTCCACACAATTGTGTCTCCAAAACTAGATGAACTGTCAGATGAATCATTATGTCAAAGAATGAAGGTGGGAAATACATCTCAAGCTCACATAAAATCAAAACAATTTGTTTTTATAATGCTAGCAACTTTCCAGGGTCAATCCCTCTGCTGTAGATTGCCTTGAAGAATAAACACAAAGTTTAGTTAAGGTCTTTCGCACTTTAATGGGCAAAATGGATCGTATACCAATGGGTAGCAAACTCTCCATGAGAACATGACAATCATGGGACTTTAGACCCATTAACTTGAGATCTCTCATTGATACGAGGTTCATAATGTTTGAAGAGTACCCCTCTGGAACCTTAACTCCGTGAAGAAACTTACAAAGAACTGTTTTCTCATTTCTAGACAAAGTATGAGCGGTTGGAGGTAGATATGTACGTTGTTTTCCCTTCTTTACCGATCCCAATTCCCGTCTCAATCCCATACTAACCAAGTCCCGCCTTGCATTAATGCCATCTTTAGTCTTCCCGAGCACATTGAGTAAGGTACCAATGACACTATCAAAAACATTTTTTCCAACATGCATCACATCAATGAAATGTCTCACGTATAATGAGCTCCAATATGGCAGCTCAAAGAAAATCGACCTTTTCTTCCACCCTCGTGTGACAAGCTCTCCCGCAAAAGGCTTCCCGAATTCAATACTCAAATCTTTTACCATTTCAAATAGTTGTGCAGCCGTAAAGGGAAAGGAGCTCTACGTTCTTCAGTATTCCCATTAAATGCTTTCCTCCACGACAGATAATGATGATTTTGAGGCAAAAACCTACGATGCTCAAGGAAGACATTCTTTTTACCATGTTCCAATCGCATCCAATCTATACCATCTTTACATATAGGGCAAGCACATTGGTCTTTGGTACTGTATCCAGACAAATTACCTATGCTGAAAAATCATTAATTGTGCCGAAAATCATAGTCCTCAAGGTGAAATTTTCTTCTCTATACCCATCGTACACCTCTACACCCGTCTCCCACATTTGCTTCAAGTCTTCAATTAACGGAGCCAAGAATATGTCTATATAATTTCCTGGTTGTTTAGGGCCAGAAATTAACATAGACAACATCATATATTTGCGCTTCATGCATAGCCATGGAGGTAGGTTCTAAATCACCAAAATCACAGGCCATGGACTATGAGAGCTACTCTTGGCACCATGCAGGTTAAATCCATCAGTAGACAATGGAAGTCTTAGGTTTCTAGGTTCTTTCACAAAATCAGGATACTCAATATCAATTTTCCTCCATTGACGAGAGTCTGTGGGGTGCCGCAGCATGCCATCTTTAATCCTTTCATCTTCATGCCATGTCAAGTGTTTTGCATCTTCTGAACTACAGTACATGTGCTTGAATCTGGGAATTATGGGGAAATACCACATAACCTTCTCTGGAGCTGATTCTTTCTTCTTATACCGTGATGCATTACATTTAGGACACGACTTTAACGATGCATATTAATTTCAAAATAAAATTCAATCGTTAGGACAAGCATGTATCCTCTCATAACCCATGCCAATATAGCGTAACATTTGTTTAGCCTCGTATGTCTGACTAGGAAGCACATTATCAGCTAGCAACATATCCTTCAATAAGGTGAGTAATTTCGTAAAGCTCTTATCAGTCCATCCATTGCCCGATTTCAAGTTATACAGCTTTAACATCGCCGATAATCTCGTGAATTTCGTACAACGCTCATACAACGGCTTCTCCGCATCGCTTATCAACTTCTCAAACATTTGAGGACAATCACGAAGATCTTATTCAACCGCATTTGCCATCTCTTCAAAGCGATCACCATCATATGTATTTGTAGCAATGTCATCTGACGCATATCTCCCACTGTTCCCCATGGTATTAGAAGATTCATCGCTTGTCTCACCATGCTTTGTCCAATATGTATAAGTTTGATCAATCCCATTGCTCACTAAATGCCATTCCAATTCCTTAACACTAACTTTGTCTGCATAACAACAACTTAAACAAGGACATACGATTATACTATGGTCTGTTGTATGCCCAACTACAAACTTAATAAACTCTTGCACTCCATCCTTATATTCCTTTAACAAATGATTGGTAGACATCCACTTCCGATCCATTCTAACTTCAACCTTTAAAAAAACTAAGTTAGTCCTTCAGTAATATAACATCATATTAAACTTATTTGTATTCTAGCTAAACATAGTCAAAACTTGATAATCTAACGCATTGGGCTATAGCTAATGCTATGCTGTCAATCCATAATTCACAGATCGTATTCAATTCACAGTTTGAATTTTTAACAAAATTTTGGCAGAGTCTCTACTAAAATATGGACATTCCAAAATATATCCAATCCAATCAATGTGTTTTTTGTATTTCACTTAAGACAGACGTACACCACAGTTGTGCATAGAGCACTAAGTTTTCAAACAATTCCTCATATTTCTTAAAACTTTAACAGCTAAGAATGTATAATCTACAAACTCCATTCCCACATACAGTATACAATATACATATTAAACAAACTTCAACTTCAAAATCATACCATTCTTTACCTTTAAAACAAATGGCTATGGATCCAGTAAACAAAAAAAAAAGTACTATCAAGATATAACAATAACAATTTTATATCAGAAATGTCTGAATTTGAAGTATCAATAATCACTGATTAGTAAAATCTTAAACATTTTAATACACTTAAGAGGGTTCAAAGACCACACTGGAAATCAAGAAGATCAAAGTCAAGTATACCAATAGAAACATAACTTGTGAGTATTACATTACCTATTGAGAATCGCTGCTGATTTGGCCCAAAGAAAAAGAATGACAGCAAGGAGGAGGAGAACACAAGAATCAAGAGACAGAAGGGTATAACCAGATCTCTCAAACACAACCCAAGCAGCTACTGCGATCAACAATATTCACATTTTCAGAATGAGTTCATCATCAAATGAAAAGGAAAATAGATTAGGGTTCATACCTGGATGATGAAGAAGAAGGCGGCGAAAATGGCGTGGAACGGCGACGATAATGACAAAAGCTTCAGAACATTAACTTAGCGTCATCAACAGTCACAGCTTCAGAATCGGAAGATGAATGGCGAAGGTGGAGAGGAGGAGGAACAAGGAAGAGGGGCGAAAGTGGAGAGGAGGAAGAAGCTCAAGGAAGAGGGGCTTTTGTGTGTGACGGATAGGGGGAGATAGCTAAGATGGCATTTGAAGATGAAGACACGTCGTAGAGATCAGACGTTGAAGATGGCGAGGAAGAGAGAGCTATGTGTTATGTTTGCGAGAGAACGAGGGAATAAGAGCTGTTTTGTGATTTTAGAAACGCAAATAGCCAGCGTTTCCTTAGGGAAGCGCTGGTCATAAATATAATAGACAGCACTTCTTAGGGTAAGCGCTGATTAAAAGTTAGTAATAGACTGCGCTTCCTAGGGAAAGCGCTGTCTATGACCCTGGGAGTCTCTTTAACAGCGTTTGCTACAAAAAACGATGTCTATTTCTAACTTTTAATCAGCGCTTTCTCTAAGAAGCGCTGTTTTAGACCTTCTATGATTTTTAAACAGCGCTTTTATTATGTAGCACTGTTTAAGGTGGCACTTTTTTTTTAACAATATGTTGTAGTGTTACCAAATGATACGATCCTCAGAGCAGTCAGAATTGAATCGGGAGTCGTGATGGTGGAGGTGGTGAAGACGCCACAATCGAGAATGGAATATCCGATTGATATGTCAGGAGGACGCCTGATAACTCTTAGAAATGAGAGTTATTTTTGCCTTTATATCATTAAATCATGTATGTTCTGGAGTAATTAGAGTCCTTAATTGATAGAATTATGCAATAAGGTGTTTTTCCTTGCTTAAAGATGTTTGGAGGAACTTGGGTGCCTTTGTGAGCATTTTAATGTGTTTTGATGATGTGCAGGATTTTGATGAAAAATACCCAGTGCCAAGGCACCGGATCTTGATTTTGGCAGCCCCTGGAATTAGTGCAGCAGCGTGTTTGAAAGGCTCTATGTGTTGGCAGAAAGGAACTTGTCCTTTAGTGCAAGGCTATTGCGCTTTTATGCTGGTCCCCACTGCAAATGCAGTGTTTTCTCTCTCTCAGCAAAAGGACAAAAGTCTTTATTTTTGGGTCAAAAGGGAATGTCTTTCATTGGGATAGTAAATTGTCAGCCTATTTGAGGAGATTCTATAAATACTAAATGACCTAATCAAAGGGAGCAGGCTGGTACTGTGAGATTCCCTAGGGCAGCATTTGTCCCCTTCTCAGGAACAGCCGCATTCTTCCTCTTCTTCTCCAAAGCACCATTAACAAAGCTCAAAGCCACTTTCATGGAGGGAAGGTTCTTGCACAGTACCTAATTTTAGCAGTTTCAGCAAGACATTGTTGAAATAGGAGGACCTCTCGACTTGACAAAGCTGGGAGCTACTTCTATTTACTGTTTTATCAGTTTCTGTAACAGTTCTAACTCTTAGCGTTAGTGCCATGGATTCGGTTTACAACACCTATTTCTGTTGTTTTGTTTTTAAGCTCAATATGAGCTAATTTTCTTAAGCAAGGATGATGTGATATTGTATTGAAACCTTGTTGGTTTATGTCTATTAGACTTTATCTAAGTACTTTTGACTCATGCGAATTTATTTATTATATGCTTAACTTAATTCTTATCACCTTTTGCTGGGTACATGTATGTTAAGTACTGAAAGGGTTTAATATGCTGAATTCATGAATTAATGTAACGAGTATTAATTAAAGGACACTTTAATTAATTTTGATTAAACTAGACATAGAAAATCTGTCTCACAGGGTGTTCTGGGCCACACTTATTAGACAAGGGAGAACATAATGAGGGCTTAGACATAAGGTACCCTTTACTTAACCCTGGTGGAAGTGACTGAATCAACTTGGTGAAAATATAATTGAACTGATTCCTAGCTGCTTTTTACCCAAAGTTTTACTTAATCAACTGAACATCATTGTCTTGTTTAAACAATATTTGAACAAAAACTTGATGTTTATTTTCTGTTTTTATTATTTACTCATTAACTTACTTGCTAAAGAAAAAGCTTGTGAAAGAACTTAATCAATTATCATGAGAACAATCTCACTTTCATTATATTACTTGTTTACGATTGTGTACACTTGCACAAACCATATTTCAAATTTTACACAACAAGTTTTTGGCACTATTGCAGAGGATTGAATTGGTTAAATCACATAATTTTAGTAGGTTTGTTAGTTGAGATAAACTAATTCTTTTGGTGTTGTGTCAGCAGTAAGTGCCAATTTAGTACATGCGCAGGCATACTGCACCAGAGTACCAGTTGGATCCTGAAATTGACAGTACTTTCAGAAGGTTGTTGAGGCAGAATCAAGGTATTGCAGCAATAGGGGCAGCTGCAATCATGGCAGCCACTGGTCCTCGTACTGATGAATCAAATCTTGAGGTAGAAGCGGAGGGAAGTATTCAGTTCCAACACAGTGTTCACAGCCAGTACCAAGCTTTGGTGCTGAATGCTGATACCATATGCATGGCTAATGACAGGGACAGCCCAGTGAGGGACTATGCTATTTTTGATCCTCAAACTATGCACACTGGCATAGTAAGGCCTGACATTACTGCACACTACAAGAAAACGCGGGCGTGCCGAGGGCCAAAAGCCGTCGGTAACGCCGAAAAGCCATCGGAAAACCAAAATTACTGACGGATCGGAAAAGTAAAATTACTGACTGCCTGTAGCCCGTCGGTAAAGCGGGCGTCGCAAATGTTTGCCGACAGGCTTTTTCTTATCGTCGGTATTACTGACGGCCGAAATCGTTGGTCAACTTCCGGAGGTAATTTTCGACGACCTCGACTGTCGGTAAATTTCCGACGGCCGTACCCGTCGATGTACTTAATTTTTTTTATTCCCAAAATTTAATTAAATAATTAATTAAATTAATTGATAAATTAATTGATTAATTTTTATATTTAATTTAATTAATTGATAGATTAATTAATTCCCATATTAAAAAATGTGTCAGATTTGTTTATTTAATTTTTAAATTATTTTAATTAACTATTAATCTAATTTAATTAAATTGATTACTTTTAATTATTAATTAATTAATTAATTATTTACTTGTTTAATTATTAATTTATTCCCATATTAAAAAATGTGATAACGTAAACTAAAAAACAAATTAAAAAACAATAAATAAATAAAAAATCCGAACAAATATCAATAATTAAAAAATATCCGAAAATATCAAAAAATATCAGTACAAACATCACTAATAATCCTGGTAGTCCTGATCATGATCAAGATGCTCTACACCATCTGCATCATCGACATGATCAGTACCAGGAGGCAGAGGCAAAGGAGGCTGTTGGCGAGCTAGCATCTGGTACATCTCTGCCTGTTGCTGCAGCACCTGAGCCAAAATGGCGTTCGTTCGACAAGTCTCCTCCTGCTGCTCGGCCAGTTTCCGCTTCACCTCGGCTAACTCCTGCTCATCCGCGACAGAGCGACGATTGGCACCACCATTATTCGATGACTCCCCGATGTGGAGGCGACTGGTCCCTTTCCTGTAGTCGTTGGCAAGGTCTCCAGCACCATATAGGCGACCCTTCTTCTTGCCGCCGACAACATTAGCCCAAACCCTGCGCGGTGCAGATGGATCGTCAGGGCTCTAAAACGGGGAACATGATAATGTCTGAGACATAATCCGAGACATCCTCGCCTCAAACTCCTCCTGTCAAACATAAACAAATAAATCAAATTTTTTTGTAAGAAAACAATATAAACATTATTAAAAAAACTATTCATTATATTTTACAATTACTTGGGTCCGCCTCGACTGATCATCAACAAAATCACTGGTACTCCTCCTAATATGAGTTGCACCATGGAGCTCGTGCAACTGCGCCTGACTGACGGAACCTCCGATGTGCAAGCTCCCACCCTTCTCAGAAGCTCTATTCTTCTTGGCCTTCTCACTGGTCGCCTTGAACTCAGGGGAGTTCCAATGCGCTACCAGCTGTTGCCAGAGCTGAGCCCTAATCCACTGGGGCTGTCCCTCGAGGCGGGCATCTTTAAGCATATCAGAGAGGTGGTGAGAGGCCTTCATATGAAAGTCCTTCTCGATCCGCCCCTCATCCTCTTCCTCCTAAGCAACCCTCTCCTGTATCAATATAATACATTATTAAACATAATTGAAATTTATGAAATAAAAAAATAATATGCAACAAAATAAAAATTACAACTTACTCCAAAAGATTTGATCATATGCCTCCACTCCTCGTCCTTTAACTTCCCCCAGGTAGGCCAAAACGTGTGGTAATTATCCTCAATTATTGTTGTGATAGCCATCGCAGCTAGCTTTGAGCGAAGGAACCTGAACAATAAAAAGATGTCAAACAAATTATATATATATATATATACACACACGTAGATTATTAATAACTTGAAAAAAATGTAAATACTTACCCTTTACTAGCCGGCCTGATAATAACTCGGCCATCTTGCAGCATCTCAAGATCCTCAACGACCTCTTGGTCAACCTCCTGCGGCTCAACCTCCTGCTGCTCATCCTTGTCCTGCTCAATCCCGATCTAATCAGGTGTATGGCCCGTACTATACTTATGCTCGGACTGATGAGTATCGGGCATCGTCTCAGGCACAAAATGGGAGGAAGAAGCGACAAGTGTCTGCTGAATGTAACGTAGACTGTGTAGGGGCCGAAGGTGCTGGAGGCTGTGTAGGCGTAGATGTACGCGGATGTTATGTGGATGACAAGGTCGAAAAGCCAGCAGCGCCATGCCTAATAATGTTTGGCCTCCCACGATGGGGGGGTCGATGGCGATGCACTTTCCCTTCCATTTACCACCAGTGGGTGGTCTGGGGGGTCAGATCCTAATCCTCCTGATGCCATATATATCTATAGAGCAATTCAACAATAACAGTCATGAAATATTACATTTAAACATAACAAAATTAAAAATGAATTCCGTAAAAATAAACAACAAGTTATGAAAATAACTGACAAATTAAAATACATTGTTAGACATTAATTTCTCTAATTGTAAAAAGTTAAACAATTTCATTTTGCCCATTCTACCCACTCTACTTCGGCATCGTCTTCAGATCTTGATGGTTCTGCCACTTCTTCATTTAATTCCTCATCTCCATCTACCACTTCATATGTGATTGGATTGTCACGTAGTCGAGAAATGGGTACCACTTCATTTACTATGTTGACATGAGATGTAACACCTGAGGACGAGATCGACATCGTATTAGGACGATGTATCGAGACCTCGACCAAGACCTTGTGTCGAGATCCCGTGACTAGATCGTTTGCCGAGATCATTTGTCGAGCTGATGAGACCACGTGCACTAGCTGCGGAGTTGAGGAGGTCGCGTGTCGAGTTGATGAAGTCGCGTACCGAGCTGATGAGGACGTATGTCGAGCTGAGGAGACCGCGTTCACGAACTCGTGTTAGAACCTTGTGCGCTTGCACGAGCACCCTTGTTGACATCGTGTCGAGATGACACCTCGTATTCTTTCGAACGTTATTCAGCGCTATTATTATATTGTTTGTAATAATTACATTGTCGGCTTGCCGTTGACCGACAGAGTAGAGGGTAATGATGAGAGGAACGATTTAACGGGTAGATGATTGATGGGATTGGCATCTTATAGCTGGAGTTACGATTATGCCCTTCCAGCTGTATTCACGATCAGTTTTCCCTCAAACACTCATTTCTCTTTTCTTCTTTCTTTCTTCTTCCTTCCTTCTGCTCTGTGTATTCGTTGTTTTCTTCAAAAACTTCCATCGACGAAACCGTGAGTTCCATCGAGATTCTCCCCAAGCTTTCTTCATCAATCTTGTTCATCATCATCTTCTCGACCTATATCTCGCCTGCTCGACCATCACCATTGAGGTATGAAGAACAGATTTTTCTTTTTCTCTGTGCTACTGTTTAGCGCTATTTCTTCTTCCATTTTTAACCAGTTTTATGCTTCCAAATCATGTCAAATTGATGGGTTTTCTTCTTCACGATATTACCTATCTTTTTAACCGATTAATTGGGCTTGTAAAACAAATTTCTTTCTCTGATTTCTGCAATCGGCAGTGCCCAGAAACTCTTCATTTTTGGTTTATTTCGATTTCTTGTTTTTCATTCGTTGCTTCTGGTTATTGTTGTTGTCGATCTATCTGTTGAAGCATCAGATAACCTTTTTCATGAACTTTGATCGAAATCCCTAACTTTGAGTTAGAGGAAAAATATATTTCAAGTTCTTGAGTTTTATATTTTCTGGGTTGTGGTTAAGTTTGGGATGAGAGCTAGATGTATTAGAACCCATGGATCGATCTGAGTTGTGTTTGTTTTAGGAAGTCTGATTCCCGAGATCGTGTGATTTCTGAATCGAGGTGTACGGGAAAGCGAATCCAAGGACGGGGAAGCAGTGGGATCCAGATCGAGAAGCTATGCGTGTCGAGGTCGACCGAGAAGCGTCGTGTCGAGGTCGATTGAGGGCGATGCGTGTCGAAGTCGTTATCGAGCTCGTTGAAGACAGCGATGTCGAGATCGAGTAAGAGAAGTCGTTGTCGAGCTCGTTTGAAGACAAATGTCGAGGTCGCGTTGTCGAACAAAGATTAGCTTGGAGTTCGGTAAGGCGCTTCACATTAATATTTTCGTAGTATGCTAGCGTAAGGGCATTTCATATGCTACGTGGTTATGTTATTGTGTATGGATTTCTGATTTGTGTCGAGCTTGAAATGTTGTGATATGATGGAGTTTTACATGGATTTAATATGTGATTGAATATATGTGGTGACTGGTGTAGTGGATGTTGAATTGCGGTTGTTCATGTCGAGCTTGTTCTTTTATTTGAGATGCGGTTGAATATCTTGTGTTTAACTCTTTTTGTATCGTATGCGATTGTTCATCGAGTGAGCGAGCTAGGTGAGTCGTATGACGTTTTTGAGCCGTGACCCGGATAACTGAGGGTGCTAGGTCCCCTTTTTGTTTACGGGAGATTGACTAGACGTCGCCACGCTATGGGACCTGAGTTGACTGTCCTAGGGAGAGCGAGGATCCCAAGGCTTCGGCTGGACTTTCCGACATACGGTACGGCGTGTGCATTCCGGAAAATTATCGAGTCGAGAGAAAATGGATTTGCGAGTTGTGTCGAGTTAGAGTGAGATGGTCGAGTCACGTCGGTGAATGTTATACTTTGCTGTTTGCTTATATTTTTATGTCGAGCTTATCTTGAATTGTTGAGAAGTTGACCCTTTCCCGTGGTGCCTTCAATCCATGACGGTTACCCAGGCGATGTCGGGGGCGCAGGGAACTCGACAGTAGACGATGCCGAGGAGGAGCTCGACGAGGACCCGAGTGACGACCTCTATCTGTCGTGATTGTTTATTTGTTGGATGTTTGTTTTTCTGAGGACTGTACCTTGTTTTCTTTTGGAGTAGTATGTCGTGACCAGTTTGGGCAGTGTTGTTTTGTTGCTACAGGGTAGACTGGTGGTCTTACTTTTGGAGCATCCCCCTACGTGGGAGTCTGCCGGAAGTACCCCAGGGTATGATTGCTCTTTTGAAGTTATGCGTACCTTAGGTGTTTTTTCTTTGCACATTTGCTATTCTGTATTTTGTATACATTATTATTCCGAGTGATATATATATATGTGTATGTTATGCATGTATGTTTTATTAGAATTTAAGTCTTGTGTCTTAGTTGCACCATGTTTCAAAAGTCAGTAATTACTCGATGTGCACGAGTTGGTTTTATAAAAAAATATATCGTATTTTTAAAAGGCACAAGAGTTTTGTTTTTAAAACACACCTCATATAGGTTTATGTTGAGCTTGGTGTGTTGAGCTCGGTAACTCGAGCTCGGTATATTGAGCTTCGGTAGCGGTCAGGAAGCGGTCGTTACCTGTTGATATCGAGCGATTCGGTTCTGGCCAGAAATGCATAGGAATTTGGGAGTCATGTCGGGTTATGTGTTGGGTACTTAGTTGTATTATGTTGATTCTTTGTTTGATTAAGTGAAGCACTTATTGCTTGAGAAATTGTTTGAACTGTTTCTTGATTGAAAGCAGTGTGTTTTAACACATCCTTGTTGTGAGATTCGACGGGGTTTTGAACTTTGTGGAATCTAATGCCACCTCGTAGGAATACGACATCTGCAACCGAGAACGTCGACATGGAGCAGGCTATTCAAGCTATGACCGAGATGGCGGCAGCCATGGCTCAACAATCAACTCAACAGCTAACGCGATGGCTCAGCCAGGCGGCGTTAACTCGGCAGAATTTGCGGCAGCGACAGAACGAGCGAAATCTTTGGCGAGAGGATTGGCGGACGAAGCATGATCCACCAGTTCTACGGTGAGCCAAATCCGGATAAAGGCGATCTTTGGATGCAAGAGATCGAGAAGATCTTGAGGCACTCCATTGCCCGGACAACGTGAAGGTCGACTATGCCACCTACTTCTGCTAGGAGGCGGAGTATTGGTGGAGAGGTAAAACGCGTTTATAGCGTAACATCGCGAGATGACCTGGGAGCTTTTTCGTGAAAGGTTCTTGGACAAGTACTTCCGGATCTTTGCACGAGCCGAGAAGGAGCAAGAATTTCTTCAATTGTAAAGAAGGCAACTCGATTGTCCGAGTATGCGGCCAAGTTCAGTCGTTGGCGAGGTATTTTAGTCCATTTCGTGATCGAGTTGACCAAAGATGGTTGAGTGAGAGATTCCAACGGGATTGAGATTCGACATTCAAGTCGATGGTGTCGTTGAGGATCGAAATCTCCAAGAGTCGATTGATCACGTGTCGAGGTAGAAGGAGTAAGGAGCCACAAGAAGAAGACTGTGGGCGGACGGTGAGACCCAGTACGGGCGAGATTTGCACGTAAAGGGAAACAACCGCGCGGAAGCCGTCGACCGACCTCGTGGGAACGACAACAGGGGACAGATCGTCCGATGACCCAGGAGTGAGGAGTGGAGAGGTCGGACCGATGTCGAGGTGACTTGCCACCGATGTGGAAAGCCGACATTACGCGAGTACCTGTACTCGTAAGGAGGAGGTGTGTTTCAACCGCAAGAAGCCAGGGCATTTTGCCAAGGATTGTCCTACACCTAAAGTCGAACCGACTATGCTTGCAAGAGCCAAAGGGAAGCGTCAAGTGGCTAAAGGCGTAGTTTTCTGCATGAGTGGCGAGGAAGCGGTCGAGCCGATGATCTTATCCAAGGTGAATGTGAGATCGAGGGTAAATCCTTATCCGTTCTTTTTGATTAGTGCAACCCATTCCTTTATTTCTTCGATTGTGTGAACCATTTGAACTTACCGTTTAAATTAGTAGTTACAACCCCACCGCTAAAACCTTAGTCACAAACACCGCATGTCTTAATTGTGTAGTGATTATTCGAGTAGAAAGTTTGTGGTCAATTTGGTTTGTTTGCCTCTTAAGGGCTTAGATGTCATTCTCGGGATGGATTGGTTGTCATACCACCATGTCCTTTTTAATTTGTGCCGTAAAGCGTAATTTTTCCGGACCTTGGAGTCTCGATTATCTTTACGCCAAACGTATTGGAGTTTCTTTGAAAGAAGGAACTAGGGAATACATGTATCCGCTAGTTCGGAAGTTTTCGGGTCGGCGTGAAGAATGTTCCGGTGGTGTGTGACTTTGAGGGCGTTTTCAAGAAGGCGTGCCAGGGTTACCACCGATGCGAGGTCGAGTTCTCCATCGACACGATTCGAGAACAGACCGATTTCCAAAGCGCCATACAGGATGTCTCTGCCGAGATGAAAGAATGAAGTCCCGGATCGAACACTTGGAGTCGAAGCAATTCATACGACCGAGCGTGTCACCGTGGGGAGCTCCGGTGTTGTTGGTTAAGAAGAAGGATGGGACGATCAAGGTCAGTGCGTGGACTATCGCGAACTCAACAAGGTTACCGTGAAGAACCGTTATCCGTTACCACGTATTGGCGACTTGATGGATCAACCGTGGGCGGCGATCTTTCCAAGATAGACTTGAAGTCGGGCTACCATCAGTTCGGCGTGAAGGAGGAGATGTCGCCAAAAGCGACTTCCAGGACTAGATACGGTCACTCTGAGTACTTGGTGATGCCGTATGGAGTGACGAATCGCCACCGTGTTTATGGACTACATGAGCAGGATTTTCCATTCGTTTTTGGATCGATTCGTTGTAGTGTTCATCGGCGACATATTGATTTACTCGAGGAACCGAGAAGAACACGCAGAACACCTCGTCGAGTACTACGGATATTACGAGATAAGCAACTCTATGCCAACCTGTCGAAGTGTGAATTTTGGCTTGAAGAGGTGAATTTTCTTGGTCACGTGATTTCCGGAGAAGGGATAGTGTGGATCCAACTAAGATTGAAGTGCTAGCGTGGGAACGACCTAAGGCGATTCTGAGATCGGGAGTTTTGTCGGCTTAGCGTGCTATTACCGAAGATTCATTGAAGGTTTCTCGAAGATTGTCGCGCCTCTTACACGATCGACGAGGAAGGAACAACCTTTTGCTTGGGCCAGAGTGCGGCTTGATTTTCAACGGCAAGGAGCTTTTGACGGCGGCGCTGTCTGATTTTGCCTCAACCCGAAGAGCCTTCGAGGTGTATTGTGATGCGTCACACCAGGGATTGGGATGCGTCGATGCAACATCGGAAGGTGGTCGCGTATGCTTCAAGACGACTCAAGATTCACGAGAGGAACTACCCTACTCACGACTTGGAGTCGGTGATGGTTTTACTGAAGATATGGAGGCACTACCTTTATGGGAGCACTCTTCTTGTTTCAGCGATCACAAGAGTTTGAAGTACCTGTTCGACCAGAAAGAACTCAACATGCGTCAACGTAGATGGACAGAATTTCTCAAGGACTACGACTTTACGTTGGAATACCATCCCGGTAAGGCTAACGTAGTAGCAGATGCGTTGAGTAGGAAGAGCGTTTTAACCTCGGTAATGATGATCAAGGAGTTGGAGATGCTCGAGAAGTTCCGAGACTTGAAGTTGAGTGTCGAAGTTTCACCGGGGAAGCTGAGATTTGGTATGCTTACTATTTCTAACAGATTGTTGGACGAGATCCGAGACCAGCAAGTTCATGACGAGCTTCTGCAAGAGAAGATTCAGTTGATAGCGCAAGGGAAGGCGACAGAATTTCAGGTCGGAGCGGACGACATCTTGAGGTGCAATGGCCGAGTATGTGTACCTAACGTATCCGAGCTGAGGAAGTTGATTCTCGACGAAGCGCATAAGAGCAACTTTAGTATTCACCCAGGAGTTACGAAGATGTATCAAGACTTGAAGAAGCATTTTTGGTGGTCCGGAATGAAGAAGCAAGTGGCCGAGTACGTAGCTTCGTGTTTGACGTGTCAGAAAGCGAAGGTGGAGCACCAACGACCTGCAGGAATGCTACAATCGCTTGACGTGCCAGTATGGAAATGGGACAGCATTTCCATGGATTTCGTTGTAGGTTTGCCGAAGACGCAGAAGAAGAATGATTCGATTTGGGTGATCGTCGACCGATTGACCAAATCTGCTCATTTCTTACCAGTGAGGTCGACATACAACGTGGAAAAGCTGACCGAGATCTACATCGCGGAGATAGTACGACTTCATGGAATACCCTCTTCGATCGTGTCGGACCGAGATCCGGGTTCACGCCTCATTTTGGGGGAATTGCAAGGAGCGATGGGAACCGAAGCTCGGACTTAGCTCGGCATATCATCCACGCATCGACGGTCGAGAGAATGATCCAATCGCTTGAAGATTTGTTGCGAGCTTATGCGTTAGATCACCGAGGAAGTTGGGACGACGTCTTACCATTGGTGGAGTTCACCTACAATACTTGATTTCCATGCGAGTATTGGAATGGCACCTTTTGAAGCGCTGTATGGGCGGAAATGTCGACGCCTCTTTGTTGGTACCAGGGCGGCGAAGCGTCGTAGGACCAGATATGATCCAGCGGACTACGAGAAGATCCGTTTGATCGAGATCGGATGCGAACATCTCAAAGTCGATGTAAGAGTTATGCGGACCAACGGCGTCGACCACTCGAGTTCGAGGAAGGAGAACATGTATTTCTTAGAGTCACCCCCACTCGGAGTTGGTCGAGCGATCAAATCCAAGAAACTTACTCCCTAAATTTATTGGACCTTACCAGATTCTTCGTCGTATTGGTCCGGTGGCATATCAGTTGCCTTACCCCATTCTTGTTGAACATCCACGGCGTCTTTCACGCCTCACAATTACGCAAGTATGTTTCCGACCCTTCTCATGTCATCGAACCGGATGTGATTCAAGCGAAGGGCGACCTATCTTTTGAAGCATTACCAGCAAGAATCGTTGATCGGAAAGCCAAGCAGATATGAACAAAGAGATCCAACTTGTCAAAGTTGTGTGGGATCAGAGGGCGGGAGATGCGACTTGGGAGCTGGAGGAGAAGATGAAGACTCAGTACCCTGAACTTTTCTGAGGTAAGAATCTTAATTGCAATTTCGAGGACGAAATTTTTTTAGAGGGAGAGATTGTAACACCTGAGGACGAGATCGACATCGTATTAGGACGACGTATCGAGACCTCGACCAAGACCTTGTGTCGAGATCCCGTGACTAGATCGTTTGCCGAGATCATTTGCCGAGCTGATGAGACCACGTGCACTAGCTGCGGAGTTGAGGAGGTCGCGTGTCGAGTTGATGAAGTCGCGTACCGAGCTGATGAGGACGTATGTCGAGCTGAGGAGACCGCGTTCACGAACTCGTGTTAGAACCTTGTGCGCTTGCACGAGCACCCTTGTCGACATCGTGTCGAGATGACACCTCGTATTCTTTCGAACGTTATTCAGCGCTATTATTATATTGTTTGTAATAATTACATTGTCGGCTTGCCGTTGACCGATAGAGTAGAGGGTAATGATGAGAGGAACGATTTAACGGGTAGATGATTGATGGGATTGGCATCTTATAGCTGGAGTTACGATTATGCCCTTCCAGCTGTATTCACGATCAGTTTTCCCTCAAACACTCATTTCTCTTTTCTTCTTTCTTTCTTCTTCCTTCCTTCTGCTCTGTGTATTCGTTGTTTTCTTCAAAAACTTCCATCGACGAAACCGTGAGTTCCATCGAGATTCTGCACAAGCTTTCTTCATCAACCTTGTTCATCATCATCTTCTCGACCTATATCTCGTCTGTTCGACCATCACCATTGAGGTATGAAGAACAGATTTTTCTTTTTCTTCGTGCTACTGTTTAGCGCTATTTCTTCTTCCATTTTTAACCAGTTTTATGCTTCCAAATCATGTCAAATTGATGGGTTTTCTTCTTCACGATATTACCTATCTTTTTAACCGATTAATTGGGCTTGTAAAACAAATTTCTTTCTCTGATTTCTGAAATCGGCAGTGCCCAGAAACCTCCATTTTTGGTTCGTTTCGATTTCTTGTTTTTCATTCGTTGCTTCTGGTTATTGTTGTTGTCGATCTATCTGTTGAAGCATCAGATAACCTTTTTCATGAACTTTGATCGAAATCCCTAACTTTGAGTTAGAGGAAAAATATATTCAGTTCTTGAGTATTATATTTTCTGGGTTGTGGTTAAGTTTGGGATGAGAGCTAGATGTATTAGAACCCATGGATCGATCTGAGTTGTGTTTGTTTTAGGAAGTCTGATTCCCGAGATCGAGTGATTTCCGAATCGAGGTGTACGGGAAAGCGAATCCAAGGACGTGGAAGCAGCGGAATCCAGATCGAGAACTGTACGTGTCGAGGTCGACTGAGAAGCGTACGTGTCGAGGTCGATTGAGGACGGTACGTGTCGAAGTCGTTGTCGAGCTTGTTGAAGACAGCCGTGTCGAGATCGAGTAAGAGAAGTCGTTGTCGAGCTCGTTTGAAGACAGCCGTGTCGAGGTCGTTGTCGAACAGCATTAGCTTGGAGTTCGGTAAGGGCGCTTCACATTAATATTTTCGTAGTATGCTAGCGTAAGGGCATTTCATATGCTACGTGGTTATGTTATTGTGTATGGATTTCCTGATTTGTGTCGAGCTTGAAATGTTGTGATATGATTGAGTTTTTGCATGTATTTAATATGTGATTGAATATATGTCGTGAATTGTGTATTGCATGTTGAATTGTGTTTCTTCATGTCGAGCTTGTTCTTTTATTTGACATGCGGTTGAATATCTTGTGTTTAACTCTTTGAATATCGTATGCGGCGAATTGTTCATCGAGTGAGCGAGCTAGGTGAGTCGTATGGCGTTTTGAGCCGTGACCGGATAAGCGAGGGTGCTAGGTCCCCTTTTTGTTTCTGGAGATTGACTAGGACGTCGCCACGCTATGGGACTGAGTTGGTATCCTAGGGAGAGCGAGGATCCCAAGGCTTGGCTGGACTTTCCGACATCTGATGCAGCGTGTGCATTCAGGAAAATTATCGAGTCGAGAGAAAATGGATTTGCGAGTTGTGTCGAGTTAGAGTGAGATGGTCGAGTCACGTCGGTGAATGTTATACTTTCTTTGTTTGCTTATATTTTTATGTCGAGCTTATCTTGAATTGTTGAGAAGTTGACCACTTTCCCGTGGTGCCTTCAATCCATGACGGTTACCCAGGCGATGTCGAGGCGCGAGTAACTCGGCGATGAAGCGATGCCGAGGAGCTCGGCGAGGACCCGAGTGGCGACCTCTATCTGTCGTGATTGTTTATTTGTTGGATGTTTGTTTTTCCGAGGACTACCTTGTTTTCTTTTGGAGTAGTATGTCATGACCCGGTTTAGGCGGTGTTGTTTTGTTGCTCTGAGGGTAGGCTGGTGGTCTTACTTTTGGAG
Source organism: Calophaca sinica (assembly GCA_037113605.1). Classification (NCBI taxonomy): domain Eukaryota; kingdom Viridiplantae; phylum Streptophyta; class Magnoliopsida; order Fabales; family Fabaceae; genus Calophaca; species Calophaca sinica. The sequence continues at coordinate 70,772,515 of CM073737.1, read as the reverse complement.
CGACCCTGCGTGGGAGTCTGTAGGAAGTACCCCAGGGTATGATTGCTCTTTTGAAGTTATGCATTACCTTAGGTGTATTTTCTTTGCACATTTGCTACTCTGTATTTTGTATACATTATTATTCGAGTGATATATATATATATGTGTATGTTATGCATGTATGTTTTATTAGAATTTAAGTCTTGTGTCTTAGTTGCACCATGTTTGAAAAAGTCAGTAATTACTCTCGATGTGCACGAGTTGGTTTATAAAAAAAAATATATCGTATTTTTAAAAGGCACAAGAGTTTTGTTTTTAAAACACATCTCATATAGGTTTATGTTGAGCTTGGTGTGTTGAGCTCGGTAACTCGAGCTCGGTATATTGAGCTCGGTAGCGGTCCGGAAACGGGTCGTTACATGAGACATCTCATCCACTTGATAAGCCACTTCTTCCTGTGGATCATCTGCTTCAATGCGACCTCTTGGTTTTGTCTTTATTGCAACACACCAACCTTGTTTGTCCCTTCGAGTTAATGGATAAGGGACATAATACACTTGTCTTACACTTGATGATCGCAGTTATGAATATCGCGATCAAGTATGCACCCAGAGAACAAAAGGAAATGAATCGAACCAAAATTTCATCAAATATAAAGATACGAGAATTAAGCAATAACAATTATACGAGTAAAGAAAAAGTTTTTTCCCAAACTGTCCGACCTGGACAATTCAAGGTTCAATATACAATGAATACGTGGTACCCTAAAAATCGACTAAAAATCAAAAGTAAAGAAGAATAGAAGTATGATAGAAGTAGAGATGATAGAAGTAGAAAATCGACTTGGTCATTTAAAAAGAAACAGGTTGGAAGTTGATATCCTCTTAAAGGATAGAATTAGACAAGCAGAAGTGGCAAGGGACAAATGTACAGAGAGATGTACAAAGCAAATTGCAGCCAAGGAAGCACTTGGGAAGGCCAAACTTGCACTGGAAATTTAATTACTAGTGACTCAATGTTTATCCTGTGAATGTAGTGGAGTAGTTGTGAGTAGTGTACTTGATCTCTTCCTCTTACCCAGGGCCAATCTAACATATGTATAAGGTATTGTTGGTAGGTTTTTGTTTTTAACATTGGCAGTTCGAAAGATGCAATGATGATCCTATTTCTCTTCTTTGTTGTCTCACTTCATTTTCCAAGTAAGATGTAAGCCACCAAAGGAAGTACAACCAGGACAAGAAACAAGACCTGAACTAAGGAACATAGGCTTCAATCTTGCTTTCTACTTCAAGTATTTAAATAACAACATATGTTCAAGTACACAGCAACCAACAAAACCTTTTTTCACCTAATTGTATAACAGGTACTAATGGGACAATTCTTAGATGGTTAAGCACAAGTCCTTCATAGGATCATGAAGCCTAAGCAAACAAAACCTAATAGGATCATGAAGCCTAAGCAAACATGGAATTATCAGCATTAATCACTTTACTAAACACTTCGTACTCGGGGTGTAACACTGACCAATTCATGATCATAACCCCTTCCTTGACTCTCAAATATAGGTAAGGAATACAAAAGTACTCACTCACGTATATTTGTTAGCCAAAACATACATCACTTCAAAATTTCCTCTGTGAAGAGAACTAAGAAGGAAATCAAAGAAATATGTCGGTGTGGGGGTCAACAGCCAACCCTTTTCCACCCAAAAAGAACCGACATTTCAAGCATCAAAGCATAATAGAAAAATATTCAATATTACCGCTATTTAAAGCACGAAATCACTAACAACAAAATAATCCTATAACATACAATTTAAAGCACAAAATCGGGGTGTGATACTGACCAATTCGTGATCATAACCCCTTCCTAGACTCACAAATATAGGTAAGGAATACAAAAGTACACACTCACGTATATTTGGTAGCCAAAACATACATCACTTCAAAATTCCCTCTGTGAAGAGAACTATGTAGGAAATCAAAGAAATATGTCAGTGTGGGAGTCAACAGCCAACCCTTTTCCATCCAAAAAGAACCGACATTTCAAGAGAGTGTTAACCTCGAGAGCAGAGTAGTGGTAGAGGCACGGGCGGTGGTGGCGCGGCGAAGTGGAGATGGATACCTTAATAGAACAAAGATCTCCTCTGGATAAAAGAGAAACTAATTAACTAAAGCTGTTTTTAAAAGCCTATATGTCAAGATTAATTAATGTTACTGGGAAATTAAACATGAAGTTCTGCAAAAAATACCAGGAGTATATGTAAGGCCAGGATAATACTAATTGTATCAAGAATACTAATTCAACAAATCCAGCATTAACAAACTGGACACCGAATATTCAATCACTATTCAATCACAAATAATAACCAGAATGTCCAAAGGTTCAATTTCCCATTTCAACTCACAGGGGCAATGTTACTCAACCGTTCCAAATTTTCTAGCAGTATAATCCAAATTCACTCGAAACATAATTTATATTTTCTTTAGTTCAATAGAAAACAGAACCACAAACACACACATCAGAGTGGTTATTGTGATTTCTCAAGGTTTGAAACAGAACTCACAATCTCAAGGTTTTACAAGGAAACCAATCTATGAATACAGAAGCAAGAATTCCACTATGAACCAAATTGAAAACTGAATTTGAAAAGTAACTTACCTCACCAACTCATATCTAATTTAGTTAAAACCATTACCTCACCAACTCATATCTAATTTAGTTAAAACCATATATCATCAAATGTCTTAATCTATAATTAGGCTTTAAATTTAAAGAACTCTCACAGTCAAACACTTCTTTCTACTTACTCCTAGCAATCTCAGAGTAAGTCAAGTAATTCACAGCAAAGTCTTTCCACCAGTAAGAAAGCAACATGATTACATTCTTTACAAAAACCAACCAAATTGAACACATGAATCACAATTTCTATTCCATATTGCTACAATCTACTTCCACCCATGGACATAAATAAACACTAACCAATAATAAATAAATAAGCCAAAATAATTTATTCATGTGTAATTGATAACTCTTAGAAATAATAGTTATTTATGCTTTTATGACTATGAATCTTGTGAGTTTAAGAGTAATTTAGATCCTTTAATTATTAGATTTATGTAAATAATGTGATTTCCCTTGCTTGGAGCTGTTTAAGGTACTTTGGTGCTTTTGTGAGCATTTTGATGTGTTTTGACATTGTGTAGGATTTTATTGAGAAATACTCAGTGCCAAATCTGGTGCCATGGCACCGCACTTTGATATTACAGCCCCTATTACTGCAACAGCGTTTTTAATTCATTAGAGCTGAAGGAAAGGACTATGTCCTTTATTGCAATGCTGCAGAGTGCATTTCTGATGGTCCCCACTGTTCTGCAGTGTTTTCTCTCTCTGCTAAAGGACAAAAGCCTTTATTTTTGGGCCAAAAGGAATCAACTTTCATTGGGTTTACCATTGGTCAGCCCATTTGAGGAGAGGCTATAAAAACAAAATGACCTAATCAAGGAAAGGAGGCTGGTGCAGGGGCTGTGCCCTAGATTAGAATTCGTTTTTATTCCTCTGGACAGCAGCTGCCATCCTCAATATCACCTTCATCCATCATTCTACATTTCCATATCCCTTCCATACACTATTTTTATGAGAAAAACATGCTGAAAAACATGGATGCTGAACCAATCTCAAACATAGCAAGGAAATGTAGCAACAAGACATTGTTGCAGTGAAGTGTTCTCTTATCTTGACAGATTTGAAGGCCTCCACGTCTTTGTTTTACCTTCATTTTTAAACAATTACGCTGCGAGTTACGGTGCCATGACATCGGTTTTTGGCACCAGTTTCTGCTATTCTATGTTTTTGTTTATTATGAGCTAAATACTTTATGCTAGGATGATGTGATTTTGTATTGAAACCTTGTTGGTGAATGTCTATCAGTCTTTGCCTTTGAACTTTTGACTCATTCTCATTTATTTACAATATGCTTAACCTAAGTCTGGCCAACTTTTGTTAGGTACATGTATGTTAGGTGCTGAAAGGTGGTAACATGCTGAATTCATGAGTTAGTATGAGGGGTATTAATTAAGGGACACTTTAATTAATTTTGATTAAACTAGACATAGGAAATCTGTCTCATAGGGTGTTCTGGGCCACACTAAGAAGACAAGGGGGAACATAATGGGGGCTTAGACATAAGGTACCCTTTACTTAACCCTGGTGAAAATACTGAAAGGTACACACATTAGTGCCCTGCGCCCAGTGCCAAATGGCACTGACTTATGGCACTGAAACCAACTTGGTGAAAATATGAATGAACTGAAATCCTAGCTGTTTTTCTCAGATTTTTCTCACATCTTTTTAAGTTAGTTTTACTGTCAATTGCACTTTAAATTACTGTCACCATCATCTCAAATTAATGTGTTATTTGTTACTTTGTTTCCTCACTAATTAGATTAACGAAATTGGGAATTTGTGGAATTAACCGTACTCAATCCTCGTGGGAACGATCTCTCTTACACTTTATTACTTGTTCACGATTGTGTATACTTGCACAACTGTTATTTCACATAACAGTAATCAACCAGTTCACTAAGCATATTAAAGATGCCACTCAAAGAGTTGGAATGCACAGAAGTTGGTTATCCATTTGATAAACCACATTGATAATCACATGTCAACACACTTATAAGAATAGCAATCAATTTGGCATCAGGACTCCACACGGCCTGCAAGTTTTCTCCTTCCCTCTGCAATGAATTTGAATATCTCTTGTACTTCCCCAATCTAACTCTATACTGAACCAACAAAAAAATCGAAAATACTGTTAAACACAAACTATAGCCACATTATAGTAATTCACCCTCATAACCCCAATTCAATTTTTTCCCAAAAAACAAAAATTTAACAAGAATTCAAGTACCTGGGAAGAGCTCTAGAGTTCAAAACAACAAGCGATTGATGATTTTCAAGTGAATAATCTTCTGTGTAGAAGTTTTCGCACCAGATGCGGTGGTGGTGGGGGCGGTTGTGGCCGTGACGGACAAAGGGAGAAGGAGAAGGGTGACACGGTCAGAAAGAGAGACAGGGACAGGGACGGTGGGCGACACGGTCAGAAAGAGAGACAGGGACAGGGACGGTGGCGGTGGTCGTGTGGTGGCGGTGGTGTGGTTGTCGGAAATGCGTTCTGCTTCATAATGAAGCATTTCGACGACCACTTTTTTAATTACTGACTGCCAATCCCATCGTAACACTACGCAGCATTACCGACGACCGTATTTCAAATACCGGCGGTCCAAACCCATCGATAACCTCAACAGTCAATTGACGGTCGAGATTACCGGCGGCTTAAGCCGTCGGTATTTGAAAAATATGCGGGAACCTGAAACATGATTGCGAGAGTACCGACGGCCTTTTATCGATGACCTCCGCCCGTCGCCAAAAACCCGACATTTTCGAGCCGTTGATAAGGTTTAGCGTACAACAGGTTACGTTTTTCGACGACGAAACCGGTCGAAAATGCCGAGTTTTTGGCGATGGGCGGTGGCCGTCGATATAAGGTTGTCGGTACTCTCGCTTTTTCTTGTACTGTTCAAATCACTTTGAATTTAAACCTATGATGTTCCAAATGCTGCAAACAGTGGGCCAATTTGGTGGTACACATCAAGAAGACCCTCATCTGTACTTGAAACAATTCCTTGAAGTGTGCAGTAACTTCAAAATTCCTGGAGTGATTGATAATGCATTCGGACTAAGGTTGTTCCCATACTCCTTGAAGGATAGAGCCAAGGCTTGGCTGAATTCATTAGAGCCTAACTCTATTACTGATTGGAATAGAATGGCTGAAAAATTCCTCACCAAGTATTTCCCTCCAATCAAGAATGCTAAGATGAGGAATGAAATTACATCTTTCAGGCAAAATGAAGAGGAATTACTGTTTGAGGCTTGGGAAAGGTTCAAGTAGCTGCTCAGAAAATGTCCTCACCATGGCATACCTATCTGCATTCAAATGGAAACATTCTATAATGGTCGCTCAGCAAGAACAAGAGACATGCTTGATGCTTCCTCTGGTGGTGCCCTTTTGGCACAATCTTACAATGAAGCTTATGAGAAAATAGAGACTATTGATGCTAACATCTATCAGTACCTACTGCCAAATTAAGTGTAGCAAAGAAGGTTGCTGGAGTCCATGAAGTGAGTGAAACGACTGCCTTGTCTGCACAGGTGGCTTCAATTAAAAACATGCTAAAAAATCTGAATACAGCAGGTGCCTCCACAACACCTACCACAGCACCTGCTACCTCTGTAGAATCTGCACCTGCTCAAGCCAAGGCTATTTCTTGTGTGTACTATGGAGGAGTCAACTATATGAGGAGTGCCCTAGCAACGTTGTATCTGTCAATTATGTAGGGAATTTCAACAAAAACAATAACCCTTACTCCAACACCTATAACCCTGGGTGGAAAAATCACCCAAATTTTTCATGGAGTAACAATAATCCTGCAGCACTTGCTGCTGTGCCTGCAAAGCCTATACATCCCCCTGGTTTCCCTGCACAACCAACTCAAAAAGCTGCTGCCCCTGCTATAGATAACTCAATGGAAGCCATGCTGAAGGCTTTCATGAATGAAACTAAGGTCCAATACCAGAGTCAGGGAGTTGCAATTAAAAACTTGTCGAATCAAATTGGGCAGATTGCCACTACCATGAATCAAGGACCAAGTGGTTCTTTACCTGCTACTACTGAGCCTGCCTAACCAAAAGGGGACGAACAAATCAAAGCAATTTATTTGAGGAGTGGTACTGAACTTCCAGGTCCTTCCAAAAGACCTGAAGTCACCACTAGCCAGCACTCAAAAGAAAAAGGAAAAGAACCAGAAGTGTCAAAAACCACAGAGCAGAAACCTGGTGCCATGCCAGCACCAATTCTGGCACCTGTTGAGAAACCTAAACCAGCTGCTACAAGCAACAAACCGACTTCTGAAGTTCCACCCACACCATTCCCTCAGAGACTTAAGAAGGCCCATCAAGACAAGCAGTTTGACAAGTTCATTGATGTATTAAAGCAATTACACATCAACATTCCTTTCGTTGATGCTTTGCAACAAATGCCAAATTACACAAAGTTTATGAAGGATGTCCTAACTAAGAAGAGGAGATTGGGAGAATTTGAAACAGTTGCCATGACTCAAGATTGCAGTATGCTGATGAAAAGTAAGATTCCACAGAAGCTTAAAGACCTTGGTTGTTTTACCATTCCCTGCACTATTGGCGATACTTATTGTGGGAGAGCTCTATGTGACTCGAGGGCAAGCATTAATTTAATGCCCAAGTCCATCTTCCAATAGCTTGGGATTGGAAAAGCCAGGCCTACAACACTCACTCTGCAACTAGCAGACAGAACTCTGGCCTATCCAGAGGGGAAGATTGAAGATGTCCTTGTCGAAGTGGACAAATTAGTATTTCTTGCTGATTTCATAATTCTGGATTTTGAAGCTGATACTGAGGTGCCTATCATTTTAGGCAGGCCATTCCTTGCCACAGGAAAGAAACTTATTGATGTACAGAAAGGTGAACTCACCATGAGAGTTAATGACCAAGAGATCAAGTTCAATATTCCCAATGCCCTCAAATATCCTACAGAAAATGTTGAGGAATGTTCCTTTGTAAGAACTATTGATTCACTGGTTCAGAGTCAATTGTTGAGGGAAAAAGATGTGTTGAAACAGGAATTGACTGCCATTGATAGTGAGCTCGAGCAAGAGAAGAAGTCAGAAAAGAAAGAAGTTATGAATCAATTGTGGGCCAAAAAATATGAATCATTGGAACTCAATGACAAGAGTTTAAAAGCCAATGTTCCCTCTGTTGAAAAGCCTCCTGATTTAGAGTTGAAAATACTGCCACCACATCTAAAGTGTGCATATTTGGGAGAAGATGGCACTCTTCCAATTATCATAGCTGCTGATTTGAGTGAACAACAGGAGGAAGAATTAATTACAGCCTTGAAGAAGCATAAGAAAGCTATAGGGTGGCAAATGGCTGACATAAAGGGCATAAGTCCTACTCTTTGTATGCACAGAATTTTTCTTGAGGAGAATTCCAAGAACAATATTGAGGGACAAAGGAGACTTAATCATGTGATGAAGGAGGTAGTTAAGAAGGAGATCATCAAATGGTTGGATACAGGAATTATTTATCCAATATCAGATAGTTCTTGGGTTAGCCCTGTTCAGTGTGTTCCAAAGAAGGGATGCTAATGAGATAGTCATTGTGGTTGCTAATGAGAAGAATGAGTTGATCCCAACCAGGACAATTACTGGTTGGAGAATCTGTATGGACTACAGAAAGCTGAACAAAGCCACAAGAAAGCATCATTTCCCTTTGCCTTTCATCGACCAAACGCTGGACAGCCTTGCAGGCCAACATTTTTACTGTTTTTTTGATGGTTATTCTGGGTACAACCAGATTGTCATAGCACAAGAAGATCAAGAGAAAACAATATTCACCTGCCCCTATGGCATCTTTGCTTTCAGAAGGATGCCATTTGGCCTCTGCAATGCACCTGCTATATATATATATATATGTTCCTAACCTCTTTAAATATGTTTCAGTCTGATGAGTTCAGTAGAGAGTCCACGGTGGATGAGATCTTCTTGAAGACTCACACAAAAAAGAAGGACAAGTCTTGGGTGGACGACAGATCCAGGGAGACATATGTGAGGCAGATCATTGTATTTTTTAATTAATTTTATTTTGTTTCATTAACAATATTGTAACCGATCTTAACTATTTTTTTTGAGCAGGATGCCTATCAAGAGAAGGTGCAACAGGCCGCCTCTCAGGCCTCTGATAGAGAGGAGGCAACTGACAGTGTTGACCCTGCAACTCAGTTGCAGTTATGGGCCCAATCTGCTGGGGGTAGGACTCGGGGACGGTTGTACGGTGTCGGAGGCTTGTCCGCACGTTTTAGGCCTGGTGTCTCCTCTCTGACCCAGGAGTCTCGTGCATCTGGCACCAGTACCCAGTCCCTGACTCGGTACTCTGCCGAGGTGGCTGCACAGATTGCGGCTTTTGAGGAGCGCACAAGAAAGGCAGAGGAGGAGGCTCGGGAGGCATGAGAGGAAGCACGGGAGGCAAGGAGAATTGCCTCGGAGCGGGATCAGGAGTTTCAGCAGCAGTTAAGGGAGTTGTCTGCCAGTGTTGCTGCCATCCAGGCCCACAAATCCCGTCGTCGCCATCCGGACTATGAGGAGTCTGAGGAGGATTAGTCTTGCCGTTAGGCTAGGGACTTGTGATCAGTGCATTTTAATGCACTCTTTATAGCTTTGCACTTAGTGTTTTTGAATGTGTTCTGTACCTAATATCTAAGTCTTAGCACATTTCTAAACTTTGGGTCTTACTTGAGTAGTATAGTAATTTATTGATTAACCTTTGTTTTTACTGCATATTGACCCCTGTCTACTCTGCAGGCCATAACTTGGGCTGCGGTTATCCGATTGAGGCGTGCGAGCATGCATTGGAAAGCTAAGGAACAGAGCTACAATTCTTCTGTTAAGCTCGAAACCCAATTCTGATGTCTTGTATGTCAAAACTGCGAATTACGGAAGCAGTATAGTGTAAAACGGGTTTTGGGCCTAACTTAGTTTGTCATCGGACTTTTATCATAGAACCCGTTTTGGGATTTAGGTTTTTTGTTGAGCTGACATTAAATACACCAGGACTAGCCGTTTTTTAGTATCTTGCGTTTTAGTTTACAAAACATTTGTGTCCTAGCCTCGATGGAAGCCTAAGCTCCTAAGTTGATTCATCGGTGAAAGGCTGTCGTTTACGGATTTTGAGGTTCGATACCTAATGTTTTAATACAATTTCGTTTTAATTTCTTTAATTTCGTCTCTATCAATTTCGAATTTGTTTTTGAATGTATGCAATCTATCCAGTTCTTTTTCTGCTCAGTTAATCGATCTGTCTTCGTTGCAAAACGCGATTCAGTTGTGTATGACGCTTGATTATATGCAATTCTGTTTCGTAATTTTTAATATTTCGAATTACTTGATTGCTTAGATTAATTGATTCGAGTAGAAATTGATAGAGGGTTGATTAGAATTCTGTTATGATATTGGTTGCGTTTTAAACGGCGCTTGTCCGCTCCGTGACCGGTTGAACCCGCTGTTTCGGCGCTTGCTCGAAATAGTGTGATTTCATATAAACTGATTAACGCTTGTTTAGTTAGTTTATATCAACTACGAATTTGAAATTAAATGAATTGTTGTTTTTAGAACCTATGATAAATCCAACGCGCACCCGGAAACCGGTGAATCAATTGTCTCTCTAATTTGATAAAACCTCAAACAAAAACTGTCTTCACAAAAGAAAAACCCCCCTTTGTTATTGTTGATTTTTGTACTTCCTGATTTTGGTAATTTTGGTTTTTAGAGGTCCTCGTGAGACGACCAAGGTCTCTTGCCTTGAATACTATATCAAATATTTTAATTATTTTGACCCGCGTACGACCGTTGATCAAATTGGCGCCGTTGCCGGGGATCTCTAATTAGGGTTACCAACCTCAAGACCCACTAACAATACTGACGTTTCTTGCTTTGTTCTTGTTGTGTTTCCAGGTCTTGTTACAGGTTGTAGGCGCTGAGACTGCTGATTTCTAGGATTTGTAGGCGAAAAAAATCGGTTTTCGGGCAATCTCGTCAGATTGTTCCAAAACCACAGCTGAAAAATCCAAAAAAAAATCAAGGATCAGGACTCCCTTAGTAATAGTTACTTATGGGATAACGGGCTCAAAATCTCAAATTCCCTCGTTTTCTATTTTTAATTATTTTTTTTAATTTTTCATATCTCCGAAAAAATCCAAAAAAATTTGTATATCTTTCTTTTGATTTAATTAGATTTTTCGTAGTGTTTTTATAATTTTTAGGTCAGATTTGAGTCGTTTTCTAATTTTTGCATTCATTTTAGCATTAGGACATAGTTGGTATTTCTAGAATTGTTGCATTTTCCTATTCCTTGCTGCATACAGTGCATGACTAGGTCCAATACTGTTGACTTTCACCCTTTTGACCCTGAAATAGAGAGAACATTGCATCGTAGACTTAGGGATCATATAGGAGATAGTGGTAGTGATAGTGACTGTAACACCCTCAAAATTTAAATTCTTAGGATCTATAAATTGTGTGCTTATATGGTAATTTTGTGACAACTTGAGTGTGTTTGCCTTAATAATTAGTATATTTTAATTATATATTTTTTGATAAGCGTTAATTATATTATTTTACCTTGTTCTATTAAAAATTAGCCTTGAATTTATTATAGATAATTCTGAATAATAGTACATTTTTTGAGTTATATGGTAATAATTCTTTATTAGTGAAATTGTTTCAAAAAAAAAAAGATATAATCATATATGATATATATGTATGCTGATGCTCACGTCTTAAAAAAAAAAAAAAGATAAAAGCACATATGATATATATGTATGCTGATGCTCACGTTTTTAAAAAAAAAAGGAAGAAGGCCCACGTTTAAGCCCAGTAGGCCACGTCCCTGTTATTTTACCATGACTGTTCATCACCTGTTCCAGCAAACATTCTCCATACGCGTAGTACTCACAAACCCTCACTTTGAATTTCTCTGTTCCTGTTCTCTCATCCTAGACCACGAAAAAATCCCAAAACTTACCACCCAATTCGAAATCGACCATAGAATTCGTTTCCGGCCTCTGTTCGTTCAACCGCGACTCCGTTCATCGCGTTTATTTTGGTGGGGCGAGCTGTAATTCCCTTTTTTCGGCCACCACAGTTTTCGGTTCGAAAAACAGACGCCATTTTCGGATTCCTCGCGTCAAAACCTTTAGAAAGCACTACTCCTTTGCTCGATTCGGTGAAGTTGACACCGGATCCCTTGTAACCCTTTTGTCTCGGTATGGCGTTTTTCGGTTACTCTTTTTACTCCATTTTGATTTCCTTTTAGCCTTAAAAATTATAGAAAAATATATTATACTAATTATTATTTTTTCCAGCCGTGTTTCGCTCTTCCGTAAATTTTATCTTGTGCTCAGTTGGTGCTCAAATTATCGTTGTAGCCAGTTTTCTTCGCCTTGGAATACTTCAAACTTTTTATTGAGGTAAGGGGGGTAGATGGATACAAGATTAGTGGGTTCATGGATATAATTAGGCAATAGGGACGTCCCATGGTCCCTAGACTTGGCGCGGTTGTGCAAAATAAGTACCTTTGTCATTGTGATGGGAAAACTTCATATTGAATTCTGTCATGATATTTATGTTAATAGAAATTGTCTTATAATGTGTTGTTTGAGTTGATATATTATGATATGTAAGGATTATATGATAATTTGCTTGTCTTGGCTTGTTGTTGATAAATGTATGTATGAGGTAAATGGGTTGAACTGAGATTACTTGTTGCTATATGATATTCTGAAATTGTTGTGTTGAGTGAGAACTAGATTATCATAGGGTATGGTTTGTTATACTTAAATCCTCTAGGTGCTATATCATGGTTATGTGAAGGATAAAGTATGGACGGTGGGTATGATTGTTAGGAGTTAACTAATGTATAATTATGTTTCTTTTGCATTTAAGTTACGGTATAAACAAGTCTTAGGACTAGGATATGACGGTTGACACTTGGTGTTGGTAGTTTAAATGCTTTAGAAGTAAGAATTGACGTTGTGAGTATTTAGCAATAGTTGTGTAGAAAAATGATTAAATCTGGGATTGTTTTAACTAAGTCTTACTCATTTAATTTTTGTAAATTCAATACATAATAATTACTAACCCAAACTCTTTTGGATAGCGTCCTATAGTTTTAGGGGAGAAGTATGGTACGTCCAGTTAAAAAAAATATAATAATAAGTAAGTTAAAACACTTGGGTTAAAAGTTAGAAATTAAGTTAAGCTTGCTTAGACTTAGTATGGTGAGGTAGGCTGATAACTCGGACTCGTTCCAAGATTGGGGAAACTTGTTAGTTTACTGACGAATAGTACCTCGTTAATGTTGTTGTAGCCGACCGCTTGATAAGATGGTCGGTGTGCTGTTATGCCGTTGTTGTTGTTATTGTTAGACACTTGTTTGATTTGTGTTCTTGCATCATTGTGTCTTGTTAAGTTAACGTTATTGGGGGTGAGCAACGATGATGCGATATAGTATCGGCCATGATGGGCAAGGTACCCGGCCTTGGGGGTCAATCGGATATGAGCGTCTTTCATAAAGCGGCGACTTGCAACCAATGCTGGGGCGTTGACCAATTTATCTGGTTACCCTGACTAGACACTGTTCGTACTCAAGAGTGATGATGTTTTCTCACTCGCTCATCTGAGTTAGTTTGGATCCACATGTTCGGTGAAGTAGAGATTGTCTAGGTTGCATTAATGCTCGTTAAGTTATGCATCCATGTTATGTGTCAATTATACTGAAGTTGTTATATGCGCATTGCTTAATCTATGTCCGTTGCCATTTGTGCTATGATTGTATATGATGTCTAACCCCTCTTTACTGTGGCTACTTATACACCATTGTGTATGTTTAGACGATGAGATTGTAGGTGACGATGACGATGTGGCTGATGAGTGATACGTGGATGCAGTCACCGTAGTTAGGATTTCCGTTGTTATTATTTTATTGTTGTTGATTGCTAAGTGCTTGGGTCAGCTCTTAGACATTGTGACATCGGGGTGCTTTTATTTTTCTGAACTTGACATAATCGTTATTTGATTTTTCCGCAAGTTTGTACGAGCGTGATGACTCTACCTTCGTTTATAAAAAATTTTATTGGACCGTATTTTTCAGTGGTTATATTTATTTTAATTTATTTCTTTAATAATAACATGCGGGTAGAGGGTGTCACATTTAGTGGTATCAGAGCCAGGTTGTTCTTCAGGCCGTGGTATGAGTCTATTATGTATTCTCTGTGTGCTCTTATAAGAATGTCTATGCTAGAATAGATGTGATTACAGAATTGTACGTACTTAGACCGAATCTAATCTCGCTCTACTGTTTGTTTGTGAAGGAGGAAATGGCAAACAGGACTGACCGTGCTGTGATTGAGGCTTTAGGCCGGCTTGCTGAGGCGATGGAATGCGACCACGCTCGTCGGGACAGGACTACCCACTTTCGGGGCATTGCTAACTTCCAGAAGAATGACCCTCCGTCGTTCAAGGGAGCTTTTGACCCTGAAGGAGCACAGCACTGGATCCGCGAAATGAGAAGATTTTCTGGGTGATGACTTGCACTGACGCCCAAAAGGTAGCTTTCGCTGCTTTCAAACTGATGGATGAAGCCGAGCACTGGTGGGAGAACACCCGTCAGCGCCTGGAGAATACTGAAGTGGTTGTCACCTGGAATCTGTTCAAGGAGCATTTCCTGGAGAAGTATTTTCCGGCCGAGTTACGTGACAAGAAGGAAGCTGAGTTTCTAGCATTGACTCAAGGCAACATGTCAGTGGATGAGTATGTCGTCAAGTTTGAGGAGCTGTCTCGCTATTACCCTCCCTATCAGACTGCTGCAAGTGACCGCTCTAAGTGTGTGAAGTTCAAGAACGGGCTGCGTCATGAACTCAAACGGGGCATAGCCATTGTGGAGATGAACAACTACGGCAACCTGGTGAAGAAGACCAGAGATTATGAGGATGCCTATAAGGAGAGCGCAGGTGCACTGAGGAAAGCCAGAGGCAATCAGTATCAAGGAAAAGGGAAGCAGCCTTTAGCCCCTACTGGTCGAGGGTTCAAGCATGAAGGTAACAAGAAGAACAACACATCTGCAGGGGGACCAGCTGGAGGAGCCACTTGGCCGTACAGTCGTATCAGGTGCGGGAAGTGCGGTTCGGATCACTATACCCGGGAGTGCAAGGAGACTTCAGTCATCTGTTTTAAGTGTGGTAAGCCGGGGCACATTAGCAGGGATTGTGGGGAGGCCAAGTCTGAACCAGCAAGTGGAAGCAAACCTCAGAAGTCTCAAGCTAACAAGATGAAGACCACTGGCAGAGTCTTTGCTCTCTCAGGAACCGAAGCAGCAGAATCAGAGAATCTCATCCAAGGTACTGGTTTCATCCAAGGAACTCCTGTTTTAGTATTGTTTGACTCTGGCGCGAGCCATTCTTTCATCTCGCATGACTATGTGAGAACCTTGCAACTGCCTTTGACTCGACTTACTTTAGATTTGGAGGTAGCCCTCCCTTCGAAGGATCCAATAATTACTTCTTATGCATGTAAGAACTGCACTCTAGAGATTGGCGATAGGACCTTTGTAGTGGATCTGGTGTGTTTACCTCTTCGAGAGTTGGATGTCATACTCGGAATGGATTGGTTGGCTGCCAATTAGGTGTTTTTGAACTGCTTCAACAAGACGGTGATGTTTGTAGAACCTGAGCCTAAGGACCCAAATGTTGTCACTGTTAAGTGTGTGGAATCATTTCTGAAGGAAGGAGCCCAAGCTTATATGATGTTGTGTACCATGGTGGCAGAGAAGAAATTGGAAATGAAGGACATTCCGACTGTCTGCGAGTTTCCGGAAGTATTCGAAGAGATTAATAGCCTACCACCGGAGCGGGATGTGGAGTTCGCAATTGATCTTGTTCCGGGAACGGGACCCATCTCTATGGCACCTTACAGGATGTCCCCGTTAGAATTGGCAGAATTGAAGAAGCAGCTGGAAGAGATGTTAGAGAAGAAGTTTGTAAGGCCCAGTGTGTCGCCATGGGGAGCACCGGTTTTATTGGTCAAGAAGAAGGATGGTTCTATGAGGTTGTGTGTAGACTACCGACAACTCAATAAGGTTACTATCAAGAATCGCTACCCGTTGCCACGGATAGACGATCTTATGGACCAACTGATAGGGGCTTGTATTTTCTCGAAGATTGACTTAAGGTCTGGATATCATCAGATTCGAGTGAAGCAGGAGGATATTCCGAAGACCGCGTTCCGAACGCGTTACGGTCACTATGAGTACTCGGTGATGCCTTTCGGCGTAACAAATGCACCAGCAGTATTCATGGACTATATGAATAAGATTTTTAGCCCCTACCTGAATAAGTTTGTGGTGGTGTTCATTGATGACATTTTGATCTACTCTAAGACTCGAGAGGAACACAGAGGACATCTAAGGGTTGTCTTGCAAGTCTTGCAGGAGAAACAATCAGATGCAAAGATGTCGAAATGTGAATTCTGGTTGGAAGAGGTGAGTTTTCTCGGGCATGTGATTTCTAAAGGAGGCATAGTAGTCGATCCAACCAAGGTTGAAGCCGTCTTGCATTGGCAAGCCCCTAAGTCTGTGGCGGAGATTCGAAGCTTTTTGGGACTAGCAGGTTACTACAGGAGATTTATCGAAGGCTTTTCCGAGATTGCACTACCGTTGACTCGTCTTACGAGGAAAGGACATGTGTTTCTATGGGATGCTAAGTGTGAGGAGAGCTTCCAGGAGTTGAAGAACAAGTTGACTTCGGCACCAGTGTTAGTTTTGCCAGACCCTGGTGAACCGTTTGTGGTGTATTGTGATGCTTCCAAGCAAGGATTGGGTGGAGTGTTGATGCAGCATGGTAAGGTGGTGGCGTATGCATCACGACAGCTGAAGGTGCATGAGCAGAATTACCCCACTCATGACTTAGAGTTGGGAGCGGTGGTTTTTGCTCTAAAGATCTGGAGACATTATTTGTATGGCGCCAGATTTGAAGTTTTCAGTAACCACAAGAGTTTAAAGTACATGTTTGACCAGAAGGAGTTGAATATGAGACAACGTAGGTGGATGGAGTTCTTGAAAGACTACGAGTTCGAGCTGAGTTATCATCCCGGTAAGGCTAATGTGGTGGCAGATGCTCTGAGTAGGAAGGCGTTACATTGCTCAGCCATGATGGTTAAGGAGATGGAGTTAATAGAAGATTTCAGGGACATGAGTTTGGTTTGTGAAAGGACTCCAGTGAGCGTTAGGCTCGGTATCTTTGAAGGTGACCCGGTGGTGATGGACCTAGTCCGTGAAGGACAGAAGACTAATTTGTTCTTAGTTGATCAGAGGGCCCTGATGGTACAAGGGAAGTTAGCGGATTTCATCGAAGGTACAGACGGTATTTTGCGATTCGGGATCGGATTTGTGTCTGGATGTTCCAGAGCTAAGGAAAATGATTCTGGAGGAAGGTCACAGGAGTCGTTTGAGCATTCACCCCGGAGCTACAAAAATGTACCAAGACTTGAAGAAGATGTTCTGGTGGCCCGGAATGAAGAAAGAGATAGCTGAGTTTGTATATTCATGTCTGACTTGCCAAAAGTCCAAGATTGAGCATTAGAAACCGTCTGGGAAGCTGCAGCCGCTACCTATTCCAAAATGGAAGTGGGATAGCATTGCCATGGATTTCGTGTCAGGACTTCCGAGGAGTCCAACGGGTTGTGACGCTATTTGGGTGATTGTGGACCGGTTGACGAAAGCAGCTTATTTCATAGGCGTGAACATGAAGTACTCACTGGAGAAGTTGACTAAGTTGTATATTCGCGAGATCGTCAGGTTGCACGGAGTACCCTCCAGCATCGTATCGGATCGAGACCCCAGGTTCACATCAGGGTTTTGGGAGAGTTTGCATGCCGCTTTGGGGACCAAGCTTAAGTTAAGCTCTGCCTACCATCCTCAGACAGATGGGCAGTCGGAGAGGACGATTCAATCCTTGGAGGATTTGTTGAGAGCCTATGTCACGGAGGAGATTGGGGGCTGGGAAAAGCTATTACCTCTCATAGAATTTACCTACAACAATAGTTTCCATTCTAGTATTGGGATGGCACCATATGAGGCCCTATATGGGAGGAGGTGTAGGACACCGTTGTGTTGGTATGAACCCGGTGAACAACTTGTGTTAGGACCGGAGATAGTGCAAGAGACCACCGAGAAAGTGAGGATGATTCAAGAGAAGATGCGGGCGGCGCAAAGCAGACAAAAGAGTTATCACGATAAGAGAACTAAGGATTTAGTGTTTCAAGAAGGTGACCATGTGTTTCTACGGGTTACGCCCACCAAAGGAGTTAGAAGGGTAATGAAAGCTAGGAAGTTAACGCCTAGGTTCATTGGACCCTATCACATTTTGAAAAGGGTTGGCGAGGTAGCATATCAGGTGGCGTTACCTCCGTTTCTGTCGAATCTGCATAACGTGTTTCACGTGTCGCAATTCGCGATACATTCATGACCCGAGTCATGTGATCGAGCCGGATGCTATACAATTGAAGGAGAATCTTACTTTTGGCGCTTAGAAAGGATTGAGGATCGAAAATTGAAACAGTTAAGGGGAAAGGAGATCCCGCTAGTGAAGGTGATTTGGAGCGGAGCTACGGATGAGAGTGCCACATGGGAATTGGAAAGTAAGATGAAGGAGCTTTACCCGCAGTTGTTCGCGACAGGTTAGTGACAATTCCGAGGACGGAATTTTTCTAAGGAGGGGAGGATTGTAACATCCTCAAAATTTAAATTTTTAGGATCTTGTGTGCTTATATGGTAATTTTGTGACAACTTGAGTGTGTTTGCCTTAATAATTAGTATATTTTAATTATATTATTTTACCTTGTTCTATTAAAAATTAGCCTTGAATTTATTATAGATAATTCTGAATAATAGTACATTTTTGGAGTTATATGGAAATAATTCTTTATTAGTGAAATTGTTTCAAAAAAAAAAGATATAATCATATATGATATATATGTATGCTGATGCTCAGGTTTTAAAAAAAAAAAGAAGATATAAGCACATATGATATATATGTATGCTGATGCTCACGTTTTTTAAAAAAAAGGAAGAAGGCCCACGTTTAAGCCCAGTAGGTCACGTCCCTGTTATTTTACCATGACTATTCATCGCCTCTTCCAGCAAACATTCTCCATGCGCGCAGTACTCACAAACCCTCACTTTGAATTTCTCTGTTCCTGTTCTCTCATCCTAGACCACGAAAAAATCCCAAAACTTACCACCCAATTCGAAATCGACCATAGAATTCGCTTTCTCTGTTCGTTCAACCGTGACTCCGTTAAATCGGCGTTTATTTTGGTGGGGCGAGCTGTACTTCCCTTTTTCCGCCCACCACAGTTTTCGGTTCGAAAAACAGACGCCATTTTCGGATTCCTCGCGTCAAAACCTTTAGAAAGCACTACTCCTTTGCTCGATTCGGTGAAGTTGACTCCGGACCCCTTGTAACCCTTTTGTCTCGGTATGGCGTTTTTCGGTTACTCTTTTTTCTCCATTTTGAATTCGTTTCAGCCTTAAAAATTATAAAAATATATTATACTAATTATTATTTTCCAGTGTTTCGCTCTTAGTAAATTTTATCCTGTGCTCGATTGGTGCTCAAATTATCGTTGTAGATTTTCTTCGCCTTGGAATACTTCAAACTTTTATTGAGGTAAGGGGGTAGATGGATACAAGATTCGTGGGCTCATGGATATAATTAGGCAATAGGGACGTCCCATGGTCCCTAGACTTGGCGCATTGTGCAAAATAAGTACCTTTGCCATTGTGATGGGAAAACTTCATATTGAATTCATCATGATATTTATGTTAATAGAAATTGTCTTATAATGTGTTGTTTGAGTTGATATATTATGATATGTAAGGATTATATGATAATTTGCTTGTCTTGGCTTGTTGTTGATAAATGTATGTATGAGGTAAATGGGTTGAACTGAGATTACTTGTTGCTATATGATGTTCTGAAATTGTTGTGTTGAGTGAGAACTAGATTATCATAGGGTATGGTTTGTTATACTTAAATCCTCTAGGTGCTATATCATGGTTATGTGAAGGATAAAGTATGGACGGTGGGTATGATTGTTAGGAGTTAACTAATGTATAATTATGTTTCTTTTGCATTTAAGTTACGGTATAAACAAGTCTTAGGACTAGGATATGACGGTTGACACTTGGTGTTGGTAGTTTAAATGCTTTAGAAGTAAGAATTGACGTTGTGAGTATTTAGCAATAGTTGTGCAGAAAAATGATTAAATCTGGGATTGTTTTAGCTAAGTCTTACTCATTTAATTTTTGTAAATTCAATACATAATAATTACTAACCCAAACTCTTTTGGATAGCGTCCTATAGTTTTAAGGGAGAAGTATGGTACGTCCGGTTAAAAAAATATATAATAATAAGTAAGTTAAAACACTTGGGTTAAGAGTTAGAAATTAAGTTAAGCTTGCTTAGACTTAGTATGGTGAGGTAGGCTGATAACTCGGACTCATTCCAAGATTGGGGAAACTTGTTAGTTTACTGACAAATAGTACCTCGTTAATGTTGTTGTAGCCGACCGCTTGATAAGATGGTCGGTGTGCTGTTATGCCGTTGTTGTTGTTATTGTTAGACACTTGTTTGATTTGTGTTCTTGCATCATTGTGTCTTGTTAAGTTAACGTTATTGGGGGTGAGCAACGATGATGCGATATAGTATCGGCCATGATGGGCAAGGTACCCGGCCTTGGGGGTCAATCGGATAGGGGCGTCTTACATAAAGGCAGCGGCTTGCAACCAATGCTGGGGCGTTGACCAATTTATCTGGTTACCCTGACTAGACACTGTTCGTACTCAAGAGTGATGATGTTTTCTCACTCGCTCATCTGAGTTAGTTTGGATCCACATGTTCGGTGAAGTAGAGATTGTCTAGGTTGCATTAATACTCATTAAGTTATGCATCCATGTTATGTGTCAATTATACTGAAGTTGTTATATGCGCATTGCTTAATCTATGTCTGTTGCCATTTGTGCTATGATTGTATATGATGTCTAACCCCTCTTTACTGTGGCTACTCATACACCATTGTGTATGTTTAGACGATGAGATTGCAGGTGACGATGACGATGTGGCTGATGAGTGATACGTGGATGCAGTCACCGTAGTTAGGATTTCCGTTGTTATTATTTTATTGTTGTTGATTGTTCCGATGTAAGTGCTTGGGTCAGCTCTGAGATGTTGTGACATCGGGGTGCTTTTATTTTTCTGAACTTGACATAATCGTTATTTGATTTTTCCGCAAGTTTGTACGAGCGTGATGACTCTACCTTCGTTTATGAAAAATTTTATTGGACCGTATTTTTCAGTGGTTATATTTATTTTAATTTATTTCTTTAATAATAACATGCGGGTAGAGGGTGTCACGGTGACAACATCTTTAGTCACAATCTCTTTGAATCTGATTCTGATCTTGAGTATGTTAATATGGCTGGTAGAACACTAAGGGAACTTGTTGCACCTGATGTTACTTACAATGCTCTGTGCATTAATTATCCCGATGTTGCTGTTCCTTTTGAATTGAAATCTGGTTTAATACACTTGTTGCCAAAGTTTATAGTGGTCTTGCAGGTGATGATCCACACAAACATCTCAAGGAGTTCCACATTGTGTGCTCAACCATGAAGCCCCAAGGAATTCCAGAGGAGCACATTAAACTGAGGGCCTTTCCCTTTTCACTCCAAGATGCAGCCAAGGATTGGTTGTATTACCTCCAACCAGGTTCTGTTGAAAATTGGAATGACTTGAAAAAGTTGTTCCTAGAGAAGTTCTTTCCTGCATCCAGAGTTGCTTCAATCAGAAAAGAGATATGTGGTACAGGCAGAACTCCACTGAGTCTTTACATGAATACTGGGAGAGATTTAAGAAGTTGTGTGCAAGCTGCCCTAATCATCAAATCTTTGAGCAGCTACTCATCCAGTATTTCTACGAGGGTTTATTACCCGTGGACAAAAATATTATGGATGCTGCTAGTGGAGGGGCACTTGTAGACAAAACCCCAACAGATGCAAGAGCTTTAATAGAAAATATGTCCATAAACTCCCAACAATTCACAACCAGAAGCAATTCTGCAGTTCTAACAAGGGGAGTGAATGAGATACAGGCTACTAGTGAGAAGAGCTTAGAAAACAGGCTGGAAGAACTCACAGCTTTGGTAAAAAAATTGGCAACAGGTCAAACAGCAAGGGTCTGTGGTATTTGCACCTCTGCAGAGCACCCCACAGATGCATGTCCTACGCTGCAAGAGGACCCTAATGCTGATACCCCTCAAGCATATGCAGCTAACATCTTCAACCCTCAAGCCAATGTTGATTTGTCTTCTAACAGGTACCACCCAAGCTGGAGGAACCATCCTAACCTTAGATGGGGAAATCCAGCTGCACAACAACAGCCCAGGCAGCAAAATAATCCACCACAAGCTGTTGTCAGGCCTGAACCTTCATTAGAGGATCTAGTTAAGCAGATGGCTGCCCAAAATCTCCAGTTCCAACAGAGAACAGATGCCTCAATTCAGAATTTGCATACACAAATGGGACAGATGGCTACCACAATTAATCAGATGCAAGCCCGGGGGGCAGACCAACTGCCAGCTCAAGCAGTGGTTAATCCGAATGCACCAAACCCCAATGTTAGTGCTATCACATTGAGATCTGGGAAAGCTGTTGACACCCCAAAGGTGCCTGAGACCATTGTTTCAAAAAATAATAAGGCACCTGAGCATATTTCTGATGAACAAGAAATACCCCTCCCCTTCCCTCATAGAGCAGTGAGTACAAAAAAACAAGATGAGGGAGAGAGGGATAAAGAGATCTTGGATACTTTTAGGAAGGTGGAAGTGAACATTCCCCTTCTTGAGGCAATTAAGCAAATTCCAAGATATGCCAAGTTTCTGAAAGAGTTGTGTACACATAAGAGGAGGCTGAAAGGGAATGAAAAGATAAACATGGGGCATAATGTTTCAGCCCTCTTCCAATCCATGCCCCAAAAGTGCAAGGATCCAGGGACTTTTGCCATTCCATGCACCATAGGCAACAATCAGTTTGATGATGCCATGTTAGATCTAGGAGCTTCAATCAATGTAATGCCTACATCTGTTTTTAACTCTCTTGCTCTTGGACCTTTGAAGGAAACAGGTGTTACCATTCAGCTTGCAAATAGAAGCAATGCTCGACTCTTTGGGTGGTTGAGGATGTTCTTGTTAATGTTGTTGATCTTGTTTTCCTTACAGATTTTTCTATTGTGGATATGGAAGCAGAGACTAAGTCCAGCAGGTCACCCATCATTTTAGGCAGGTCATTCTTGAAAACTGCCAAGGCAAAAATTGATGTTGGTACCGGGACTCTTTCCATGGAATTTGGTGATAGCGTTGTAAAGTTTAATATCTTTGATGCTATGAAACACCCCATGGAAGAACATTCCCTTTTTCATATTGAATTGCTCGCTGATTTGGTTGATGATGTTTATTCTGATGTTGTTACTGCAGATTTCCTTCATTGGCTGATTTTGCTGACAGTGTTACTTGTGATTGTTGCACTAACACCCATACTTGTGCTGAAGTTGAGGCTGTTTTGCAGGTTGACACTTTGCCTAATGTCCCCAATGACATAGGTTTTGTTGCAGATGTAGCTGCTGCTACTAAGATTCTGCCCTCTATTGAAAAACCATCTGTTCTAGAGCTTAAGCCACTCCCCAGTTAGTGATTTGCCTGTTATTATTGCAGCTAACCTTGATTCTGAGCAGGAAGAGAAGCTGTTACAGATGCTAAAAAAATACAAAAAGGCCATTTGATGAACCTTAGCTGATATTCCTGGTATTAGCCCATCCATGTGTATGCACAGGATTTTATTTGAGGATGGGGCGAAATCTGTTAGGCAGCCCCAGAGGCGGCTTAACCCGTTAATCTTGGATGTTGTGAAAAAGGAGGTGACCAAACTCCTACAGGCTGGCATTATATACCCAATTTCTGATAGTCAATGGGTAAGCCCAGTCCAAGTGGTTCCTAAAAAGACTGGTCTCACAGTGGTGAGGAATGAAAATAATGAACTCATCCCCACAGGAGTTCAGAATAGCTGGAGAGTGTGTATTGATTACAGGAGACTTAACCAGGCAACCAGAAAAGATCACTTTCCATTGCCGTTCATTGATCAGATGCTTGAACGGTTGGCTGGTAAGTCACATTATTGTTTTCTTGATGGTTTTTCAGGTTACTTTCAGATCCATATTGCACCGGAGGACCAAGAAAAGACCACATTCACTTGTCCCTTTGGCACTTTTGCCTATAGGAGGATGCCTTTTGGCCTATGCAATGCACCTGGAACTTTCCAGCGTTGCATGATTAGTATTTTTGCTGATTTGATAGAAAATTGCATAGAAGTGTTTATGGATGATTTTACTGTTTATGGTTCTTCATTTGATTCATGTTTGGGTAGTTTGGATAGAGTTTTGCAAAGATGCATTGAAACTAACCTTGTTCTAAATTATGAAAAATGTCATTTTATGGTAGGACAGGGTATTGTTTTAGGGCATGTGATCTCTGAAAAAGGGATGGAAGTAGATCCTGCCAGGATTGAAGTGATTTCTAGTTTGCCTTAACCATCTTGCATTCGCGAGATTCGTTCATTTCTTGGTCATGCAGGTTTTTACAGGCGCTTTATCAAGGATTTCAGCAAGATAGCTCTTCCATTGACAAACTCGCTTTGCAAAGGATGTTAGCTTTACCTTTGATGATAAATGCAAGCAGGCCTTTGATTGTATCAAGAAGTCTTTGACTTCTACTCCCATCATTCAGCCACCTGATTGGACCCTCCCCTTTGAAATTATGTGTGATGCATCTAATTATGCATTGGGGGCGGTTCTAGCACAAAGAGTTGACAAGGCTGCCCATGTTATTTATTATGCTTCTAGGACTTTAGATGCTGCACAAATTAACTACACCACCACAGAAAAGGAGCTTTTGGCTATTGTATTTGCTCTTGATAAGTTTCGATCATATTTGCTTAGTTCCAAGGTGGTTGTTTTTACTGACCATGCAGCTTTGAAGTTTCTTTTAAAGAAACCAGAGGCAAAGCCAAGATTGATAAGGTGGATGTTGCTCCTCCAAGAATTTGATTTGGAGATTAAAGATAAGAGCGGAGCAGAGAACATAGTGGCTGACCACTTAAGCAGGATAGAGAGGGCTGAGGATTCCCTCCCAATCCATGATGCCTTTCCTGATGAGCAGCTCATGCAGCTGCGTGAGGTAACTCCTTGGTATGCTGATATAGTTAATTATCTTGTGGGTGGAGCTTTACCCCCACATGCATCTAAAGCACAGGTACATAAACTCAAAAGTGATGCAAAATATTATGTGTGGGATCACCCCTATTTGTGGAAGTTTGGTAGTGACCAGGTGATTAGGCGATGGGTACCTTACCATGAGGTTCCATCCATTCTTCAATTCTGTCATGCTTCTCAGGTAGGTGGACATTTTGGTCCTCAGCGGACAGCGAGAAAAGTCTTAGACTCGGGCTTCTATTGGCCCACCATTTTTAAAGATGCATTTGAGACTTTCCGCACTTGTGAACAGTGTCAAAGGGCTGGGACGGCAATCACTCGCAGGAGTGAGATGCCTTAGCATCCCATGCTTTTTTGTGAGGTATTTGATGTTTGGGGGATTGATTTCATGGGCCCCTTTCCTATTTCTTTTGGCTTTACTTATATCCTGCTTACTGTTGATTATGTTTCCAAATGGGTGGAAGCAAAAGCCACCCGCACTAATGATTCTAAAGTTGTTGTGGATTTTGTCAGGTCCCAAATTTTTTGCAGGTTTGGTATTCCAAGAGCCATCATAAGCGACCAAGGCACTCATTTCTGTAACCGCACCATGGAAGCTTTGCTTCGGAAGTATGGGGTGGTGCATAGGGTTTCTACACCTTACCACCCCCAAACTAATGGGCAAGCTGAGATTTCAAACAGAGAAATTAAACAAATTCTAGAAAAGATGGTGCAACCAAGCAGGAAGGACTGGAGTCGCATGATAGAAGAGGCTCTTTGGGCTCAAAGAACAGCCTACAAAACACCAATAGGGATGTCTCCCTTTAGACTTGTGTTTGGTAAGGCATGCCACCTCCCGGTGGAGATAGAGCACCGTGCTTATTGGGCGGTCAAAGGTTGTAATTTTGAACTGGAAAAAGCAGGTACAGAGAGAAAGCTTCAATTGCAACAACTTGAGGGGCTTAGGCTAGAAGCCTATGAGAATTCCAGAATTTATAAGGAGAAAACTAAGCACTTCCATGACAAGATGATTTCTAGGAAGGAGTTCTCCATTGGGCAAAAAGTCTTGTTGTTTAATTCCCAGCTGAAAATTATGGCCGGGAAACTTAGATCCAAGTGGATTGGCCCGTTTGTTATTACTAATATTTTCCCTCATGGTGCAGTTGAAGTTAAAAGTGAGGCGACAAACAAAATTTTCAAAGTCAATGGACAACGCCTCAAAGTATTCCATGAGAGTTCCGCATTTGAAGATGCACCCATAGAAGAACTCTCATTGGAACATCCCACCTACACTGCAGTCTGACCAGGGAGTCCCTCCCCCTTACTCTTATTTTATGCTTGTTATTTTCATTGAGGACAATGTGTGATTTAAGTGTGGGGGGATCTTTTAGCGTAGTTTTGTTTTTGTTTTTTTTTGAGTTTTTTTTGTTATTATAAAAAAAAATTGCATGCATTTTCATTGGATTTCTTGGTTTATATGAGTGGGGAGTGATTTCACAATTCTAAGACTATACGTCTTGTGGCATGATATGGATGACTTCCTTGCATTCTTAGTGTGATAAGTTGGAATTGGAATATTAAATTGTGCATCTTTTGTGATAGATCATTTTCCTTAGTGAGATTTGGGCCTTATAATGGATGGAATACATTTTCCCATTCTCTTTCTTTCTTGTGTGATTTCACTCATGATTGTTGGTTACTCTAGAACTTGACTTGACTCTTGTTGAAACTCTTGTTCACATGCATGCATTGAAATGATCTAGGCAATTTTTGTTCTTTTTAGCCACTAGCCAAATAAGCCTACCTTGCAATTATCCCTTTGTTTAGCCCCTTTGAGCCTATTTATCCCATTCTTTGTTTTATAGCTCATTACAAGCCTAAAAGTGAAAAACCATGATATGACCCGATCTTAGGGGGGATAAAGGAGCTTTGAAAAAAATGAGAATAAATTTTGCATAAGTGTGGGGGGGGCTCAAAAATGTGGTAGTGATAGAATTTCGAATGTAATGTTGTGCTTCATTGGGATTTTGGCAAGTTTAAAAAAAAAAAAATAGTGGAGCACAACATTCGGTCAAAAAAAAAGAAGAGAAAAAGAAGAAAAGTGTGAACGTGGAAAATGGATTGAAATTTGATTGAATTGCCCCCATGATAATTTGGAAAGTGTTTTCCATTGCTCTTCCATCCTCTTTGATTTTATAGCTTAGTTTCCCTTTCAATTATCCCACCTTGACCTTGGCCCCATTATAACCTTAATAAAGACCTTTTGATCTTTGTGTGCATGTGTTTCAAGTGTGGATGTTAGAGTCTTGTCAAGCCTATGGTAGTGCTAGCTTTCATGATGTGCTTTGAGTGTAAACACTAGCCTAGACACTTGAGAGTTTGAGAGGAATTTATTTCTTGTGAGGATTCTATCATTTTTGATGCACTCTTTGGTTATTCTATCCTCTTGGTTGCTTTGAAGGTATCTAGATGGTGTTCATGATTTCCATGAGTCCTTGAAACCTTGAATGAGCATTTTGCTAGCCACTTTGCATCCTTGGGATTCATTGGAAATGCATCTTTGCTTTGTTTTGACCATGAGTTTTGCTCGGAGTGCAAAAGCTTAAGTGTGGGGGAATTTGATCAGTGCATTTTAATGCACTCTTTATAGCTTTGCACTTAGTGTTTTTGATTGTGTTCTGTACCTAATATCTAAGTCTTAGCACATTTCTAAACTTTGGGTCTTACTTGAGCAGTATAGTAATTTATTGATTAACCTTTGTTTTTACTGCATATTGACCCCTGTCTACTCTGCAGGCCATAACTTGGGCTACGGTTATCCGATTGAGGCGTACGAGCATGCGTAGGAAAGCTAAGGAACAGAGCTACAATTCTTCTGTTAAGCTCGAAACCCAATTCTGATGTCTTGTATGTCAAAACTGCGAATTACGGAAGCAGTATAGTGTAAAACGGGTTTTTGGCCTAACTTAGTTTGTCATCGGGCTTTTATCATAGAACCCGTTTAGGGATTTAGGTTTTTTGTTGAGATGAGATTAAATACACCAGGACTAGCCGTTTTTTAGTATCTTACGTTTTATTTTACAAAACTTTTGTGTCCTAGCCTCGATGGAAGCCTAAGCTCCTAAGTTGATTCATCGGTGAAAGGCTGCCGTTTATGGATTTTGAGGTTCGATACCTAATGTTTTAATACAATTTCGTTTTAATTTCTTTAATTTCGTCTGTGACACCCTCTACCCCGCATGTTATCGTTACGAAAATAAATTAAGAAAAAATATAACTACTGAAAAATACAGTCAAATAAAATTTTCATAAATAAAGGTAGAGTCGTCACACTCTCATAAACTTGCGGAAATAATCATTTGATGGTTATGAATAAAATTCACATGATACAAACACCCCGATGTCACAACGTCTCAGAGCTGACCCTAAACATTTACTTCGAAAATAACAACATCGATAATAACCAAAACATCGAAAATCCTAATCTACGATGATCGCGCCCTTAGATCACTCCTCAGCCACGTCGTCATCGTCACCTGCAGTCTCATCGTCTAAACATACACAATGGTGTATGAGTAGCCATAGCAAAAAGGGGTTAGACATCATATACAATTATAGCACAAAACGGCAAAGGACATAGCTTAAGCAATGCGCATACAACACGTTAACTTAATCAACACATAACATGAATGCTTGACTCAACGAGTACTTATGCAATCCTAGACAACGTCTACTTCACCGAACATGTGGATCCAAACAACTCAGATGAGCGAGTGAGAAAACATCATCACTCTTGAGTACGAACAGTGTCTAGTCAGGGTAACCGGTATATTTATTGGTCACGCCCAGTGTGGTAGCTATCCACCGCTTTATATAAGACGCCTACCCGATTGACCCCCAAGGTCGGTACCTTGCCCATCATGGCCCATCCTATGTCCCACCATCCTTGCTCACCCCCAATCACCTTAACTTACCAAGACACATATGATGCATGAACACAAACCAAGCAAGTGTCTAACAACAACAACAACTCACCAACCATCTCATCAAGCGGCCGGCTATAACAACGATAACAAGGTACTACTCGTCAGTAAACTGACAAATTTCCCACAATCTTGGAACAAGTCCAAGTTATCAACCTACCTCACCACACTAAGTCTATGGTAACGTAACTAAACTTCCAACTCTTAACTCAAGTGTTTCAACTTACTTATTTGACCTGACGTCTGCATTACTCCCTAAAATTATAGGACATTATCCAAGAGAGTTTGGGTCAATACTTATTATATCCTGAATTTAAAAATTCAATTAGTGAGACTTTGCTAAAATAATTCTAGACTCAGTCATCTTTCGCATAATTTTTCAGATAACTATTACTCTAAGTTGTCAACTAGGTCAAATACTCATAACACCAAATCTTGCTTCTAAAGCATTTAAACCACCGACACCACAATATGACCATCATATCGTAGTCCTAAGACTTGCTTGTACCATAACTTAAACGCTAAAAATATCATTATACCTTAGTTAACTCCTAACAATTACACCCATCATCCATACTTTATCCTTTCACATAACCATGATATACCACCTAGAGAATCTAAGTGTAACAAACCACACTCTATGATAATCTAGCTCTCACTCAATACAACAAATCCAGAACATTAAATAGCAACAAACAATCTCATTTAAACACATTTACATACATTTCATCGTAACACATCAATTCAAACAACACCTTATAAGACAATTTCAATTAACATTAACATCATGACATAATTTAATATCAAATTTTTCCCATCACAATGGCAATGGTACTTATTTTGCACAACCGCGCCAAGTCTAGGGACCATGGGACGTCCCTATTGCCTAATTATATCCATAAGCCCACTAATCTTGTATCCATCTACCCCCTTACCTCCATAAAAAGTTTGAAGTATTCCAAGGTGAAGAAAACTGGCTACAACGACAATTTGAGCACCAACTGAGCACAGGATAAAATTTTCGGAAGAGCGAAACGCGGCTGGAAAAAATAATAATTAGTATAATATATTTTTTTAGAATTTTTAAGGCTGAAACGAAATTAAAAAGAAGCAAAAAGAGTGACCGGAGAACGCCATACCGAGACAAAGGGGTTACGAAGGGTCCGACATCAACTTCACCGAATCGAGCAAAGGAGTAGTGCTTTCTGAAGGTTTTGACGCGAGGAATCCAAAAATGTCGTCCGTTTTTCGAACCGAAAACTGTGGTGGCCGAAAAAGTGACAGTACAGTTCGCCCAACAGAACAAAACGCGACGAACAAAGCCGCGATTGAACAAACTGTTGGTGTTGGGACTTTTAGTCCCACATCGGGTAAAGTAGTAAAGAGGAGTGAACCTCTTTGTTATAAAAGGAGGCTTGGGCCTTGGTTTTATGTACACCATTCAAAAGCTTGTCTAGCAACTGTTGTCTCTAGATAAATTCCTTTCTTTGTTTTAGAATATAATAGAATTCTTAGTATGCTCTGTGGTTGCGGCAAATTTGAACCTCCACATCGTAAAAGAATTTATTAGGAATATTTCTTGTAAAAGGAGAGGTGTGAGGAATAAGTTTTGCTACTGGGGAAGCTTTGTGGGAGTGCGGGGGTGCAGAGAGAAAATTGTGTAGTTGTAATAATTTTCTACATAGTGGATTTTTCTCTGGTGCTGGTGGTTTTTCTCCTGGTTTGGGAGTTTTCCACGTTAAATACTTGTGTTGTTATTATTTCTCTATTTTGTTTTTCCAATTTTCCACAAGTGCAGTTTCTGGGGAAGAGAATTTGAAGAGTCAAATTCCCAATAAGTGGTATCAGAGCACAGGTTCTGCTAAAGAGGATGTCGGGAAGCAGAGTTTCAAATGCAGTCAGATTTGATGTAGAGAAATTTGACGGAAAGATCAACTTTGGCTTATGGCAAATACAAGTCAAGGATGTTTTGATTCAGTCTGGTTTACACAAGGCTTTGAAGGGCAGGGTTACTCCTGAAAGTAGCGGTGATGCTGGTAAAACTGCTAGTAAAATAGACAAAGCTGATGATGATTGGGAGGATCTGGATTTGAGAGCAGCAAGTGCAATTCGTTTGTGCCTGACCAAAAATGTTCTTGCAAACGTGAAGGGAGCATCCACGGCAAAGGGACTCTGGGAAAAACTCGAGGAGTTGTATCAGACAAAGGGTGTCTCAAATCGGTTGTATCTGAAAGAGAAGTTTCATACGTTGCAAATGGATGAAGGTACTACTATTTCAGATCATTTAAGTATTCTCAATGGCATTGTTTCTGAGCTTGAATCTATTGGAGTTAAAATTGATGATGAGGATCAGGCCTTAAGGCTGATCGTGTCTCTTCCACGGTCCTATGAGCACATGAAGCCGCTATTAATTCATGGGCATGGTAAGGAGAAAATAATTTTCTCGGAGGTTACTAGTAAGCTTCTTTCTGAAGAGAGGAGACTTGGTGGGAGTAACAATCCACATGAAAGTTCTGCATTGGTAGCTCGTGACTGGAAGAAGAAGAACTCCATAAAGAATGTCTGTTGGGGATGTGGGCAGTCTGGCCACATCAAGAAGAATTGTAAAGGTAAAACAGGTTCGGCAAAAAGCTCTGTGTCAGCAAGCGGAGATGCTAATAATGAGGCTAACATTATCTCCGATCTTGATGTCTTTTGAAAGAAGGACATGTATATCCTTATGGCATGGGTCCCAAAGTTGCCATGATAAAGGATATTAAATGTTAGCGGGACCATATTTTGCACACGGGCATTGGTTGACATTGATGCAGGGTGTGTGGTGAAATTTATGTCGATGGCTGATTAACTTCCATGAGAGTCAAATATGGGAGTTGCACCATAGTTTTTTCAGCAATGTTATATTTCGACATGTGCCGAGTTTAAATGCTTGGGATGGCTAGTTCTGAGTGATTATGCTTTTATGGTGGAGCATGATTGCGTTGCAGTGATAGCGAAAGTTATGGGAATCTTCATCAAGGTGGAGCGTTGTGGGACCACAAAGTCACAAGGTGGAGATTGTTAGTGTTGGGACTTTTAGTCCCACATCGGGTAAAGTAGTAAAGAGGAGTGAACCTCTTTGTTATAAAAGGAGGCTTGGGCCTTGGTTTTATGTACACCATTCAAAAGCTTGTCTAGCAACTTTTGTCTCTAGATAAATTCCTTTCTTTGTTTTAGAATTTAATAGAATTCTTAGTATACTCTGTGGTTGCAGCTTGGGCTGAAACTCCACATCAGAAAAAGAATTTATTAGGAATATTTCTTGTAAAAGGAGAGGTGTGAGGAATAAGTTTTGCTAGTGGGGAAGCTTTGTGGGTGTGCGGGGGTGCAGAGAGAAAATTGTGTAGTTGTAATAATTTTCTACATAGTGGATTTTTCTCTGGTGCTGGTAGTTTTTCTCCTAGTTTGGGAGTTTTCCACATTAAATACTTGTGTTGTTATTATTTCTCTATTTTGTTTTTCCAATTTTCCACAAGTGCAGTTTCTGGGGAAGAGAATTTGAAGAGTCAAATTCCCAACACAAACAGAGGCCAGAAACGTGTTCTTTGGTCGATTTTGAGTTGGGTTGTAAGTTTTGGGATTTTTTCGTGGCCTAGAATGAGAGAACATGAACAGAGAAGAAAAGGAACGAGGTTTTCTTCACTGCGGCGATACGATTGTGGGAGACGATGAACAGTGTATCACTTGAAAGTTAAAACAGGGCGTGACTTGTTGTGACTTGTGGGCGCTGGAAGTCAAAAAAAAACGTGGGCAATTCTTATGTATAAAAAGCTCATTTCTTTTTTTTTTTTAAAAAGAAGAAGCATCAGCACAGCAACGTGCTGCCTATGCATATATAATTATATCTTTCTTTTTCTTTTTTTTTGAAACATCAGCGCGCACACACACACACATCTATATATATATAATAATGTATATAATATAATAAATTCATGTTTTTTACTAACTTTTAAAATATACCATTATTTTACAATATCTATAATAAATTCAAAACAAATATTTAATAAAAATATAGTAAAATAGTATTAATTAAAATATACTAATTATTAAGGCAAACACACTCAAGTTATCACAAAATTACTAATATAAGCACACAATATATATAGGATCCTAAGAATTCAAATTTGAGGGTGTTACAATTCTCACTTAACAATAGTACTAAGAATAATAATAAAATATCATTCCAATACTCCTTAAATTTAAATAATTATTAACAAGATAATATTAATATTTCAAACTAATGTTTTACAAAAATAAAGATAATAATAAAACAATAAAGCATTACTAAAAATACTAATTTCCAAAGTAACTTACATAAAAATTATCACAAAAATTATTAATATATTCAGGCATATATACATATGTATTAATACGAAAATTGGGGTGTTACAATTCCACCGCCCTTAAAAAAAAATTCCGTCCTTGGAATTTCTCTGGGTGCTATTAAACGATACGGTTCATGTCCCTAAAACATCATGCAACCTTCTTCACTATTGCTATATATATTCCACACAATTCTTCCTTAAGAGGGTCAACTAAGGTCACTAGCTGGAGAACTTAGTCCTTTTAAAGGTCTAGGATTTCAAAAGTTGTAACTTAAATGTCTAGTGTACTAACCAATCATGCTCAAGTGACTTTCATGGCTCTTTTTAGGATTAACTCTTAAACTAAGGAATACTAAAAATTACTATCTTAAGGCTTCAAAACTGCAACAACCACAACGAATCAACAAGGCTAACACCTAAATCCTTAGGAACCACTTCATAATTAAAGCTATAATATATATATATATATATATATATATATATATATATATATATATATATATATATATATATATATATATACACACACATTTAGCAACATATCATAAACAACAATTCAACAATCAATATTCACTTAAACATAATATACAAAAGTTAACGACCAAAGTACGACAGACTAAAGCATCAATTTAGAAAGAGAAAATAACATTTTTTTTATAAATATTAATACTAATAGAAAAAATGAAACACAAACAAAACAATTTCCCTTATCAAAGGCATTTGATATTGCAGCCAAGATTAATCACGAGCTAAATACATAAGCTGATCAAAAGGCATCAGATATTTAAACTAGAAATCAATAATTTAGTAATGCAACACAGTCATATAATTATCTAACAAAGTTCAGAAACTTACCTCGGTTCAAGCATGTAACATTTTCAAAGCAAACTAAGCAACAGATATAACGTAGCGCTTTCACATTTCAATATAAATATTCAGTATAACCTGAAGTCCCCTTGAAAGAAATAACACGTTTGTATATTGTATTTAATAGAGAGTCAAATGAAGCATAAAATATAGAAAGGTCAATTAACCGTATGTCAATGAATATAACAAAATAATTTTTTTTTAATATCATATCATAAATAATTTAGCAATCATGACTTTGTTAAGCATAATGCACACACAAAAATTAATGGCTAAAGTATGTTAGACTAAAACGTTAAAATAAAATGAATAAACAATTATTCATCATTTTTAATCCATTTATTCCGTAAAAAAAATAGAAGCCTATTTATCTTAAAAGAAATAACATGTTTGCATGCAATGTTTCATAGTCACTAAAGTTAAGCACACAATATAGCAAAAGTAGTTTATCGCAATTTAAGGCATGACTAACTACAAATATTTATCTCAAGGTACCCTACTAAGTTCACTAACCAGAAACTTGCTTCATGCAAAACCTTTATTATTTCTACTGCTCAACTTACTCTAGGAAAAACTTTCTATAGGGTGCTACACAATGATAGACTCGGCTTCTGTCAGAACATCTAAAATCGGTTTTGTGGTCTTATCAGAAGGCAAAACAATATATTTCCCAAAGATTAACTAATGTCCCCCATTACGTTCTACTTCTATCCTCACTCTAAGCTTGTCTCTACGCCTAGGAAAAATTACTTTCCACCTTTAGAATCTACGGTTTCAAAGTCTTATGCCTATCCGAAGCCCTTAAGGATTTAACTACAATGTAGATAATCTATGCCCATAACTAATTCTAGTAGCTAAGGTAATTCAAAAACTAATACTATCCACCAAACTGATTATCATTGCTTTTCTCACCAGCGGTAAGCGATTGGGCTGCAGTCCCTCCTACTCGTTCAGCCAAGTAATCCAAGCAATAATAACCATGTGCAACAATCACCTATTCTTCCATAAGGTTCTCTGATAGGGGCTTAAGCGTAAAGATGTCGACGCCACATGATTACCCTCAAGCTCTACAAAAGATCCTTCCTATAGCATAGCCACGATTCCAATAAGGCTTACTCTGATAACATATTTCCCAGCTAAAAATGTTGTAAATCTAAAATAAGGTCAGCTTATCCTCTCTAGTTAAGCTACTAGCCCATTGTACTTACTAGGATTCCTTTAAGGTAATGGCTAAAACTCTTGCACCTTAAGTGCAACAACTAAGGGTTAACCTGCATCTCTCAGTTCTGGGTTGATCCTTCTCAATTCACTAAGCGTAATTTTAAACAAGATACTAAGAAATTAACAACTTAGGAAATTGCTAACCCAAGATTCATAGCTAATGGTTCAGGTACCTACTATCTTAGCTCTATCTATCATATACTCCTGTGAACTTAGCCCACTGAGAATGGTTCGTGTACTAGAACAAACAAAATTAAACAAGTAATGCATGTAACTCAACTCAGAGTTCACGCACCGAAACACAATAGACCACACACAAAGCTCGGTTAGAACCGAACTGCTCTGATACCACTAATTGTGACACCCTCTACCCCGCATGTTATCGTTACGAAAATAAATTAAGAAAAAATATAACTACTGAAAAATACAGTCAAATAAAATTTTCATAAATAAAGGTAGAGTCGTCACACTCTCATAAACTTGCGGAAATAATCATTTGACGGTTACGAATAAAATTCACATGATACAAACATCCCGATGTCACAACGTCTCAGAGCTGACCCTAAACATTTACTTCGAAAATAACAACATCGATAATAACCAAAACATCGAAAATCCTAATCTACGATGATCGCGCCCTTAGATCACTCCTCATCCACGTCGTCATCGTCACCTGCAGTCTCATCGTCTAAACATACACAATGGTGTATGAGTAGCCACAGCAAAAAGGGGTTAGACATCATATACAATCATAGCACAAAACGGCAAAGGACATAGCTTAAGCAATGCGCATACAACACGTTAACTTAATCAACACATAACATGAATGCTTGACTCAACGAGTACTTATGCAATCCTAGACAACGTCTACTTCACCGAACATGTGGATCCAAACAACTCAGATGAGCGAGTGAGAAAACATCATCACTCTTGAGTATGAACAGTGTCTAGTCAGGGTAACCGGTATATTTATTGGTCACGCCCCAGCTGTGGTAGCTATCCACCGCCTTTATATAAGACGCTCCTACCCGATTGACCCCCAAGGCTGGGTACCTTGCCCATCATGGCCAATACTATATCGCATCATCGTTGCTCACCCCCAATAACGTTAACTTAATAAGACACATGATGCATGAACACAAACCAAGCAAGTGTCTAACAACAACAACAACAACAACAACAACAACTCACCAACCATCTCATCAAGCGGCCGGCTATAACAACGATAACAAGGTACTACTCGTCAGTAAACTGACAAATTTCCCACAATCTTGGAACAAGTCCAAGTTATCAACCTACCTCACCACACTAAGTCTAGGCTAACTTAACTAAATTTCCAACTCTTAACTCAAGTGTTTCAACTTACTTATTTGACCGGACGTACCGTACTACTCCCCTAAAATTATAGGACATTATCCAAGAGAGTTTGGGTCAATACTTATTATATCCTGAATTTAAAAATTCAATTAGTGAGACTTTGCTAAAATAATTCTAGACTCAGTCATCTTTCTGCATAATTTTTCTGTATAACTATTACTCTAAGTTGTCAACTAGGCTGAAATACTCATAACACCAAATCTTGCTTCTAAAGCATTTAAACCACCGACACCACAATATGACCATCATATCGTAGTCCTAAGACTTGCTTGTACCATAACTTAAACGCTAAAAATATCATTATACCTTAGTTAACTCCTAACAATTACACCCATCATCCATACTTTATCCTTTCACATAACCATGATATACCACCTAGAGAATCTAAGTGTAACAAACCACACTCTATGATAATCTAGCTCTCACTCAACACAACAAATCCAGAACATCAAATAGCAACAAGCAATCTCATTTAAACACATTTACATACATTTCATCGTAACACATCAATTCAAACAACACCTTATAAGACAATTTCAATTAACATTAACATCATGATATAATTTAATATCAAATTTTTCCCATCACAATGGTAATGGTACTTATTTTGCACAACCACGCCAAGTCTAGGGACCATGGGACGTCCCTATTGCCTAATTATATCCATAAGCCCACTAATCTTGTATCCATCTACCCCCTTACCTCCATAAAAAGTTTGAAGTATTCCAAGGTGAAGAAAACTGGCTACAACGACAATTTGAGCACCAACTGAGCACAGGATAAAATTTTCGGAAGAGCGAAACGCGGCTGGAAAAATAATAATTAGTATAATATATTTTTTTAGAATTTTTAAGGCTGAAACGAAATTAAAAAGAAGCAAAAAGAGTGACTGGAGAACGCCATACCGAGACAAAGGGGTTACGAAGGGTCCGACATCAACTTCACCGAATCGAGCAAAGGAGTAGTGCTTTCTGAAGGTTTTGACGCGAGGAATCCAAAAATGTCGTCCGTTTTTCGAACCGAAAACTGTGGTGGCCGAAAAAGTGACAGTACAGTTCGCCCAACAGAACAAAACGCGACGAACGAAGCCGCGATTGAACAAACAGAGGCCAGAAACGTGTTCTTTGGTCGATTTTGAGTTGGGTTGTAAGTTTTGGGATTTTTTCGTGGCCTAGAATGAGAGAACAGGAACAGAGAAGAAAAGGAATGAGGTTTTCTTCACTGCGGCGATACGATTATGGGAGACGATAAAGAGTGTATCACTTGAAAGTTAAAACCGGGCGTGACTTGTGGTGACTTGTAGGCGCTGGAAGACAAAAAAAAACGTGGGCCATTCTTATGTATAAAGAGCCCATTTCTTTTTCTTTTTTTTTAAAAGAAGAAGCATCAGCACAGCAACATGCTGCCTATGCATATATAATTATATCTTTTTTTTTTGAAACATCAGCACACACACATATCTATATATATATATATATAATAATGTATATAATATAATAAATTCATGTTTTTTACTAACTTTTAAAATATACCATTATTTTACAATATCTAAAATAAATTAAAAACTAATATTTAATAAAAATATAGTAAAATAGTATTAATTAAAATATACTAATTATTAAGGCAAACACACTCAAGTTATCACAAAATTACTAATATAAGCACACAATATATATAGGATCCTAAGAATTCAAATTTGAGGGTGTTACAATTCTCACTTAACAATAGTACTAAGAATAATAATAAAATATTATTTCAATACTCCTTAAATTTAAATAATTATTAACAAGATAATATTAATATTTCAAACTAATGTTTTACAAAAATAAAGATAATAATAAAACAATAAAGCATTACTAAAAATACTAATTTCCAAAGTAACTTACATAAAAATTATCACAAAAATTATTAATATATTCAGGCATATATACATATGTATTAATACGAAAATTGGGGTGTTACATCGTCTCTATCAATTTCGAATTTGTTTTTGAATGTATGCAATCTATCCAGTTCTTTTTCTGCTCAGTTAATCGATCTGTCTTCGTTGCAAAACGCGATTCAGTTGTGTATGACGCTTAATTATATGCAATTTTGTTTCGTAATTTTTAATATTTCGAATTACTTGATTGCTTAGATTAATTGATTCGAGTAGAAATTGATAGAGGGTTGATTAGAATTCTGTTATGATATTGGTTGCGTTTTAAACGGCGCTTGTCCGCTCCCGTGACCGATTGAACCCGCTGTTTCGGCGCTTGCTCGAAATAGTGTGAATTCATATAAACTGATTAACGCTTGTTTAGTTAGTTTATGTCAACTACGAATTTGAAATTAAATGAATTGTTGTTTTTAGAACCTGTGATAAATCCAAGGCGCGCACCCGGAAACCGGTGAATCAATTGTCTCTCTAATTTGATAAAACCTCAAACAGAAACTGTCTTCACAAAAGAAAAACCCCCCCTTTGTTATTGTTGATTTTTGTACTTCCTGATTTTGGTAATTTTGGTTTTTAGAAGTCCTCGTGAGACGACCAAGGTCTCTTGCCTTGAATACTATATCAAATCTTTTAATTATTTTGACCCGCGTACGACCGTTGATCAACTTGACTTTTTTTTTATTGACTTGTTTTGAAATTCTGGATTTATGGGTTTTGACATTATGGATTTGTGGTTTTTACATTATGGATTGTTATTGACTAGCTTATGACTTGTTGTGACTTGGTTTGTTCACTATGGGTTTGTTGTTTTAATGATTAAAAATGTATGTTGATGGCTTTTTTGTTAATGTATGTTGGTGGCCATAAAATCCTTTGTTGTTGTTGCGTTCATATGGCAGGTACTGTAAAATTTTGGGGTTGTTTAAAAACAAAAATTTTCTAATTTTTTTTTGTTGACATTACCGATGGCTAAACCGTCGAACATTGGATGGAATTTTGGAGCTAATTTTCCAATTTTTGGTGAGATTTACCGAAGGCTTAGCCATTTGTAATTTACGGACGACTTAGCCGTCTGTGAATTACCGACGGCTAAGCGGTCGCAAATGTAATCATATTTTCCAATTTTTGGTGAGATTTACCGACGGCTTAGCCGTCTGTAATGTATGGACGATTTAGCCATCTGTACATTAACGACGGCTAAGTCGTCGCAAATGTAATCCTGATTTTCCAATTTTCGGTGAGAGTTACCAACGGCTTAACCGTCTATAATGTACGGACGGCTTAGTCATCAGTCTATTACCGACGGTGAAGCCGTCGGTAACTCTCACAAAAAATTTAAAAATTTCCACCAAATTTGCGACGGCGTTTTATAATTTTTCGAAGGCTTAGCCGTCGGTATTACCGACGGCTTTAAATGGTCGTCGATAACAGATTTCCAACGAGCCATTAGCCAACGGCCTCGAGGCCGTCGGTAATCATGATTTACCGACGGATTTCGTGTGTTACCGACGAAAAATGGCCGTCGGTAATAGCGAAAATTCTTATAGTGACTGTGTCTCTAATTTAAATAATTAATGATATGCTTCACTTCCCTTTCAACGGAGTTATAATTAACAAACCTTCCACCGTGTTGCCTGAAACAAAAACTACACGGCATCACATTTGAAAAAATCAATATGGGCGGCGGTTTCCTCCCGTACTTCATTGTTGAGTTCAATATTCCATATGAGTAGTATAGTTTACCATTTTCTGCCACGTGCTTTGTTATTTTCTACATATACACACTTTTTTGTCCAAATTTAGATAAAGATGAATGACTTTTTATGCATGCAAATTAATCAATCCCACAAGCTACTCTCAAAACAACTCTATAAATAGAGGTTAATTTGAGCCACTAATTAAAACAAATAGCAAAATACCAACATCCTTAACAAACAATGAAGCCTACTACATTACTTAACCTCTCTTTTCTTCTCTTTGCCTTCACAACCTACCTTCCATTAGCCTTTACACAAGGTGTTGAACAAGTGAAGGACACAGATGGAAACCCTATTTTTCCAAGTGGAAGATTCTACATTATGCCAGCTATCTCTGGAGCAGCTGGTGGTGGAGTAAAGCTTGGTAAAACAGGAAACTCAACATGTCCGGTTACTGTACTACAAGACTACTCTGAGGTAGTCTTTGGCTTGCCAGTACGATTCGAGATACCAGGAATAAGCCCTGGCATCATTTTCACAGGAACTGAACTTAATATTTACTTTGTAGAGAAGCCTGATTGTGCTGAATCTTCCAAGTGGGTGGTGGTTAGTGGTGATGACCAATTTCCTGGTGGTGGATATGTGGGAATTGGTGGTGTTGAAGATCATCAAGGAAAACAGATCCTAGATGGTTATTTTAGCATTCAGAAACACGGTTCTGGTTACAAGCTTGTGTTCTGTCCTACCACCACTGCCCCACCTGGTGTTTGTTTTGATATTGGGAGGTATAATGATGAGAATGGAAGGCGATTGATCCTTACTAAAGATGATCCCTATGAAGTTGTGTTTGTTGATGCTCGTCGTGCCACTGATAGCTCTAGCTCTATGTAGTATATAGTTTGAATGAAATCTCCAAAATCCTAGTGTTGAATAAAAAGTGGCGTAATAATTAACGGTTCTTCTTGTGACAAGTTGAATTTATTAATAATAGTACATGATATGTTATGAATCCATTTACAATGATCAAACCAAAATATTCTTCGGGGATGGGTAGCTCAACTGGTTTGAGCTAAGGGTATGAAGGAGTTAAAGGTGCAGGGTTCAAATCCTGACAAAAGAGTAAAAAACTAATCTAACAACTAACATACTAACATTTGCCTGTAAAAAAAAAACCTAAATATTCTTCTTGTCACACACACACATATAATAATTATAATTTTGCTTAGAATTTATTCCATTAATTTTTTATGGCTTGTTATAGTATATATATGCACTTTATACTTTAAAATCAAAATATGTTCGCCAACATAATTTAGATCAAAGGTCTCATAATTATAGGATGAGTTGTATGTTGATTTTACTGAATATCTGACCTCATTCTTTAGCAAAAAATTTCACTTTAAATTAAAAAGGTAGTAATCATGATATTAAAAGAAATTACTCCCTCCGGTCCTTTTTATTTGAAACAAAAGGATCTTTTTTCTTGGTCCTAATTATAAAAACAACACTAATTTTTAAATATATTAAATATTTAATTTCTATTTATACTCTTACTTATAGTGAGACTTATATTAATGAGATACATTAAACAGTGATATTTTGACACCAATATTTTGACATCGTATAGCCACATCATACACACACACACAAAGCCAATTTTTAATTTGACAGGCAGAAAAAAAAAAAAAGGCAAAACCGTATAACAATACGGTGTATGACAACTTTGAAGTTGTCATGTTACCAAAAAAAAAAAAAAACTTTGAAGTTGTCAAAAAATACTTTTCTGTTAATGAGATACCCTATCAGTGAGACTTATTCCATTAATTGTTTTATGGCTTGTTATAGTATATATGCACTTTATACTTCAAAATATGTTCGCCAGCATAATTTAGATCAAAGGTCTCATAATTATAGGATGTTGATTCTACTGTATGTTGATTCTACTGAATATCTGGCCTTACTCTTTAGCAAAAAATTTCACTTAAAATTAAAAAAGTAGTAATCATGATATTAAAAAAAACAATGCTCCCTCTCTCTCCGGTCCTTTTTATAAAAAATAAAATAGTGTTTTTTTTTCCTAATTATAAAAACAACACTAATTTTTAAATGTATTATATGTTTAATTTTTATTTATACTCTTATTTATAGTGAGACTTATATTAATGAAATACTTTATTTCCTATACAAGTGGGTTGGTTTATAAAATAGTTCTTTGCGAAAAAAATTAAATCTTTAAGAATATTAATTACAATAGCTTTTTTCAATTTATTTCTTTGTACCGTGTGAATTAAAGTTTTGCACCTTATACTAATAAGGAATGAAATGACTGCAGTACGTGGGTCCCACATCCTTTTTA
Organism: Calophaca sinica; assembly: GCA_037113605.1. Classification (NCBI taxonomy): domain Eukaryota; kingdom Viridiplantae; phylum Streptophyta; class Magnoliopsida; order Fabales; family Fabaceae; genus Calophaca; species Calophaca sinica. Next base: position 70,729,732 of record CM073737.1, on the reverse strand, counting down.
TATTTCTTCCGGACACTTGCATGAAAATGGGGAGAAAAGAGAAATCATCCCCTCTTTCTAATTTTACCCTTATTTTCCAAATCAAATAATCAACATTTCTCTCTTCTAAAAAATAATCAACACTTCTCTCTTTTTTTCCTTCTTTTTTTCCATTTATTCCAATCAATACTCAAATCAACCCTATTTCTCACATCTTTCTCACTTTTTTCTCTCTTTTTATACTTTCTCTTCACAATTTCTTTCTTCACATTTTCTCTCGTCTACCAACCACACCCTTAACGGAATTATTAAATACTCTTGTTGCTTTTTCTAATATGCATTTTCGATAGTTTATTTTTGAAGTCCATTTTTTTCTAATCTATAGGTAATGACACTTCTACGTAAATGAATTCTCCTTTGACGTTTGATAATTGATAGCACGTGTATACGTTAACAGGAGGGGAAAAGATATTTTCAGCCGGAAGTAACGATCCTGAATAGATTTTACCATAAAATAATCTTAATACAATATCTTTAAGGGAACTTTTTTTTTTTTTTAGGAAAAACAAGCTTATGACATTTCATTCATAATCAAATGAACAAGAGATAAAGGAACCTCATGGTAGAAGTGGGGACTAGCTTGCAATATGGATGCTCTAGCTAAGCAATGAGCAACCTTATTAGCTTGTCTCCGAACAAAGGCTATCCTAAAGCCATTATAGACTGACAAATTATTCTTGCACTGGGAGATAACCCCCTAACTCAGATTCTAAAATAGCTGGACTATTTATGGCATCCACTACAATTTTACAATCAGATTCAAATATCACGTCGTGGTAACCTAAGCTGTTTGCCCAACGGAAAGCCTCTAGGAGAGCAAAAGCTTCTCCTTCAAGAACATCAAACTTTGCATAAGTCCACTGACTGTGAGCAGCAATGAAAAAACCTAGGTGGTCCCTGATACACATGCCTTTCCCAACTCGAGTGTTGGCATCAAAAAATGCTGAATCAACATTGCATTTAACCGTGCCATCGGAGGGAACCGTCCAAGATGCATCGGCACCGGAAATGGTCGTGCCTTGGGAAGAAAGAGCTTGCTTTTTCTGCCTTAGCAAGATGTACTTGCGCAGGTTGTCTTTGGCGCGATGAATGGTATGGAACACATCGAAACTAGCATCATTCCATAACTTCTCATTTCGGCTCTTCCAAATACTCCAGAGCACCATAATGAAAAGAGCCAAGTTGTCATGAGAAAGAACAGAAAACAACTTCCAAAACAGCTCCACAAATCCTTCTGCAGTGAGCATGTATGGTTCAATTTGCTTCCAGAGTTGAATCTCTTTCCAACAGTTAACCGAATGGCTACAAACAAAGAAGAAATGTCATAGATTTTCAATATGGGAGTCACAAATCACACAGTTGGAAGAACAGGGTATACCATGGCTTTAGAGTCTGACTCGCGAAGGGAGTTCCTCACCGGCTGCTTGCCATGCTAACTGTTAAATCTTAGGAGGAATCTGCTGGTCCCACGGTTGCCTCCAGCTGCCTGCGACTTCAGCAATGTGTAAAGGAGCAAGCTTCTCAATACAAAGTCTATAAGCACTTTTAACAGTGTAATTACCATCACGAGAACAGTGCCAAATTTTCCTGTCATGTTGGATGCCAAACTGAAGTGGGATTTGCAGGATAGCAGTGGCATCACAAGGGCAAAAAAGAGAGTTGATGACATCATGTTTCTAGGCTCTAGACTCATGAGCTATTAGTTGATTTACTCGCATTTCAGCAAAGTAGGTAGAAGGGGCAGGAGTAATAATAGAAAAGTTCTCAACTGAGCGCAATCAAGGATCATGCCATACCTTTATTTTTGAGCCATCTCCAATTTGCCAACGATAACCAAGTTTAAACAAGGGAATGGTGCTCCACAAAATCCTCCAGGTAAAGCTTGGATTATTGCCAATAGAGGCCTCCAAGAAGTCCCTTCGCGGGAAATATTTAGCTTTGAGGATCTTGCTAAGAATAGAGTTTGTATCTGAAACTAACCTCCACCCTTGTTTGCCTAACATGGCAAGGTTAAACCGAGAGAGATTGTGAAAATTGAGTCCTCCGTTGTCTTTCCGAGTTGTAAATTTATCCCATCTGAGCCAATTGATGCTTCTCCCTCCATTGAGCTTCGAACCCCAATAAGACGAGTTCAACATCCTCTCTATTTCCTCTCCAAGGGATTCCGGCAAAAGGAAAGCACTCATGTAGTATTGAGGAATGGATTGAGCCACAGACTTTGTTAAGACTTCCTTGCCTGCTCTAGAGAGAGACTTAGACCTCCAATTCTGAATATTCTTCCAAATGCGGCCTCAGAGATAACTAAAGATTGCTTTCTTACTACGACCCACTATAGAAGGAAGACCCAGGTACTTGCCTGAACCAATAGCAGCTGAAACACCAAGGTGAACCGTGAGGGATTGCCACAAATCTACATTAACATTGCTGCTAAAGGACACTTCAAATTTCCCATAGTTAATAGCTTGCCCTGATGCAGATTCATAAGCTGCCAAGATATCTTTCAACTTAGAAACTTCACTGATAGTGGCTCGACAAAAGAGAAAACTATCGTCTGCAAATAAGAGGTGACTAACTGAGGGAGCCCCATTGCAGACTTTAATTCCATGAAGAGATCCTCGCGCTACTTCCTTTTTTATTAGAGCAGAAAGCCCCTCAGCACAAAGGATATAGAGATAAGGGGATAGGGGATCCCCTTGGCGAAGATCCTTTTCCGGCTTAATGGGCCCGACTTTAACATTGTTGACCAAGGCATGATATTCCACTGAAGTAACACAGAGCATGATCCAATGAACCCAAGTGGGGGAGAAGCCTAATTTGGTGAGAACTGCCTTCAAGTAGGGCCATTTCACTCGATTGAATGCCTTGCTAATATCGAGCTTTAGAGCTAGCATGCCTTCTTTCCCTTTGCCCTTGCCTTTCATATAATGAAGCAACTCAAAAGCAGATAGAGCATTGTCAAGAATGGATCTTCCTGATACAAAAGCGACTTGCTCCATAGAAATGCATTTGTGGAGGACTAGCTTTAGCCTATCGGCGAGAGCCTTAGACAAAATCTTGTAAAGGACATTGCACAGAGAAATTGGCCTATAATCCTTAACAGATTCCGCCTTATCATGCTTAGCTGCTAAGACAATATGAGTATCATTTAAGCTTGGGGGAAAGACACCCGTGCTCAACCAAGAACAGCAAGCCGAAAACACATCATGACCAATAGTAGACCAAAATTGGCGGAAGAAACCTGGATTTAGACCATCTGGGCCCGAGGATTTATTCGGGTGCATGTCAAAAATGGTAGCTCTGAACTCTTCTTCCAGAAAGGGGGTCATGAGTAAGGCATTGTCATCATCAGATATGCAAGGCTGGATAACATCAACTACCTCAGGCAAGGAACCAAGAGTGTCTTTATAATGTCTGCAAAGTAGGAGTGGATAGTATCACAAATGCCATCTTGGTCTTGAATCCAAATCTGGTTGTCCACCTTGAGCTTGAGGATTGCGTTCCTCCTCTTCCTAGTAAAATCTGAGGCATGGAAGAATTTGCTATTTGTATCTCCATCCAAAAGCCGAAATTTTTTTGCTCTTTGCCGCCAGTAAGCATCTTCCTACAAAACAACAGAAGTTAATTTATCTTTAAACTCTTGAAAGGCAATCATAGAGTCCTCATCAGTACGCTCACGGAGTTTGTCAATCTCCTGTCTGTACTTAGCAGCTAAGAGACGATACTGAGGAGTGTTAGATTTACTCCAGGCTTCCATGTCAGCCATACAATAGCTCAACTTGTTCATAACGTGGGAGGATGGGTAATAAGACCAATTTTGTTGCACCATGTCTATAAGATCATATTCCAAGAGCCAAGAGTTTTCAAAATGAAAGCTCCTCCTAGGCCTCCTAAGGGTAGAGGCTTCAAGCTTCAACAAGATTGGGTCGTGGTCAGATGAAGAGGAAATAACACATTGAAGACGAGCATCCGGGAACATATCTTGCCAAGATGGAGTAATCATGGCTCGGTCAAGTCTCTCCTCCTTGGCTTAGGGAGACCCCAAGCTTTTAAACTAAGTAAATTGATAGTCGTCCAAGGGGATGTCGACCAAATTGCAATCATTGATGGCTTCTCTAAAATCACGGTAGAGCCAAGGGGCACGGTCAGAGGCATTCCTTTTCACATCTGGGGATAACAGATCATTAAAATCCCCATTATGCACCAAGGGTCATTTTTCATGGAGGCTAACCTTCTCAAGAGGTTCCAAAATCTTCTTCTATCACCACTACTAGGGAAGCCATAGAAGGCAGTCAGTCTCCATTGTCCTTTAATATCATCCTGGACATGAATATTAATAAAATTTTGGTTGTGGTTCATAACACTACAATTGAAGGGAGCTCGCCAGAGAATGGCTAGACCGCTGCTTCTACCATCTCTGTCAACAGCAAAGGAGTAATCAAACCCCAACTTCACCTAAAACTGGAAAATGGTATTTGCATGCACCAACATTTCAATGAGGATCAGAATATCCGGTTTATAGACACGGACCAGTTCTTTTAGTATAGGAACTTCCTTAGGATTCCCCAAGCCTCGGCAGTTCCATCTTACGAGACTCATGGTGCCCGGCAGGCCTGGCTGCCAGGCTCTGCCGATAAAAAATGATCGGGTTGAGTAGAAGAGGTCTCCTTCTGTTGAGAGAATTATTAAATATTCTTGTTGCTTTTTCTTTTTTTGACCTAAAAAAAACAATTCATTCATCAATAGAAGGTAAATCAACCTTACAAGCTTGGGCAATACAATAAGGAAGGTCATCAATCCACACCCTGTTAGGATTTCCTAAAGCATATTAGGCTAAACAATGGGCAGCCCAATATATGCCTTTATATTAACAAAATTAAATTGGACCCAATTAAAATGACCCACTATGGAAAAACACAGCCTCACAATAGAACCCACATAAGAATTAGGGCAAGACCCATTTTGGAGAGCCTCAACCACTCCCTTTGCGTCTGATTCTATGATCACCTGCGCAATGCCCAAATCACAAGCCATAGTTAACCCTAACCAGATCGCCTTAGCCTCCGCCGCTACGCTGTCCTCAAAGCCCGACGCCGACCAGTTTACAGCCCGCACCACTATGTTGTCTGCGTCTCGACCAACAGCACCACACCCCCAGCGACCATCAATGTTTAGAGGTGCGTCCACATTCACTTTCAGTACATCACCGCAAGGAGCGATCCATCGATCTGTGTTAGTCGGAGTCACCCGCTGCGCCGCACGACCACCACCGGAGCGTTGATATTCCTCAAGGATGGAACACGCCTTCCTAGCAGACACCTCCACAGGTATATCTTTCTCTTCAAAACAACTAGAATTACGAGCCCACCAAATGTTGAAAATCACTAATGCTATGTGCTCAATAATTGCTGGTTTTTCTTTCAAAATTAGGTTTTCTAGCCAAACGTTAAAAGGAGTCTGACAGTGACCCCCGAAATTAACATCCAAATTAGAAGCAAACCAGATCTGAGTTGCTTTTATGTAGTCTCTGAAAATATGATCAATAAGGAAAGCTACCCCTTTATTTCTAAGCTTCATTCGCACAGGAACTAGTTTGTTCAGAATCTTCCATAAGACCACGGTTTTATTTAGGAGGAATATTCAACTTCCAAAGTTTAGACCACACACCATTAGGCTCTTGACTGGTTCCAGCTTTGGAATTACTTTCCCACGTGCCATTCTTAGTGCCACCCCACATAAAGGAATCAATTTCATTAAGGTCCATCCAAGGGATTTGCAAAATCTAAGCTGCTTCAAAATGTAAGAATAAAGAGCTGACGACAAGCCTATTCCAAGAATGTGTTTCTGTGTCTATGAGCTGGTTCACACAAGTGAGGTCACCATCAGCTGGTTTAGCACTCCAAATCTTAAATCCATTCTGTATCGGCAACTAATTGTCCTCCCATATCCAAATCGAAGAACCATTGCCAATCCTCCATAAACTATCTTTTTTTAAAATCCAAGAAGCATGATGGATGCTTCTCCAAGTGTAGCTAGGGTTATAACCAACTTTAGCACTCAAAAAATCAGTGTTGGGAAAATATCTAACTTTAAGACACCAAGAAATGAGGGTTGTAGGATTGCAAATTAGCCTCCATCCTTGCTTGGCCAATAGAGCTTCACTAAAAGCTCTAAAATCTCTGAATCCCATTCCTCCCTCCCTCCCTCTTTTTAGTGCACAATTTATCCCAGCTGACCCAATGAATTTTTCTTTCCCCTCCTTTGCTTCCCCACCAAAATCTACTAATCATAGCCTCCACATCATCACAGATACTTTTAGAAAGCAGAGAACAACCCATCACGTATGTAGGAATCGATTGAGCCACTGCTCTAATGAGAACCTCTCTTCCAGCCGTGGACAAAGACTTTTCCTTCCTGCCCTTTAATTTTTTCCAAACCCTTCCCTTGACATAGTCAAAAACCTGATTCTTGGATCTTCCAACAAAAGTAGGAAGACCAAGGTATTTGGAATGTCTCTCCGTAGTCTTTATTTTCATCCAATCTTGGAAAAGAATCCTTCTATCTGCTAGCACGTTTCGACTAAAGGAGATCTCTGATTTTGCATGATTAATCAGCTGACCGAGGTTGGTTGGTAAGTCTCTAAAATGTGGGACAACTCCTTAGCTCACTAATACACAAATTGGAAAAAAAAACAGGGCTTTAAAATCGGGTATAACGAAAACCGATTTAAAAGATAAACGCAGTGGCAATTTTGTAAATAAATGTGTAGTTGAACACCTTTTAAATCCGTTTTTATCATTATTTAAATCAATTAATAAACAACCGATTTGAAAGGTAAGGGGAAAAATTAACAGAACTCTTCTAGATCGGTTTTCTTAGACAACCGATTTAAAAGTTGAAATATTAAATCGGATGAGAAGCATCGATTTAAAAGGCAGGTTTAAAATGACCTAATGTTTTATTTGTTTCTTCCCTTTTCTTCCCTCTCAAACCAGTCCCTCTCAAACCACTCTGTGACCAAAAAAAAAAAACATACAGTCCCTCATGCCGCCGTGTTCTTCAAGCTCGGGTTGAGAACCTCTCCTTCTGCCTCCATCCTTGTCATCGTGTTGTCGCCGTTGTTCGCCGTTCTTCAAGCTCATGTAGGCCTCTAGTTTTGCTCGCCGTTCTTCAAGCTCGGGTTGAGAAGCTCGCCGTTGTTCGCGACCACCACAAGCCAGACGCGACCACCACAAGCCAGACGCGGTCACCACGAGCCAACCGCCAACTGCCGTCTCTTCCCACCGTGTGACCCACCACATGCGCGTCTCCTTCGACAAACAAGCTCTGCGCAAGTACAAAAATTTAAAGGAGCTTTGAGCTATCTAGTGTTTTTCCGTCAAATCTATTGCTATATGGATTATGTATTGTTGGGCATGATGAAATGCGCAGGGCATGATGAAGATAATATAAGTTCCTCATTCTAAGAATTTGACTGAGAAAAAAATCTCAAATGCTTTAATTACATCCCCAAAAAAAAAATCCTCAGTATTGCTAGGACGTGAACCAAATTAGATGAACGTAGGTTCACTTATTTGACTGAGTGAAGTTAGTGATCTAACAATATTTTAGATTTGTTTATTTTTATCCACATTCTTTATCTTCATTTAGATTGTTGCTGATGGGTTTTTTGGCTGAAAAATTTATTGAAGTTGTGAATATTTTGTTTTGGTGCTAGTGTTACTTTAGCTGCTCAATATTTTGTTCTGGAGAAAAACCCTTGTTTGAATAGAGTTATTGAGCTCAGGGCATAACATAAGAAGGCTAAGGCAACCTAATGCTGTTGAATATTAAGTATGACTTTTTTTTTCTTTTTTGCTTTTGAGTTTGTTTTACAGCATGCCATTGTTTATTTTTTTTTCTCTTCTAAAGCTGTTGTTTTTGTTTATGGGTGCATCTTGTGACAGATGTAAGTGACTAAGTGAGTTTTATTATTAGCATGGTGGTTCTATGAATAATTAGATTTGATATTCTTAATTAATTAGTTAAACTACTCGAGTACAAGAAGTAAGTGACTAAGTGAGTTTCAGTCATAAATTATAAGGCTATTTGCTTTTTGTATTAAGTTTGATATGAGTTTGGTCACAAATTGGCTAGGCCTTATTCTATTGATGTGGAATTACATTGATTTGAGTTGTATTCTTTTTCTTGGTGTTTATTTCTATATCCACGTGTTTATTTCTTGAAATTTCTTGTAGGACACTAGGTGAAGTTTCGGTTGCTAAAGGCATCAAGCCAACATTATCTCCTAACCTTAATACTTTGTGAGGTATGAAAATATCTCTAAACTGCGTGTACTAGCAAATAACTGAGAATTTGAGATGGTTGTTAGAAAAGTTACCTGGATTTCCTGGTAGGCTCCTTTTCTTAACAAGTGCTGGTGGTTTTAATTTTGTGTTGGAACCATTGCTATTATTTGTTGTTGTTGAAGTTGTAAAAAATGCTTAGACAGTTATTTGTGTTCTGTTAGTATCTCTGGAACTCTAGACATTCTCTCTATGTTAAAAACTCAAGTTATAAAGTGTTGAATTTCAATTGTCTGAATACTATTTTTTCAGAAAATTGAGTTTGCTGATTATCCTCATGACAATAAGCATGTGAAAACATGTCTCTTGCAGCATTTGTTTTGTTTGTTCCAAGTTTTAGTGATTGGTTGTTCTGCCTCTACTAAAACAAAGATTGTGTTTTTCATTATGTGAATTGTTCTATCGGAATGTATATTCTGTTAGGCGGCAGGGATAAGGTAGTAATTGGTTAGATGCCATTCAAAATTTCTTTGGCTAGGAATCTAGACAAATTTGTATATGCCTTTTATTTCCCAAAAACTGCAAATATAAGTGGAATGTTTTACTGTTTTTTATAACTGGTGTAGTGTGTGGTAGGGTGGATTATGAAAGTAGATTAGGGGAAAGTAAGGGTGTTTTTTATATCAATTTAATACTCTTTCTTTTAAGAATACAATGTCAGCTTTATATGAAGACATTATTGGATATGATAGAAGTTAGCTCCCCATGATGTTCATCTTTCTTACTAAATGCTTCTAGTCTTCTTTTTCCTACTAAATGCAAGAACTTGTACATTTATATTTGCTACGTCTTTAATATTATTATTTTTTTAGACTTCTAACAATCAATAGGTTTTGAACTTGATTATGTATTCTTAATACTTCAAAACGTAGATATGGATCGTAGTTGGATGCAAAAAAATCGCATGAGTGATGAGTATGAGAATGGAGTGGAAGAGTTTCTAGAATTTGCTCAAAAATATATTTCCAATAGTAATGGAAAGTTTTGTTGTCCTTGTGTTAATTGTTTGAATATCAATTCACTAGAAGTTGGCGAACTACGGGATCATCTTCGTGTTGATGGGATTTGCCAGGGTTATACGACATGGATATGGCATGGTGAAGTGTTACGCAAGCCAAGTGTGTCCCAAAGAAAGAAAGTTGATGTTGATATGCACGATCGACTAGAAGACATGATTCATCATATTAGACATGAGTCATTTCAGCATGCACATGTGTATGATACTCTATGTACTGACAAGGAAGAGTCTTTGTATCCGAGGTGCACAAAGTTCACATGGTTATCAGCGGTGTTGAGATTGTTCAATCTGAAAGCTATAAATGGGTGGACCGATAAAAGCTTCACTGAATTGCTTGAGTTGTTGAAGGACATGCTTCCAGAAGATAACACATTGCCAAATCGTAACTATGAGGCGAAGAAGATACCGTGTCCGATGGGTGTGGAGTATAAGAAAATACATGCATGCCCCAAAGATTGCATATTGTACCGGAACGAGTTTGAAGAGTTGAATAAGTGCCCAACGTGTAATACATCACGATACAAAAAAAAGGATGATGATGATGATGATGATAGTTGTGAGGTGAGCACAAAGGGTCCTCCTGCGAAGGTTTTATGGTATCTTCCAATTATTCCTAGGTTTAAGCGATTGTTCGCCAATGTAAATGACTCAAAGAACATTAGATGTCATGCAGATGACAAGACTTGTGATGGACAGATTCGCCATCCGGCTGATTCTTTGCAATGGAAGAAAGTTGATTCTTTGTTTCCGGATTTCGGCAATGAGCCAAGAAACCTTATGCTTGGACTTGCTACGAATGGAATGAATCCATATGGTAGCTTAAGCAGTAAACATAGTTCATGGCCTGTTCTCCTTGTAATTTACAACCTATCTCCTTACTTGTGCATGAAGCGCAAATACATTATGTTATCTATAAAGATTTCAGGACCACAACAGCCGGGAAATGACATAGATGTTTATTTGAGTCCCTTGGTTGAAGACTTGAAAGTGTTGTGGCAGGAAGGCATTGATGTGTTCGACGGGCATTCCAGTGAATATTTCAAATTGCATGCCATGTTATTTTGCACTATCAATGACTTTCCAGCGTATGGGAACTTGTCTTGGTATAGTGTTAAGGGACATAAAGTGTGTCCTATATGTGAAGAAGGCACGTGCTACCATCAACTGCAACATGGAAGGAAGACTATTTACCTCGGGCATCGGAGATTTCTCAAACCTAATCACCCGTATCATAGATTGAAAAAAGCTTTTAATGGATTACAGGAGAATGGAATTGCTCCGAATGCCTTAACTAGAGAAGAAGTTTATCAATGCCAGAAGGACATCAATGTTAAAGAAGTTGACTGCTGGACGTCGATCTGGACAAAAGTTTCCCATTGAGTTTGATGCTTTTACTGGCCAACCTATAGGTGACTACGCAACAAAATTCAAGAGTTATGTGGCAATGCTTGCTCAAAGCAAGGCTAGTATCTTGGCAGAAAACTGGAGTAAAGTACCTGATGGAGTAAAAGAAAAGATTTGGGATGACATTTTGGTATTTACCTTTACTCTTCTATGTTTGTTTCTTTATATAGTGTAATTAAGCATATATATATTATTTACCTTTACCCTTCTATATTTGTGTACTTAAGGAAACCTTTGACACTCCTGATGATGAAAATCGTAAGAAATACTGGAAATCTTATGCAGGTGAGCGTTGGAAGAGCTTTAAGACAATGCTCACGAGGACATACATATTTGGGGATGGAGATAATGATGGCAATAAAACGCCGTGTGCTAAGTACAATTTCGTTGATGGCAAAACATGGCAGTTATTTGTTAGGAGTCGAGAGGAGGAGGAGTTTCAGGTTAGGTTGAATTATAGTTTTTTACTTGGTCATGCTAATTGTTTAATTTTTTACTGATTATAATTTTTTACTTGGTCATGCTAATTGTTTAATTTTTTACTGATTTTCAGGTTAGGTTTAATTTTTTACTGATTTTCGTTTTGTGTTATTTATAACAGAATAAAAGACAAAAGGCAAAACAAAATGTGTCAAAGAACATCTACCACCACAGATTGTCTCGTGGCGATTATAAAAAACTTAAGAAAAAGATGAAAGAAGATGCTCTGAAAGCAGCGCAAGAAGAGGCGGGTGATGAAGCCTTAGTTTTTTATCCTCCATCCCCACCATGTCATGAGATGTGGAAGATGGCCCGACTAAAGCCAACAGGATATTACACAACTGAGGCCTCAGCCTCAGTTGCTTCTAAAATTGTAAGTATAAATTCAACTGGTCAATTTAATTGTAACAAGCTTACATATTGGCTTAGATCATCTACTATGTATTATATGTTGTAGGATTCCTTAGTTGAACAGTCCACGCAGGGTACTTTTGTTCCGCATGGACGTCAAGATATCTTGACTACTGCAATAGTAACACCTAAGCACCCTGGACATGTTCGTACTGCTGGATGAGGTGTAGGCCTTAAGAAATATTATGGAGGACCGTCATGTTGTGGCCCTACTTTAGAAGCTATACCTCCTGAGCATTGGGTGACTGCCATGAGAAAACAGATGAGGCAAGAGATCCTACAGGAGGTTTCACAGAGTGTTAGTTCGTAGATATAGAAGGTGGTATCGGAGGTATGTATAACTTTACCCAGATAAAAATAAAATTACTATTTGTACGAATGTTATTAATGTTTACGAATGTTATTTGTTGCAGAAGCTGGTGTCTATAGGTTGCATCGAAAAAAAATTCAGCTGACCATCCAGAGTGTTCCCCTAGATCCCCTAGAGCTACTGTGCATGTGAGCACTAAGGGTAGTTGTGCACCAGATAATGTTGATGAGCCGCCTAAACATGATTGGATAAAGGAATTGATTGTAATGGCGTTGGATCTTGGTGAGGGAAGTGCAAAGTTAAATTCGGAGCATGAACATCAATCACATTATTATCTTGATAAAACTGACCTTACAGATTTGTGTCTGGGTAATAAGTGGATTGGCTCATCCCACTTGCAATTATGGTGCACGTAAGTATCAATGTGTTATCAATTTATTTCCAAAGTATGTATCAATTATAATGAGCATTTGTTTAAACATCTTAGGTATCTGTATCGCCAATGCATCACAAAGTCCATCAGTCATGTGTATGGATTCTTGGACCCATATAGCATTAGTGGTGCCACTGGCCGTTCAAAAGAGGTCATTCAAGCATACATCCAGAATAAATTGTTTAAAGAATGAAAAGCTTGTTACCTTGCACCATATGTGAATGAGTAAGTAAATGTTACTAATTGTTTTGTTAAATTAGTAGTCTAGTTTTCTTTTGTCTATTGATTCTGATACACCATTATTGTTGTCCAATATTGCAGCAACCATTGGCAATTGATAATCATTTTGCCTAGTCAAAATGTTGTAGTTTGGATGTGTTCGTTGCATTATAAGCCAGACACAGCCATTATGCGCACAATTGATTCGTAAGCTTTTGTTTGTCATAATTAACTTACTTTGCGATATGTATTATTTAGTTTTATAATTTACTTATCGTGAATATTCTGTTATCAGAGCTATGGCTGGATATCATAAGCTGACAGGTGGTCTGAAAAAAATAAACCTGAATGGCTTGTGCCCTAATTAGTAAGTAGCTTAAAATTTGAGATTCATTTACAGTTTATAATAGTTAATGTGTATAATAATTTACTCATTATATTGAACTTTGGTATTTGTTAATTTGTAGGTACCGAAACAAAATAATGGAAATGCATGTGGGTACTATGTCATGAAACATATGTTGAACATTGTCTTTGAGGTTGTTGTTGATAATTGAAAGGATGTAATACAATTTTTAACCTTCTGCTATTATGCACATTTTAACATAATGGTTTATTTTCTCTGGTTTAACTTAACTATAATTTTGTTTCAACTTACAGATATTCAATGATCAGTTACCATTTGCCTCTGAGGAAATTGACCATATTCGGTAAACTTGGGCAGAGTTTTTTATAAGAATTTATTCGAAACAAAGCAATCCTTAAAGATAACAAATGACTCAAGTGTAGTTGGAAACTAGTTTGTGTGTTTTATCATGTTTTTTGTTTAAACTAATGTATGTTAACTTGATGATTTGTTGAACTATATGTAATATTTGAAGTGATAATATTTGATGTTAGTTTTATAAGATAGTTGAATGGTTCTGTTGGTTTTGATGTTTGTGTGTTTTGTCTTTCGAATGGCTCTCTAGGTTGGCAACCACGAAAAACGAAAAAATATTTAAAAAAAAAGGATCTTTTAAATCGGTTAACCTTAAAAACCGATTTAAAAGACCATCTTTTAAATCGGTTATGTTAAAAACCGAGGTAATCTTTTAAATCGGTTTTTATCATAACCGATTTAAAAGATGAGTTTTATATAAATAACCGCGTTCAGAATTTATATTTAAAATCGGTTTTATAACCGATTTAAAAGGCTCTTTTACATCGGGTCTAAGTCCGATTTAAAAAATGTTCACATACTATCACGGCCGTAAAGAGATCGGTTTCAAAACCAATTTAAAATGGTCATTTTAACCGATTTAAAAGACTTTTTTAACACTAGTGGCTTCCTCTTGAGTAGCCTTGCATAAAATTAGGTTGTTGATCAATGCATTCTAATGCATCTTTTATAGCTTTGCACTTTGTATTTTTAAATGTGTGTCATGCCCAATAATTACTTTTTAACATGTTTTATATCTTTGGGTCTTAATTTGGGCTTTAGTGAAATTCTTTGTTAAATTTTGGATTTTGTTACATCCTGACCCATGTTCCTTCTGCAGGCCATAACTTGGGCTATACTTATCCGTTTATAGTGATCTTTATGGCATTGGAAAGCTAAGAAGCAGAGCTACAACTATTATGTTGACAACAAAGCCCAGTTCGGACGTTTTGATGGTCGAAAATGCCAATTACTGTAGCTGGCGAGACTGACTGCGATTTATGGATCACTTACTCATATGATTAGTTGTTATTGGACTAATTAACCTCTTACTGGCCCTTCTCTTTGGTCATAAACTGAAGTTTACCTAGGTTAACCTAAGGAGACATTATAAATAGGATTTTTAGAGTCTTAGGAACTACCTTTTAATTACTTTTGAATCTTTTGCCGTTTTTGAGTTTTAGCAATCTTTTCTTCTTCTCTCCTTCTTAATCTCGTTTTTGTCAAATCCTTCCATGGAAGGCTAAGATCTTAGATTAATTCGCTGGTAAGGGAGTTTTTATAAGGATCTTGAAGTTTGATTATTATTGTTAATTTTGATTTTCAGATTCTATCTCTTTTCTTGTTGATCTTTCATCTCTTTGATCTTTGTTTGCAAATTCGTTTTAGGTGTTGATGCTTAATCATATCAATTTCGTTTTTGCTCTTTGAGATTATTTGAAATATTTTGAACGCTTGTTTTAATCTATTTCGAATAGAGATCAATAGGATCTACGGCGCGTGACGTATGTTTGATTGAATTCGGTAGTTGAATTAATTATGTTTTTGTGACGCTTGCTCCTTAATCATGATTAATCGATTCTGTGATGTTTAGTTGATGCTTAATTAATATTGTATTACAGTAGGAATTCTTATAAAGTTAATTGACGCTTGATTGGTTAATTTTATGGTCAAACAAGAATAGAATCACGAAATAGAATAATCCTTTGAAACCCGTGATAGATCCAAGTATTAATTATCTTGAACCAGTGGATTAATCTTTTTTATATATTAATATTTTCATCTTTTAAATTCTGTTTCTCATAATCAAAACCCCCCTTTTTATTTCTTCATATGTTCTTGTTTTTTGTTATTGTTATATTAGAGATCTTTGTGAGACGACCAAGGTTGAATTATCTTGTTTCTACATTTACTATTTTTAATTATTTGACCCGTGCGCGACAGCGGATCAAATTGGTGCCGTTGCCGGGGATCTCTGATCAAGAATAGCCAATTCAAGAACCCTACTAACGTCTCTAACCTTTGATTTTGCATTTTAGTTGTGTTTCAGGTTCTGAATTGGATTTTGCATTGAGCTAGTGAAAAAAAATCGGTTTCCAGTTAACTTGCCCGGATTGCTCCGAAATTTAGCCAGAAAACCCGAAAAAAATCAAGGATCAATACTCCCTTATCAAAGATTGATATTGGGACTACATGCTCAAATTCCAAAATTCTATCGTTTAGACCACTTTTTAATTTTTTTTAAATTTTTCGTATCTTTAAAAAAATCCAAAAAAAATTTGTGTTATCTTTATTTGATTTTTAGAGATTTTTGGTGCTGTTTTATATTTTTTAGATTTTATTTGATACGTTTTGTCAATTTATTTCTTGTTTTAGCGATTAGGACATTGTTGATATTTTTTGATTTGTTGTGCTATCTTCATATGTGCTCATGACGGATGACTAAGTCCAATTCTGAAATTCTGCATTCTTTTGATCCAGAAATAGATAGGACTTGTCATTCACTCTATACACTTAATAAGGTTAGTACTAGTAATAACATACGTAGTGATCATATAGGTGATAGTGATACTGATAGTATTAGCATATTTAGTCATACTCTTTTTGACACTGATTGTGATTCTGAATTTATTGTTGATACCATGGTGTGACAACCACACCAAATTTAAAATGGAGCCGCCACCTAAAGTTTATTAAGGAAAACAATAGGAAAAACCTTTTTGAAAATAATTGTAGAAAACTGGTCTTTGAAACAAATTCGGGTTCGGGAGTTGATTACACGTCTGAAATGTATTAACACCCCGACGACGCCCATTAAAAACGGTACCTTTTAATTGCTTGAAAAAAAGATTTCATTTGCCATTATGATTATTCCTCAAAAAAAATATTTCAATTTCTATTTTATAAATATCATTTCAAAAAGAGCTTGCAGTTTTTAAAACAATATCTTTTTGCATCAAATCCAAAAACACCTATTTCCTAAGAAATTTTCGGTAATAAAATTTTCGGATACCCATTATTATAATTAATAACTACTAATTATTATCAATTATTTAGTTCCTAAAAAAACTGACCCAATATTAAATATTTATGATTACTAACTTGCCTTTAACAGAAATAAAAAGAAACAATTATCAATATTACTGCTATTCCATTTTTTTTTTAAATGACGTATGAGTAGGAAAGAAGAACCCAAATATACAATTCCTAAGGAAAATCAATTGATAAAAAGGATGGGACCATAGAATTGATAAATAGAGAGGTTTATATTTATTTAAGCAATTATTAACATTGAATTCAAACCCTAACCCTCACCTAGGGTTCCATGGCGGCACAAACAGAGGCTGGGAGAGGAACCCGTGGTTACCTCCCCAACTCGTATGCAAATATACAGCAGCAGTAAAAATAAAAATAATAAAATAATAAAAGATTAGAAGAGCAACGAAAAATGAAGAAGATGACATATTAGATCCGAAAGTTCAGTCCTTTACATGCACAATCATACAGAAATAGAAAAGGTAACCAATAGGAACGAACGATACAAAGAGGAGGAAGATAAAACCTGATTGTGGTTATCTTAGCAACCAAATCGAAATTACACAGAAAAGAGGAAACTAAAACTCGAGAAAAGAAAAAGGTGTTTATATTTTCAGATCTCTCCTTTCCTTCTTTTCTCTGTTCTTTAGCTTTTCTCAGAAATTACTCTCTCTGTGTTGTTTCATTCCTTCTCAGTTAGAAAGCTCTCCCCCTTTTCGTGGTCTTTAGCTTGGCTTTTATAGCCTCAACATCAACTGTCAAAAAAAAGAAACAAATCATCAGAAAATAAAAATAATAAAAAGGACGAAAATGGACATAGAAGGATGGTGAAAATACTCCCTGATTTTGCGGGGATCTTCACGATTTCTCCTTTGTTTAAGCGGATCTTCAGAAATCTTGACCGTATCATGAGAAAAAGGGAGTTCGGTTTGGGTTTGATGGAGGAAAATGGAAAGAAGAAATTTAAGGGAGAGAGGGAGGTTGCGGTGCTATCCTTTAGGTTTAGGGTTGGAGAAATGAAGAGAAGAAGAAGAGAAAATAGAGAGAGGGTGAGGGAGCGATTGAGAGAGAATTGGGGAAAGGGTTGTGGCTGCTGCTGAAGAGAGTGAGGGAGAGTGAGGGAAGACTTAGGTTTTTTTAGGGTTAGATGGAATTGGGCTTAAGTGGAGGTATGATGGGCTTGGGGGCGTGTGAAGGAAAAAGGAGAGGTGCGGGTAGCGAGAGGGAGAGAGAGCTGGGGAGTGCCTGCAGAAATGGGGGTGTGCGTGGAAATGAGAGGCGCTGCTGAGCTGGTGGCCTGTTCACTGGTAAGCTACTGATTGCACCTCCAAGATTTACAATTTGCACCCCATGTTCTTTTACTCATTTTTCTTCCTTCTTCTTCTTCTTCTTTTCTTTTTCTTTTCCTTATTTTTTTAATTCTTATTCTTTGCCCTTTTTTTCATGAGACCAAAAATATCATTAATATTTATTTTATATTATTACTACTAGTTTAATAATAAATAATAAAATAAAATAAAAAAAGACAGGACAAAATTAGGGTGCTACACATGGCTGCTAAAACATTAAGGGAACTTGTTGCACCTGATGTTACTTATAATGCTTTTTCCATTGAATACCCTGATGTTGAAGTACCTTTTGAACTTAAATCTGGTTTGATACATTTGCTTCCTAAGTTTCATGGTCTTGCAGGTGAAGATCCTCACAAACATCTTAAGGAGTTCCATATTGTGTGCTCTACCATGAAACCTCAAGGAGTCCCGAAGGATCACATCAAGCTGAGAGTCTTTCCATTCTCATTACAAGACACTGCCAAGGACTGGTTGTACTACCTTCAACCAGGTCCTGTGACAAGCTGGAATGAATTGAAGAAGTTATTTTTGGAAAAGTTCTTCCCTGCCTCTAGGGCTGCTTCAATCAGAAAAGAAATATGTGCCATCAAGCAGATTGACAGAGAATCTTTGCATTAATACTGGGAGAGATTTAAGAAGTTATGTGCAAGTTGTCCTCACCATCAAATTTCTGAACAGTTGCTCATCCAATATTTTTATGATGGCTTGCTGCCATTGGATCGAAATATCATGGATGCTGCTAGTGGAGGAGCACTTGTGGATAAGACCCCAACAGATGCAAGAAGCCAGATTGAGAACATATCCATTAATTCTCAGCAGTTTACTACCAGAAGCAATTCAGTGGTGCTAACAAGGGGAGTCAACGAGATACAAGCTACTGACCATAAGAACTTGGAGAGCAAGCTTGATGAACTTGTTTCATTGGTGAAAAAGTTAGCAGTAACTAAAACTCAGGCAGCAAGAGTTTGTGGCATTTGTACTTCAACAGAACACCTACAGATGCATGTCCTATATTGCAGGAGAGTGACAATGCTAATACTCCTCAGGCCTATGCAGCAAACATATTCATTGACAGGCCTCAACCCAACTATGATCTGTTTTTCCAATAGGTACAACCCCAGTTGCAAAAACAATCCAAACCTGAGATTGGGAGATGCATCTACTCAGCAGCCCAGGCCACAACCTCCCCCACAACCTTCATTGAAAGACTTTGTTAAGCAAATGGCAGTCCAGAATCTCCAATTTCAGCAGAGAACAGATTTAATCATTTAGAATTTGGAGACAAAAATTGGACAGCTAGCAACCTCCATTAATCAGATACATTCTCAGGGGTTAGACAAACTACTTGCCCAACCAGTAGTGAATCCAAATGTCAGTTCAAATGTCAGTGCAATCACTCTCAGATCTGGCAAAGCTGTTGAAACTCCAGAAACTCCTCCAGCAGAAAACACAAGTGGCAAGAAAAATGATAAGCCACCTTCTATGCCTACCTCTCGTGATGATGATGATGCACAGCCTATACCACTTCCCTTCCCTCAAAGGGCTGTGATAACTAAGAAGATGGATGAGGCAGATAAAAACAAGAAAATCTTGGACACATTTAGGAAGGTTGAAGTTAATATACCTCTCATTGAAGCGATTAAGCAAATTCCAAGATATGATAAGTTCCTTAAAGAGCTGTGCACACACAAAAGGAGGCGGAGGCTGAAGGGAAATGAAAAGGTCAACAAGAGTCACAATGTTTCTGCACTCATACAATCCATGATGCCCCAAAAGTGCAAGGATCCAGGAATTTTTACTATTCCATGTACCATAGGCGAGAGTAAACTTGAAAATGCCATGCTGGATTTAGGTGCTTCCATTAATGTGATATCTACATCTATTTTTAACTCTCTGGCTCTTGGACCTTTGCAGAATACAGGTGTTGTTATTCAGTTAGCAAACAGAAGCAATGCTCACCCTGTCAGACTTGTAGAGGACGTGCTTGTTAAAGTTAATGACTTGATTTTTCCTGTAGATTTTTACATTCTGGACATGGAGGGAGAGACAAAATCCAGCAGGGCACCTATCATCCTAGGCAGACCATTCCTAAGAACAGCAAGAACCAAGATTGATGTCCATGCTGGAACACTTTCCATGGAATTTGGGGATAGCATAGTTAAATTTAACATCTTTAATGCTGCTATGAAGCATCCTGTGGAAGAGCATTCTCTTTTTCAAATAGAAGTACTTGTTAACTTAGTTGAAGATACTCATTCTGATGTTACAAATGACAATATTGTACCTGTTAATGTTACAAATGATGTTGATACACTGAAAGCTGCTGATGTAACTTCGTCCACCAGAACACCTCCCTCCATTGAGCAGCCACAAAGGAGACTTAATCCCTTGATTTTGGATGTTGTGAAGAAGAAGAAAACCAAACACTTCCATATGTTCAACTCTCGCCTTAAAATCATGGTGGGTAAACTTCGATCCAAGTGGATTGGCCCTATTGTTGTTACTAGCACTTTTCCTTATGATGCAATGGGAATAAAGAGTGAAGCCACCAACAAAGTCTTCAAAATCAATGGACATTACCTCAAGCTTCACCATGACAGGCCCGCACTTGAAGAGGAGACTATAAAAGAGCTCTCCTTGAAAAAGCCACCTTGAAGAGGTAGTTTTCTTTCCTTACTCCTTACTCTTATTTTATACTTGTTGCTTACATTTAGGACAATGTGTGATTTAAGTGTGGGGGAGATCTTTTAGCATAGTAGTTTTGTTTTGTTTTTGTTTTGCGTTTTTGTTTTCAAAAAAAAAATTGCATGCATTTTCATTGGATTTCTTGGTTTGTATGAGTTGGGAGTGATTTCACTATTCTGGGACTATAGGTCTTGTGGCATGATATGGATGACTTCCTTGCATTCTTAGTATGATAAGTTGGACTTGAATACTGAATTGTATATCATTTGTGATAGATCATTGTCCTTGGTGAGATTTGGTAATGGATGGAATACACTTTGCCATTCTCTTTCTTTCTTGTATGATTTCACTCATGATTGTTAGTTACTCTAGAACTTGACTTGACTCTTGTTGAAACTCATGTTCACATGCATGCATTGAAATGATCTAGACAATTTTTGTTTATTAAACCAGTAGCCAAATAAGCCTACCTTGCAATTATCCCTTTGCTAGCCCCTTTGATCCTATTTATTTCATTCTTTGTTATATAGCTCATTACAAGCCTAAAAGTGAAAAACAATGACATGACCCAATCTTAGGGGATAAAGAAGCTTTGCTTTAAAAAAAATGTGATAATAAAAATTGCATAAGTGTGGGGTGCTCAAAGATGTGGTCGTCTTAGAATATCTAAATGTTGTGCTTCATTGGAAATTTGGCAAGTGCAAAAAAAAAAAAGGAAGAAGGTGATAATAAAGAAGGAAAGTGTGGAAGTGGAAAAAATGGATTGAAATTTGGTTGAATTACCCCCATGATTATTTAGCAATTATTTCCATTGCTCATCTATCTTCTATGATTTTATAGCCTAGTGACCCCTTTCAATTATCCCACCTTGACTTTGGCCTCATTATAACCTTAATAAAGACCTTTTGATCTTTGAGTGCATGTGTTTCAAATGTGGATGTTAGAGGTTTGTCAATCCTATGGTAGTGCTAGCTTTCATGATGTGCTTTGAGTGTGAGCACTAGCCTAGACACTTGAGAGTTTGAGAGAACTTTATTTCTTGTTAGGATTCTATCACTTGTGATTCATTCTTTGGTTATTCTATCCTCTTGTTTGCTTTGAAGGTAAAAAGATGTTATTCATGATTACCATGGTTCCTTGAAACCTCGAATGAGCATTTCACTTGCCACTTTGCATCCTTGGGGTTCATTGAAAATGCATCTTTGCTTTGTTTATTTCCTTTTGAAACTTTCTTTTTGTTTTGACCATGAGTTTTGCTCGGAGTGCAAAAGCTTAAGTGTGGGGAATTTAATCAATGCATTTTAATGCACCTTTTATAGCTTTGAACTTTGTATTTTTAAATGTGTGTCATGCCCAATAATTGCTTTTTAACATGTTTTATATCTTTGAGTCTTAATTTGGGCTTTAGTGAAATTCTTTGTTAATTTTCAGATTTTGTTACATCCTGACCCATATTCCTTCTGCAGGCCATAACTTGGGCTATACTTATCCGATTGTAGTGATCTTTGTGGCGTTGGAAAGCTAGGAATCAGAGTTACAACTCTTATGTTGACACCAAAGCCCGGTTCGAACTTTTTGATGGTCGAAAATTCCAATTACTATAGCTGGGGAGACTGACTGCGAATTATGGATCACTTACTCATGTGATTAGTTGTTATTGGGCTAATTAACCTCTTACTGGCCCTTCTCTTTAGTCATAAACTGAAGTTTACCTAGGTTAACCTAAGAAGACATTATAAATAGGATTTTTAGAGTCTTAGGAACTACCTTTTAATTACTTTTGAATCTTTTGTCATTTTTGAGTTTTAGCAATCTTTTCTCCTTCTCTCCTTCTTAATCTCGTTTTTGTCAAATCCTTCCATGGAAGGCTAAGACCTTAGATTAATTCACTGGTTATGGAGCTTTTATAAGGATCTTGAGGTTTGATTATTATTGTTAATTTCGATTTTTGGATTCTATCTCTTTTCTTGTTGATCTTTCATCTCTTTGATCTTTGTTTGCAAATTCGTTTTAGGTGTTGATGCTTAATCATATCAATTTCGTTTTTGCTCTTTGAGATTATTTGAAATATTTTGAATGCTTGTTTTAATCTGTTTCGAATAGAGATCAATAGGATCTACGGCGTGTGACATAGGTTTGATTGAATTCGGTAGTTGAATTAATTATGTTTTTGTGACGCTTGTTCTTTAATCATGATTAATCGATTCTGTGATGCTTAGTTGATGCTTAATTAATTATGTATTACAATAGGAATTCTTATAAAGTTAATTGACACTTGATTGGTTAATTTTATGGTCAAACAAAAATAGAATCACGAAATAGAATAATCCTTTGAAACCCGTGATAGATCTAAGTATTAATTATCCTGAACCTGTGGATTAGTCGTTTTTATATATGGATATTTTCATCTTTTAAATTCTGTTTCTCATAATCAAAGCCCCCCCTTTTAATTTCTTCGTACGTTCTTGTTTTTAGTTATTGTTAGATTAGAGATCCTTGTGAGACGACCAAGGTTGAATTATCTTGTTTCTACACTTACTATTTTAATTATTTGACCCGTACGTGACAGCAGATCAGTTATCATCAGCAAAAAATAAGTGAGTGATTTCAAGGGCTGACCTTGCTATTTTAATTCCATGAGGAGCCTTCCTATATTGAGCTTTAATGAGTAAACCTGAAAAAACCTCAGCACAAAGAATAAAAAGGTACGGGGATAAAGGGTCCTTTTGCCGTAAACCTCTATTAGGGAAGAAAAAAGGGCCAGATCTACCATTTACTAAAATAGAAAAAGAGACTGTAGTAACACATTTCATGATCAAAGTGCCACAGTGATAAGGAAATCCCATATTGCTAAGCACCTTCTGAAGAAACTCCCACTCTATCCTATCGTAAGCTTTAGACATATCAAGTTTAATACCCGTAAAACCTATCTTACCATGCTATTTTTCTCCTCATAAAGTGAAAATTCTCATAAGCAATCAAGGCATTATCAGTAATCAACCAACCAGGAACAAAAGCACTTCGGTAAGAACTAACAATATTAGGAAGAATCAGTTTTAACTTATTGACGACGGTTTTGGTAATAATTTTGAAACAAACGTTGCAAAGAGAAATAAGACGAAAATCATCCGGGTTAGTAGATTTCTTAATCTTAGGGATAAGACAAATAAAGGTTTGATTAATATTATCGGGGCTGGCTTCACCATTTAAAACACCTAAGGCCATATTCGTAATATTATCCCCAATGATCTCCCAATAATTTTGATAGAATAAAGCTGGCATACCATCTGGCCCAGGGGCAGCCAAGGGCTTTAATTGATGGACAGCATGCAGCACCTCTTCCTTAGAGAAGGGGCTACCAATCATGTCCCGCATAGAATCATCCAAACGATTATGAACCACGAAAATAGCTTCCTCAATGTTAGAAGGGTTAGAAGTAGAAAACAAATCCATAAAATGATCATTAAAGACCTTACCAATATCTTCCTCTTTTTGGTGAGTATGACCATTAGTATCAATGATACTAGTAATCCTGTTATGCATTCTTCTTTGAGAGGCTTTTTGATGAAAAAATTTGGTGTTTTGTCACCTTGTTGCAACCAGAGGGCTCTTGATCCCTAACTGCACCAGATTTCTTCACATTCTAATAGATTATTAAGACATTTTTCACTAGCTTGAATTCTAGGCATAATACCTGGCTCATGACTGCAAGTATATAGGGTATTGAGTTCCTCCTGCTTCTCTCTAATCCTTCTAGGGATGTCTTGTCGCTTTTTCTAATATGCACTTCCTATAGTTTATTTTTGAATTATTTATAACCTTCAGAAGTATATTTCTAGAATAATTGTAAGGATTAATATACTTATAGAGAGTATATATATATCCAAATGTGTGTAAACCCTTTAAAATTCAGTTGTTTTTATTAATACACTCCTGACGCGTCAATGACTGGCTGTGTGTCAGTAAATAAATGGATGATATCGCATTGATTAGATAAATTATCCTAGTCATGCAACAATGTGTTAGTAAATTAATTGTTGAGATCACATTGGCACTTTGAACGGCTGAGATCAAACCGACACTTGTATAAATAGAAGTGTTCTAAAATGTTTCGCACCTCAGAAGTCCTTCATTTTCCTTCTTTCATACCATTTTCATTCCTTCCACCATCTTTGTTATAAACATAAATTTGTCACTTGTTATGTATTTCAGTGGTCAAATTACAACAAATAGTAAAGGGATCACATTTGAATGTGATGCCCTAAAATATTTAGGGTAAATGAAGGTTGATCACTTGATGCCTTAAAGAAAAAAATTCACGATAATATCAGAACTGGAGATATAAAAAGGTGCTAATCCATTATTGACACCCTACATCTACCAGACATGGATATGTTGAATATGAGGCTCTCAAACTTGAACATGACAGCGATGTGGAAAAGATGTTCTCCTTCTTCACTCAATATGCTAGCCTTGGGCCAATCAAGTTATACGCGGATCTGATCAGAACTAACGAGCAGATTAACTCCAGCCTAAAGAGACCAAGATTTTTGAAGAAATCACCGCCGTGTTGACTAAACAAGAGCCATCAACCACTTCTAACGATGTTGGACCACACCATCACCAGCTTGACACAACCATGATCTGACTCATTCATATTTATTTTTAAGGTTGTTATATTTTTAATGTTTTCTGTTCAACATAGTTTGTTTTATTTTTAATGTTGAAAGTGTCTTATTTCTATCTAATTGGATAATAGTTTAGGTTATGAAAACTAAATATATTAAAATATAAACATAGTAAATACATAAATATAGTGTGCATGCATTAAACTAAAAATAATTACAAAATAAAATAAAAAATATTTATAGAAAATGGAAAAAAATGAGGTCACTACATCTACGACAATTGTGTCCACTTCATCCTCCTTTGAAATGTGAAGGACTTCCCTACATCCAATATCAGGTGCTAAAGTGCCGTCTAG
Organism: Calophaca sinica; assembly: GCA_037113605.1. Lineage (NCBI taxonomy): Eukaryota > Viridiplantae > Streptophyta > Magnoliopsida > Fabales > Fabaceae > Calophaca > Calophaca sinica. The sequence continues at coordinate 70,704,319 of CM073737.1, read as the reverse complement.
GCAAGGGTCCTTTCCTGTACCTCCCATCTGTCTATGATACCCTGCTTGTCGTCTCGTAACATCGCGATCCTAGCCTGCAAACAATAATACAACATTAAATTGCTGAAATAATATAACTTAATATTGACTTACTAGAGCCGAATCTGAATTGGAGGCAGAGCTGTCCTCTGGTACATTTATCGCGTCTACATCAACAACATCCTCTGCAGTGGCGGCCTTGGATGGGTCTCCCTCAACCAATGGTAGAAGGTACAAATGAGAAATCCACGTATACTAGCGAAGATACCTCGATAGGCAATCCTATGGGTGTGTAACATGCTATCAGACTTGATGCCAACATATCCACCAGGTGATACCCCACTCAAGGTATGCAACATCCATCTCCTTTGGCCACATCACCAATCATGCAGCTCCTAAGGATTCCGCAGGATGCCCTGGATGTAATTGAATTTTCGCAAGACCCGCTCCAGAAGGTGTCAGTGCTTCAGCTTATCATACTGAATCCACTCAGAGTACCAAGAGATCTCCTCAAATGGACGGTGCTGGTGATGGTATCATATACATTGTCCACGGTCAACCAGTCCAGAAAAGTCTAATACGACATCACCTCTCCAAATCCCCGGACCGCTATCCATCGGCGGGCCTAAGGCCACTCCTCAACATAGTCTGTGGCATTCTGTCGGGCTGCAATGTTGGGGAAGTGCTCCAGAATCCATGTCTGTAACAAAATTTGTGTCTTAGCTAAAATAATAAGTAATAAATTATAAACAATAAAAATGGTTTGAAAGGTTACTTGTAGCAGGGTCATGTATCCCCTATTTGTTTCGTGTTGTGCAGCCTCGCGTCGTACAAGGGTCATATAGGTATACTAGGGCAGTAATACCTCATGCTTACTATATGCATGTCTGGATGTTGCATTAGGCTCCAACTACAAGGCGTCCACAAATGTATAGCTCTTGTCTGTAAATAAGGTGCAACCCACGAGACGCAGTAGATAAGCTCTCCTTTCCTGCCTTCGATGCTGTTGTACCTGTGGCACCGCCCCATGGTGAAGCTCCTCAGCCTCCTTTACATGCCTCATCTCGGACTTGTTGGCATCCAACAACCAGCTGAAGCATATGTGTGCGCCTCTCATCTGGTCTCACTCCTTCATGACCTCCTCGTAGGTGTTGCAAAGTAGCTCATCCAACAGGGCGCACACATGCTATCTGCCGATGGGAGTGAAAGTTAAGAGTCACCCTTGTGTGTATCATGTCTTTAATCCTTAAAAACTTTGAGAAATATGAGTTGAGTGCCCTTTTCTTGTGAAAAACATGCTGTTAGGCACTTGAGCCTCTAATTGGGCAACCTTTGGAATTATCCCTTATTTGTGAATTGATTGTCAATTATGCTTGATTGTTTTGGGGTTTCTCTTTTGGATGTCGTTAGACATTTTTTGAACTTAATTATAGGCCAAGGATTTGCTTGAGGGCAAGCAAGGTTAAGTATGGGGAGGTTGATAAACCTGCACTTTTTAAAGGTATTTTTAGGCCATATTGGGAGCATTATGGGTATATATGTTATTATATTGGCTAATTTGCTATCTTTTGTATAGAAAAGGATAAATCGGTAAAAAGAATTGAAAAAGATGAGCTTTTAGAACGAAATTAATCATTTTTGGAGTTAAGAAGATGAGCATAGACACACAGGAGATTAACACTATCATGTTGCATCCTCAACGCAAGAAGAAGCGCTTCCAAGCCTGCGGCATGCTCTATCATGGATTCACCCCTCTGTAGAGCACCACGACCGTGCAAACGATGAAGAATCACCATTTGTAGTCAGTCTGTGCTCATTGAGCACGATCGTGGTTAAAAGAGCTTGGTCATGCATCAGTTTTGAGCACGATAATGCATGTTGTTTTTACATCCATATTTTTTTCATCCCTTATAAATACACGTGCATACCTCATTTTTGGGACCCTTTTGCTTCTAGAGAGTCCTTGTGATTAGAGATTGAAGTGGAGGCTAGAATTTGGAGTGATAAAGGAGGCTTTCCATCACGGTTTTCCTCCAATTTTGTAACTGTATGAACCCTATTTTTTTATGCTTTATTCTTAGACATGAATAGCTAAATATCTCTTCTAGGGTCTTAGGTGGATCTTGTTCTAGTAGGAATCCTTATCACTATGTCTTAGTTTATAGGAATTGGTTTTAATTTAATTTCTTTATTATTGTGCTGATTGGATTTGTCTTATTGCGCTTAATCACATGTAAGGAATAGCTAACTTATGCATGTTGATAATCAATTAATTTAACAACGATATTGCAATTAATTGATGGATCTGTAAGATAAGCGAGGCTAAAAACTGTGAATGATCAAACTTTAGTTATAGTTTTCCAATCAACTTCAACTCATTTGATCTTTATATAGACTTTTCCTAGATTTAAATCTTTTGAATAACCAAACAAGAGGTAATTTAGAAAAAAGAATATTAGCCGTGAATGATCCAATGAGCTAATAGTATTAGTAGGGGGATTGGTATTCAGAGTTTAATATAGGAATTGAATTAGAACCAGGACTTGGGTGAACCCAAAGAGCAATATAGGCTCCTCATTTACCTTATCTATCTCGTGATTTGCCATGAGGCATAATTTGGCCTCCTCATTTTCTGATTCATCAAACGAGTCCATGTCATTGTCATCCCAGGCAATATAGGCTTTTCTTCCTTTTGATTCTTTTTGTGGCCCTTTATCGAACTTTTCATTTTTCATCTGACCATGGGGGCAATCGGGTTTTATGTGTCCCTTTTGATCACATTTGTAGCAAGTTGGATTGAAGGAAGTTCCTTCCTCATTTTTCTTTTGAGAATTTTGTAACTTGCTTGCTTTCCCTTTTTGCCTCATGAACCTTTTGAATCTTCGAACCATCGAGCATATGTCTTTCTCATCCTCATCAAGACTGTCAGAGTCATCAGAGTCGCCTTTTTCATTGACTCTTGCTTTGAGAGCAATTCCCTTCTTTTTCTTATCACTTTCCTCACTCTCAATGAGTCGATTTAATTCAATTTCATGTTCCTACAATTTACCAAACAAGGTTGCCAATGGCATAGTAGATAAATCTCTAGATTCAGATATAGCGGTAACCTTGGGTTGTCAGTTTCTATTTAAACATCTAAGAACTTTATTAACTAAATCTTCATTGTTAAAAACCTTCCTAAGAGCTCTGAGATGGTTTATTATATGGATGAACCGTTTTTCCATATCTTGTATGTTTTCACCCGGTTTCATCATAAATAGCTCATACTCATGGGTTAATGTGTTCATTCGAGCCCTTTTGACCTCGGTAGTACCTTCATGGGTCAATTGAAGGGTGTCCCACATTTCTTTGGCGATCTTGCAATTTGAGACCCTATAGAACTCATCGTATCTTAAAGCTGAAGTGATGATGCTCCTAGCTTTCAAATTGTATTGGACCTTTCTCTTTTCATCTTCGGTCTAAAGTGATCTTGGTTTGTCCACCACTTTATCATTAATTAATTGATTGAGTGGGGACAAAATAATCGTTTTCCACAGCATCCCAAATATCGAGATCAACACCCTCAAGAAAAATTTGCATTTTATCCTTCCAATAACCATACCCCTCACCATTGAAAAATGAGGGTCTGTACATGGAGCTTCCTTCGTTATTATTTGAAGTCATTCTCTTGAGACTGTTAAGTCCTTTAAACAAGAGTCTAGCTCTAATGCCACTGGTTGCCAAGTGATTCCAAGCACAAGAGGGGATGAATTGTGTGAGCGGTGCTTTTTATAAAAAAAAAAAATTCAAATAAAGTGCTGAAATAAATCTTGCAAGAAATTAACTGCGGAAAAATAAATGACTTGAAGAATAAATTGCAAAAATTAAATTGCAATAAAATAAATGATAGAAATTAAATAACTGAAATGTAAATGGCTGAAGGTAAAGGCAAAAAATAAAGAACTAAAAAATAAATTGCTTGAATAATAAAGAGATAGAGGGCAAAGAAGAGCACGCAGCAAATTATACAGGTTCGGCCACCTAACACCCCTGTGGCCTACGTCCTGTCCCTATAGCAAAGCACTATGGGATTTTCACTAAACCACTAGCTTTTAAATCAGGTTCAGCTAGAAACCTTTACAACTCTAAACCAAAGCAATACGTTCAAGAGATATCACCTCTCTATGAACAAATTGGGATCCCCACCAAAAAAATAATATTTACAAATAAAATGAGATAGAGGAAGATATACTCAAAAGTACAAATATAACAAATTGAAGCTCAGAAAAATACAAGTGAAACTATGTAGTATTAAAAGGCTCTCAAATAAAATATTGTGCTCAAATAAGTGTGAGTGATAAAATATTTTGACAGAGTTTTGGCACAAAAGATAAGCAAGTGTGTCGTTTAAAAGAGCACCTGGTGATGTGCTTTTATAGGCAGAAAAGTGAACGTTGCAGCATTAAAAAGAAATGTCTGTTGTGTTGGAACCTAAACAATTGAGAAGTTTAGACCCTCATTAATTTTGATGATAACAAAGTATTTTCAAGAGAACAATTTATCTTCAAACATATCTTTGAGTATACAGGTATCAAAGCTTCATATATATGTACAAAACACTTAAGAAATGAGAAGAAATTTACAAGAGAATTGAATACACTCCACTGATGTCACCGTCCGAACTCACTCCAGCGTCTTGCTAACAGCGAGCGTCCGGTAGTGTTACTTTTTGACACGTGGAATACTCAATTGCTGCGAGCATCCGTCCTCTGTTCTAAGCGAGCGTCTGATCTCTTTAATGAAGCACGTGATGATCACGTTTTTGCTCTTAACCTCAGAATGTTCTGGAACGGAATTCGAATTTGATTTTGTGCGCTCATTTTGATGTACGAGGAAGCAAAGGTAACACCTTTAGCATAAGACAAAAATCGTACAAGGCAATTATGAAAAGCAGATAGTACGAAAACGGTAATATGTACTACTCTGATATTCTCTGGAAAGGAAGAAAAGGACTACATTTCAAATTACCTCACTCAATGAAAAGGAGCTATGTTTTTACTGCAAACGATAATACCCCTGAAGTCTCCTATAAATACCCTAAGGCATTCATTGAAGAAGGGAGCCAAAAACTGTGAAGAAACTTCATTCTGAAAGCAATATTACTCAAGTGAGCAATCAAGTTTCGTGCCAAGTTTCTGGTCTACAAAGAACTGAACTCAGCGTCTTATACTTTCTTTTAGAAAGCTACTCTGTTTTGAGCTTAATCTTTTCATCCTCTCAGTGAGAGTTATTTTGATTGTATTCAAAAGTATATTCTCTTTTGTAAACTGTATTTGGCCTAGTTAAGGCTTTGTTCCTCAAAGGCTCGATCGTACTAAGTCGTTTTGAGAATTTGAGAGTATTATCAAGTTTGTGACAGTAGAATACTCTTGAGGTAAATTGTAATCAGTTGATTATAGTAAAAAATCCTTTAGGATCGAAGGGACTAGACGTAACTATCAGTTGGTGGTGAACTAGTATAAATCTCTGTACCTTTTACTTTACTACTTTACATTTATCTTTACCTTGCTCAGTAAAACAAGTTTTCATAAACGGTTTATTTTCTGCATCCTGTTAGTCTCTCATCATCCAGTTAGTTTCTCAGCGTCCGATAAACAAACAGTTTTGAAAAATCTGTATTCTTAGTGCTTTTAACGTAAAGTTTGCGAAAAGTTTTTGGAAACAATTCAATCCCTTTTCTTGTGTTCACGTTCACGTTGCGCCTGATTCGGATATTTGAATTTAGTATAATCGATTATTATCAAAACCATAATCGATTATTTGATAAAAATTGAAACAGGTGCCATCTTTTTGAAAAGTTATAATCCATTATAAAAAAATGTTATAAACGATTATCTTACAAATTCTTAGAAACAAGAGATGCATTCTTTTTAAAATAATCGATTATTGTAAATGTTTGTTATAATCGATTATGTTGCAAAGTTTTACGCTGAGTGGTAGAAAAGCTTCATAATCGATTATTAATATACATATATAATCAATTATGGTCTTTTGAACAAGCACGGAAAGGTGAACTGAAGCCGTAAATGATTATAAAGAGTGTCATAAACGATTATGAGCATTCTGTTTATCATTCAAAATAAGTATAAAAAAATAAGAGATTTTTTCAAAATAAAAGGATAGGTATTTTTGGACACTGTTTAAAATATTTTTCGAAATATTTGATGACTAAAATAATTTAGGGGAAAATGTCATAAAATTAATTTTAGATAAAATATTGTGAGTGTGTGATTTAATTTTAATTGAGAGTTTTTTATTACTACTTACAAATAGTCCTAATAAATAAATAAGTAAATACTCAAAACCCAAAGAGTTGAAGTCCTCCAATCCTTAGTGTGTGGCTTGGTATACTTTTTCGCTTTTTGTATAGTTGACTATTTGCATAACTCTCTTTTGCCAATCATCAAAACAATCATGTCAATGCATGTATTCACAATCAGTACTTTATACTCGTGCAACTTGTGTTTGAAACATACTAATCTAAGTATGGTTTAAATCAAAATGCAATAAGTAGTATGTAAAATGGATTTGTTTAAAGTACAGTTTCGTATTTGAATCTTCTTAAATATTTTCTGTGCATCTAAAAAAAATAAGTGTTTTACTTATTTTCTGTGCATCTAAAAAAAATAAGTGTTTTACTTAATAATATAAAAAAGGATAGGTGGAAACATATATATAAATGTTGACTAATTAATTTAAAACGTAAATCTTATATGTTTCAGGTATTTGCTTAGGCTAAATGTTATTGATCCCACTGGATCTGCTACTTTTGTGCTATTTGAGAATGAAGCTGCTGATTTGATTAAGAAATCATGTGCACAACTTTTAGAAACCATGGTATTGTATTGTCTGCAACACTCACATATTTTTACAAATGAAATTGTTAATAATTTTTTATGAACTAACATACATTATCCTTCATTTTTACTCTATATTTTCAGATTCCCAATCCATTTGGATTTCCCTCAGAAATATCCTCTCTTATCGACAAAGAGTTCTTATTCAAAGTTCAATGTGCTGTAATGAAAGAGACCAGATTTGAAAGGACATTTCATGTCAAAAGAGTTAGTGGTGATGCTAAAATTCTCAACAAATTCAAGGACAAATGGAATTTGAATAAGGTTTTACATTAATTTGTGTTGATCACAATTATTTACTTACATTACAATAGATTCAGCAGCACGTCCAAATAATGAATATTTTTGTTAACGCTTACTATTTTCATTTTTTGTATTATAGTCTGTGAACCATGAATCTAATACTTCTAAATCCACAATGGTTTCCTTGGGTGCTGAATTGGCTACTGATGTTGCGCAGGTGTTATTACTATACTATTAACATTATGTTAAAAATTTTGAAATTTTTGTACCTTTTACAAATGGTTATCAGTATGACATTTTTTTTTCCCTTATTGACCAGGACTTGATGAATAAATTTTCTGAGTCTTCTAAAAAAGATAAAGAAGTCATCATTGATGAACAAGTCATTGACTTGTGTGGAACTTCTCAGGAAAGCCCCCCGATCAAGAGGGCCTGCCCATTTGTTGATGGAGGTGTTTCTTCAACTATTTTGCTGAAAGAGATAAAGAAGGAGAAGGAATGGTTTATGCAAGGGGATGCAGAGATCTCATGAATTGTGATTAACTAATTAGACGGTGATGACAATTTTCAGTAATATTATAGTCATCATTGTATTATCGTTTTTCAATTATCGGATTCACTATTTAACTATTTGAGTTTTATTTTATAATTTCAATTGTTCCTATTTATGAATGACAATTACTAAAACGCATCTAAGCCTTCTATTTATGTTTAGAATTACGCATTATGAATGGCAAACCCTTCAATGAAGCTTCAATTTTTTATTACATATGACTTAGAAAAAAATGTAAATAATTAACGCGTATAACATGGTTACCTGTTTCAGTGTTGAATTATAATAAGAATCCTAAATAACTTTGCATTAATTTACTTAAATTTCATATGTATTAGGCGTAGATCATTTTTGGCACAACCTTATATAGATTTGAGATGAACGATGATTTTGAAACGTGCACTGCACAAAAACGTATTTGAGTAATGACAAATGATATTCTTTTGGAAAAAACAAATGGTAGGAAACACCTACCTGATATAGATACATCTCTAAGATAAATCGTGAAACATGTAACACATTTCAACTAATCAATTTGCTTATTCTTTTTTAGTTTTAAGAAAATAATCAAGTGAAATTAATTCAGTTTTTTCTTCAGGCCGAAGATATTAGTATGCACTAATTAATGTTAATAGCAAGATTGATATAAGTAAGGGGCAAAATGAATATATTTATTTTGTTATTGAACAAATACGGTTGAAAAAGTATCAGGCTAAATATCAAAGACAATAATTAATAAGGTAGCAGGGGATTTGGTGCAATATTTCCTTATTTAAATAAATCGCATAAAAGAACAAAATTGAAAATATATTCAAAGTCAAATTTGATCTAAATAATTGATATTTAAACCCATTTACGTCGTTTTCACACTTACAAGTGGAATATATCGTACCTAATTTAATACCAATCACTCGGTTGACAAGAAAACTAGCTGGCAGAGGTCTTAATAACCATTTATTACGTGTATGCATAAATGGTAATTGTTGACTTGATTTAAAATATAGGAATACAAGTCTATTAATAAATTTTGCCCTTATTTGGTCATTATGTGTCGACATGAAAGGCTCATTTTAAGACTAGAATTGTTTTGTCATTTATTATGTTACTTATTAGGGATATATCAATATTGAACTTGTATTTTAAATTAATTAATGATAAAGTAACATATGGATGTAACAGTGCCAAAGTTATTATATACTCACAAATTGATCTTCATCGGCATTTTTTAAAATTACTGCAAAGTAATCTATTAGAAGCTCTCAGTTTAGAGTTTTCTGCTCCCGTTACTTGAGCTGTACCATAAAAACACTATAAAAACCTGAACAAAATTCACAGAAAATGACAAAGGATTTCTCAAAGTGTGAAGGTACTAACAAATAATTAGATACTTCACATTGGGGTCCTAATTCACTTAATCGAAACACAGAGAAAAAAGTACAGTACACGGTTGAAAGAAAAAGGAGCAAGGCAGCGAAAAAGATAAAAAGAAAACAAATAATGATACTCACGGTTATAAGAGTGATACAGCAAGAGCAGGTAAATACTATATACACTCTATGAGAGCTTTGAATCCAAGTTAGTTTCCTTTTCATTTAAACAAATCCAATAATATGTTGAAGATTTGATGTCTGATTAGTATAATTAGCATTGAAAGTTATATTTTTTTTTTCTAATTTATTTACCATGACAACAATAGCAACAAAATATGCATATAAGTGTGTAATCCCCAAGTCCCATACCAACAAGCCAATACACAGAGTCTCCTAATAATCACAAACAGAAAAATATATCATTTTATTCCCTATCATTACAATGTAAAAATAAGATAGTAAATAGAATAAAAACAAGCAGAAATGGTACAAAATTGGAGAGAATATTGAGAAAGTAGAGGGATATATCGAACACAGCAAAAAAAAAAAAAGGAAGAGAAGATTGGTGAGCAAGATTGTGATCTTAATCAGGCAAATTAGAGAAAAACTAAAAAGGGATTTGATAAAAAATAACAGAGTAGTAGAACAAAAGAGAGGCTTCTGACCATACCACAACGATCTACTTACCTCTAACCCCAGATCGGCGTCCACCCTCCTTCGTCCTCCACTTGCCCCAGTGAATGCACGACCAGCCGTCGTCCTCGCGGCCGGAACTGACACACTGATCCTTTCTTCTCCCTCCCCCTTTTTGCGCATGTTTACACAAAAGTGCTTCCTGTTCGTTTGGAAGATGAATCGAGTGTGAGTTATTCAACATCAACCAAAAGAAGTTGGATTTTGCTATTTGTAAACGAGTGATTCAGAGTACTTACTATTTGTTCGTAGAAGATATGCTGTCTGAATCCTTCAATGAACTATGATTTGTCTGTATTTCTGGTCAACATCACGACGGGAACTCACCGGTGAAAACCTTAACACCGTGCGGGACATTTTATTATCGCTGTGGAAGTTTTATTGTTCACGATATAATGATGGCTTGGAGAAGATAGATAGGGTCTATATACTCCAATCGTATTCCATTATATTTTGTCTTAAGTTTAAGTTTTTTTTTTTTTTTAATAGAAGTTTAAGTTTTTTTTTAAAGCAAAATGTTTACAACATGTTTTAGTTTATTAATTACATTATTTAAAGATGAAGATTTTGTTTGTTAATATTTATTATATTGTTTGGGCTGGGCTTTCAGCCTTTCGACATATCGGTATTGGCACATTCAAGATTTATACATTGCACACCCCTTTATAACAAAAATTTTGTTTTAAAAATTGCCTTACTTTTAATTTTTTTGAATTTTGCTTTTTTCTTCTTCTATTTATTCTAAGACTACTAACTATTACATAGGTGATGTCGATTAAATCTCTTTGGCTCATGAGTACTATTTATCCAATTTTGCTTATGTCTTACTTACTATAATTTTATAAAATATATTATTTTGAATTAATTAGTTATTATAATCTACAAATAATAATATATACCCGTGCACGGCACGGGTCAATCGCACTAGTATTCCACACAATGGAGCATTTCATCAATAACTTTTTGGGTTTAATTTACATGCACCACCGACATCCAATTATATCTTGCTATTATGCCACTTTGTTATATCATTTTTTAAAATATCTCAACAAATATCTAAATGGTGAGATATGATTGGATGATGGTGTAAAACTTTTTTACACTGCCAGTGCATATAAATTAAACTCTAACTTTTTATATGTTTTCCCTTTATTTATCAAAAAAAATTATGTTAAAATTAAGAGTTTAATTGGTATGCACCATCACTGTAAAGTTTTTTTAACATCATCAACCAATTAGAAATCATGGTATGTATGACTTTCAAGATGATTAGGGTAAAAGTCAAACATTTTTATGATATGTTAATTTTTGATTAGTTGAAATTAATTTAGGATTAAAAATGATATGGTGCTCTCGTGGAACTCGCGTATGTTTAGTTATTCTCTAATTGAAAAAAAATAATGTTGCGCTCCCTTACTTTTGTGTTGCGATGGGCAAATTAATTGAATTTATTGAAAAAATGTCAAAACTAATTTAAAGTTTTTTATATTTTAAAAAGAGTTTAATTTTGATGCATAGTGTAAAATATTTCACACTGTCAACCAATCACAAACCATAAGATGTGTGATTTTTGAGTTAGTTATTGTTAAATTCAAAATTTTAATGACTTATTAATCCCCTTTAAAAAGGAAAAAAAAATTAATGACGTGACAATTTATGATTTGTCAACGGTGTAAAAAATTTTACATTCACAGTGCATATAAATTAAATCGTTTTAAAAATTAGATATATTTCTATATTTTAAAATTATAAATCAACATATATGATATAAATAAAAGTTTCAATTTCTTTTAACAAGTATAAAAACGTGAGCTAGCTTAACAAAAATAAAAAAAATAAAAAATAGTAAAAACACGAGCTACCTGCAAATTGTCAAATGATATGTCTTTATTAGGACAAACATATAGAATAGCATATTGTGTACGCTGCAGCACTGCACTCTATATAATAAATTTGCATTTCTTTCAATTTATTCAACCAATTTTTTTTATTTTAAAAAAAAACCTTAATTGTTAAACATTACATATGTCACATGTTAGATCCAAATTCAAGTAGTACTAATTAAGTAACAAGTGGAAGCTGAAAAGGCTCTTCTCTGTAATACCATATAGAGAGCCAGATGTAACCCACCAAAACACACACACAAACATCTAACCATGAAGCTTGCCTCATCACTGCTGATCCAAATTCAAAATGGTTAGTGTTTGTTGATAATGATATTGAAAAAGCTTGTGTTGGTATTGGTGGTCCTGAAAACTATCCAGGTAAGAAGACAGTGAGTGGTACATTTAATATTCAGAAATATAAATTTGGTTACAAGCTTGTGTTTTGTGTTACGGACTCTCCTACTTGTTTGGATATTGGGAGGTATTATAATGATGAACATGGAAGACGTTTGAATCTGACTCATAATGAGCCCTTTGAGGTTGTGTTTGTTGATGTTGCTTCTCATGATGAGGGAATTATTAGGTCCGTATTGTAGTTCTTCTTCTGATGCTTTCTCTACTCACACAATTAATGTAACCATTGAATAAGTGGAAAAATGGTTATTCATTTGATGATGTGTTCCTTTATTGCACCTGCTTTGTTGTTGTTCATGTATTCCTTTCTCTTTATCATATTGCTCTTTTCTTTTTTTTTCCCCCTTCAAATTTAGAATGTAGCTAGCCTTATAATTGTTGGAATTTAGCCTTTTCCCTTTGTTTTTTTTTTTTCGCAATCGGTATCAGCATATTGATTGTGGAATTCTAAGGTTGGGTGCGAGTGGTTAACGTACTCTATTTAAAGAGATGGACTCGGCTAGTACCCGAGTTCGATCTCTGGTAATTGAACAATTTGTAGCCACACTTTACTTACCTCTCGGCCGAATTCTGGATTAGTTAGTAGCCCCTTTTTCCTGGACATCGGAGCGGGGTCAAAGACCTCTATACCGAAGAGTATTGATTTTGGATATTCTATGATTCTTTATAAGTGATTGCAATTTTTCTCAATTTGCTCGAATGCTGGCTCATTTTGATTTTGTGAATTTTCACCACCAGAAAAAAATAAATTCCATGCCAAAATTAGTATAATTATAATATACACTAAACGTATATTGGCTCGTGAATATTTGTATAAGATATAAATAGTTAGAAGACTTAAATATGATTTAAGTCCTTGCAAATATGCTCCCTTTTGGTTTTAATCCCTGCAAAAAAAATTCTGAGTCCCTGCAATATCTAAACCTTATGCAATCAGTCCTTGCCATGGTAATTAAAACCGGACCGGCCCGGCCGGTCCGATCGGTTGGACCTGGAACCGGGCCATGGTTCGGTCCGAGTGACCCCCCTAAACCGTCTTGCAGGGAACCGGCCGGTCCGGTGCCAAAACCGGCCGATCCAGGGTCGAACCGATTCGTCTCTTATTTTTTTGAAATTTTTAATTGTTTTTATTAATAAAAAAATCAGTTTTTGGTCTCAATAGGGCTTGAACCCCGTCCTCAAGGTCACAACAAGTCATCTTACCACTAGGCTACATGTTATTTGTGTATAAAATGAAAAGTTATGTATAAATATATTATATATTTGCTATATATATATTTAAAAAATAATATTTTATTAGTTCTGGGACATATTATTTTGTGTATAAATTGAAATATTATGTATATATATTATATATTTGGTATATATATATATATATATAAATTAATATTTTATTCGAACCCTGTCCGACCCTGGTCTGACCCAAGAACCCTGAACCCTGGCCCTCTCCGGTTTAATACCCGGTCCGGTTTTAATTACCTTGGTCCTTGCCATTAACTTCTGTTAAGTTGGTGATGACGTAGCAAACTGAGTGTCACACCAGCTATGCCACATCAGCTTATTGAATCCCACTTATACTTCACATAGGCAGATGACTTGGAGTACCATTTTTTATTGGAGTATCACTAAAAAAATGATAATAAGCAATGATCATTTTTATTGGCAGGTCCTGGTTCCTAGGCTTACCCGGACCCTTGAGTATCATTAATTGGAAATACCCATGTCTTGGTAACTTACGAGCAGTTTCTGCCCTCAAATACCCCGTTTGATATGTAACTGGCAGGACGCATTTCTTTGTTTTTCTTATTTTCTTTTTAAAACTTTAGTTCCTGCAAAAAAATAAAGTAGGAAAAATATTGGCCGTACATTGAGCCTTTTTTGCAGGGTGCACAAAGTATCAATGAACTGGCAATCCTTATTGGTCTCGATTTATTTGTAATGAGAAAAGACATTTCTTCAAAATCAAATCTCACAATTACTCTCCCAAAATAGCTCTTTAAGGGGTAGTTTTATGCATTCTATATGCTATTCAATGGGCAACGGAGTTTGTTTCAATCAAGGAGATCTTCAAGTTGAATCCAAAGCATATTGTGGATAGCATAAAAAAATTATCAAAGAGGACCAAACTGAATATGGGGCTATTATTTTAAATTGTAGGAGTCTTTTGTTTTTTCATTATCCCAACTCTTTGGTAAAGTTTACTATAAGGGAAGCTCATGTAGTTGGTTAGAGCATCTCCAACAACTCCCAATTAGATACTTAAGTGGGTTACGCTTGTACACATCACTCATTTTTACTTTTTCAACTTAAATACCTAATAAGCACCTCATCCCTCCAACCCAACACCTCCAAAAAATTTACTAAATGATTCCCAATTAATAACTCCACATCCAATTATAACCCACCAATATTAAATGGACCCCAGAGAGAGGGTACCTTTATAGGTACTCTTGAGATTGAGTATCAAATAGGTACCATGAAAAATGAGCCTCCAATGGGATACCAAATAGGTACTCTCCCTAATAGGTACCTAACACTTAAGTACCAACCATTATAGATGAACTCATACATTTGGTCGGGGTGGGTACATATATGGCTAGTTTTCAAAATTGTGATGAAGATACTAGTTGTATTGTGGTTTTAATTACTAATGACATGACACAACTTTTTTCCTATATAAAAAAAAGTAATCAAATGCGCAATATATATTGACGAAGTGATAAGGTGGAGTGGTAGTTAAGGAGAGGACATAAAGATTGAAGTGACAAGGAGATCACAAATTCAACTCTCTACTAGCATAACATAATAGTAACTAAGATGTACTATATTATATAAAATGAAGTTTTGCCACATGAGACTATGTCACTTGTCAAAACCACAAATATTCTTTGTCAGTCTAAAACAATTTTATTTATTTATTATTATAACTATTTTAATTTTAATATCAATATTATTAAAAACTCTCAATTAATAAATATTATCAAAATCATAAATATCTTCTCTTTAATGACTTATTGATTTTGAATTAATATAATTAATCATCTTTTATTATTATTTTATCATATAAATTTGGCAACGTTTAACATGATATTCACTTTGTCGAAAAAAAAAACTTGATATTCACTATTAATCATATAATTCATAATAAATTCAAAATTTAAATTTGAATTTAAAATAAATCAAATTGAAATTAACTAATGAATCATACTAAAAATATGACTTAACTATAAATACTTACATATTTATAAAATAAAAATAATTATATCTCTATTATTATTATTTTGTCTTTATTTTTTTAAAATAATCAACTGCTACCTTCTTTTTCTTTGGTTTTTTTTTCAATTTCGATATAGGATTAAATACAAAATTCGACCATATTTATGTTCTTTCTCTTATGTAAGCTTCAATTTTTTTTTTCAATCTCTTTGAACGCTTTTCATGTTTTATTTAACATTTAATAATAAAAATCTGTTTGCTGGCAAACATTTGGTAATTTAGTTTTTATTATTAATTACTGCTATGAATTCACCTTAAAATCATATTATTATTTTTTATTGTATTGAAAATATTAAAAATTCATTTACGATATTTTTCTAATTTCTTTTGAAAATATTTTTGCTTACTTATTTTTTACGTGACTAGCTTGATAACCGTCATATCTTTCCCGTTTACGTTACTTTACCATAAAAAAATGCACCCACATAAAAAGGTACTTCAAGCCAAAAAAAAATTATTTTCACAAGTCGGAGAGGCAAATTAATTAATTATAGGAAAACGAGACAATTAAATTATTAGCAAAAACACATGAGGCATATATAAAAATAGGGTTGTGCTCCACGTGGAAGAATAAAATATTCCTCACAGTGGAGCAATCGACAATAACTTTTTATATGTTAAAATTAATTTTACCATTAATTATTAAAAATGATATGGTGGTCCTCCTGTGAGTTGCGCTCCCCTCCTTGTAGTCGCGATGGACAAATTAAAGTTGTTGAAAAACATGTCGAATTAATTTTTAGGTTTCTATGTTTTAAAAAACTAGATATATTTCTATATTTAAAAATTAAAGCTATAAATGAACCCATATATATATATAACATAAAAAAATTAATTTTTTAAAAAGTATATTTTTTGACAAATTTTTTTAACAAGTATAAAAAAACATGAGCAAACTGCAAATTGTGAAATAATATATACCTTTATATGTACTTGTGCACGCTGCAGCATTAGCAGAGCATTCTGTATGATAATTTTGAATTTCTTTGAATTTACATCAACAAAAAAAAAAATGTAAGTAAATCTTGATTTCTTTTTTTTTTAAATGTAAGTAAAGCTTAATTAACTGTTAATTAAACACAAAACTTGAAGGCATATAGGTAAGGGGTCGATCTTATCCAATAGTTGCCCACGTGTGTGTTTGTTTTCAAACATGCATGTGTCACGTGCTAGCAACAAATTCAAGTATTCCCTCCGTCTCATACTCTCTCCATCTCATATCTTTGGGTGTTTTAGCATTTTATTTTTGTCTCATAACTTTGGTTGTTTTAGGATACCAATGTATAATTTAGCTTTTCTTTCTCACTATACCCCTAAATTAATTTTGAATATAAATTAATTACAATTTATATTTACTAGGTAGTTACATTAAAATTTGCATTGAAATGCACCTTATTAATTAAGAACATGGAAAAGGCTTGAATAGTTGTTGTGGAAGTAGCGTGATTAATTAATATAATGGAACTGTGTAAAATATTTATTGTAAAAAAAAGCACTAATTAGGTGTAATATATTCTAAATTTTTTTCTATTAATTGTTTCTTAATCTATGTACCACAACTTTAAACACCCAAAGATATGGGACGGAAGGAGTATTATTTGTCGTTTAAGGTTATGTACACGTCTTAAGAAAATTATTGATTGCACTCATTTTCAATATAACATAATTTATTTTGACAAAAATACCCTTATTATAATGGGAGTTAGATAGAAGAGTCAATTAATATGATGTAGTTGTGATATAAATAAATAAGGGTATTGTTGAAAAAGTATAATTAATACTCTTTCGTCATTATAAAATGACAAATAATCAAAGAGAAGTAAATAAATAATATGAGACAGAATGGAGTAATTAACTAACTAGCTTGTGGAAGCTCAAGGTGTTCTTATCTATAATTATATTATACTATATATATAGAGCCAGATGTAACCCACTAAAACACACACACACAAACAACATCCTTAGCTAACAATGAAGCTTGCCTTATCATTAACCCTCTCCTTCCTCCTCTTTGCTTTCGTCACCAAACTTCCACTAGCTTTCTCAAATGATGTTGAGCAAGTAGTAGACATAAATGGTGACCCCATTTTCCCAGGTGGCAAATACTATATTATTCCAGCACTTCGTGGCCCAGCTGGTGGAGGAGTAAGACTAGGCAAAACCGGTGACTCAAAGTGTCCAGTTACTGTCCTACAAAGTTATTCAGAAGTTGTTCGTGGTATTCCAGTGAAATTCAGCATACCTGGGATAAGCCCCGGTATCATATTTACAGGTACACCACTTGAGATTGAGTTCATACAGAAGCCAAACTGTGCTGAATCTTCAAAATGGTTGGTGTTTGTTGATAATGTTATTCAAAAAGCTTGTGTGGGTATTGGTGGTCCTGAGAACTATCCAGGTAAGCAAACACTGAGTGGCACATTTAACATTCAGAAATATGGAGCTGGTTACAAGCTTGGGTTCTGTGTCTCGGGTTCTCCTACTTGTTTGGATATTGGGAGGTTTGATAATGGTGATGGTGAAGGTGGAAGACGTTTGAATTTGACTGAGCATGAGCCTTTTGTGGTTGTGTTTGTAGATGCTGCTTCTTATGATGAGGGAATTATTAGGTCTGTAGCTTGAATATGTTAACCTGATTAACTAGTTTTTTAATGAATGAATGTAACCGCGGTATAGTTCTTGTTCTGATGCTTTCTCTGACGATGCAAGCATTCAATAAGTGGAATAAATGGTTATTTATCTTATGAGTTCCTTTCTTGCAAATTAATGCTCCGTTGATGTGTTCACGCCATTTGAGTTGAAGTCTGATTGAACTGCTTAAAACCAGGTCAAATTAGATTGAGCTGTAGTCAAACTGCTAATCAATTCAGGTTGAAATAT
This sequence comes from Calophaca sinica, assembly GCA_037113605.1. Lineage (NCBI taxonomy): Eukaryota > Viridiplantae > Streptophyta > Magnoliopsida > Fabales > Fabaceae > Calophaca > Calophaca sinica. Next base: position 70,686,090 of record CM073737.1, on the reverse strand, counting down.
TTAGAATGATTTTTTATTTTTTATTTTTTTACTTTTTTCTAAATGAACTAATTGAACAATGGTTTAAAGGTCTTGTCAGTTCGATCTCCGATTCAATTTTTAAACATTGGTTTGGTTGATGTTCATGTATTCCCTTCTCTTGTCTTAATGTTTTCTTCTCTGAAGGGGATAATTCAAACTTTTCAAAGGAGAAAAAAAGAAGATTTTAATTTAATATTTTTCTTTGATGCATTAAGTAAATATGCTTTAACATAATAATGATACAGAGTAAAATATAATTTAATGTAGCTATAAAATTTAGTTATATTCATTGTAAACTCAAAGAAAATAGAAAAAAAGCCAGTAGTAAGATCATATGAATATCATTTTCATGAGAAAAGAAATGAGAGAAAATGAGAAACTTTCTTCATAGAAGAATATAAAAATTGTTTAATATAAATATATTTTTCTCTGTTGTTTTAATAAAAATACATTGGTTTTTGTCTTATTTTTCTTTTTAATCAAATAAGAAAAAAGAATTTTATATATTTTAATTTCCTCTTTATCTAAATTTTATAAAAATATTTTTTTTTAAATTTTAACTTATTATTCATATATATTCCTATTTTATTTCCTCATCCAAAACAAACAAAACTAGTAATATATGTACGGTTTGGAGGAAAATAAGTTCTCCCAACCATTTATATTTTTCTTCAGCCTTTTCAATTTTCAACATTTTAGAAATTGAAGTATTGGATTATGTAAAATGCTTTTAGATAAAATGTTCGAATATAGAAAATTTTAAAATATTCAGATAATATGCTGTGTTTTGATATACACATTTTTAGATATAACTTAAGGGAGTGATTGGCTATTCTTTAGTCTAGTCTTTCCAATAATTTGTTACAGTAAATGGGTCCTTAAGTTGTTTTGTTGTTGATTTTAAGTTTCTAGGGACGTCCATGGCACTGCAATTCACGTGCAAAAGTAGACTCAATGGACATTAAAATAGGCCAACATGTGTCCTTGCAAAACACATATTATAAAAATTAAGGTTATGCTCCACGTGGGCCACGAGGCGCTCTCATGAATATATTTTTCCCCACGAGCAGCTCATGAATATATATTTTAGGAAAATCCTAAGAGCATCTTTAGTGGTGAGTGATTTATTAGGTTTCTTAACCTATTTTTTGTGGGCCCACAATGGCCACGTGGGATTAGAAACAAAAACCCACATTTGAACTCTATTTACTCCAACGCATAGGAACTCTAAGAAACCCACCTGGATCCCCAATGACTCCCTCTCCCCAACGACTCCCTCTTCTCCAGAAGCTTCTCTCTCAAACCCTTCTGCTTCACGCCTTCACTAGTTCACCTCTCCCTCAAACTCTTCTACTTCACCTCTCCGTCAGACATCTCATCCCTCAGTCTCTTCTTCTCCCCCAAACTCTTCTTCTCCCTCAATCCTCTGCCACTACCCCCACGCTCTGACCTTCTCGTGTTTTTGCTTCGTCTCCCTCTCCCTCTCATCTCTCTGCCCCCATCTCCCTCAGCGCCCCATCTCCCTCAGCCCATCTCCTTGCTGTTTCACCCCATCTCTCTCCTGGAAATACCCAACCCCTCATCTTCTACTCTCACCAAAAAATCGTGGCTTCGCCTCTCTCTCTGTCATCGTCGAACATCGTCTCGCCCAGATATGACCAGATCGTGCGAGATCGCCGCCACCATGACCGGATCTGACCAGATCATGCGAGATCGCCGCCACCATGACCAGATCATGCTTCCTTCATATTTTCTGACCAGATCGTGCTTCCTTCGCCGCCACCATGACTTGTAATTTGTTGTTATTTTTTCATTTCCTATTTTTTGTTTTCTGGATTTGATTTCTAGTTAGGGTTGGAGTTTGAATTTTTTTTTTCTTCTTGTTATTTCTGCAAGTTTTGGATTTCTGGATTTGTTGTAATTTTTTGTTCATCTCCTTCAAGTTTTGTTTCTACAAGTTTCAGTTAATTTCCCTCACTTTTTAACGACAAATTTGATGGGAATAAAAGAGAAAAAATGATTAAAAATGTTTAGTTTACGAAGCAATGTAACCAACGGCAACTAAATTTTGTTGATCACTCACGCCACGTAGGACTCCTCCAACGGAGGTTTCTTGTAGTTGCCAGCAACAGAAATAAGGCACGCTCTAAAACACCTCCGTTAAAGGTGCTCTAAATATAGTACGGAAATTTATCGCAAGAAAAATGTAGAATTGATGTTAATCGTAGAATTACATTTTGATTTCAGTCTGTTTTTATTTTTATTTATTTTAAAAATAATAAAATCATCGCCTCTATGTATTCGTGTAAATTCGTGTTTTTTGTTTTGATACTATATAGCAGCCCTCTTAATTCTGACATTTTGCCCAACTCTTAAATTAACATTTTAAATTGATGTCGTGATATGCCTTAAGCTTATGTGGCATATAATTGAGTAACATATAATTGAGTAACACAGGTGGCTGCCACATCATTTAAACAAGTCATGTCATTACCATGTCAAATTATTTTTTTATTAATATCTGAATTAATATCATAATTACAAAAATAAATTATTAAATCTGATAGAATTATTTACATCACCATCGTCCCCAATTTCACCACCATCAAACGCAAACCACCCACGATTTCAGTCCAGAAAAACAAACGAGTTGAGAGAGAGAGAGATTCATCCTTGCGTGTGTGCCTGCTTCGTTTCACCATCGTCCCCAATTTCACCACCATCAAACGCAAACCCCCCAATTTCAGTCCAGAAAAACAAACGCAAACCACCCTTAATTTCACCACTATCATCCCCAACCTCGCCCTCAAAGCTTCCATCCTCAACCAAACGCAAACGATGTTGAAGGTGAACAAGCGCAAGGAGGAGAAAAGGAAAACAAGACGATGCTGAGAAGATCTCGAAGGAAGGAGGAAGCGCGTGAAGAAGAGCGTTCAAACCTTCAAGATTTACATCTGAAGGACGAAGGACTCTGAATCAGAACCCGAGCGAGCTGTAGAACTTCAAATTTGGGGATTTAGGGTTTTCGAAGGGTGGAAGAAGATGGGTCGGCTGGAAATGTATTTTATATCAGATTATTAAATTTAGAATGATTCTGGAAATGTAATTAGACGCTCTCTTTCTCTCCTGCAGCATACATATTCATTTTTCAGTTTCAGTTTCAATTCCCCTAACTCAACCCAAGATGGATCTGTGCCCCTTTGTTTTTCTGGCGATGGATGGGGAGAAGGGGAAGAGGATTGGGGGTTTTTAATTTGTTGATAATTGATTTTTAATTTGTTTATGAGATGCGATTAGGGTTCATGCGTTTCTGAACCTTCCCCTCTGCGTTTCTTGTTGCTGGTTCCGCTTCGTCATTTCCCTTCTACTGTTGCTGGTTTTGCTTCATCATTTTCTGGTTCTGAAGCACATGCTAGGACCTTCTGTTGTTGCTAGTTTCTGCTTCGTCGTTGACCCTTCACCAGGCAACGAGATCTGCACTTGCTTCTGTTTCAAGATCTGCACTTGCTTTGTCTTATTTTTCTGATTTCTTTTTTTGATTTCTGGGTTTAATTTGTATTTGATCTGTTCGGTGGGGAGGCATGTATGCTTGTTTGATTTGTATGCTTGATTTCTGGGTTTGATTCTGGGGTTTGATTTCTGGGTTTGATCTGTTCGGTGGGGAGGCTTGATTTCTGGGTTTGATTCTGGGGTTTGATTTCTGCTTGATTTTTGGGTTTGATTTTTGGGTTTGATTTCTGGGTTTTCTTGATTTTCAATTTGAGGTTTTTTAATTTGTTTATAATTTCAGAACTTCAATAATCGGTTATGATTTAAAATTAATTGAATTTGTGACATGGCAGCTGACATGACACTCATTTAATGACTTAACAACCACATATATGTCTCAGTCAGCTGCCATTTAAGCTAATGAACATCACATCAGCTCCACGTCATGCCACGTCATCAAAATTGAGAGACAAATTCTCATTTGGGCAAAATGTCAGAATTTTTGAAAATGACTAAATGTCCGAAATTAGAAATAGAGGGACCAAAATAAAAAATTGAGCAAAATAAGGGGACCAAAAATACAATTTAGCCTATTAAATTTAATACCAACAGGTTGAGTCTAGCGAAAGGGATTGGTCTCTCACAACGTGACGAACCAATGTGAATTCGAATCCATGCCGAGAGAGGTATCTACTTTTGATGACTGACGTGTGTAATCTTATTTATAGATTTATTAATTAAGAATATTTAAAAAAGTATTAAATTATTTATTATTTAGAATACAATTTTTTTTTGATCGAAAAAGCTCATGTCATATTTAGAATACAATTAATCTTAGATTCATTTGTGTGTATATATATACACACACGTGGCAATGACATATATTAGATGATGTATGGCAATAGTTTCAAAATAGGTATGCCAGGCTCACGGTGCCTTAAGCAAATTTTTCACAAAATTGTACATAGTAAAGATCATTTTTATTATTTACCAAAAAAAAAAGACCATTTTTATTTACCAAATACAATTTTTAAATTTTTAAAACTTGTATAACCCGTTCCCTTAAAAAAAAAATTGTATACCCTAAATACCATATTTACAGCGTACAATTTAGGGGTATTTTTGTCCAAACTCAATTTTGTGAGGGTAGCACTAATGAATATACGGGTGTTAATAATTAAGCATTTAGCGACCTCATGACTATTACCACTTCCCAAGACTTGTTTTGTATATGACCCAACTATCACGGCTAATCAAATGTGAATTTTTTTTTGGTAACCTAAGATATCCTCCACGCACAACTGTAGAGACTAATCCTTCGAGGTAATTAAGATCTATTTAAGGGGTTGATCTCTTCCAACAGATGTTTCTCCATATGCACCAGCCAGGGATCGAACTCATGACCAAATGGTTAAGGGACCCAAGTATCTACTACTTGTACCACACCATGTTGGTCTAATCAAATGTGATTGATAGTATTTTTAAATGTGATTGATTAATAATAAGTATTAATTGATTTTTAATTATTTTTCACCTTTGTAAATTTAGAAAATATTATTTTCCAATTTTTTAAATATTTTTCTTAAACGAAATAAAATTACCAATTGACAATAAAAAATAATCAAATAATTTTTTAAATATTTAATAAATATGTTTAACTTTTTATAGAAACATTAATTTAAATATTAATTATTGTCTAGAACATTCACTTTGTCTAGGCCCTGATTATTAACAACACACACAAATATACTTAAATATGTCTTCTCCGAAATTTGTTTAAGAAGACCTCCCAATTTATCAAAAAATAAATAAAATAAGAAGACCTCTCACTTTGGTAGAGATTTTATCTGGTGGAGTGTTTGGTAGAGATATTATTACACAATAATTATTTAAATTATTTTGGTATGCAACCATAATTTATTTTTATTTTCCCCTGTATTCAATTTTAAAGATTACAATCGGCCAGATATGTTGCTGATGTTTTTATGATAGACAGTAGCAAAAATTGATATGAAAATTGTTACACTTCATGATCTACGATTGAACAAAAACAAATATCTTATAGTTTTTGGCAGATATTTCCAAATACAAATGTTTACAAAATTTATTCTTTATATGTTGAAAATTTTAAATCTTTTAGATGAAAACATGATTATCTATTACTCATGAAGCCTCTAGAACATGTTGGAAAATTCTCGCATCCTCTTACTTTGACAACATGGTTTTCCTCTGTCAAAAGCCAACACTCATAATCTTAAATTAGAACTTTCTACATCTCTCTACATTTCACTACAATGCTTCCATTTGTAGCATCGAATTTTCAAGAACCATGCACATCAACCTCCTTTATAATTCCCTATATATACAACAAACTTGTGCTTCTATCTTCAATCTGCTTTAAGACAAACATCACACAACCAAAGAACAACACAAAGCTCATTGTTATCTATTTTGCAATATTTTTTCTGAGCACCAAGACACTTCCAAACACACAAATGAAGCAACAAAAAATAAACTTGGTACCATTAATGCCACTAATCCTGCTTGTTCTTGCTTGTTTTTCATGTCAAGCAAAAGGGTCTCTGATGCACTTTACTGATCATCCTGTTGATCTTTGGTCTGATCCATTTCGTGTGCTGGAGCAAATTCCATTTGGGGTTAACAAATATGAGCCATCCATGGCTCTGTCACCTGCAAGAGTGGACTGGAAGGAGACACCAGAGGGACATGTTTTAATGCTGGATGTGCCAGGGTTGAAGAGAGACGAGATAAAGATAGAAGTGGAGGGGAATAGGGTGTTGAGAGTGAGTGGAGAAAGGAAGAAAGAGGAGGAGAAAGAAGGGGATCATTGGCATAGAGTGGAGAGATCTTATGGCAAATTCTGGAGACAGTTTAGGATGCCAGATAATGTGGACTTGGATTCTGTTAAGGCTAAGTTGGAGAATGGAGTGCTTACTTTGACATTGAACAAGTTGTCTCCTGATAAGATCAAGGGTCCAAGGATGGTGAGCATAGAAGGGGATAAGGGTAATGAGGCCAAGCAGGTGCTTTGAATTATTGATGAATAATAATAATAATAATATTCCTTCAGACTTGTAAATTATAAAAAAGCAAGGGGTTTTAGTTGTGTTTTGTGAATAAAAGGGTTCTACTAATAAGGGTGCATAAGATAAGACCTTTGGTTTCATGTGATGTGTTACACCAGTGTTGATCTTGTTTAATGATATCTTGTTGATTTTATTTTGCATTCTTGTTCAATATTTAACCTCCAGATTAATAACTTCCATAACAAAATGGTAGAGCATGCTTGAAATAAACATATGCAGAGAATCAGGTACAAAGGGTGTGACTTGTGTGTTGATCATATGTAGTTACATTGCCAGGTACCAAAGCAGGAAAAAAAACAAAGACAATGCAACAGGACAAGATTGAGAAAGCATGTTGATGTGATCTAGTAGTAAGTGACCAAGCTTCAGAATCTTTAAAAATTAGCCATCCTTATTATTTTTCTATCATCCTAGACCAAAAGAATTGATTGAACCAATGGTCAAAACCAAAATGAATAAAATATATCCAAAACACAGGCTCTAGTAGGAATACTTCACACCAGTTCCGCATCAAGACATCATTATAATAGAGATGTCCTTTAATACAAAGAAATCTGGTTCAGAAGTTCCAGTTTTCCTCTCTAAAATTTTGTTTTCTCTGGAAGGCCACCAAACAAAAATTATCATGCTACTCATTAACTTAATTACAAGGAGCACTTCTCTTTTCTTGAAAAATCTTCTGAACAGAGAATAATTCCTTCCCAGAATTAAGCACCCCCATATTACACTTGGCCATGTAACTGTGTTACTATGTACCAGAAATCAGTAGCAAGCTCAGCATTTCTTTTGTGATCAGTTTTGTGATTCTATTTTCTGAAGTACACTGCCTCTTACCCTCATTGTTTAATCCCTCCAAATCTAGGAAGGCAAATTTAGAAAGTCCTGAGATCAAGGATTAAGGCCTACAGTTCAACCATGACTTCAATTCTATAACCAATGAGACTTTCCAAGACACTGTACAACTCTTCTGTCTTTGGATTAGATTGATCAAGAGAATAGAACTGATGAACCTTGTCATCAACCTCAATCCAGCTGCATCCTGGAACTTTATAAGACTTTTGTTGCTTTAATTTCCTCCACACATTCCTCACTTCATCCCACTTTCCTAGCTCCCCATATATACTAGCCAACATTATACCATAACCACCATTATGTGGATCTATTTCAACTAGTTTTTTGGCTGCAAATTCTGCCAAATCTGTATGGCCATGAACCTTACATCCATTAAGCAAAGAACCCCAAACCACCTCATCTGGTTCCATTTTCATACCCTTCACAACTTCCATTGCCTCATCAAATCGACCTGCACGTCCGAGAAGGTCTATCAAACACCCGTAATGCTCGATCCGAGGCTCTATCCCGTATTCCATAATCATCATCTCAAAATAGTCACAACCTTGTTCAACTAATCCACCATGAGTACAAGCATTCAACAACCCAACAAAGGTAACCTCATCAGGCCTCACATCACCACCACACTCCAACATTTGCTCAAAAACCGCAATCGCACCCTCACTTTGCCCGTGCAGAGCAAAACAGTTAATCATCGAATTCCAAGAAGTCAACCCCTTACATTGTTCCCTGTCAAAAACCCTCCTTGCCAGCTCCAAATTCCCACACTTCCCATACATATCCACGAGCGCATTCGAGACAAACGAGTCAACCACGAAACCGTTCTTATAAACATAACCATGTATCCATTTCCCAAGCTGAAGCATGCTAGCATGGCCACAAGCCGAAAGTGCACAAACCACAGTAACCTGATTAGGCTTGTTACACTGATAAAACCCTCTCTCAGCAGCAAGACTAACCATTTCTCTAAACAACCTAATCCCCTCAGAGAAAAACCCATTCTGAGTGCACCCAGCAATAATTGCATTCCAAGCCGGAACATCTCGTTCAGGCATTTCATCATACAACTGAAAAGCGCTATCAACATCCCCAACTCTAACATACCCTGAAATCATAGCAGTAAAAGACACAACATTTCTCTCAGACATTTCATCAAACACCTTCTTAGCATCCCCCAAACCACCCAAAACCCTGGAGTAGGAATCAACAAGGGAAGTTTGCACAACTGGGTATCGTTGAAAACCAGTTTTTACGATGTGGGTATGCACGGAGGAAGTTAAAAATGGTTCATTGGAGGATTTGAGGACGTGGGGGTAGATGAAGTGGTTGGGGCGAGTAGGGGTATTGAGCATGTGGCGGAAGAGGGAGAAGGTGGAGGAGTGGTTGTTGGGGCGAGAGGCGTAGGCGGTGATGATGGCGGTGAAGAGGTAGATGTTGGGGGAGTGGAGGTGGTCGAAGATGAGGCGAGCGTAGGGAAGGTTGGAGAGTGTGAGAGCACAGAAGCGAACGAGTTTGAAGGCGTAGAAATGGGTTTGGGAGTGACCAAGTGTGGTTAGGTGTGCTTGGAGTTGTTTCAAATGGTTTACGTGATTGCACTTGTGAAGTATCGTTAATACTTCTTCGTTTAGGTTTCGTTTCATTTGCTTGCTTTTGATTTGGTTCTGCTCAGGCTTAGAACGATTTTAGAGTTGCGCTTCTCATTACAAACAAAACAACGAGGGTGAGTCAGTGACTTGCTTGAAAACGTGGAGTTTGGGATGGTCAGGAATGGTTCCCATGTATTTTAGGTTGTGAACAGTTATTTCAACAACAAATTTGTGATAGATTTTTAGACAAATTTTTAAATGGTTAATAAAATTCAGTGATTAATAAAGTGTTAAATTTGATTAATGAATATATCGGGTGTTATAACTCATTAATTATCTACTGAACTTCATTAACTACTAATTTGAACGTTATTAACCGTGATTTTTACGTGCTTAACTACATGTAGATTTGAACACATGGAATAATGATTAATTACGTTCAAATTTATGGTTAATAAAGTTCAGCATATGATTAATAAGTTACAATATTTGATATATCCATATTCATTAACTAAACTCAACACTTCATTAACCACTTGTGTGAACTTCATTAACCATTTAAAAAATTGTCGAAAAAATATCCCAAATTTATTGTTCAAATAACGATAGGAAACTTTAACTACCCAATTGTGTGTGCTTATCCTAATCTTATCTTAACTATATACAACTATGGATAATCCTAAAAATAAAATTTCCAAATGGCAATCCCACGTGAAAACTCTCATTTTATTGGCCATAGTTGCTGACTAATCACCTACACGAATGGCCAAGTATGATGTGGCCGCATTTATTACGATTTCATACAGAAAAAAAGGTGGAAAATAAAACGCGTTGCTCAACATAAATGACCATAATCACGTTTTTTAATTACGTTTTTTAATCATTAGTTTAGCCAAATTTCTGCATAACTGCCAATATTTGTTGAAACAAATTTCATTAATTGGTCAAATATCAATTATGTAACATCCTATATGAATCTGACCTGGTATGCATTCTATTTTTTTATAACCATGAAAGGTTGTGAATGGCTGCAGCTCGACGAGAGGGAGGCTGTGAAAGGCTGTGAATGTCTTCCAAATTTTTTTATAACGCTCCCCTTCTTCTTCTTATTTGTTTCTTTTTACAATCTTTTACCTTCAGGTTCTATTCTCTCATTCTCTTTGCTTCAGTTTCTTATGTGTTTTCAAATTCTGATACTTCATTTTATTTGTTTTTTGTTCTAATTGTTATTCTTTTTGTCTATTTGATTTTTTGTTTTTTGTAATGGTGCTGTTTAATTTTACAGGCTTTTATGCCTACTGCTGAAGGTTGAAGACGAAAAGGATGTTGAGTCATATTCGTTCTCTCCTTCCTTTTTTTGTTTCGATTTAACATTGATTCTGGATAAATTCATGCTATATATTTTCCTGTTCTTTTCACGGATTAAGAATCATGAAATTTTTTCTCAATGCAGGTCACAGAGGAAAGGTTTTCAAAGATAAATCAAACTTCATATTACACAAAGCTCCAAGCTTGGTTGGTAGGTGTAGTGGGTGTCCTAATCTAATAGCCAACTATTTCAACACCTATATGAATTCGAAAGTTGTCAAATAAGCTTTTGATTGCATTACCTCATTTCAAATCTGATATCCAGGTTGGTTGGTAGGTGCATTGGGTGCCTTAATCTTCTATTTTTCTTATTATAATTAATTTTAATCTTTTGAAATCACTAACAACTCTTTATTTTGCAGATGCTATGGGAACAGAGAGAGAATATGTATGAAGGGCACTACAACAAAAAGGATTGCAAAGAGGTATGAGGTGTGTTTCCTTATTTGAAAATTTAATGTTTTTGCTATTGTTGTTTGATTACCTTCAGTTTTGGCAGATTTTTACCCTTGGTCTTTTTTTTTAAAATTCTTTTTAAGGAAATGAGAGATCATGTGTATGTCATGTTTCTGATTTTGAAGATGGGGAATTGAAGGATGAGTTTTTTCGTATTAGGTTCTTCTCAACATGAGACTGATTCTCTGCTCTAATATCTAGGATTTTCTTTTATTATGCACAAATTGTTCAAAGGTTCATGTAAGGTGTGCTTAAAAACTATTAATCCTTCTCCAACTTCATCCTGGGAGATAATCCAGTTATTGTTTCTCTGCTTTTCCTTTATATCTCATATGGAAATTGATTTAAATCTATTTAGGAATTCTGCTTTCAAAAAATTCTATCTTCTCATAACCCCAAAGATTGTAAGAAATTAGTAGTCTTTATTCTGTTGTTGAATTATTCTTTTGCTTAAATATTTTTTCTAAAATTATATGTTTTCAATTCTTTTGTCTCAACAAACTTACCAGAATTTATAGAAGCGGAATCTCCTTTTCTAGAAGAAAAAATAAAAAAAATGTAATATTTATCTAATTTAATATTTTTTATTTATTAATAAATTAATAAATAATTTATTTATATAATAATTTAAATAACAATATAATAATACTAAATTATATTAGTAAGCATATTCAATTTAATAATTGATTAAAAACATATATGAATCAGATTTTGACATTGACTGGTTAGAATTGTATATGCTCTGATTAGGCAGCGAATCAATGTGACCAGATTTGGTTTTATATGGTAATGTAGAATGCAATGAAGTAATGTAATTTGAAATTGAGGATTGCTATTTGTTACGAACAGTACAAAGTAAGAATTGAACGAATGCACCGAGGTTGCACTTATATTTTTTTAAAAATAAGTAAAATTTAAAATTAATGGAAATCAAAACCTCATCTAATGGTTGCTAGGAATTCGTTTTATTTCATGCACTCTCTTTTCGCACTATTTAGTGTTTTCCTTTGAAATTATATTAAAAAAATTCCTTGAAGTAAAATTCAAAAGAATTCCTTGAATATTTGCTATTAAAAGTCGAAATTAGTGATTATCATTTACATAATTATATGAACTAAAAAACCGATTTTGTCAAAGACCATTTACCAATCAACATTTATTTGTTTATTTATTTATTTTTGGTATTCCAACATTAATTTTTTTGAGTGAAACATTTATTTAATTTAGCATAGATAATCACAAATATCATCAGTAAACTCTATTCGCGTGTTTTTTTTCCAGTTGAATAAGATACTTCATTTTTTGCTTCCCAATATGCAGTTTAGTAATTTCCCTTTGGTTCAGAATTTCAGTATTCCAATTCGAGGAGCCATTTGACACCTAGAAAAGGTTTTTCCAGTGTGGTTTCAGTGTTTTGTGGGGACTGTAGTCTCCTTATATGCACAATTAATGAGATAATAAAGATCAATATTTCTATTTATTTCACAACTTATTGCCAGCTTTATTACAATATGCTAATTTGCATAAGGAGACAATATCTCCACCACTTATCATTTGCACAAACTATGCGGCAAATTATTGGACAATTTCAACATATTAAATTTAATCAACACTTATAAAACGTACCTGAATGTTTGAGAAAAAATAAGTTGACCAAACAATTGTCTTGCAATGCCACCAGTCGAGATGGTATGCTATCTGCATATTGGGGTTAACAATGAATTTAATTGTTTGATCTATTTTCAGATACTCGTAAAAATCAAACAACCATTTGATCTACTTTTTTAGTATATTACTTTGACTATTCGTTAAATATTTTGTTCAATTGGAAAAGATGCAAATACGCTTTTTAAATACAAAACTAGAAATAGATTTTACTACAAAATAAAATATATTTTTTTGTAAAATCAATTAAAAACGTAAAATATTATTTAAAAAGGGAAGATCACAAATGGTTATAGTTCCATCACATTGATTGTACTCTACTCATAAAATCCTACTGGCAGGTGGCCTAGAGATTAAGCAAAACAAGGGACATGAGATGTACTAATATTGGTGCACACACTCTTAATCGATTATTATTATTATTATATTTGGAATAGGAAAATCATAAAGATGCTAAAATAGGGAAGTTTCAACTGTCAATCAATTATTTGACATTATTATATATCACCTCCAATGCTATTTAATTTGATATATAGGGAATGGCTCACTATATAAATACAAGTATGTTATAAAAGGAACATAAAATAAGAAGAAGACGACGATAGAAAAATGAAGTCAAAGACTAGTTCTTCAGGAACTAGGATTTATAGAGTAGTTCTTCAGGAACAAGTTTTGATATTTGTATTAATGATTTTCTCCAAAAGTGTAACCGATAGCAAACCTAATACTTCTATTTATAGATGTATTTGACTCTCAATTTATGAGTCAAATCAGGGAATAATAAATGAGGAGCAATCACATAATATTCGAAGATATGATAGATAGTCATCCATAAATACATATATTTACAATACTTCTCATTGGATAACTATACGCTATGAATATGTCTCGTTAAAATCTTGCTAAGAAAAACCCAGTGGGATAAAAACTTAGCGAAGGAAAAAGAGTACATATTCATATTGATACACTTCCCCTCAAGAAAGGAAGTCCACTAATTGGCGCATTCTAATGTTGTGCACGTGCTTCTTAAAAGTTGAAGTTAGAAGGGCCTTTGTGAATAGATCTACTGGGTTGTCACTTGAACGAATTTTGCAAACATCAACATCCCCTTTCTTTTGGAGCTCATGAGTATAGAAGAATTTTGGTGAAATGTGTTTCGTTTTATCACACTTTATGTAGCCACCTTTAATTTGTGCAATACACGCTACATTATCTTCGTACAATGTTGTTGGCTTGTCATTTTCTTTCACCAATCTGCATGCTCCTCTAACATATTGGGTCATGGTTCTTAGCCATATGCACTCTCGACTTGCTTCATGAATAGCTTAGTATTTCTGAATGATTTGATGAGGTGGCAATGATTGTTTACTTCACAGATCTCCAAGATATAGCAGTTTATCCATACGTGAAGACATAACCTGTTTGCGATCGGGCTTTATGAGGATCAGAAAGGTATCCAGCATTAGCATATCCTACCAACTCTGACTTTACTCCACTTGCGTAAAATAAACCCATGTCAGATGTGCCACGGAGGTAACGAAGGACTTGTTTGACTCCATTCCAATATCTTCGGGTTGGGGCCGAACTAAACCTTGCTAACAAGTTTACTGCAAATGCTATGTCAGGTCTGGTGCTATTTGCAAGGTACAAAAAGTGCTCCAATGGCACCAAGATATGGTACTTCGGGACCAAGAATTTCTTCATCATCTTCTCACGGACGAAAAGGATCTTTTTTCACATCAAGTGAACGACCGACCATTGGAGTGCTTAATGGATAAGCTTTGTCCATAGAGAATTGTTTCAAAACCTTTTCAATGTAAGAAGATTGATGAACAAATATTCCACTTGTGAAATGTTCAACTTGAAAACCAAGACAAAATTTTGTCTTTCCAAGATCCTTCATTTGAAATTCACTTTTGAAGTATTCTACAATCTTAGAGATCTCTTATGGAGTCCTTATTATATTTAAATCATCAACATATACTGCTACTATAGCAAGTCCAGAATTCGTTTTCTTGGTGAAAACACAAGGGCAAACAAGATTATTCTCATAATTGTTTTTCAATAGATATTCACTCAAACGAGTGCACCACATACGTCCTGATTGCTTTAGTCCATATAAGGATCTTTGTAATTTAACAGAGTACTTTTGTCGAGGTATTGAATTTTATGCTTTAGGCATCTTAAATCCTTCAAGGATTTTCATATAAATGTTATTATCTAATAACCCATATAAGTAAGTTGTCACTACGTCCATTAGACGTAGGTCTAGTCCTTCAGAGACTGCCAAACTAATCAAAAATCTAAAAGTGACTGCATCAATAACCGAGGAATATGTCTCTTCATAATCTATACCCAGCCTTTGTGAGAAACCTTGCGCTACAAGCTGTGCCTTGTATCTCACAATTTCATTCAATTCATTTCTTTTACGTGCAAAAACCTACTTATACCCAACGGGTTTGACATCTTCGGGTGTCTGGACTACTGGTCCAAATACTTTATGTTTGGCTAATGAGTCTAACTCAGCTTGTATCGCCTCTTCCCATTTTGGCCAATCATTTCGATGTCGACATTCTTCTATAGTTTGAGGCTCAGACTCATTATCATTTATTATATCAGAAGCAACTGCATATGAGAACACATTCTCAACAACAACTTTATTCCTTTCTTTCATATTTCCAGATGTTAATGAGATCTCATGATTTGCCGGTACCGGGACTACTTCTAGGGTTACCTCTTTGGAAATATGGGTTTGTTGATCTATGTTCGTGTTGACCTCTTCTGGAGTGTCACTTTGCAATTCTTTTACTCCGCTTTTCTTGCGGGGAACAATATCCTTAGCCCCAATAGGTCTACCACGCTTCTGGCGTGTTTTGCATTCATTGGCTGCCATACTTGCAGGTTGTCCTTCAGGGACAACCAACCGTGCAGGAGCATTTGCAGCTGGCACATGTGATTTAGTGACCTTTTAGGTGTTTGTAAAAGTATCTGGCAACTGGTTTGCAGCATTTGACAAATGAACTATTCTTTGAACTTCAAGCTCACATTGATTTGTGCGTGTATCCAACATGGATAACGTTGGTGTGTTTCAACAAACTTCTTGCACTTGTATTCCTTTACCCTTTTCTTCCCCTAATGGGGGGAATACAGATTCATCAAATTGACAATCTAAGAATCTTGCTTTAAAAAGATCACCTGTTAAAGGTTCTAGATATCTAATGAAAGATGGAGAATCATTACCAACATAGATTCCAAGGCATCTTTGTGGACCCATTTTAGTGCATTGAGTGGGTGCAATGGGTACATATACAGCACACCCAAAAAATTTTAAGATGAGATATATCAGGTTGTTGGCCAAAAACAAGTTGTAAAGGTGAAAACTTGTGATATGCAGATGGTCGGATGCGAATCAAAGATGCAGCATGCACAATAGCATGTCCTTAAGCAAATGCAGGAAGCTTTGATTTCATAAGCATGGGTCTAGCAATAAGTTGTAAGCGTTCAATGAAAGATTCAGCTAAACCATTTTGAGTATGAACATGCGCAATTGGGTGTTCAACACTAATTCCTACTGACATGCGATAGTCATAAAATGCTTTTGAAGTAGATTCACCTGCATTATCTAGACGAAAAGTTTTGATAGGATGGTCAGGATATTATCTAGATGAATAGTTTTGATAGGATGATCAGGAAAACTTGATCTTAACTTATTTGAGCCAGAAATTTAGCAAAAGCAACATTTCTAGTTGAAAGCAAGCAAACATGTGACCATTGAGTAGAAGCATCAATCAAAAACATAAAATATCTAAATGGCCCACAAGGTCGGTGAATTGGGCCACATATGTCACCTTGTATTCTTTGTAAAAAGGAAAGGGACTCCAAAGGTAATTTAGACGGAGAAGGTCTAACAATTAATTTACCTTGAGCACAAGAAGTACAAAAACAATCATTGGGTAAAGATGTCTATGATCCTTTAATAACTGACCATGTGCATTTTCGATGATACGTCGCATCATAGCTGAACCAGGATGACCAAGACGATCATGTCAAAGCATAAAAGTCTTAAGATCTGGGCACTTTCGGTGCATATAATATGACTCCGTCATCCTTATTTTTGTAAAATATAACCCCGATGAGAAACTTTGAAGTTTCTCTAAGATGAACTTTTCATTTGAAGTTCCAGAGGTAATATAGAGATATTTCGAATCTCCCTCATTTTTTGTTTCAATATGATATCCATTGCGACGTATATCTTTGAAACTTAGTAGATTTCTTCGGGATCTACTAGAATACAACGCATCATCAATGCATAATTTTATCTCTTTTGGGAATATAACACATGCTCTTCCGGAGCCTTCAATCATGTTTATAGTACCAGATATTGTATTAACATTAATTGCAGCTAATGTTAATTGCGTAAAATACTTTTTATCACGAAGAATTCACTGTCCACTAAACATATGTCTTCCTCCATATTATCGAGAGTATTTTGCAATATCTAGTAACATAAAATACATATATATATATATATATATATATATATATATTAAGGATAAGAAAATAAAATTATAACATGACGTGAAACTTAATATTAATCATAAAATATATGATAAAATTCAAATAACATAAATAAGTTTTAACATATGAAAATATCCAAATAACATAAACAAATAAAACTTAAGCATATGATAGTTTCTAGACTCAATGATATCTCAATACTAAATATTTTCATCTCCATCCGCTGAAGTCTCTTTGTTAAGAGATTCAGAAAAGTTTGCTTCAACATTTTTTCGTTTGCCTTTTGAAATGCCTTATAAAGATCAACCAAATGTTTTGGGGTGTGACATAGTCGAGACCAATGGCCTTTTGCCCCACATCTGTAGCAAACATGGTTATTGTTTTGCACTTTCTTGCTTTCAAAAGGAATTTAAGCAATTGTTTCTACGATTGTAATTTGGTGCTTCTAGACCGATTACTAGAACAATTGTAAGTCGGTTCTTCAGGACCAATGACTTGAAATCCGTATTTAAAATTTGTTGAAATCATATATTGGTACTTCAAGACCAATAAAAAAGGCAATAATTTTGGTTATTAATTTACATTGGTACTTTAGGGCCAATCACAGAGAAAATATTAGCATTAATACTTCAGGACTAATAACATGCAATATTCGTGAAGCAATATTAGTATTGATACTTCAGGACCAATAATAGGCAATATTAGCATTGATACTTCAGGACCAAGCATTAGTTGTGGGAAATATAAAATAAAATATCAATAATACAAGTAAAACAATTGCTGACAATATAATTACTACATGGAAGAAAAATAGTAAACATGGGAAAAAAAACAAAACAAAACAAATGATACTAATTGATAGTAACAGGGAAAGAAAAAGAATTGAAAAAATGATAGTGATTAGTGATAGCGTATTGTCACATGGAGGGCGAAAAAATGAAAAAAAAAAGAAAAAGAAAAAGAATAACATAGTTACGATGTGAAGAAAACGAAAGATTGGGAGAAAAAAAATTCACTAATTTATCGAAACTTAAAGATCCAAAAGAAGAGACTAATGATCCGACAAAAAAGACATAAAAAGATCAAAAGAAAACAAATCGATTATCGATGAAATTATAATACGGAGTCTTGCAGGAACAACAACAACAACAACAACAAAACATTTTCTTTTGTTTAAAGAATCATATAGTTGTGATAATAGATAAATTATCACCTCGAAAAGAAACACACAAAAATATTTTGCTACACCGGTAGAGACTTAATCGTGCTGATAACGTGTTATAAAAGAAACATAAAATAAGAAGAAGGAGACGATAGAAAAATGAAGTCAAAGACTAGTTCTTCAGGAACTAGGATTCATAGGCTAATTCTTCAGGAACAAGCTCTGATATTTGTATTAGTGATTTTCTCCAAAAGTGTAACCGATGGCAAACCTAATGCTCCTATTTATAGATGTATTTGACTCTCAATTTATGAGTCAAATCCGGGAATAATAAGTGAGGAGCAATCACATAATATTCTAAGATATGGTAGATAGTCATCCATAAATACATATATTTACAACAAATTAATCATTCATTGACATTTAAATCGATTTTAATTTCTAAAAAACTCCTAATATATCACTGATTGTCATTTAAATCGATTTTAATTTCTTTTTTTGGACAAAAAATTGATTTAAATTTCTAAACAATTCCTATTATATAATTGATTGTCATTAATATAAATATATAAATAATTCAATGTCTGATTTTAATACAAATTTGTGAGTTATTCGTAAATAAAAATGGAAACATACACAAAATCTAGAAATTTCGCTCTCTCTAAAACTTGATGACATGGAATTTACAAACGTATACAACAAATTAAATTAAAAATTAATTACAAAAATAAAAAATAATCACATATAATCCACGAATTAATGACTTTTTACCAAACAATTAATGATGAAACCCTTATATACACAGTAACTGAACCCAAAAATCATTAACCAATATTTTTTAAAATGGTTGTATACAAATTAAATAAATACTAAATTACGACATTCATTAACCAATTTTTTTATAAAATGGTCATCTATGAGTTAAATAAATACTAAATCATTAAATAGTTAAATTTTATTTTAATGTGCTATTTTAATGCTACCATTTTCTAATACTAATTTTAATATAAAGAAAATAAAAAATTTAATCAAACATACTAGCTCTTGGTTTTTCGTATTTTTAATTTCTAATTTCTGATATTATAAGAAAACTTAAAAAAAGACAACAAATATTTAAAAAAAAAATAAAAATAAAAGACATAGTCGGCATATTTGAACAAAATATGAAAAATAGGATAATTATAGATTCAACAACTACAGTCAAACTTAATATTTACATAATCAAATTTGAATAATGCAGAACGATTTTAATACTTCCTTATTCAAATTCTATTTCTAATTCTAATCTGATTGGAGAATTAATGACATATATGATACCTGTTTATAAATTTATTTGTAAATGAATTAAAAAAGGTAGACAACATAGAGTAATTTTAAAGTAAATAAAGATAATAAAAAAATGCTAATTTTATCTAAAATATACGAATTTAATATCATATAAATTGAATAATGTCTAAACGATTTTTTTGTTTTTAGTGAATAACGTCAAAACGACTTTTATATTTTTTATTAATATAAATTAAATATGATTTCAAATTGTTTTCATAATCAGAATCAAAGGTGACAAAAAAGGAAATAACATAAACAGTAAATAATGAATCAAAAATAAAAAAATATATGAAACATGTCCAGATACATAGCATTTATTGGTCATTGATTTTCTAACATAAATTGAAATAAATGGTGCATAATATCATACAATATCAAAATAATTGACGAAAAGATATTAAAGGGTGAGTAATATCATACCATATTGAAATAATATCGTATCATTTATCATACAAATAAATTTTATGATTTGTTTTAATTACTATTACTATTGATCATATTTTGTATAACAATCAATTTGACTATTTCAGATAGTTTAGGTGAGATCTTTAGTCCGTGACAGGATGGCTTTGCTGGCACATACATTCTCAGTAGTACAGTAACAAGTAATAACATACACTATGGGTCTGGTAATTTCATGGAGGCTTACACTATTATGATAGTTGTTCAACCAATTATAATAGCCTGATTTTACACAATTATTCTCAAGGTTGTTACCACATGACTGACTTTTGTCATTCGCATGAGTTAAAAGTAGCAATTTTTTAATATAATTTTATAGTTGGTAGCCTATCCAAAAAAATTGAAGTGAGCTTTTTTCATTTAATTCATTATTTATAGATTTCTTTTGAAATTGAAAGTGAATTCTCCAATAATGCTCATTAATTTATTTATTTTTTAATTACATACCATTTATTATTTTTCTTTATAGTGTAACTTTAATTTCTCTCTTTTATCTTTGCAGAATCTATAGATAAAATATGACACACAAGGATGAATATTTTACATGAAAGTAATTTGGCAAATTTGAACTTAGGGAGAAATTACGGTCAATTCACGGGCCACCGAAACATAAATGACTGTAAATGGATATTTTAATAAAAAATTATATATTAATAAAATCTTTTACCATAATATAATATGCTAATTAGACTGCCTTTTTTTAAATTTTTCTGTATATAATATAATATAATATAAATTATATAATTATCTATACAAATACTTATTAAGCTAACCAATCATATATTTGTTATTTAAATGCAGTGACTAATAACTTGATATATTAATATGTATTTAACAGGTTCTCATCTAAATATTTACAAAAATATATTGCATCATACATGTTAACATTTTTTTTAATTTACTAAAGAGACAATGTATACTCATGCAATGCACGGGTTAAACACACTAGTACAATATAATATGTGAATGAGAGGTTATCGACACCGGAGACATGTTGGTAGTGGGTGCATTACTGCTTCCCTAAGTGGGAGGCTTAGTGCTCATTTAAGTGGGTAGTTACTAGAAGTGTGATGACTACTCATAAGCATACAAGTTGTAGGCCTCAGTTAGTTTGACCGAACACTAACAACTTAGAATATCCATTGTCCAACTTAAGACAAATTCGATGGGTATTTATGGACAAGAATATGAAAATTAGAAAATAATTGTGTTTTTTGTACATCTGAAATTCGTGACACCTGCAACACCTGGTTAACGCAGTTTAAAATTATGGTTAATGCAGTTGAGTAAGCGGTTAATGGGTATATAATTCATTAACCGTCAAGTGAACCGAATTAACCATGAATTTGCACACCATTAACCATGTTTGTAATGGTTTGGATGTGGTTAATGAGTACAACTTGTATTGGGATAACTTATTAACCACTCAATGAACTGTATTAACCATGATTTTGAACTGCGTTAACCAAGTGTCGGAAATTTCTGGTGTACAAGGGTGGCCAAGATGGTGTGGACCAATCTGGGGCAGCCAAGGTTGGTGTCAACCAAGGTGTGGACCAGTCAGAGGAGGGTGGCCAAGATGAATTTAGGTGCGTCAAGGAATTGTTTATGGGAAACAAGGACAGAATGGCAGAGAGGGCGGTGCGGCGACTATGCGGGGCAGCAAAGAGGTCTAAGGGAGTGGCGAGGAGGCATAGGGGCTAGGCCAATGAAAGCGGCAAGCAAAGTGGGGCAACAACAACTAAAACACCTGATTATGTACCTGAGTTTTTGGTGTTGTACCTTAAGGGGCCACCAGCACGTGAGTTTTTAGAGAAGATGCCCTATTTGAGAGAGGCCAACTGCTCTATGGCAATTTCTACCAAGCCTTGGCATGCTAAGGGAATATATCTTCATCCTTCAAATGAAATCTCAAAAAAATAAAACATTTTAGGAGGACTTAATTGTTATTTGTATATGATAAATTTTAATATTTAATCTTATTCATTTGTTATTTTTTTTACAAATATCGATTTATTCTTATAATGCTAAATCAATTATTATAAACTACTTCTACACCTATCTAAAGTGCCTCTAAGGAATGAACTTTGATATTTCTTTTACTTTCTATTCATTAGAATTTTAGTTTGATGATTGAAATTATAACGGTTATTATTTATAATATATTATTAAAAGGTATAAATATGTTAAGACACGTGTTTAATATAGATTAACCCAAAAATGTTTGGATGAGATGGTAGGAGTCTCTTTCAGCTTAACGAGTGGTCATAGATTTGAATACAGCCCTGAAAATGATGTAGCTTTAAAACTCCTTAAGAAGAGCTTTGTCACCCATGTAATCTTACCCGACTCGAGGGATTAGTCTTCGTAGTTGCGCGAGGAGGATATCCGGTTTAGATAAAAAATATGTTTTATATAGATTAAACCTCTCTCCCAATCATCTATCAAAGAAACCTCTCTCTCTCTCTGACCTTTTCGATGTCTCTTTCAAGTTATGATTCTTATATGTGTGTCATGCTGTTTTGGTAATCTGATTTATTTTTATTTTTTTGCTTACAAGAATAAACTCAAGTCATTTAATTCATAACAAAAGAGGCAATGTGATGAGGTAAATAATCAAAAGTGTGGTGACAAGGCCAGAAGCCATCCTAACAAAAGTATGAACAACTACGTTAACTTGTCTCTTTGAAAACTCAACCAAAAAGTTTGGATTAAGAGCTAGAAAGGTTCTGCAATGATCAATAATAGTACCAAATTCAGAGATAATTTTTTTTTTTTGGTAACAAAATTCAGAGATAATTTTTTTGTTATTTTAAGAAGTTAATTTATGACATAATTTGATTTACGATATCATTTGTGTTACAAAATTGCTAGATAAACAAGGAAATGGGTTGAAGCCTTGTTTTAAGAATATAAGACAGACTTTGTCAACAACAAAAAATAGTACTAAGATAAACTCTCAATCAAGACTAGACCTACAAATCTAACCATATCAAAAGTTGGAACAAGTCTAGTAAAATCAAATAGTAAAATCAAATTTAACCTAATCCATGTACACCTATCTTTTGGCCAAATTTGTTTCTATTTAGACTGTAAAAAATCGAGTATTCTCATAATTTAACCTGCAAGAGTTTCGTATGTGAGATTTTGACCAAACTTTCCTATATAATGAGCAAAAAGGAAGGAAATCATGCAGCAAAGGTAGCTTTATAATTACGAGAATTAATAACTAATAAGAGTCAAAACAAACATTATTTAAGAAACTATGGTGAACTTGTAGGTACTGTTATAAATCACTAACTGAGCCAAATATCTTACAAATATATGGGCACCAATTGAAGAACATGCCACTAGATCGGATTTACAGAACAAAATTGAGTAAGAATCTGAAAAGGAAAAAGGAAAAGACTTAGAGCCAGAACCAAACCCTTGTGCAAAGGTCTGCTTCAGGCAAACGTTGAATATATAGAACAACGTGCAGAAGGTACAGTCTCACCATTCAGATTCTTGGCTTTGTTTGGTATAATCTGGGGCTGAACCAATCAACTTCAACCGTTGAAGACAGCAATTGCAATGTTAACAGTAACGATGTCTTCCCACAATTTTTTAACAGTAATGTTACACAGCTAGGAAAAAAATTGAGATATTTCACCCATTTACAAGGGTGATTGTTTGGTAGGGCAGGGTGATCTGAACTTCTCATCCATCCAAGAACTAATCACAATGTCAGCTCATTTTGGATCCTATCTTGTCAAATTAATTCTGGCTATCTAGCATTTTTCATTTCTTACACAAGCCAGATAGTCCTAAAGTTGTTTTCCTTTATCATGCTACATACCCTCCCTGCTACAGGCTTATGCATATCTTCTTCCCTTTGTCCTCTTCTGAATTTTCTATTTCCTTGACACCTTTATTCTTTCCCACCTTTTCTTCCCCAAGTTTTCCTATATCACTGATAGTTTCTTCATAGTTACCTTCTTTCATTTTATCACTTGTTTCTTTGATAATACAATCACCGTTGTCCACCATGTCTTCCTCCTCCACGACTTTTATTACCTCAAGAAGTTCCAACGGAGTAGCAGCTGGGTCCAGCACCCTGCAACCCTTTGGAGCATTCAGAGCTTCTTCACCAGTAAGCAAGCTTGAAGGCAACTGATGAGAGAACCGAAACATCTCCTCCTTTGGAATGATCTTGATCTCTCTCGGATCTAAGTGGTGGTGAAATACTGTCTTGAACCCAGCCACCTTGACCAGAGGAATAACGGTTACACCACGTTCTTCAATAAAATCCTCAAGCACTTCAACCATATCAAACTTGTGTATAACCTCATCTGCTGTTAGCTCATTCCAGTCAGGAGACCAATTCCTATAGATGGCCCAAACATCCCCTTTTCTGGGATATATACAAATGGCTCCATCATTACCTTTTCTCCATCTAACCTTGTGAGAAAAATAATTGACCGAGTTATAGATTTCACGTCTGCCTATTCTGAAATCCCCACAAGTTTTTGAAAAGCCTAGAGCAACCCAATTTAGGGAGCCCAGTTCGCTGTTGGTATTTGGGTATAGCCAACTGATTTTCATCTTGAATGGATTCAGAGAGATCACGCTATGAATCATTGCATAATATCGAGGCATCCCATCATTATCATCATATGCAGCCCATACTTGATTTTCACCAAAAGACCTTTCAGTTCGATCCTTGTAAAAATCATGGAAATCAGGATCTGGAACATCTACTGCCATTGTATCCAAAAATTTTGTGAAAGTTTTATCAATGGTAGTACCTGCAAATGACTCATTGGCTTGCAATCTACTCCTTCTATCTTCTGACTTCTCAATGTTATTTTGAGAACACATGAAATTTCCCCGAGTATTCGACTGAAATTCCCTGAGTTTCTTGCTAACTTCTTTTCTAGCTTTCTCCACAAGAAGATTCTGAAGTTCAACTGGGGAGATTCCCCTGACACTAATATAATCGGACGCTCCAACTGCTCCATTTCTGAGACCCATTCCATTAACAGGTTCCTTTCCATGGTTACTCACACTTGCACCCTCCATGCCCCCCCTTTTCCTCTTAGCTGGATTAAAGTAACCTTTCTTAGAAGCATGCTGCTTCCTTCTTAACGCCTCTTCCCTTTTGGTAGCTGCTTGTGCCTCCTCACGATCTCGCTTCACCTTATCGTATGCCTGCTGAACCACAGTTGCAGCTTGAGCCACATTAGAAACACCAGAAGATTTTGAGAATGGAGCCCACTGGAAACTGTTTTTGTTATAGGATTCAGTTTTACTATAAGACCCTGCTCCAACATTTGGGGCTGCCGTGTTTTTCTTTCCAGCATTAGATTTGCTTTTATTAGGTACTTGGTGATCGAACTTTTGCTGATTCTGTGAGAAAACCCACGAAGTTGCAGGTCTAATACCACTGGCAGGAGGTGGATCAGTTTCAACAGCCAAAAATGCTTCATGGCAGTTGGGACACAAGAGTTTAAGGTTAAGATAAACTCTGAGATACTCATACTGCATTTTGCATCGATTGCAAGTAGTCCAAAATGTGGGTTTTGACTTATTAGTAGAAGATGAAGTGTGTTCTTTAGCAGTATTCTTCTGAGTCCTTGCACTTGAAGAGGTTTTCTTTTTAACATTGTAAGCCCCATTAGCCCCAGTTTTTGCTGATGAACCACCAAAAATGGTTGAACCTTTCTGTGCTTTTGCATTTCTCTGCTCATCATAAGCTGCCCTTTTAGCCTTATCTGACAGTAAACTCCATGCCTCTGAAATAAGTTTAAAGGCCCCATCAGCTCCAATGGACTTGTTCTTGTCGGGGTGAAGCATCAGAGCTAGCTTCCTGTATTGTTTCCTAACTGTATCATCATCGGCAAAGGGGTCCACACCAAGTATACCATACCAATCTGCTTCTCCATTTATTTTATTCTCAGCAGAAATATAAATGTCAAGTGTTGCTATCATTTGAGGAATACCCTCAAGGGAAGGAAATAAATTTTGGGCCTTCAAAGCAAACTTCTTTGCACCCAAAGTGTCCTTTGCAATAAATTTCCTCTCAGCAATTTCTTTTGCTCTGGTGGCCTCATCCTTATTGCACTCCATTTCTCTCACCTGCCTTCTCGACGTGCTCGTCTAGTTTTTTGGTACTTTGTTGTAATAAAACATCAACAGTTCTCCATCTAAAAGTACATTGGTGCCTTAAACATTTGTACATAGTTTGATTTCCCATACTGCTTCAAAAGGCAATTCATCCATGGCAATCAAACCCTATAAAGTAAAAGTAAATTTTAGTTAAGAAATTAATAACTTGCATGGCAAATTGAATTCAATCAAATTCAAATATAGAAAATACAAGGGCAACATTATTCGGGGGATGCTGTAGCATGCTCCGGCATACAAACACATCACTTACTGATTGATGATCAGTATTTTCAAAATATACTAGAGAGCAATACAGTTTAATTTTAGAAAATGATCAAAGCAGAATTCAAACATCCCATACTGCACAAGACTTATTATTATTATTTTGATTTTTGGCAAACACGCACTCGAGAGTCTCGAGTGCGTACCACAAGAACATTATTTTTTATCAGCTAATTATTTATTTTATTTTTTTATAGGGGAGGGGGAATCAAACTCCTGTATCGGGGGTTTTCAAGGCCAAGCACTACCAACGTCCAACCGTGCTGGCATCCCTTGACACAACAAGAACAGTATTATTTGACAAATATCACTAAGAAGAGTATGTCAGTTGCAAAGAACCAAGTTTTAATCGAATCAGAATGGAATGCTTGAAAACTAATTAATTTTTTTTTTTGGTTACTTGAGTGTTCGGTGCAGTAATGGAATGGCATTTCATTCCATTCCATTATATCAATGTCTTCAAACCCTAACCAGACCAACCGGTTCGACCAGTTAGACCGTGAACTGGCAGTGTCTCCCATTTGACCACTCCTCAACCATAAACAACAGGTATAGGTATCGGCTCAATGGTTTAATTTTTTAAAATGTTGCGCTATATTCACTACATTTGGCACATAGAAATGGAATCAAAACATATCAAGGAATAACAAT
The DNA here is from genome assembly GCA_037113605.1 of Calophaca sinica. Taxonomy (NCBI): domain Eukaryota; kingdom Viridiplantae; phylum Streptophyta; class Magnoliopsida; order Fabales; family Fabaceae; genus Calophaca; species Calophaca sinica. The sequence goes on along the minus strand of CM073737.1, from coordinate 70,658,995 downwards.
AGCAATTATAGCTGAATAAAAATAAATAAGGTAACAACCCCCCCCCCCAAAAAAAAAAAGAGCAAATGTTACAAAACTGAACTTATTTCTCTCCTTGTCAATCCATCACAAGGCACAGAAGCTCATAACTGAAAACGGAAAAATCAAATTTACTCATTTGAAGTAAGCAGTAATAAGCAGAATCAGAAATTACCCAGCACTCAATAACTCAAAATCCGAATCTTCCACCACACGAACCTCAAAGCTTACAGTAAGCACAGCAAGTTCCGGCAATCCATGTAATCGCCGGCGGCGATTTTGGAGGCGCCAGCGAGACTCTGAGAAAGGCGAACGAAACCCTAAATATTAATATAAGCGGAAAAAAAAGGAAAAATGGAAAAATGGGTAACCCTAGAACAGTTTAAGGTTGAAGAATTCGGATTGAAAAGTGAGAATAAGAATGGATTGGGTTAAGGAATCGCAAAACTTAATGGAATTTAAACTTAATAGTGGTGACTTACAATTAAAGGAATGAAGATCGTTGGAGAGAAAAGAAGAAACGATTTTCGTGAGTGTTTCGGAATTTTTGTGCTTTGTTCTCTTCTTCTTCTTCTTCTTTTCTGTCTTCGTTACCGATGGTTCATGCTTTCTTGCCTTCTCTCGTGTTCAAGCTCAAACTAAACGCACTTCTCTTCACGACCTTTGTGCTTAAGAAATAAAAAATCTCCTTCCAATATTGTCTTGTAGAGAAATGAATCAATATTAGGCGTTTTAGGACGAGTTATACATTTGGGCTGGGTTTCTAGGTGAATAAAATAGCTTATAGCTTATTGAACTAGTTTATAAGTTTGTTTAATTGTAGAAAAGGTGTTTGGTAAGTAAGTTTATCACACTAGCTTATAGTTTTTTTTATCTTTTCTTTCGTATTTATCCTCATTATTTTATTCTTTATTTTTTTTCAAATTTAAAATAAAAATAAACTCTTATCCTTTTGTGTCATTTTATATTTATCAGCTAGTTAAACAGCTAATTTTACCAAATAATACAATTTTAATTAGTTAGTTTTTCAGCTATAAGCTATCAGCTAGCTTATAGCTTATTTTTACCAAACTCAGCCTTGGTTTAACCAAAATTTGGACTTAGTTTGATTTTGATATATATGTTATAAAGGGTATTGTAGTAATTTTATCATTAATTTGTTTGTACCCTATTGTCCATCAAACAATACACAGCACAAGGAGTTGTCCGGTGACTCAAGACCTTATGTTGTGTTGTTCTGCTTGTCTTGTGCTTGAATGCATGTCAAACGCACCCTATAAGTTTAAGTAAGATTGGACTCGTTAATCCAAAACATAAGCTAAATAAAATATGGGATGATTGGAAAAAATAGTTCAAACAATAGGTAAATATATTATATTAAATTAAAAAAATTCGGTATATATTTATGAATATCCTTTTATTCTATTATAATTTTATAACATTGCTAAAAAACAAGAATATATCATTTTATGTAAAAAATATGTTTTCGAAAAAATAAAAATAATATTGTCAAAAAAATAAATAAAAGGGTCAAAAGTATTTTACCCCCCTAAATTATTGTATTAATTGCACTTCCCCCTCATTTATTAAAATAGGTAGTTTACCCCCTAATTTATCATTATTTGTTGTAGTTTACCCTTTAATATAACTCCAATGTTAAAGTTAACAGAAACAGTTTAAAATGTTATCCATTAAGTATGAAAAGACAAAATTATCCCCCTTTAGACAGGATTCTTCGTGTTGACACCCGTTATGGTAGATTTACAGCGTGTTTGCTTACCATTCTTTTCAACGGAGAATGGAAAAACACGAGTTACGAGGCAATATTTCTCCTTTTTTTTTGAAGCTCGCCTTGTGTTACTTTTATCTACCAGTGTTTTCCACCGACATTTTAATGGTCCAAAAGCTGAAACAAACATACCCTTATACTTCAACTCATAAGATTCGATTGTAAACGTGCAAGTACCATTTAGATGCGCATTGAATTTGCTGGAGGTGTTGTCCAATTCGTAGCCAACCACGCCTTTGGGAACACTAGTACAGAAGGAGGATTTTACACCGGTTAAAATTGATATTTTACACCGGTTTTGGTACCGGTGTAGATGCTCCCGGTATTATATCTTGGGGTTTTTACACCGGTTATTTAACCGGCGTAAAATGTGGAGTTTAACACCGGTTATATATCCGGTGTAAAATTTCAATTTCCGTTTATTTTTTATTTTTTGAAGGACCTTTTACATCGGTTATTTAGATAACCGACGTAAAAGGTTAACTTTTTTTTTGTTTCTCTCTTTGTTTTTGTCCATTCATACCCAAAGTGTAACACCCTGGGCTGCCACCCATTTTTTGGTCGTACCACAGTGTGCCCGACCCACTGCCTCTGCGACGCATATTGAGCCCACTGACCCCTCTGCAATGCATACTACAGTATCCGGTTCACTCACAGGACTTCACCACACCCCTTTGGATTTAATCCAAATTAATGGTGTTTTTGCCTTCCCTGGGAATCAAGCCATGTACCTAGGGAAGGCAAAAACACCATTAATTTGGATTAAATCCAAAGGGGGTGGTGAAGTCCTGTGAGTGAATCAGACACTGTAGTATGCATTGTAGAGGGGTCAGTGGGCCCGGTATGCGTCACAGAGGCAATGGGTCGGGCACACTATGGTACGACCCAAAAATGGGTGGCGGCCCAGGGTGTTACAATAAAAGGCGCCTTTTATTGTGACATCCGACCCACCACGGTACCACACATCAGGCGACCAAACTATTAGATGGGCCATCGCCCACAAAGCGGACCACACCGCAGCTTTCGGAGCACTCACAGGACTTCATGATTCCCTTAAATCCTGTTTTTTCCCTATGGGAGACTCGAACCCGCATCCAAAGGGATATAGACCCTCGGGAAGCATCTCTCTCTACCACTTGACCAAGTGCTGCACAGTGTTGGTACCAGCTGTGGTGGGTCGGATGTCACAAAGTTGAGTTGGTGTTACTGGGATGCTTCCCGTGGCCTTTAAAACCACTGGGCGCGGGTTCAAGTCCCATATAAGGCAAAAACCCCGCATGTGGCTGCGGGAGTGTCCTGTGAGTAGCATGCTTAACATTTCGGTGGGCCAAAGGTTGTACCGGGTAGCTGGGGTGTTACAATAAAAGGCGCCTTTTATTGTGACATCCGACCCACCACAGCTAGTACCAACACTGTGCAGCACAGCCTCAGCCCTATTAGATTGGGCCACTGGCCCACACCGCAGCGTCCGGAGCACTCACGGGACTTCAGGATTCCCTTAAATCCTGTTTTTCCCCATGGGAGACTCGAACCCGCATCCAAAGGGATGTAGACCCTCGGGAAGCATCTCCCACTACCACTAGACTAATTAGCTGTGGTGGGTCGGATGTCACACAGAGGCTATCTAAATTGACAATAACTTATTTTTTTATTTTTTTGATAGACCTTTTACGCCGGGACAATAACTTATTTTTTTATTTTTTTGATGGACCTTTTACACCGGTTATTTAGGTAACCGGCGTAAAAGGTTAGCTTTTTTTTTGTTTCTCTCTTTATTTTTGTTCATTCATACCTAGAGGATATCTAAATTGACAATAAATAGGCAATAAATTTGGCAAGAATTGGCACCAAATGTGCCCAAAATTCAAACCATTTAAAGATATCAATATGTAAACAATGTACAAAGAAACAAGTGCTATATATACAAAGTCATTTTGATGATCTTCTAGTTCTTTTTGAATTTGTTCCTCGGGCTTCTTCTAAATGTTCATTTCCGGCCTTCATCATCCTCTCTTTCGAATCATTTGCAAAAGGAATTCTGTCCATGTTTGTCTAACATGGTCAATTTCATGTTGACCATATTCAGATGGGTCATTGAATATCTGCAAGTTCAAACATATATATAATAAATTAAACCGACCTAAAAGTAATAACATGTTTTTCATATTACAAATATAATAGCAAGAGGTTAAAAATTTTATTACATTTCCCCATCCGTCAACAATATCCGCTGAGACAATTGTTAACATACTTTTCATCACATAATACCCACAAGCCCAGTCGTTCTTTTGTCAAGGCCCCTACAAATGAATACCGTAATAACATATAATGAGTAAAAATTATACACATTAACTACTACTATTAAATGTAAATGAATTTCAGGAAGATCAACAAACTATTTACCTTAGGCTTCACCCATTTAGGTTTCTTATTATATATCCTCATAAAAGAACATATTCATCAAAATTAAGTTACAAATCAGGAGACAAAGAATCAATGTATATATGATAAATATAAGTTTACCTTTCAATCATGCCCTTAATTACATCGTTTGTGTTGGCTTTATTGGTCAGCATCACCCTTAGGATTCGATGGGCTTAACATCTTAACCCATGGCGCCTATAATGGGCGCAGCCCTTTAAGCTTGATGTGGTTCTGAGTATCCTTAAGGAAATAAAGTTGTGCCCTTACTAACAGCTATAGCTTTTGGCCGAGTGGTAAGCTCTTGACCCAACAGTTTGGTTGATAGTGCAGCGAACACAACCAAACAACAGCATTAACACTAGGCTTAAGGATAAACAACTGTCAATGATTGCTGCAAATAATGAACAACAATAATGGGTTATCTGAAACAGATACAGAAAAAAGCAAACCAGGCTACCAATTTGACAACAGCTAGTAACATATGTACTTACCTATGCAAATACGCTCCTAAGTAACACATTTTTGGCTCACTCTATATCTTATTTTCCATGTAAGATTGAACTACTTCTGCAGGAAGGCAATGTTTGAGGAAATAATCTTGACTGGGCCAAATAATCCAAACATATCGTTGTTGTCCTTTGCAATACAGAGACGATGCAGATACCTAAGATTTTTAATTAAATGTTAATTACAATTGGCAAATAGATTTTGAAATAGTTAATTGCAATTGATACAAAGTGAATAAGATACTTACGTGCACCATAACGAAAACACCTCGGCGGAAAGCTACTGAGTACCATCAATAATATCATCCACGTCATGTCTTTCAACGCCGAACCATGGAGGGACACAGGAATCATGCTCCAAGTCTACTTGGAACCTATCACCTTTGAGATTCTTTAGCTTTCCAGCAAAATTTTCTCCAGGCGGCTGGTCATCAATGTCAGGTGCACAATTACTACCCTTAGTGCTGACATGCATGGTAGCTCTAGGAGAAAAATCAGGTGGAGCATTATAATTGCTCACACCCATAGATTGTAGTGTCTGTATCAAATTAAGTAAACATTACTAACAATATTGATAAAGTTAGTATTTTTTACACATTTCATTAATTGTGTCAAGTTACACATACCTCCAAAACCCTTTGTTGGATCTCGTCCTTTATACTTACGCTTATCTCATTCCGGATCTCCTTTAAGAGCTTATCTCGGAGCTCCTGTTGCTTCTTCTCATTGAACTCATGTTGCATCTTCTCCTGGAACTCCTGTTGCATCTCTCTCCGGACCTCTTGTTGGATCTCGTGCCGGATGGCCTAAAGTACCTCACCAGAGATCATTTCTGAGGTGGGGCATGCAGGTCCTCCATAGTAGTACTTTAGGCCCACACTCCAACCAGCAATGCAGAAACTACCAGGGTGCTCTTGTGTTCCAATGGTAGTTGTCAAGATATCCTGACGTCCATGTGGAACAAAAGATCCTTGTGTGCTCTGTTTGACTAACTCTTCCTACAACATATATACAAATTTGTCAATTAATACATGGTGTGAGAAAATGCATAAGTTGTAAAACAATTACATTGATGAATTGAAAGATTTACTTACAATCCTAGTAGCCACTGAGGCTGTGGCCTCAGATGTATAATCTCCTGATGGCTTTTGTCGGGCCATCAGCCATAGCTCATGATGTCTTGGTTCGGGAGGAGGCTCATTTAAAATTGAGCATGCTTCATCTCCCAAGTCTTCAGTCATTTTATTCAACCTCTCTTCTGCAATGGTCTCCTTAAGCTTTACATAACCCCACCGAGACATTCTGGGGGGCATAGATTCTTTGCGGCATTTTGCTTGCCCTTTTACCTTTTCGCCTGTTACAAATAACACATAACAAATTAAAAATCAGTAAAAATTTTAAATTAGCTAGGCCAATTAAAAAACAACCATTGACACTAACCTAAAACTCTTCATCACGTCGGCTCTGGACAAATAACTGTCATGATTCCGCGGAGATATAACTATATTTACCTAATGGCATTGTGTTGCCATCCTTATCTCCCCCACCAAATACATAAGTCTTGGAGAGCATTGTCTTAAATTGCTTCCAACGCTCCCCCGCATATACAAGCCATTTCTTCTTAAGCCGTTCATCATCAGGAACAGTGAAGTTTTGCTACAACAATTACACAACAAAATGGTGGTGTTAGTAAATGAAGCTAAACATAGTTTTCATGTTAATATATTGAATGTGGCAAAAACACAAGAAATGAGGGTTTGAATTGGGTTTTAGAAATCTTTTCGCAAAGCTTGTGTGTTTATGAAAACCTTTTCAAAACAACTCGTTAATAAAATAAGGCAGTACGTAAGTAAAAAGAAGAGAAAAGTGAGTGACACAGTGATTTATACTAGTTTACTATCACATGATAGCTACGTCTAGTCCTTTCACACACTTGAAAGATTTCTCCACTATAATCAACCTGATTACACTTGAGAGTATAATACTGCCAACCTGGCTATACTCACAACTTCTTAGAATAACTTAGTGCAGTCAAGCCTCTAAGGAATATAGCCACTACTGGGCTAAATACAATGTTCAAAAATGATTTGAAACAATATCAAAATAACTCTCACAGAGAGGATATACAATGAAAAACTCAAGCACAAAGAATAACTTTCAAACTGAGAGGGTAAAAACAATTAAGTGCTTTGTTCAATGTGATCTCAGATATTTGGAATGATTCTTGGTTGCTCACTTTGTATCACAGCGTTAACCTACTTCTGTGGGTGAAGTAAGGTATATATAGCCAGGGTTGTGAATAGTGCCGTTGTGACCTAACAGCTCTTTTTACCTAGGTCGAAAGACTTCAGATCCCCTTTTGTGGCTTTAGCAAGTCACGTCGTTTTCCACTCTGCTCAAAGCATACTGACACAGCAGACAAAATGAGAATGTTTGTCTCTTATGAGCTTTTTGAATATAAGACCCTTCGAGAGCAAGTTTCCTGATAATTATATTCGTTGAGATTCTCTTTGGCCTTTGATACCTCGTACATTAAAATGTTTCATCAATAAGGTCTCTTAAATACATGCAGTAGCCTTAAATGAACTTCAGTCTGATTTCTTATCAGAGCCACACTATTCACCAGAGTGAGCTTAAAACAGAGTTGAGTTCTTCAGCATAAAATGTGTTGGCCTTTCACATGAGAGAGTCATGAAGAATTGGACGAAGGCTTCCATAGAGTAGTCTAACTAAAGTCTGTTTATGCGTTGACTGAATACCAGAGCGTTGACCAGAAACAGAGTTGACTAAGCCAGAACATAGTCTTGCCAATGTTGATTACCAACAGAGTTGACCAAGTCAAAGTATGGTCTTACCAGAGCGTTGACCGACAACAGAGTTGACCAAGTTAAAGTATGGTCTTACCAGAGCGTTGACCGCCAACAGAGTTGACCAAGTCAAAGTATGGTCTTACCAGAGCGTTGACCACCAACAGAGTTGACCATTTCAGAGCAGGGCTTTCACATGATGACGTCAGCGAGAATTCAGAGGATCCATGCCAGACTTAGATTTATGGATCTAAGTGTGAAATTCACAATTTCACTAAGTCTTTTGAGACAATTTCTTCTGATAAATAGTGATTTACTGCACACTAACAAACACATCAGAAGATAAATTGTTCTATTTACTATTTGTTATCATCAAAACAATTAAGGGTCATTGTTTCTGAATCCACTTGATTCTAACATATATAAGCAACAACAATAATTGTGTTAATATTAAATACCATGGCATCTTGCCAAATCATGTTCTTGACATTGTTGTGTATGCCTTTCCAATTATTTTCATTGATACTAGTCTTGCTACGAGCTTGATAACCAATATAACTGTTGAACTTCACAGCATACTGACCACTGGGTTAGAAGGTAATAAGATCAAACTCAACATGGTACCTCTCACTAGGGGCACATCTGGCAGTAAAACCAGTCAAAGTTGTGGCACGTCTAATCCTAGACCTCGTAGGAGAGGAGGCTGAAGAATTATCCATGACCTCTTCTCTGCATTACAAGCTCTAATAATCAAGTAATGCCATAAACCATTCACATATAGCAAGATTCATAAGTACTTACTATAGAATGTTAATGCAGAGTAGTGGTGACAGCAACAAAGGGCAACTAGGTATAAATATCTTGTGTTTATCATTGTTAAAATGAGTTCTCTCTTAAAACCCAATACCATCATGTATGCAGAGAATAATAATTTGTTTTATTTGGAGTTGGAACAAATATGCAGAGCCACGAAACTTTTACATCTTTGAAGCATGGAGCATAACCATGGAATCACATATCTGAGGCTACATTTGAATGTCACACAATCTTATTCAACTTCAAGGTCTCATATGTGTTTATTATATACAATGATGTATCAAACACCCAACAGAAGAACATTCATCGAAAGAAGAAGCAAGGAAACTTACATGCCGATGAACTCTCCTGAGAAACAAATACACGCACAAAAGGCAAAGTTAAAGCAGAGAAGACGAGCACTGACGATCGCAAAAGGAAAATCGAAACAAAGAAGAAGACGAGCATTGTCGAACGCGAGCTCTGGCGAACGGTGCTAGGGGAAAAGACAAAATAGAGGCGAACAGGGCAGATGGGAAGGATTAGAACGGCGACGAGAGAGAGAGAGAGAGAGCTTCGAACGACGGCCAGAGAGAATGACACGAGAGAGAATGGGAAGCTTGGAGACGGTGGAGTGCATGCAGCAGTGACAGAGAAACAGTAGGGTAATATGTATGAGAAGAAGAAGAGCTCGCGTAAAATGAGAATGAGCAGAAGAAAGTAATAAAATCAAAAGAAAATATATTTAACACAGGTTCTGGAAACACCCGGTGTAATAAGTGTTCAGTTTGAGGATTTTACACAGGTTGGGTTTATAACCGGTGTAATATGTTAGGTATTTAACACAGGTTATATAGAACCCCGGTGTAAAATGTCTTTAGTTTATAAAAGCCAACTATTTTACACCGGTTGGTTATATAACCAGTGTAAAAAGCGACGCAATAATTTCAAAATTGCCACTGCGTTACTTTTTACACCGGTTAAACGTAAAACTGGTGTAAAAAGTGTAATTCTTTTCTGTTTCGTGTGCTAGTGGAAGAAGCCCAACTGGAAATCGTATTATTGAAGAACATCATGTGCAGTTAAGGTGATGTTGTTTTTGGGCCAATGGGATTAAGAAGCAAAACAGGAGGAAGATGATGGGGCGTGGAATTGGTGTTGGGGAAATGGGTTTTGCTTGAAAATTGAAACTCATTTTTCTTGGTGAGTTGAAGCTGAGGTCAAGGGTGTGTGAATGATCAGGGTTGGTTTTTTATGACTGTTTGATGTGGTGGTATTATCCAGTCCAGACCGTAGATTACAACAAAACTCATGGAGTGTATTTTAGTGAACTGGTTGTTGAAAGAATGCAACTGGTGGTTGAAACTCTAACCCATGAGTTGACTAGCTGCAATTTTTTTATTTGGTTAATTTATTCACTGTGAGGCAAGAGCAGTGAGGTATGTTTATCATCCATCCTCTCATAGATTTCAACTAAGGTGTGTGTATCTAATAAATTTGAATTTCAAATGACAAAGACCTTTGCCAAGATCAGTCATATAGATAGACAATTGCAAAATTGGGGCTTGATGTTGGAATTCATCATTAGTTTTATGGAGAAGGTTGAGGCATTCTAGGAATGGAGTAAGATAAAGATAAGGCACAGTAAGCTCTTCGAGAAAGGCGGTGAGACGTCTTTGTCGGACTGAAAAATTAAATGTAATTTGCTCTTTTTTTTTCCATGAAAGAGGGATAATTTTATCTTTTCATATTCAATGAATAATAATTTAGACGATTTCCGTTAACTTTAACATTAAGGTTATATTAAAGGGTAAACTGCAATAAGTAATAATAAATTAGGGGGTAAACTACCTATTTTGATAAATGTGGGGGGCAAGGGCAACTAATACAATAATTTTGGGGGGTAAAATGCTTTTGACCCTAAATAAAAATATGAAATAAATTTAAAACTAAAAGTTATACATAGGATGGTTGGGGTAACATGAAGGTTAACATCAAACTCATCACTAACCTAATATGGGTCATAAAATGAGAATATATTTTGCCTCTATTTTATTGTGAGACAAGGTCAAAACCCGGTTATAAATGGTTTGAGTCGGGTTTGGTCACCAAGATGGATCGGGTTGTGCTCACCCTAATTAGAAATTTTGGACATGTGATTTACTACTCCGGACTTAATTATAAGCAAAAAAATTATATGTATTTGGTCCAAATACATGTTTTTTTTTGCTTATAATTAAGTCAGGAGGGAATATGAGACTTATAGCAGTATAATACAAACACAGACAAACCCGCACTAGCAATATATTATGGGACGTTTAGGACAGGAAATTAATTTAATATATAAATCCAATTTTACACTTCAAATAAATTTTAGGCAAAATTACACCAGAGGTCCTTTATCTTAATTTAAAATTTTACTTCAGTCCTTTATCTTTTTTTTTTGTGTCAAGTTAGTCCTTTAAAGTTAATTTTAGTTTTAATTTAGTCCCACATGTTCTAAAATATTAACAATATTAGCCAAATTAGTCTGTTTTTGGTTTTTTAGAACAGCGCTCTGGGTTCTGATTTGTGGCACAATTGATAGGGTAGATTGTCTTTTTGACACATATGCATTTCTCGTTTTAGATCAGCCAATAATTTGCCTCGAAATTAACGTTTTAAAACATGCAGGACTAAATTGAATAAAAAAAAAAGATAAAGGACTAGCTTGAAATTTTAAATTAAGATAAATGACCTCTAGAATAATTTTGCCTAAATTTTATGATATACTCATCCAATTAAGACAGAATCTAAATAAAATGAGATTCGAGTGATTCAAAATACAAACTAAATAAAATTATGAGATAATGATATATTAATGTCCAAAAGAAAAATAGTTTATGAATTAGATAATATATATTACATACATTAGAAGCGTATTTAGTTTAGTGTTTAAAAAATTGCCATGGGAACTATGTTTCTTAGAGTGTTGTTGGTTTCATTTTTCCTTTACTTTTTAACCTTGAACCAAAAAATATATATATATAAATTACAAATACATATATTTATTAAGTTACTTATTGTAATTGTTGAAAATACTTCTTTATACACGATATTATTAGTTGTTACATAATTCATTTTCATTTTTGTTTGATCCAAATCTTTAAACACTTTTTGGTTCTTACTTAAAATAATTTTTTTTACCACGACTAAATACTAGTTTTGAAAGGTGCAAACCCGCTTAAGAGAACACTTTATTTTCATTGATTGCCATAGCGAACGAAACAACAAAAAGGAAACTATTGTTCTTTTTATTTTTATTTCCCACAGTATTGTCGAACACTAAATGTGAGTACATCTTCTAACGGGAATTCGAATCTTAGTTCGCCACATTGTCTTTAGTTCGCCACATTGATAGGGTAGATTGTCCTTATGACACATATGCATTTCTCGTTTTAGATCAGCCAACAATTTGCCTCGAAATTAACGTTTCAAAACATGCAGGACTAAATTGAATAAAAAAAGATAAAGGACTAACTTGAAATTTTAAATTAAGATAAATGACCTCTAGAATAATTTTGCCTAAATTTTATGATATACTCATCCAATTAAGACAGAATCTAAATAAAATGAGACTCGAGTGATTCAAAATACAAACTAAATAAAATTATGAGATAATGATATATTAATGTCCAAAAGAACAATAGTTTATGAATTAGATAATATATATTACATACATTAGAAGTGTATTTAGTTTAGTGTTTAAAAAATTGTCATGGGAACTACGTTTCTTAGAGTGTTGTTGGTTTCATTTTTCCTTTACTTTTTAACCTTGAACCAAAAAAAAAAAATATAAATTACACATACATATATTTATTAAGTTACTTATTGTAATTGTTGAAAATACTTCTTTATACACGATATTATTAGTTGTTACATAATTCATTTTCATTTTTGTTTGATCCAAATCTTTAAACACTTTTTGGTTCTTACTTAAAATAATTTTTTTTTACCACGACTAAATACTAGTTTTGAAAGGTGCAAACCCGCTTAAGAGAACACTTTATTTTCGTTGATTGCCATAGCAAACGAAACAACAAAAAGGAAACTATTGTTCTTTTTATTTTTATTTCCCACAGCACTGTCGGACATTAAATGTGAGTACATCTTCTAACGGGAATTCGAACCTTAGTTCGCCACATTGTACAAGACTAGTCTCTTCCACTAGACCCAACCCCCGTTGGTGGGAACTATTGTTCTTTAAAGGCTTTAATATTGTGACCAGTGCAGACATAGATTGAGGAATGACAATCCTCCTAAACCAAGGGTTAACTTGGGTGAAGGAGATGATTTAATTGATGCAGTCATTCTCAAGTAAATATTGTGACCAGTGTGAATAAATGGGTGGTAGACTCTGGGGCTACCAGGCATAATGTTTATTTTGCTGATTCTCAAACTGCTGCAATTTTGGGAAAAGGGAAAATTATTCTAAAGCTCACATCATGAAAGACTTTGGCTCTCAGTGAAGTACTTTATGTGCCTAACATTCGGACAAATTTAATTTCTGTAGCCCTATTGAGAAAAGTTGGGGTTAAAGTGTCATTTGAATTTGATAGGATTATAACAATATATTTATTGAAAAAGGGTATTGTGATTAAGGACTTTTTATTTTAAACATTTCTGAAATCATTCATAATTACGCATCTTCTGCTTATTTAATTGATTCATATGATATGTGGCATGCTAGGTTAGGGCATGTAAATTTTTCGTATGTCAAAAAATTGCAACATCTTGGTATGATTTCTAGAATAGGCGATGAACATGTTAGTAGTAAATGTGATGTATGTGTAGAAACTAAATTTACTAAAAAAATCTTGTCATGCCGTTTAACGTGAAACCGAATTACTTGGTTTAATTCAAACTGACTTGGGCAATTTAACGCAAACCATGACAAGAGGTGGTAAGAAATATATTGTTACTTTTATTGATAATTTTTCCTGTTTCACCAAGATATATTTACTTAAAACCAAAGATGACACCTTTGGCATGTTTCTTATTTATAAAGCAGAAGTAGAAAATCAATTGAATAAAAAGATTAAAAGAGTTAGATTAGGTAAAAGCGGTGAATATATTTTGTTTAATGATTTTTTTTTGCTAAAAAGAAGGTTTTATTCATGAAACCACTCCCCTTTATTCACCTGAGTCTAATAGAGTTGCAGAGAATGCGCGAGTACTAACGTAATAAAGATCCTTTGCTATTCAGATTAACGAAGGTTGTGGTTATAAGAACATTTAAATCAACGTAAAGTAGAATCAAGGTAATTCGCAAGAACGAGATAAAAGCAATTATGGGAAGCCTAGGAAAACCAGGTTCACTAATACGTAGTCTTTGAATTTACTAGTTAATTATTATGAGATGTATTTCCTGGTTGAAAGCTAATCTCTCATTCTGTTATTATTAATACCCAATGGTCATGCTATATTAACAGTCTTCTTCCTAACTAATATCCTCAATGATTATGCAAGACAATAGAAGAAAGAGCATTAGACAACAGTGGAATTGTTAAATTAATAATTGATTAGAAACAAACAATTATCCTTGATCCGACATAATTAGCGAATTCAATTATTCCTATAGATCCGTTAACTAATTGTGGTACGCTCGCGTCCAACTAATTAACTTATTAAAGGGTGACCAAGCCTTATAGAATTAAGCATACTAAGAACAATACAATCAACATGATAATAAGAAATTCATAGAATTAACATAAAAAATGTCAAAAACATAGTAAAAGATCCCTCATTACCCCTAGTGATGGATTTAGCTACTCATGGTAAGTGAATATAACATACAATTACATGAATCATAATAAAAACCCATAATAGACAGAATTAAGTCTAAACCGGGTCACCCTTTCGGTATGACGACGGTTCTTTAGCACGTTCTTCACGATCCTCCCAAATTTCGACGGCAAAATAGGATTGGGCAAGAGCTCTAAAGGTTCCTCAGTCCAAAAGTATCAAAAGCTCTTGAAATGAGGCTAAGACTTCCTATTTCTAGGCTTTGCAGTGCACTAGGTCAAACTGACTTCAAATATGGACGATCTGGGACTACATACGACCGTATTGGCTTTATACACGGCTGTACTGCACTTTATTTGCGACGCTGGCTCGTACTTCTGCACTATGTGCAACTTGACAGCTTTTGGGTATGACTATCTTGCCTTTGGTACAACCACACTGGTCTTTTTCTTCGACGCCAGGTTGTACTGACAAGGAGGTACGCCCCTACTACTGTGCGCAGTTAGGCACGACCGTACTGACTATATGTCAGGTCGTACTGAATGTCCAGAATCACAAAAAATACTCCAATCTTGCCAATTTTAACTTTGTTTGCACCTTTTTCACTTCAAGTGTTGTCTTTGTGATAATTCTGCAAAATGGGGCATAAATGAGTACTTTTATAATTTAAATAGCACAAAATGACATGATTCAATACTCAAAATATCCCATAAAAATGGGCAAAATTGGGGTTTATCATGTTTTCTTTTGGTTGCTATGCAGATCTGCAACAGGAATAATTTTATCATTCATATCTTCTTGTGTCTTCTTTTGTTAGTTCAAGAGGTCCCATCAGACCTCTGATTCTTTAAATCAAAACATGTAGATATAATATGACCATTTCTACCACAATAATTACATAATAATGCATTACTTGGCAAGTTAGGTTCAGATGGTCCTCTTTAATGATTTTCTTTGTAACCAAGACCTCTCATATTTTTTGAATTCCTTTTGTATCCAAATAACATCTTCATTGTTTTGAAAGTTTTCAGGAATATGGCCAAGTAGCCATGATACTCACTGTGTCTACCAAATTTAGGAGGTTCAAAGTTACTTTCTATTTTTTGGACAACATTCACTTGATAGTGACTTTTGTCCTTTAATTTTTCATTTTCGTTATCGAGATTTGAGTTTAGAACATTTAGCTCTTCATAAGCTTTTGCTAGAACAAAAAATTTCCTTTTCAAAGCTTTGTACTCAGTAGCGAGAATAAAAGAGTTATCAAGAAGTTCATCAAAGTCCATTTTGAATGGGGTTAAAAGTTACCTCAATTTCTTCCTCTGTAATGATGTTAGCCATCAGAAAGAGATTGGCTTCTTCACCTTCTTCATCAGATGATGAGAAATCCATGTCTTCCCATGTAGCTATAATACTTTTCTCCTTCTTTTGGTAGTTAGTCTTCTTTGATTGCTCCTTGCTAAGCTGTGGACATTTACTTCCAAAGTGTTGCGATTCTTTTCATTCAAAGCAAGTTCTTTGACCTTTATCTTTGAAGTCCTTCTTCTCATTTGTTTTCTTCTTAGCAAAACAACTCTTGAATCCCTCTTTCTTTCCCACATATTCAGAATCTTTCTAGAGATGAGAGAGAGATTTCTTTCTGAATCTTCATCATCAGACGATCCTTCTTCATATGATGTTTCTTCTACTTGAAGGGCTTTGGATGATGATTCTTTAACATTGTCTACCTTCAAAGCAATACCTTTTCCTTTTCTGTTGGAATTCTCTTCTTTAAGCTCCTCTTTATAAACCTTTAAAGATCCCAGTAGCTTATCCCATCGCAAGGTATTCAAATCCTTTGCCTCCTGGATAACTATGATCTTGGGTTTGTAAGGTTTAGGTAGACACCTTAGAATATTTCTGACCTGATCTCCACTAGAGTGGTCCTTGCTCAATGATGTAATACCATTGATCAAAGTTTGAAATCTTCCAAACATTTGTTCTATGGTCTCACCATCTTCCATAGAAAATATTTCAAATTGGTGAGTGAGAAAATTTGTTTTAGCTTCTCTTACTTAAGATGTTCCTTCATGGATGGTTGCCAATGTATGCCACACTTCTTTTGTTGTTTTAAGACTATTACATTTATCATATTCAGATCTTGTAATAGCACATAATAGGAAGTGTCTAGCCTTGGAGTTTAACGCATATATATTCTTTTGTTCTTGTATCCACTCGGCCTTTGGGGTAGTGGGAATAACATAGCCAGTTTGATCTACTAAGTTCCTTCAATGAAGGCTTGCATTGAACAATGTTGGTCTTCCAACATTGTTTCCTTCTGCTAGATCCATTTATTGTATCTGAATAGTCTCAGATCTTTTATCTGCATGGTTAATCGCTTAGATAAGAGACCTTGCTTTGATGCCAACTAAATTATAAGAACACACAAGAAGGGGGTTGAACAGTATTTTCAAAAACTTTTGTGAGTTTTCTAGTCTTAATGAAGTTCGCAATATTGAATCTCTATTAGCGTAAGTGTGCTTTACTTCAAAGAGCAATGATCAGATACAACTAAGTTGTGGATAAAATCGTTAAGCGCAAATCAACCCTTGGTTAGCAGACATAGTATAAATAAAGCAAATAAAAGAAGACAAGGCACACAAATTTATACAGGTTCGCCCTCAAACTGAGAACTACTTCATGTTGCTTTTCCTGAAGGAATTCATTAATCAAGAAGATTACAACCACTGCTGAACTTTCTGGTTAATTGACACGTTCAAGTAGAATCCTGGCAACTGTGCCTATACGAGCCTTCAGGTCACAATGATACGCTTAAGTAGAATCTTAGCATGCCTCTACTGAACAATTCTGACCAATCTAACACATTTAACTAGCATCCTGGTTACAATGCCTCTACTGAACAATTCTGGTTATCTAACACGTTCGCGTAGAATCCTTGAAAAATGAATCTACTAAACAATTCTGGTTAGACTAACACGTTCACGTAGAATCCTGACAGACACAAGAACCTTTTGGCCAAACTGATACATTGTTGTAGTTACAAATAGTTACAAGCAAATGATAGGTTTGTGTTGAAGAATAAATGCACTCTCAACAACAATACAACTCAAATAACTCTCAGCATGAGAGGATATACAGTTAAGCTCTTAAATGATCTAACTCTCACATAGAGGATAAGCAGTTAAGCTCTTGAATAAAATAACTCTCATTGAGAGGATAAGCAGTTAAACTCTTGAATGATCTAACTCTCACCGAGAGCATAAGCAGTTAAGCTTTGAATAAATGAATGCGGAGTCAATTTGACAGAGCTTTTGCAATAAATTTGTTCTCTTCTTTATATTTCATTCTTTATTCTTCTTGTATTTATAGCCAATGATGAGGATGACTGTTGATGTCCATTGACATTTATCTTCATATCTATTAGTAATGACTCTTGAACGCTTCTAAAATCCGCATTAAATACCCCTGAGTACCAACAAATGACTGTAGCATTTCTTTATAGACGTAGCCTAGGGGATCCTTTTCAAAAAATGATGTACTTGTTTTGCACCAGCTATACTACGATATGATGCTTGCTTCTAAACTCTCTTTTCAAAATGCATCTCTCTGAAGACTTTGAAAATACTTTTATTTGTCAATGCCAAGAGTACTAGGTAGATGTTTCTTCAAATGTAAACCTTCAGTGTATAATTAAAAACCAACCGGACAAAACTTGTTTCTCGTACATGATGAATAGCCTCGCTATTCCAAATAGAAGGATAACATTTGCCATCTCACATAAGTGCAGACACAATCTTCCTTTATTGTAGTGACATAGACATTTATCTTGAGTTCCAAACGCAAAGTTTTGTAGACATAAATATGTGACTTATTAAACCTCATCAAGATTTTTCTAAGACATTCTATCTACACACTTACACAAGCTTGGTTAAATATCTTAAGACTAGCTATTCCATCACAAACATCTTTGTTATCCTCAAAATTTATTCGGGGATCAGACATTACATTCGTCTAGTTTCAAAAGTTATATTTGGGTATTTATTTCATTTACAACTATGTGTTGATAAGTTAGTGTAACGTTAAATAATTTTTTGTTCAAATTTATGAATTTCTAATTCAATTCCATCTCGAATTTGAGTGAAACAGTAGTTAAACAATAATTTTTATGTCTAAGATAAAATCTTTTTAAAAATAAAATAAATCAATTTATAAATTTATCTCAATGTTATTTCAAATAAAAGTTTAATATTAACTAAATATGTCTAAAATTTGTCAGAATAGATATTTTCGTCTAAAATATTTTCACAGACAAATATTTTCGTCCTTCTATACAAAAAAAATTATAAAACAAATCAGATTATTTGATCCGTAGGAAATCTATCCAAAATAATATCATAAAGCCAGTTCGAAATTCGTCTAAAATGTATTTTTAATTAGTATGGAACCCGTGTCATGTCACTACTAGAATTTGCAGCATTTCCTGTTGATTTTAGTGAAAAATCCACAGAAAATCCATTTCCTGCGGATTTTCTTGTGGCCACATGCTCCCAGGTAAAAGCATCATGGGTGATTTTTCCCAGCAAAATCCGCAGGTCAATCTGTAGGAAATTTTCACAGGTAAATCTGCAGGAAACTTCTGTAAAAAAATATTTTGAAACTAGTTTATGAAATATTAATCAAATTATAATAATATTATTATTCTTATTATTTTATACAAAATACTTATAAAACTATAAATATATAATCTTTTTACAGTGTATAAGTAAATATTTATAAAATATAAGGATTATACAAAAGTTTCCGCAATAAAGCAGTAATAAATGTAAATTTTACACCTATTAAAAGTCACATTGTAATGTAAATATTACATCTGTTACTCATATATCACAATGTAATAAATCTTTAATACACAAGAAATATATAAAATTAAATAAAACCCTATGATACATTCTAGCAAAGTATAGTAAATAATCTAGCAATAAAAACCACTCCCATTTTTGTATTCCCTCTCTAGCTAAGAGTTTGCTTCAGAAGGCTTTGTGTAGAACTAAACGCAATGCTCTTCTTCGCTTTCATTTAAAACCAATGAGATATTCACCTAGCAAAAACAAAATAGGAACATATAGAAAACATGAGAATAAAACCATTTTGAAGTCTTGTATGTAAAAGCCTTCAATGTGTGTGTATGTATAGGATCCACCTTGGTCAGCTTGTAAGCATCAATTTTGTCTAGCTCCTGCAAAAAGAAATTATCGATGGATGGGACAAAAAAAAAGTGAATTGGTTTATATATAAATAATGAGACTATCCTACTGAAAGGTAGCTAACTGAATTGGTTTTACTTCGTTATCGATCAAAAAGTTCTACAGACAACTAACCTTACATCAGAAGCTAACCGAGACAAATCAATCCATCTTGATACATACTTGTAGTACCCTAATTTTGTCCGGCCCTTTTTATTTTTATTTTTATTTTATTTTAACTTTTACTTTATTAGTAGTAATGATAATAAAAAATATTATTGGAAGGTAAAAGGATAGAGTGAATAAAAAGAGAAAGAAGGGAAAAAGAAAAAAATTATTTTTAAAAGATGGAGGTGTGTGAATTGTAAGTGGGGGGTACTAATAGCATTTAGTTAAAAGCGGCTGGCGTACACTTGATACCACTATGACTCTTCCTACATTCGCCTGCATTCACTCTTTCTTCTTTCTTGCGCCGACCCATGACTTCCTTCTGTAGCGGCCTGATAGCATGCCACCATCCTTTCCTTTTAACCTAAAAATCTCTAACCACTAAAAACACTTCCCTCGCGCAGCACTTCCTCCTCGTTCCTTCCTCTGCAAGCTCTGTGGCTTCCAACCAATCACCCACCCCAATCTCTCTATCACCATCATCTTCTCTCCTTCTCTTTCTTCCTCACTCAATAGTTAGCCACTTCCTCACTACCTGGCCATGGCCGTCTCTCTCTCTCCCTCCTCGGACCACATTTCTCTGCCTTCACTCAGTTATCTCCTCCATCTGGCCCATTTCACACTTAGCGTCAACGTCCTTTCTCCTGCTTGAGACCCGGTTTTTCGCGTGAGAAGCGAGAGAAGGAGAAGAAAGCCGTGGATAAGGAGTTTATCTCTTTATTTCCCTTTTATTTTTATTTTTATTTTTCTTTTTCGAATTAATCTGATTTATTTGCCCTTGAGATATTTGCTATAAAAGGAAGCAAGCAAAGTGGAAAGTAGGAAACCCTAAAGAGAGGAAAAACTGCAGACGGAACAAGCTTGGGAAAGTGCTGAGAAAGTGAGAGGAAGAAACTTGAAGATCCTCAAGGAAAGTGGAGTTAGGCGTGAAGGAGAGTTTTATTTTTTTAAACACTATTAGAAATTTAGGTTTACGAATTCCATCCTTTCTCTTTGGATCAAAGTGTAAGTTTTTTTTTGTTATATCGTCCTCCTCTTTTCTAAACCTGCGTGTTACTGTTTAGGCATTACGTTTTGATTTGATCGGAATTGTGAATTCGATGTGAACCTATGAATTGCCAACGAAATGTGATTTTATCGTTTTGTTGATTCTTGCTTGTTGTTGGTAGTGCTTGTTGTTGTTGTTGTTGTTATCTTTGTGCTATCCCTGTTGTTGGATCTGTTTAACAAAATTAGGTTTAGGGTTTGGCCTTCAGGAACCAAACCTGAATAAGTCGATCTGTAAACATACAATTAATGGACTAATTTGTAAATATGTTATAAAAAGAGGCTAAGTTGTAAATATATAATAATTAAGGATTAAATTGCAAAATATATTATAAAAGGATGAAGCTGTAAATACGTAATTAATAAGGTCAATTTGTAAATATGTAATTAATAGGAACATAGATGCAAAATAGGTTTTATTCCATATAATCATGTTTTAGGGTGTAGTCTTCCAATGGGACTAAACTCAAGTCAGGGGACTTAGTTGCAATTTATTCCTTTTTTATTTTAAGTAGATCATTATAAATAAATAAAAAATATTAACAAGGATTTAAAGTAAAATAGAAGTTTCCTTAATTTTGTTCTTTCACTTAATCATTTTTTAAGTTAATGACTTGGGGACTATTTTTATCTTATATACTGTCTTATTAAAAAGATTGAACAATAATAAATGCAATAAAAAGGCTTTCTTTTTTTTGGTTCTTTTTTCTATTATTTTAAAAAGCTTGATTAAGAGAAATATTTTTTAAAAGGCAAACAATTTTTTTATAAACAATTAATGTACCATTTTTTTAAATGGGCGCGTAAGGAGTCTTAATCCTTCCTTAGCAGCTCAGCTCTAAAATCTGGTCCAAAGACCTTTTTCTTTGATAAATTAAATATATAAAAAATATAGGTTTCAATGTTTTCCTATTAAAATCAAAATATTGGTGGCGGCTCCATTTAATTTTTAAGGTGGTTGTCACATTGGCGACTCCCTGGGACAATAGAGAGTTAGGCCTTATAATTGTTTGAATTTGTTTGTTTGCCTTACATGATTTATTTCCTGTATTTTTATTCTACTTCTATTTGGTCATGGTATATTTTGCTCGTATGCTTGTATATTTGAACCCAGGGTAAGAAGACATTTGTATATATTATATGTTTATTTTTTGGGTAGAATTTTAGGTCATTGCTCGCTTCACTTTCACTTTGCACACTTATTTGCACACACTATGAGTGGGAGCCCTATGCAGGCCCGAGTGAATATTAAGTTAGGAGGTCTGCGTAGTGGGTGCTCTCTTTGGGTGGGCCTGGCCTTGATGAGGTTCTCACTGGCCTCCCTTTGAGTTTGGCTCATTTGATAAAAAACCATCCTTTAATAGTATACCTATTATTGGTGGTAACATTTTCAAATGGGACCAGCAACTCTAGAGGATTTAGTTTAGTACTTTAATCCACGAGAAAGGCACTTAATGTCACGGACCTTAGATCCTTTAAAATTACCAACACTTGGTCACAAAAAGGAGCATACCCTCCTTATTATCCTTTTAAACATTTATTTCAAAAGAAAATCATAAAAATAATTTTTTTAAAATCTTCTCTTTTATAGCCCACGATCAATTATTTTGAAAAAATAGATACTTAGGTCTTTTAAAAAGGGGTATGATAATAATAGTAATGTAACGGTGACAAATTTTTAAAAATAACTTAATGTGTACTAAAAGGTATATTTATTAAAATGACGTGTTTTGAAATGAAATAAATTTGCAATTTATTTTCTTTCACTTTTGGAAAACAAATCATACTCATTCATTCATGCATCGCCATAACATTAATTTCATTTGTTCAGTGCTTATCGAAATTTCAAAAATCTTTGGAACAAATGTCTTGATGGCCTTGATCCAGGGATAGAGAGGAGAAACACTTTGAAATTCAAGATCGAACGCCTCGTTTGATGCATCTAAAAACTTTGGTTGATTTCATAGCTGAAAAATGGATCTGATTGGATCAGGATTAACCGTGGGGAAATTTGGGAATATATTGGATCCGATGAATGTGGACATCTAGTAAAGAGGAGCCCCAGCACTAGCCCAGTTTTATGACCCTCCTCTCGAGATGTTTCCCACGTTAGGAACTTCCAAATGTACCAGGCTTTAGAAGAATATCGGAAGATCTTGGGGATCCAGGAAGGACTAAAGGCGTGCATCCGCATAAAAACATACTCAAGCTATAGGTACCGTTTCCCTTGCTTTGGGTATCTCTGAATCGATTTGAGCAACTGCTAAGGGTAGAAGGAGATCTCGAAGGTTACTCCCGAGAACTTTCTAGAAGAAAAAAGCTAAGGACATACATGCCAAGGAAAATTGAGAGAATCCATGGATGTAAGTAGCCCCGATTATTTATGGAGTGGTCTTGTTTCCTCATGTGGACCATTTTGTGGACAAACACGCCATTGCGCCTTCCTAGCATTTAAAACCCAAGGTATGGATCCCACCTACCACGAGTGTATGGACTTATACTATGAGAGCTCCACACGTCATGAGAAAGGAGGAGGGCGAATTAGATTTGTTGTGTCCCATCTTGTACCTATGGTTGAGAAGTCACTTGGTAAAGGGGACATTCCTTCGGTCCTAGAGTATCACGAATGGGTCACACTTACTTGATGAGTCTTAGTGAAGAATCGTGATATGGTATTCCGAGAGAACAAGAGATTAAAGAGGTGATCTATCGGTGTGAGAATTCCCCAACGCGTACTCTTATCGAACTATTGGTGCATCAACTGATCAATCCTACTCGTACCTGACAACCTCGGTGCACCCATCTAGGAGAACTTTGTCGAAGAAGAGCTAGCGCTTTCATTATACATGATCGGGGCTCCTCGGATTGGCATTGTTCACAAAAGTGTGCTGAGCTTGGAAGAAAGTAATCAGGGAAACCACTGAGGCGCAAGAGCACCCATACCGGATGAAAAATCACCACGATGGGTTGCGGCGAGTTCAATGAGAGTCAAATTACCTTTCCAAAACTTGTTTTGGTCCCAGAAATATGCCTCCCCTCCCGCAGAGAATGAAGAAGTGGAAGAATTGAAGGCGGCCTTAGAAAAGGTGAAAGAGGATAAGAAACTTCTCAAGGGAGAATTTGAAGAGGGCATATCAAGACATAGAAGTCCTACGAGATGAATGTGACAAAAATTTGGATTTCTGAGGAGACCCAAAGAGAGCCAAGGATGAAAGAGGTGGCCAGGTCTCGGACTCGAAATTTTGGCATCTGCAAGAAATCAACAAATTGGACTTAGTGAAAAAGGAATTAAGTTTGGTTCTCTGCGAAAAAGGGGGTGATTTGAGGAAAAGGTGGGTGATTCTCAAAAAGGCTAGTAAGGCTTTACAAGAACGGGTTGAAAGCTTGACGCAGTTGAAAAAATGCCATCTGCAGTTGCACGAGGCCCAACTTCGGGCGAAGAAATTGCAGGAAGAAAAGTTCATAGGCTACCATATAGATCTCGAGGAGGAGGCATTGAGAAGGTCTCGGTATGCAAGGAAAATTGATGATCACGGGAAGTCATTAGTTGGTTTGATCGAGAAACCGAATCTTTGGATGGATCGTTGCTCTCAGAATTGATGCGGCTCGCATGAATAGGGGTATCAAGATATGCCAGAACTCTTGGAAGAGCGAGGAATCCGCCACGGTTTCAGGCGACCTTGAGGAAAGTGATGAACTTCATAAGTCTTTACTTGAGAGCTTAGTGGGAGAGTTGGAGAAGCGGTCCAAGCGTGGCCGGGTTAAAAACCCTATCCCTTTAGTCTTTTTGTCGTTTATTTGAATTCTTGCAATTTCAATTTCAGTCTCAATTTTGTAAGCCCTCGGGCAATTTGAATTATGGTATTTTCTTTTGATGGGAATATTTATCCTTGAAATCTGACAATCCAGGTAGACGTTTACAAAGTTTTTGCGATTCTCAGATAAGTCGATAAAACAAATTAAATGAATAAATAAGCGTCGTGGCATACATAATGTGAGCATAACATAAACAACTCCTCCATACTCATATTGTCATGCAACCCAGTAAACCACGAAGAACCTGCATCCCTTACACAGGTCGCATGGCCAGGCTCGTGGGCGCTTAGAACAAAATCGGGCCATGTACGAGTCGAGGCTACGCGGGGAGAACTGATCGGATGAGTGCACGCGAATGGGCCGGATGTTACCGATCATTGATGGCCTAAATGCCAAATTGACCCCAATCGAGCGACTTGTTGAACACCACATGCATACATGGTGGAGGAGAATCAGTGAAGAGCGAAATACCTATCCATGGAGTTCCCAAAGAGCGGACACCTCCGAATGATGGAAACTCGTTGAAGCATAAGTGCTCGAATTACTGCACCTATCTTCACTCATCAGGAGGATGCTCGAAGCCAAGGAGAGGTTCTCGGATGATGGAGAGGAAGGTTAAACCATTGAGGCGAGATCACATTGGTTTTCGAAGCTTGGGACATGTGTTTGGTCACCCGATGTAGTTATACCTCCAAAGTTCAAGGTACCAGGTTAAGCAGTACAAAGGGAGACATGTCCCAGAGCCACCTAGTCATGTATCATTGTAGAAAGATGGCTTCCCATTCCCGATGACAAGCTCCTAATTCATTTCTTCCAAGAAAGCTTGTGCCAAGGGCACCTACATGATGGTATATGCGATTAAGCGATACTAAAATTAGCTCATGGAAAGACTCCAGCAAATGCGTCGTCGGTAGTACAAGTACAATATGGATATGGCCCCAGTAGTAACGATTCTAGTAACATGAAAAAGAAAAGCCGAAAGCTATAAAGAATATGCCCAGAGATGGAGGAGCATGGTTTGCTCAGTGGAGCCCACAGTGGATAAAGAGATGATTGATACATTCATCGACACGCGAGCCCCATTCTATGATAAAATGATTGGAAGCATGTTCTCAAGCTTTTCCGATTTGATTGTCATAGGAGAAGCAGCGTGGAAATCGGGATGCCGCGGTGGAAAGATCCATAACGACACTTCATCGTCCAAAGCGCGAAGTCGCCGTCAAGAAGAAGAAAGAAGGAGAGACAAGCAGCGGTGAGTAGTGCCCCTCATACGTTCGCGGCTACCACGCTGGCGTTTCCCGTTCCGATAATCAAGAAGTCAGAATTTTTAATCGACAAGAGCTCGAACTCCCGAGGAAGGAACCCGATCGGCTTTGACAAGATCCGCATGAGTTCAAAGATGTTTACTGCGGCTGCTCGAAAACTCATTGGTGGTTCCCTTGTCATGAAACCCATGGAACCGCCATTCCCAAAATGGTATAATCAGGATGCCACTGCGAATACCACGGCAGGCGTGGGCAGGCCCTCCATAGAAGATTGCGAAGCTCACGAAAAGATTAAAGTCCAAAGCTTTGATAAATGCAAAATGGTTGAGCTTCAGGATGATAGCCTAACGTGAGTAATGTCCGATTACCCAACCACTAAACACATCGGTGAATATGATAGAAGCCAGAATATGGGGAAGGATAATAAGGGATGTTGTCAAGTAGAAATCCCAGATGAGTGAGGTATTGACAAACTCCATGGCCAATACGATTGAAAAGTAAAAAGTCAACAAGGAAACTCCTTACAATGAAGACATCCCTGTCCGAGAGTGTGAAGAGTTTGGTCATCCTCAGAATATGAACATGGTCCGAATTATCTCTCAAAAGAAATGGAGGTATTCATGGTCCAAGATTGAGAACCATGATCCCAAACCTTTGGTGATTCAATTCACTAAGAGTCGCATCTCCTACAATGACTAATGCCCCTAAAACCATCCTTATTCAAATCTAGTCTCCTTTTCTTATAAGGGCGATAAAGCGATCCCTTGGATATATGATGCAAAGTCAAGTCGAAGGAATGATAGTGGAGCAATGTCCTCAAGCGGTCACCAATATTGTGGGAATAGGAGGGATGACACTAAGTGGCGAGTCTATGCCCAGATAAAGAGCCGTAATGAAGGCGGTAGAAGAACCGAGAAAAGGAATTGGTGGAAGAAAGCGCAAAGAGGCGATTGAAGTTAAAAACAAAGGAAAAGAGGTTGTGATCGAGGAAAGCAACACGGGGAAGGAAGGTAAGAAAAGAAATTCCCATGAGGAAGATTCGAATTTCAAGCTTCATTCAACAAGCGAGTCACGAGATAGTGGACGGTTGAATGCGCCCGGCCAAGAGTGTCCCTACTGCGCCTTATCGGCCCTTTCACGAGAGCCATAGGAAAATGCTAATGAAAGCTCACGAATGAGGCCCATGTATCTCAAAATATTACGTTGAATCGGTTTGGTGATCTAGTTAGCAACATCACTTGCATGCAATTATTTGTACTTATGATGAGGAGATACGCGGAAGGAAGAGGACAACAAAAGCTGCATATCTCGGTTCGATGGTGAGCATCTCGTGGCCAAGGTCCTCATAGATAATGGAGTCCTCACTAAGCGTGATGCCTAAATCTACCTTGGATAAATTACCCATCGACAAAACTCATATAAAGCTAGCTGCTTGGCAGCAGGGCATGACTTCGGATCCAAGAGTGAAGTAATGGGAGAGATCGGTGCAATCGGTCGGGCCATTCACCTTCATTATTAACTTCCAGGTAATGGACATCGGCCCAGTATGGTGCTTCTTTGAGGAAGACCTTGGATTCACTTCGGCGGAGTAATCATCGCCCACTGCACCAAAAATTGAAGTTTGTCGTGGATGATAGCGGTCATCGTGTCGGGAGAACAAGATTTCTTTGGTGAGTAAGCCGAAGCGTCAACCGCTACATTGAAGCTGCTGAGGAACCCCTGGAAGGCTGCGTTTGAGGCGTTGGAAAGTGTCGATAAGCAGCTTATGTAAGGGATCGCCACTAAGAAACCACAATACATCCATATGCGCACTAATGGTAGGCAATGTCATGCTAAAGGGGATACCAGCCGGAAAAGGGCGGGGAAGAATCAAGAAGGTATGACCTCGATCCTAGGAGTTCTCAAACGAACAAGGATCGGCACGCGGCACGAGAGTGCGTACCCACTAAAAGAGAGACAAGGAAAGGATGATCGAGAAAAGAAAGAAAAGAGAAAGGCCAGTCTTGAGAATCGGAACGAGCAGTGAGGAAAATCTCCATTTGTGATCTCCGCCAAAGCTTAGGCGCGGGATGGATCTATCGGATCAAGTATCTCAATTGTGGAAAGCGATCTTGTTACTTCAAGAAAGTTGGGTCGCCGTACTCTTCAATGCCTTTGCATTGGGGAAGTGGTGGAGAACCACTGGGATCCTTAATGCATTTTCAATGTAATTCATCTAATGCTTACCTCTCATTTCGGCCCAGGCGGTAGAGGAAATGTTAAAGGGCCGCATGTTTTCTTCTAGCATATTTCGAACATTAATGAAACATATTTTGATGTTATCCCAGTATTTTCACTCGCTCTTTCCTCTTCTTTCCTTTACCCTCACTTATTGCTAACCTTGATAATGCGAGTTCACCAGAAAATACTTACAAAACAATTGTGTCTTGAAGTTTCGCCACCGGACTTTGATGGTCCGATTAGTCATGCCAACCGAGATTGTGAAGAAGATTACCACAAGCGAAGACTTCTCACGGAATTGATGAGACTTATAGAAGGAATCCGGAAGATTGAGCCTTATGAAGAGCTCCATTGAGCTAATCAATGGGAAGCAGGATGAAAGCAGAAAAGAAGTCAAGATTGGCCTCACCATGTATCCAGGAGCAAAGGTGAGATTAATCCAACTACTTCGGGATTATAAAGATGTTTTTGCTTGGTCTGTCGGGATATACCAGGATTGAATACCAGATATCGTCGAAACCTGATTCGCTTAAGCCGCTGATTGCCCCGAAAACGAAGTTGAGGACGCATGAGACCGATATGTCATGAAAATTAGGGAAGAAGTTAAAAAACAATTTGTGGATTTCTAGTCAGTGACCAAGTATCCCCAATGGGTTGCTAATATCGTCCTGTTCCGGAAGAAAGGTGGAAAAGTTCGAATGTGTGTTGACTCACGAGACCTTAATAAGCGAGTCCCAAAGGCGATTTTCCTCGCACATATCGATGTCCTGGTAGATAACTTACGGCTCATCACACATTTTTCTCTCATGGATGGTTTCTCAGGGTATAACGGATAAAAATGGCCAGGGAGGACATGGAAAGACCCGCGTTCATTACGACTTGGGGCACTTTTACAAAGTGATGCCTTTCGGGTTAAAAAATGCCGGGCAACCTATCAAAGGGCAATGGTGACTTTGTTCCATGATATGATACACTGAAAGAGATAGAAGTCTCGTGGGCGACATGATCGCTAAGTCATGGCCCGAAGGGTCATATAACGATCATGGAAACTCTTTGAGCGATTAAGAAAGTTAGTTTAAAGGCTCGACCAGCCAAATGTAACCGGTGTCAAGTCGGGGAAGATTGTTGGGATTCATTGTAAGTCGAGAAAGGAATCGAAGTGGACCCGAAAAAGTAAAAGCCATTTTAGAAATGCGATACTCGTGCGAAAAGGAAGTTCCGCGGTTTCCTAGGAAGGTGAATTATATCTCTCGGTTTATATCCTGACTCAGCGACACTTGCGAACCGATTTTTAAGTTGTTACGCAAAGACCAAGCGTGGAATGGAGCGAAGTGCCAGAGGCTTTTGATAAAATCAAAGCAGTGCTTGCAGGAGCCTCCCGTGTTATTACCTCCGGATTCGAGGCGGACCCCCGATCCTACCTTGACAATATTACGAGTCTACATGGGATGTATGTGCTTGAGTCGACACGATGAGGCGGTAAAAAAGAACCACCGACATTTACTACTTAAGTAAAAGTTTACAAGTTATGAGCTAATTACTCGGTGTTGGAGCATACTTGTTGTGCCCTTGCTTGACGCCAATCGCCTAAGAGCAAGTACATGCTTTCTCATCGACTTAGGTGGTGTCAAAAATAGATCCGATCAAGTATGTATTTGAGAAGCCCGCTCTCACCAGGAGAATTGCTCGTGGCGGATGCTATTATCGAATATGATATTCGGTATGTCTCTCAAAAGGCTATCAAAGGTAGTGCGCTCATTGAATACTTAACCCACCAAACCCGTGAACAACCGTTCACTAGTCCCACATGAATTTTCCGATGAGAATATAATGTCTGGCGAAGGAAGAACAAAGAGGCGGAGTGGACAATGATGTTTGATGGAGCCTCTAACGCATGGGACGCGGAATCGAGGCAATCACCGATTCTCCGGTAAAACCTGCGCGTCATCCCATTCTTTGCGCCTATGTTTCAATTGCACCAATAATATCGCAGTGTATGGGCTTGTGTCATGGGAATTCGGTTCATTAGTGAAACTAAAGTCAAGGCTCTGAAAGTCTACGAGATTCCACTGGTTATCAACCGATTAAATGGAGAGAATGTGGAAACCTTGGATTCAAATTAATCCGCTTTACCACAAGTACATTAGGACTCGTCGAATCATTTGTGAATCACCTTCCAACATATTCGCGAGAAGTAATCGAATGATTAGCCGTATGCAGCCACATTGTCATCCATGTTAGGATAAACAATGATAAAGAAATACCTCATCATGATGGAGGCGTGCAAGCCCCGCTTATTGCCAGGTTGATAGAGGGCGAACCAGGATGGAAAGACATGGTACCATGACATTAAATGCTACCTCAAGAACAAAGAATATCCTTTGGGCACCGAGAAAGCAAAAAGAACTTTGAGGAGGCTCATTATGAGTTTCTTTTGAATGGTGACGTACTCTGCAAAAGAAATCACGACATGGTACTCTCCGGTGCGTAGTCGCGAGCAAGGCGAATTATCGATGACGTTCACGAAGGTTCCTTCGGGACCCGTGCCAATGGAGTGCGCCAATGGCTAAAGATTCTCAGCGAGATATTATTGGCTTTCAATGGAAGGTGATTGCATCGAACATGTGAGAAAATGTCATAAGTGTCGACTTATCGCGAGCAATATTCATGTGCCTCCAACTTCCTTCGCGTCCTCGATGCACCCTGGCCATTTTCCATGTGGGGTTTGGATGTCATAGGAATGATTGAGCCTAAAGCCTCTAATGGACACCGCGCTTCATCCTCGTGGCCATTGATTACTTCACGAAATGGGTCGACGATCTCCTATGCCAATGTGACACCAATGGTCGTCGAATTCATCAAGGAAATAATTTGCGGTATGGTTTGCGAGGAAGATCATCATGACAATGGGACTAACCTGAACAACAAAATGATGAAAGAATTGTGTGATGACTTCAAAATCGACACCACAATTCCTTCCCACTTAGCCCTAAGATGAATGGGGCGGTAGAAGAGCAACAAGAATATCAAAAAGATTATCCAAAAATGGTGTTAACTTTACAAGGATTGGCATGAGATGCTCACTTTTGCTTTACACACGGATACCGAACCGTAAAATGCGCACTTCCACAGGGCAACTCAGTTCTCCCTAGTATATGGAATGGAAGCTGTTGTTACATAGAAGTAGAGATCCACTTTCTAAGGGTAGTCATGGAAACCAAGCTCGAAGAAGCCAGAATGAGTCAGACCCGGGTTATGACCCGACTGAATCTCATCGAAGGAAAAGGTTGGAAGCAATATGTCACCGGACAATTATATCAAAAGAGGCTCGAAAGAGCATATGAAAAGAAGGTGCATCATCGAGAATTTCTGAGAAGGGGAATTGGTTTTGAAAAAATTCTACCTATTCAGAAAGACCAGCGGAAAATGGACCCCAATTACGAAGGTCCATATGTGGTGAAAAAGAGCATTCTCGGGAGGAGGCCTCATCCTCGCAGATATGGAGGGACATGATCTACCGCTCACGGTGAATTGGATGCAAGGTCACAAAAGTACTATGTCTAGAAGGACACCCCACATCAAAAAAAAAGAGCTCAGCTAGGTTGAAAACTTGAAAAGAATTTACTGAGCAAAAATTAGAAGCGACCCATTGGAGTGAAGCTTGAAAGGTTGACTAGGCAAGAAGTTAGGGTCGATAAAAATGCTAAATTGAAAACCTGCGAGGCAATTTAGGATAACTGCTAGTCAAAAACTTCATGGCGGCCTAAGAAAAATCCAAGCCAAATGCATCAAGGGTAGTGGAGCTAGAAAATCGACCAGGAGCAAACAAAGCGAAAGCGAGACAAAGCGCCAATTCTATGGGGGTGATCGAAAGCGTCAGTGCGGATCGCGGAAGAGCGACACAATTTGTTTTCAAGGATTATTAGCTGATTAAGCTTTGCTTGCGGTTCTGTCTAGAAACAAATTTGTCCTACTTATAATATTTCCCCATGATAATGGAAATTCATTTTATCCACATCGCCTATTAAATGCTATTGGCATAATAGGATGCTTATTCCTATCTCTCCTAACTCAACTTGGGATTTTATCAACTTGCGTTTTCTTCTAAAGAGAGTGCTAAAAATAAACGTAATGCGGATCAAAACATAAAAGCATTTTGTAACTTGAAAATTAGAAAGGGTCCAGGGGATCTAGCATCTTCCCGAGTCAAGGATAAAATTTAGCAGACGCACCACGAATCTGCGAGAATCATCAGTGGTTGTGCACATTACAAAGGGCAGCGTAGCTCAAGTCGCCAATAGAAAGGACCTCAGCTAATTATCAATAAGGGTTTGGAAAGGCGCGTCAGGAAACACAACGCTCCCCATAATAACACAACATTCATGCATAACATGACATCCGCATTCCGCATGATTAATACAAAGAAATAGCGCTTGCATTATCCAAAGAGTCATTCTTGGTATTACTAAAATCAACCACGGTCGAAACTCATTTCGCTTTTCTTTGAGTCCGACCTGAACTTCGTGTTGAGTAACGTGAAAGCTTCACATAGACCTTCCCTAAGTCCAATAGTTTTGTAAGGGCTAGTCATAATTAGGCCACTGCAGGAATTCACAGGAATCGAACTCTAGAATCTCTCACCACGTTTTGTAAGAGCTAGTCGTAACAACTATGCGCTTGCTGAGGATTCACTTGAGGAATCAAATCTAGAATCTCTCACCAATTTTGTAAGAGCTAGTCATAACTATGCGCTTGAGGGATTATTGGGAATCAAACCTAGAATCTCTCACCAATTTTGTAAGAGCTAGGAACCAAACCTATGCCTTACTGAGAATTCACTAGGAATCAAACCTAGAATCTCTCACCAATTTTGTAAGAGCTAGTCATAACTATGCCTTACTGAGGATTCGCTAGGAATCAAACCTAGAATCTCTCGCCAATTTTGTAAGAGCTAGGAACCAAACCTATGCCTTACTGAGAATTCACTAGGAATCAGACCTAGAATCCCAAAACAAAGTCGGGAGCCAATCACGCAATCACTGAACCAACAAGGTTGGAAGTCAATCTCGCATAATTTCAAAGTACTTATTGGGACAAAATCAGAGTCCTTTATCATAATTACCTTTTACAGAATGCAACGAAGACCTTGAGTAAAATGAAATTAAGGAGAGACGGCTTAGTACCCTAATTTTGTCCCTTTTTATTTTTATTTTTATTTTATTTTAACTTTTACTTTATTAGTAGTAATGATAATAAAAAATATTATTGGAAGGTAAAAAGGATAGAGTGAATAAAAAGAGAAAGAAGGAAAAAGAAAAAATTATTTTTAAAAGATGGAGGTGTGGAATGTAAGTGGGGTACTAATAGCATTTGAGTTAAAACGCCGGCCAGCCCAATACCCTATGACTCCTTCCCCATTCTTGCCTTGCTCTTTCTTCTTTTCTTGCGCCCCAGCCCCGGACTTCCTTCACGCCTGTGACCCAATAAAGCGCCATCCTTTTTAACCTCAAAATCTCACAACCCTAAAAACACTTCCCTACTTTTAAGCCTTCCTCCTCATTCCTTCCCTCTCTCTAAAGCTCTCAGGCTACACCCACATCCACCCACCCCCATCTCTATCACCATCATCTTCTGCTCCTTCTCTTTCTCTTCCTCACTCAACCGTAGTCCACTTCCCTCTACCCTAGCCCTTGGCCGTCTCTCTCTCTCCCCCTCCTCGGACCCATTTCTACGCCCTTACTCAAGCGGTTATCTCCTCCATCGGCCCATCTCCACACTTAACATCACAACTCTCCTGCAGTTCGCCCAGACCGGTTTTGGCGTGAGAAGCGAGAGAAGGAGGAAGCAGGTGGATAAGGAGTTTATCTCTTTATTTCCCTTTTATTTTTATTTTTATTTTTCTTTTTCGAACTAATCGATTTATTTGCTTGCAGATGTGGTGCCTATAAAAGAAGCAAGCAAAGTGGAAAGTAGGAAACCACTAAAGAGAGGAAAGGACTGCAGGAACGGAGACAAGCCCAGGAGATGACGTAGAGAAAGTGAGAGGAAAGAACTTGAAGATCCTCAAAGGAAAGTGGAGTTAAGTGAAGGAGAGTTTTATTTTTTAAACACTATTAGAAATTTAGGTTTACAATTCCATCCTTTCTCTTTGGATCAAAGTCATAAGTTTTTTTTTTTTTGTTCTTCTCTTCGTCCTCCTCTTTTACGTAAACCCTGCGATTGTTCTGTTTAGGCATTCTGTTTTGATTTGATCGAATTGAATTCCCGATGTGAACCTATGAATTGCAATCGAAATGTGATTTTATCGTTTGTTGATTAACTTGCTTGTTGTTGGTGTTGTTGTTGTTGTTGTTATCTTTGTGCTATCCACTGTTGTTGGATCTGTTTAACAAAATTAGGTTTAGGGTTTGTGCCAGCAGGCCAAACCTCTGAATAGAAATCGATGCGTAAAACATACAATTAATAGGGACTAATTTGTAAATATGTTATAAAAGAGGCTAAGTTGTAAATATATAATAATTAAGGATTAAATTGCAAAATATATTATAAAAAGGACTGAACTGTAAATACGTAATTAATAAGGGTCAATTTGTAAATATGTAATTAATAGGGGCATAGATGCAAAAATAGGTTTTTTTATTCCATATAATCATGTTTTAGGGTGTAGTCTTCCAATGGGACTAAACTCAAGTCAGGGACTTAGTTGCAATTTATTCCTTTTTTTTTATTTCGTAGATCATTATAAATAAATAAAATATTAACAAGGGATTTAAAAGTAAAATAGAAGTTTCCTTAATTTTGTTCTTTCACTTAATCATTTTTTTAAGTTAATGACTTAGGGGACTATTTTTTATCTTATATACCTGTCTTATTAAAAAAAAAGATTGAACAATAATAAATGCAATAAAAAGGCTTTCTTTTTTTTGGTTCTTTTTCCTATTATTTTAAAAAGCTTGATAAAGGGAATTATTTTTTAAAAGGCAAACAATTTTTTTTATAAACAATTAACGGGTACCATTTTTTTAAATGGGCGCGTAAGGGTGCTAATCCTTCCTTGCGCGTAACCAACTCCCGAGCTCTAAAATCTGGTCCAAAGACCTTTTTCTTTGATAAATTAAATATATAAAAAATATAGGTTTCCAATGTTTTCCTATTAAAATCAAAATATTGGTGGCGGCTCCATTTAATTTTTAAGGTGGTTGTCACAATACTTTAAGAACAAATGTGAATCATTTAATTGTTACTACAATTTTAGGCTGGGAAACATGGTTCCTCAGTTGTTACATGTTGAAGGTAATAACTAATAAGGTTTTATAAGAGATAATATGAAAATTGTGGATAAAATAGAGTTTGGTCATGAATATATGGCAAACAAATAGTAGCACTAAGTTGGAAGTTTAAACTGAGCATAGATAATCCAAGATGTTTGAAGAGTAAAGTAGCATCTCTGATGTTCTTAACCTGAAAAGTTATATCAAAATATGACTTTTGTTTTACTGATAACCGACGACACAAGGGGATAGCACATACCTTCCAACAGTATCCTTCATGTACAAGGGTACTAGAATTTTATTGAGTTAATCAATAAATAAAATTAGAAATAATAATAATAATAATAATAATAATAATAATAATAATAATAATAATAATAATAATAAAGGTTGCATAATAAAGAATGATCACGTGGAGGAGATCACATGGGAACGTGTACTGATGATAGTGGGAGACAGACACATAAGAATATGATTTCATTTGTTAACAGAGACAAAAGGATAAGGACATGGAACATGTCACTACTAGGGGCTACCAACAGCTTCCACAATTTCATGAATATGGACAAAATTTCACCAACAGGTATTTAACTAGATTTTTTTTCCATGGATATAAAATTCATAAGAAGAAAAACAAATATGCATCATTGAACAAGAAACAGAACCAACACCAATCAAATGACCATTCAAGTCAAGCAAGTAACAGAACAAACACCAATCCTTTGATTCACTCTGTCTCACCATCAATATGTCACAAAAATTCAAGTAGATAATAGTTGTTAGCACAATGAACTCAGCAATTCATCAAACGGTTAACGTACATAATAGCCAACACAACAAAATGCAAATAGATTTCACCTTCAAGAAACCCGGTGGAAGTAACACCGCAAGCAGCAAGTCACTGAAGCAGCAAGTAGATCTATAGTGATGATATCCTTTGTTTCCTCACCAAAAGCAAAGCATCTAGAAATTTCCATAATTGCTGATTCAGTAGCAATATTAATTTGCCTACCAAATTATGGGACCAAATTATGAGCCTGGCCTATATTGAACCTATAGAACTCATGTAACAAATGACTATTTACCTATTATAGCTAGGAATTGAATCTGATTTTGAGATTTCGTACACAATTTGCCTATTATAAGCCAAATCAAATCAGAAGTAAAGTAATGTCTTCTCCCAGTGGCTGAAATACAGCCTTCAATGTCACACCGAGGCTGCTATTAGGTTCATGAGTTGCAATATTATCCTTCACCTAAAACAAAAGAAATCAAACCAAATATTTGTCACAATTCTAGAAAACGCACCGAACACATAACAAGCAACAACAAGCAGCAATTCTAGAAACACAGAACTAAAAAGAAAACGCACCGAAAGCAGAACAAGCAGCAATTCTAGAACAAGGAGAGGCGCAATTATAGCATGAAGCAATAACAAAACGCACAGAAACAAAATCAAATTAGCAGGAAAAAACACACATGAACGAAAGCAAAAATGCATAATAACGAAAGCAGAGATGAGTACCTGACTGGCAGCAAAACGAGACGCAGTCACAGTGAAATGAAAGCAGAAACGCATTAACGAAGCAGAACGAGTTTTTGCTTTGAAGCCAAGACGAGATGGAAGCAAAGAGTTCTCCATGGAACAGAGAGTTCTCGATGAGGAAAGCCCTAAATGTGAAGCTCGAAGGTGTTTTAGGTTTTTGATGTCAAGCTGTTGCTGAGACAGAACCAGAGGTGTTACAGACTGAGACCAGCGACAGTTGCTCGCGGTGAGAGGGCCTCTAGCCAATTCAACGCTCAAAGAAGAAGGGTTTTCGAACGAGAGACAAAGAGAATAGATAAGAGCAAAATTGCTCGCGGTGAAGCCTTTTTTTTTTTTACTAAAGTCTAACTTTTTTTTTAAATTCACTCAATTTGCTGTGGATTTCAAATCTACATCAACGTTACCTATGGATTTTTCTACGGATCTCATGAGTACTCAAACAGACTTCTTTTCTTGGGGATTTTGTTGCGAAAATCTTTAACAGATCAGAATTGACAATAAATTCCGTAGGAAAAACAAAAAAAATTCTACGGATTTATTTTCCCAGCAAAATCTGCATCAAATGAAAAATATTTATGAAGATTTATCTGCGAATTTTAGTTTGCAAAAAAATTCCTTGTATTTCATAAAACCGCAATAAAATTCACAGATATTTCCTGCGAATATTTTCGCAAGAAATACCGAAAATTCTAGTAGTGTGCATGGGACACGTTATTATTTTTTGTTAGAAATATTATTTCTAATTCAATAATATCATATAAGAAATATTATATTAGTAATTAGTAATTATTAATGATATTATAATATTGCATTTACTATTATGTGTAAGAGGAGTGTTATCAACACACCTCAGTCAATCTGATAGTGCATACCACCCAATCATTTATGAGAATATGTATAGTTTAGATATTCTATAAATTATAGTGTTCTTTGTGTGTGCTTGTGATGTACATTTATCATGTAAGGTTATATAAAAATGTATTGTCTTTTTAACGTTTTTTTTTAAATTACATGAGCGTTATTACATTTACATATACAAAATAATATATAATATATAATTTTTATTAAAAATAATAAATACTTTATTTAATTGCTGAAAACAAAGTTTAAAAAAAATTAGATTATGAATTAATGCGACATTATAAATTCAAAAAAAGTTTAACGACTTAATTGAATGAATTAGTTGATAATTTTAAATTTTAATCAATTATGTAAAGTTATCATGAAAATAAACCTTTATGGAATATAAGTATGTAATTTTATTTAATGTATAAATAAAAAATGTATATAAAATATATATTTTTGGAAAGTAACTATAGGATTCAAAATAATCGACCTGCTGATTGTGTGGTTGTCAATATGAGAAAGCAATCAAAATCTCATGTAAATCAAAAAGTCGTTTAGTGTAATTAATGGTAATGTAATTAATGTTTTTATGATTCAATTGAAAAAAAAATGGGTAAGTAATTTTTTATTTCATTTGTTTAGTAATCGAATAAACTATTTGTGCATTGATTTCATTCATTTTTTTTTTTGTAAAAATTGCTTCATTTAAAGGATTATTTGAATGCCGTTATTAATTTGAGCAAGATTTCCTTTTATATAATTTTATTTAACTTTTAAAATCGTATTTGTTTCCACGTTGGCTATTCTTGATTACATGGCATTTTACTTTGCATTAGGTTATGACATTTGTTTAATTTCCTAATTTAATCTATTCATGTTTGTATATAATAGAGATTCGCCAGAAGTTAAGTCAATATGACATGAATTTTGATTTGTGTTTTTGTCAAGTCCATTGAAATTTGTCTTAAAACAATTAATAGAATTTGGGACGAATTATTTTGATTTACAATCAGGCTTCTTCGGACAAGAGATATTCCATTCGAAAATGTGAAACTTGTCCAAAATCTATCTGAAATCTGTCCGAAAATCCATACAAAAATGACATTTTTCTTGTAGTATAATTAGGATTTTTTTTTTGGGTGATCACAAGGGGGTCAAGTCCCCATGGAGTATATTTAGGATAGGACGATAACATTTTATCAATTTATATAATACTTCATTTTAAAATATATATGTTTTTTAGATTTTTGAGATAAATTTGACGAAGTAATTTCATTTTAGTTTTTTTTATGGAAAAAATCTAGTGCATTTCATTTATAATCAAGTGCGCAATACATGTTGGAAT
This sequence comes from Calophaca sinica, assembly GCA_037113605.1. NCBI lineage: Eukaryota > Viridiplantae > Streptophyta > Magnoliopsida > Fabales > Fabaceae > Calophaca > Calophaca sinica. Next base: position 70,620,108 of record CM073737.1, on the reverse strand, counting down.
ATCAGAAAAATACTGAGGGCAAGTTGTATGTATGGCCGCCTTAGCTAGACTATAAGCAACTATATTAACTTCCCTCATAGAGAACTCAATATGAGAGTTGTAACAAGAAAGGAAAAAGATCCTCCTATATTCCTGAATAATAGCTCCAAATTCAGTAGCATCCAGACTCATAGCATGAAAGCTATCAACCACAAGCTTGGAGTCCATCTCAAATATGACGTTCTCCAAACCAAGGTCAGTCATCCATTCAATGGCCATTAGGAGCCCATACACTTTGCCCACATTGACATCAAGTAACGGTTGGACCTAAAGGGTTTTTGCGCTCATAAGTAATCTAAACGCATCCCTAAGGCACAACTCTATTAGCATATGTGGAGAATGCAGCATCAATGTTGCACTTTACAAACCCCATAGGAGGCTTATGCCCGCCACACCTGCACATGTGCATGCTGTTTCTGCTGCCCTTTTTTCATCCTAACCGAAAGCCAATCTATCAGCATTGAATGCCCTTTGTGTACAATAGATGATGGGCTCTCCTCCACCCCCTCCCAGAGTTTATAATTTCTGCTCCGCCACAAGCTCCATAGTGTCATTACCCATGTTTGTCTATCCTTCTCTGCAAGCTGTCCCAGCCATCAACCTGCAAGTGTTGTTCAATAATACTCTATAAATGTACATGTCTCCAACAACTTTTGCTTTTAGCACAACTCAATAAAATATGGCAACTATCTTCATTTGAATTCTCGCACCAAGGGCAGATCGTTGCTCACTGGACACCACGGCTCTGTAATCGAACTCTCGTCGGAATACTATCCCTGCACACCCTCCACAAAAAGTTCTTAATTTTTGGAGGCACATTTAGTTTCCACATAGCATTCCAATTCCTAGGAACCTTCAAGTGATCTGTCTCCAGGATATGGTCCACTCATCATAACCAGTATGAGCTCTGCACAGTATAGATTTCGGTTCAGTCAGGCCACCATACGCACTCATCATCGTGAACAATGCCAATAAGTGGTGTATTGATCACCGTTGCAGCATCTGTAGGTGATAGCAGCAAATGAACTCAGTCCATATTCCAAGCCTTTAAACCTAGCAACAATAAGTCTCTAACCGGCAAATCTGCAATCTTAGCCTTTGATTGGGAGCTGCGAGAATGAGGAGAGAATGAGGTGAGAGAAATTATATCGCAGAGAATGAGACGAAAACGTGATTTGTTGCGTGATTGGATGATAGAGAGAATGAAACGAAAGAAAAAAAATGTTGGGTCCCACATTCATTTTATTTCTTTGCTGTAGTGGCGTGAAAATGGGGAGAAAAAACAAACCATCCCCACTTTCCAATTCTACCCCTATTTTTCAAATCAAATAATCAACACTTCTCTCTTTTAAAAAATAATCAACACTTCTTTCTTCTCTTTTTAACTCAAGGACATTGATGTCTTTTCAAAAATAATTAATACTTCTTTCTTCTCTTTTTCTCTTCTTTTTCACTTATTCCAATCAATACTCAAATCTACCATATTTCTCACTTTTTTCTCACTTTTTTCTCTCTTTTCATACTCTCTCTTCACATTTTCTCTCGTCTACCAATCACACCCTTAGGGTCGCTTCGCTTCCTGTGTATGTCAGCGCTATTAAGTCATGCGTCCATACATCATTAAAGACTCTTATATTCCCACCTGTGCCTATTTTCCACCTGGTTCCATCTTTGATCACTGCTTTAGCCTCCCAAAGACTCCTCCAAACAAAGCTAGAGTTACTTCCTCGTGGCGCCACTAAATAATCAGACTTGGAAAAATATCTAGCTTTATATAATTTGGAAACGAGAGCATTCGATTGGGTCATCAACTTCCATCCTTGTTTACCAAGAAGTGCGACATTAAAAACATACAAATTTCTGAAACCCATTCCTCCTTCATTCTTACTCATAGCAAGTGTATCTCACGCCAACCACTTAATACCTTTATTTCTTTCACCACCACCGTCCCACCAAAATGAGTTCATCATTTTCTCAATCTCATCCCCCATGGAATTGGGGATAAGAAAGATACTCATAATTTCATTTTAGTTAAGAAATTAAAGTTTTTGTCCATAAAAAAGGAAATTAAAATTTCTAATTTAATGCTACCATTATTAAACTCAAAAAATTCAAAATATAAATACTAAATTAAAAAATTAAAAAATAAACAAATAAAAATATATTTTAAGTAACAATAAATTTATTGAAATAGATCAGCTCGTGTTAGAACTTGATGTAATACTTAATAGGATCTATTATATAAAATTAAAACACCGTTTAGAGCACTTACTTGTTAAAGACATGATTATGGTTACCGTTGTCTCGTAGAACCCTTGAAAACGAATAGCCATCTTCCTTTGCCTGTTCACACACTTCAGGATCTCGGTTCTCAATAGGGCAAACCGTAGAGCTAGCAACTAATCAATTAGCACACATAATCCATGCTCTTACAAGGATTCAACTGAAATAACATAAAAGCTCAAAGGGAATCTATGTAAAATCCTAACTGTCGTAATCCCCTCTCTAAAACCTCGTAGGCCATATAGCATAATCACTCTCCCTCCCCATACCTGGAACATAGTTCAAAGAACAAGCAAGAAGAAGATGAATCAATGTTGCTGGTACACCAATCTTTGGAATTCAGAACCCAAGAACGAAGAAGACAAAGTGAGAATAATGGGTTTCACTTTTAAGTTGGCTCATTTGAAAGAGATGACAAAAGAGTGATTTTTAGGGTAACCATATAGTAAATGAGATAAAACCCTAAAACGTGTTTAAAATGGGCTTTCAAAAGGATTATGATCGAGATATTTGAATTTAAGAAGGATCCTAATAACTTTTAAAAGATTTGGATAAGATTAGATGAGATATAGGTCACATTTACGTTTTGCAGAATTTTCGGACACTTAACCAGTTAAAATGATGCCTTTAACCAGTTAACTGAAAAAGGTGTTAATCAGTTAAGCCAAGAGTTTTAACCGGTTAACCAATGCAAAAAGGCACATAAACGAGTTTCCTATGAATCTAACTACTAAACGAGTTCATAATCTTCTAAAACGATCCTAAACATACATAAACACACATAAACATACACAAACAAGTGTTTTAGCTCTCGAGAAATGGTATGTTACACCATCTAGTCCCTGTGGATGCAAGAGCGCAATTCTTTGTTGAGAGTATAACTGAATGGATCTAATTGAATATGTCCTATGATAGAAGAGGGGCTCATGAAGCGAGCGATGTGGAAGAATATTTAGGCCATTGCGTGTCATTTTCTTTTGTTGTGGCACAATAAGCAGGTGCACGATCCATCCTTTACTAGGCCTGTGTATCCTTCAAGAGTGATCATGAATTATGTGACTTATTACGGGCAACGTTCGGGTAGAGTTTCATCTGGTGTTAGAAGGTCCTTAACAGAGGTAAATGTTTGATGGGTTCCGCCAGCTCCATGTTGGGTTCAATTAACTCTGATGGCGCAACTAGGGGAGTGCTTAGAGCATCTGGGTGTGGAGGTGCTCTTCGAGAGGAGGTGGCTGTTGGTTGTGTGGTTACAAAAAGTTCCCGGGCTCTTCAAATATGTACATTGCAGAGTTATGGGGGGTGCTTTAAAGGGCTTAAGATTGGCTAAAGTCAGGGGCGGCTCCTCTCAAGGGAATGAGGTAGCCATGGCTACCCCAAAAATAAAAAAAATTCAATAACTAGGTATATATAATGTTAATCACACACACACACACACAAAATAATTCAATTCGCTACCATACTGGTTTTGGACCCCAAGGAATCGAGGATCGAGTCTCGCCAGAGGTTATTTTGGCATTTTAATTGTTTTTTTTGTTGCTAAAAAGCAGTCTCAAAAAGGGCTCCATGTAGGATTTGAACCATGTACACGTTTGCCCAAAACAAGTGGACCTAACCACTACGACAACGAACATTTCATTAATAACAATGACACATTTATATATATTGCTTCATTTTCTGCCCCCTCAAATAATTATGTCACACTCTACCACTGGCTAAAGCGAGAGGCTTTAAAGCCATGAAGCTTAATTTGGACTTGAAAATCGTTGTTAATTGCCTAAAGGTTGAAGCGGTTGGTAGTGCCCAAGGTAGGGGCATGGTCAAAAGGATTAGGTAGTTGTTTCGATTCGATTGGAGTGTTCGGATTCATCATGTTTACTGTGAGGCGAATATGGTCGTTGATGATATAGCTAAATTTGGGTTGCAAGACGGATGGTGGTTTGGTGATTTTTTAGCAACGCCCCATCAGATCAAACATTTAGTTGCTACCGATATGTTGAAAGTCTCTACTCCACGTTTGATTTTTGTGTAGTTTTTCTTTGGACTTTGACCCATTTTTTTGTTACAAAAAGTTTAGATTGGGGGAGACTCACCCCCGTGTAGAGCTAGGGAGAACTACCAACTTGAGCCAGGATTTACGGTGAAATTTACGTATCGCCCACCAATGCAGCCACCTGGAATCAAACCCAAGTCGCAGCGTGTGCGAGCGGAAGACCGAACCAGTTGAGTCAAATTACGTTGGTTTGACCCCTTTTATTCTAAGAAAACAAAAATAATTATTAAAAACCATTAATAAATTAACACTGATTAAAAACTATCTCATTTTTATTATCATTCATAAAAAAAACAGAAAAGGAGCCGATGGCTGCAAATACAAGAGAAAGTGCAGAACAATGGATGACAACCAGTTAAAAAAAAAAATGGACATATACGGTTAAAAACTCAAACATAGAAAACACACAAGTACCAAACCATACCAAACCACATAAGCAAGTAACTGGTGTTAACTGCATCACATTTGACGCATTACCATCACCCACTACACACCATCTCATCTCAGAGAGAGAGAGAGAGAGCATGACATGACATGACAAGTGTGTGTATTTGTTTTCTCTTTACGTTTGTGTTTGGCTGCTTCCTAACTTCATTTCTTCGCCGATAAACACTCTCAAACTTTATCTTATTGCTCAATCCTCTCCCTACCAATCCAACTTTCCCCCTTCATTTTCTACCTCTCTCCCCCTCTCTCTCTCTCTCTCTCTCACACGAAACTCATAAATTAACGCATACCCCACTTTCCAAATCACGCTTATAGATCCAAATTTCTTCTCTTTTTCACCACTCCTCTCTTAATTCTCAATTGGGTCATTCCAATTCCAACCCCAAAAATAAAAATAAAAATAAATAGTACACTCGATCAATCCGTTTTCACTTTCTCAATCCCAAAGTTACCATTTTTTTTTCTATTTCTTGTTTTTTCGATCGAAATTCTCTCTACCCATGTCTCGAATCTTCTCGAGATGCAAGAAGGTGAAGGAAATGGCGTCAATTCCGGGGCCCCACTTGGAATTTGTGTCGGGTAATCGAACCGGGTTCGGGTTGAACCATCGATACAATCCGGCTCATCCAATCTCGACCCATTTGAACCACATCATCGTGGCCGGCGGTGGTGCCGGGCATCGCCGCCGGGAGGCGCTGGTCGGCGTTCAGGAGCGGTACAAGTGGGACCGGGGTGGATCCGATGACAGTACCCATAACCCGACCCGAAAGATTCGGGCTGAAGCTAATTGCCCACGTTGCACCAAAGACATGAACCTGTTATTCTCAAATCGCCACTTTCCAGCAACAAGTGATTCTGATTGTGGTGGTGTTAGTGGTGGTGGTGGTTCTAATTTGGGTCCTGCTGCTGGTGGTGGTGGTGGAGGAGAGAATGGTTACCAAGCAGTGAATCTGTGTCCAAGTTGTAAAACTGCTTACTATTTTCGCCCTAACAACACTGCACCATTGCAAGGTACTTTTGTGGAGATTGGTAGGGTAACTAGTAATAATTACATTAATAATGGTGTTAACAATGGTACTGGGAAATCTCAATCATCTAGGAGGGGTACAAATGGAAAAAATGGTGTTGGCAAAGAGAGTGGTAGTGCTAGTGCTAGTAGTATTAAGAATGGTCATCATGGAGGAGAAGATTTTGGAGGGATTAGGGGTAGTGCTAGTAATTGGCTTGAAGTATCATTGTGGGACACTTTGAGATCTTACAATGGTGTTGGTGGTGGTAATGGTAATAATGGGGAGCCACCTGAGACATGGCCTCCACCTGCAGGTGGTGGTAATGGGAATGGTTTGGCTGTGCATACTCCTCCAGGCCCTCCTTTTGCACCTGGGATTAATGTTATCCGGGCTTCGGGGCCGCGGGAGGGTGGTTCGGGTGGCGCTGGTGGTGGAGGTGGGGGCAATGGAGAGAAGACCTCATGGGGAGGGTCTAATTTGGGAAAGGATTTGCCCTCACCAAAGGAGATCTGCAAGGGTCTTGACAAGTTTGTTATTGGCCAAGACAGAGCTAAGAAGGTATCCTGTTTTCCTGAATTTTTCATTTAAAGAAGATTATTGCCTAGGTAATACACCTGGTTTTTGTTTGTTTTTGCTTTGTTTGGCTTGGTGATGTTCAATTATGTGTCAATGCTTTCTTTGTGGTTTATTTGGGAAGCAAGATAGGGAGAGAAAAAAAAAATCATTTGTAATTTTCATAGTTTTGATTCCTTTATGTTCTTTCACTTCTTTTATATTCGCAGAACAAAAGAGTTGGTTTTATTTTTTAAGTCATTGCAAATGCATTTTGTCTAACTTATGGCCTTTGACTGTGCCTCATTGACGGTTTATGTTTCTGTTGAAGGTGCTTTCTGTAGCTGTTTATAACCACTATAAAAGAATACACCATGCCACTTTACCGAAAGGGTTAGTTCTTTTATTGTCCCTTTCATTTTTCTTAATTCGCATTCCTTGGTGGAATTTCCACTAATGCCTCTGATTTCCTCATTTCCCCTTTTTTATATTGATTTATTTGTGTTTAAATCGATCTGTATGCGATGATAAATGTTTGGGAAATTTACCAAATGTTAAACTCATATTGCATTATTTTGTATTATCTATTTTATATGATTGAATTGGTGGATTTCAATACTAGGCCGGGCGCAGATTCAGGAATTTCAGAAGTATTAGATGATGACGATGATGTGGAGCTAGAAAAGAGTAATGTTCTCCTGATGGGTCCAACAGGGTCAGGTATGACATTTGCAATTCATTTTGTCCTTTTTTCTTATAAAATGAGAATAAGTTGCATTCACATTGCTTGCACCTCTCATATCAGTATCTGAAATTACAACATGCCTGCTATGCTAATCTAACTTTCCTCATATAGGGAAGACATTACTTGCAAAAACACTAGCTCGATTTGTGAATGTTCCGTTTGTCATTGCTGATGCAACAACTTTAACACAGGCAAGTATGCATTCTTCGATGAGATAATGTTAGAATTTGGCAAACTAAGTATTCAGCATAAACATGTTAAAAAATACTGAATCGTCCATTTTAATGCGCCTAAGATCAGAACTTTTTACTTGTTTGAGTGATAAATTCATATTTGGTATGTTGTACTGATTGCAATTAATTTTTACTTTCAAATGAAATTCTGGGTTTTTGATAGTAGTAAATTTTTCTGATCTGCTGTTGTAGCTGGCTTATTTGTCCTGGACAAAATTTTGTTGTATTAACCTAAAACTGGAAATGTTTAAATTTTCAGGCTGGTTATGTTGGAGAAGATGTCGAATCGATACTATATAAACTACTTGCGGTATGTGTATTGTTCTGCAAAATTATGGCGTTTGAATAAATTATCAATTCTTTTTTGAATAAATTATCAATTCTTTCTCTTCTATGAATGTTCAGTATCCTAGAAATTTTATCTTAGTTTTTGTTTTGTTTATGTGTATTGTTTTGTTTATCTACAGATCTTCTTTGCATAGTGTGTTTTTTCATCTCATTGTTTGTAGTTGTACCTTCTTTCTCATTGGTATAACAATTTTTTTTTTTTTTTTGCCATATAGGTAGCAGATTTCAATGTTGCAGCAGCTCAACAAGGAATAATTTACATTGATGAAGTTGACAAGATAACTAAGAAGGTTTTTATCTACTTTAATTGGATAAGTTCATAATTTCTCATCCGCTATAGATTTTAAATGTTATGATGATATATTTTACAGGCTGAGAGCTTAAATATCAGCCGGGATGTCTCTGGTGAGGGTGTTCAGCAGGCATTATTAAAAATGCTGGAAGGAACTGTAAGTAAAGGAATTCCAGACTGCTGTTGTTTCCTCTTTTAAATGAATTCTGTTAAGGGAACTCTTTGTTTACTCCATTCTTTTCCATTAACAGCCCTTATATCATGACATTAAGAAATATATATCACTCGTACCACAACTAAAATCTACAATTTGACAAGTTATTTGTTCACATAGGTTTTCATAGCAATTGCATCTTGAGCTTCTATTCCATTATATGAGCAAGGGTGTTTATTGATGATTTATTGATATCAAATAGCATTGATGCATTAATGGTAATTTCAGTTCAATTAATAAAGTATTCTCTTGCTTGGTGGGTTCTGGATTTTGAGATTCAAGGGACAAACTCTTTAGGGAGGTTACTCAGTGGAAGGAAGCTGCTATGCTTTATAATTCTTGAGCATTGACAACTCTGTGGTTGAAGCTTGAAAGATGAAGCAGTTAGGAAGATTTGAGTTGGCACAAAAGTGTTGGTCATAGGGTATAGTAAGAGCAAATATGTTACATATGTTACTAGGAGTGATTTTTTTTTTTCTGCCTAAGGAAATGGTGTGCTCACTATTTCCTTAGCACGAGTAACGCAAACTAACAATGCTGTAGCTCCTTCTGAACTGTTTTTGCATTTGCGACAAAGAGAATAAACTTGGTATTCTAGGTTGGCTTCCAAGGAAAATGTGTATTTGTTACCAATTAGTCCCTTGTAGAGTAGCTCCTTTGGGAAAATGTGTATTAAATTTAAATCACCTTCACACCATCTACTGCAGTATTAAACAAACCTCAAATTATCATAACATCCTTTTTGCCTAGACATTAAATGGTGGAAACAACAAATAATAACTACAAAAACAATAATAATGATAATAAGTGAAAGGAAAAAGAAAGCTGAAATTTGATTTGATTTGATTTGATATTTTTTTTTTTTTTTTTTTGTGTTGAGACAACTTTTCTCTCTTGTCTGTTATGGTTAATTTTATTTTGTTATATGATTGTAAATTCTTAAGCATATTTTGGGCAGCCTTTTTCAGCCGCTGTTATTATTTATTTTAATAATTTATTTATACTTTTACCTTGCAATAAAAATATAATTTCTTTCAATCTAGATTCAATAAATTTTTTGTAACATCATTTTCATGTTTCTTGGAATGTTTTCACATTTTTACAAATTGATTGATTAAATGTGCTGAATGTTTTTTAAGAGAGAAGCACTAAATTGTTTAGTGTCATTCTAAATTGATTAAACGTGAAATGATTTCTTATTGTCTAGATAGTAAATGTTCCGGAGAAAGGAGCCAGGAAACATCCTCGGGGCGACAACATTCAGGTATGTTGTTTTGTAACGAATATCATCTTGTCGTTCCCTTTCGTTTTAGACATGTGTATGATTAGACAAAATTTCTCATTTTTTTCTTGTTTACTGCTGTCCAGAATCCTGAGATCTTGTCTACAAATGCATTTCTGTTGTTATGATTAATGAATCTTTTTTTTCTCCCTGTAATTGGACAAAGAATGAAAATATGAGGACAATGCAGTCACCTAATTGGTTAATGATCACTGATGTGCACACTTGCATTAAAAGCTCTAGATCGTTGGAGGAAATTAGAAAGGAGAAAATGCAAATAGATAAATTTCTTTCATAACTCTTGTATCTCCCTTCTAAGTATTTCTCAATAGTTTGGCAATGTTTTGTCAAAAAAAAAAAAAGTTTGACAATGTGAGTGAGCTATAGTTACCCAGTGGCTAGTATACAGTACATATAAGTCTAGCGACACTTGTTAATTTTTTCAATAATCTTCCATTCATTTTCTATAATATGCAGATGGACACAAAGAATATTCTTTTTATATGTGGTGGAGCATTTATTGATCTTGAAAAAACCATTTCAGAGAGGTAAATCCTTTTTGCCTTGGTCTTGCAAAAGTATTTGTTCACAGATCAAGATGCTTTACATACATATTGGTTTCTGTGGAATATTCGTTAACTTGTGTTATCTATCAAATAAACCAGACGACAAGATTCTTCTATTGGTTTTGGAGCACCAGTTCGTGCCAACATGAGAACCGGTGGAATAATAGATTCCGTAGTAACATCATCTTTACTTGAATCGGTGAGAAATTTACTCTCAGTCTGAAACTCCATTCTGTTTTTTTCATCATTGTAAGTCAATATAGACAGACAGACAGATACTTTAAGCAATTGAAGCTAATAAATAATGCACTCAGCTTCCGTGCGCTTAGCTACCATGGTGTTGTGTAATTACCAAACCTTCGAACACCAGTGAAGAACATAGGAGTGAAATAACGAATTGTTATAGCTGAGAACTTTCCAAATGAGTCTAAAAATTTCCATTAACAATTTTCAGGTGGAAAGCGCTGATCTTATTGCATATGGTCTCATACCAGAGTTTATTGGACGATTTCCCATCTTAGTTAGCTTGTCAGCTTTAACTGAAGACCAACTTATGCAGGTATTCCTTCATTGTTTATATTGTCTTTGATCTTGTCGTGTCTCTTCCCGATTTCTACAAACAATTTAGTGTTCCAAGGACTGATTCTGCTTGCCTGCTGCCAGTGGCGGAGCTAAACTAAACTCTTTGAGGGGGCCAAATCGCTAAAAATTTATTTATTAATATTTAACCATTGTTAAAATAAGTGATGGTGGCATAATGGCTTCGACCGCTTATTTTACACCCAAACACGGAATTCGAATTTTACTCAGGTCTTCTTTTTATGGTAATTTTTGCGCGCAGATCTAAAATAGACATGCAAAAAGTTAAAAAAATGCTAATATTAGATTTGATTCTAGGTTCTGGCACTTGCGAAAATTGATAGAACCACTGAACCAATGCAAACAATTGAAACATATGTGACAATTTATGCATATATATCAACCTTAGATGTATATATATACCTAGTCTTAAATTTATTTTAATTTTTGGGATAGCCATAGCTACCTCATTCCAATGAGAGGCTCTGCCCCTGCCTGCTGCCTAGGAAGATGATTCTGTCCTGTCACTTATAATTTCTACCAATAAAGCTGAGAATCCTTGTGGTCTTTTAGCCTCCTAAAGGCATTAAATCTCTATTTTTTGTTACTGTTTCAAGGCTTCTATTATATACTTGCTATTTTTATTATATACTTACTATTGTTATTTTCTTAAGAGTTAAATTTTCATTTGATGACTGCATTTTGAGTTTAATAATGAAGTCGGTTGTCTTTATAACATAGTTCATGATAAATTTTAAAAGGAAAAGAAAAATGGCCATTTGGCATGTGTAAGCGCATGACTCATTTAATGGAAAGCAATGGGAAAATTAAATTTGAATTATGCATTTAGTTTCATATGGCTAGAAGAGGTAACCACAATGTGTGTATAAGTGTAAAGATAAAAGTCAATATATATTGTCAATTGTGGGTCTTTGTATCTAATTTATGCTGACAATTTGGTTATCTATTTTCAGTTAAAATCTGAATTTTGAGTTTCTGGGAAAGTAGAAAAGATTCTAAGAGAGGAATCCACTTTCTATGTAGTATATAGATCATCTCATACATACAAAAGGAGTTTGCAAGTTTTTCCCCTGGGACTACAATTTATCAGCCACTAATTCTTTCTTTTCAGCAACCTTGAGTTTTACTTGTTTAGATGAAGTTTTTTCCATGTGCTTCTTGCAGCATGTTGTATATACTGGTTTAGTGTTTAAAGTTTCTGTCATGTGTGTCTGTGATTAGTTACTGACAGTTGCGTTAGTTTACTGTTAGTTAGTTGCAACTTGCAAACTGTACACAGGTTCAATTAAGCCTAATTCAATCTATATAAATACCAATGACTGAAATCACACAATGAAAATCATTTTCATCTGAAACAATACCATAATTCTCTCTCTAGAACTCCATCAATGTGGAATACTTAATTTTAGCCTACTTGAGGAACATTTATAGTCATTGCTTATTTTAGATTTTGACTTGAGTAGTTGTATGGTCATATGACAATGAAATTATTGTTGGTCTTACAGGTCCTCACAGAACCAAAAAATGCTCTTGGTAAACAGTACAAGAAATTATTTAGCATGAATAATGTAAGTAACTCTCTCTCTCTCTCTCTCTCTCTCTCTCTCTCTCTCTCTCTCTCTCTCTCTCTCTCCATGTGTCTGAGTGTGAGTGAGTGCCTCACTCTGCGTGTCTGTGGTGCGAAACCAACTAAATCTAGCCATATGGAGATTCAAAGCATTCAAACTTCGAATTCTTGTATCATTTATTGCTTGCAGTCTCCCTCTTCCTAATTTTCCTATGACACCAAAGTATCCCTTAATCCCTCCTTACTTTTTTCATCATTTGATTTGTTGATCTTCTCCACTCAATGGGAAAAGGCTTTTGATGTTGTATTTGATTTGTTAATCTTCTCCACTCAGGTAAAGCTACACTTCACAGAGAAAGCTCTGAGACTAATAGCAAAGAAAGCAATGTCCAAAAATACTGGTGCCAGGGGTTTAAGAGCACTACTAGAAAGCATTTTAACCGAAGCCATGTTTGAGGTATTGATCTGGCCATCTTCGACTGTCACAAACTTCCATCAACCTCTGCGGTTTCGTTACTAATACACACAATGCTTATGTGCACCAGATTCCAGATATTAAGACAGGAAGTGACCGGGTTGATGCCGTAGTTGTTGATGAAGAATCAGTAGGATCACTAAATGCCCCTGGATGTGGTGGGAAAATTCTTCGCGGAGATGGTGCTTTTGAGCAGTACCTAGCTAAGACAAAGGATTCAGTGGTACAACCTTTCATGCTGGCTAATGCATTAGATTTATCTTTTGGCATTGATTATTCAATAAACCTAGCAAACTTTTAACACTTTCTCTATGATTAAGTGAATTTCATTTAAATTGCATTAAAAAAAAGAGTGAGCCTTAGTTTTTTAGTGAGATTAACATGAAATTCACCTTTAAGTAAAGTGTTTAAGAAACAATGTGTTGTTACCTATGAGGGTGTAGTAGGTAGTTTTGATTGTGACGATGTTTGCTTAATATTTTGCAGGTGAATGTTGATGTAGCTGAATCAGATTTACAAGAGGGGGATTCGGATATTTCATCAAGAGCCATGAGCATGTAACATGATATTTACCATCTTCAGTGTATAATTTTTATCATTGTCATTGTTATTTGTAAAAATCACATTAAAAGAAAATTTGATGTAATTATCCCTTTGTATAACAGCATAGCTACTGGTCTAAGTTCACTGAATAGGAAGGAAATTAAAGGGGGGGGGGGGAGGGAAAAAAGAAAGGTGTAGTGTAGCATTGCTAATTTAGGCAGCACATTATACAAAATTTCAGTTGTTTTTAAGGAAGCCTGACTGAAGTCATTTTTTTTTCTCTTCTACTGGTGTACCATTGAGATTAAGGATCAAATATCTGATGTCCTTTGTTGTAGTCATTCCTCCACCCGCCACTCCCTCCGGAGTAAAATATAATAAAAAAAACACTCATTTTTTTGTCTAAAATATAAGTAAATTTAACTAATTTTACCTGATTTAATGTTTAACATTTCTAAAATACCCTTAAATTAATACATATTTTATTTTTTCAATAACCCTTTTTATTCCCATAAAACAAGTTTTCATAGAAAATTAAATGAAAGGAAAGGACATTTTAGAAAATGTAAATAGTTTTGTGTTTACATCAAGAAAATTAAATAAAATTAACTACTATTTTAAATTAGCATGAATTTGGTTATTTTTGTTTATATTTCACTCTAGAATATAGTTAGTGTGTGTGTGTGTGTGACATGGCTATAAGTGATGCCTTGATACAAATCTATATAAATGGATTGGATTGGGGCTGAACGCAAGCAGTCTTAAAATTGGCGACCAAGCCTAAGTGCTTACATGTCTACAAACAATCTAACAAATATATAGTTTAAGGATATATATAATCTATAACAATATATAAAAGGGATGGGTTCACGTAACCGCCTCTTTTGGGTTTTAACTTTTTTTCCTCTTATATTGCCCTTTATTTAACAATTTAAATATCTTATCATCTTACCATTCCATAATATAAAGAGAATAGGCTTAAGTAACTATTTTTTTTTCTCGTATTAATTTCTTTTACAATTTTACCCTTTAACTCCTACTTAATTGAATGTAAATTGGCAATTAGAACTGTCATTCTATTTTTCTATTCTATACAATTTCACTGTTTTTCTCTCATGTGTTCGGAACATTAAACAAAATGCAATAAAATAATACATACCGTAACGCAATAAAAATGAGAAAAGACGGACACGATAGTGTCTCTCTTGCCGCTAGTTATAATAAAATTTAGGATTACACACGTTTTTTGTCTCTATAAAATTGGTAAATTTTAGTTTTAGTCCTTATAAAAATTTTATATAGTTGTGACATGGAGTGTGGGATGGGGGAGAAGGAAAGGGTTTGAGGGAGAGGGAGGGGAGGGGTAGTTTAAGGATTTCGAAAAAGGGGTGTGTTTTACAAAAATGGGGGGTGTGGGTAGCAGTGCCTGGATAGTAACACTTTCAAATTTGTTATACGGTCACAAATTGTGCAAGCCAAAAGAGAGGAAGAAGCACTCCCCCACCATTAATACTTAAACTCTGTCATGAATAGCCACATAGTCCACCAAGTTGCATCATAAAGGGCTATGACTTCACAGATAAGAATACCAAAAAGATAAATCACCTCTACCAGTTGGCATACAATAGCCATCTTTTAATGCATTTCTGGCTTTAGTTTTATCAAATCTTTATATTCATCAAAAATAGTATTAAGTGAAAAGATGAGAATGTGCTCCCTTCATAATTATCATAAACATACTGATTAGAAATTACTTCCTATAGTATCATTGTCAAAGGTATAATCCAATGGAAGTGAAGGCTTAGGTGCATCCCTATAGTAACTAGCAACTACATCCACAGTGTGTGATGATCAATTTATCAAGTTCATACATTGCATAATTAGGCCACAAGAGTTATAAGGCTTATAGGCTCATTCTTGTTTCAAACTGTAGTGCTTCTTCAGAGTTTCAGTTACTTCCCAAGTAATGTTCATTCCTTTAGGGAAGACAACTAAATCACCAGCCCCAATTTCAAAAGACCCCACTGACTCTTCAACAGTAACCTTCACTTTTCCCTCCAGTATATACATAGTTTCTTCTGCTGTAAAGGACCATGGAATTTTGGTTGGACCACCTTCCCACCTGTTGAATGTTTAGACTCTGTGTGTCTCAGTAACTTGAGATAGAATGAAATATGAAAATATAGCATAGAACCAAAACACAATACTGAAAGCAAAACCAAGAAGAAAATGCAGGTATGGCATAATTTATACATCGACAATGTAAACAGGTTTTACAAATACTTCCAATTATATTCCACCATCTTGCCGCATTATAATATTACTACTTAAAACCTGTTTACACTATGGCAAGACAGTGAAACTGAAATATGATTGGATGTCTTTATAAAACTTATTTATACTGTAACTAAAAAGGTGCAGACCGAATAGTAGTAGCACTAGTGCCAATGTGAGGGGAGGGATTTGGGAAAGGCTATGCTGCCTTGAGTTGTGACAAAAGGAGGAAAAGTAAAGGGAAAATTATGCATTTTGTTTAACTTCTATGTGTGTTGCATATAAGCCTGCAATTCAGCTCCAGTTCCATATTGCATCATTCAGCATCAACTATAAAAGTATACAACTTTTCAAGGATAAAATCAATATGAATCATGTTGTCCATAAATTCCTTTATCATAAAATAACCAAGAAGATAAAAATTTTAATATTAGAAAAATATATGTATATAAGTCCGAGAGACTAATAGCTTGTTTGATTACACTTTTTAAAAACAGTTTTCTATTTTTAAAAAAGTGTAATCCTTTTATTGAATGCTTTCATTTTGCTGCTGTCTCAGACAGATCTATTCTTCTTTAGATCTCTTGAGATGAAACAATCATCTAGACCTTCAATATTAAAATTGTCATCATCTATGCTTTCATTTTGTTTCACCAACACCTTCAATATATTCAAAATACATTTAAAATATTATCATAAAAAAAAAAGCTTGTCGTAATTTAGATCATATTACTCTCTCTATAGTGATCTAAACACATTCAATGCAAGACTTAGGGTGTGTTTGGTTGGGAGGTTTTGGAGGGAAGGGGAGGGGAGGGGAGGGGATATTTTAAATTATGTTTGTTTGGTTCAATTTTTTTAATGGGAGGGGAGGGAGGGGGAGCAAAATCTCTCCTAAGCCAATTTTGGCTCCCCTCTCAAAGTGGGGCTTTGGAGGAGGAGGGAGATTAAATTATTTAAAATAAAATAACCGAAATATCCTTATATATAATATAATATAAAACACTACAAGGATATACCAGTAAATTAATCCATTCCCTCCATTAAAATCCCTCCCCTTCCCTCCTGAACCAAACAAGCAAAGGCTTCTCTCCCCTCCCCTCCTCTCAACCAAACACAAAATCAAAGTAAATCTCTCCCTTCCCTTCCCTCCCCTCCCCTCCATTAAAATCCCTCCCATCCCCTCCCCTTATTTGAACCAAACAGACCCTTAAACATTATGAATATAACATTGTTATAATTTTCTTTAACTCTCACTAAACAACGAATGTCAATATTACAAAAACTTTCACAAGGGATGTAAATATGTAAAGCTTTATTAGACTATAAGGATGTTACTTTTTCCTTTCTCCAGGAAACATAAGAAGACAGAAGAACACAAATCACATAGCAAAGATGTATGAAACTAAACCACACTGATTCCAAGTCCACCCTTTACCACATGAGGGCCCAAGCAGCAAAAGCATGAGGTAAAACACCAACTTTTCAAGGAATCTAAATCACAAGATAAACCTCTCATGAACCTAGAAGGAGGCTAATGATAGTGCAGGTTGAAGGGTTTAAGAGCAATCAACATAGCACAAGTAAATAGTACCCCCCACCAAAAAAAAAAAAAACAGTACAGAAAAATGCTATTAATACCCCCACAACAACTTTTGAAATATGAGTGTGAATCACAAAATGATCAAGACCCAAAATTTGTAATGCAAAAAAAGCTTGAAACTTCGAAGGAAACACATCACAGGAAGTAGTGAAAAACCAAGTAACATGATAATATTTGGAAGAAACCAAGTAAATAGTAAACCCCACAAAAAAATGCTATTAACACCCCTACAACAACTTTTGAAACATGAGTGAGAATCACAAAATGATCAAGACCCAAAATTTGTAATGTAGAAAAGGTTGAAACTTTGAAGGAAACACATCACAGGAAGAAGTGAAAAACCAAGTAACATGATAATATTTGGAAGGAAAAAAAAAGTGAAGGGAAAGGAAATTACTTGGGCCAAGTTGATACTCCAAGCTGAGTGAGTTTGGATTGTGGTGGGTTCTTCTCAATCTTCACTCCAAATACCTCATAGGCTGGCATAGCAGTTTTGTTTCGCATAACAGTAACAAACGAGATGGAGAGAAACAGAGGAACAAAAATAACAGCCAGTGACCAACTCAGCATAAAGGGCTTCATTGCTTTACCAAATTCTTCTTACCTTTCCGTGTTTCTGTAGAATTCATCTACAGATGGAACAATTCCACTTTGAGGAGTAAATAAAAAAAGCTTAAATATCTCTGTCTCTCGAAAATTCGAAAATTTTATTTAGTTCTCATAAAAAAAATTAGAAGTTTTTAGTCCCTAAATTTAAAAATATTTTTTTTGTTAGTCTCTCACTCTGATATCGTTATGTGACGCTTATATAGCAACATTTTTAGGGGACTAAAAACGAATTTTTAAAAATTTTGAGGGACTAAAATCATATTTAAATACTAACGGCGTCAGAATAAGGGACTAACAAAAAAATATTTTTAAATTTGGGGACTAAAAACTTTCGATTTTTTTTTTGAAATACTAAAAACAAACTTTTCGAATTTTTGAGGGATTGAAATCATATTTAAGCCATAAATAAATAATTTATTAACATAAAAATGTTGCCTTTTAAGGGCAGAATGTATTTCCATTTTTTTATTGTTATCTTTTGTCAATTTTACATTTTACTTTTTCAGCATGTATATCGATATATTTCATTGTCGTGCTTTTGTTTCCTCAAGTTACAATTGCTTAAATTGTGTTTTTTCCTAAAGAAATTCTAATGGTAGGAATTGAGTCATTTAAATATTACAATTGTACAATTTTGGTTCTTTTATCCAACTGTGTTATTATTTTTTTAGAATTTCTAAGCCAACTTAACTGAGTAACATAACATGTCATTCTAACTAAGTTACGTGTCAGGCCATATGGGACATATCAGCATTTTTGGTAAGAAATTAAACGACAATCAGAAGGAGATACCAAAATTGCACAATCTCGATACATTGAGTACTTAATTCGCGTAATTGGAACCTGAAAAACCAAAATCACACAATTGTACTAAAATCACACAATTATGATACTTAGAGGACTCAATTCACACAATTGAAACATAAGACCAAAATCGAACGATCACGATACTTAAGAGATTAAAAATGCAATTAAGCCTTAAATGTACAAAATCAATCAATCTTCGTTAATAAGGAGTTTATTAGATTTTTATAAAATACTTCATCCGGACTCAATTATAAACAAAAAAATGTCCAAATTGGGTAGACTCAAATATAAGGAAATTTCAACTAACTTACTCATATTTATTGTTCTAAAAATACCCTTAAGTTAATTCAATTTTTGTTTTCCAAGAAAAATTGTGATGATCATTATGATTAAGAGTAGTTTAATAAATTTAGTTCTTATTTTATATGAAATCAAAAAAATTAAATCCACCTAACTACTTTTTTTAATCAGTATAAAATTAAGCATTTTTTAATATAATTGAGTCCCGAGTGAGTAATTTGTAACGTGAATACAATTTATGAAGATTTTGATAATGAAATTTCCAATAAGGAATAAGCGATATTCCTACGATCACCATCATTATAGCATAAATGACAATAAATCCAGCGTGGCGTAATTAATTAAAGCAAAAGGAAAGCGAGACCCTCTTGGCACACTCTCATTGCATGAGCTGGAAATTGGAATCCTCCAAACCATTTTAAAGAGACGTGTTGATGAATGGAAATGAAACACATCAGATGGAGTATCCTCCAATGCCCAAAAAATTTCAGAACATATTTATTTTTTGCTTAATTATAGTTTTAGTCCTCCTATTTTTGTCAATTTACGAATTTGGTCCCCCCATTTCAAAATTCAGATATTTGGTCTCCCAATTTTAAAAAATACAGACATTTTGTCCAAATGCTAAATTGGCTCACTAGAGTGTATGACGTGGCGTGACTTAACCTTATGTGGCACAGCCACATCATTTAATTACGCAATATCAACGCCATGTCACTTATCCCATGTCACAAAATTTATTTTTTTAATATTATTAATATATCAGAATTTTAAATAAAAAAGATACTAAATTTCCTTCAATTTCTCTGCATCACCCCCTCCAACTCCAACCTCCTCCCCCCATCACCATCACCATCTCCGCCCCCTTATCCTCGCCCTCGTCATCTCCCTCCTCTACCTCTGCATCACATGGAAGGAATCAACTCCAACCATCTCCCTCATCGTCCAAACGCAGAGAAAACAAAAAAAGATAGATTAGGGTTTTTCAAGAAGCCCAGACAATGGCAACTGGAAGTCGGATTCGAAACACGGAAGACAGAGGGAAGAGATCTGGAAGAGAAGAGGGAAGAAGGAAGTGGGAGTGGGGTTTTTGCGAAGCAAAATACAGGGGAGGGGGGATCTGTGAGTGGGAGACACAAAGGAGGAGGCCGAGGGGAGAGATCTGGAGGAGGCCAAACCACGCAAACACGAAACACACCAGAACGAACCCAAACCAGTGGATCTACGCGATTTCTGCTTCTTCCTCTCCTCTTCTTCTGCTTCTTCTGCATTGCGATTTCTGCTTCTTCTTCTCATCCTCTTCTGCTTCTTCTGTGTTTTGTTGTTGTTGTTGTCGTCGTCGTTTCGATGTTGTTGTCGGTGTTGTTGTTGTTGTCGTTCCAAACACAGGAGAAATGCAGGAGAAGAATTCAGTGTTCGGTTGGTGTTGTTGATGATTATGTTGTTGTTGTTCTTGCTCTTGTTCTTGTTGTTGATGTTGTTGATGAAGAAGCAGCAGAAGAAGAGGAGAAGAAGAAGCAGCGATTAGGGTTCATCTCAAATTGGGGATTTTGGGTTTTTTTTTCCAGAAAATGATTTTTATCATTTTCAGAATTTGTTTTTGTGTTTTTATTTTTTAAAAATAGGTTCTAATGCTGACTTGATGCTGACTTGGTTGCTTATTAGGATTAGTCATGTGTCACATAAGGTTAAGTCACGCCACGTCATACACTCTGGTGGGCCAATTTAGCATTTGGGCAAAATGTCTGAATTTTTAAAAATTGGGGGACCAAATGTCTAAATTTTAAAATGGGGGACCAAAATCGTAAATTGGCGAAAATAGGGGACCAAAACTATAATTAAGCCTTTATTTTTTAGGGTAATGGTCACTTTGGTCCCTGGAAGTGTGACTCGCTGTCACATTAGTCTCTAAAAGCAAATAAACAACAAAATAGTCCCTGTAAGTCTTCTCCATCCGTCATATTAGTCCATGCCATTACCCAATTCGTTGACACCGTCCAAAATGCATACGTGGCTGCTGATGTGTGATTATTTTTTGTGACTATGGTCCATGTGGAAGGCCCAACGTGGCCAAGAGTAAAATTAAAAGAAAAAAACAAATGAAAAGAAAAAAGAAAACGAAGGAGAGGTAGAAAATCTGCTGGAATAATGTGTTATGGTCAACAGAGGTAGAACCCTAATCCCCAAATCCCCAATCTTCAAAACGAAGGAATTGAGAATCAAAACCCTAATCCCCAAATCCCCAAATCGCGAATCAAAACCAGACAGTGAGCAGGATGCGACGCGGCTGCCGGAATGAAGAATCGAGGGGGAACTCAAGGGGGAAGCTGCGAACTTTGCATCTTCGTCATCCACACCGCGAGGGAGGTTGTGTGGTTGCGGTGGCCGTACGATTCTTTACATGGTTAAGCAAGGTGTGAATAAAGGGAAGCTCTTATGGAGGTTTCCCTATTGGATGGTGTGGCTGATTCGAAATTCGTTTTCTTTCTTTCTTCTTTCCTCTTCCGAACATTCTTTTCTCCTCTGCTGAGCTTTTTCATACGGTTTTTAATTCCCAGATGCCCACAACATGTGACCTCTTTGTGTGGGCTGAGGACATGGAAGAAGCTGTTGCAGATGATGGTGGAAATCAAGCTATTGCAGATGTTGTTTCACTTGCTCTTGATGTAATAGAAGAAGGAAAGAAGAAGAATGGGAAGATTCAAAAGAAGCTTCATGCTGAGAGATTCGTTGGGAAAATTAAACAGATTTTTTTGATATTGTCTCTGCTCCAGAATTTGTATTTTGCTATGAATTGTGGTGTGAAACCCAAACTATGTATTGGGAGGATGTAAATTAGGGACAAAGTGAAGTTATGTTTTCATTGTAGTTTAGGGTTTAGTGAGGTTATGTATTTGGAGTTTATGTTTAGGTTATCTGACCCTAAAATTGAATTTTGTAAGTGGGTCATGATTTGTAAGTTTGTCATTTTGAATATCAATGAAGTTAAATGTTTGTATCAATTTGAAGATGCTGTTCTGTCCAATTCTGAGTAATGCATATTGAAGTTCTGTCCAATTCTGAGTGATGAAGTTCTATTCAATTATGAAGTAATGTTGCTGATATAACTTTGATGTAATACTTAGTTAAAGGGAATGTTGCTGAATGGTTTTTGGTTTTACATATTCTGGTAAAATTGAATGGTATGTGTAACAGATTTTGAAGATGAATAATGCACAAAACCAGTGCACAAGTTTAGTGCATTATGCTGCACAATCTTAGTGCATTATGTTGCACACATTTAACAACAATAAACTAGAATGCTGCCAATAATTCAGAATAAAACCAATATATAAAACATAATGCAAACCATATATAAAACCAGTATATAAAACCAGTGACACTTGGGAAATACCACTCATCATGCTTCTGCAAACATAATGCAAACCAGTATATAAAACTAGTATGCAAACCATAATGCAAACCAGCATGTACCACTCATAATGCTGCCAGCAAAAAATGCAAACCAGTAGTAGCAAAGAATGGGAACCACGGAATTGCAGCAAACACAATGCTGCACATTATGCACAAATGCTGCACATTATGATGCACAGATGATGCACATTAGTAAAAGAAGGAACAAACACAAAAAGAAGGAACAAATTAAGTCAAATACATAAATTAAATAATTAAATAATTAAAAAAAGAAGGAACAAAACTCAGTAAGGAGAATGCAGAACAAGACAAAGGGATAAAATATGATCCAAAACTACTTTTCTCATTTTAGATCCTGTGATTGAACTTGTTCAGATCCAATCTAGTGAGAGTATGCAGAAGCAACTGTTATTCGAAATGCATAAATGCAGTAGTTTCAAAATTATCAAACCAGAATTCACAGATGAAAAAACTGCATTATGTCTCATGAATTCACAGATTCAAAAACTGCATTATGTCACATGAATTCTGCATAATGCACAAAACCAATGCACACACTTGCAGATACAACATTCTGCAAAACCAGAATTATGCAAAGTGCAACCAAACCCAATATAAAAATTCTGCAAAACCAGTACATCAAATCAGTATTATGCAAAACCGAATTATGCAGCAAAAGTAGTACATCAAACCAGAATTGTTCCTTAAAACAAAATTATGCAGTACCAATTTATACCAAATCCAGTAATTTATACCAACATAATATATCCAAGTACATTATAAATATACAAACTTATCAAAATACTTGCACCTAACATGTGCAGATACAACATTCTCCAAGTCAAACTACTATGTCTAAATTTACAAACTTATCAAAATACTTGCACCTAACATGTGCATATACATCATTACATTTAGCAAAAAAAAATAGGTCTTCAATCTTCAATGTTCCAATCTAGTCAATCTTGATGAGGTCCTCTTGGGATGAATGACATGAACCTTGGCTCACTTGAAGATGTGGCACCAAGTGTATTTGGATATGGCACCAGAATTGGAGCTACTGTAGGGCCTCTTATAGGTGATGGCCGCACTCTAGTTGGCATAGGGTCAAATGTTCCCTGGCCAAATCCAAATGGATGAGGCTGAGATGTAATCTGAGATTGAGGCTGAGATTGCCCCAAGTCAATTTCACTTTGATTCTCTTGGTCTTCAGCCTGAACCTCCTCAGGGGGTGGCCTAATTGGAACCCCATAATTGCAACATCCATTTGCATTGTGTCCTGTGAGACCACATCTTGAACAAGTAATTGGTGGTACCCAATTTAGTGGCCTAATTAGAACCCCATAATTGCAACATCCATTTGTATTGTGTCCTTTGAGACCACATCTTGAACAAGTAATTGGTGGATATGATCTTTTTAACTTATCACCTTGAATAATGGCCTCAGACTCATCATTCCTTCTTTGCTTCTTTGGCTTTCCTGGAGGCCTATTCTTTGGTGCTGGAACAGGCCGCTCATACTCAGTTGGCTCCCAGAATTCTTGACCAGCTGTCGGTTTGACGAAATGCTCATATGTGGCATTGTATGCGCCTATAGTCAGCCACCCATGACAGTATTCTTCAGGCTTCATTTCACGCTTACATGCAATAGTTGCAACAGCATGAGCACATGAAATACCTAACATGAAATTGAAATTAGTTAAATACATTAATTAAATTATAAAACTGAAGTAAATAAGAAATCAACATTAGTTTAAATACATCAATACCTGTCAATTGCCAGAACCTACAGGTGCATGTGTGGGCATAAATATCAACATCCATCTGCGACCTCGAATTATCGTGCACCTCAAACCGACCATCTCCAGCCCACACTGGCTTCCATGAATTACTTCAAATTTTTTGCTTATCCAACCTAGACTGTTGCTTAGGACACAATGGTCCTCTCCTGTTAGCCATTTTCAGCTTGTTTGTGCTCATGGTCTTCATGATATGGCATCTTATCCCCTCAGCTATGGTTAGTATAGGTTTTCCTCTATACTTCAAGATGCTTGAATTAAACCCTTCGTAAGTATTGTTTGTAATGTTGTCCGCCTTAGGCTCCGTGCTGAAATATGTCTTGGTCCATGATTCCTTACTCAACCTATCCAAGTATTTCCATGCATTTGCATTTTTGATTTTCAACCGATCCATGACAATTTTAAATTGGACAGGAGTTGTTGATCTTGCTGCCTCCCACACCACTCCTCTAAGCTCTTTGTCTTTCCATTGTTTAATGAAGTTCTTCCACAAGTGCATAGCACAAAATCTATGAGACACACCTGGAATCACCTCTTGCACAACAGCTATGAGTCCTTGCATAAACAAATAAACAGTTTCAAATTAGTCCACAGAAGTGACAACTTACTGTCATAATAGTCCCAAACAGTATATAATATTTCTCAAAATAATCCTTCACGCACATATTAGATGACTTTGATAATACATACCTTTTGCATGTCACTCATAAAGTTTCATCCATGTTGTCTATAATCTCCCAAATCATCATGTAAGAGTGTGAGGAACCACTTCCAATTGTCCTTGTTTTCAACATCAACTATGGCATAAGCAATGCGAAAATTTTGCATGTTTACATCTTGTCCAACTGCAGCCAGTAGTTGACCCCCATAATAACCCTTCAAAAAGCAACCATCTAGACCAATGAAGGGTCTACAACCAGCCTTGAACCCAAGTTTGCATGCTTTCAAACAAACATAAAACCTCTGAAATTGTGGTGGACCCTCGGGCATGGGAATGCAATTAACTTTTACCGTTGAACCATTATTGCTCCTTAGTAACTCATTAGCATAATCCCATATCATGCCATATTGTTCCTTAAAATTGCCTTCCACAACCTCTTTTGCCGCTTTCAATGATCTAAATAATTTAGTATCATTGATATGAACTCCAAACTCCTTCTTCATATAATCATTAGCCTCTGTGTACGTGATTTTTGGTTGCAATCTAATCACCTCTTGTAGCTTGTTTGTAACTCATGGTCGGTTGGCTTGGCTATTTGTGAACCTCCTGTAACAATTGTGTTCACTCTTGAAAGTTTTTATTTGGATGCTTCAAGTCTCTTCAGACCAAGCACAGTAAATCTGCCATAAGCAACCATCTTCCTTGCATTTAGCTCTACATCTTACCTTGTCATTTTTCACCCACTTTATGTTCCACCCATAGTATATGGTGTAATCCTTAACAGCGTTCTTAAATGTAGCTAGGCTGTCAAATTCCATCCCAACCTCCAAATGGACTTCGCCAAACTTTGCATTTGCATTAAATTTTGGGAAGATCCTCTTATCACCACCATCATCCTCATCATTTGTACTAATTGGGGTCTTCAACTCCTCATAGTGGTAGGAATCATTGTCCGACAAAACATCATCACCAGCCATTGTATTGACATTAGCATCTTCAATGTTGTGTTAAGTTGCACTAGCCCTCTGAGTGTTTAGATCACTTGCATTTCCAATAGACTCAAGATCAACTTCATCAAATGTTTCATCCTCTCCACTGAAGGATGAAGGCATGAATACAAAACCTTCATCACTGGAAATTTCCTCAATAGGTTATTGTTGAACAGAGGCACCAACAACATTCCTGAACAAATAAATCATGCACCCATTAACCATGGATAAGGGTCAAGATACATTCACAAATTGTTCTAATACATTCACAAACGAGTACTACATTGGCAAAGGCATGATAAAAGGCCATTAATAGAAAATAACAAGTCACATTACAAAGTCATGGTGAAACTGTTGGAATCAAGTGGATTCAGAAACAATGAACCTTAATTGTTTTGATGATAACAAATGATTAAGAGAACAATATATTCTCTGATTTGTTTGTTAGTGTGCAGAAATCACTATTCATCAAAAGAAGATATCTCAGAAGACTTAGTGAAATATTAAATTTCACACCTCTAAGTCTGACATTGATCCTCTGTTTTGATGCTGACATGATGTGAAAGCCTTGCTCTGAAGTTGGTCAACTCTGTTAGTGGTCAACGCTCTGGTGAGACCATACATGACTTAGTCAACTTTGTTTGACCAGTCAACTCTGTTGGTAAATCAAGCTCTGGCAAGACTAGCTCTTGACTTGGTCAACTCTGTTTGATCAGTCAATGCTCTAGTAGATAACACTCTATTGAGACTACATTCTATTTGGTCAATGCTTTGGTCTTCAGTCAACGCATACAACAGACTATGGTTAGACTACTCTGTGGAAGCCTTCATGTAATTCTACAAGACTCTCTGTTATATGAAAGGCAAATGAATTCTACGCTAAAGAAGTTGTCTTTGTTTCAAGCTCACTCTGGTGAACAGTGTAGCTCTGATAGGAAACAGACTAAAGCTTATTTAAGACTGATTCATGTATTTAAGAGACCTCATTGATGAAGCATTTTAATGTACGAAGTATCAAAGGCCAAAGGGAATGTCAACGAATATAATCATCAGGAAACTTGTTCTCGAAGGGTCTAATATTCAAAAAGCTCACAAGAGACAAACACTCTGATTGTGTCTGTTGTGTCAGTATGCTTTGGGCAGAGTAAAAAATGACGTGACTTGCTAAAGCCATAAAAGGGGATCTGAAGTCTTTTGACCTAGGCGAAAAGAGCTGTTAGGTCACAACGACACTATTCATAATCCTAGTTATATATACCTTACTTCATCCACTGAAGTAGGTTAACATTGTGATACAAAGTGAGCAACCAAGAATCATTCCAAGTATCTGAGGTCACATTGAACAAAGCACTTAATCGTTTTTATTCTTTCACTTTGAAAGTTGTTCATTGTGCTTAAGTTTTTCATTGTATATCCTCTCTATGAGAGTTATTTGATATTGCTTCAAAACATTTTTGAACATTGTATTTTAGCCCAGTAGTGGCTGTATTCCTTAGAGGTTTGACTGTACTAAGTCGTTCTAAGAAGTTGTAAGTATAGCCAGTTTGGCAGTATTATACTCTCAAGTGTAATCAGGTTGATTATAGTGGAGAAATCCTTTAAGTGTGTGAAGGGACTAGACATAGCTATCAGGTGATAGTGAACTAGTATAAATCACTATGTCACTCTCTTCTCTCTTCTCTTTACTTATGTACTACCTTATTTTATTAACGAGTTGTTTTGAAAAGGTTTTCATAAACACACAAGCTTTGCGAAAAGATTTCTAAAACCCAATTCAAACCCCCCCATTTCTTGTGTTTTTGCCATGTTCAGAAACAGAGTGTGTATTCCTAAACCCCCAATCTGATCACAGACTGTAACCCTAACCCCTAACCAGAAAGAAAATCACAGTCCAAATAAAACATGCAATCAGAAACGAACATGAGTAATCAAACATGGAGAGCGCAATATTCAACATTCAGAAGAAGGAAAAGAACGAAGTTTTACCTGGGGCGAAGGTTAAGAAGACGGACACTCCTTCAAGTGCCCTGTTGAGGACGTTTACAGCGTCGACCTTTCATGGACAAGGTCCTAGATGGTGGCAAAAATGGCGGATGAGCGGTGGTCGGTGGTGGTCCCAGAAGATCTTTCCTTTTTGGTGACTCTGTCGCCGAAGTTCTTCTTTTTCTATTCTTTGTCAAAGACAAAGACAAGTTTTGTCTTTATCATAATATGATATGATCTGTTGTTTATTTTATTTTATTTTATTTTATTTTATTTTGCCCTTTCCTTTCACACTTTGGGCCTTCCACATGGACCACAGTCACAAAAAATAATCACACATTAGCAGCCACGTATGCATTTCGATGGTGTCAACTAATTGGGTAACGACAGGGACTAATATGACGGACGGTGAAGACTTACAACGACTATTTTGTTGTTTATATGCTTTCAGGGATTAATGTGACATCGAGTCACACTTCCAGGGACCAAAGTGACCATTACCCCTTATTTTTTAATATTTTTCATAAAAGTAAATTTTTGAAGAGTGAAGATATTTTTTGATAAGCAAATGTTAGTGGTTAGTTTTGTTAGAGGAGAGAGGAATTTTGTTAGTGGCAAAGATCTGAGCCCTACACCTCCTGCTTGCAACTCCTTCATGTCCCTTGGCCCAACCACTGAGCCACCTACCAGGGACACATTTTTTAAGACAATTTTAAAATCATTTTTTAATTTGTTTATTTTTTAAAAAAGTTACTTTTATTATTAGTAAAACCTCGATTTAATCCTTGAAATTGTATTTTCTTTTTTGTTTAGAGGTGTCAGGGATTAAACACGAGTACTAGCTGGGTCCGTCCCTTTAAATGAAGTATGTTAACCACTTGAACACAACCTTGGGGTTGTTCCTTAAAATTGTATAAGTGTGTCAACTTTTTTTTTTTGACTCAGTATAAGTGTGCCAACTTATCCCCTACATTGTCATAATTTCAAATGTGTTCTTTAAATTGTCGCAAAATCATAAGTGAGTAGAATATTAAACCAAATTAAATTAAATAACAATTGAACTATCAATGTAACCATAAATGAACCACCACAAACAAACCATACCCTTTGTTGTGGATTTATGATGATATGGGGACTAAGTTGACACACTTAAACAATTTTAGGGGCCAAATTTGAAGTTTTACTCATTTAATCATATTATAAATTGATTTTTTTAAAATATTATTTTTTTTAAAAGAAAAAATAGACCAATTATAAAAAGGGATCCCATTAACATATGTTAGATTATTAGAATCCTACTAATCAGTGCTATCAAGAAATTAAGTTCTAAATTTTTTTTAATATACATCATTCAATGCATTATTAGTTTCAAAAGTTGTGCTTTACAATAAACATACAATACGTATTTTCAGTAGATATTTATTAAAAAATAAAATATTTATTGTACTAATTTTTTATTAAGAAGGGAAATATTTATTATACTTATGAATATTTAATGTAATAAGTATTTTGAGTAAACTATTTTATTTTTATAAGTATTAATATTTGTCGAATGAAAAATGTGTAAAGTGTATAAGATTATATACTGATTAATGGCCCAATTTAATGAGACGGTGGTGTACATATTCCATGTGACGCCATGCTTGTTGGTATCTTATCTATCAACTCTTGTATTCATATGGACATATTGTACTTACTATACATATTTAAAAATAATATTTATAATAGTAAGTAAATAAAAACAAAAAAATATATTTTATTAAATGAACTTTTAATTTTTTAATTTAAAATATTGTAGTATATTTTTATTTAATTATTATTTACGACTCAATTTAATTATCATTGTTGTAACATAATTGTGTTACTTTTAAAAAAATATATTTTAATGGCTTAAATAACTTAAGCATCTTAGGTGTTGATACATATTATTTATATAAATAAAATATTTAATGTGTCTTTTATTAATTATTATTATTATTATTATTATTATTAAAATCTAATAATACAATTCAACCGACACTTCAAATTTACCAGTTAAACAATTTTACATCATTTTACTGCATTTTTTTCACCAGCACTTCACTTAGAATTTATTTTGTCTTTCTCTTTACAAATAAAATGTAAATATATAGTGGCGTAATAGTAATAATAATAATAATAATAATAATAATACTAATAATAATAATAAAAGACAATTTTCTCTCACTCTATTCAACTATAAAAGCAATATTATCAGCTATTTTTACCAGTGACGCTAATACGAAGTATTGCATGTATTTGCACATTTAAGCTTATATTTGGGTGATTAATTTATTAAAAGAATTTATTTTTTGTCAACACTTTGAATTTTTAAAAAAATGTTGATATATTGTTACAAAGTGTTTGATATAGAAATCACTAACAAAAATATAACGCGGGGCGTTCCCTTCTCACCTGACTAACTTATTGAGAAAATTCTTTTATTTCTTTTATATAAGAAAATTTCACTTTTATTTGAAATGTTAATATTTAACTTTAAGTAAATACTTACCTATATACACAAGTTATTTAAGAATATGCGTAAAAAACTAACGCAACCCCATGTGACCACTCTTTTACTATCCTAGGCAAGTTTTTCAACTAAATGGTGGTAATTGTATCTACTTTTGGTTATCCCAATACGAACATAAACTATCTTTTTGTTAATTATAAAAAAAATTACAATTTTTATTGCGGTTTTTTAATCGTATTGTTCTTTTCGGGATATAGCACAACTGCTAACTACAAACTACTCTAACATTGAATTTAGATTTTTTTTTTCAAATTTAATTGTTTTCGAAGAAACATTTTGCAAAGATTTTTTTGATGATAATTTCATATAGTTTTGATTTGTGATCTCAAGTATTGCTTTTTCAATAAAAACTACAAAATTTATTAAACATTTTTAGTAATAAATAAATATCATAATAGCAATTAAGTAAAATTTTACTTTTATTTAAAATGTAGTATTTGTTATTTTTAATTATTCTAATATTAAGAGATAAAATAAAATTAAAAATGGAATAAATTTAGAATTTATATTCTCATGTGTTTACTTATGAAAACTATTTTTTTTCCATTTTAAAAGCATGCAACTTTGGTAGGATCAGAAGTTTTTAAAGTTTATATCTTTCTATAGTTTACTATCCATTAAATAACTTACTTAATTAATTTGTTTATTATCCATACCATTGTTATGATCACGTTAATACAGGTTTGAATGCACTTTATTTTAGACCAAAGGTTGTAATGCACATGAGAGATAAGTTTGGTCGAAATGATAATTGAGGGGTCTTATATTGGATAGAAGTTTAAAATTCAAAACATAGACACTGGAATTTACTTCCTAAAATCTATATTTAAATCTTTTTGTACTAATATTATGAAGTTTAGTTCTTTTAGTAAACATGTAAAGGTATGCTGGATACTGTGCGGAGCATAGGCCACCATTGTTCATTTTGTATCCATCTAAGAAAACGAAAATTCCAAAATAACATTTTACTAATTATGAATTATTTCTTATTACTTCATTGCTATTTATATACACAGTTCTTAACATATATATGTCCAAAAAAAATATTTTGGATAGATAAATTGGTTCCATGTTAAAATATTATTCATTTACTTCATTGATAGATTTTATTGGGTTTCAACTTAAGTTTTCGCAATATTATATCTTTATGTTTAAACAATTTCCACTATAGATGTATGCATGTAATTAATTTGGTATATAAAAGAATTTACTTTTCGATACTGTATCTTTAAATTAAAGTTTTTACTTATACACCAATACAAAATAAAATTAAGCGCATTAATTTCTCATTTGCGATGCACGGGTATACACACTAAAATATATAACTAAACTATTACTTGACAACTTATTTATATAAGTGAATATATAAATAGATATTATTTTCAATACATGCTTCAATGATAACGAAAATAATGAATTGTAAATAATTTTATTTTGTCATCATTTTCATATTTTAAATATAATCTTATCTATTAAAATATGACTCAATATATTACCTCACAAACATAATTTGTTTGTGCATCGCATGGGTATACCCACTAGTCTACTATATTTTGCAGCAAAATAACAAAAGTGTCGCTGTTATATTTGATGTATTCCCAAAATTCAAAACTAATTCCAATAATTCTCCAAATACCACCCCGCAAATGTTTTCCTATCCGAATTTAACGAAAGACATTTTAATATCAAGTTAAATATTGTAAAGAGAATATTGTTTTGGAAAATGTTGTGTGTATGATGATCACACATTAACTCAATTTATATTGCGAGGAGTATCTTTCTATTAATTGCAAATGATTACTCTCCGCCAGCATCTAGTCAGGGCTTACTATACACATATTAAACATTTTTATCACATGTTAAATATGTTATTCTAACATTCCCCTCAAGCTGAATCATATATGTCATATAAACTAAGCTTGTTACAAATGTGTTTAACCCGAGAATCTTTGAGGGACTTAGTGAATATATAAGCCAACTAATCCTCAGACTTGTTAAAGTCAGCGGTTATTTATTCTGAAAGCACTTTCTCTCTTACAAAGTGGTAGTCTATCTCTATGTGTTTGGTTCGTTTGTGGAAGACGGATTTGAGGCAATGTGAAGTGCTGCTTGATTGTCACAGATAAGCTTTGTATCCCTAAGGTCTACCAATTTCAGCTATTGGTGTAGTTGCTTAAGCCATATAAGCTTGCTCGCAGCTACTGTCATAACACGATATTCAGCTTCCGCACTGGATCTGGCAACTGTGTTCTGCTTCTTGCTCCTCCATGAGATCATATTTCCTCCAATAAGAACACAATATCCAGTAGCGGATCTCCTATGTGATGGCGGTCCTGCCCAATCAACATCTGAGTGACAAGTGATTTTGGCATTATCTTTATCTTCATATAATAGTCCTCTCTTGGTGCATTTTTTATGTACCGAAGAATACGGATTACCGCATTCCAATGGTTATCACAAGCAGCATTCAGAAACTGACTTGCAACACTTACTGCAAATGTGATATCAGGTCTGGTAGCAATGAGATAGTTGAGTCGGCCTACAATGCATCGATATCTTCCTGGGTCTTCCAATGGCTCCCCCTGACTCGGAAGAATCTTGACATTGGGATCCATAGGAGTATCAACAAGAAGACAATCAAGCATACCAGTCCCAGTAAGAATATCTTGAGCATACTTCCTTTGGTTAATTGCAATGCCTGAACTACGCAACTTCAATCCCTAATAAGTATTTGAGAAGACCCAAGTCTTTTGTCAAAAACTGTTTGAAGATATGGGCTTTGAGCCACTAGATACCATCTGTGTCATCACCAGTAATGACGATGTCATTGACATATACTACAAGAAAGATGTGCCAACTAGTAGAGAATGGATGGAGAAAATAGAATGATCAGTTTCCCATCTGGTCATGCAACACTGTATTAAGGTAGAGCTAAACCGTCTAAACCATGCACGGGGGGACTATTTCAATCCGTAGAGAGAACAGCAGAGCCAACAAACAAGACGACAGTCACCAGGAACAGTAAAACCTGGGAGCTGGTCCATATAAACTTCTTCCTACAACTCACCATGCAAGAATGCATTTTTAATATTCAGCTGTTGAAGAGGCCAATGATGAATGACATCCATGGCAAGAAATAGATGAACATAAGTGATTTTATCCACTGGGGAGAAAGGGTCACCATAATCTAGGCCAAAAATCTGCATAGAACCTTTAGCCACCAAACATGCTTTGAAACGACCAATCTGACCATTTGGCCCAATCTTCACTGTATAAATCCATCAACAACCCATTGTAGTTTTGTCAGGAGGTAAGGGAACAATTTCTCAAGTTCCATTTGATTGTAATGTTGCCATCTTTTCCAACATCGTTTGACGCCAGTTGGGATCAGTCATGGCTTCACCCACAGACTTAGGAATAGACACAGAATCCAAAGCAAAAACAAAGGAAACATAGTATGTAGACAAACAATCATAATTTAAAGTACAAGCATATTTAGGATTTGGGTTGCGAGAAGACCAAATACATTTCCTTAATGCTATACGAAGTTCAGGTGCAGGCAATGTAGTCAGAGGGGTTGTTGGAGTAGGAGATGAGACTGGAGGATTAATGGAATGAGGTATCGCTGGAGGTTGTGTCTGTCGCTGCTAGATATGCAAAGGAGGCAGAGTAGAGGTTATAATGGGTACTGGAACAACAAGTGGAATATGTGGAAGATCATCAGTGAAGTTGACATCAAGTACCGCAGAAGAGGAGAAGAATGGGCAAATATCAAAAAAGGTGATGTCAGTAGGGACAATGTATCGTTGCAGTTGAGGACAAAAACAACGATAGCCTTTTTGTAGACGTGAGTAACCCAGAAAAATACATTTGAGAGATTTAACTGAGAGTTTATCTTTACCTGGAGTGAGGTCTTGGACAAAACATGTGCAACCAAAGATGCAATGAGGAACATGTTGTGGATATAAGAGAGAGTATGAAACCTGGGCTTAAAGAATAGAGGAAGGCATGTGATTGATAAGATAACAAGCCGTGAGAAGTGCATCACCCTAGAAACGAAGAGGAACATTATGGTGAAGGAGAAGGGCGTGTGTTATTTCAACTAATTGTCGATTTTTTCTTTCGGCAACACCATTCTGCTGTGGTGTATGAGCACATGATGTTTTGTGAGTAATTCCCTATGAAGTCAAAAAGGATTGAAACTGGGAAGACAAATATTCACAACATTGTCAGTGCGTAAAATTTTAATGGGACTATCAAATTGATTTTGAACTTCGGCGCAGAATACTTGAAAGATATTAAAAACTTTATAATGATTTTTCATTAAAAATAACCAAGTGCATCGAGAAAAATTGTCAATGAAAGTGACAAAGTACAAGCATCCTAAAGTTAAACAGACACAACAAGGACCCCAAATATTATAATGAACCACAGCAAAAGGTGATGCATCACTTTTATTGACTCGCTGACAATAAGTATGACGAGTATGCTTCCCTAACTGACATGACTGACATTCAAAAGATGAAAGTTTAGAAAAATCGGGAACCATAAGACACATTTTATTAAGACTAGAGTGACCTAAACATTGATGTGTAAGGGCTTGAGAAGTAGCAAAGACACGGGCTACCGACTATGAAAGGTGATATAATCCTCCATACTCGTATCATGTTCTAATCGTCTGTCCTGTACGTCGTTCCTGGACATAAACACAATTATTAACAAAGATAGCTGGGTAATCATGGGTACCAGTGAGTTTGCTAATAGAGAATAAATTAAAAGAAAAACCAGAACCATAAAGCACGAAATTTAAGGAAAAGGATGGGAAGGGGTTATACTTGACCAAGGCCTTGAACTTTGATTTTAGAGCCATCTGCAATGGTGACAGAAGGTAAAGAATCAAAGTAAGACAAGTAAGAGAAAAAAGATTTGTTACCATTCATATGGTTAGAGGCACCTGAGTCAAGTACCCAAGGTCCAAGAGAGGAGGACTGAGACACAAAGGCTACAGGATTACCAGACTGAGCAACGAATCAAATGATGTAAACTGATGAGCAACGTTCAGTTTTTCAGACGGGATGTTGGTTAACGTCACAACACTTGAGTCAGAACTAGAATCTGTGGAACCCATGAAGATTTGAGGGTGCTAAGCTGTTGGACAAAAGGAAAACCAGAAACATAAAGCACGAAATTTAAAGAAAAGGCTGGGAAGGGTTTGTACTTGACCAAGGCCTTGAACTTTGATTTTAGAGCCATATGCCATAGTGATAGAAGGTAAAGAATCAAAGTAAGACAAGTAAGACAAAAAAAGATTTGTTACCAGTCATATGGTTAGAGGCACCTAAGTCAAGTACCCAAGGTCCAAGAGAGGAGGACTGAGACACAAAGGCTACAGGATTACCAGACTGAGCAATGACAACAAATGATGTAAACTGATGAGCAACAGTCAGTTTTTCAGACGGGACGTTGGTTAACGTCACAACACTTGAGTCAGAATTAGAATATGTGGAACCCATGAAGATTTGAGGGTGCTAAGTTGTTGGACATGAGCGCCTGGAGGTGGGGAAGAGGGCGTAAGAGTCGTCGGGCGGTGGATGTCATCGAAAAATCGCTAAAAATGGATATGTACAGTCGTACAGAACTGTACGGACAATGTGAATAGTGTATGCGTACAAACAATGCGAACACTGTGTTGTGGTAGTGGAGGAACACCGGAGAGAAAACACAGTGGCAGAAAAATGACACTCAAAGGTATTGAGAACGCCGCTGAGGCAAAAATGATCGGAAATAAAAAAAACCTAAGCTTATTATACCATGTAAAGAGAATACTGTATTGGAAAATGTTGTGTATAATTATAAGTAAATACCCTACGCGTCAACATTTAGTCAACACTTACTATACACACACTAAACATATTTAACGCATGTTAAATGTGTTAATCTAACAAACATGAAAAAACATTAATTAAAAATGTAATGTAATATTTGATTCAATTTAAAAAATTTAAATAAAAATTATGAAACATAATAAATATATAATAGGACATATTAAATACTGTGATATCTATACTTCCAACTCATTTGACGAGTGAAAATTCAATTCACAGCAAGTAAATATTACAAATTCATGTTGAGTTTGACTTTAATTGGTCATCCCTAATCGCAAAAGAAAAAATCCTTCCAAAATTTATCATGCAAGAAGGCAGAGAAGTGACTCATACATTAAAAACCAGCGAGACTTGTCCAGAGAGCATAGCCTGGTGATAAAACATACATAAAAGCTGTGTGAACTCTAAGAGCAAGGTTCGAACCTGTACCGCTCCACTTCTCCCTCCCCTCTAACTTCACCCTCTCACCTAACCATCTGTACTAGGACCAAAAAATCCAGCGAGACTAGTAATCTATGTTTATGGCAAAGAGTAAAGTAACCATTTAGCCATGTATAAAACTCAATTTGATTTTATTTGTATTCATAACATACAATAAATTAACACATGGATTTCTCTTCCTACATAACTTCTCACCATTTTATGAGTTAAGACATTATACAGACAAATTGATTTACCAAAATTTAGTGACACAACCTACTTGTTCTGCTATTTACCTTATATACATGTTGGATACATTGGAAGCTAGCATCCATTCAAGTATTCAGCCATGTCTTGTTGAAGATTGTTTCCAAGGCCTCCCCATCTGGTAGACCACTGAAGGTGTTTCTCATGCTAAAGATTATATATATTGGACTTGAAATAGAGTAAATCACCTATTTAGTCCCTAAAATTGTAGAGGTCGGACAATTTAGTCCTTAAAATTAATAAAATTCTAAAATGATCCCTGCAATTGAAAATACTCGATTAAATTAGTCCCTATCGAACAATTTTAGGGACTAAATTGACTGACTTAAAAAGACTAATGTGATTGATGATTTTCAATTTCAGAGACTATTTAGAATATTAATAATTTCAAGGACTAAGTCGCCGGCGTCCTACAAATTCAAAGACGGTTTTGGTGATTCACTTGCATTTTATGAGATTACATCAGGCAATCATTCCTGCCTCATCAGTGTCTGGGATTACAATGTCAAGCCTCATCATGGGTTTGTATTCATCCGGGATACGTGCACCGGCTTGCATGCACACTTCAACCACAGCAGGAGCCTTTCCATAATATCTCTTTAGTGCAGTCCTCATGGGAGGTCCATTAGGATCTCTAACATGCCACACATAATTTGGAGGAAAAACTTCATCTACAGTAGCATCCTGCCAACCATGCTTCCCATCTCTCCACTGGTGCTTAAATGATCCACAAAGCTTAGCATTGTGACCCCATGGTCCCACATGAACCTCTGAGCAATAACCGCACGCTTTCACCGTGTATTTCTTCATCAACTTCCTGACGCCCTTTCTGACAATTTCATATGCACCAATTGTTTCTTGCGCAATTTTAGGTACATCTGACAATGGTGGACATGGAAATCGCTCACAAGCTCTGTAAGTATCAAAGTCAATGACTGAAGAGGACTCTGCAAAGCACCATGGTTTAGGCTCCTCTAAATGTCCACTTCTGTCAACTACTCTCTTCCCTAACATTCGTATGGGATTGGTCCTTCGGCGTGAAGGATACTCTGGGATTTCCACACCAGCTTGAATGCATAGCTCTACAACAGCTGGGATTCGGTCATATTCAAACCGTGTATCGTGCTTAATGCGCTTACCAAACGGGTCAAAGAGATGATAGGATTCAATTGGGACAAGTACATCATTGACGGAACCCTTGACCCATGCGTGAGAACTATGACGCTTTGAACTGGTACGACCCTCACAGTCCAGAATGTGGTGACCGGTCTGGGCCACGTGAACTTCCGAGCATTCACTGCAGGAATTGAGTTGACAACAATTTAACTCCTGCATCAGCAATAAAACAAAAGAAAACTAATGCAAAGCAACTTGGACATTCACAAATAGAAACTAGAAGATAAGCACAGTATGATCTACCTACAGCCATATACAGGAATGACATGCAAGAGCTGAGCAAGACCTTTAATCAAAAGCTTCCAAGCATCAAATACTTCATCGGCAATAGGAACAAGGTCTGGAACAAGCAATCCATTCTTCGGAGGTTCAAGAGGTTTCTCTATTCCCATTTGTGCAAGTTTTTTGTCCTTCCTTGCAGCCTGTTTGATTTCTTTAAAGGGAATAGGGTATGGCTTTTTCTTTTTCTTAGGTAACTTTGGTGGGAAATCCACATTTTGGGTTAACTGCTTTTGTCTCCGCATAGTTTCATCATCTCTGAGCTTCCGATTGGCACAAATTATAACTCCAGGCAATGTTGATCTACCCTTATGAAATTGTTGACAATTAAACTGCAACAAAGACAAAACAAAAGTGTAAGTTCCAACAAGCCTGTTTGGAAAGATAAACTCGAGGACCATATTATATTTAAAAGACTTGGATGACAAACTCACTCAACAATTTATGTGGTTAACTAGTAAGAGTAAGGCTACAATAAACTATTGAGAAGGGAAAAAAACCACTTCAAGAAAATAACTGTTAGAAGTCCCACATGGAAGAATGAGATGACCTGATTAGTGGTTATAAGTGAGGGGCAACCCTCACCCTATGAGCTAGCTTTTGGGGTTGAGTTAGGCTCAAACACAAATTCTAATATGGTATCAGAGCCTATCATAGATCCATTTGTTGGGCCACCCGTTATCGGGCCACTCGGGTCACGCTCCAATTGTCTAGTCCTGGGCGTGAAGGGGTGTGTTAAAAGTCCCACATGGAAAAATGAGATGACCTGATTAGTGGTTATAAGTGGGGGGCAACCCTCACCCTATGAGCTAGCTTTTGGGGTTGAGTTAGGCTCAAACCCAAATTCTAATAATAACATTCCATGAAGTTAAAAAATTATTCAGTCAACTTTTGATCCCCCCCCCTTTTTTTTTTCTCTGTGACATGTCTAAAGGTACATCTCAATCTTTGTACCAGGTTTCAAAAACCAACATTTATGCTGAGTGCTGACATAACATATTCAATTAATGCACCAACAATGTAGCTTGGTGCAATCTTGTCAACTACGAAGTCACAAACCTGTGGTGGCCATGATATGCATCTACATCTACATGACAATTTATAAGTCAATCAGCCATTGGAGAAAATCAGTCACTAGAATCACTGTATCAGAAATGGATCATA
This sequence comes from Calophaca sinica, assembly GCA_037113605.1. Taxonomy (NCBI): domain Eukaryota; kingdom Viridiplantae; phylum Streptophyta; class Magnoliopsida; order Fabales; family Fabaceae; genus Calophaca; species Calophaca sinica. Next base: position 70,580,681 of record CM073737.1, on the reverse strand, counting down.
TTTTGACAAAGGTTTATCCAGAAGGATTCGTTACATCTTACAATTGGAACTAACAAAGTCAATTATCAATATGAAGGGAGGACCAAATATAAATGTATAACTAGAATGCACTACTAGAGAGGTCAACTTTTTATTCCCCATATGATATTAAACATTGTATGAAGATGAATAGCTTTTGCACATAGATAAGAGGAGTAGTACAACTCATGTTGCCTCAGAGTAAGCACTAACATATCAAGATGGATGTTTATGGATGCAAGGGCAATTGAAGAAACATAACAAATTGCATTCTGTCACTGGAAAAACTTCTGGGACATCCTAATAAATACAAAAAGCAAACTAGAGTTGTGCGTAAAAACCATTGCAGTGAAGCTGATGCTCTAGAATGTAGTAACAACTCAACAATCTATCTCACCTCAGAAAAACAATGAAATCAAAGATGTAATGCTGAAATTACTCTACTCTAAAAGGACATTAAGATTGAGATCCTCTTGAGTCACACGAATAAGGAAAGTAAGGCCCAGTTTGGAATTTGGATTAGCTTCTGGCTTATGAGAACTTCTCAATTAAAATAAGTTTACAGTTCTTCACTTAATGAAGAAGTCCTTAATAAGCTTATAGACGTTTATTGAGAGATTAAATGAGAGAACTTCTGAAAAAAAAATGAAATTCAAAAGCTAATTTCAACTTATACGAGAAGATATTGTTTTAAAATGTAATATTTATCGCAAGATTCTTTTTAATACTTTTTTTTTTCTTTTGCTTCTTGAGAAGTTTATTTATCCAAACAGTCTCTGAGCTAACATTAAAAATGAATTGTTGACCACTATCAACAATTTTTAACTTAAGGTGACACTTCTATTTCCGCTACTGATTGCTTCCTTCCCCCAGTCTTGTATCACCAAATTTCAATAAGGAAATGCAATGATTAATGAACCTAGAAGTAGAAAGAAATATATAAGGAAAAAAAAAAGCAAATAATAGAAAACCTTCAAAGCAGGAGAATATGACTTAGAAGCTGATAGGTGGGGCACCATAAACTCCTCCATGCCATGGGAAACACCTGCAAATCAAAAAATTCACATCAAATCAAAACAAGTAACATGGCCAAGGAAGAACACATGTCTTCCAAAAAAATAAAAATTAAAGAGTAAACTCTCAATAACTAACACTCTCTCCAATTTAGGTCAAAGTATATGAAAATAATAAGTAGTCACTAAAATTTATAAAATCCGTTAAATTAAAATTAGTCCCTAAAATTTTGCCAAATCCATCTCATTAGTCTTGCAAGGGATTACTTATAAAATTTGAAGAACTAATTTGTTATATTTCACAAATTTTAAAAACTAAATTGAGGGCTTACTCAAATTAAAAAAAAATTAGAAAAAAAGAAAGAAAAGGGGGTAACTCACGGTTATGAGAGGGATCCCATAATGCAGAGGAAACTAGTGGCAGCTCCATATGTGTGTGTGAGTGTGTTTCTGCGAAAGAGAAAGATGGTAAAGAAACTAAGCTGTTGTCTGTTTCGGCCGTTAGCTGCAAACGAGAACAACGGGCGACAAAAAAAAAATCAAACGAAGCAGTGTTTGCAACGTTGAATCAGCACAGTTGGAACATGGGGGAAAAAGAACGTGGATTCAGTGGAGCAATTCGTTGTGGCAGAGAGGACGAGAGGTAGGGTTTAGTGTAGGTATTTTGTTTGAGCACACAAACGGAGGAGTCGTAGCAACTCTAATTCTTTGTCTCGTTCTGTTTAGCTGCTGCAATCGTGCTTTTTAGCCTTTCTTTGTTCGGAATCGGATAAAAGGAGAAGCAATGAATGAATGCAGCATCCACACTTGTTGCTGTGTTTTTGTGATATTATAAAAGAAGTCCCACCTAGGATAGGATAGCTTTTAAACGAGTTGATGACTAATTTGTTCCCTTATATTTGAGAAAAAATCAATTTATTCACTTATTTTATTAATATTTTAAATTAGTCTATGTATTATAAAAATGTATATCAGTTATGTCCTTCTGTCAGTTTCGTAGGGACCAAATGGATATTATGTTATAAATCATAGGGACCTGTTTGCTAATAAGTGACTAAGTTGAATGACTATTGTGGAACTCTGTTAACAGACAGAATTGACGGAGGGACGTAACTGATACACGTTTTCAAAATATAGGGACTAATTTGGAATATTGATAAAGTAAATGACCAAACTGATTTTTTTCAAATTTCAAGGACCAAATTGGTCATTAACTCATTTTTAAACACTCAAAAGTGTTTATAAGCTATTATGTTGTATGAGGTGGTAAAAGTGATTAGAGAAAAAGATGGGTCCCGCGCACATGAACTTGCCAAAGTGGGTGGCTTCGATGCAAATCTTTTGATTTGTCCCCTTATGCGCACAATAAGGACTTGTGTTCCTTTCTTGAAATAATTTTTTCCGAAAATAATTTTAATTTGAGAAGGCTTATCCGAAAATTATAGTTTTAGCTGGTTTGAAAAAACATATGAGATTAGAGATGGAGTTGAGGGTTTCTGGACAGATCTGTGCGACAGAGATGGAGAGATCCAAGGTTGGGGTTGCTGACGATTTTAGTCGAGGTAGGGAGCGATTTCAACATCGGAGAAGAAGAAAGGGGTTGGAAGAGAAAGGGAGAGGAGAGAGGAAGAGTGTGAGGAAAAATATGGTGTGGTGAGTTTATGATAGATTTGATAAGTTTTTTCATCTAATGGTGAAAAAAACTTGTGCATGATGGTATTACTCACCGCACTTGTTCACCATAGAACTTGCCCTCAAAGTTACTCTAACATGATTTTTTTAACTTTCCTCTAATTAAATAAGTTGATGACAACTCTTAGTATTTTTTAGGCAAAATTACGCTTTTGATCCTTTAAGTTATTTTTAAAGTTCGTGTTAGTCTTTTAAGGTTTTTTTTTTTGGTCTCAAATAGGTCTTTTGAGACTCTTAAGAAATGATTAAAACTGAGGTTTAGAGCCCTAATAGAGTTAGAATTATGTTTAGGTCATGATCCATAAGTCTTATCACGTTTAAAAGCGAAACAGACTGAAACGGGACAAACGCTGACTGTAAAAAGGGTAACGGTGTCAATTTTAAAACATAAAGGACCTATTTGAGACAAAAAAAAACTTAAATGACAAATTTGAACTTTAAAAATAACTTAATAACTTAAAGGACCAAAAGCGCAATTTTACCTATTTTTATGAATTAATATATAATTTGATCTCTAAAGTGACAATTTGTATCTCTTTGATCGTTTGTACAAAAATTAATCATTTTATATATCAAATTATTCACGAATCCATCTTTCCATCCTTCAAATTCTTCCTCGTGTCAACCAAGCAATACATGGCACTTACGTAAGCATTCTTGCAGGCTTTCAAGTCATATAATTTCATTCATGAAAATAATATTTTTAGGAATATAATGATGAGAATCATAATTCAAGATATTTTTTGGAAAAAAAAAATGTTTGCTGAACCATCATAATAGGAATAAGATATTTAAAAAAAATTGGATGTAAATTTCATTCCCATCCTCGTTGAAATCTATTTTTCCAAATCTTCCCTCAAGATTGTTCTCATAGGAATATAGAAGTTACCGAGAATCTTTAATATCCAAAAATACATATTTTTTTTCAAAACCTTGTATAGCAAATATAGGAATAGTGGAATACACATTCCCCGTCAATATATTCCTGAAAAATGTGTTTAGATGCCTTGGAACAAACACATGGAGTAACACTAAACATTATATGTAGTTAATATGTCACCTTAGTTATCCCAGATGGATTTGTAATAACAGAACGACAAATTTGTCAAAAAGTTGACCCATTCAAGTAATTTGTGACACTTTGAACCAAAACAACAAACTCAGATTTCCTCAGTAGCCATATCAAGCTGTTGGACATCTCAAACCGTTTGATCTTGATCAAGGTCCACGTTTTACCTTTATTAAATATGATTCATAGTATAAAGTTGGAATACAGACCGCTTAATCTTAATCAGGCGGTCCAGATTGGCTATAACAAGACTGCGTAAATGCAAGGAATCCATTTTCCAAAACAACACAAGTTGCTCACACGAGGCAAACTGAATATTATATTTTTAAATATTTTGTGTCCCATGGCAATGGGTGTGGGTATTGGCAGGCACTAGGGAAAATGGATGAAGCAAAAGTGCCAAGAGTGTTATCAATGGCAGATTGTGGATTATGGCGGCCAACCAAAACCAATCATATAAATATGGCGTTGCAGCCTATGGTGGCTGGCATAGAATCTGTCATGCCATAACACCATGGCGCCGTCATTGCGGCAATTTGACAACATTGGTACCAAGACAAGGAAAAGGAAAGAAGAACAGGGATAAACACTTTCAGCAGCAAAAGCTAATTACAACTTCAAAGTTCCAATTTCACTAAAAAGTTAATGCCAAATCAGTTCATCAAAGTCCTTCCATTTCATTCATTAGGGGCATCCCATGTAGGATTTATCCCAATTTATAGTGCACGTGCACAGCAACGGACACATCCCAAGTGCAACTCATCCCTTTTGGAAACACTACCAAGTCACCAGCAGCAATTTCAACTGACTCATTTGCTCCACTTGGTGTAACCTTCACTTTTCCTTCCAGGAGATAGCATGTGATCTCTTTGGAAACATAAGAGCCTGTTTACTTTGTGAAAATATTTTCTGTTTTCATTTTCTAAAACTTGCATTCAATTTAACTTGCTAACAAGAAGATGAGATGCTCTTGAAGTGAGTCACTGTGATGAAGAGGAGATGAAATGAGGGATATGGAGGATGCATTTCTGGAAATAATGAAAATAGTTTTTTTTGACATTTTCATTGTTTCCAGAAATGTAAACAATTGTTCACTCAAAGAGTCTCACATCTTCTTATTAACAAGTTAAAATTAACACTGATTTTAGAAAATGAAAACAGAAAATGTTTTCACAAAGTAAACAAGCCCTTATTAATCCATGGGAATTTGCTTGGTAAGCTACCCATTCTGTTACATCAAAATATGGACCACACAGAAAAAAATAGTTTTAAGAAGAAACAAAACTCATTTCAGTGAAGAAATTGCAGTTAAAAATACTTTGGGTGCAATGCAAAGAAGAGAGTTTATAATTTTATACAATTAAAACAAAAATATGTACACTTTAAGAGTTCATTCACCACTCTTGATTGGTAATCTCAAATTTACTATGCTATCCATAATAATTCAAGGTAAAATGAATTTAAGCTACACATTGTGCCACATCCATTGAACCTCATCTCTTTGCTGTAGATTTTATGAATTGAATATGTACACTTCCACCAAGAAGTTTTGAACTACTAAACCATGAATGCAAAGCACGACTAACTTATGGATATTATACCTCTGATTCTGAACATAGTATTTGAATATTTGACATTGTTCTCATATAGCAGTCCTTGACCCAGTTGAACAGTCCAGAGAACATTTATATTTTGAGTAGGGAAATGTTCAAAACAGAGCTTCTAACAAATAACAACAACTCATATTTTGCATGCACATAGGAAGTCTTTATGGGAAATTGGAGGGCAATCAGAAATTGGGTCAAAAGTGCAACACAGTCTTAATCAATTCCATCACTGCACTAGAGTTAACCATCACAAAATTCAAGGACTCTCAGCTAGCTATGTCCAATTGAGGAGGAATTATTATGATGATATTTTCTGTGTCTTTTTATGCTTATTAGTAGTGTAGGATACATTCGGACAATGCAATCAAGTCAAAATCATCGCTACACCTCAGTAGTTCTTTTGTTTCTTTTTTTTTTTCCCCCATCCTACTGTAATTCCTTTTAGTTATGATGCTTTACGTTTTAATAAATCCATATTTTCATACAAATTACATCATTTGTTACTCAATTTTGAATATCTACATACTAGTATTTTAAAAATCGGACCGAACCGGCCGGTTCCCGGTTTGGTTCAACCCCATTTGAACCACAGTCTGGTTGAACCGCTCTGAACCGGGTTGAACCAGATTGAACCGTTTTGAACCGGATTGAACCGTTTGAAATGATTTTTTAAAAAAAAATTTATTTACTTTTTCCCCAAAAATAATCTTTTTTATTTATTTATTAGTCATCCGATTCAACCATGGTTTTCTGTTAAGTAAAGAGGTGGCTAGCAGAAGTCCATGCCATTGTCACATGGCACCACAACGCACATGTCTTTTATTCACAAATAAGCAAACACCCTTCTCCTCTAACCCTTCCCCCTCCTTAATTTTCCCCTTCCCCTCATTCTTTTTCATTTGCGGCATTCAAATTCAGCACCAGTTCGTACCACTATCACCCATCAATAATCAATATTTTGAGGTTCCAAACTGAATCTTGTATTGGATCTCCTTACACCATCATAGGCATCTCTCTTTCCTTGTTGCCTCTGCTATGATTTTGTGATGTATCAATAGAGGCCTTGATCATGAGGAGAACCACAATTGGTCACATCGCTGTCCTTTATACCCTCAATTATGTGTACACAAATTACTATTTCATAGCATCTGTAAATGTTCTCTCTAGGCCAGCTATCACTCAGTAAAATTGTAGTTTGTGTTTGTACTATTAACATTAAGAAAATGGCAAGCTATGATTATTTTTTATCTCTCTTAATGTTTTAGACCAAAATATGTCAAGCATCAAAGTAAGAAATCAAAGTTCATGGCAGGTGATCAACATTCTCAAATGGGTCTTCCTTGGATTACCTCGAGTTGAAACTTCTAGTGCACTTCATGGAAACGACTACTGCATCGTAAAGAATCATGTAGATAGTTCTAACCATGACAAAGATAAACAAAAAGCTTTATCAACTTTATTCGGTTTACCAATTTCATGTTCCAACTTTACACAACTTAATGGAGTAAAGAAAGATTTCAGTGAGGATAAAGAAGTTGAATGCATAGGTGTTTTCAAAAATAACTCTCTTAGAGAGGATAAAAAAATATAAGTTCAAGACATTCAATGAATCAAAGCAAGAAGATTGAATATGCTTGAAAGTTTCAAAGTTTCGTTCACTTTTAGTTGGTCATCTTCCTCTTCTTCAAATCTTTCGGTACTCGTAGTCTTCATTATTCAAGAACTTGACTTATTGAGCTTGCATCCATAGACTTATGGATGAGCAAAGTTACTTTCTGACAAAGATTAGGTGTGCTGCCAATATTTTCCTTGTTCGCCTTTTCTTGAGAACAGAACTATGAAAGTTCTTTTTGCTTTATTAGAGATGGTGAAAGTCTTATGACTTTGTAGCATACTTCTCAATATGACAAGACAGGCTTGAAGCCAAACATATGATGAGACGAACTTCAAAACTTCAATCAGAGAACCATGAGACGAGCTGGGACAGAACTAGTTCAACTCAACAAGGGCAGTTGCTCCCCAAAGGACAAAAAGTTTTGAGCATTTACACTATAACATTATATATTTGCCCCCCTCTAAGTTCCAATGTTGCCTCCATTTTACGTTGATGGACAAAGAAAGAGCTTTTTATAAATTTTTGCCCCCTTAAGTTTTTCTGGTCCCGTCCCTAGAGACGAGGAAATCTTCTTATTGATTGGATATATATCATGAGACATAGAGCTATTGAAGACAAATTTCACATAAGATAGACAAGTCTCTATGAGACAATCCATGAGACATAGAGCTATCAAAGACAAATTTCACATAAGATAGACAAGTCTCCATGAGACAATCCATAGGTTCCATCTATCTATCAATAGCAAGGCAAACATAAGATGATCCATGAGTGTCATCCTGCTATCAATAAGAGACAATACTAAGTCTTTAGACCTTGAAGTCATGAGATGCACTGAAGCTTGTTCATTTTTTAACAGAGTGGATGAGACGAAATATGGATTCGTTCGACCCAACTTGAAAACCAGACTTTTGATAACTGAAAACCTTTTTAAGTCTGATTCAAATTACTGGAGTTTTAATTTCTCAGCATGAAACACAATTTGTAAAATACCTTAGGACCTTAACTGTTCATTCAAATACAATCTTTGTTGTGATCAAAATTTAGGGTTGAGGCATAACAATCGTCTTCGTTTCGACATATCTTATTTTCAAGACTATGGATTTTATTTTATGTTGCTTTTTTTGTTTCAAAATAATTGTAATTTTTTGCTGTGCTTGGAACATGAAATTGGTAAACCAAATAAAGTTGATAAAGATATTTGTTTACCTTTGTCATGGCCAGCACTATCTACATAATCATTTATAAGGCAACAATCGTTTCCATGAAATGCATTAAAAGTTTCAACTCGAGGCAATCCAATGAAGACTCATTTGAGAAAACTGAACATCCTGCCATGAACTTTGATTCCCTACTTCAATGCTTGATATGTCTTGGTCTAAAACATAAAGGGAGTTAAAAAAAAGTCCTAGCTTGCCATTTTCTAAATGTGAATCATACAAACACAAAATACAATTTACAGAGTGACAATTGACCAAGAGAGATTATTTACATATACTGATGAAAGAGTAATTTGTGTAATTTGTGTACATATAATTGGCAAAAGGGTATGAAGGGATGTGACTAATTGTGGTTCTATTGGTAGATTTTTCTCATGATCAAGGCCTCTAGCTCGCTATTGAGACATCATAGGATCATAACAGAGGCAACGAGGAAAAAGAGGTGTGGTGCCTATGACGGTATGGGGGGATATAAAACAAGAAGTGAACCTGAAAATAGTGATCATTGATGGGTGGAGGTGGCACAAACTGGTGCTAGATTTGAATGTTGCAAATGAAAAAGGATGGGAAAGGGGAAGTTGGAAAGGGAGAAGGGGTGGGGGAAAGGATCAGAGAAGGGGATTTGGTGATTTGTGAATAAAAAAGTGCCAGGTGACATGTCAAGTTGTGGTGCCACATGTCAATGTTGAGGTATGAAAAAACTCAATCTTTAAGGGGCTACAAGCATATTTAAGCAATATTTAATTTATGAATTCATATACTTGTTTGTGGAGTTGTCTTGAATCTTGATATTAGTGAAAAAAAAGATACGCTTCTTAACTGTCTTACTTTCATTCACCTGACCAAAATATATGAACATTAAGACAAATTCCTATCACTAAATGCATGCATCTCAGAGAAACCTAAGCAATTCTGGTCTGCTTTTCCTTTCCAAAATATAGAACTTTGCATATTTGCCTAGGTAGTCAAAAGGTAAGAATATTAGTCAGATTACATAGAAATTAGCATAAACATCCACAATCCCTTGGTGCTCAATGTGATGCTGGTGAATAGTATAATTTTAGGAATTATCAAACTTAACTAAAGAAATTGAGAAAATAAGAAGGCATGGATTAGGCTTGTGTTTAGATGAGCATTTGTCGAGTACGGTTTTGAATGAACTCAGTTTTGTAAAATTGATCTGGTTAAAACTGAGTTTGATGTGAAGTGATTTATATTTGGTTATTTTACTCTAAAAACCAAGTTTGATGTAAAACTTGGTATAAATTTTTCAACCTATTGCAAAAGTTATCTTTTTCCATTTTTAGTCAAATCTAGATTTGAAGACAAACTCAATTTTAAATCAAAATAAGCAAACATCTAGATTTTTTTTTTTAATCAAAATCATGTTTGACAGGAGAAAACTCATGCTAGACACTCCCCCACCATGTATCCAAACATGCAATAAGGAGTCAAGAAAGAATCCGTGCAATCCTTATCAATGGATGAACGGATGAAATAAAGAGCTAGAGTGAAGAAGAAACTACATAGCTGTAATGATTCTAGATGTCGAAATGCTTTTGTGATCAGGCTAACATAACCTGAGATACTAGTTGCAGTCATTGCTCCTAAACTTCAGCAAGTAAATTACAAGAACAAATACCAATCTCAGGCATTATTCTTAAAGTTCAGCAATAAAATCAGAATGAAACAAAACTAACAAAATTACAGCTCCAATTTCCAATTATTTCCAAATATGGTACTTATTTATATCACAAAATCACAATGCCCTAGAAGATTAAGTACCCAACACGTTTTTCTAGAAGGGGAAAAAAAAAAGGATACTAACAATTCTGTTTATAAAAGCTAATATCTTGCTAGGTTTGACGATCCCATTCCAGATGATTAACCAAAAACATAGAAAGCAAGTAAAGGGCAAAATGATCTACTAGACTCTAGTCATCTAGGTATATAATATATATTCAAAATAATTCTTTTTTTTTAAAAAGGTACAAAATCCAAGCCCCAATTAAAAGCCAAAATGTTTAGAACATAGAGAAAATGTTGCAATCATAGAAGAGCAAGAATGAAATTAAGGGTGAAAGAGAAAGAGAGAGATGTTTACTTGGTCCACTGCCTAACACCAAGTTGAGTGAGCTTGTCCTCAGAAGGGTTGCTCTCAATCGTAATGCCCAATTTCTCGGTGACATTGCTCATACTCTCTCCTATTCCTCACTGCAATGCAAAACCAAGTGCTTAACAGAGGAGTTGATCCAAATGCAGAAGAAGGAGATGAAAGGCAGCGTCTTAGGGTGTGTTCGGTCGGGGGTTTTGGAGGGGAGGGGAGGGGAGCAAAATCCCTCCTAAACCAATTTTGGCTCCCCTCCCAAAGTGGGGGGTTTTGGAGGGGAGATTAAATTATTTAAAATAAAATTACCGAAATATCCTTATATATAATATAATATAAAACACTATAAGGATATACCAAGAATTAATACCTTCCTCCATTAAAATCTCTCCCTTCCTCTTGAACCAAACAAGCAAAGGCTTCTCCTCCCTCCCTCCCTCCTCCTCTCAACCAAACACAAAATCAAAGTAAATCCCTCCCCTGCCTTCCCCTTCCCTCCCCTCCCCTCTATTAAAATCTCTCCCCTCTCCTCCCCTTATTTGAACCAAACAGACCCTTAAGGAATTGTTGGGAGCCGTTTTATAAATATCATCAATATCAATATTATATCAATATAAAAAACAAACTACCAACAAAAAAAAATATTAAATTATCCATTTTTAAAATTTTGACACATCGTCAATTTTAAGAGTAAAATAATCAATCTAACTTTACATTTTCCTTCTATTTCTTCTCCCTCTTCTCTCTTCTCAAATTTCAAAAACTTTTATATCTCTTTTCCCTCCACTTTTTTAGTTCACTTTTTTCTCTATCTTCTCTTTTAAATTTTCATTTTTTATTTTAATTTTTTATTTCAGATTTTTTAATTCTTTTATTTTTTAATTTCCTTATTTATATTTTAATTTTTATATTCTGATTTTAATTATTTTATTTTTTAATTTGTTTATTTTTTATTTTTCATATTTTTATTTAATTTTTATTTTTTATATTTTATCTTAGTTTTTTTATATTTAATCTTTATAAATTTCTTTATTATTTATAAATAATTATTTTGCTTTTAAGTCTCAATGAAAAAATATTACATATTGTCCGTATAATTTTTTTCTTTGATCAGATATCAAAATTTCTAAATGTATTTATTATTTATTATTTATAGATAATTATTTTACTTTTGATTCTCAACTAGAAAAATATTACATGTTGTCGATATAAATGATTACTTTTCTTTTGCGTTCAGACGGAGAAACATAACATGTTATCGGTATAATTTTATTGTCATTGAGAATATATTAAATTTTATAAATGTTTCACTATTTTATAAATGATTATTTTACTTTTAAGCCCATATAGAGTTTTGTTTTTTACATTTTAATTTTTCTATTTTTTTTCTATTTTTCATTTTTTTAAAATTTTTTAGTATTTTTATTGCATTTTCTTTAACATGTATCAAATGTTATAAACAATATTATAATTTTTTTATGGGAAAACCTTAAATGATTACTTTTGTGTTTAATTTCTAAATTGTTTTATTGTTTTATCTTTTTTATAATTTGTTATTTTTTAATTTCTTTTCATATTTTTTGATATTCTGATTATTAATTTTTTAATTTTTTTATTTATTTTGTATTTTAATTCTTTTTTTTTTACAATATTTATAGTTTTTATTTTATTTTTCATTTTTAATGATTCTTTTCTTTAGTTTTTTTAATTGTTTTCTATTTTATCTTTATAAAAATATTTATTATTTATAAATGATTATTTTGCATTTAAGTTTCGGTAGAGAAACATTACATGTTATTGGTATAATTCTATTTTTTTAAATTTTAAATTTTTATTTTTTTATTTAAGTTTTTTTAGTGTCCTTTTTTATTTTTTATATTCTGATTTATTTTTTATTTTATTTTATTTCTAAAAATTTTTACCTATTAATTTTCTTATTTTCTTATATTTATATTTTTAAATTTTTGACCAATTTTTTATATGTTATCATTATAAGTGTCTTTATTATTTATAATTGAATATTTATAGATTATTATTTTACTTTAAATTCTCAACGAGAGAAACATTACATGTCATCGGTATAAATTATTACTTTTATTTTTGTGTATCGACGGAGAAACATTATATGTTGTCGGTACATTTTTGTTGTTTTTTACCACATATCAATTTCATAAATTTTTTTATTATTTATAAATGATCACTTTACTTTTAAGTATCGACGGGGAAGCATTACATGTCGGTATAATTTTATTGTCTTTGAGCATGGACCAAATTTCATAAATATTTTATTATATATAAATGATTCTTTTACTTTTGAGTTACTACGAGGATTTTTTTTATATTTTATTTTTTCTATTTTTCTTATATTTCTATTTTTTTATCTTCTAAATTTTCTAATTTTTTATTTTTTCAGTATTTTTATTCCCTTGTCTTTAACCACGTATCAAATTTTTTAAATGTGTTTATAATTTCTTTATAGGAAACCCTGAATGAATACTTTTGAGTCCATACGGAAAAAATATTATATATTGTCGGTATATTTTGTTTTCTTTGAGTACATATCAATTTTGTAAATGTTTTTATTATTTATAAATAAATATTTTACTCTTGAGTCCCGACGGGAAAACATTACAAATTATCGATATAATTTTATTGTATTTTATCTCATAACAATTTTATAAATCTCCTTATTATTTATAAATGACTATTTTACTCTTGAGCATGACTTAGAAACATTACATGTTTATGTTCACTTTTCTGCATTTTCTCATTCTTACTTTATTTTATATTGTGTTGTGCAAACTGAGCCAACGTCATTTCACTAGTTGTTCTCATTCAATGATATTTTGATGAGAATACTTTTCTATCCCATTCATCAGACTCACCTTTTCATCTTTATTCCTCTTTTGTTCTTATTTCGGTGGTAAGGGGATGAAATGTTTGAACACATATCAATTTTATAAATGTTTTTATTATTTGTAAGTGGTTATTTTTGTTTTGCGTCCCAACAGGAAAACATTAGATGTTGTTACAATAATTTTATTGTCTTTGAGAACATATCAATTTTTAAAATGTCTTTATTATTTATAAATTAATGTTTTAATTTTTTTACTTTTTTCTTTTTCTATTTTTCTTATATTTATATTTTTTATAATTGATTATTTTACTTTTGAGTCCTTACGGGATAATATTATATGTTATCGGTATAATTTCGTCGTCTTTGAGCGCATATCAAATTTATAAATCACTTTGTTATTAATAAATAATTATTTACTTTTGAGTCCCGATGGGTAAACATTACATGTTATCGGTATAATTTCATTGTACTTGAGCATATAACAATATTATAAATCTCTTTATTATTTATACATGATTATATTATTTTTGAGTAATGACGGAGAAACATTACATGTTATCAGTATAATATCATTGTCTTTGAGCACATAATAATTTTATAAATCTCTTTATTATTTATAAATAATTATTTTGCTTTTGAGTCACAGAAGGGAAACATTATATGTTATCATTATAATTTCATTGTCTTTTAGCATATATTAATTTTATAATTTTTTTATTTATAAATGATTATTTTGCTTTTTGAGTCCCGAAAGGGAAACAACAGATGTTATCAGTTTAATTTCTTTGTCTTTGAACACATAAGAATTTTAGAAATCTCTTTATTGCTTATAAATGATTATTTTACTTTTGAGTCCCGACAGGAAAATATTATTTTTATTAGTATAATTTTATTGTCTTTTAGCATATATCAATTTTTTAATTATTTATAAATGATTATTTTGCTTTGTGAATTCCGACGGAGAAACATAACATGTTAGTATAATTTCACTATCATTGAGCACATAACAATTTTGTAAATCTCTTTATTATTTATAAATAATTATTTTAGTTTTGAACTCGACGGGTAAATATTACATGTTGTCGATATAATTACTTTCTCTGTTAAAAAATTATTTTTACAAACAAGAGTTTTTCAAAATATACGTGAAAATAGAGTGACACGTGTGAATGCACGGGTATCTTGCTAGTTATACAAAAAAAAATATACCCGACGTTAGGCTTGTGCTAGTTGCACCCCCCATTTACCTAGTTACGCCCATCATGTTTTTAAAATAGCAAATTGACCAAAATACCCTCAAACCCATTTCAAATTTTCAAGACACACCAAACCCCCTTTCTCTCTCCCATTTCCCATTTCCTCTGCAAAACACACACCCCCTCTTTGCACCCCTTCGATTTTTTATTTTCGTTTTAGGTACGATTTCGTTTTAGGTTTGATTTCGTTTCATGTTTGTTCGATGTCTCTGTATTTTTTTTCTACGTGTTAGGGATATACGTGAACTCAATTCACTTAAGTTACACCCACTTCTTCAAGTCTTAAGTGAACCCAGTTCACGTAAGAACTGAGAAAGTGATTGTAGCTTACGTGAACTGAGATCACGTAAATGTAGGTGAACTAAGTTCAAGTAAGGCCCTGGAACAATGTTTTTATAGGCGATACGTGAACTGAGATCACGTACGCATTATAGAAAAAAATGCAACTGGACCGGGTAGTCTTTGGAAGAAGTAGTCGTTGGAGATTGTAATTGGACCCAGTATTACAATCGAATTAGGTTTTAACAGATTGTCTACAAGCGAGCCTTCTTTAACATTGCTTAAAAACAAGGGAATTATTAAAAGCACCCCCCATTTTTGCCAGTATACACCCTCCACAATTCTGAAAAGTCGTGGGTGTCTATAATGTCAGCTAATAAATGAAAGAGTGGAACTTGTTTCTAGGTCAGGACAGGAGAGAAGCGACTCACCTACTTAGAATGCCATGACTAATGCCCTTGATGAATTGTAAGAGGGGTTTAACTTAAAGATATGGGACAGGCTGACCAATTTTTTGTTCCAATCTTGGATCTCTAAGCTCCCCTTAAGATGTCAAGTGTCTGTTATTGACATCCATGACATCAACAGTAAAATAAGGGGTGTTTGAGGAGGTCCAAGGTGGAATCTGGAATTTCTTTATACTAGTCTACCTTTTGAGATCTCAAAGGCTACTTTATCCATTTGCACTGCCTAGTCGAGGGCATGCATGACATGACTCGTGGATTTGTCAGCATTATGTTTCAGATACCTATTCAGTCAATAACGCTTATCGTTGGCTCCAGACTAAGTAGGGGGAATCTCTTGTGAATTATAGTTAGAGTTGTGTTTGGAAACTTCAGTTACCTGCCATCATACAAATTTTCTTTTGGCAAGTTTGTCACGGTGCTTTGCCTACGCGTGTTGTGCTTATGAGAAGAAGAGTCATTTCTTCAGGTAACTGTCCTAGATGCTTGTGTGAGGAAGAATCCATATTACATTAATTGTCTTGTCCACTACCCTTAGTCCAATTAGCTTTGGAGGGAACGAGGTGGCAATGGTGTGTCCCAGCCAAATGCTTCTTCTGATATGCGGTGTTGGCTTCACCAGCTAACCAATTTCCACGACATACTAGACCCTAGTGTGATGTGGACAATTTGGCAATCACAGGTTACAATGACTTCTTTGGTTTGTCAAGTGAGCTCCCTTATATCCAATGTTATTATGACTTATGGGAGTGAATCTTTTATGACTCATATGAATAATTCTACGTGTGCAGTCTCTCGGCCTAAGCCTGAGATCAATGTTGTTGCTCTTAATGTGGATGAGTGTTATCATTAATCCAGAAAAGACGGGTTTTGGTGGAGTTATGAGGATCATGAAGGTTCCTTCCTCAAGGGATTCTATAGTAGTATTGATGTCTCTAACATCCTTCATGCAGAATTTATGGCCCCGCTTCATGGGATTCAAATTTGTTGGAAATCAGGTAGCGCAACGTAGTTTGCTACACGGACTCCAGTCATGTTTTGCACCTTCTAAAAGAGGAGGTCAATTGATTTCGTCAACATGCAAATGAGATTGCAGTGATTAAATTACAACATAAAACGAAATAGATAGCGCTTATTTTTTGTCTTCGCTAGCGCTTAAAAGCGCTACCTATTCACCCGCTAGTGATTCTGGTTCGAAAAGACAACGTTTTAAAAGCGCTAGTGAAAACTGGAATCGCTAGCGTTTCATTTAGAAGGTGTTATCTATTGTTGAGAATAGATAGCGTTTTTTCAAGGAAACGCTATCTATTCACAGAAATATTTCTGAGAATAGAAAGCGATTCCTTGAAAAAGCGCTATCTATTCTCAGGAATAGATAGCGCTTTTTCAAGAAAGCGTTAACTATTTTTTTTTTTTTACAATTGCAATATTTTATAATTACTGATAATTCTTAAAACCCGGTCAATACAAACATATGTTTCTATAAAAAATGTGCAAGTGCTGGATATAGGAATGTGACAAATAATAATAATAATAATAATAGCATATTAATTCACAAAAGTTATCACAAAATGGAATTACAATATTTTAGAGAATTACATTTGAAAGATATTTCTACCAAAATTTTGGCAGAATCTCCTCTAAAACATGGACATTCCAAAATAACATAAGTAACTGTATAATTACAACAAACAATGACAATCAAAATAATGCCTCACATATGGGCCAACAACATACATCTAACTACTACTATAATGTGTATACACAATGATTATAGTTTTAAAACAAACTTCTCAGCCACATAACGACATCACTCTTCCTTGAATTGAGCAGTTTGAACATCAGAATATGAATCGTATTTACATTCAGGAAGATACTGAGAAATGATAAATAAATCATATTAGAGTTTAAGTATACAAATGGTCAAATGAAAGAGTAATTATTTTATATAAATTAGAACATAAATTACATACCTCATTTGGGATTTGTATTTGGTTATGAACAACAATATCCTTCATAAACTTCATAACGTAATAGCCACAATCATTGAAGTATGGTTGGCGGGGGCACTAAAAAACCAAAAATATTATAAATAAATATTTTTAATTTTTTAAACTAAATAATTGCATAATAATTTTGGTAATACATCTATAATTATCAATTTAGTTGTCGTGGATGATTTAGAAAATCGGGACTTGTTTGATGCTCGATGTCCTTGATGAATTGCCAAAGCCCTGAGTCATAACATACAATTAGATATATTAATTAGTGCAAAAATTTTCAACCTCATTTTCACATTCAGAACTCGTTCCAATATATGCATATATATATATACTTACTTATTGAACGTATCCTTCATTTCTTTGCGGTTGCTCAAACTAGAACGCAAAGGATCTAAATAGTACCCCGTGTCTTTCCGGGGATTGATCGCTAACAATACCCAATGGCTCCTAAAAAAATGTTGAATAAGAAAATCCTAATTAGCGAGTAATTGCATTTCACAAAATTTAGTATCGTTAATTAAGTCATATGTATATATATGATATATGATTAAATTAAATAAATGACTCACCTTAGGTTGCAAGGTGACAAAAACAAGGTGTCAACACCTGGCTTCGCTAATGCCAAGCGTTCAGATATATATCCCACCATTTTCCCAGATTGAAATTGAAATTGAACATTTGTTTTCTCTGGGCATAAGAACACAAACCTCTCGGTCCGTTCTTCTGGGATCAGTATATCAGTATACAAGTACCTTGAATTAAAACGTATACAAATTAATGGATTAACAATAACTTCAATAACTGGTGAAAGAATAAAAAAAATGTATACTGTAAAGTTGGATGTTACCTGATATATACACTAATTACAGTTTGACTGATCTACACTCCATGAGTAAAAATTTCTGCCAGTTCATCCTTAGCATTGAGTAATAATGCAGATTCATAACCGAAAATATTTTCACCCATTGGTATTTCGATTTGTTCTCCGGTCAATGTCATCCTTGTTTCAACATCAACTTTAAGATAATTAAAGAATTTTGCTTCAAGAGGTGTAGGAGGGGAATGTTGAGATTTGTCCACAGGCTTTACTGGGAATGTACAAAAACCAACTATTTGCTGCTTCCCCACTCCAGCCATGAGTTCATGCAGTTCGCCCTTGCCCTTACCCTTTCCCTTGTCCTTGTCATTGGCTTCGGATTTGGATTTTATGGGTACCTATATATTTTGCAGAAGTTAGTGACCACGTAATTTTATAAATATATTATGATAATTAATTATGTTTCTTAAAAAATAGTACATCACTTACAACGAGTTTTAATGGTCATGCTACATAAGTACCTATTGCTTGTCCCACGTCATGATATCTTCATCCTCAAGTGGTACAGACAATGGTGCATCCTCTTCAGTTGCAAAGTCAATTCTAACTTTGTAATGATGGATAGGTAATGGACGATTGTGCAATGTGACACATAAATCGGTGTAGCAAATCCCGTTACCAACCATTCGAGACAGGCCTGACAAATATAGCGTACACTCTTTGAAGTCCTAAACCAATGATAAACAAAATATTAATATGATAAACTATTGATGCAATACATACAAGTAAATCATTGATGCAATACATACAAGTAACGATAATTTCTAATGATTTATTACATCGGGTGACTTAAGAGTGCATCCATCCATGGGTAAACTAGGCTCGTGCACCTCCATCGGTTCCATTATCTCCATCGGTTCCTTAAGTAATCAAGATCCACAATAATTTTAAATTAGAATATTTGAATACTTCAATTTGAATTTCTAACAAAATTTTGGCAGAGTCCCCTAAAATATAGACATTCCAAAATTTATCTAATACCTGTAACAACAAAAAATACCATATACCAGCCAGTACAAGTCACTATACAAGTCTACCTAGTATGCAACATAGCCACTAGACAAGTATACTTAGTTACCAATTCACAAATGCTAATTAATCTACCAAATTCTGCCTTTGAAGTAATTTGATTTATTACCTTGTGTGACTTAAGAGTGCAACTATCTTTGGCGCTACCATCCTGATGCACCTCTACCGGTCCCTTGTCCTAATGATGCACCTTTTTCAATTCTTGGACCTCGTGATAGAGTTTGGCTACCATACGCTTCAAGTCTTCGTTTTCATCTTTTCTTGCGCGCTTTGGTGCACCGAAGATAGCTTTATGTGAGACACCAAATCCCACACCCCTTACACGTCCTGGATACTCTTTAATGGGGATGACTTGGGAAAGGATGTCTATGTCAACCCCCTGTGACATAGCCTCCTGTGATAGGGTATCCTGAGACACAAATATTATTCACGAAGATTGTTAAGTATTATCACTTTCATAAGAAAATTGCAAGTGAAAATGTTATTTAATCTATCATACTTACAATTCTTTCATATACTTCCGCAGTGGGGGAGTTTTCAATCTCACCATCCTTGTTTCGGCGGGCTTCTATCCACAAGACATGGCGATCGATTGATTGTGAGGATACATCTTCTCCTGCTTGCTTCAACTATACATATTAAAAAGAAATTGAAATTCATCAGTTTTAATTAGGTTACTCTACAAACATGCTCAAATTCACCAGTTGTACATATAATTTAAGGTTACTCTGAGTGGCGGAGTGTAGTCTAGCGATGGGGTAGCAATGGCTACCCCAATTTTTTTCAAACTTCTTATCTTACATATATAGAGAAAAAAAGACACAACATAAAAAAAGATAAAAAAATGAGTAAAAGGAATTGCAATATTGTAGTAGTATATTGCTTGCAGCCGTTGGGGACTCAAAATATTGCTTATGAAATTCAATAAAAATCAAGTATAATTTGACTAATTTTTTAATAATTTTAGATTGTTTCAACGTAAAAATTTAAAATAAGAATTTCAAATCCATTTACGGATTTACTGAATGTAAATATCACCCTATTATCACTTTGTATATTTTTTATACACTAAAAATCAATTTAAGAATTAATATCTTTTTAGTTTTTTACTTTTACTAATTATACTTTTTATTACAAATGTATATTAACATCAATCATATTTTTATTACAAAATTATAAAAAACATGTTTTAAAACGATCACACATCATCTAACATATGCCACGTATAAACATATATAGCATCCACGTATAGTTACAATTATGTGTATCTTTGAATTTTGAGTATACCACTTAACTAATTTGGCCCCCTCGAAAATATTTCTCTAGCTCCACCACTGGTTACTCTATGTACTAGATCTTGCTCAATGCCCGGATACCCCTTAACCCTTCCTCTGTATGGGTAAGGAGGATTTGATGTTCTATGCCGATTTGCGTTACTTATTCTCTATATAGACAAACATATAAATGTGCTTAGGAACGACAACAATTAAATATACAAGTATAGACATACAGATACGGGTATACAAGTAGGGACATATATAAGTATACCAAAAATTCATTATCTGTAGTGTGTTTTGCTACAAAATCTCTCCAGACGTCCACTCCTATGACTGATGCATACAATGATGGAGGATTAGGTCTAATATTCTCTTTTTTATCTCTCAGCCGCTTAGACAACCATGCTCGAAATGTCCGATGAGATTTTTCGCCAAGCTTCAGTATGATGTCCTTATGGGTGTCGTCAATATCAAATGTTTTCTGCAAATACATTATAAACAAAATGGTAGGGTAAGTATATTTACACAACTGAGAAGAAATACAAATGATCAATGTTAATTAACTTGTATACCTGTATCTCAGCCTAAAGCTCCGCTTTGCATCTATCCAAAACTACATTATCTTTCTCCTTCCAATGACTAAATGTAATTGGAACCGTCATTTGCACTTGAGTTCCAATGAAACTTTTCAAACCTCTGCCACCTTTGCCTATGGGTTGACCTTTAGCATTCCATGAAACCTAAAAATAAAAAATTAAGTGTACAACATTAGATAATAAATAGATAAAAATAACTAATTATATTAATTAGTAACTATCTTACCACGTGTATCTCTCCTCTACTCCTAGCTCGGATGATATTCTTTTTGTATGTCGGTCCACGGGGACAGCACTTCACATTTTAGGCCGCTGCAGCATCACTATCATGTCCGGAAGAAGCCATCTATCTGTCTTCAAAAAAATTAGACACAAATAATTAGACAAACAAGTAATTTAACAAGTGCATAATTCATAGTCATTTAACAAGTACATAATTCATAACCATAGTCATTTAACTAAAAAAACACAATCTACATACATGTTTAAGTCAACTTCTTTTCCTTTTTCTTTTCCTCCGACTGATCCAAATCCCCTCTTTATGATCATGTCTAATATATGTATCATCCTCTCTTGATGTACTTTCCTCACAAAATAATGATTGTATCACAAAGAACGGGTCATCTTCAATATCAACATCTTCATTTGCTTGATCATCAATCCCATTAACAATTTTTTTGTTAGTTAACAAAACAATGGACCAATTCATATCACATGGATCAGTGACATAAAACACTTGTCGAGCTTGCGATGCTAAAATAAAAGGCTCATCTTTATATCCCAACTTATTGAAATTCTCCCGTACAAACCCCAACTCATCCATTTCTACACTGTAATTATTGTCAACCCACTTATATTGGAACACAGGTACCCAAAACATCGCATAATCCAACTCCCATATGAGTTCAATGACCCCGAAGTATGACATATTCGCATAAATGAGATTTCTGTCTTTGGCATTTGAGATATGCATAGCTTGAGCAACAAGAGTGACCCCACTATTTTGGATTTTACTCTGATCATCGTGTTCTTTTGTATAGAATGTGTACCTGTTCATCAAATAACCAGTGTAAGAGATAACATGTATACTTGGACCCCTCGCTAACCATCTGAGCCTTTCCGAAACTGAGGTAGGATTAACAGCAAGCTCTGCAGAAATGTGATTTCTTAGCCACGTTATAAAATACCGATTGTGTTATCTTGTTAACCAATTTTGATTTTTATTTGGGTGCAAACTCTTGAGCATTTCATTGTGTTTTACAACATAGGAATCAACCTCATCGGCGTTGTGTAAAACATATAAGTGTGCTTGCTCCATCTGTTGCCTTGATATAGTCAATATTTTACATCCAGTAATCCCTTTCCCTTCGCTTCCTCCTGTGTGACGACATTTTGGCATCCCTATGGAATATCCAACGTTAGATAGGTAGTCGGAATAGAATTCAACAGCTTCTTCGATTATATACCGCTCAACAATACAACCCTCTGGCCGTGATTGGTTTTTCACATATCTTTTTAATATCTTCATGTAACGCTCAAACGAGTACATCTATCTCATGTAAGCTGGTCCACATAATTGTGTCTCCCTAACCAGATGAACTGTCAGATGAATCATTATGTCAAAGAATGAAGGTGGAAAATACATCTTAAGCTCACACAAATCGAAACAATTTCTATTTGCAATGCTGGAAACTTTCCTGGGTCAATCACCGTGCTGCAGATTGCCTTGAAGAATAAACAAAGTTTAGTTAAGGTATTCCGCACTTTGATGAGCAAAATGGATCGTATACCAATGGATAGCAAATTCTCCATGAGAACATGGCAATCATGGGACTTTAGACCCTTTAACTTGAGATCTCTCATTGATACGAGGTTCATAATGTTTGAAGAGTACCCCTCTGGTACCTTAACTCCATGAAGAAACTTACAAAGAACCGTTTTCTCTTTTCTAGACAAAATATGAGCGGCTGGAGGTATATATGTAAGTGGTTTCCCCTTCTTTACTGGTCCCAATTCTTGTCTCAATCCCATACTAACCAAGTCCCGCCTTGCATTGATGCCATATTTAGTCTTCTTGGGCACATTGAGTAAGGTACTAATGACACTATCAAAGACATTTTTTTCAACATGCATCACATCAATAAAATATCTCACATACAATGACTTCCAATATGGCAGCTCAAAGAAAATCGACATTTTCTTCCACCCTTGTGTTACAGGCTCTCCCGCAAAAGGTTTCCCGAATTCAATACTCAAATCTTTTACCTTTTCAAACAGTTGCGCCCCCGTCAAAGGCAAAGGAACTCTACGTTCTTCAGTATTTCCATTAAATGCTTTCCTCCACGACCGATAATGATGCTTTTGAGGTAAAAATATACGATGCCCAAGGAGGACATTCTTGTTACCATATTCCAACTGCATCCAATCAGTACCATCTTCACATATAGGGCATGCACACTGGCCTGTGGTACTGTATCCAGACAAATTACCGTATGCCGAAAAATCATTAATTGTGCCGAAGATCATAGTCCTCAAGGTGAAACTTTCTTCTATATACCCATCGTACACATCTATACCCGTCTCCCACATTTGTTTCAAGTCTTCAATTAAAAGAGCCAAGAATATGGCTATATCATTTCCTGGTTGTTTGGGCCCAGAAATTAACATAGACAACATCATATATTTGCGCTTCATGTATAGTCATGATGGTAGGTTATAAATCGCCAAAATCACAGGCCATGTACTATGAGAGCTACTCTGAACACCATGCGGGTTAAATCCATTAGTAGACAATGCAAGTCGTAGGTTTCTTAGTTCTTTCCCAAAATCAGGATACTCAATATCAATTATTTTCCATTGAGGAGAATCTGTCGGGTGCCGGAGCATGCCATCCTTAATCCTTTCATCCTCATGTCATGTCAAGTGTTTTGCATCTTTTGAACTACGGTACATCGGCCTGAATCTGGGAATTATAGGGAAATACCACATAACCTTCTCTGGAGCCGATTCCGATTACTTCTTCTTATACCGTGAGGCTTTACATTTTGGACACGACTTTAACGATGCATATTTATTTATAAATAAAATGCAATCATTAGGACAAGTCTGTATCCTCTCATAGCCCATGCCAATAGAACATAACATTTGTTTAGCCTCATATGTCCGACCAGGAAGCACATGATCATCCGGCAACATATCTTTCAATAAGGTGAGTAAGTCCGTAAAGCTCTTATCAGTCCATCCATTGCTCGATTTCAAGTTATACAACTTTAACATCGCCGATAATCTCGTGAATTTAGTACAACCCTCATACAACGGCTTCTTCGCATCACTTATCAACTTCTCAAATATTTGAGGACAATCACGGAGATCTTCTTCAACCGCATTTTCCATCTCTTCAAAACGGTCGCCATAATATGTATTGGTACCGGTGTCATCTGACGCATATCTCCCACTATTCCCCATATTAGAATATTCACATCTTTTATCACCGTGCTTTGTCCAACAAGTATAACTCTGATCAATTCTATTGCTCACTACATATCCTTCCAATTCCTGAATATTAACTCGGCTTACATAACAACAACTCAAACAAGGACATACGATTCTACTTAGGTCTAGATCTTTTTCATGCTGAACTACAAACCTAATAAAATCTTGCACTCCATCCTTATATTCATTCGACAAACAATTGGCAGACATCCACTTCCGATCCATTCTAACCTCGACCTTTAAAAAACTAAGTTAGTCCTTCAATAATATAACATCATATTAGTTGGTCCTATTAATTAATACAACTATTAATTAAAACAACATCACAACAAAATATATTCAAAACTTCTTTTCACAACTTTTTACATATTTTCTCAAAATTTTGCCATGACCTATTTGTATTCTCAATAATTACCCACTTTCTAATCGTGATCTAAACAGATTCATGCACCTATGTTATCATAACAAGCTCAAAACACAGCCAAACCATAAGAAATAGTGCATAGCAGCAGTAAGGATCTCGCAACATTTGAATAAGTTTTAATTTACTTGAATCCCAAATTTGCTTCCAGCCTACCCTAAATCCCAATTACTAATTCTTTTTAATCTCGTCTTTTTGTCTTAATGAATCTTTCAGAAAGTTATACTATTTATAAATACAATTATTAAACAAATTTTCCTTCTCATATTTATCTCTTCCTTCAAAATATGATCACATACACTGTAACAAAAAAGAAACTGCAGTGTCTACATTTTCCTTACCAAGACAACTTTTAGCATGCCACTATGGGACCATTCAGATAGGACCAAAATATTCTACTACATAATATTGTAGTTCACACCAATAGATATTCCCTCAAGTAACATGAAATTGCACGCACTGATTAGCAAATACAGATTACAAGCAATAAAAGAGATTTTCAGAGTTTCAACAAAAAAATACAAATATGCATACAAATCCTTATAAGGTGGAGATTTAAAAGCCAACACAAATCAAGAACACACTACAATACTATAGCTGTATAGCTCAAGTTTTTAAACTTAGTCCAGTTTTTATCACATTTCTATGAGCAACAAACAAAGTCTTATCTTTCCAAAACAAAACAAAAAAAAGAGGCACCAGCTTACCGTATCCTATCTTCTCCACATCATATAAGGAAAAAAACTAATAAAGCTAAGAATAAAATAAAATTTCAGTAATCAAGAGCAATATTTTTTATTTTTAATTAATACTTTTTTAGTTTTCAAGGTGAATCTCAAAACCGAACTACGTTGTTGGAACATTGAACTCAGAAGAACGAAGGTACACACCTAGAGAGAAGAAAGAGGAACGGAGAGGTGGCGGTGAGAAACAGGAACGACGACGGTTCAAACAGAGAAAGAAAGAAGAGGAACGGTGGTGGTGGCGAAACCAAACTGGAAGAGGAACGGCGGCAGTGGAGAGGAGGAGGAACGAAGAAGACACGACGTGCGGTGGAGGTCGAGAGGAGGAGGAACGAAGAAGGAGGAACAACGCAGTGGATAGGAAGAGGAAGATGGACTTGCGCGACAAGGACGAGAGGGAGAGAGCGACAACACTAAGCGACTGAGACGGAGGCAACACAGCGACAGAGGCGAGACAGAGACAGAGGCGAGACAGAGACAGAGGCATTGTTCTTTAGACGAAAAAGAGGAAGACATAGCGCGCGTAAGATAAATGCTTGTAACGGGAGGATATATGATTTAATTTTCCAGATTGAGTATATGTAGCGCTTGTTTGGATAAGCGCTAGCGAATGTGAAGCATATACAACGCTTTCCTGGAGAAGCGCTAGCGAATATAATACAAAGATACAAGGAAGCGCTAGCTATTATGCACATCATACAATCACCAATGCTTTTACCAGAAAGCGCTAGCTATTTATATGACTAAAGCTAGCGTTTTACCAAGAAAGCGCTAGCGATGATTTTCACATTTTTTTTACTAGCGTTTCAGTGGATAACGCTAGTGAAAGTGGCGCCATATTGTTAATAATTTGGCATAGTGGCTAGACAGTGGTCTTGCAATGTGCATCATCTTTAGAAAGACTAAGAGGACAACCAATGTGTAGACCTCTCGACCAAAATAGGAGCTAGAGGAGAAGAATATCTGATTATGGTCAGTGACATTCATGAGGAGTTAAAAAGTCTTCTTCACATGGATGTTAAGAGGTTTCTTTTGATGACTTAGCGAGTGTTTGGTCTGGCGGTGACATTTCCATGTTTGGTCTGAATTGCGGCTAGAATTCCACGTTGAGTGAAAAACTACACTTTGTAGCTTCTGGTTTTCACGTTCAGTTTTGCTTGGCACCGCACGTTGAGTGTTTGAAACGCGAAACCAAACATATTGTTGTGTTTCTTATCTTTCTGTTTTGTTTGTTTGTTTGTTTTTTGTGTCTTTCTAGCTTTTTCTCTTGGAACAAGAGTTATGATATATAGACAACCCATTTCTCGACAACCACACAGACACCGTATGGCTACCCCCTCTTGAGCGTGACTTCCCGTAACTGTCAGCAAGATGAGATAAAAATAAAAAAAAAAGCAAACATAGTATATTTATACGGTGTAAGACAACTTTTGTTGTCTATTTATCATTTCTCTGTAACAAAAACCTAATTCCAACTACCACTATAACCAGTGATTTCCGGTGATTTTTTATTGTTATTGTTCTTAAACTATCATTGCCTATAAGGTTTCCATTATTTATGTTCTTCTATATAAACCCTAAGATTTGAACAAAATTTTTAAAAAAATAATGGAAACCTTTTTAATATATTGCTTTATCAATATTTTCTCATTGTATTTAGTGGAAATATTACAAAAAAATCTTTTTAATTTTCAAACAACAAATAACTTAAAATAAATTAAAGTGTATAAAATGACAATTATTTTAAAACAAATAAAATTAAAACATAATGATAAACTAAAACAATTATTTCAGAGTTTTTGTTTTTTAAAAAAACATATAAGTATTATGCAATTTTTAAAATACTTTTTTTATATATAAAAAAAAAGGTTAAAAAAATACTTTTTCTTGAAACTAGAGAAAACACGAAGGTCATAATTCAAAAATTGATGCCATTACCTTGGGGAGAGACTCACTGATAATTGGAAAATTTGATTATGATTCGAAATTCAAATTCACAATTTTTTGTTTGACTATTTGTCACGAGTATTTGGTGAGCAAAGTCGCAGTGTCCCAATCAGACCAATCAAATCGATGTTCTAGAATTTGTGTTTGTATATCACAGAGAGAGAGAGAGAGAGAGAGAGAGAGAGAAATTGAAAGAAGTAGGAGAAACCAGCGAGGGAGTAAGAAAAATGAGCAACGACGATGAGAAGGGTTTGCTGTGGAAGCTTCCGGTGGTGAGGTCCAACAACATCGGCAAGGTGGGTCCCGCCTTCGGTATCGGCGCTGGCTGTGGCCTTGGCTTCGGCCTTGGCCTTCTCGGAGGTATACGCCCAAATTCTAGTACTTAACGAAAGTTTCTATTTTTCAATTACCCTTTTTCTTCTTGATTATGATCATGTAGTCTTTGTTTTGTGGGTAAAGTAAAAAAGAAAAGGGGGATAAGTAGTATAATTATTAACTAATGTAGTGTAATTGGAATTTTTACTGAATACTATACCTTAAGCTTCACTTGCTTCTTAAGCTTCACTTGCTTGAATATGTCATGGCTATTACTTATTTGATGGTTCAATTTAGTTTGGGGGGTAAAATTGGGAGATAATTATTTCTAGATGAATCAATTGGAAGTTAAAACTCCTAGGTGTAATAGACTCAGGTTTTCAAGTGAACTTTCATTTTTCTTGGAAAATATCTACTTGAATTGATGTATATATGTTCATGCCTTGATGTGGTTCGGCGGTTATTAAGCATTGGCAATGCATGTTATGTAATGTGAGAGAATTTTGTGAGGATACTTTTACTGAAATCCGTGTTAGTTTTTGCTTAGTGGATTTTTGTTCCCTCTTAAACCAAAGAAGGCCTTGGAAAAATGGAGACCTTTTGGGATAATCTTCTGTACCGTGCTCTAGATGTCATTGTGCAGATCATCTGTATTTGTCTTACATTATCATAAATGTCTTTTTTTTTTTTTTTTCCCTTCCAATTTCTTTTGTAGTTATAACCTGTTGAACATATTTTGCTTCTCCCCCTACAAACAAACCATATTTGCCTTCCATTATCATAAATGTCATTTTTTTTTTAATTTCTTTTGTCCCCACTTCACTTGTTTCTATAGTTTTCAGCGGCTTCTCTTTTCATTTTTTATGGTATACTTTATAAAAATGATCAGGAAATGAAAAAAAGTTTAGATATACAAGCTTTTATATTGAAAGAACGGGATGGTTTCCTGGTATTGAGAAGTTAATGTGCAAAATTGGCATAACGACCACTTCTTTACAGAAAAGTAAAAAGAAAGGGAAGAAATGAACCGTAGGAACTAGGAATATAGACCTATGTGTGTCATTGAAATTCATGTTTACAGCCTCAAAAGTAGAAATGTCAATATCCATTCAGTTGCAGGTGGTCAGTGTTGTTTAAGATGTAGTTTTTTTTTTAATCTTTTGGTTGTTGATTAACAATGGAATTGCAGTTTTGTTTTTGACTTTTTGGTGATGCTTCCATGATATCCTGAAAGAAAAAAAAGGGGGGGGGGCACTTACGGTGCATCACTTTTTAATAAGTGATCCACCGATGTGCTAATAATTTTAACTGTTGGTTAGGGCTTTCTTTATACAATCCAACGAATCCAACATCTAAGGCTGTGTTTGTATAAGATTCTTCTCTAACGATTCCCGAGGCAAAAGCAAGGAATGACCTACTTTTACTAGAATCAATTTTGAGGTCCATGGAATCTTATGCAAACACACACTAAAACCATGGATGCATTGGTAGACAGCTTAAAAAGTGATGCACTGTAAGTGTCAGTCAGTTTACTACTTTTGAGAAATCATTGGCAAGACTAATAAATTGTTATTGTTATAATCTATAAATGAACAAAAAGGGAGCACTCTCCCAATTGCTCAATTGCGCAGTATGATTATTTGTTTTACTATCTTATGGGCTTTTTCTCCATTCTTTGTGGGCTTAATAGTATTCCTTTTTATTCAATTTATTTTGGGCCTCTTGGGTCAAAAGTTGGCTGAATGCCAGAGTTTAACGCAGTGCAGAACTGCAGATCATTGGTAAACCACAGTTTGTAAAATCTTGCTTGAAGTCCTCTTTGGGTAGTAATTTCTGAGAGAATTTTGCAGGATTTAGGCAAATTTTGGTGCTTGGCAATTGTAATGAGGGGGACTGAGGATGTCCACAATTTGAGCTTATAGTCTAAACTAGACGTTTACAACCATGACAGAAAATTTCATTAATTAAGTTTTTTTAGGGGGCAAAAAAAAAAATTGGCTAATTTGGATTAGCTTCTAGTTTATTGGAGCTTTTCAATTAAAATAAGTTTATGGTTCTTTGTCTACGAAAAAGTACTTGTAAGTTATAAGCTTATAGGTGTTTACGACGAAGTCAAATAAAAGAGCTTCTAACAAAATTGAGATGCAGAAGTTAATTCCAATTATTGTTTTAAAAAGTCAGTTATTGCCAGGAAAAAAAAAATCCTTTTCCATAGGTACTTGTTGAGAAGTTTATCCAACCTGACTTTTTGTTGAAATCCATACTCTGCTTTCTGGCTTCTGATAAATCGTTGTGAACTTTAGACAAACAGCAGTTCATTCCTTTGTGTAATTGGTGCAAATATATCTAGGATCTAAAATAGTTTAACGATACGATGTAGTATGACTTTTCAGTTTCTTGTTTCAAACTTGCTCTTGTTTTTTCTTCTGCATGGCCATAATCTTTAGCTCAAGTCCTTATCTAATGCTGCTGCTAATAACTGGATCATCCCTTGCTCTATAGTAGCAGCAAGCATGGTTGTCAACCTCTTGACTTAACTCATTAAATCATACGCGTTAATGACTCTAGGTCCTAAAATCGAGTCAATTAGCTTACAAAATCATTTGTGTAAACCGGGTAATCGCATAGACTCATTCAGACTTGCATAGAATCGCGTGTTTGAGGAAGATTGAACAAGTGTATAACACAATAATTATTTTCCACCAGGCATGCCTAAAATGATAATGGTCCAGTGTTCTTTTAAAAACTCAAAATGCGAAAGCTGAATGATGAGGCTCCACAGTGAATAAAACATTAACCTCACTGCTGTAGCACTCGACTTGATAGATGTATTTAACATACTGCTAAAGAGGTGAGCGATGATGTATTGAGTCTCAATCCCATAGCTCCTAGCATAAACGAAGTCAAGAACCAAAAAACATGAACGAACCCATCGTCACAAGATTGCAAGGAACCCAAAAGCCTAACGAGGTAAATGAACCTATATCTGATGAACTGAAACCTAGCTCTACCAAATTGAATCCAGCTCCAATGAGGGGAACCTAGTCCTACCGTCCTTCACTCTAGTAATTTTGAACCTTCTGATTTGTCATCTCGTCCATCGATTTTGAACTTGTTATGCTCTTTTGTCTTGTTTGGTCTGGCATGGTGTGGTCTGGTAGATGTTTAAGAGTCGAGTCTGTGGTGATTGCACGAGTTTACGTAGACTAACTCTCGAATTTGATAATCTTGGCAGTGAGAGGGCCATGTTTCTGATTTTGGTCATTTTTTTTGTAAGTTTCAACATATTCCTGCATTGTTTTATGGTTCATAAATTCTCATGCAAAATACTTTTCTGACTCCAGGAGTGGGTTTGGGTCCTGGAATTCCTGGCATGCAAGTTGGTTTTGGGTTTGGTGCTGGGTGTGGTGTTGGTTTAGGATTTGGCTATGGCATAGGGAAGGGAATTGCACAAGATGAGAACAAGAGGTACTCTAATGTTGGAAATCCTTTTCGTGGTTCTGGAAGCATTATTTCTGAGTAAGTAAATTGCCTCCTTATCCTTATTTTTATGCCTTTCTTAATGTAGATAAGCTCATTTAGTTGAAAAACTTTTATGTTATGTTCTAATAAACCTTTCTACTTGTTCTTCTGATACTTCTACTTTTATTGCCAAAAGAGATGAAAGTCCTGTTGTATATTTTTTTTTAATTGTTCCTATGTAAATTTGAAAAGAAAAATGTTAAAACAAACAAACAAATAAGTCACATAGGAAAAAGAAAATATTGTGACTAGGCTTTACTTTCTGATATAATTGTTATCTTTACATACATTTCTAGAAACCTTCATTTGTATAATTATTTTGTTTGAATTAGATGCTCAATGGTTGTGGTTGGATTCGCAGATTTATTAAATTGAGACTAACAAATTATATTATTTAGTGATGATGATGTTGAAGTTATGGGGATTTAGATAAAAGAAGGAGAAGAGAAAGTATAAAGACCGTTGAAATATGTAATATGATTAATAATAATTTGATGGTAACTTCGTACAAAAGACTAAACACTAGTCCCTATTTATAGAAGTACAAGACTCCTAATCCTAATTAAATAGGGAAATAGGGAAAAATTAGGATAATAACTAAGTAATATGAAAACTAATTTTAGGAGATGATCTAAGATAAGAAACTAGTCTTACGAGATAAATTAAACATAATTATTGAAGTTGCATTTGTGTCCCACATTACCAAGTTTTTTGGGCTATGCAATGTATGTATGTTATTAGACCCCTTCCTCTTACCAGTTAGATATTATGCTGCTTCAAAAAAAAAAAAATTCTACAGA
The DNA here is from genome assembly GCA_037113605.1 of Calophaca sinica. Classification (NCBI taxonomy): domain Eukaryota; kingdom Viridiplantae; phylum Streptophyta; class Magnoliopsida; order Fabales; family Fabaceae; genus Calophaca; species Calophaca sinica. Next base: position 70,548,462 of record CM073737.1, on the reverse strand, counting down.
TATATGAAAGATTTTTTATATCTATAATTGCTATGGCTGTTTTCAAATTTCATCTAATTTTTAATGTAATTTGAATATTTTGTGTGTTGTTTTCAGGGATGATATTACTGCACTTGTGGATGACGTTGTCATTAATACTAAAAAGCTTATCAGGGCAACATCAAGAGAAATTGACAAGTGGAGAAGATGATGGAATGATCCATTAGTTTTTTTTATGTACAATTGTATTTAACTAAGATCTCTCTGCCAGTATTTGCTACTAAATCATGGCAAACTCAGCATGTTAAGACTTGTAGCAGCAGAACATGAGATAGTAAAATTTCATATTGGTCAATTTCCATCAAATCTAGAGATAAACCTTCTATTATCTAAAGTGGAGAAAAGCCTTAACATTGAGAAATTTTTTTGGGGTGTTTTTATCAAAATTTGACATGTCCAACAATACTTTAAGAAATCAGCTGGTGAATTTGAGCATCGAAGAATAACCACTACCTTATATGTTTAATATCAACTTGGGAGCACTTAAAATGGTGCTGATAGTTTGATACTGTCTGGAAAAGACCATGTTTGGTATTAGTTATTACAGTCAATAAATCAAAATTGTTAGATAAAGGTTGGATAACTCATTTTGAGTTTGCGTTTTGAATCTAATTTGATTTGGTGATGTTGAAATATGAGTCGGATGATTTTGATCCAACAAAACAATTTTAATTGATCCAATTTGCTGAGGTCGAAATATGACTGATTATAGTGACTGTACCATTTTTAGATCACAGCAGGTTAGATAAGGCAATTGAAGTTACAAGCCTTGTGTCTTTCTAAATTGAACGGTCCATATATTTATGGCTTGTTGAAATTTTTATTGAGAGTGACTTCCGGCACCTCCCAAATTTCGTTTTTGGCGCAAGTTTACATGAGATAGTAAAATTTCATATTGGTCAATTTCCATCAAATCTAGAGATAAACCTTCTATTATCTAAAGTGGAGAAAAGCCTTAACATTGAGAAATTTTTTTGGGGTGTTTTATCAAAATTTGACATGTCCAACAATACTTCAAGAAATCAGCTGGTGAATTTGAGCATCGAAGAATAACCACTACCTCATATGTTTAATATCAACTTGGGAGCACTTAAAATGGTGCTGATAGTTTGATACTGTCTGGAAAAGACCATGTTTGGTATAGTTATTACAGTCAATAAATCAAAATTGTTAGATAAAGGTTGGATAACTCATTTTGAGTTTGCGTTTTGAATCTAATTTGATTTGCTGACGTTAAAATATGAGTCATCTGATTTTGATCCATCAATTTTAATTGATCCAATTTGCTGAGGTCGAAATATGACTGATTATAGTGACTGTACCATTTTTAGATCACAGCAGGTTAGATAACGCAATTGAAGTTACAAGCCTTGTGTCTTTCTAAATTGAACGGTCCATATATTTATGGCTTGTTGAAATTTTTATTGAGAGTGACTTCCGGCACCTCCCAAATTTCGTTTTTGGCGCAAGTTTACATGAGATAGTAAAATTTCATATTGGTCAATTTCCATCAAATCTAGAGATAAACCTTCTATTATCTAAAGTGGAGAAAAGGCTTAACATTGAGAAATTTTTTTGGGGTGTTTTATCAAAATTTGACATGTCCAACAATACTTCAAGAAATCAGCTGGTGAATTTGAGCATCGAAGAATAACCACTACCTCATATGTTTAATATCAACTTGGGAGCACTTAAAATGGTGCTGATAGTTTGATACTGTCTGGAAAAGACCATGTTTGGTATAGTTATTACAGTCAATAAATCAAAATTGTTAGATAAAGGTTGGATAACTCATTTTGAGTTTGCGTTTTGAATCTAATTTGATTTGCTGACGTTAAAATATGAGTCGTCTGATTTTGATCCATCAATTTTAATTGATCCAATTTGCTGAGGTCGAAATATGACTGATTATAGTGACTGTACCATTTTTAGATCACAGCAGGTTAGATAACGCAATTGAAGTTACAAGCCTTGTGTCTTTCTAAATTGAACGGTCCATATATTTATGGCTTGTTGAAATTTTTATTGAGAGTGACTTCAGGCACCTCCCAAATTTCGTTTTTGGCGCAAGTCTACCCTCTTTCTCTCTCACCTACTTCTCATCCCTTCCTTTACCTGAGTTGCCAAAAACAAATTTTATTTCTGGCAATTCAGTTGCTGAAAAGTAAAGAAATTTGATTTTTTTTGCCCCTCTCTCTCTCTCTCTTACCCCCACTCTTCTATTTACGTTCTGGCAATTGAGTTATCGGAAGATAGAATATTTTCCAACAAAATTTTACCTTTCGACAATTTAGTTGTTAGGAGCAATTTATTTATTTATTACCTTCCAACTACTTAGTTATCAGAAGCAAAATTTTTACCTTCCAGCAACTGATGCCGGAAGCAATTTTTTTCAATTTTTTTTATCTGGAAGGTAAATAAATGGAGGGGTGGGGCAGGAGTATTTTGGAAATATTGGGAGGTATGTTGGCAAAAATAGGGGGTGCTGGATGTCCCTCCCTTTTTTTATTTCACCATAATGGTCCCAATTCCCAAAAGAAAACAAATTAAAGTATTTCACCACAACTGTAAATCATAGTGTTAACACAATTATGTGCTAGCCATTATTTCTACCGAGTTGGAAGAAAACTACAAAAAGCATGAGCCTCAAATGAATCTCAACATTGCCTTTGAAGGTAAAGGGAATGGATGGTGGAGAAAAGTCCAAAAAGTAGGATAAAACATGTTATCCAAACCCAAGCAATCAACCAGCTCAGGATTACACATGCATCATATATCAACCAATCAAATCCTTGCATTGGATTACACATCTCAAATGCACACCAATCAAACCCCATGATCATGAATCTGACGTGGCATGTCCACATCCACCAAACCATGCATCATATAGTATCTCTGTCTTCATAGTTCTCACTTCCTCCATTGTGAATCAGCACACCACATTCACCTGAGTTTTTGAGCTGAGGCTTTCACAACATGGCCTCCCTTGCTGCTTCTACTGCAGCTGCTTCCCTTGGCATATCAGAAATGCTTGGAAACCCCATCAACTTCAGTGGTGCCACTAGGTCTGCTCCTTCTCACTCTACACCTTCCACCTTCAAAACTGTGGCTCTTTTCTCCAAAAAGAAGGCAGCTCCACCACCTTCTAAGCAAAAAGTTGTTTCGCCTGCCAATGATGAGCTCGCCAAGTGGTATGGTAAGTCTCACAACAAGTTCTTTGTGTTATGTTTCAGCTTGTGTTCTTTTCAACAATATATTAGGTTCTCTAAGGTAAGGTTCCATATACTAAACAATTTTAATTAGAGTTGACTATAAGACTACACAGCTACGAATGTACAATTTATTTGAAATTTGGTGTACACGGTCAGTATTATAATATGATAATATTCAACGGTTGGATTAGTTAAATTTAACATCTATAGTGAGTTATGAAACAAAGTGACTATCTCAAGGTGAGTGGTTCCACGCGCTTAATGTTTTTGTTGATGTTATATTTACTTTTTATTTGTCTAATATGTTCTTGTCTCTTTACAATTCTATCTGATACTACTTAATTAGTTGAAGATAAGATATAATTTATGACGTGAAAATTGATGTTGTACTGAATTTTTAAAATGACAAGTAAATAATAAAATGAATCTTGAAAAATAGAGAGATGGGTTGATTGAATTTGAAAACTAGTGGCTGAAGTTTTTTTATTTTTTTTATTTGGTGGCAGGTCCTGACAGAAGGATCTTCTTGCCTGAGGGTCTGTTGGACCGATCTGAGATCCCGGAGTACTTGAACGGAGAAGTCCCCGGAGAGTATGTGGCTTCTCCTCTAGCCCCCTTTAACTCACATTGACATGCAAACCACTGAACTGTTGTTGTTATGAAACTTTGGTTCTTGTTTTGCTTAATATGTTAATGTGTGTTCATGCAGCTATGGTTATGACCCATTTGGTCTTAGCAAGAAGCCTGAAGACTTTGCCAAGTATGTCTAACTCTTACAACTCACAAGCCACACACACACACACACACACATGTATACTTATGTGTGCATAAATTTAATAACTATACACTAATAGTATAAATAAATATTTAACAGACGTCCAATCACATTTTATTATCTTGTCATAATGTAAACAGGTTTTAAGGATTATTATTATGATGTGACAAAATAGTGAAATATGACTGGACGTTTTACAGTGCCATGTATAGTTATTAAACTCTATGCATATATAATACATGTGCATGTTTATTACATGCTTATGTTACATTAATTGTGTGGTAATGTTGTGGTGGGTGATTGATGGATCATTGCAGATATCAGGCATTTGAGTTGATTCATGCCAGATGGGCAATGCTTGGTGCTGCTGGATTCATCATTCCTGAGGCCTTGAACAAATTTGGAGCCAATTGTGGTCCTGAGGCTGTTTGGTTCAAGGTTTGCAAGCTCTATAAGAACTATTATTAGTACATAGTGTTTTTCATGACACTCAACAAAGGAATTCAAAAAATGATTTTTCTCATGTTCAATTTTCAGTGTTCATTGTAACCATGTCTTAAACTAATCCTAATTGTTGTGCAAATAATCTAGTTTCAAAAACTCATCGTAACCATGTCTTAAAATAATTCAATTTTCATTATTACAGTTTCTCTCAACATTTCAATATAACACACAGCAATATAGCATCTTTCAAAAACTCCCTTTATTGAAATCTTGTGATTGTGTTGTTTTGCATTAAGCCAATTTAATTTTCTTTTATGAAATAAATGTAGACAGGTGCTCTGCTTCTTGATGGGGGTACATTGAACTACTTTGGAAAATCCATCCCCATCAATCTTGTTGTGGCTGTCATTGCTGAGGTTGTTCTTTTGGGAGGTGCAGAGTACTACAGAATTACCAATGGACTGGTATGTAAATTTCTAACTTTTGAATATTTGTTTGCAGCCATTGTTAATGTATTAATCTCAACCTTTTTTTTATATCCATATAAGAATTGTTACTGAAGGAAGATTATTATTTATCCTAATGAACCATCCAAGTACTGTTTTAAATTACCAATTTAGTCCCCAAAATTGTAGTGCACCGTCAACTTCGTCCCTGGAATAAATGAAATTCCAAACCTAAATTTGAAAATTTCCGATCCAAAATGACTAAATTGACCGATCCAAAAGACTAACATGATTGAAGATTTTTTATTTCAAATATTAATAGTTTCAGGGACTAAACTGACAGCGTCCTACGATTTCAAGGACTAAATTGGTGTTTCGCTCGTTTCTGAATCAAGTGCATGTAGGAATGAAAATTACCATAATGTTCACAAATGTGAAAGAATTTGTAGTGAAACTTGATGAGTTGATTTACTAATTGTGATTTATTTGTGGCAGGATTTTGAAGACAAGCTTCATCCAGGTGGTCCATTTGATCCTTTGGGGCTTGCAGAAGATCCAGACCAGGCTGCATTGCTAAAGGTGAAGGAAATTAAGAATGGTAGACTTGCTATGTTTGCTATGCTTGGTTTCTACTTCCAAGCTTATGTAACAGGAGAAGGTCCAGTTGAGAACTTTGCAAAACATCTCAGTGACCCTTTTGGCAACAACTTGCTCACTGTCATTGCTGGAAATGCTGAGAGGGCTCCAACTCTTTGAATCAATCTTTTCCATGTTTTTCTCCAATCTTGAATTGTACAATACATCTCACTGAGACATTATATCATTAAGGCATTTTGCTTTATGTCTTGGAAGCTTACTCACTCTTGATTTATACCGCCTGAATGGTTTGCCACATAATTTTTTTTGAAAGGAAACCAACTTATCTCATTTCATCAATCAGAATGTTTACGAGGAAATAAAAAATAGTAGGATAAATATTGGGGCTAGCGTTACATTAGTTTGCCACATAATTTGAACTTTACATTCTTGAACTTCTTCCAATTTTCTAACCATCATTAATATAGAGATTATTTTTTAGAAAAGTAGAAGCTATTGCATGTTTGTTTATGATTATAAAAATCACTTTCTTTAAAAAAATGATTTTTTTTTCCAAAAGCTAATAAGAATAGCTCTTCATTTTAACCATAATGATTTTTTTTAAAAGCTTAAACAAACACAGTTAAAACTATTAAAAATGATTTTTAACTTAAAAAAGGATTTTTTTTTCATGAAATAAACTGTAACAAATGAACTCTAATACTGCAAAATCAAACTGGAAAAAAGTTTGAATCTTAATACTGTATAGTGTTTGAGTTCTTTCAACTTGGACATAGCATATGAGGTTCTGTTCCAGATATACCAAAAAGTCTCACATTGCTTGGGAATCAAGGCCAATGGAAGTTTATAAATATACACATGTCTTAACCCACTGAAGTGTCTTTTAAGGACAAAACCATGAGAGTCCACATCACATGTGGCCCAAAGTGGATAATACCTCGAAAAACGATGTCGGGACTTGAGGTCGGAACAATGGCACGTCAGATTGGGGGCCCACGGCCCTTTAGCCCCTTGGTCTTGACTGGGGGGGCTACTGTTCCGGATATACCAAAAAGTCCCACATTGTTTGGGAATCAAGGCCAAGGGGAATTTATAAACACCCACATGCCTTAATCCATCGAGACGTCTTTTAAGGACAAAACTATGAGGGCCCACATCACATATAACTCAAAATGGATAATACCTCAGAAAACGATGTCGAGACTTGAGGTCGGAACAGGTTCTATGCTTGACTGCCAAAGTCATATAGTAAATCATCCCATAAGAAATGTTTATGATGTCCCTTCCTCAAATGTGATATTACTTAATTTTCGATATCCCCTCCCTGGTATTACTCTAACTGATACCTCTTCTCGATGGATGTATTACTCATTATCCAATATCCCTTCCTCGAATAAGGTATTACTCATTATCTAATACCACATCCAGAAGGTGATATTACTTATTATCTGATACCCTTTCCCAGAAGGAGATATTACTCAATGCAAAATTTCAATCATTCAATATAATCAAACATTGCAGTATTTGCTTCATGCACTCATAACAATGATTAGATGGTCATGCCAATATCACACCACATGGTCATACATCACAAGATACATGCCAATCAACCATAAGTCTCAACAATCATTCATATTATTGCATATTCATGGAATTCCTCACTAAATTCAGAGCCAATTTCATTTAAAAAAAAAAAAACTCCAAATTGGACAAATAAGTTTTTTCCAACCATACATATTGCATTGAAAAACTCCCCCAAAATAACTAATTTGATCCCAGACCCAAATTCTCAAATCAATTGTACCATGGAAGGGAATGATGTTGTTGATATGAAGATCATGAGAGGACTCTGTGACAACAAAATTTCATTTAATTTTTTGAGAAATTCATAATTTGCGACAATGGCGGTGGCTATTAACAACGGTCCTAAAGGCTGCAAACCTCCATCTTCTGAAAAGGCAAGAATGGTTCTGTTAGGTGAATGTAAAAGATATCTCGGGAAAGATTTATCTCATGTCAAAGACTCTTGGTTTCATCAAGGAGTGTCAATTGTCTCAAATGGATGGGATAACATCAAGCATATACCGCTGATCAACATACTTGTTGTGATTAGTAGAGTAGCAATGTTTATGTATGCTGATGAATTTGAAGTCAAAAAATATGGGGTTGTTATTACTTTATTATTGCTCAAATCCATTGAAAAAGTTAGATTGTCTAATTTTCTACAAGTGGTGACCTACGAGCGGGAAGGAAATACAGAAGGTATACAAACACATTTTTAGTCTCCATGTGTTGTTCACACTTTAAATTTAATTTTTAAAGAATTTGCTGAAGCGAGGGCGAGCCTCGGCGCAATGGTAAAGGTTGTTGTCTTGTGACTGAAGGTCACGGGTTCGAATCCGGAAACAGCCTCTCCGCATAGCAGGGGTAAAGCTGCGTACATCTACCCTCCCCAGACCCCACCTGGTGGGAGCCTCGTGCACTGGGCCGCCTTTTAAAGAATTTGCTGAAGCATTTGAATGACTAAGAAACACATATAAGTAAGGAAAAGCTATAGTGAAGTACATATTTAATCACATTCAATCTTTAGCATTTTTAGATCAAATTCAAAATTTGAACTGCCGAAAGTTGTAAAGACTAGGTGTGCCTCACATTATATTTTACTTAAGCAACTTCTTGAGTGTAAATAAGCTCTTGCAACTACTATTGTGCTGAATACTTGTAAAGAATGAGTTAAACAGGCAGATGAAAAAACGAGAAATAATGGTGGCTTAACAATTGGCTGTTAGAATTTTTGGGAGGATGTTGAAAATGTGATAAAAAGATAACAAAAGCAATTTATCAACTAACTAAGTTTGTAGAAAGTGAAGGCAAAAGTTGGGGGAGTTTTATGAAAAGATTGATATGATGCTTTGGGTAAAGAAATAGTGAGAAGAATCAAATATGCATATTACCACTCTCAAAAGCAAAATATAATAATTAAAAGATGAACAAAAATGAAGTATAATATTCATTGTTTTGGTTTTGTATTGACCCCTAGATTTTATGATTCACGTTATCTTGTGACATTAGCTACAAGAGGTGTGGCTAGAAGAGCTCTAAACCAAGTTAAGCAAGTAGTCACTGCAGTAATGCAATCATATGAAAATGTAGAGGAGCAACAACTTTTATGTGATCAGTTTGCCATTGAAATTGTAAATGGATATTGTAACTGTGGATGCTATTGATTGGTGGTCAGCTTATGGATTTGAAACACCAAGACTAGTAGAGGTGGCAAAAAAGTGTTATCTTAGCCAACAAGTATCTCTTCAATTGAAAGAGCTGGGAGTAAAGAGAAACACCAGTAATTGTGCAAGAATTGATAAATTGGTTTATATTCACTCAAATATTCCTTTTGCAGTCGTGATTTTCTAATAGGTACAAGCATGACCCTTTCAAAAAATCGGATATGGATCTTGACGACACTTGTTTGGAGGAATCTTCTACAAGGCAAGAAGATATGGGGTGGGAATTAGACAATGCCATCAATGAAGTGGACGAGAAAATAAATGCAATGAGAGGAGCTATTGTCAAGAGTATCACAAAAAGAGGAAAATGACATAAAAAATAAGCTTTTATTTTTGTTATTAACAAATGCCTCTAATGTTATGTTATGTTTTTTTTTTTTTTTCAAATTTGTCTTCGATAGTATATTTATGTTCAGACTCTTATACTATGTCTTTTAATATTTCAAGCTAATTTTTTTTTATGATACTTTATATTTTTCAACATGTAATTTATAGTTTTTAACTAGATAAAAAATATTGATAGCGTACCTATTAGTGTATTGGATGTACCATGAACCCAAATAACGTACTGACTATGTATATCCCCCGCATACCAAATACTTCAATCACAACGTACCGAGTACTCGTACCACGTATCACAGAGAATTGTGAATCTGGAAACTATGGTTGGACTTGCAAGCAAAGGAAAAATTCCAACAAAAGTACCTCTACAGGGATACATAATCATTTCTTTGGTGCTCCACCATGGGAAAAGGTGGCATTCATTCATTCAATAATTTTAGCATTACTGAATGACATGAAAGTGTACGAAAGACTTAAAAGAAGAGTTCGAGAAGCCGAGTAATTTGGCGTGATTTCATCTTTGAAGTGTTCTACCATTAGCAAGAAAGAAAAAAGAAGTATGCTCCAAGCCTATTGAAGATGCCTTCCGGCTTTTGGGAATGGATGTTGTTGATATGATGGTGATGAGATGACTCTATACCAAAAGAATTTCATTTAATGTTATGAGAAATCACAATTTGTGGAAATGGTGGTGGATATTAAAAATGGACCTAAAGGATACAAACGTCCATCTTTTGGAAAGGAAAGAATGATTCTGCTAGATGAGTGCAAAAGAAATGTCGAGAAAGATTTAGCTCTTGTCAAAGACACTTGGTTTCATCAAGGATAGTCTATCTTCTTGTATGGTCGGGGTAACATCAAGCATATGCCACTGATCAATATACTTCCCGTGAAAACAATTGCAACCTTGTTTATGTATGTTGGCGACTTCTTTGGAGATGAAAAATCTAGGGCTGCTATTGCTCAGTTTTGGCTCAAAGGCATTGAAGAAGTTGGACCATCTAATATTCTACAAGTGGTGACCAACAACGCAACAAATTGTAAAGCGACTAAGAAGGCAATACAAAGGTATACAAACACATTTTTTGGTCTTTTTGTGTTGTTCACACTTTAAATTTTATTTTTAAAGCCTTTGTTGCAGCATTTGAATGACTAAGAAACAAGTATAAGTGGGAAAAGTAACCCAAAAAAAAAAAAGTATAAGTGGGAAAAAGCTATAGTAAAGTATATAATTAAGCACGATTTTGTCCATTTTTGGAGCATACTCAAAACTTAAACCGTTGAAAGTTGCAAAGACTAGGTTTGCCTCACATTATATTTTACTTAAATGACTACTTGAGTGTATAGAAACTCTTGTAACTACTATTGTGTTGAATACTCCAAAAGAATAGGTTATACAATGAGATGAAAACACAAGAAAAATGGGGGCTAGTTGTTGATCAATGACAGTAAGAATTTTTCATAGAGTGTTGAAAATGCGATTAAGATAACAAAGCCAAATTATCTATTAACTAAGTTTGATAATGGTGAAGGCTAAAAAATGGGGGAATTTTATGATAAGATGGATACGATGCTCGAGAAGTATAAGAAATAATGAAAAGAAACAAATGTGTAGATTGTTACTCTCAAATAGAAAATATAACTACTTCATAATGGAAAAAAATGAACTATACTATTCATTGCCTTGGTTTTGCATTGACCCCTAAATTTTATGATTCATGTTATCTTGAGACTAGCTCCAGGAGGTGTAACAAGAAGATCTCTAAACCATGATAAGGAAGTAGTGGCTGCGGTAATGCATTCCTTTGAAAAGATATCTAAAAATGCAGAGGAGCAAAGGCTTTTATGTGATCAGTATGTCATGAGTGTTGTAACCATGGATGCTTTTGATTCATGGTCCACTTATGGATTTGAAACTTCAGAACTAGTAGAGGTGATGAAACTTCAGAAATGCAATGAGAGGAACTGCTGTCAAGAGTATCACAAAGAGAGGAAAATGTTAGTCAAAGGGGCACCTCCCCAACAACCTTATTAATTGCACCAAATGGTGCATCTCCATTTTTCTAAATAGGGTGCAATTTTTCAACACCACCGAATGAAGAAAAGAAAATTGGTGCATTTTTCCAAATTGGGTGCAATTTTTCAACACCATCGAATGAAGGAAGAAAAAATGGACATTGTGCAGCATTTCATTTTGGGTGTTCACATTTCCTGATTCTCCTATAAATAGAGGCATTGTGAGTGAAGGAAAAACATTCCAACATTGAGTGCATTCCAAGTTGAGAGAGTGAGCACCGAGAGAAAATTCCAGTGAGGGAGTTTTTGTGAAAAATATTTAGAGAGAAATATTTTTGGGTGTAATTGGGTTGTGGGTTTTGTGAGAGAGTGTGAGTGTTTGTAAACACAGTGTGTATTTCCTTTTTCAATATAAGGTCTGCAGCAGTCCGGAGACGTAGGCATTATTGGCCGAACTCCGTTATCAATTTTTGTGTGTGCTTCCGCATTTATTTTTCGCTCTTCCACTAATCTGACTATGGGGAAATTTTGCGTAATTTCCTAACAACCCGCATCGAGCTAGTTGGTTATTTACGCTAAATCTTGGTGAGGATCATTCACGTGAATAGTAATTTTGTGAATAGTAAAATTGGTCGGCACTACCAATTTGTCCACGGAGGTGTTCTAAAGCACGGTGGTTCGCAGAAATTGTCAGAAACGATCCTGAGAAGTCAGACTCGAGTGGGAGTGATGGCCGCAGATGAAGGAAAGGTGAAAATTGAAAAGTTTGATGGTGCGGACTTTGGCTTTTGGAAGATGCAGATCGAGGATTATCTGTATCAGAAAAAGCTATATCAACCTCTCACAGGAAAGAAACCAGCGGAGATGAAGGAAGATGAATTGATCCTTCTTGATAGACAGGCCCTTGGCGTTATCCGTTTGACATTATCCCGTAATGTTGCGTTTAACATTGCAAAAGAAAAGACCACGGCAGATCTTATGAAGGCTTTTTCCAACATGTACGAAAAGTCGTCGGCCTCAAACAAAGTTCATTTGATGAGGCGGTTGTTTAACTTGCGGATGACGGAAGGCGCATCGGTGGCACAACATCTCAATGAACTCAACATAGTCACAACCCAGTTGAGTTCAGTTGGAACCGAATTTGATGATGAGGTACGAGCATTGATACTTTTGTCTTCTCTTCCAGAGAGTTGGAATGCTACTGTCACAGCTGTGAGTAGCTCAACGGGAAACAATAAGTTGAAATCAGACGATGTTCGTGATCTAGTTCTCGTGAAGAGATCGGCGGAGAGAGTCGGGTGAATCTTCATCCTCTTGATGTGCATACAGAGTCAAGGGAAGAAATTCAGCTAGAGGAAATGGGACGTGGCAAATCAAAGGCGACGGTCCAAATCCGTAAATCATCAAAGTTCCCAAAACTCCAACTCAAAGACTATCGAGTGTTGGAATTGCGGGAAGGCAAGACACTACAAAAATCAGCGGCGTGCAATCAAGAACCAGGAGGCGAAGGACGAGGCAAATGTTGCTTCCACCTCAGGAGGAGGTGACGCGTTGATATGCTCTTTGGAGAGCAAGGAAGAGTCTTGGGTATTAGACTCTGGAGCATCTTTTCATGCCACTTCGCAGAAAGAATTCTTCGAGAACTATGTACCCAGAAACCTTGGTAAAGTTTACCTTGGTAACGAACAATCTTGTGAGATTGTCGGCAAAGGTGTGGTGAAGATTTAGTTGAATGGGTATGTATGGGAATTGAAAAATGTCAGACATATTCCTGACCTGACGAAAAACTTAATCTCGAGGGCTGGCCGCTGATTTTGCCACACAACAATCTTCCACGGCGATCATTGGAAGATTTCAAAGGGTGCAATGACGATTGCTCGCGGCAGAAAGAGTGGTACTCTTTATAAGACAACAGGAGCATGCCATTTGATTGCAGTTGCAGCAAATGATAGTCCCAATCTATGGCACCAGAGACTAGGCCATATGAGTGAGAAAGGGATGAAGATCATGCACTCGAAGGGCAAATTGCCAGGTCTTCAGTCAGTAGAAATTGACATGTGTGAAGACTGCATACTTGGAAAGCAGAAAAGAGTTAGCTTTTAGACAAGTGGAAGAACCCCAAAGAAAGAGAAGTTCGAGCTTGTTCACTCTGATGTTTGGGGTCCAACGACTGTCTCATCCATTAGTGGGAAGCAATACTTCGTGACCTTTATTGATGATCACTCTAGGAAGGTATGAGTATACTTTCTGAAACATAAGTCTGAAGTATTCAAGGCTTTCAAGATGTGGAAAGCCATGGTAGAAAATGAGACAGGATTGAAGATCAAAAAGCTCAGAACCGACAATGGTGGTGAATATGAAGACACCAGATTCAAGAAGTTCTGCTATGAGCACGGGATCAGAATGGAAAGAACTGCGTGCAGTGCGCCTCAACACAATGGTGTAGGTGAGCGTATGAATCGAACGTTGACAGAGAGAGCCGAAGCTTGCGGTGCGGTCGAGCTTACCAAAGCGCTCAAGTGTATAGCCAACACAAAGAATTACTTAATCAACCGAGGTCCATCGGTACCATTGGAGCACGAATACCGTAAGAGGTATGGAGCGGAAAAGAGGTAAAACTCTCACATCTTAGAGTTTTCGGTTGTGTAGCATATATGCATATCGCTGATCAAGCGAGGAATAAGCTTGATCCAAAATCAAAGAAGTGCACTTTCATCGGTTATGGTGAAAATGAGTTTGGCTACCGCCTTTGGGATGATGAAAACAAAAAGTCGATCCGCGATAGAGATGTGATCTTCAATGAAAGAGTGATGTACAAGGACAGATAGCACGCATACACCAAAGAACTCGTAATGAGTGGGCCACAGATGCAGAGGTGGACGATGTCCTAGAAAGTCCTATGGTTAAGAATCCTCAGTCAGAGGAATCAACTTATCCAGGTAGCAGACAACAATTTGACACAGTAGAGCATCCTACTCCAGCTCCGGTAGTGAGAAAGTCTTCTCGAGTTCCTGTGCCCAACAGAGATACATGGACTACATGTTGTTGGTGATGGAGGAGCTCAAGATTATGCAGAAGCATGTCAGACCGCAGATGCTAGCAAGTGGGAGCTTGCCATGAAAGACGAGATGAAGTCTTTGATCTCCAATCAAACATGGGAACTAGCTGAGTTACCCGTGGGAAAGAAGGCACTTCACAACAAATGGGTGTATCGGGTGAAGGAAGAGAATGATGGCTCCAAGAGACATAAAGCCCGACTAGTTGTCAAAGGATTCCAGCAAAAGGAAGGAGTTGACTACACCGAAATTTTTGCTCCAGTTGTGAAGCTCAATACTATCAGGTCTGTGTTAAGTATTGTTGCCAGTGAAGAGCTCTATCTTGGCGATTAGGCGTGAAGACTGCGTTTTCACGGAGACTTAGATGAGGAGATCTACATGCACCAACCTCAAGGCTTCTCGGAGAAAGGCAATGAAAATATGGTGTGCAGATTAAAGAAAGAGCTTGTATGGCCTGAAACAAGCTCCGAGACAAGGGTACAAGAAATTTGATAGCTTCATGCACAAGGAAGGTTTCGAAGTGCAACTCAGACCACTTGTTGTTTCTTCAAGAGATATAAGTCCATTATATCATTTTGTTACTTTATGTCGATGATATGTTAGTAGCGAGGTTCGGATATGGGCGAGATCGAAACTTGAAGATGCACGGTGTCAAAAGAATTTGACATGAAGGACTTGGGTCCAAAGAAAGAAGATTCTTGGAATGCAAATCACGAGAGATAAGCGAGAAGAATTTTGCGATTATCTCAAAGTGAGTACATCAACCGTGTTTTGCAAAGATTCAACATGGGCAACGCCAAACCTAAGTTAGCACACCTTTGGCGATCATTTTCGCCTATCCAAGGAACAGTCACCTCAGACGGAGGAAGAAAGAGAATCCATGGCTAAGATACCATATGCTTGACCATTGGAAGTTTGATGTACGCAATGGTGCATGCGAGGCGGAC
Source organism: Calophaca sinica (assembly GCA_037113605.1). NCBI lineage: Eukaryota > Viridiplantae > Streptophyta > Magnoliopsida > Fabales > Fabaceae > Calophaca > Calophaca sinica. The sequence goes on along the minus strand of CM073737.1, from coordinate 70,533,301 downwards.
ATTGGCCATGCGATGGGAGTAGTTAGCGAGTTTATGTCAAATCTAGGAAAAGCTCATTGGGAAGCGATGAAATGGACTTTGAGGTATCTACGAGGCACCACGCAGAAGTGTTTGTACTTTGGCAAAGGAGAAATAAAAGTACAAGGCTACGTGAATCTGCACTTTGCAGTGAAGTCGATCATCGAAGAAGTACCACCGTTACGTATTTACTGTTGGTACTACAACAGTTAGTTGGATGTCGCGGATACAGAAGATTGTTGCTTTATCCACTACAGAGGCTGAGTATGTAGCAGTAACAGAAGCCAGCAAAGAATTGATATGGCTTCAGGGATTGTTAACAGAGTTGGGTTTCACACAGGAGAAGAGTGTTTTGCACAGTGATAGTCAGAGTGCGATACATCTGGCAAAGAATTCAGCATTTCACTCCAGAACAAAGCATATTGGTCTTCGTTATCACTTCATCAGATCTCTGCTTGAGGATGAGGTGTTAATGTTGAAGAAGATTCAAGGAAGTAAGAACCCAGCAGACATGTTAACAAAGGTGGTGACTATCGACAAACTGAAGTTGTGCTCAACTTCAGTTGGCCTGCTTGAATAACAAACCAGAGAAGACTGCTGCATTGATCGAGGTGTGAAGACCGATTGAAATCAGTCTTCAAGTGGGAGATTGTTAGTCAAAGGGACACCTCCCCAACAACCTTATTAATTGCACCAAATGGTGCATCTCCATTTTTCCAAATAGGGTGCAATTTTTCAACACCACCGAATGAAGAAAAGAAAATTGGTGCATTTTTCCAAATTGGGTGCAATTTTTCAACACCACCGAATGAAGGAAGAAAAAATGGACATTGTGCAGCATTTCATTTTGGGTGTTCACATTTCCTGATTCTCCTATAAATAGAGGCATTGTGAGTGAAGGAAAAACATTCCAACATTGAGTGCATTCCAAGTTGAGAGAGTGAGCACCGAGAGAAAATTCCAGTGAGGGAGTTTTGTGAAAAATATTTAGAGAGAAATATTTTTGGGTGTAATTGGGTTGTGGGTTTTGTGAGAGAGTGTGAGTGTTTGTAAACACAGTGTGTATTTCCTTTTTCAATATAAGGTCTGCAGCAGTCCGGAGACGTAGGCATTATTGGCCGAACTCCGTTATCAATTTTTGTGTGTGCTTCCGCATTTATTTTTCGCTCTTCCACTAATCTGACTATGGGGAAATTTTGCGTAATTTCTTAACAGAAAACAACATAAAAAATGAGCTTTTTATTTTTGTTATTAACAAAATGTCTCTGATGTAGCGTTTTTGTTTTTTCAAATTTGTCTTTAATAATATCTTTATGTTCAAACTCTTGTTCAAATTATGTCTTTTAATATTTCAAGTTTATTTCTATTGATGATATTTTTATATTTTTTGACATGCAATCTGTAGTTTTTGACTAGATTAAAACATTTATTGATAGCATATCGATTTGAAGTGTTCTACCACCAGTAAGAATCCAAGCCTATTGAAATGGATACGAAGGGATGTTGTTGATACGAAGGTGATGAAAGGAATCTATGCCAACAGAATTCCATTTAGTGTTCCATAATTTATGGAAATGGTGGTGACTATTAACATTTGGCTGAAAAGGCAAGAAATGGTGGAGAATTTTTGCCTTAGTTTCCGCATTGGAGAGCTTATTGAGGATGAGGAAGTCCATGTTGACCATCTTGAGTCGGAATTTGCGTCATCCTCATAGTCGCAGAGGAAGATGCGACCAAGGTTTCCAAAGGTGAGGTGGCGGAGCAGCTTCAAGCGCCAAAGATGGAGACAATTGTTGGAGGAGAGGGTTGGGGCGACCTTGATGGTTAGATCAATGGGGATGGATATAGGTGGCAAAACGGGCTACCCAGCCCGCATCGGGTTCAGGCTTTTATTGAGTCGAGCTAAAAAAAGGGGATAAAATTTAAGCTCAAAATTTATTGCACAAGCCCGGCCCTATACGGGCCACAAGCTTTTCGGGCCGACCCACATATATTTTTTCAAAAAAAAAAAAATTTTTCTTAGTATTACTTACTTTTCTTAGAAAAACTAATTAAAAAATTATTTGGTTTAAAGATTTTTTTTATTATTCACAATAATAATAATAATAATAATAATCATCATCATCATCATCATCATCTTATTTTTAATTTTTTTACGGAACCTTATTTTTAATTTATTCTTAAATTTATATAATAAATAATGAAAAGAGCAACATATTTTTTATATACTTTTGCATGTGTATGCACACACATAAATAAACAATTTTTTAAAATAAGAAATAAAATAAAAAATAAATATTTTTTTATAAATTTAAGTATATAATATAAATATATATTGGCCCCACAACTTAAACATAAGAATAATATTTATTAATTAATAACATATACGGGCTTGCAGGAGGCCCGATGGCCGACTGGGCTAGCCCGATACGGGCTCAGGCTTTATCGAGCCGGGCTAAAAAGCTCAGTTGTTAAAACGGGCTCAGAATTAATTGCACGAGTCGTATGCTTTTTGGGGCTTTTTTAGCCCGGCCCAGCCGGTCCGACCCATTTTGCCAGCTCTAGGGATGGACAGTGATGAAGTTGTGGAAGTGCAACATTTGCGCATGGTGACAGGTCTATACCCATGCATGTGGTGGTGGACGGGGAAAACAATTTGCGAACAAGATCTATAGAAATCTGTGATGAGAGATGGGGATGGTGAAAACAACTTCCGAAAACTAATTTCTTGACACAAATACATTTTCGATAATTTGATTTCGAAATTTAAACGCGTGTTCTTGATTTAAATATTCAGAATTACATATTTACAATTCCTAAAATTAATTTCCAATACATTTTCATATCACAAAAACTAGTGTTCCAAAACTTTTCTTAAAAAATTATTTTTTTTAAAAAAAAGGGAAGAATGCATTAAAAGGAAGAAGAGGGGCCGGGGGGGGGGGGGGGGGAACCAATCCCAAGTACATGTGTAGAGTCAGCGAAGCTCTAACCCAAGCCTATGTATTTTCTGGGCCAGGTAGAAAGTCAGCAGGCCCGTAATACATAATTTAAATTGTTTTAATCTGAAATTTCTCATATTGGAAGGGGAAGCGAATGAGGTAGCTACATTGTTAAATTTAGAGTACTTATGACATTTTTAATTATTTATTCACAACTAGGTTTCAGTCTTCACGTAAATCACAAACTATTTTTCACAATTCTAATATATTGACTACTTTTGCGCATTTTATTGAGTTGAATGGTTGCTCACTTACTTGATGTTCCTTCTACAACACATGTGGGCATTTGCTTTTGGATATCATTGGTGGAGTTTCGTTTCTTAATTTACTAACTGTTTGGTTGGACCTTGTCCATCTTGTAGGAGTTAACAACAACAACAACAACAAAATAAATAACCAACTAATTCTAGCTTATATTGCATATTTCTTTTTTTTTAAAAATATTATGGCATTTTTAACAAATAATCCATTACTATGTTAGTAAGAAAAATTTGGTTAGAAATAAGAAATAAGGAAACTTTTAATTAATTTTTTTTTCGTGAATTAGTGTGCATAATAAACTAGTATGATAAAAGTTAATTTTTCAAAAATCATGTCCAAACATTTAATTTGAAGTTTTAAAATTAACTTTTCTAGACTTATATTTATCAAATTTTGAAGTTAGAAAACATGAATAAGATATAAGAACTAAGATATAAGAACTCCATTCAGTTTACTTTTCTCCCCCAACCCTTAGCTTTGCTAGGGTTTTGTGGTGATAACTCTCTTAGGTCTTCCTGGCTCACCCCCATTCTCGTGACGACACCCACCCTAGGTTTTTGTTTTGGCTTTCCCTCGTCCCTTCTTCCCTCGTCTCTGCTTACCCTACCCAGACCCTAGTTTCCCCCCAATATGCATCAGATTGAGCTACGACAGTTGTTTATCTCCTATCGGCCGAATATTCCTCCCCCCTCCCAAAATGGAGATCCCCCTTCCCATCGTCAGGGATTTAGGGCACTGAGGGGGCTCCTCTTCCTTCCTTGTCACAACCATGAGAGTTATGTTGTAACTAGTCCCCTCCCTTTCATAGATCGGGACCCTCACATCCATCCTCCAAAACCACCAGATCTCGGTGCAAGCACCAACTGCTGGTGGAATTTTTTCAATCCTGGAGCTCTTGGTCCTCAGTCACGCCTCTCGCTAAGCTCAACCATATAGGGATCACCACAGAGACATGGATCTTGTCCAAACATATGTGGAGTGGTCTGCAGTCTGAGGTAAGCTTTAGTTATGGCCTTATTATTTGCTTTGCTGACACTGCTATTTTTGTGAAATCTATGTTGTGGGGTCGATGGTATGGATGTATTTTTCGAGAGTGATGTGGTGTTTGAAGAAATGTCCCACATGGAAGTTCCTTCTCCTCCAGCACTGTAAAACCCATTCGAGCCACCGCCATCGGATAAAGCACTTCTTCTAATTGGAATACATGGTCTTCAAAGTCCTAGAAGCTCCAGCTCTCAGCAACCTGTGACTGCTCCCCCTTCTCCTGAACAAGTTCCCTTTCGACTCCCACCAAAACCACCAAATAAAGGTAAAAATCTCCACTTTGGGCGTGTGTTTGTTACTGCCCTGTTCGATCCTTTTTGTGCGGGTGTTTCCTTAGATTTGGATGGACCAAAAGTGCGCTTAGGATGTTTGATAAAAATCCCCAACTGAGTCGTGCGCGCATTTTGAAAACACATAAGGAGTGCAGTTCCTTATGAGATTGTCTCCAATTTCAGTACCCTCTCTACTTACCAATTGACCTCTGTTTTATGGGTCAAATTGGACAAACTTGAGACCTATTGTATTCGAATCAAGCCCGAAGAAGCTAAATAATCCATAATTGGATAAGAGTAAAGAATGTGGATTCTTACATTCCCTTTGTCTTTGACCGTGGATGGAAGAAGTTGATGGGTAGGATCTTAGGATATAGAAACTGGTTGGAAGCCCATTTGCTTTTTGCACAATTTAGGGTAATTTGACTCATATTTTGATAGGCTTAACCTCTAGTGTTGGCTCTTTAAAGCGAAGAGAAATGTCCTTACACTGTTTGAACAAGTTGTTTGTACTATCCTCTATTTTACTTCCTCCATCTCGTTTTACTTGTCCTGTTTGAAATATTTCATTGTCTAAAATTGCTTGTCTTTTCAAAAAATAAAGAAGTATTAATTTTTTCCTAAAATACCCCTTTATCTCAACTAACCTATATTAATAAGTTTTTCTATCTAACTACTTTACTACTACTAACCACTCCAATTGATAAGGGGAATTTTAGTCAAATTATCATTTTATCATGAAAATTAATATACTCAATCATTTTTTCAACAAGTGCGT